>CM062349.1:17715357-18992071 GCA_031216105.1 Dalbergia cultrata | reverse complement strand
GCTGACGAGTGGATCAAGGATATGGAGAAGATCTACTCCGTGGTTGCCTGCTCAGAGGAACAAAAGGTTACTTTTGCTGCCTTCATGCTGAAATCTGACGCCGAGTTCTGGTGGACCGCACCAAGATCGCTAGAAGCTGCTGGGAACGTCATTGACTGGGAACTGTTCAAGACCTACTTCTACGAGAAGTATTTTCCGGAGTCTGTGAAGAATGCAAAGGACATCGAATTCATGCAACTGACCCAAGGTGGGTCTTCTGTCGCCCAGTACACGGCAAAGTTCGAGGAGCTAATCAAGTTCTCACGAGTGTTTCAAGGGAATCCAGATGAAGTATGGAAGTGCGTCAAGTACGAGGCGGGGTTGACTGCGGAGTTGAATTATGCAGTAGCACACATGGAGATTAGGGACTTTCCAACCCTAGTCAACAAGTGTCGCATCATGGAAGAAGGCCGGAAGAAGATCAATGCTTCAATGGCAGAACGAGCCAAGGGGCTAGGACCTCAAGCCCCAAGGTTCAAGCCAAGTCAGTCAAGGAACCACTACAACCCCTACCAGAGCAACCAGTTCAGGCAACAACCAACACATCAACAACAACAACGACCACCATTCCCTCAGCAGACTAGACCTCAAGCACGACCATCTTTTCAACATAACGGTCAGAGGAACTTCAACAACAACCAACAACGAGGGCCGGGCGGTCCTCAGTTTAACCAAGGAGGGTCCAGCGGGGCCAAGAACAAGGCGCCACAAGGAACCCCTGCTGCTTACCCCGGAGCCGCACCTATGGATGTCTGTCCCAAGTGCGGGAAGAATCACGGGAACCGCCCATGCCTAGCCGGTCAGAATGCGTGTTTCAAGTGTGGCAAGCCTGGCCACTATGCGAAGGACTGCACTAGCAGAGGGACACCGACCCAAAACCCCCGACCACAACACCAAGGAAGAGTCTTCACCCTCAACGCGGAAGACGCCCAGAAATCCAATGATCTCATTCAAGGTATGTGCAAAGTAAATGGTAAACCCTTAACTGTACTATATGACTCTGGTGCTACTCATTCTTTTATATCACTTGCTAGTGTCGAGTCCTTAAATCTGAGAGTCTCTAAACTTCCTTTTGATCTTATTGTTTCTACTCCTACCAATCGTCCTATTAATACTTGTCATTGTTGTTTAAACTGTCATCTTGTTGTAGAAAATAGGTCCTTTAACATAGATTTAATTTGTTTACCCTTGAAAGACATAGGAATTATCTTAGGCATGGATTGGCTTCACGCCAACAGTGTGTTACTAGACTGTGGAACCCAAACCGTAGTTTTTCCTTCTCTTCCCGAAAACATCACTCGACCCATTAGGTTGTACCTAAACTCTGTAGTGGTCTTCTGTAGTGGGGAGAAAACGATGGGATATGTTCTCCTAGCCGCTTGCGATGTAGACTTTGAGCAAAACCTAGGTGAGATACCTGTGGTGAGAGACTATCCTGAAGTATTCCCGGATGAGATACCCGAATTCCCTCCCGAAAGAGAAGTTGAGTTCTCCATAGAATTGGTTCCTGGAACAGGACCAATCTCTATTGCCCCATATAGGATGTCACCTATGGAGCTAGCAGAACTAAAAACCCAGTTGGAGGAACTGTTGGAGAAAAGTTTTATAAGGCCGAGTGCTTCACCTTGGGGCGCTCCGGTCTTATTTGTGAAGAAGAAGGATGGAAGTATGAGGATGTGTATAGATTATAGGCAGTTGAACCAAGTGACCATAAAGAATAAGTACCCATTGCCTAGGATTGATGATCTTATGGACCAGTTGAAAGGAGCAGTAGTGTTTTCTAAGATCGATTTGAGGTCTGGTTACCATCAGATTAGGGTTAGAGATTCGGACATTCCTAAAACTGCCTTTCGAACTCGGTATGGACACTTTGAGTTCAATGTGATGTCTTTCGGTTTGACGAATGCTCCCGCAGTTTTTATGGATTATATGAATAGGATCTTTCGACCTTATTTAGATCAATTCGTGATTGTGTTCATAGATGATATTCTCATCTATTCGAAAACCCACGAGGAGCATGAGCGTCATTTGAGGCTGGTTTTAGAGGTACTAAAAGTGAAGAAGTTGTGCATAAAGCTTTCTAAGTGTGGATTTTGGTTAGAGGAAGTAAAGTTCTTAGGACATGTTGTGTCAAAAGGTGGCATAGTCATCGACCCAAGTAAGATAGAAGCTGTGATGAATTGGGATAGACCAACCTCTCAGAATCGAGATTAGAAGCTTTTGGGTTTAGCTGGTTATTACCGTAGGTTTATCAAAGGATTTTCCCAGTTAGCCCTACCCTTAACCAAGCTCACTAGGAAGAATACCTCGTTTGAGTGGGACACCGAATGTGAAAAGAGTTTCCTAGAGCTTAAGGAAAAGCTCACCTCAACCCGGTTTTGGTTTTACCCGACCCCAATGTACCCTTTGAGGTATATTGTGATGCTTCAGCAAGGGTTTAGGTTGTGTGTTGATGCAGAATAGGCAAGTGGTAGCCTATGCATCCAGACAACTCAAGCCCCACGAGGTAACCTACCCCACCCATGACCTAGAGTTAGGAGCCATCGTGTTTGCCCTCAAGATGTGGAGACACCATTTGTATGGTGTAAGGTTTGAAGTGTTCTCCGATCATAAGAGTCTCAAGCATCTCTTTGATCAAAAGGAGTTAAACATGAGGCAGAGGAGATGGATGGAATTCCTCAAGGACTATGATTTCGCTTAAGTTACCACCCGGCAAGGCTAATGTAGTCGCCGACGCCTTAAGTCAAAAATCGTTATGTTTGTCAAGTATGATGGTTAATGAAGTTGGGTTAATAGAACAGTTTAGGAATATGAATGCTGGGATGTATGTGGTGAGAATGGCATCGTGATGAGTCATCTCACTGTGACCAGTGGGTTTAAGCAAAGGATCATGCTTGCCCAAAGAGAAAATGAGGACTTTATGGAGACAATAGAGGCAGTTAAGGCCGGTAAATTGAAGGGTTTTGAGCAAGGCCCTGACCAGGATGTGGAGGTTTGAGGGACGAATCTGCGTGCCCCAAGATGGCGACCTCGAGAGAAAATCTTGGAGGAGGCTCATAAGAGTCACTTTGCCATTCATCCTGGTGCTACCAAGATGTATCAGGACTTAAAGAGGATGTTTTGGTGGCGGACTAAAGAAGGATGTGGTCGCCTGGGTAAGTAAGTGTTTGGTCTGCCAAAAGGTTAAGATCGAACACCAAAAACCTTCTGGCATGTTGCAACCCTTGTCAATCCCTGAGTGGAAGTGGGAGAGTATATCGATGGACTTCGTGATGATTGCCAAAGACCCAAGCTGGCCATGATGCTGTATGGGTGATAGTGGATCGACTGACCAAGTCGGCTCACTTTCTACCTATTCGATTCACGTACTCATTGGATAAATTGGCTCAGCTTTACATCAAAGAGATAGTAAGGTTGCATGGAGTGCCGTCGACGATAATCTCGGATAGAGATCCGCGGTTTACGTCACGTTTTTGGGGAGCCTTTCAAAAAGCATTTGGTTCAAAGCTGTGCTTGAGCACTGCTTACCACCCTCAGACAGATGGCCAATCGGAAAGAACCATCCAAACCCTGGAGGATATGCTGAGAGCCTGTGTCTTAGACCAGAAAGGAAGTTGGGATAAGTACATGCCATTAATCGAATTTGCGTATAACAACAGTTATCACGCAAGTATCGGTATGGCACCGTCTTTAAGCATTGTATGGAAGAAAGTGCCAATCACCCTTGTGTTGGTATGAACCCGGAGAACAAAGTGTCTTAGGACCTGATATAGTGAGGGAAACGACGGAGCAAATCAAAATGATTAAGGATAGAATCCTAACCGCTCAAAGTCGGCAAAAGAGCTATGCGGACAAAAGGCGTAAGCCCTTGGAGTTCCAAGAAGGAGAACATGTATTTCTAAGAATCACTCCCACTACAGGAATAGGAAGAGCTATGAAAGTCAAAAAGTTGAGTCCCCGATTTCTCGGCCCTTTTGAAATTCTTCAGAGAATCGGATCTGTAGCCTACAAAATAGCCCTGCCACCCAATCTGTCAAATCTTCATGATGTCTTTCACGTCTCTCAGTTGCGTAAATATGAGTCCGACCCTAGTCATGTCCTAGAACCAGAGCATGTACAGTTAAGAGAGGACCTCACTTTCAATGTACCTCCTACGAGGATCGTGGATCACGGGGTCAAGCAGTGAAGGAACAAGTCTGTTCCTTTGGTGAAAGTGGCGTGGGGACGAGACAAGACAGAAGAGTATACATGGGAGCTGGAGTCAGAAATGAGGACGAAGTATCCAGAGCTTTTCTAAGGTAATGAATTTCGAGGACGAAATTCTTTTTAAGGAGGGGAGTAATGTAACGCCCCGATTTTCTGCTAGAGTGAAAATGACCGAAATGCCCCTGAGGTCATTTTCGGCCCGCACCGAGGAAAGCCGATCTGGCAGTACTCGAAGGGCAAACTCAATGTTGGAAGGGGATTAGATGACCTGTGTACCTTTCCGGAATCGAAAATCTCGTTTTTCGAGTTTTCAGGTCAAAATGACCAAAACGCCCCTGCGGTGTTTTACCTATTTGTAAGTTCCGGATGAACCCGAAACTTCTCCAGATGGTTTTAAAAGGCGTTTTTATGTATTCTATGACCTCAGTTTTAATTATGGAGGTCCCGGGCAAAATTAGTGTAAAATTACGATTTTACCCCTAGTTTCGTGTTTTTACGCTTAATCGCGTGATTAAGCAAACCTAAGCAATATTAGGCTCTAATCGAAGATTAATTAATTTCCATAATTAATCTTGAGTCAAAATAATTTATTAAAGTTGATTAGAACCTAAAAGTGCTTAATTACCACTTAAAATCTTATGTTAAATTCAAGATTTCTAGTCATGGAATCTTGAATAGTGTTTTCTCTCTCCAATTCCTTAAATTATGGAATTTTGTCTACATTGTTTTATTCATAAAATGAATTTAAAATCTCCTAAATATGTATGAGTACTCCTTAATCATGTCATAAAGGTTCCTAATCACATTCTTAGTCACCTAAACTTATGCTTAATGACTCCTAACCTTACACCTAAGCTAATACACCCCTAAACACATCACTAACACACTATTACATGACCAAAACTCTCTCCTCCCTTGCTGCATCAGACCTGCACGAAATTCAACATCCATTTTATCACAATTTAATTTTATTTCACACTCCAAAGACTATGATTGAAGCCATGTCATCAAAGTGCAATTCTCTCACCTCATGTTCCATGAGGATTCATTCTCCTCCACACATACCTCACCTCATGTTCCATGAGGAGACCTCATGTTCCATGAGGATTCATTCTCCTCCACACATGCCTCACCTCATGTTCCATGAGGATTCATTCTCCTCCACTCATTCACTCTTATTCTTCTCTATAAATACCATGCCTAGATGAACCTTTGCTACACTTTGTTCATTTGCTAAGTTTAGTTTTTTAGTTTTTCTCTAAGTTCTTCCTTTTTCTCTCAAATCTCAAGAGCATTCTTCTTCTTCATCTTCTTCTTTTTCCTTTTAAAACATCATCACACAACCTTGAAACACCACCCCACCACCTTGGATCATCATACAAACACCTAAACTTCCATTCTCAAACACAAGCTCACCAAGAACACATTTCCTTCCTTTTTCTTTCATCAAGGCCGAATCATCATCACCATCCTAGGAGGTGTTGCTCGTATCATTTTCATCTTCAAGTCCAAGCTTTTTGTCTTCACTCTAGGTAGGAGTGTTTTCTAAACTTTGTCTTCTTGAAAATGAGTTCTTTCTAGCTTTCTCTTGGGTTTTCTTTTGAAACTTTCTTTGGTTTCCTTTTCTTGTATTTTCGGCCTCTTGGCCTTGATGAGTACATGATAGCTCAATGATGAGGACTCCTAGATAATGGCTATGTGTTCATCTCAAAGGAAATTCTAGAGCTTGAGGTTTTATTTTCTTTGAGTTCCAACATTATTTTCTAACTCAAAAATGATTTTTACTCAAGAATACCTTTACTTTTCTTGCTATTATGATTTCGGTTTCTTTGTTCCTTTCTTTAACATTTCGGTTACCATTTTCCTTTTTGATCTTTGAAGTTTTATTTGTTCAAAAGTTTTGCTTTCTTTGAGCTTGATGATGATGTTCAAGAACCTCATAATTCCTTTGAGAACTTGGTTCAAGAACTCTAAAGCTCTCTTTGTAATGAGATATGTGTTGGGTTATTATGTTGTTAAAGTCTTGGATGAGCTTTAGATCACCTTAAAATGAACCTTGCATCATGTTTATTTTATGCTTTGCACATCATGTTTACTTTCTTTGCTATCACTAAGTACCAAAGTAATAAAGGAACTTGCATTATCATGTTTATATTTCAAGTTCTCACCTAAATATCAAAGATAATAATATAATGCATACCATATTTATTTTACGCTTTGCACATCATGTTTACTTTCTTTGCTATCACTAAGTACCAAAGTAATAAAGGAACTTGCATTATCATGTTTATATTTCAAGTTCTCACCTAAATATCAAAGATAATAATATAATGCATACCATATTTATTTTACGCTTTGCACATCATGTTTACTTTCTTTGCTATCACTAAGTACCAAAGTAATAAAGGAACTTGCATTATCATGTTTATATTTCAAGTTCTCACCTAAATATCAAAGATAATAATATAATGCATACCATATTTATTTTACGCTTTGCACATCATGTTTACTTTCTTTGCTATCACTAAGTACCAAAGTAATAAAGGAACTTGCATTATCATGTTTATATTTCAAGTTCTCACCTAAATATCAAAGATAATAATATAATGCATACCATATTTATTTTATGCTTTGCACATCATGTTTACTTTCTTTGTTATCACTAAGTATCAAGGTAATAAAGGAGCTTGCATTATCATGTTTATATTTCAAGCTATGCATTATCATATTTATGTTTCAAATTCTCACCTAAATATCAAAGATAATAATATAATGCATCACATATTTATTTTATGCTCTCACTTTACTTTCTAGCAAAAACTAAAACAAGTGCATGAGCATGTTTATTTTTATGTCATCACTTTAATGAACCTAGAGCTCAAAGACTTGCCCATTGTTGTCTCAACAAAGGTCTAAAAATATTTATTGCTTTTGGTCCCTATTTCGCCCTAAGAGGCTTTGGTGTTTCCAAGTATTGAAAACTATGTTTTATAATTTTTCTAAGCTTATGTAAGTATAAGAAATATGTAGAACTAAGTTTTATGAATTTAGGACCTCTTCAGATAAAAATGATTTAGCTATTACCTTCTTAAGTATTTTTATGATTATAGGTGATAAAAGTGTCCATAAATGAGTTTTTAAAGGTTGAAAAAGGTTCCAAGAGAAACTAGTATTGTATGTGCTTTAGAAATTGTGTTTCATGTCTTTTATGGAGATGTTTGTTCCGGTTCTGCCTTGCTATGTTTGGCCACTGTATGAGCTGTGTTAATAATGATAAGATGCTTATGTTTGAGTAAAAATAATGTTAAGACTCATATGTGAAAGATAGGATAAGTTAAGAACTAGAAAAGAATTAATTTGAGAATTTTAGATCCCTTAATGATGGAATTTTCTGGATTCTGTCCAGCAAGGTTTAGAAATGATAATCATGGTTCTAAATTAGTTTAAATGTGTAGGAATGACTCATAATTGGTTTAGGGCTTAATCTTGATGCTTTAGGAACAACTGGACTTAGAAAGAGTCATTGCTGTGACTCCTAGGTACCCGTAAAGTTGGGATTTTAAATTCTGCATCCTTGAGGTCTAGAGATGTTCTTGACCATAGTGTGAGGTGAGAAATACTTAGTTATAACCTCATAGGTTCCCAAGAGACTAGGTTTTGATGATTTATAACTTAGATTGTGAGTTAAGGACCTTAAGGGTCGATGCATAAGACATTAAGAAGTCTTGAGTTTTTATGATGCTTAATTTTATGCAAGTATGATATATGATACATGAGCTTTATCTATATGAGTATGATGTGTTTAAAATATATGCTATGATGAGTTTGGAATATATGCTATAATCTATGTAAGAATGATGAGTTTGAAATATATGTTATGATGTTTATCTATGTGAGAATGATGTATTAGAAGAATATGCTTGATGATGCATGAACCCTAAAATGTTTTATTGATGATACGTGAGGAAATTATTATTGAGATGTTAAGTTGTGTGATTAGCTTGTGGCATGAATTTTGGTTTGAAGGAAATTCAGTTTAACAGCCGTTATGCTGCCAAATTTCTATCAAACCTAAAAGGGTTGAAAAATGTTTTAAAGTACCATATGAGTTGAAAACCCTGGGTGACACTGTACGACCGAACATCCCCAGGATATTTTTATGTGACAAGCATTGAGACGTACTTCTCCTGCTACGGTGAGGAGGAGGCAAATCCGTGAGGGTATGCGCAGATGCAGCCTTACCAAAGCGGACAATTATTTGTGCACTCGAGGCCAGAGAACGTTTCAAAGAATGAAATATGTTTATGTTACCCCTCATTTTACCCCATATTAAATCTAGTGACGACTAGTTAGGATTGAGCTCATTCCTAGGCGATTAGGTGAGACGGAGATAGGAGGTTATGATAAAAATCGCCGGGGCGGTGTATCGGTTGGAAATAGGTGGATATGTTTAAGAGGGTGGTTTTTGAGAAAAAGAACAAAAGAGATATGATGCTTTTAAGTCACATAAGTATGAGAAAAGTAAGAGTTGTAATATGCCCTTATGCCACTTGCATGAATCTAGATTGTTGTGATTTGTTGATTTATGTGCTCAAGTATTGCCATACATTCATGCTTAAACATGTTGCATTCATGACATCAAGATGCATACTAAAAGAAATGGACCTTGGATAAATAGTTTCATAAACCCTAATAATGAATCTCATATGCATGAACACCTTTTATAAATAAACCCAAGGTTCCTGAGGATGTGAACGATGTAACCCTAGAATAGGAGATTCCTCTTGAGATTCTTTAGTAAGATTCTCACTCTTTTCTCTTCTTTTTCTCGCTTAGTCACATCTTGAGAGACTGATGGCAACATTCGTGGTCTTCATTGACACATCCGTCCGAGAGGCGCCTAACGAGGAGCTCACGCTCAGTCTACACGTATGCCCACTCCTGACGCCTTGCGTTCTTGGATCAGTTACACTCCATTTCCCCGAGTTCTAGTAGCAGATGTTTTAGGGGAGGCTTAGTGCACACACTCACATGTAGACTAGATAAACCTGCTTTTATTTTGAGGTTATTCACTATAGGTGCACTCGGGTAGTGATGGTTTACTTTATGTTACTTTATGTTTCTCTGTTTCTATTGTACTTCCTTTCTGCTGTATTACAAGCTCTGCCCGTCCCAATGAGGGTATGACTACTTATGTATTCTAAGTCATGTTATTAATAAAACGTTTCTCTTGTTGTGATGATTTATGCTCAGCTGTTATATGTTTCCATTTCTGTGTTTCTCTATGAGTGTTAAGCATGCTTTATATTCCTATTATTCGATTAGACTAAGAACGTGGCTCTCACTTTGTTTTATGTTTTCAAAAAAGAAAAATTTACCCGTAATTTCCGCTAAGTATTTCAATGAAAGAATGAGACTATGAAGTAATAGCCTAATGTTTAACCTAATGTGTTCTAGAAAGTTGGGTTAAAAATTAGGGTGTTACAGTGAGTCCTAGGAAAGCTATCATAATGCTGGTATGATCGAGAAAGTAAGAGGAACTATGAATTATTTGCTATGGAATGATGAACCATCACAACAATGATTAGTCAAAACTACTACCACAGGTAATTCATTTCAAATAACCAATGCACAACAGGGCAAAGCATAAATGATTATTATTTGTTCATGTAGTCTTAATAATTAATATAATGTGTATATGTGTATGACACTATCATGTGTCTTCTTTTTTATTTTATACAAACTATTTGTCGCTACAAAAAATACACATTTCATTTGATATTCCCACATATTACAGTTGGCCATGAAGGAAACCATGGGAGAACTCTATAGGCAAATTGAAAGTCCTCAGAAGATGTCGTTTCTACTTTTTTTTTTTTTTTTTTTGTAGATTCATATATGTATTATGATTTATGCATACAATATATCTTTTTGGCCCTATGTGTGTCGATATCCAAACAATTACATGGGAAAAATAATTTCCAATATAGTATAAAGTTTAGTGTGTCTAATAGACTGTGTATCATGCTCTCTATACTAATGTGGAAAGGTTCATTTGTAAGAAAATTCTTTGAACTCAATGTTTTTGTTCAATTGGCTTATAGAAGCTTAAAGGAAATATGAATTTTTTTTTATTTTTAATTTCAGGTATACTTGAATAAATTATATAGTGTATGCTAACTCTAGATTGAGACGAGCTTTTCTCTCAATCTAACGTAAGCATGTATATAATGATTCATTCATAAATGTACTAAAATGCACTCTTTGCTGTTGAATTGGCACCTCAAGATTTTGGAATTTTAGCTAATTAACAGCAGTGACCGTAAAGCAGTAGCCAAGAAAATGGTATCAGAACATTCTCTACACTAAATTCTTCTATAAAATAAACAGAACTCAAGGATTAAATATAAATATGAAAATCAAGAATCTGAAACCTTCGATGGTCAGACGCCACAACACTTTAGGGAAGTTGCATTATATGAAAAACGTCACATGCTACGACATATTAACCAAAGTTTGGCAACATGTGCAATCTTCATTTGGTTTTTCAATTCAAGCTTAAAACATATAATTATCACCTTTGTTGCCAAGGACAATCAAATAGTTCATTTTACTAATAATTTTTATGATATGTAATGATTTTTTTATGATAAGTATATATAAATGTAAGATAAAGTAAAAGGGTTGCATATCATCCCTTAAAATAGAGAATGAAAAATATATTGAAGTAATTTTTTCATATAAATTTTTTACAAAGCTTAGGGCATGCTTGAGGAAAAAAAATATTATTTTGAGGATATAATTGATTTTTATTTTCCAAAAATTGTCTTGATAAATTTTTTATTACAAGTTATACTTAAAATAAGGTGTTTCATTTACAATTGTTAAGATAAGTGTACAAGAAATAAATTTAAGAATTTGCTTTTGATTAATCTGTTTAAGTCATAACAACTTGTAAGTAATTATAAGATCACACTTACCTGAATAGATGAAAATGTATTGATTTAACTAAAAATAGCCACAATAAAATAAGTGTTTCATAAGATCAATAGCTCAAGTAATACTTGTAACCTAATTATATTATTGATTATTAATTAATTCTTTTATATTTCATTATTATTTTTAGTAATAATTTTTCAATTTTTTATCTGGTACTGATGAAAACTACTCTAAATTGCCTAGAATAGTGCAGGATGATTATGGAATATTAATAAGTTGCCTTTTAAGAAAATTTTATACAATAAATAGTTATCTCAGTATGTCAAATAAAAAAAATAATTATCTCTTAACAATGTTTATACACAGTAATATTTAGCACTCTTTTTTAAAATACTATTTTATTAAGGTAAAGTTGTCATACATAATATTTAACATTAACTACAATAATTTCCACAAAATAAAAAATGCGACTTGACAGACACTATCGCTAGAAATGAATAAAGCTTGACATGGAGTCAAAGTTTGGCTTTGAAATTAATTTGTTTTCTTACAATCATGATTGTTGTGTTCTTTGCATTAATAATATCTTTCTTACTAAACTAAAACTTTGAAGTCATTTAATACTATTGATGTTCTTTTAGTCATTCATTTTGAGTGCTCGCTTCACCATTTATCTGATTGTGGGGCATGTGCTTAACCTCAGTTCATGGTTGTTGCTAATAATGAATCTTGAGTAATGTTTTCCTACCTAATGGCTCATATCCATTCAGAGGTATTTTTGAAATTTGTCTATGACTTTGAAATCAGTATAGTTTGATACATTTGTCTATGACTTAAACATTTGTCTTGACATTAGGAGTTGTGATAAAACTCTGTTTTACTTCTATCAAAATTTTCTACATAACTTTCATTGTTATTAATATGATAGATACGTTTGTGTGTGTGTGTGTGTGTGGAACACATCAACTATGACGATAACATGTTAGCTAAAATAGGGGATAAAAATGATGGCCTATCTAATGTTAATGCATATTACATGTCACAGAGGATGAGGTTTCTACTACTGAAGAAGCACATAGGAATTTTGTTTTGTTCTTATCGTCTATTGCTTTGATTGTTATAAGAGAATTAAAGAGATTTCTTTTATGCCTTTCTAAACCAGTGCACCGCATAGGCTAAATCAGCTTTCTTTGTACTGTAAACTACTACTTATGTTATTATGTTTCTCCATATAGCTATGTTGAACTAATTTATCCTATTGATGTTCGTGCCTTGGAAGTTGCTTTGGAAACGAATAATGTCAATATTAGAGAGAGTAATTGGTTTCTTTATTATAAATTTTCTTTGATTACTTTGCAAAGGGACAATTCAACCAAGAGTAGAATGTTATTGTGGTATTGTGACAAAAATCTTGGGCTATTTGAATCGAGTGTTTGAGATGGAGTGGTCTGTTGGGTGTTTTTACCAATATGCATAATTTTTATGAGGGCTGGTGTGTGATAAAGACAAAGCTAATACCTAGCAAAGCTTAGTTGTTTATCATAGCAAATATATGCTCAACCTTTTTTTTCCAATATCAAACTAGTATTGAAACACGTGTGATGCTCTAATACATAATGGAAAATGCTCAATATTATGAAATAGTTGTATGGATCAATGCGAAAAAAGACCCAATATTATTATATTTGAAAATAATATTTAAATAATTAATAAAAATTGATTATTTAAATAATATTTTATTTTATTTAATATTTACTTATAGTATTTGAATTATTTGCAAATAATTGATATTATGAATTAAAATGTAAAAATATAATATCCTAGATAGTGTGACACCAAACAGTGTATAGTATTAAAGTTTATCGAGCTTTATCTAATAAGGTAAAAATATAATATCCTATGTAACGTCCCGATTTCTCTGTTAGAGTGAAAATGACCAAAATGCCCTTGAGGTCATTTTTAGCCCGGAATTCGAGGAAAGCCGATCCGGTAGTACTCGAAGGGCAAACTCAATGTTGGAAAGGGATTAGATGACTTGTGTATCTTCCCGGGATCGAAAATCTCATTTTTCAAGTTTTCGGGTCAAAATGACCAAAACGCCCCTGCAGTGTTTTACCCGTTTGCAAGTGCCGGATGAACCCAAAACATCTCCAGATGGTTTTAAAAGGCATTTTTATGTAGACTATAACTTTAGTTTTGGTCCCGGAGGTCCCGGGCGAAATTACTGCAAAATTATGGTTTTGCCCCTAGTTTCGTGTTTTGACGCTTAATCGCGTGATTAAGCAAACCTAAGCAATATTAGGCTCTAATCGAAGGTTAATTAATTTCCATAATTAATCTTGAGTCAAAATAATTTATCAAAGTTGATCAGAACCTAAAAGTGCTTAATTACAACTTAAAATCTTATTTTAAATTCAAGACTCCTAGTCATGGAATCTTGAATAGTGTTTTCTCTCTCCAATTCCTTGAATCATGGAATTGTGTTACACATTGTTTATTCACAAATGAGTTTTTAATTCTCTAATGAAGTATGAGCACTCCTAATCTTGTCATAAAATCCTTAAATCACACTCTTAGTCACCTAAACTTAAGCTTAATTATTCCTAACCTTGTACCTAAGCTAATACACACTTAAACCTATCATTAGCACACAATTAGATGATCAAATCTCTCTCCCCCCATGCTGCCCAGTCTGGCCGAAGCCATCTAGCCCCAAGGAGGAGCTCATCATCTTGTTTTCCTTTTTCAAAGATCAAAGATTTCATCTTCACTCTAGGTAGGAGTGTTTTTCTAAACTTGTTTTTCTTGTAAAGGAGTTTTTCTCTAACTTTCTCTTAGATTTCTTTTGAAACCTTTCCTTGGTTCTTTTCTTCCTTCTCATTTCGGCCATGAGGCCATGTTTATGAGCATGATAGCTTGATGATGGGAGTTTCTAGATGATGGCCTTGTGTTCATCTCAAAGAAACCTCTAAAGCTTGAGTTTTTCCTTTCCTTTAACTTTATCTATATGATACTTAGCTCACATGGTTTTTCAACTTAAGAAAATTAATCTAAGGATTTCTAAAAGCCCAAGCCTACCCTTGTCAACCTTAAAGTTGGCCGGCACGTTCTAGAGATTTTTCTCTAGATAGGGGTTTTGGGTACTTAATAAAGAACTTGACTTAGTTTCATCCTCCTTTCCTTTTTTTTTATGAGGTTTCGGTTTTATTTCCTTTTCTTTGAGGTTTTGTTTTGTTTTGAAGATTTATTTATTTTGAGCTTGATGATGATGTTCAAGAACCTCATAGTTCCTTTGAGAACGTGGTTCAAGAACTCTAAAGTTTTCTTCGTGATGAGATATGTGTTGGGTTGTATCTCTAAAGTCTTGTAAGAGCTCTAGATGAGACTAAAATAAATATTGCATCCATGTTTACTTTTATGCTTTGCACATCATATTTACTTTCCTTGCTATCACTAAGTATCAAGATAATGAGTGTACTTGCATTATCATGTTTATATTTCAAGCTATGCATTATCATGTTTATATTTCAAGTTCTCACCTAAATATCAAAGATAATAATATGTTGCATCTCATATTTATTTTATGCTATCACTTTACTTTCTAATGGAGCCTAAAATGAGTGCATGAGCATGTTTACTTTTATGTCATCACTTAAATGAACCTAGAGCTCAAAGACTTACCCATTGTTGTCTCAAACAAAGGCTTGAAAATATTTATTTCCTTGGCTTGAGCACTCGGCCTCTAAGGGTTTGTTTGGTTACAAGTATTGAAAACTATGTTTTATAATTTTTCTAAGCTTTTATGAGTTTAAGGAATACATAGAACTAAGTTTTATGAATTCAGGACCTCTTGAGACAAAGTTGATTTAGTCACTGCCCTCATAAATATTTTTAAGATTTTAGATGATAAAAATGTTTAGAAATGAGTTTTGATAGTTTTAAAAAGGTTCCAAGAGAAACTAGTATTTTATGTGCTTTAGAAATTGTGTTTGATGCCTTTAAATGGAGATGTTTGTTTCAGTTCTGCCTTGCCTTGTATGACCACTGTATGAGATGTTTTAATGATAATAATATGCTTATGTTTGATTATAATTAATGTTAAAACTCATATGTGAAAGATAAGAGAAGTTAGAAACTAGAAAAGAATTAATTTGAGAGTTTTAGATCCCTTAATGTTTGAATTTTCTGGATTCTATCCAGCAAGGTTTAGTAATGATAATTATGGTTTTAAATTAGTTTAAATGTGTAGGAATGACTCATAAATGGTTTAGGACTTGATCTTGATGCCTTATGAGCAAACCGGACTTAGAAAAGGTCATTGTTGTGACTCCTAGGTACCCGTAAAGTTATGATTATGAATTCTGCATCCTTGAGGTTTAGAGATGTTCTTGACCATAGTGTGAGGTGAGAAATACTTAGTTATAACCTTATAAGTTCCCGAGAGATTAGGTTTGATGATTTATAACTTATAAAGTGAGTTAAGGACCTTAAGGGTCAGTGCATAAGACACTAAGAAATGTGTTAATGCTATGATGTGATATATGATGCAATGATATGATGAGATGTGCTTGATGCATGAGAAAATGATTGATGGAAATGTTAAAGTTTATCATAGCATGAGATTTCATGAGAACATGATGTGTGAATTAGCTTGTGGCAGTTTGAAGGAAATTTGGTTTATCAGCTGTTATGCTGCCGAATTTCCGTCAAACCTTAAAGGGTTAAAAGAAATGTTTATGAGTACCATATGAGTTGAAAACCCTAGGTAACACTGGTTCAGCCGAGCACCCCCAAGAGATTTTTATGTGACAAAGCACTGAGACGCGCTTTCCTAGGTGACACCGGTTCGACCGAGCACCCCCAGGGGAGACAAATCCGTGAGGGTATAAGTAGATGCAGCTTACCAAAGCGGACAAATTGATGTGGCTTAATGCTCGCAAAGCGTTTGAAAGAGGGTATATCCTAAAGAGAGGTGATCTCTGCCCCCTACCCGTACTTGCGAGTCAGGATTATTATTATTATTATTTATGTTTTGCTTATTCAAGATAATAAGCAAGAGCTAGTGACGACTAGCTGAGGTATGAGCTCATAACCTAGTTATTTTTTTAGGATGGCTTATTATGCTAAAGTACCATGATTGATGTCATGAAGTTGAGGAATGATTCACTTGAAAGTTATATGCCCTTATGCCACATGGTTTATGTTTATATGCTTTGATGTGTTGTTTATATGCTCAAGTATTGACATGCATCCATGATATAACATGTTGCATTCATAACATCAAGATGCATGCTAAAAGGAATGGACCTTGGATAATTAGTTTTGGAAAACCCTAAATTGGATCTTATATGCATGATCACTGTTTCATAATTAAACCCAAGGTTCCTGAGGATGTGAACGATGTAACCCTAGGATAGGGGACTCCTACTGAGATTCTTTAGCAAGAATTCTCACTGCTCTCTCTTCTTTCTTCCGTCACATCTTCAGAGAGCGATAGCGACGTTCGTGGTCTTCGTTGACACACCTACTTAGGAGGTCCACTATGACCCTAACCACGGGTCATATCATTTTGAGGGGCAGTGTACCGTATGAGTTTTCATGTTCATTGGACGCCCATTTGCACATCCTGTACAGAGCTACCGTTTCTCCCCGATGTCACCTTATGACGACGCGATGGTCTTTGAGCTCACCAGAACGCGAGACGAGAGGATTTTGCGGACGTATACTGGTGGTTCGATGCTTCAAGACTTCCAGGACTACGTGCCTTGATCCCCGAGTTCGGAGGATGACCCATCCGAGGACCCGCCGACGCACATGTGTAGTGAGAGTTCTGCTTCTACGCCTCAGTTCGTGCGCGATGTAAGCGAGGAGACTGTTACGCAACCAAGGCTGGCTAGGCGAGCTGAGAGGCGCCCCTACCGAGGAGCTCACGCTCAGTCTTCACATGTTCCCACTCCTGCTGCTCTGCGTCCATGGATTGGTTACACTCCACCGTTTCCCGGATTCCAGTAGTTGGCATCTTAGGGGAGGCTTAGTGCACACACCACATGTAGAGTGGATAAACCTTCTTTTGTTTTTGAGGTTATTCACCAGAGGTGTACTCGGGTAGTTATGGTTTATTTCTACTTTCTTGTTTTCTGTTGTATTTCCTTTTCTACTGTATTACAAGCTCTGCCCGTCCCCATGAGGGTATGACTACTTATGTATCTTAATTATGATATTAATGAAACGTTTCCTTTGCTATCATGATTGTTGTTCTTTGGTTATATGCTTCACTTCATGATTTATAATGATTGTTACGTGTGCTTTACATTTCTGTCGTTCGATTAGTTTAGTTCGCGGCTCTCACTTTGCTTTATGTTTTCAAAAAAAAAAATTTACCCTTAATTTCCGCTAAGTATTTCATTAAAATGATGAGACTAAAAAGTAATAGGCTAATGTTTAACTTGATGTATTCTAGAGAGTTGGGTTAAAAGTTAGGGTGTTACATCCTATACTATCAAACCTTATCTAATAAGGTCTTACACTATTAACCTTATCTAATCAGGTGTACCAAATGGGCCTTAATGCTAATTTCGCTACACTTATTCCTTAAGATTGACAAGCTTGCTTATTGCCGACGAGGTACTTTTCTAATACGCTTAAAGAGCTCATGAATATGAGTTTCTACCTTACTGACATGCTTTCAAATAACAATTTTCTTGTTGTATTATGAAAGTTATAGTCTTATTTATTTTTTAGTCTCCACTAAAAAGGAAAGTTATAATATTTGATTGCAAATTGAGTACAATGAAAGGGTTGTGACTTAGAGGAGTGATTCTTTATATGTCAATTTCAATATATATAATTGATTCATAAATTTAATCAATGTGTAACAAATATATGTGATCAATTTTTTTTATATCAAATGATTAATTATAAATATACTATTTCCATGTAATTATATGTTTTCTATGAAAATGTTGATATGGTATATTTTACTGAGAAATACATTTTTGGTTTAAATATCTTTTCTGCAAATAGAATTATTGAAAAAAAGATCATTTGCGAGTCACAATTAGAAATATTTTTATAAAAAAAATATATATTTTTGTTATGATCACAATTATTTGTGCGATCACCCAGTTAACTACTAGATAGCAATATTTTATGAGACTTGATATTCGAAGTTCATATTTTTTCACCATTATAGCATTTCAATGAACTGTCAATAAATTTATGGTTTTTATTTCAATACCTCATAGTATCGGTACCATTTATCTGTTTTGGCCTGTGCTGCGGCCTTTGCCGCTGCAACCACCACCACAACACACTCTTCCCCAATTGACCCCATGTCCCTTTGCACTCACAATTTTGATACTTCTTCTCACTACTCAATCTCTAAGTGTTGTTACATTTTTCTAGTGTAAATTTAGATAAGACCATTACTTTACTTTAGTGCATGTGAACATAGTTACAACCATGGGATTAAAAAAAAGGAATGTTAAGATTTGACTTGTAGGAAAATATCTGAAATTTCATTCTTTAATTATTTCAGTGCAATTAGTTCGGTTGTATCAAAGCTACTTTTGCATTCGAAGAGACCTTTGTCAAATATGGTTTCTGATAATGCTTCAAAAACTACTTTTTTCCTTTCTGAATATAGTTTCTGAACTTTTTTTTTTTCTAGAAGATGGGATAGTTGCTCAAGTGAAAAAGATAACGTGTCAATGCCAGCCTTTTTGGGAGTATACTTAATTTGAAATTTGAATTTTCTATCCTTTTTTGCAAAGCATGCATGGTTTTTGAATGCACCTGCTTGTTTATAAGTTTATCTTCATTTCTTCAAAATCTGAGCTTGATATGAATCTTTTCACCAAGATTGAACACTATAATCACGATTTGCTTCACAAAAAGGTAGATTACTACATTGAGTAGTACTTTCTGAATGCATGAACTATTTTATGAAGATCTGCATTTGGTTTTAGAACTCAAAGTTCCTTTCTCGTGTATGCAACATACACAAGTTCACTTTTAGAACTATTGTTCACATCATTAAGGTTCTGAATTTCTTTAAATGAGATTAAGATCTTATTAAAATATGATATTATGAAAAATAACTCGTTAATTAAATTAGTATGTTTACAAGAATGACCATGTTAAATGCTATAGAAACGCAAGTAAACTATTAGTCTATTCTTCAAAACATTTTAGCAAAATTTGTTTTGTTGCACTACTAGCAAATGGTGATTTTCAAATAAAAATTTCCAATGGAATCTATTCCATCCAAATCTATATTTTGCCTTCATACGGATTTGTTTGAATTTTCAACCACATTTTCCATTACCTAAATATATATATATATATATATATATATAAAGGTATATTCTATTCCAAATTTGTCCATATTTCGTCTCAAACTTTGGCGCCAAAACATTTCCAACAGTTTAGCAAGGGAGTTCGGACAAAATAATAAATTGTCCATATTTTGTCCCAATCTGAAATTCAATTTCATGCAAATATGGGACATATTTTGAACAAGTTTTAGCATTGATTATATAAAAATATACTATGTTCCAAATCCAGTCATATTTTGTTCGAAACTTTTCCTTCATATGTTGACAACAAACTATTTTCAGTAGATTAGTTTATTTACATTTGGATACGATTATATAAGTATTTTTTTTATTATAATGAACAAGTAAATTTTTAAGATGAGACACATATGCAAGTATTTCTTTATCTTGTAAAATTATAATTGAAGATATGAAAAATACTTGTCAAGAAAGTATGGATAAAAAAGTAGTTCTTCTACATGATAACTTTTTTTAAATTACGTTATTTTATATTTATATTTTTAATTTAAAATAAGTTAATCAAATGGATAGTTATTAAAATCCTAATTTAAACCAAAAAAAAAAATCATATCAGTACTAAATTCAAAATAGCTATTTGCATAGTTGTTGAGCTCTCATGTTAGCTCTTAAACTCATATGATTTTATGATTTTTCAATCTAAAAAATGAGTTAACTTGCATTCAAACTCTTTTTTTGTCAAACTCATATGAGTTTAAGTAGTTCTAACAAAATCATTGGCCAAGCACCGTAGCATCCATATGCAAATAGAATTTTTTTTGTTTTCTTTATCTTTTATTCTCTTAATTTTCTCTTCAAATCTTGCCCTTCGTCTTTCAAGTTTTTAATTTTATCTTCAAATCACATATTCTTGTCAAATATGTTTCAAACACTTTTGAAATATTCTTTTCAAATTGTCTTTCTTTATCTTCTCTTTATCTCCCAATTTATTGGCGCTATATTTATTGTTACCAAAATATATCAAGTGAGATCTTTATTGATTAAACAATAAAATTTATATTTCTTATTGATAGCACTTACAATTTTAATTTACTAAATTACATAAACTACCTATTTGAGGAAAAGACTTGATAAAGTGAAGCAGAAACATAGGCTGAAAATATACTATTTCTCTGTTAGGGTAGGGGAACCAAACAGTAAATACTTCCTCCTTCTACCTAACCGGCTGACATCACAGTCAGACCCACAGACACCAAGGCATAGTGCCCAGCCCGCAGCTGTAACACCCTAAATCTTAACCCAAGACTACTAGTATATACTTAGGTTAATCTTTAGAATATTACCTCTTGGTCTCATCTTTTACTTAGAAAATACTTAGCAGAAATATGGGTAAAATTTTTCTTTTTGGAATTTGAAATCAAAGTGAGAGCCACGCACGAATCTTTAAGAGGAAGCATATAAGCAAAGCATAAAGAAACACATCATATCATGGAGACATCAACTGAAACATAGTTATATATATATAAATGTTGTGCCTACCCAAAAGGGAAGGACTATTCAATACATCGGAAAGCGGAATACAACTGAAATGCAATACATGGAAATCATAAAAGGTAAATACAAGAGGAACAACACCCATACCCATGTGCACTTAGAGTAGACAACCTCATATATAAAAGAAGGTTTGTCCTCAACTATGTGGCGTGTGTGCACTAACTACTACCCCTCCTATGTCTACTCCTGTTGGTCCGAATACTATGGGGTCGAGTCGATCCACTGACAAATCTCGGCGGGAGTGGTCGAGCGCATCATCGGGGCGTGTCCACCGCGGCGAGGGCGCATAGATGGCCGACGAGCCAACCTCGGCTGGACCACCGTCTGCTCACTCCCAGCCCTCATCGGTGGGGGAGCGGACCGAGCTCCAATCGTACATGTGGGATGGCGGGTCCTCGATGGGTCCGCCTCTCAGTACCGGGACGCGGCACATACTCGGGATACTCGCGTACTGCTGATGTCTCGGGCTCCATGCGGAGGATCTGCTCATCGCGTGGTCTCGCTCGCTCAAAAATCCCGTTATGACGGTAAGGAGCAGTTGGGGTGAAGCGGTAGCTCGGGACGGGGTGCGCGAAGGGTCGTCCCATGAACATGAATACTCGGGGTGCAGCGACCCTCAAAATGGTATGACCCGAGTGCCGGGTCATAGTGCAGCTCCCATACCGGGGTGTCGATGAAGAGTACAAATGTCGCCATCTGAAGATATGACGGAAGAAAAGGGAGGGAATGAGAATCTTTCTAAAAGAATTCTCAGTAGGGTTATCCCTACCTAGGTGACATCGTCACATCCTCAGGAACCTTGGGTTTATTTCTAAAAAGGTGTGCATGCATATAAATTCCTTTTGAGTCAATTCTCTAAAGTGTTATTTATCCAAGGTCCGTCATATTTTATAATGCGTCTTTATAACTTAAGCAGAAATATACTAATGATATGAATGCATCATAAAGGTAAACCAAACAATAGAATAACTAAGAAACATTATAACATTGGCATAAGGTGATATAGCATATGTGACATTTTAACTTTAACTTTCATCTCATGGGGCCACCCTAAAACATCTCTAGGTTATGAGCTCATACCTTAACTAGTCGTCACTAGCTCTTACTTATCCTATGATAAGCGTAACATAATCCCGACTTAAAGTACGAGCTAGGGGGCAAATTAAGGATCACCTCTCTTAGGGTCATTTCCTCTTTGAAACGCTCTACTAGCAACTAGTGCATCGTAGTTTTGTCCGCTTTGGCAAGCTCTATGTCAATACCCTCACGGATTTGTTTTCTTGGGGGTGCTCGGCTAAACCGGTGTCACCCAAGAAGGCGTCTCAGTGTTGTGTCACATTTAAATTCTCATAAAGTGTTAATCTTTTTCATAGCATATACATCATTACATGAAACTTTCTTCATAGTGTGTACATAAAACAATAGCATATACATTATCACATAATCACACCTTAGACAATCATTCATACAAACTCCCAAGCTTATTATGTTATAAACTTATAGTATGTTATGCTTTGGTTCCTTTGAGTCTTAAACTTGTAAACTAATCGTTCTAGTATTATTCTTAACCTCTTACACACCTATAGGTTCACAATTAATAAGTGTTACTAATTTTTATGCTCAAGGACTTAGCCAAACAGCACTATGCAAATTTGGACAGCTTATATTTGTGTGATTACGGGGTTCTAGAGATTACGGTTTAGACCCTTAAAGTCCTTAACTCACATTCTAAGTTATTAATCATCAAAACCTAGTCTCTTGGGAACCTATGAGGTTATAACTAAGTATTTCTCACCTCACACTATGGTCAAGAACATCTCTAAACCTCAAGGATACAGAATTTGAAATCCTAACTTTACGGGTACCTAGAAGTCACAACAATGACCCTTTCTAAGTTTAGTTTTCTCCTAAGGCTTCAAGATTAAGTCCTAAACAAATTATGAGTCATTCCTACATATTTAAACTAATTTAAAACCATGATTATTAAGTCTAAACCTTGCTGGACAGAATCCAGAAAATTACATAATTAAAAGATCTAGAATTCTCAAATTAATTCTTTTCTAGTTCCTAACTTATCCTATCTTTCACATATGAGTCTTAACATTATTTTTACTCAAACATAGGCACATTATCATCATCAAAATAGCACATACAGTGGCAGCAAGGAGCAAGGAAGAACCGAAAATATACTTCTCCATAAAAGGCATAAAACATAATTTCTTAAGCACATAAAATACTAGTTTCTCTTGGAACTCTTTTTAAACTTTCAAAACTCATTTATAAATAAATTTAACGTCTAAAATCATAAGAATATTTAAGAGGGCAGTGACCTATTCATCTTTGTCCCAAGAGGTTCTAAATTCTCAAAACTTGGTTCTATGCATTCCTTAAACTCACTTAAGCTTGGAAAAATTATAAGACATAGTCTCAAATACTTGGAGACCTCAGGACCTCTTAGGGCCGAAACATGAACCCAAGAAAAACACATATTGTTAGACCTTTGTTGAGACAACAATGGGCAAGTCTTTGAGCTCTAGATTCATTTAGGTGATGACATAAAAATAAATATGCTCATGCACTTATTTTAGGTTCCATTTAGAAAGTAAAGTGATAGCACAAAGTAAACATGAATGCAACATATTATTATCTTGGTGTTAAGTGAGAACTTGAAATATAAACATGATAGTGCATAGCTTGAAATATAAACATGATAATGGAAGTTCATTCATTATCTTGGTATTTAGTGATAGCAAGGGAATAAACATGATATGCAAAGCATAAAGTAAACATGATGCAAGGTTCATTTTATGATTAACTAGAGCTCATTCAAGACCTTAACAAGATAACAACCCAATACAATATCTCAAAGATCACAACACAAAAACCGAAAGTCATATAAAAGAGAAAGAAAGTGAAACTACATCAAGTTCTTTATTAAATACCCAAAACCCCTATCTAGAGAAAAATCTCTAGAACGTGCCGGCCAACTTTAAGGTTGACAAGGGTAGGCTTGGGCTTTTAGAAATCCTTAGATTAATTTTCTTAAGTTGAAAAACCATGTGAGTTAGATATCATATAGATGAAGTCATAAGAAAAGGAAAACTCAAGCTTTAGAGGTTTCTTTGAGATGAACACAATGTCATCATCTAGAAACTCTCATCATCAAGCTATCATGCTCAAAATCAAGGCCTCATGGCCAAAAATGAAAAGAAAGGAAAGACAAGGGAAAGTTCAAAAAGGATCCAAGAGGAAACTAGAGAAAAACACTTTCTTGAGCAAAATAAAGTTTGAAAACAAATCCCTACCTTGTGATGAAGGTAAAAGCTTGGACTTGAAGATGGAAATGAGATGAGCAACACCTCCTAGGATGGTGATGATGATTCGGCCTTGATGAAAGAAAAGGAAGGAAATGTGTTTCAAGTGAAGTTGTGTTTGAGGTGTGGTGTTTGAGAGGTTTGATGATGGTTCAAGGCTTTGGGGTGGTGTTTGATGGTTGAGAGGTGATGATGAGATGAAGAGATGAAGAAGATAAAGATGAAAAGAAAGGAAGAACACTTCTTGAAATGTTGAGAGAAAAAGAAAGACTAGCAAGACAACTCTAAAACTCTAAACTTAGCAAATGCTCCAAGGTACAACAAGGCTATCACAAGCATCCTATTTATAGAAAAACAAAACCATGGAGCTCATCAAAGGGAGGGTGTTGGCCTTGTGGTTTGAGGGAGGAAGGAAGAGAAAATATCTCTTACACAAGGTCATTCAAGCATGGTTTGAAGTATGGAAGCTATGCTACAAAGTATGGCTTGATGTGAGTTAATTTCCTATCAAATTTTTATGAAATTAGGCTTCTAGAAACTTGTCATGGCTGGAACTTTTTCAGCCACAAATAAATGGGAAAAATGGGTTGTTTTAATTATTTATTCATGTGGAAATTCAAGCTTGATTGAAAGTTATGACAAGGTATAGTGTATGTGACTTGAGGTATGGCCTTGGAGTGTTGAAAAATTGAACATGTGATGCACAATGGGGGAGGAAGCTCACGGCCAGGTCTGGTACAGCAAGGAGGAGGTGAGTTTTGACCATTTAATTGTGTGTTAATGGTAGGTTTAGATGTGTATTAGCTTAGGTACAAGGTTAGGAATGATTAAGCTTAAGTTTAGGTAACTAAGAATGTGATTTAGGGAGTTTATGACAAGTTTAGGAGTGCTCATACATCATTAGAGAATTTTAAACTCATTTATGAATAAACAATGTGTAACACAATTCCATGATTTAAAGAATTGGAAAAAGAAAACACTATTCAAGATTCTATGACTAGGTGTCTTGAAATTAAAATATGATTTTAGATTGTAATTAAGTACTTTTTGGTTCTAATCAACTTTAATAAATTATTTTGACTCAAGATTAATTAAGGAAATTAATTAACCTTCGATTAGAGCCTAATATTGCTTAGGTTTGCTTAATCACGCGATTAAGCGTAAAAACACGAAACTAGGGGCAAAACCGTAATTTTGCACTAATTTTGCCTGGGACTTCAAAAATTAAAACTGAGGTCATAGAATACATAAAAACGCCTTTTAAAACCATCTGGGGAAGTTTCGGGTTCATCCGACACTTGTAAATGGGTAAAACACCGCAGGGGCGTTTTGGTCATTTTGACCCGAAAACTCGAAAAATGAGATTTTCGATCCCGGGAAGGTACACGAGTTATCTAATCCCCTTCTAACATTGAGTTTGCCCATCGAGTACTGCCGAACCGGCTTTCCTCAAATTCCGGGCTGAAAATGACCTCAGGGGTATTTTGGTCATTTTCATTCTAACAGAAAAATCGGGGCGTTACAGCAGCCATCACAGTTGGTCCCGCAGCCATCAAAGCATAGTGAGGCGAGTCCCCTAATACAACCAATGGACTAAGTGAGAGCACTACAACATCAGGCCGGATGCCACATCTTAACCCAAAACCTTAAGGCAATGAGTCATGGCTCCTCCACATTATATACTACTCACTTAGCCTATTTTCAATTGATGTGGGACTTCATTTCTCACACTTAACCCCAACATTCTCACATCCCAAATAGGTTGGTGATTATTTACTTTCTATTTTTTTTTTATTGATATCACATCCCTCAAAGGGATTGAAGGTAACAAAAAATCTCATAATCCACAATTGAAACAATAAAGTTGCTAAAAAGACAAAGGAAAAATAATTACTACACTACCCTTAAGTCTTTGATAGAGATTAATTTAATTCATGATAATACATCGTTAAGAGCACCAGCGTACTATTGTTTAAGTAATTTATACTAGTTTTTGTTTTTTCTTTTTTTATTTTTTGATGATGTCCGTTCTTCCTTTTAAGGAGCAATTAACATTTGATATAAATGCTTGATCAAAGAATATCTCAATTAATGCATGCACTATTATAACACTAACACTAATGTAATTATTAATGCATCGAATAGAAATGGCACTTGCATTTTCAAAGGGATAGATTGTGCAACATCACATAGATCAGAGTCAAACCACTTAAAACATGCTTATCCAATCCTTTGGGTTTGTGGACCACTTTTATCTTATGACAAGGTGAGTAAATAAGAGAGGTCCAGATAGTTAAAAAAGAAAAAATCTAAACCACCCACCTGTAACGCCCCGATTTTTCTGTTAGAGTGAAAATGACCAAAATGCCCTTGAAGTCATTTTCAGCCCGAAATTCGAGGAAAGCCAGTGCGGCAGTACTCGAAGGGCAAACTCAATGTTGGAAGGGGATTAGAAAACTTATGTACCTTCCCGGGATCGAAAATCTTGTTTTTTGAGTTTTCGGGTCAAAATGACCAAAACGCCCCTGCGGTGTTTTACCCGTTTGCAAGTGCCGGATGAACCCGAAACTTCTCCAGATGGTTTTAAAAGGCGTTTTTATGTATTCTATGACCTCAGTTTTAATTTTTGAAGTCCCGGGCAAAATTAGTGCAAAATTATGATTTTGCCCCTAGTTTCGTATTTTTACGCTTAATCGCGTGATTAAGGAAACCTAAGCAATATTAGGCTCTAATCGAAGGTTAATTAATTTCCTTAATTAATCTTGAGTCAAAATAATTTATTAAAGTTGATTAGGACCAAAAAGTACTTAATTACAACCTAAAATCATATTTTAATTTTAAGACACCTAGTCATAGAATCTTGAATAGTGTTTTCTCTTTCCAATTCCTTAAATCATGGAATTGTGTTGCACATTGTTTATTCATAAATGAGTTTTAAATTCTTTAATAATGTATGAGCACTCCTAAACTTGTCATAAACTCCCTAAATCACATTCTTAGTTACCTAAACTTAAGCTTAATCATTCCTAACCTTGTACCTAAGCTAATACACATCTAAACCTACCATTAACACACAATTAAATGGTCAAAACTCACCCCCACTCTGCTATCCAGCCTTGGCCGAAGCTGTCCTCCCCCATTGTGCATCACATGTTCAATTTTTCAACACTCTAAGGCCATACCTCAAGTCACATACACTATACCTTGTCATAACTTTCAATCAAGCTTGAATTTCCACATGAATAAATAATTAAAACAACCCATTTTTCCCATTTAATTGTGGCTGGAAAAGTTCCAGCTATGCATTGTTTCTAGAAGACTAAATTCATAAAAATGTGATAGGAAATTAACTGACATCAAGCCATGCTTTGTAGCATAGCTTCCATACTTCAAACCATGCTTGAATGACCTTGTGTAAGAGATATTTTCTCTTCCTTTTCCCTCCAAACCACACGGCCACTCCCTCCATTTGCAAGCTCCATGGTTTTGTTTTTCTATAAATAGGATGCTTGTGTTAGCCTTGTTGCACTTTGAAGCAATTGCAAAGTTTAGAGTTTTAGAGTTGTCTTGCTAGTCTTTCCTTTTTCTCTCAAAGTTCCAAGAGTGTTCTTCCTTTCTTTTCATCTTTATCTTCTTCATCTCTTCATCTCATCATCACCTCTCAACCATCAAACACCACCCCAAAACCTTGAACCATCATCAAACCTCTCAAACACCACACCTCAAACACAACTCCACTTGAAACACATTTTCTTTCTTTTTCTCTCATCAAGGCCGAACCATCATCACCATCCTAGAGGGTGTTGCTCATCTCATTTCCATCTTCAAGATCAAGCTTTTACCTTCATCACTAGGTAGGGATTTGGTTTCAAACTTTATTTTGTTCAAGAAAGTGTTTTTCTCTAGTTTCCTCTTGGAATCTTTTTGAACTTTCCTTTGTTTTTCCTTTCCTTTCATTTTCGGCCATGAGGCCTTGATTTTGAGCATGATAGCTTGATGATGAGAGTTTCTAGATGATGACATTGTGTTCATCTCAAAGAAACCTCTAAAGCTTGAGTTTTCCTTTTCTTATGACTTCATCTATATGATATCTAACTCACATGGTTTTTCAACTTAAGAAAATTAATCTAAGGATTTCTAAAAGCTCAAGCCTACCCTTGTCAACCTTAAAGTTGGCCGGCACGTTCTAGAGATTTTTCTCTAGATAGGGGTTTTGGGTATTTAATAAAGAACTTGATGTAGTTTCACTTTCTTTCTCTTTTATATGATTTTCGATTTTTGGGTTGTAATCTTTGAGATGTTGTATTGGGTTGTTATCTTGTTAAAGTCTTGAATGAGCTCTAGCTAACCATAAAATAAACCTTGCATCATGTTTATTTTATGCTATGCACATCATGTTTACTTTCCTTGCTATCACTAAGTATCAAGATAATGAGTGAACCTTGCATTATCATGTTTATATTCCAAGCTATGCATTATCATGTTTATATTTCAAGTCCTCACTTAATACCAAGATAATAATGAGTTGCATTCATATTTACTTTGAGCTATCACTTTACTTTCTAATGGAATCTAAAATAAGTGCATGAGCATGTTTATTCTTATGTCATCACTGCTATTACTTGGCAGCACAAGTGTTGCCTTGTTGATGCTTCATCGGAGGTATGTAACTCTTCTCTATATGTTCACTTTCACGTAAGACCATTGCAACTGATCTGTTGGCTCATTGGATTTATGAATCATCTACAAAACCTCTAAAAAGCTGCTTCCATTTGATTGCTTGGTTATTAATGTGAAACTACCTTTGATTTGATAGTTATTTTTGCTTCATATTGTTTATAATATGTAATTAATATGCTAAGAAACAAGATTTTGTTTTGGTTTAGTATATTGTGTTTTGCAAACGAGGAATGAATAGTTGGGTACAACCAATGAAAATGGAGTATGCAGACCGATGTTATGCCCTATTGGAATTAAAATCACCAAGGCGTGACAACTACTTTCTGGTTTGTTGGTAATATTGTATCACATTAAGACACAAACTTCCCATGATTAACTGAAATGATTGAAGATGTTGAAATCACAGCTGATTAATATATTTGAAGAAAATATTTCACTACACAATAAGTTAGCATCTAGAATAATATAGACATACATTTAGATGTTTCTCTGTGAAGTATGTAACGCCCCGATTTTCTGTCTGAGTGAAAATGACCAAAATGCCCTGAGATCATTTTTTATCCGGAATTCGAGGATAGCCGCCTCGACAGTCCTCGAAGGGCAAACTCAATGTTTGAAGGGGATTAGATGACTTGTGTATCTTGCCGAGATCGAAAATATCGTTTTCTGAGTTTTCGCGTCAAAATGACCAAAATACCCCTGTGGTGTTTGACCTATTTGCAAGTGTCAGATGAACCTGAAACTTCTCCAGATGATTTTAAAAGGCGTTTTTATGTATTTTGTGACCCCAGTTTTAGTCCCGGAGGTCCCAGGAAAAATTAGTGCAAAATTATGATTTTGCCCCTAGTTTTGTATTTTTAAGCTTAATCGCATGATTAAGCAAACCTAAGCAATATTAGGCTCTAATCGAAGATTAATTAATTTCCATAATTAATCTAGAGTCAAAATAATTTATTAAAGTTGATTAGAACCTAAGAATGCTTAATTTCAACTTGAAATCTTATTTTAAATTCAAGTTTTCTAGTCATAGAATCTTGAATAGTGTTTTCTCACTCCAATTCCTTAAATCAAGGAATAATGTCTACAATTGTTTATTCATAAAATGAATTTTAAACTCTCTAAAAGTGTATGAGCACTCCTTAATCATGTCATAAAATTCCTAATCACATCCTTAGTTACCTAAACACATATTTAGCAAATCCTAATCTTGCACCTAATCTAATACACACCTAAACACACCTCTAAACCATCATTAAACAAAAAAAAAAAAAACCTCACCTCCTCTCTTCTAGAAGCTCATGGCCACTCTTCCTCCCATGCCTCCAATATTTGAAATTCAAATACAATTTCAAGTCCATGACAAGCCTTACCTAGCCCATACTTTTGACCATGCTTTCCTCCATGCCTTTGAATGACCACCAAAAAAGATATTTCTTCTCTCCAAGGCCACATGAATCATGGCCAGCACCTCCTCCTCTCATTCCTTCATGTTTCAAATTGCTATAAATACATGTGTTGGAAGAACTTGGTCCATTTTGTTCATTCTTGCAAACTAGCTTCAAGAATTGTCTTGAGTTTTCTTTTTTTTCTTCCAAGAACTCTTTTCTCTTCTCCTTCATCTTTATCGTCTTCTTCAAAGAACCACCCTTTGTAACCTCAAACTACCACACCACCACCATAGATCATCCTCTAAACACCTAAACACTCAACCTCAAACACAAGCTCACCAAGAACACATCTCCTTCCTTTTTCTTTCATCAAGGTCGAAGCATCATCATCACTTTAGGAGGAGTTTTCCTTCCATTCTCACCTCAAAAGATCAAGCCTTTGTCTTCACATTTGGTAGGGAGTTGCTCTTCAAACTTTGTTTTTCCTTAAAAATGTGTTTATCTCTAGTTTCCTCTTGGTTTTTTTTTGAAGCTTTCCTTTGTTTTTCCTTTCTTTCTCATTTCGGCCATGAGGCCTTGTTTATTACCATGATAGCTTGATGATGAGAGTTACTAGATGATGACCTTGTGTTCATCTCAACGAAACCTTTAAAGCTTGAGTTTTATCTTTGAACTAGCAAAGTTTTAGTTTTTCTTTCCTTTTTCCTTCCTACCTAGTTTTGGTTTCTATAGTCTTTACCTCAAAGTTTTTATTAACAATTTTAAAGTATCTTTATTTTTAATTCATGTCAAGAAAGAATGTTGTTTTGATTTTTACTTTCTTAAAGTTTTGTTTTCTTTTAGAAGTTTGTTTCTTTTGAGCTTGATGATGATGTTCAAGAACCTTGTAGTTCTTTGAGAACTTGGTTCAAGAACTCTAAAGTTCTCTTTGTGATGGGATAAGTGTTGGTTTGTATCTCTAAAGTCCTGTAAGAGCTCTAGCTAAGATTAAAATGAACCTGGCATTCATATTTATGTTTATGCCTTGCACATCATATTTATTTTCATTACTATCACTAAATACCAAGAATAATAAATGAACTTGCATTATCATATTTATGTTTGAAGCTTTGCATTATCATGTTTATATTTGAAGTCCTCACTTAAATATCAAAGATAATAACTAGTTGCATCTCATGTTTACTTTGTGCTCTCACTTTATTTTCTAGTGAAAGCTAAAATATGTGCATGAGCATGTTTAAGTTTATGTCATCACTTAAGAGAACCTAGAGCTCAAAGACTTGCCCATTATTATCTCAAACAAAGGCTTGAAAAAAATATGTGTTCTTTAGCTTTTGATTTCAGCCTTAAGTAGTTTTATTTGTTACAAGTACTAAAATCTATGTTTCATAATTTTTCTAAGCTTTTAGGAGTTCAAGAGATGTCAAGGACAAGGTTTTATAAATTTAGAATCTCTTGAGTTTAATTTAAATTAGCCACTGCCTTTAAAAGTATTTTGAAGATTTTAGTTGATAAAAATGTTTACTAATGAGTTTGAAAGTTTTAAAAAGGTTCCAAGAGAAACTAGTATCTTTTGTGCTTTAGAAATCAAATTTTACACCTTTTGATGGAGTTAAATTTCGGTTCTGCCTTGCCATCATATGCTCACTGTTTGTGCTGTTTTGATGATGATAATATGAGTACATTCATGTATATTTGATGGTAAAATTCATATGTGAAATATAAGAGAAGTTAGTAACTAGAAAAGTTTTAATTTGAGAGTTTTAGATCCCTTAGTAATTGATTTTTTTGGATTCTATCCAGCATGGTTTAGAAATGATAATCATGGTTTATAATTAGTTTAAATGTGTAGGAATGACTCATAATTGGTTTAGGACTTGATCTTGATGCTTTAGGAGCAAACCGAACTTAGAAAGGGTCAATGTTGTTACTCATAGGTACCCATAAGCTAGAACTTTAGATTCTGCATCCTTAAGGTTTAGCAATATTTATGATCATAGTATTGAGTGAGCAATACTTAGTTATGAGCCTATAGGTACCTGAGAGCTTAAGTTATGATGATTTACAACTTAGATTTGAGTTAAAGGACCTTAAGGGTCAATGTATAAGACATTGAGAAATCTTTTAATGCTGAAGTTTATTTACGCAAGTATGATATGTTGATATGCATGACGTGATGATTTATGAGTTATGATGATGTGACCTTTTATGATGATGTTATGATGATGTGTGAATGCATGTGCTAAGGTGAAACTGTTTATATTATCTTAGAAACTGATTATGAAATGTGGAATTGAATGTGTAAGTACATGCATTGTAAGTTGATGTGGCATATTATGATGAATTGCATGAATGGATGAGCATGATATACATATTGCGTAAGGTTCCATGATGATAGTTGAGGGCATGTGTTTATGATGCATTCTTGCATAACACACCTAGATGCATTTCTCCTACCTCGGTAAGGAGATAACAAAACTGTGAGGGTATGGTAGATGCAGCCTACCAGAGCCAACAAATTTTCTGTGCACTAGATGTCGTAGATGTGTAACGCCCCGATTTTCTGTTAGAGTGAAAATGACCAAAATGCCCCTGAGGTCATTTTCGGCTCGGAATTTGAGGAAAGCCGGTTCGGCAGTACTCGAGGGAAAACTCAATGTTGGAAGGGGATTAGATGACTTGTGTACCTTCCCGGGATCGAAAATCTCGTTGAAGTTTAGTCAAAATGACCAAAATGCCCCTGCGGTGTTTTGCCCGTTTGCAAGTGCCGGATGAACCCGAAACTTCTCCAGATGGTTTTAAAAGGCATTTTTATGTAGACTATGACTTTAGTTTTGGTCCCGGAGGTCCCGGGCGAAATTAGTGCAAAATTACGGTTTTGCCCCTAGTTTCGTGTTTTTACACTTAATCGCGTGATTAAGCAAACCTAAGCAATATTAGGCTCTAATCGAAGGTTAATTAATTTCCTTAATTAATCTTGAGTCAAATAATTTATTAAAGTTGATTAGAACCTAAAAGTGCTTAATTACAACTTAAAATCATATTTTAATTTCAAGACTCCTAGTCATGGAATCTTGAATAGTATTTTCTCTTTCCAATTCCTTAAATCATGGAATTGTGTTACACATTGTTTATTCATAAATGAGTTTAGAATTCTCTAATGATTTATGAGCACTCCTAATCTTATCATAAAATCCTTAAAACACATTCTTAGTTACCTAAACTTGAGCTTAATTATTCCTAACCTTGTACCTAAGCTAATACACAATTAAACCTACCATTAACACCCAATTAAATGATCAAAACTCACCTCCTCTCTGCTGCCTAAGGCCTGGGCGAAGCTGTCTTCCTCGCATATGCATCACATGTTCAATTTTCTAACACTCCAAGGCCATACCTCAAGTCACATGCACTATACCTTGTCATAACTTTCAATCAAGCTTGAATTTCCACATGAATAAATAATTAAAACAACCCATTTTCCCATTTATTTGTGGCTGGAAAAGTTCCAGCCATGTCAAGGTTCTAGAAGCCTAATTTCATCAAAAATTGATAGGAAATTGACTCACATCAAGCCATACTTTGTAGCATAGCTTCCATACTTCAAACCATGCTTGAATGACCTTGTGTAAGAGATATTTTCTCTTCCTTTCCCTCCAATACCACACGGTTACCCTCCTCCCCTTTTGAGCCTTCATTTGCTTTCATTCTCTATAAATACCTTGCCTAGAAACACATACAAACACTTTAGTTCATTTGGTAAGTTTCAAGTTTTCCTAAGCTTTCTTGAGTTCTTTCTTTTTCTCTCAAAGTTTCAAGAGAGTTCTTCCTTTCTTTTCTTCTTCATCTTCTTCATCTCTTCATCTCATCATCATCTCTTAACCATCAAACACCACCCCAAGGCCTTGAATAATCTCCTAACCTCTCAAACACCTCACCTCAAACACAACCTCACTCAAACACATTTTCCTCTCCATTGTTCCTCACAAGGCCGAAGCCATATCCACCTCAAGGAGGAGCTCATCATCTTGTTTTCCTTTTTAAAGTTCAAGCTTTGTGTCCTCACTCTAGGTAGGAGTGTTTTCTAAACTTTGTTTTCTTGAAAATGAGTTCTTTCTAGCTTTCTCTTGGATTTTCTTTTGAAACTTTCTTTGTTTTTCCTTCCTTGTGATTTCGGCCATGAGGCCTTGATGAGCATATGATAGCTCAATGATGAGGACTCCTAGAGGATGACTATGTGTTCATCTCAAAGGAACCTCTAGAGCTTGAGTTTTTCTTTTCTTTAACTTCATCTATACTATACTTAGCTCACATTGTTTTTCAACTTAAGAAAATTAATCTAAGGATTTCTAAAAGCCCAAGCCTACCCTTGTCAACCTTAAAGTTGGCCGGCATGTTCTAGAGATCTTTCTCTAGATAGGGGTTTTGGGTATTTAAAAAAGAACTTGACTTAGTCTCACTTTCTTTTTTTTTGTAAGGTTTTCGGTTTTGGTATTTTGATCCTTGAGATTTTGTTTGGTTTTGTTTTGGAAGTTGTCTACTTGAGCTTGATGATGTTGTTCAAGAACCTCATAGTTCCTTTGAGAACTTGGTTCAAGATGTAACACCCTAATAGAACCCCACTGTGCTTAAGTTCACATTTGGATTCTATTAGTTGTCACTTATGCCTTGTATTAATTTTCTTTTGAAATTAACTTAGAAAAATAATGGAAGTTTTTTTTTTCTTTAAATAAATTAATTTTTTTGAAAACTTAAGCCTGTAACGACAAGTGAAATACATAGCGCTTTTATAGATAATAATCAAGTTACATTGCGCACTTAATTAAATAAGCGGAATAAAAGACTAAGTGTAGAACAATTATCACATAAACTGGAATATAATCACTTAATACATAAGTCACAACAGGGCATATATCATACTGATAAGTTATTACAAATAACAATATAAGTTCTACTATTACTAATTGTTTCTCACAAACTATAATGTAACTAAAGCTCGGAATGCTCCTACTTGAACGGTTTGAAATCTTCACGTGCTACCTCCTTCCTCAGCTATGGCCTCGTTGCTTTAGGTGGACACGTCTGTCTCTGGTAACGACAACGGAAAATAAACATAGGAGTGAGAAATACATGATTTCTCAGTAGGAGTTCCTACTTGTACTAAAAGTGTCATCGTTGTCGTCCCAGTCACTTCGGGTTTATTATAAAAAGGTGAACAGCTAAGGATTCAATTATCAAATTTTCACAAACGTGATTAGCGAAGTGCGATTACTTTTAAACTAATCTTGAACATTAGCGAAATATTCATTCAAGATTTCATCAAGCATACATATAAGCATATCATGTAAAACCACTAATAAGCAGTAATCATTTAGGAGCTGCATGCATTTCATGACTACTCATCCTCAACATTCACTTGTTTAGTGATCATCATCTTTCATTTATTTCATCAACATATTTCTTAATTACTCATGGGATGAATGCATCAATGCCTTAGACCACCCTAAAAGGGTAATGAGCTCATACCATGGCCGTCGCCATAACCTGATTGGTTTTCATTCCGTTCTTAGTGATCTCAACGGTTTAGCAGGTTAAGCCGTGAGTTTAGCTCAAGTCCACTTTTCCAGACTTTCATTGCTACTTTTTCAAACTTTACTTTTATTATTTCTTTTGGAAAATGAAGGTATGCATATTATCATGTAATCACAATAAACCCTGGGCAATCAATCATTCATCCTCATCATTTCATAATTCATCACCATACATTCACATTACTATAAATCACTTCATAAAACATGGACAATATCATGTAAATCTCATAGTAAACACTTTCATAGATAATTCATATTAACTAACCAAAGTTATCAAGTTGAGTTCCTAGTGTTCGTAAGAGGTAATGGATGTCTTAGTATTATCTTTTCTCTTAGTGTTCTTTGTACTCTTAGCATTCCATTAATACATTAATGCACTTCAAAATATTATTATAGGTTCCTTATATATTTTTATTATGACTTTCATATAACTCTTGAAGATTATTATTCTACTTAAATTCTTAAAATTCTCTCTTTACAAGACTTGATTCTTTTATTTATAGTTTTGACATCTTTTAGAAGAAAGTTTATAATTCTCTGTATACTTGTTATCTCAGCTTAGTAAAGGTAGTTCCAAATTCCTAACTCATCAAATTTTAGCATTTACATCTTTCGAATAGTGTAAATCAACTGTAAACCATGCATAGGAGGGTTCCCAGGAAAGAGAGGTGGGTCACAATGGACATGCTTAAATACCAAGTCTTTCCTTAGCCAGAACCTTTCCAAACTGCACTTTCACAGTACACTATCCCGAAATTTATTTCTCATTATGTATTTACATGGTACAAAGCTTTATACATAACATACATGGGTGTATTCCTATATGTGTTAGCTCTCCAACAAAGTTGAAATCAGTCCATTTGATTTTTCTAGAGTGAGTTACATCTATTTTACTACTACAAGGTCAGATTTAAAGTTTCAGTCTTAGGCTCTACTTTAAAAATTTATATCTTGAGCTAGAAAACTCCGTTTTAGGTGATTCTTTTTGGAGAGTGTTCTATAATGAGTCTAGTTTATAGTAAAATTATTTTAATTTCGAGATACTTGATATTTTATGAACAGTAGCTTTCGAAGTACCTGCTGCCAGAAACAACTAGAAATTCCAGCACCTACCATTTTCATGTCTCAAGTTACCTTTATTAAATCAGGTTTCACATACAATCTTTTCAAGTTATATTTCAGTTTGATAACATCATAAGGGTACTCATAACAAAATAGAACATGTCATATTTCTAAAAATATATTTTTCAAATAATCATTTAAAAATTTTGACAATAACTCAAACTTGAGGCATTCTATCAAGGTTAGAAGCCAACAATACTTGAACAATTGAAGATGAAGCTCCTACCTCTTGTGTAGGGTCTAAAAAGGGTCCTTCTCTTCTTCCTTAAGCTTTGAACAAGAGTCTTTGGAGTGGATGACCCTCCTTGAATCTTGGCTCTAGAACTTGAATGCTTAAGAAAATATTTCTCACTAGAGTTAAAGATTGTAACTCTTGTGAGGGCTAGTGAAAGTTTGGACTTAGGATTGAAGTGTTTGGATGAAGTTTAGAGGATTAAGAGAAGTTTTTGAAGAACATAAGAAGAATGATAGAATAAGAAAGAAAGAACACTTAGGGAGTGTCTGAATTGAAGAGAGTTTGAGGAGTATTTATAGTGGAAAGGTTAGAGAAAAAAATAGAAGAAGGAAAGCACTTGGAGCATGATTTATGGAAACATGTTGGCTGAATTTTGGGATGAAAATGCTCCTTGTTTTGTGTAAACATGTTTCCATGTTTTGTGCAAACACGTTTCCATGTTTTGTGCAAACACGTTTCCATGTTTTATGCAAACATGTTGGATGAAAATGCTCCATGTTTTATGCAAACATGTTTCCATGTTTTGTGCAAAGATGTTAGTGGATATTTTTGTAATTAGACAATGATAGTGGTATTCTTGTAATTCCATTCATAGAGTAAGGGTATCTTTGTCATTTAATAAGGCAAGGGTAGTTTGGTAATTTCCTTTACATAGCAAGGGCATTTTCGTAATTTCCACTAAGTGATAGCATTTTCGTAATTCTTTGCATTTTTCTCTAGACATACTTAAGTAGACTATTTGTTGTGTTTCATAACATTTGTCCAGATTCTCTTGGTTTTGCTATCGCTAATTAATATTTATCTTAGTTATAAATTTGGGGATGTTACACAAGAACTCTAAAGCTCTCTTTGTAATGAGATATGTATTGGGTTGTTATCTTGTTAAAGTCTTGAATGAGCTCTAGCTAACCATAAAATGAACCTTGCATCATGTTTACTTTTATGCCTTGCACATCATGTTTATTTTCCTTGCTATCACTAAGTACCAAGATAATAAAGGAACTTGCATTATCATGTTTATATTTCAAGCTATGCATTATCATGTTTACATTTCAAGTTCTCACCTAAATATCAAAGATAATAATATGATGCATCTCATATTTATTTTATGCTCTCACTTTACTTTCTAATAAAAGCTAAAACAAGTGCATAAGCATGTTTATCTTTATGCCATCACTTTAATGAACCTAGAGCTCAAAGACTTGCCTATGGTTGTCTCAAACAAAGGTCTAAAAATATCTATTTCCTTTGGTTAATATTTCGGCCCTAAGAATTTTTGATGTTTCTAAATATTGAAAACTATGTTTCATACTTTTTCTAAGCTTTTATTAGTACAAGGAATATGTAGAACTAAGTTTGATGAATTTAGGACCTCTTGAGACAAAGATGAATTAGTCACTGCCCTCTTGAATATTCTTATGGTCTTAGATGTTAAAAATGTTTATAAATGAATTTTGAAAGTTTTAAAAAGGTTCCAAGAGAAACTAGTATTTTATATGCTTTAGAAATTGCGTTTGATGCCTTTAAATGGAAATGTTTGTTTCGATTCTGTCTTGCTATGTTTTACCACTGTACGAGCTGTTTTAATGGTGATAATATGCTTATGTTTGACTATAATTAATGTTGAGGCTCAAATGTGAAAGATAAGAGAAGTCAGAAACTAGAAAAGAATTAATTTGAGAGTTTTAGATCCCTTAATTATTGAATTTTCTGGATTCTGTCCAGCAAGGTTTAGATTTGATAATCATGGTTTTAAATTAGTTTAAATGTGTAGGAATGACTCACAATTGGTTTAGGACTTGATCTTGATGCCTTAGGAGCAAACTAAACTTAGAAAGGGTCATTGTTGTGACTCCTAGATACCCGTAAAGTTAGGATTATAAAATCTGCATCCTTGAGGTTTAGAGATGTTCTTGATCATAGTGTGAGGTGAGAAATACTTAGTTATAACCTCATAGGTACCCAAGAGATTAGGTTTGATGATTATAACTTAGAATGTGAGTTAGGGACCTTACGGGTCAATGCATAAGACGCTAAAAAGTTGTTAATGCTATGATGTGTTGTATGATGCAATGATATGATGAGATGTGCTTGATGCATGAGAAAATGATTGATGAAATATTAAAGTTTATCATAGCATGAGATTTCATGAGAACATGATGTGTGGATTAGCTTGTGGCAGTTTGAAGGAAATTCGGTTTAACAGCTGTTATGCTGCCGAATTTCCGTCAAACCTTAAAGGGTTGAAAGAAATGATTTATGAGTACCATATGAATTGAAAACCCTGGGTGACACCGGTTCGGCCAAGCACCCCTAGGAGATTTTTATGTGACAAAGCACTGAGACGCGCTCACCTGGGTGACACCGGTTCGGCCGAGCACCCCCAGGGGAGACAAATCCGTGAGGGTATGAGTAGATGCAGCCTACCAAAGCGGACAAATTGCTGTGGCAAAATGCCCGCAAAGCGTTTCAAAGAGGGTAATCCCAGAGAGAGATGATCCCTGCCCCCTACCCGTACTTGTGAGTCGGGATTATTATTTATGTTTCGCTTATTCAAGATAATAAGCAAGAGCTAGTGATGACTAGCTAAGGTATGAGCTCATAACCTAGTTATTTTTAGGGTGGCTTATATGCTAAAGTACTATGATTGATGTCACAAGGCTGAGGAATGATCTCATTTGAGAGTTATATGCCCTTATGCCACATGATTTATGTTTATGTGCTTTGATGTGTTGTTTTATGTGCTCAAGCATTAACATGCATCCATGATTAACATGTCGCATTCATAACATCAAGATGCATGCTAAAAGGAATGGACCTTGGATAATTAGTTTGGAAAACCCTAAATTGAACCTTATATGCATGATCACTATTTTATAATTAAACTCAAGGTTCCTGAGGATGTGTACGATGTAACCCTAGGATAGGAGACTCCTACTGAGATTCTTTAGCAAGAATTCTCACTCCTCTCTCTTCTTTTCTTCTGTCACATCTTTAGAGACCGATGGCGACGTTCGTGCTTTTCATTGACACGCCTACTTGGGGAGGTCCACTATGACCCGGACCACGGGTCATATCATTTTGAGGGGCAGTGTACTGTGCGAGTCTTCATGTTCATTGAACGCCCCTTTGAACATCCTGTACAGAGCTACCGTTTCTCCCCGACGTCACCTTATGACGACGCGATGGTTTTTGAGCGCGCCTGGACGCGAAACGAAAGGATTCTATGGACGTATACTGGTGGTTCGATGCCTCGAGACTTCCAGGACTACGTGCCTCGATCCCCAAGTTTGGAGTACGACCCATCCGAGGACCCGCCGATGCACATGTATAGTGAGAGTTCTGCTCCTACACCTCAGTTCGTGCGAGACGTGAGCGAGGAGACCGTTACGCAGCTGAGGCTAGCGAGGCGAGCCGAGAGACGCCCCGACGGAGGAGCCCACGCTCAGTCTTCACGTGTTCCCACTCCTGCTGCTCTGCGTCCATGGATCGGTTACACTCCACCATTTCCCGGATTCCAGTAGTTGACGTCGTAGGGGAGGCTTAGTGCATACACCACACGTAGAGTGGATAAACCTTCTTTTGATTTTGAGGTTATTCACCATAGGTGCACTCGGGTAGTTATGGTTTATTTCTGCTTTCTTGTTTCCTGTTGTATTTCCCTTTCCGCTGTATTACAAGCTCTGCCCGTTCTTATGAGGGCATGACTACTTATGTACCTTAATTACGTTATTAATAGAATGTTTCTTTTATTATCATGATTGTTCTTTGGGTATATGCTCTACTTTATGACTTCTGATAATTGTTATGCGTGCTTTGTAACATCCCCAAATTTATAACTAAGATAAATATTAATTAGCGATAGCAAAACCAAGAGAATCTGGACAAATGTTATGAAACACAACAAATAGACTACTTAAGTATGTCTAGAGAAAAATGCAAAGAATTATGAAAATGCCATCACTTAGTGGAAATTACGAAAATGCCCTTGCTATGTAAAGGAAATTACCAAACTACCCTTGCCTTATTAAATGACAAAGATACCCTTACTCTATGAATGGAATTACAAGAATACCACTATCATTGTCTAATTACAAAAATATCCACTAACATCTTTGCACAAAACATGGAAACATGTTTGCATAAAACATGAAGCATTTTCATCCAACATGTTTGCATAAAACATGGAAACATGTTTGCATAAAACATGGAGTATTTTCATCCAACATGTTTGCATAAAACATGGAAACGTGTTTGCACAAAACATGGAAACGTGTTTGCACAAAACATGGAAACATGTTTGCACAAAACAAGGAGCATTTTCATCCCAAAATTCAGCCAACATGTTTCCATAAATCATGCTCCAAGTGCTTTCCATCTTCTGTTTTTTTCTCTAATCTTTCCACTATAAATACTCCTCAAACTCTCTTCAATTCAGAAACTCCCTAAGTGTTCTTTCTTTCTTATTCTATCATTCTTCTTATGTTCTTCAAAAACTTCTCTTGATCCTCTAAACTTCATCCAAACACTTCAATTCTAAGTCCAAACTTTCATTAGCCCTCACAAGAGTTACAATCTTTAACTCTAGTGAGAAATATTTTCTTAAGCATTCAAGTTCTAGAGCCAAGATTCAAGGAGGGTCATCCACTCCAAAGACTCTTGTTCGAAGCTTAAGGAAGAAGAGAAAGACCCTTTTTAGACCCTACACAAGAGGTAGGAGCTTCATCTTTAATTGTTCAAGCATTGTTGGCTTCTAACCGTGATAGAATGCCTCAAGTTTGAGTTATTGTCAAAAGTTTTAAATGATTATTTGAAAAATATATTTTTAGAAATATGACATGTTCTATTTTGTTATGAGTACCTTTATGATGTTATCAAACTCAAATATAACTTGAAAAGATTGTATGTGAAACCTGATTTAATAAAGGTAACTTAAGACATGAAAATGGTAGGTGCTGGAAATTCTAGTTGTTTCTGGCAGCAGGTACTTCAAAGCTACTGTTCATAAAATATTAAGTATCTCGAAATTAAAATAATTTTACTATAAACTAGACTCATTATAGAACACTCTCCAAAAAGAATCACCCAAAACGGAGTTTTCTAGCTCAAGATATAAATTTTTAAAGTAGAGCCTAAGACTGAAACTTTAAATCTGACCTTGTAGTAGTAAAATAGGTGTAACTCACTCTAGAAAAATGCAAATGGACTGATTTCAACTTTGTTGGAGAGCTAACACATATAGGAATACACCCATGTATGTTATGTATAAAGCTTTGTACCACGTAAATACAGAATGAGAAATAAATTTCGGGATAGTGTACTGTGAAAGTGCAGTTTGGAAAGGTTACGGCTAAGGAAAGACTTGGTATTTAAGCATGTCCATTGTGACCCACCTCTCTTTCCTGGGAACCCTCCTATGCATGGTTTACAATGGATTTACACTATTCCAAAGATGTAAATGCTAAAATTTGATGAGTTAGGAATTTGGAACTACCTTTACTAAGCTGAGATAACAAGTATACAGAGAATTATAAACTTTCTTCTAAAAGATGTCAAAACTATAAATAAAAGAATCAAGTCTTGTAAAGAGAGAATTTTAAGAATTTAAGTAGAATAATAATCTTCAAGAGTTATATGAAAGTCATAATAAAAATATATAAGGAACCTATAATAATATTTTGAAGTGCATTAATGTATTAATGGAATGCTAAGAGTACAAAGAACACTAAGAGAAAAAGATAATACTAAGACATCCATTACCTCTTACAAACACTAGGAACTCAACTTGATAACTTTGGTTAGTTAATATGAATTATCTATGAAAGTGTTTAATATGAGATTTACATGATATTGTCCATGTTTTATGAAGTGATTTATAGTAATGTGAATGTATGGTGATGAATTATGAGGATGAATGATTGATTGCCCAGGGTTTATTGTGATTACATGATAATATGCATACATTCATTTTCCAAAAGAAATAATAAAAGTAAAGTTTGAAAAAGTAGCAATGAAAGTCTGGAAAAGTGGACTTGAGCTAAACTCACGGCTTAACCCCCTAAACCGTTGAGATCACGGCAACGGAATGAAAACCAAAAAGGTTATGGCGACGGCCATGGTATGAGCTCATTACCCTTTTAGGGTGGTCTAAGGCATTGATGCATTCATCCCGTGAGTAATTAAGAAATATGTTGATGAAATAAATGAAAGATGATGATCACTAAACAAGTGAATGTTGAGGATGAGTAGTCATGAAATGCATGCAGCTCCTAAATGATTACTGCTTATTAGTGGTTTTACATGATATGCTTATATGTATGCTTGATGAAATCTTGAATGAATATTTTGCTAATGTTCAAGATTAGTTTAAAAGTAACTGCACTTGACTAATCACGTTTGTGAAAATTTGATAATTGAATCCTTACTGTTCACCTTTTTATAATAAACCCGAAGTGACTGGGACGACAACGATGACACTTTTAGTACAAGTAGGAACTCCTACTGAGAAATCATGTATTTCTCACTCCTATGTTTATTTTCCGTTGTCGTTACCAAAGACAGACGTGTCCACCTAAAGCAACGAGGCCGTAGCTGAGGAAGGAGGTAGCACGTGAAGATTTCAAACCGTTCAAGTAGGAGCATTCCGAGCTTTAGTTACATTATAGTTTGTGAGAAACAATTAGTAATAGTAGAACTTATATTGTTATTTGTAATAACTTATGAGTATGATATATGCCCTGTTGTGACTTATGTATTAAGTGATTATATTCCAGTTTATGTGATAATTGTTCTACACTTAGTCTTTTATTCCGCTTATTTAATTAAGTGCGCAATGTAACTTGATTATTATCTATAAAAGCGCTATGTATTTCACTTCTCATTACAGGCTTAAGTTTTAAAAAAAAATTAATTTATTTAAAGAAAAAAAAAAACTTCCATTATTTTTCTAAGTTAATTTCAAAAGAAAATTAATACAAGGCATAAGTGACAACTAATAGAATCCAAATGTGAACTTAAGCACAGTGGGGTTCTATTAGGGTGTTACATGCTTTATGTTTCTGACGTTCGACTAGTTAAGTTCTTGGCTCTCACTTTGTTTTATGCTTTCAAAAAAAATTTTTACCCGTAATTTCCGCTAAGTATTTTAATGAAAGAATGAGACTATGAAGTAATAGCCTAACGTTTAACCTAATGTGTTCTAGAAAGTTGGGTTAAAAATTAGGGTGTTACAAGATGCATTTCGAAGAAGGAAACAACCCTAACCCGCACTCTGGAAGTCGGTGTATTAGGTGATCCTTAAGTCTCTAACCCGCACTCAAGAAGTCGGTGTATTAGGTGACCCTTAAGCCCCTAACCCATACTGTAGTGGTCAGGACTCTATCTCATGGTTCGTTTATTCGTTTATTATGATGAATGAGCTATGGTGGAATGAATTATTGAGATGTTATGTCTATTATGTTATTGAGAGTTTGAATGAGAAAGGATACGTACCCCTTCTTTTGCTTTCTCAAAAATCTAGTGAAAACTAGTTAGGTTTGAGCTCATTTAGGCAATAATGGTGTCTATGGTTAGGTTACACAAGGGTGTGTTTTGTTGGATTATATAAGGGTGTGTTTGGTTGGAATTTTTTATGATGCGTATAATTTTTGATGATGCGAATAATTCTGATGATGCGTATAAATATAGTTGAGCTCATTCCTAGGTGATAGGGTGTGTTTGGTTGGATTTGATGATGCGTATAAATATCGCCGAGCACTGGCGTTTACGGTTTGATTTGATGATCCGAAAAGAAGGTGGTCTTTGAGAGAAAGAACTCAAGAGTTCGGATGTGAGAAAAGAGATGCCATGTCTCTTTTCAAGTCACATAGTCATGAGTAAAGAAAGAGTTTAATATGCCCCTGTTATGCCACTTATCTGTTACTTGATGTTATGATTTATCGATTGTTTGCATAATGTATTGTAATGCATTCATCCTATATCTGTTGCATTCATACCATTAAGACCCATACTAAAAGACACCCACTTCGGATAAATAGATTTGAGAAGTTTAAAAATTAAACCTTATGCATGACCACCTTTTTATAATTAAAACCGAAGTCGCTGGTGTAACGCCCCGATTTTCTGTCAGAGTGAGAATGACCAAAATGCCCCTGAGGTCATTTTCGGCCTGAAATTCGACGAAAGCCGATCCGGCAGTACTCGAAGGGTAAACTCAATGTTGGAAGGGGATTAGTTGACTTGTGTACCTTTCTGGGATAAAAAATCTCGTTTTTCGAGTTTTTGGGTCAAAATGACCAAAACGCCCCTTGCGGTGTTTTACTCGTTTGCAAGTGCCGGACGAACCCGAAACTTCTCCAGATGGTTTTAAAAGGCGTTTTTATGTAGTCTGTGACTTTAGTTTTGGTCCCGGAGGTCCCGGGCGAAATTAGTGCAAAATTACGATTTTGCTCCTAGTTTCGTGTTTTTACGCTTAATCATGTGATTAAGCAAACCTAAGCAATATTAGGCTCTAATCGAAGGTTAATTAATTTCCTTAATTAATCTTGAGTCAAAATAATTTATTAAAGTTGATTAGAACCTAATAATGCTTAATTACAACTTGAAATCTTATTTTAAATTCAAGATTCCTAGTCATGGAATTGTGTTTCCAATTGTTTACTCATAAAAATGAATTTAAATCTCCTAATGATGTATGAGCACTCCTAATCTTGTCATCAAATCCTTAAACCTCATTCTTAGTCACCTAAACTTAAGCTTAATTATTCCTAACCTTGTACCTAAACTAATACACACTTAAACCTATCATTAGCAAACAATTAGATGACCAAAATCTCTCTCCCTCCATGCTGTCTGGTTTGGCCGAAGCTTTTCCCGTTCCACATGCATCACATGTTCAAATTTTCAACACTTCAAAGCCATACCTCAAGTCATACTCACCATACCTTCTCATATTTTCAATCAAGCTTGATTTTCCAAATGAATAACTAAATGAAATAAACCAATTCCCCCATTTATTACCATGCTTAGTTTCTAGAAAATTTATTTCATTCAAAATTTGAAAGAAAACTCACTCAAAAACCCATGCTTGAAGCCATGCTTTGTATCATAAACTCCATACCTCAAACCATGCTTGTATGACACCTTGAAAGAGATATTTTCCTTCCTTTCCCTCCCTTGTTGCTACGGCTTCTCCTCCCCCTCAATGAGCCTTCATTTGTTTTCATTTTCTATAAATACCTTGCCTAGAAACACATGCAAACTGTAACGCCCCGATTTTTCTATTAGAGTGAAAATGACCAAAATGCCCCTGAGGTCATTTTTAGCCCGAAATTCGAGGAAAGCCGGTTCGGCAGTACTCGAAAGGCAAACTCAATGTTGGAAGGGGATTAGAAAACTTATGTACCTTCCTGGGATCGAAAATCTCGTTTTTCGAGTTTTCAGGTCAAAATGACCAAAACGCCCCTGCGGTGTTTTACCCGTTTGCAAGTGCCGGATGAACCCGAAACTTCTCCAGATGGTTTTAAAAGGCGTTTTTACGTATTCTATGACCTCAGTTTTAATTTTTGAAGTCCCGGGCAAAATTAGTGCAAAATTACAGTTTTGCCCCTAGTTTCGTATTTTTACGCTTAATCACGCGATTAAGCAAACCTAAGCAATATTAGGCTCTAATCGAAGGTTAATTAATTTCCTTAATCAATCTTGAGTCAAAATAATTTATTAAAGTTGATTAGAACCAAAAAGTACTTAATTACAACCTAAAATCATATTTTAATTTTAAGACACCTAGTCATAGAATCTTGAATAGTGTTTTCTCTTTCCAATTTCTTAAATCATGGAATTGTGTTACACATTGTTTATTCATAAATGAGTTTTAAATTCTTTAATGATGTATGAGCACTCCTAAACTTGTCATAAACTCCCTAAATCACATTCTTAGTTACCTAAACTTAAGCTTAATCATTCCTAACCTTGTACCTAAGCTAATACACATCTAAACCTACCATTAACACACAATTAAATGGTCAAAACTCACCCCCACTCTGCTGTCCAGCCTTGGCGAAGCTGTCCTCCCCATTGTGCATCACATGTTCAATTTTTCAACACTCCAAGGCCATACCTCAAGTCACATACACTATACCTTGTCATAACTTTCAATCAAGCTTGAATTTCCACATGAATAAATAATTAAAACAACCCATTTTTCCCATTTAATTGTGGCTGGAAAAGTTCCAGCCATGCATTGTTTCTAGAAGACTAAATTCATAAAAATGTGATAGGAAATTAACTCACATCAAGCCATGCTTTGTAGCATAGCTTCCATACTTCAAACCATGCTTGAATGACCTTGTGTAAGAGATATTTTCTCTTCCTTTTCCCTCCAAACCACACGGCCACTCCCTCCATTTGCAAGCTCCATGGTTTTGTTTTTCTATAAATAGGATGCTTGTGTTAGCCTTGTTGCACTTTGAAGCATTTGCAAAGTTTAGAGTTTTAGAGTTGTCTTGCTAGTCTTTCCTTTTTCTCTCAAAGTTCCAAGAGTGTTCTTCCTTTCTTTTCATCTTTATCTTCTTCATCTCTTCATCTCATCATCACCTCTCAACCATCAAACACCACCCCAAAACCTTGAACCATCATCAAACCTCTCAAACACCACACCTCAAACACAACTCCACTTGAAACACATTTTCTTTCTTTTTCTCTCATCAAGGCCGAACCATCATCACCATCCTAGGAGGTGTTGCTCATCTCATTTCCATCTTCAAGATCAAGCTTTTACCTTCATCACTAGGTAGGGATTTGGTTTCAAACTTTATTTTGTTCAAGAAAGTGTTTTTCTCTAGTTTCCTCTTGGAATCTTTTTGAACTTTCCTTTGTTTTTCCTTTCCTTTCATTTTCGGCCATGAGGCCTTGATTTTGAGCATGATAGCTTGATGATGAGAGTTTCTAGATGATGACATTGTGTTCATCTCAAAGAAACCTCTAAAGCTTGAGTTTTCCTTTTCTTATGACTTCATCTATATGATATCTAACTCACATGGTTTTTCAACTTAAGAAAATTAATCTAAGGATTTCTAAAAGCCCAAGCCTACCCTTGTCAACCTTAAAGTTGGCCGGCACGTTCTAGAGATTTTCTCTAGATAGGGGTTTTGGGTATTTAATAAAGAACTTGATGTAGTTTCACTTTCTTTCTCTTTTATATGATTTTCGATTTTTGGGTTGTAATCTTTGAGATGTTGTATTGGGTTGTTATCTTGTTAAAGTCTTGAATGAGCTCTAGCTAACCATAAAATAAACCTTGCATCATGTTTATTTTATGCTATGCATATCATGTTTACTTCCTTGCTATCACTAAATATCAAGATAATGAGTGAACCTTGCATTATCATGTTTATATTTCAAGCTATGCATTATCATGTTTATATTTCAAAGTCCTCACTTAATACCAAGATAATAATGAGTTGCATTCATATTTACTTTGAGCCATCACTTTACTTTCTAATGGAATCTAAAATAAGTGCATGAGCATGTTTGTTCTTATGTCATCACCTAAATGAATCTAGAGCTCAAAGACTTGCCCATTCATGTCTCAAACAAAGGTCTAAAACATTTATTTCCTTTGGTTCATATTTCGGCTCTATGAGGGCTTAGTGTTTCCAAGTATTGAAAACTATGTTTTATAATTTTTCTAAACTTATATGAGTATAAGGAATATGTAGAACTAAGTTTTATGAATTTAGGACCTCTTGAGATGAAAATAATGTAGCCACTGCCCTCTTAAGTATTTTCATAAGTTTAGATGATAAAAGTGTTCATAAACGAGTTTTGAAAGTTTTAACAAGGTCCCAAGAGAAACTAGTATTTTATGTGCTTTAGAAACTATGTTCAATGCCTTTAAATGGAGTTTCTGTTTCGGTTCTGCCTTGCTATGTTTGGCCACTGTATGAGCTGTGTTAATGATGTTAATATGCTTATGTTTGAGTAATAATTATGTTAAGACTCATATGTGAAAGATAGGATAAGTTAGGAACTAGAAAAGAATTAATTTGAGAGTTCTAGATCCCTTAAAGATTTATTTTTCTGGATTCTGTCCAGCAAGGTGTAGATTCAATGATCATGGTTTTAAATTAGTTTATATGTGTAGAAATGACTCATAATTGGTTTAGGACTTAATCTTGAAACCTTAGGAGCAAACCGAACTTAGAAAGGGTCATTATTGTGACTTCTAGGTACCCGTAAAGTTAGGATTTTGATTTCTGCACTCTTGAGGTTTAGAGGTGTTCTTGACCATAGTGTGAGGTGAGAAATACTTAGTTATAACCTTATAGGTTCCCAAGAGACTAGGTGTTGATGATCAATAACTTAGAATGTGAGAAAAAGATCTAAACCGTAATTTCTAGAACTCCGTAATCACATAAACATAAAGTTGTCCAAATTCTGCTTAGTGCTGTTTGGATTAGTTCTTGAGCATAAAAATTTGTATAACTCATTAGTTGTGAAACTATAGGTGTATAAGAAGCTAAGGATAATGTTAGAACAATTAATTTGCAAGTTTAAGACTCATAAGAATCAAAGTATAAAACACTATGGGTTATAACATATCAAGTCTATGAGCTTATGGGGATAATTGTTAGCTATGACTATGTGATGATGTTTATGTTATGTGGAAGTGTTATGTGTCGATGCATATGTTATGAGAAAGTTTCATGTGATGATATATATGTTATGAAAAAGCTATATGAGGATGCATGATAAAAATGAATATGATAAATGATGAGGTACTTATGATTTAATGCTTATGAGAACTTAAATGTGACACAACACTGAGGCGCTTCTCTGGGTGACACCGGTTCGCCGGCACCCCAGGAGGAGACAAATCCGTGAGGGTATGTGTAGATGCAGCCTGCCAAAGCGGACAAATTGCGAGGCCCGCGTGGCTAGCAAAGCGTTTCAAAGAGGAAATGATCCTAGAAAGGAGATCCTTAATTTGCTCCCTAGCCCGTACTTTAAGTCGGGATTATGTTACGCTTATCATAGGATAAGTAAGAACTAGTGACGACTAGTTAAGGTATGAGCTCATAACCTAGAGAAGTTTTAGCGCGGCCCCATGAGATGAAAGTTAAAGTTAACAATGTCACATATACTATACTTATGCCAATGTTATAATGTTTCCTAGTTATTCTATTGTTTGGTTTACCTTTATGATGCACTCATATCATTAGGTTATTTTAGGCTTAGCTATAAGACGCATTGTAAAATATGATGGGCCTTGGATAAATAAACACTTGGAAAGATAACTTAAAAAGAATTTATATGCATGCACACCTTTTTAGAAATAAACCCAAGGTTCCTGAGGATGTGACGATGTCACCTAGGTAGGGATAACCCTATTGAGAATTCTTTTAGAAAGATTCTCATTCCCTCTCTCTTTTCTTCCGTCATATCTTCAGATGGCGACATTTGTACTCTTCATCGACACCCCAGTATGGGAGCTGCACCATAACCCGGCACTCGGGTCATACCATTTTGAGGGTCGCTGACCGTCGAGTATTCATGTTCATGGGACGACCCTTCGCGCACTTCCGTCCCGAGCTACCGCTTCACCCCGACTGCTCCTTACCGTCATAACGGGATTTTTGAGCGAGCACGACCACGCGATGAGCAGATCCTCCGCATGGAGCCCGAGACCTCAGCAGTACACGAGTACCCCGAGTATGTGCCGCGTCCCCAGTACTCGGAGACGGACCCATCCGAGGACCCGCCATCCCACATGTACAGTTGGAGCTCGATCCGCTCCCCACCGATGAGGGCTGGGAGTGAGGAGACGGTGGTCCAGTCGAGGTTGGCTCGTCGGCCATCTATGCGTCCTCGCCGCGGTGGACATGCCTCGATGATGTGCTCGACCACTCCCGCCGAGATTCGCCAGTGGATCGACTCGACCCCACAGTACTCGGACCAGCAGGAGTAGTCATAGGAGGGGTAGTAGTTAGTGCACACACACGCCACATAGTAGAGGACAAACCTTCTTTTGTATATGAGGTTGTCTACTTTAGGTGCACATGGGTATGGGTGTAGTTTCTCTTGTATTTGCTTTTTATGATTTCCTTGTATTGTATGTCAGTTGTATTTTGTTTCATGATGTATCAAATAGTCCTGTCTCTTTGGGTAGGCACGTTATATATATATATCTATGATTCAGTTGATGTTCCCATGACATGATGTGTTTCTTATGCTTTGCTTATATGTTTCGCTATGCTTCCTCTTAAAGATTCGTGCGTGGCTCTTACTTTGATTTTAAATTCCAAAAAGAAAAATTTTACCCATATTTCCGCTAAGTATTTTCTAAGTAAAAGATGAGACCAAGAGGTAATATTCTAAAGATTAACCTAAGTATATACTAGTAGTCTTGGGTTAAGATTTAGGGTGTTACATTATGGTATCAGAGCAGTTCGATTCTCATGGAGCCTGAGGATTGGACTGACTATGCTTTATAAGCATAATACGATAGTTATGTCATGTGTAGTGCTTGATAGAGATAAGCTGTAGGACTAGACATGCATGACTTCTGTTGCTTGCAAGTGCCATGGTAACTAGCTCATTTTCCATGGATATTGAGCCTGATCAACTTGATGTTCATTGTTTCATGTGTTTAGGGACCAATGGTACCGCGACGACGGCCTAGGACTACACCCGATGTTGAACAAGATGATACAACTGCTGCTGCTGTCCGTCGCATGGCGCAAGCCATGGAACAGATGTTTGACCGAATGGATCAACAAGCGAACGCTGCTCCTGTTCCCCCTCCTCCCCCTACTGCTGAGATGGTGGAACAAGCCCGCTTCGGCGAGTTCCGCAGGGTGAACCCGCCAGTGTTCCGAGGGGTAATGGACCCCGACAAGGCTGATGAGTGGATCAAAGACATGGAGAAGATCTACTCTGTCGTTACCTGCTCGGAGGAGCAGAAAGTCACATTTGCTGCTTTCATGCTGAAGTCCGACGCCGAGTTCTGGTGGAACGACATGAGGCATCTGCTAGAAGCCTCTGGAACTCCCATTGACTAGGAGCTGTTCAAGACTTACTTCTATGAGAAGTACTTTCCGGAGTCCATAAGGAACGCGAAGGACATTGAGTTCATGCAGTTGACCTAAGGAGGGTCTACTGTAGCCCAATACACTGCGAAGGTTGAGGAGCTAATCAAGTTCTCTCGGGTGTTCCAAGGGAACCCCGATGAGGTTTGGAAGTGTGTGAAGTATGAGGCCGGTCTGAAGGCCGAGATCAACTACGCCGTGGCCCATATGGAGATCAGAGACTTCCCGACTCTGGTCAACAAGTGCCGGATACTTGAAGAAGGACAGAGAAAGATTCAAATCACAAGGGCGGAGCGAGCCAAGGGGCTCGGACCTTAAGCCCCGAAGTTCAAACCACAGTACCCTACAAGGAATCACTACAACCCCTACCAGACCAACCAGTTCCGACAACAACAACAACAACCACCAAGAGCTCCTGCTCACCAACAATCCAAGCAACTCCAAAGGCCGCCATTTCAACACCAAGGCCCGAGGAATTTCAATAATCAACCCCATGGACCGGGTGGACCCCGGAACCACAATGGAGGACCAAGTGGAGCCAAGAACAAGGCACCACAAACCCCTGCTGCTTACCCCGGAGCAACATCTGCTGATGTCTGCCCACAATGCGGGAAGAACCACGGGAATTGCCCATGCTTAGCCTGTCAGAATGTATGTTTCAAGTATGGCAAGGCTGGCCACTATGCAAAGGACTGCACCGGACAATGGACATCGAACCAAAACCCCCGACCACAATACCGAGGAAGGGTCTTTACCCTTAATGCGGAAGACGCCAAGAAGTCCAAAGATCTCATCGAAGGTATGTGCGAAGTAAACGGTAAACCCTTAACTGTACTATATGACTCTGGTGCTACTCATTCTTTCATTTCACTTGCTAGTGTCGAGACCTTAAATCTAAGAGTCTCTAAACTTCCCTTCGATCTTATTGTTTCTACTCCTACAAATCACCCTGTTAATACTTGCCGTTGTTGTTTAAACTGTCATCTTGTTGTAGAAAATAGGTCTTTTATCATAGATTTAATTTGTTTACCCTTGAAAGACATAGGCATTATCTTAGGCATGAACTGGCTTCACACCAATCGTGTGATGTTAGATTGTGGAACCCAAACCGTAGTTTTCCCTTCTCCTCCCGAAAACATCACTCAACCCATTAGGCTGTACCTAAATTCCGTAGAGGTCTTCTGTAGTGGAGAGAAAGCTAAGGGATATGTTCTCCTAGCCGCCTGCGATGTAGACTTTGAGCAAAACCTAGGTGAGATACCTGTGGTAAGAGACTATCCCGAGGTATTTCCAGATGAAATACCCGAGTTCCCTCCCGAAAGAGAAGTTGAATTCTCCATAGAGTTGGTTCCGGGGACAGGACCAATCTCTATAGCCCCGTATAGGATGTCACCTTCGGAGCTGGCAGAGTTGAAAACCCAGTTAGAAGAGTCATTAGAAAAAGAGTTTTATAAGGCCGAGTGCTTCGCCTTGGGGCGCTCCGGTCTTATTTGTGAAGAAAAAGGACGGAAGTATGAGGATGTGTATAGACTATAGGCAGCTGAACCAAGTAACCATAAAGAATAAATACCCATTGCCTAGGATTGACGATCTTATGGACCAATTAAAAGGAGCAGTAGTGTTTTCTAAGATTGATTTAAGGTCCGGTTACCATCAGATTAGGGTGAGAGATTCGGATATTCCTAAAACCGCCTTTCGAACTCGGTATGGACACTTTGAGTTCAATGTAATGTCGTTTGGTTTGACGAATGCTCCCGCAGTTTTTATGGATTACATGAATAGGATCTTTAGACCCTATTTAGATCAGTTCGTGGTTGTGTTCATAGATGACATTCTCATCTATTCGAAGACCCACGAAGAGCATGAGCGTCATTTAAGGTTAGTTTTAGAGGTATTAAAGGAGAAGAAGTTATATGCTAAGTTGTCTAAGTGTGAATTTTGGTTAGAGGAGGTAAAGTTCTTAGGACATGTTGTGTCAAAAGGTGGCATAGCTGTCGACCCAAGTAAGATAGAAGCTGTGATGAATTTGGATAGACCAACCTCTGTGATTGAGATTAGAAGCTTTTTGGGTTTAGCTGGATATTACTGTAGGTTTATCATAGGATTTTCCCAGTTAGCCCTACCTTTAACCAAGCTCACTAGGAAGAATGCCCCGTTTGAGTGGAGCCCCGAGTGTGAAAAGAGTTTCCTAGAGCTTAAGGAAAAGCTCACCTCAACCCCAGTTTTAGTTTTACCTGACCCCAATGTACCCTTCGAGGTATATTGCGATGCTTCTGGCAAGGGTTTAGGTTGCGTGTTGATGCAAAACAGGCAAGTGGTAGCCTATGCATCCAGACAACTCAAGCCTCACGAGGTAACCTACCCCACCCATGACCTAGAGTTAGCGGCCATCGTGTTCGCCCTTAAGATGTGGAGACACCATTTGTATGGTGTAAGGTTTGAAGTTTTCTCCGATCATAAGAGTCTCAAGCATCTCTTTGATCAAAAGGAGTTAAATATGAGGCAGAGGAGATGGATGGAATTCCTCAAGGACTACGATTTTGGCTTAAGTTACCACCCCGGCAAGGCTAATGTAGTAACCGACACCTTGAGCCGAAACTCGTTACGTCTGTCAAGTATGATGGTTAATGAAGTTGGGTTAATAGAGCAGTTTAGGGATATGAATCTTGGGATGTCTATAACGAAAAATGGCATCGTGATGAGTCATCTCACGGTGACCAGTGGATTTAAGCAAAGGATTATGCTTGCCTAAAGAGAAAATGAGGACTTTATGGAGACACAGTTAAGGCCGGAAAGTTGAAAGGTTTTGTACGAGGCCCCGACTGGTTGTGGAGGTTCAAGGGGCGAATCTGTGTGCCACAAGATGGCGACCTCTGAGAGAAGATCTTGGAGGAGGCTCACAAGAGCCATTTTGCCATCTATCCTGGTACTACCAAGATGTATCAGGACTTGAAGAGGATGTTTTGGTGGCCCGGATTAAAGAAGGATGTGGTCGCCTGGGTGAGTAAGTGTTTGGTCTGCCAAAAGTACTTAATTACAACCTAAAATCATATTTTAATTTTAAGACACCTAGTCATAGAATCTTGAATAGTGTTTTCTCTTTCCAATTTCTTAAATCATGGAATTGTGTTACACATTGTTTATTCATAAATGAGTTTTAAATTCTTTAATGATGTATGAGCACTCCTAAACTTGTCATAAACTCCCTAAATCACATTCTTAGTTACCTAAACTTAAGCTTAATCATTCCTAACCTTGTACCTAAGCTAATACACATCTAAACCTACCATTAACACACAATTAAATGGTCAAAACTCACCCCCACTCTGCTGTCCAGCCTTGGCCGAAGCTGTCCTCCCCCATTGTGCATCACATGTTCAATTTTTCAACACTCCAAGGCCATACCTCAAGTCACATACACTATACCTTGTCATAACTTTCAATCAAGCTTGAATTTCCACATGAATAAATAATTAAAACAACTCATTTTTCCCATTTAATTGTGGCTGGAAAAGTTCCAGCCATGCATTGTTTCTAGAAGACTAAATTCATAAAAATGTGCTAGGAAATTAACTCACATCAAGCCATGCTTTGTAGCATAGCTTCCATACTTCAAACCATGCTTGAATGACCTTGTGTAAGAGATATTTTCTCTTCCTTTTCCCTCCAAACCACACGGCCACTCCCTCCATTTGCAAGCTCCATGGTTTTGTTTTTCTATAAATAGGATGCTTGTGTTAGCCTTGTTGCACTTTGAAGCATTTGCAAAGTTTAGAGTTTTAGAGTTGTCTTGCTAGTCTTTCCTTTTTCTCTCAAAGTTCCAAGAGTGTTCTTCCTTTCTTTTCATCTTTATCTTCTTCATCTCTTCATCTCATCATCACCTCTCAACCATCAAACACTGTAACATCCTAAATTTTTTCAGAAAATAATTGAGGCTTTAGTAGTAAGAATATCAAAATTTTGGTGTACACAAAAATGATGAGAACAATGTAACGAACGTTAAAAAAAAAAAATATATATGAATAGTATTTTGCAGGCCCCGTAGACCCACCGGAATAGCTGAAACCTTATATTCAAGACCTGAAGGTGCCCGAAATTTGGAAATTATAGGATTAAGGTTAGAAATAGGTAGGAATAAATATTTTATACTTAGAATTAATTTTCAGGCAATAGTGGATTACCCGGGTACACTGTTTTACCCGTTTGGTAAAATTACGGTGTGTAGTTTTTATACCGGATGAAGCTACCAGTGCAAGCTTGCCACCTAGGGTGACAAGTGTATGGTCTAGAGCAATACATATCCTTTCCTTTTTCAAGAGCCAATGAGAATGCTACAAAATTTCAAAGAAGATAATTTCATAATTGCTAAATTATATACATTATCTTAATATAAATAAAATCAAAATCCTCATAATTATCATCTTCATTTTCGGCCATAACAAAGGAGACAGCCCAAACTCCATTTTTGCTTCCTCAAAATGCTTGAAACTTAAATTCAAAGCTCCAAAATCATTGTCTACACTTGATAAAATCACAAACTCCCTTCACTAAACTTATTCCACTCATCAAGATCTTTCAATCTAACCGATTAGAATTTGAATCCATCAACTTTTCCTACTTTGAGAGCTTATTATCAGCTGTGTAAGGAAGGGTTTGGTGTGGGTTAGAAGGCTTGGAAGTAAAGGAAATCAATCTTGGAGCCAAGATCTTGAAAGCTTCAAAGTGTAGGGTTTTCTTTCGCCTTTTTCTTTCCAAACTATTCTGTAAATTTTTTTTTGGGTTTTATTCCGAAATTTATGGTTATATTTGATGATAATATGTTGATATTGATGTGTTAATTTTGGTGGAGTGTTTGGATGAGGTTAAATAATGATTTTTGTCAAAATAAGTTTTGGCTAGGCTGCTGAATTTTCGGATTTCAGCATGACAGGATTTGTTCATGAATTTTCTGGTTCAATTCTAGTCATTTTTATGAGCTATAAAAAGTATATGTTGAAGCTAACATCATAAGGAAACTCTGATAATTTTCGTGGTGCATAATAAAGAGTTTTACTGCCTGAGAAAAATCAAGAACGAAGAGTATATCTATGCTGGCTGAAATCTTGGTACTGGAGCTGTGAATTTGTATAAATTTTTATTCATAGCAAATGATGGAGTTATCCTTTGAAATTTTTACAGAGTTTTGTAGACATCTTTAAGTATAACTGTGATTTTTATTTTGAGTTGTTTCTATCATTTGCTAAAGTTAAAAATTGTGTGAATCCTATTCTGAGCTGTGAAAAAGTGGCCTCTGACCACTAAAATTGTAGAATTTATTTGACATAGTTCTAATATTCTATTTGCTATGAAATTTTTACAGGGACTTTTAGACACATTGAGGTGTCATAGAGAATTTTTATGGCCAGTGAATTGCCCATTGGATATGTGAATTAAATGTTGTCACCATAATGGTAAATCTGTCAAGAAGCTGGAATGGTGAAGATGTATTAAGTTAATGATAAAAATCTATTTAATCCAAGTATATATCATATGAATGTATGTTAATTGTTTGAAAGGCTTGTTTATAAAGTATGAATGAGACTCCAATGATACTGAATGCCTATATCTGGGATATAAACCTGACTTTGAAATAGAAAGGTCCATGACATGGTTGTATGACAAAAGAGAATATGTGAAATTTAATGGTGCATGTTTTAACATACGGGGAAAATAGAAACAAGGCTTATGTGTGATAGAGAGGGAAGGCAAAAATAAGAACTTCCCAAGAAATTTTATGAGTCGGTAGACTTATCGACTAGGAAATAGAACTGTGTGATTGAAATGGAAAAAAATGAAGTCGATGATCACGAATAGGAATGAGCTCATGTCCTAGCAGCCTATGGTCGTCTGAGGAGTTATCCACTACATATGTTACCTGATGTGAATCTAAGCCTTCCCTATGTTAATAAAAAGAACTACTACACTAAGTTGAATTCCATGTGATATAAGAGAAACACTTATGATTACTACCATTTTGCATATAATTTTCTTTGCCTCATGTATGCTAATATTGATATATGTGATCTAACATGATGCTTTTCTTTATTATTATAAATGCATTTACTGTTTATATTCTGTCTGTATGTAAGGGGTTACCCTACTGAGAATTTTATAATATTCTCACCCCTATTTGTGTATATCTGTATTGTGCTCGGACTCTGCAGATGCCCCTGGCTGAGGAGAGGCCATCATACCGATGGCCAATGGTTTCGCATAGGAGGACATGAGACTTACGGGGGCTTTTGACTTGTATGTAGTGTAGTATAGTGCCAGGAACTTACCAGCTTGTAGACTAATTGGTGTTAGATGTCTTAGGTCCATTTCCGTGTGTTTAGTATTTTGTTGGACCTTGATATTTGAGCAAGCTTGGTAGATCTTTTGATAGTAGTTCCTGTGTTGTATTATAAGCGAAGTGACTTAACTTCAAGTATGTATGTATTAAAGAAAGCGGTATGTAAAGTAATAATATATGTACATTTTATAGTAGTTTTCTTTATAACTCTAGAGTTTGATTTATCTTATTTCATTTCATTTGACTAGAGGATATTATAGAAAGGAAGTGATACTCTTCTAATTACAATGTTAATGCTCGAGTAATACATGGTAGTTAGGAGGGTGTTACAAACACCACCCCAAAACCTTGAACCATCATCAAACCTCTCAAACACCACACCTCAAACACAACTCCACTTGAAACACATTTTCTTTCTTTTTCTCTCATCAAGGCCGAACCATCATCACCATCCTAGGAGGTGTTGCTCATCTCATTTCCATCTTCAAGATCAAGCTTTTACCTTCATCACTAGGTAGGGATTTGGTTTCAAACTTTATTTTGTTCAAGAAAGTGTTTTTCTCTAGTTTCCTCTTGGAATCTTTTTGAACTTTCCTTTGTTTTTCCTTTCCTTTCATTTTCGGCCATGAGGCCTTGATTTTGAGCATGATAGCTTGATGATGAGAGTTTCTAGATGATGACATTGTGTTCATCTCAAAGAAACCTCTAAAGCTTGAGTTTTCCTTTTCTTATGACTTCATCTATATGATATCTAACTCACATGGTTTTTCAACTTAAGAAAATTAATCTAAGGATTTCTAAAAGCCCAAGCCTACCCTTGTCAACCTTAAAGTTGGCCGGCACGTTCTAGAGATTTTTCTCTAGATAGGGTTTTGGGTATTTAATAAAGAACTTGATGTAGTTTCACTTTCTTTCTCTTTTATATGATTTTCGATTTTTGGGTTGTAATCTTTGAGATGTTGTATTGGGTTGTTATCTTGTTAAAGTCTTGAATGAGCTCTAGCTAACTATAAAATAAACCTTGCATCATGTTTATTTTATGCTATGCATATCATGTTTACTTCCTTGCTATCACTAAATATCAAGATAATGAGTGAACCTTGCATTATCATGTTTATATTTCAAGCTATGCATTATCATGTTTATATTTCAAAGTCCTCACTTAATACCAAGATAATAATGAGTTGCATTCATATTTACTTTGAGCCATCACTTTACTTTCTAATGGAATCTAAAATAAGTGCATGAGCATGTTTGTTCTTATGTCATCACCTAAATGAATCTAGAGCTCAAAGACTTGCCCATTCATGTCTCAAACAAAGGTCTAAAACATTTATTTCCTTTGGTTCATATTTCGGCTCTATGAGGGCTTAGTGTTTCCAAGTATTGAAAACTATGTTTTATAATTTTTCTAAACTTATATGAGTATAAGGAATATGTAGAACTAAGTTTTATGAATTTAGGACCTCTTGAGATGAAAATAATGTAGCCACTGCCCTCTTAAGTATTTTCATAAGTTTAGATGATAAAAGTGTTCATAAACGAGTTTTGAAAGTTTTAACAAGGTCCCAAGAGAAACTAGTATTTTATGTGCTTTAGAAACTATGTTCAATGCCTTTAAATGGAGTTTCTGTTTCGGTTCTGCCTTGCTATGTTTGGCCACTGTATGAGCTGTGTTAATGATGTTAATATGCTTATGTTTGAGTAATAATTATGTTAAGACTCATATGTGAAAGATAGGATAAGTTAGGAACTAGAAAAGAATTAATTTGAGAGTTCTAGATCCCTTAAAGATTTATTTTTCTGGATTCTGTCCAGCAAGGTGTAGATTCAATGATCATGGTTTTAAATTAGTTTATATGTGTAGAAATGACTCATAATTGGTTTAGGACTTAATCTTGAAACCTTAGGAGCAAACCGAACTTAGAAAGGGTCATTATTGTGACTTCTAGGTACCCGTAAAGTTAGGATTTTGATTTCTGCACTCTTGAGGTTTAGAGGTGTTCTTGACCATAGTGTGAGGTGAGAAATACTTAGTTATAACCTTATAGGTTCCCAAGAGACTAGGTGTTGATGATCAATAACTTAGAATGTGAGAAAAAGATCTAAACCGTAATTTCTAGAACTCCGTAATCACATAAACATAAAGTTGTCCAAATTCTGCTTAGTGCTGTTTGGATTAGTTCTTGAGCATAAAAATTTGTATAACTCATTAGTTGTGAAACTATAGGTGTATAAGAAGCTAAGGATAATGTTAGAACAATTAATTTGCAAGTTTAAGACTCATAAGAATCAAAGTATAAAACACTATGGGTTATAACATATCAAGTCTATGAGCTTATGGGGATAATTGTTAGCTATGACTATGTGATGATGTTTATGTTATGTGGAAGTGTTATGTGTCAATGCATATGTTATGAGAAAGTTTCATGTGATGATATATATGTTATGAAAAAGCTATATGAGGATGCATGATAAAAATGAATATGATAAATGATGAGGTACTTATGATTTAATGCTTATGAGAACTTAAATGTGACACAACACTGAGACGTGCTTCTCCTGGGTGACACCGGTTCGGCCGGGCACCCCCAGGAGAAGACAAATCCGTGAGGGTATGTGTAGATGCAGCCTGCCAAAGCGGACAAATTGCGAGGCCCGCGTGGCTAGCAAAGCGTTTCAAAGAGGAAATGATCCTAGAAAGGAGATCCTTAATTTGCCCCCTAGCCCGTACTTTAAGTCGGGATTATGTTACGCTTATCATAGGATAAGTAAGAACTAGTGACGACTAGTTAAAGTATGAGCTCATAACCTAGAGAAGTTTTAGCGCGGCCCCATGAGATGAAAGTTAAAGTTAACAGTGTCACATATACTATACTTATGCCAATGTTATAATGTTTCCTAGTTATTCTATTGTTTGGTTTACCTTTATGATGCACTCATATCATTAGGTTATTTTAGGCTTAGCTATAAGACGCATTGTAAAATATGATGGGCCTTGGATAAATAAACACTTGGAAAGATAACTTAAAAGGAATTTATATGCATGCACACCTTTTTAGAAATAAACCCAAGGTTCCTGAGGATGTGACGATGTCACCTAGGTAGGGATAACCCTACTGAGAATTCTTTTAGAAAGATTCTCATTCCCTCTCTCTTTTCTTCCGTCATATCTTCAGATGGCGACATTTGTACTCTTCATCGACACCCCAAAGATGGGAGCCGCACCATGACCCTAAGACTCGGGTCATACCATTTTGAGGGTCGCTGCACTGACAGAGTATTCATGTTCATGGGACGACCCTTCGCGCCCCCCGTCCCGAGCTACCGCTTCACCCCGACTGCTCCTTACCGTCATAACGGGATTTTTGAGCGAGCACGACCACGCCGATGAGCAGATCCTCCGCATGGAGCCCGAGACCTCAAGAAGACATGAGTACCCGAGTATGTGCCGCGTCCCCAAGACTGGAGACGGACCCATCCGAGGACCCGCCATCCCACATGTACAGTTGGAGCTCCAGTCCTGCTCCCCCACCGATGAGGGCTGGGAGTGAGGAGACGGTGGTCCAGTCGAGGTTGGCTCGTCGGCCATCTATGCGTCCTCGCCGCGGTGGACATGCCCCGATGATGCGCTCGACCACTCCTGCCGAGATTCGCCAGTGGATCGACTCGACCCCACGCATTCTGACCAGCAGGAGTAGTCATAGGAGGGGCAGTAGTTAGTGCACACACACGCCACATAGTAGAGGACAAACCTTCTTTTGTATATGAGGTTGTCTACTTTAGGTGCACATGGGTATGAGTGTAGTTTCTCTTGTATTTGCTTTTTATGATTTCCTTGTATTGTATTTCAGTTGTATTTTGTTTCATGATGTATCAAATAGTCCTGCCTCTTTGGGTAGGCACGTTATATATATATGTCTATGATTCAGTTGATGTTCCCATGACATGATGTGTTTCTTATGCTTTGCTTATATGTTTCGCTATACTTCCTCTTAAAGATTCGTGCGTGGCTCTCACTTTGATTTTAAATTCCAAAAAGAAAAATTTTACCCATATTTCCGCTAAGTATTTTCTAAGTAAAAGATGAGACCAAGAGGTAATATTCTAAAGATTAACCTAAGTATATACTAGTAGTCTTGGGTTAAGATTTAGGGTGTTACACAAACACTTTAGCTCACTTGCAAACTTTTAGATTTTCTAAGCTTTCCTTGAGTTCTTCCTTTTCTCTCTAAGTTTTCAAGAGAGTTTCCTCTTGTTCTTCATCTTCATCTCATCATCACATAATCATCTCATAACCTTCAAACACCACCTCACAACCTCAAATCACCTCCTAAGCTCTCAAACACCTCACCACAAACACAACCTCACCCAAACACATTTTCCTCTTCCATGTTCTTCACAAGGCCGAAGCTATCTTGCCCCAAGGAGGAGTTCTTCATCTTGTTTTCCTTTTCAAAGATCAAAGCTTTTAACTTCACTTTAGGTAGGAGTGTTTTTCTAAACCTTGTCTATCTTGAAAATGAGTTTTTCTAGCTTTCTCTTGGATTTTCTTTTTGAAACTTTCTTTGTTTTTCCTTCCTTGATGTTTCGACCTCTTGGCCTTGATGAGCACATGATAGCTCAATGATGAGAGCTCCTAGATGATGACTATGTGTTCATCTCAAAGGAACCTCTAGAGCTTGAGTTTTTATTTTCTCTAAAGTTTTATCTTGATTTACTAACTCGAAATTATTTTAGCTCAAGAACACCTTTACTTTTTCTTGTTTTTCATTTTGGTTTCCTTATTTCCTTTCCTCTAGTATTTCGGTTTTATTTCATTTTCTTTAAGGCCTTGTGTTTCCTTGAAAGTTTGTTTATTTTGAGCTTGATGATGATGTTCAAGAACCTCATAGTTCCTTTGAGAACTTGGTTCAAGAACTCTAAAACTCTCTTTGTGATGAGATGAGTATTGGGTTATTATTTTCTAAAGTCTTGTAAGAGCTCTAGGTAACCTTAAAATGAACTTTGCATTCATGTTTACTTTTATGCTTTGCACATTATATTTATTTTCCTTGTCATCACTATGTACCAAGATAACAAAGGAACTTGCATAATCATGTTTATATTTCAAGCAATGCATTATCATGTTTATATTTCAAGTCCTCACTTAAATACCAAAGATAATAACAAGATGCATTCATGTTTATTTTATGCTATCACTTTACTTTCTAAAGGAACCTAAAATAAGTGCATGAACATGTTTATTTTATGTCATCACTTAAGTAAACCTAGAGCTCAAGGACTTGCCCATTGTTGTCTCAAACAAAGGCTTGCAATATGTGTTTCCTTAGCTTATGTTTTTGGCCCCTAAGAGATTTATTGTGTACAAGTATTGAAAGCTATGTTTTACAATTTTTCTAAGCTTTTATGAGTTTAAGGAATGCATAGAACTAAGTTTTATAAATTTAGGACCTCTTGAGACAAATTTGATTTAGCTACTGCCCTCATAAATATTTTGGTGATTTTAGATGTTAAAAATGTTTATAAATGAGTTTTGAAAGTTTGAAAAAGGTTCCAAGAGAAACTAGTATTTTATGTGCTTTAGAAATTGTGTTTGATGCCTTTGTATGGAGACATGGTTTCGATTCTTCCTTGCTATTTTGTGGCCACTGTATGTGTTTTTTGATGATGATAACATGATTAAGTTTGAGTATATTTAATGTTAAAATTCATAAGTGAAAGATTAGAGAAGTAAGTAACTAGAAAAGAATTGATTTGAGAATTCTAGATCCCTTTATGATAGAATTTCCTGGATTCTATCCAGCAAGGTTTAGTAATGATAATCATGGTTTTAAATTAGTTTAAATGTGTAGGAATGGCTTATAAATGGTTTAGGACTTGATCTTGGTGCCTTAGGAGCAAACTGGACTTAGAAAGGGTCATTGTTGTGACTCGTAGGTACCCATAAAGTTAGGATTTTAGATTCTACATCCTTGAGGTTTAGAGATGTTCTTGATCATAGTATGGAGTGAGGAATACTTAGATATAAGCCTATAGGTACCCAAGAGATTAAGTTGTGATGATCTATAACTTAGATTGCGAGTTAAAGACCTTAAGGATCAATGCATAAGACATTAAGAAACTGTTAATGCTATGATATTTATATGATGCAATAATATGTTGAGGTGTTTATGATGCATGAGGAAATGATTGTGTTGAGATATGAGTTTATCATAGTATGAGATTTAAATGAGGAATATGTTGTGTGATTAACTTGTGGCATAAGTTTCGGTTCGAAGGAAATTCGGTTTAATAGCTGTTATGTTGCCGAATTTCCATCAAACCTTTAAAGGGTTAAAAAAAATGTTTAAAAGTACCATATGAGTTGAAAACCCTGGGTGACACCAGTTTCGGCCGAGCACCCCCAGGGGAGACAAATCCGTGAGGGTATAAGTAGATGCAGCCTACCAAAGTGGACAAATTGCTGTGGCTTAATGCCCACAAAGCATTTCAAAGAGGGTATATCCTAAGAAAGGTGATCCCTGCCCCCTACCTGTACCTGCGTAGTCGGGATTATTTATTATGTTTCGCTTATTCAGATAATAAGCAAGAGCTAGTGATGACTAGCTGAGGTATGAGTTCATAACCTAGTTATTTTAGGGTGGCCTTATTATACTAAAGTACCATGATTAATGTCACGAAGTTGAGGAAGATCCTCTTGATAGTTATATGCCCTTTATGCCACTTGTATGTTTCTTGAAGTTGTGATTCATTGAATTATTTGATTGAGGAATTGCCATGCATTCATGGGTCAATATGTTGCATTCATAACATCAAGATGCATGCTAAAAGGAATGGACCTTGGATAATTGGTTTTTTATAATTAAACCCAAGGTTCCTGAGGATGTGAACGATGTAACCCTAGGGTAGGAGACTCCTACTGAGATTCTTTAGCAACAATTCTCACTCTTTTCTCTTTCTTCTTCCGTCACATCTTCAAAGATCGATGACAACGTTCATAGTCTTCATTGACACACTCGTATGGGAGGTGCATTACGACCTGGACCACCGCTCGTATCACTTTGAGGGTCGTTGTACAGTTCGCGTTTTTGTGTACATAGGACGACCTTTTGCCTATCGATATCGAGCTACCAATTCACTCCTACTGCACCTTTTGGTGGTGACGACATGATCTTTGAGCGTACCCGTCCGCACGACGAGCAGAGACGTCGTGCTCGTCCGTCTGCTTCTGCCATCCGTGACTTTCCGGAGTATGTGTCACGTTCGAGGAGGTCTGAGATGGACCCGTCTGAGGATTCACCTACATACGTCCTTTCAGAGGGTTCTGCACCTTTTCCCCAGTACTAGCATGCAGGGAGTGAAGAGACCGTGTTGTAGTCGCATCTAGCGAGGAGGGCCGAGATGCGTCCACACCGAGGAGCTCATGCCCATCCGGCACTTGTTCCCTTCTCACTCCACTGGCCGACTCAGGAGGAGATCGAGCAGTTCGTGGGCTACATACCCGCATCAGCTGAGCATCCCCATCGTCACTAGATTCCGGTGGAGAGCCTTACGAGTACCCGAGCCTTCGTGGAGATCTTCCCTTCGGCAGTACCTTTTGGGAGGGGTTGTAGATTAGTACTCGTAGCTTAGTAGGAGGGTAGCATTTTGGGTTTCATTTCCTGTTGTGCCATGTACTTTACACTTTCTAGTTTTCTGTTGTGTTTCATTTCCGCTGTATTACAAGCTCGACCCGTCCCTATGAGGGTATGACTACTTATGTACTCTAAATATATTATTAATGAAATGTTTTCTTTGTTATCATGACTGATGTTCTTTTAGTTATATGCTTTACCTCATGATTTCTAATGATTGCTACGCGTGCTTTATATTTCTGTCGTTCGACTAGTTAAGTTCTCGGCTCTCACTTTGTTTTATGTTTTCAAAAAAAAATTTACCCGTAATTTCCGCTAAGTATTTTAGTAAAGTGATGAGACTAAGAGGTAATAACCTAATGTTTAACCTAATATGTTCTAGAGAGTTGCGCTAAAAATTAGGGTGTTACAGCTGGGGACGATGACGATGACACATGTGTTGGAGTCGGAAATCCCTACTGAGAATCTTGAATAAGTTTCTCATCCCTTTCTCTATTTTTTCCCGTGTCGTCTCCAGATGAAGATGATGGTGTATCTCGTGATCCTTACTAAGGCATGGGCGAAGGGCATGTGTTACGAGTCGGATCAGTGGGACGCAACAGAAGTGCGGAGATGCCACCTTAGATTTATATGCATATGGAAGTGCATTTCTTTTGATGTGATAATAGGGCTATGATAGTCATAAATTATGTATCTATGATAATATGATTATGTTGTGATGTAATGAACAACGTTTGTGTTTGGTGACCATGAATGATATGAGATCTCTTTTCTATATGTTAGTCTTTGCTACGTCATACGCGGCTCTCACTTTGATTTTATATTTCAAAAAAAAAAATTTACCCATATTTCTGCTAAGTATTTTCATGAAAGAATGAGAAATGAATTTAAACACAAAAGAAACACAATACTAATACCACTGCTCAGATAAATAACCAAGGACAACATCCAGAAAGTATGAAAAAAAAAGCAAGATTATCAATGCAGTAAAGCTCACTGATGCCTATGCATATATGAGAAAAATGGTCTATTGAAAAATTATTATTTAGTCATAGATGGTTGGTTACATTTGATTATGTCTCATAAAATTAAATAACATTCAAAATAGAATACCTTGAACACCCTCATAGCTTAATCCCTAGATAAAATCAAGACAGCACAATAGTCAGGAACTCTTTCAAACGAATTTCTATATGAGAACATTCGAGTATTAGTTTATATGAAGTCAAGTGAAAAGGGCATACGTAAGTAAAGAATCACAAGTAGTAGTGAGATTCTTCCATTTGCCAAAATTAAAACTTTATGAATCCAAACAAAGCTGGTTTAATTTGTTTTATGTGGCCATGTTTATATTGTATGTCTTTTGTAACACCCTAATTTTTAACCCAATACTCTAGAACATATTAGGCTAATCATTAGGCTATTACTCCTTAGTCTCATCATTTTAATAAAATACTTAGGGAAAAATTACGGGTAAATTTTTCTTTTTGGAAACATAAAGCAAAGTGAGAGTCACGGACTTAGCTAATCGAATAACAGGAGTGTAAGGCATGTGCAACCACCATTATAAATCATAGAGTAAAGCATATAATCAAGAAACAATTATCAAGGTAAGCAAGGAAACATTTCATTAATAATAGCATAGTTGAGGTACATAGCTAGTCATACCCTAAGAACGTGCAGAGCTTGTAATACAGTGGAAATAAAATATAAGGAAATGTAAAGTACATGGTTCAACATGAAGATAGAAAAACTCAAAATGCTACCCTCCTACTAGACTATGAGTACAAACTACAAACCCCTCCCAAAAGGTACTACCGAGGGGAGGATCCTCATAAAAGCTCGAATACTCACAAAGCTCTTCATCGGAAACTAGTGACGACGGGGATCCTCGGGTGATGGAGGCAGGTAACCGGGGAAACGCTCTATCTTTTCCTGCGTGGGCCAATGGAGTGTGAAGGGAACTCGCAGCGGCTGAACATGAGCTCCTCGACGCGGGCGCATCTCGGCTCTCCTCACCAAGCGTGGCTGCCTCACGGTTTCCTCACTCCCCTCACGCCGGAACTGGGGAAAGGGAGCGAAGCCCTCCGAAGGGACATGCGTTGGCAAATACATGGATGGATTAGTCTCGGACCTCCTCGAGTGAGGCACGTACTCCGGGTAGTCACGGACAGCCGAGGCAGAGGTACAGGCACGGCGTAGCTGCTCGTCACGTGGGCGAGTGCGCTCGAAGATCATGTCATCACCACCAAAAGGTGCAGTAGGAGTGAACTGGTAGCTCGAAACCGAGTAAGCGAAAGGTCGTCCCATGTACACAAAAACACGGACGGCACAACGACCCTCGAAGTGATATGAACGGTGGTCCGGGTCGTAGTGCACCTCCCAAACAGGCGTGTCAATGAAAAGCACTAACGTCGCCATTAGTCTCTGAAGATGTGACGGAAGAAGAAAGAAGAGAGAAGAGTGAGAATTCTTGCTAAAGAATCTCAGTAGGTGTCTTCTATCCTAGGGTTACATTGTACACATCCTCAGGAACCTTGGGTTTAATAATAAAATAGTGATCATGCATATGAGGTTCAATTTAGGGTTTCTCAAACTAATTATCCAAGGTCCATTTCTTTTAGCATGCATCTTGATGTTATGAATGCAACATATTATATCATGGATGCATGTCAATACTTGAGCACATAAAACAACACATCAAAGCACATAAACATAAACTATGTGGCATAAGGGCATATAACTTTCAAGTGAATCATTCCTCAACTTCGTGACATCAATCGTGGTACTTTAGCATATAAGCCACCCTAAAAATAACTAGGTTATGAGCTCATACCTTAGCTAGTCGTCACTAGCTATTGCTTATTATCTTGAATAAGTGAAACATAAATAATAATCCCAACTCGCAAGTACGGGTAGGGGGCAGGGATCATCTCTCTCTGGGATTACCCTCTTTGAAATGCTTTGCGGGCATTAAGCCACAGCAATTTGTCCGCTTTGGTAGGCTGCATTTACTCATACCCTCACGGATTTGTCTCCCCTGGGGGTGCTCGGCCGAATCGGTGTCACCCAGGTGAGCGCATCTTGTAACGCCCCGATTTTCTGCTAGAGTGAAAATGACCGAAATGCCCCTGAGGTCATTTTCGGCCCAGAATTCGAGGAAAGCCGATCTGCCAAGATCAAGGGCAAACTCAATGTTGGAAGGGGATTAGATGACCTGTGTACCTTTCCGGAATCGAAAATCTCGTTTTTCGAGTTTTCGGGTCAAAATGACCAAAACGCCTCAAGGTGTTTTACCTATTTGCAAGTGCCGGATGAACCCGAAACTTCTCTAGATGGTTTTAAAAGGCGTTTTTATGTATTCTATGACCTCAGTTTTAATTATGGAGGTCCCGGGCAAAATTAGTGCAAAATTACGATTTTACCCCTAGTTTCGTGTTTTTACGCTTAATCGCGTGATTAAGCAAACCTAAGCAATATTAGGCTCTAATCGAAGATTAATTAATTTCCATAATTAATCTTGAGTCAAAATAATTTATTAAAGTTGATTAGTACCTAAAAGTGCTTAATTACCACTTAAAATCTTATTTTAAATTCAAGATTTCTAGTCATGGAATCTTGAATAGTGTTTTCTCTCCAATTCCTTAAATTATGGAATTTTGTCTACATTGTTTTATTCATAAAATGAATTTAAAATCTCCTAAATATGTATGAGTACTCCTTAATCATGTCATAAAGGTTCCTAATCACATTCTTAGTCACCTAAACTTATGCTTAATAACTCCTAACCTTACACCTAAGCTAATACACCCCTAAACACATCACTAACACACTATTACATGACCAAAACTCCCTCCTCCCTTGCTGCATCAGACCTGCACGAAATTCAACATCCATTTTATCACAATTTAATTTTATTTCACACTCCAAAGACTATGGTTGAAGCCATGTCATCAAAGTGCAATTCTCTCACCTCATGTTCCATGAGGATTCATTCTCCTCCACACATGCCTCACCTCATGTTCCATGAGGAGACCTCATGTTCCATGAGGATTCATTCTCCTCCACTCATTCACTCTTATTCTTCTCTATAAATACCATGCCTAGATGAACCTTTGCTACACTTTGTTCATTTGCTAAGTTTAGTTTTTTAGTTTTTCTCTAAGTTCTTCCTTTTTCTCTCAAATCTCAAGAGCATTCTTCTTCTTCATCTTCTTCTTTTTCCTTTTGAAACATCATCACATAACCTTGAAACACCACCCCACCACCTTGGATCATCATACAAACACCTAAACTTCCATTCTCAAACACAAGCTCACCAAGAACACATTTCCTTCCTTTTTCTTTCATCAAGGCCGAATCATCATCACCATCCTAGGAGGTGTTGCTCATATCATTTTCATCTTCAAGTCCAAGCTTTTTGTCTTCACTCTAGGTAGGAGTGTTTTCTAAACTTTGTCTTCTTGAAAAAGAGTTCTTTCTAGCTTTCTCTTGGGTTTTCTTTTTGAAACTTTCTTTGGTTTCCCTTTCTTGTATTTTCGGCCTCTTGGCCTTGATGAGTACATGATAGCTCAATGATGAGGACTCCTAGATAATGACTATGTGTTCATCTCAAAGGAAACTCTAGAGCTTGAGGTTTTATTTTCTTTGAGTTCCAACATTATTTTCTAACTCAAAAATGATTTTTACTCAAGAATACCTTTACTTTTCTTGCTATTATGATTTCGGTTTCTTTGTTCCTTTCTTTAACATTTAGTTACCATTTTCCTTTTTGATCTTTGAAGTTTTATTTGTTCAAAAGTTTTGCTTTCTTTGAGCTTGATGATGATGTTCAAGAACCTCATAATTCCTTTGAGAACTTAGTTCAAGAACTCTAAAGCTCTCTTTGTAATGAGATATGTGTTGGGTTATTATGTTGTTAAAGTCTTGGATGAGCTTTAGATCACCTTAAAATGAACCTTGCATCATGTTTATTTTATGCTTTGCACATCATGTTTACTTTCTTTGCTATCACTAAGTATCAAGGTAATAAAGGAGCTTGCATTATCATGTTTATATTTCAAGTTATGCATTATCATGTTTATATTTCAAGTTCTCACCTAAATATCAAAGATAATAATACAATGCATACCATATTTATTTTATGCTTTGCACATCATGTTTACTTTCTTTGTTATCACTAAGTATCAAGGTAATAAAGGAGCTTGCATTATCATGTTTATATTTCAAGTTATGCATTATCATGTTTACATTTCAAGTTCTCACCTAAATATCAAAGATAATAATATAATGCATACCATATTTATTTTATGCTTTGCACATCATGTTTACTTTCTTTGTTATCACTAAGTACCAAGGTAATAAAGGAGCTTGCATTATCATGTTTATATTTCAAGCTATGCATTATCATGTTTATGTTTCAAGTTCTCACCTAAATATCAAAGATAATAATATAATGCATCACATATTTATTTTATGCTCTCACTTTACTTTCTAGCAAAAACTAAAACAAGTGCATGAGCATGTTTATTTTTATGTCATCACTTTAATGAACCTAGAGCTCAAAGACTTGCCCATTGTTGTCTCAACAAAGGTCTAAAAATATTTATTGCTTTTGGTCCCTATTTTGGCCCTAAGAGGCTTTGGTGTTTCCAAGTATTGAAAACTATGTTTTATAATTTTTCTAAGCTTATGTAAGTATAAGAAATATGTAGAACTAAGTTTTATGAATTTAGGACCTCTTGAGATAAAAATGATTTAGCTATTACCCTCTTAAGTATTTTTATGATTTTAGGTGATAAAAGTATCCATAAATGAGTTTTGAAAGTTGAAAAAGGTTCCAAGAGAAACTAGTATTGTATGTGCTTTAGAAATTGTGTTTCATGTCTTTTATGGAGATGTTTGTTTCGGTTCTGCCTTGCTATGTTTGGCCACTGTATGAGCTGTGTTAATAATGATAAGATGCTTATGTTTGAGTAAAAATAATGTTAAGACTCATATGTGAAAGATAGGATAAGTTAGGAACTAGAAAAGAATTAATTTGAGAGTTTTAGATCCCTTAATGATGGAATTTTCTGGATTCTGTCCAGCAAGGTTTAGAAATGATAATCATGGTTCTAAATTAGTTTAAATGTGTAGGAATGACTCATAATTGGTTTAGGGCTTAATCTTGATGCTTTAGGAACAAACTGGACTTAGAAAGAGTCATTGTTGTGACTCCTAGGTACCCGTAAAGTTGGGATTTTAAATTCTGCATCCTTGAGGTCTAGAGATGTTCTTGACCATAGTGTGAGGTGAGAAATACTTAGTTATAACCTCATAGGTTCCCAAGAGACTAGGTTTTGATGATTTATAACTTAGATTGTGAGTTAAGGACCTTAAGGGTCGATGCATAATATATTAAGAAGTCTTGAGTTTTTATGATGCTTAATTTTATGCAAGTATGATATATGATACATAAGCTTTATCTATGTGAGTATGATGTGTTTAAAATATATGCTATGATGAGTTTGGAATATATGCTATAATCTATGTAAGAATGATGAGTTTGAAATATATGTTATGATGTTTATCTATGTGAGAATGATGTATTAGAAGAATATGCTTGATGATGCATGAACCCTAAAATGTTTTATTGATGATACGTGAGGAAATGATTATTGAGATGTTAAGTTGTGTGATTAGCTTGTGGCATGAATTTTGGTTTGAAGGAAATTCAGTTTAACAGTCGTTATGCTGCCGAATTTCTATCAAACCTAAAAGAGTTGAAAAATGTTTTAAAGTACCATATGAGTTGAAAACCCTGGGTGACACTGGTTCGAATCAACATCCCTGTGGATATTTTTTTTATGTGACAAGCATTGAGACGTACTTCTCCTGCTATGGTGAGGAGGAGGCAAATCCGTGAGGGTATATGCAGATGCAGCCTTACCAAAGCGGACAATTCGCTGTGCACTCGAGGCCAGTAGAACGTTTCAAAGAATGAAATATGTTTATGTTACCCCCTCATTTTACCCCATATTAAATCTAGTGACGACTAGTTAGGATTGAGCTCATTCCTAGGCGATTAGGTGAGACGGAGATAGGAGGTTATGATAAAAATCGCCGGGCGGAGTGTATCGGTTGGAAATAGGTGGATATGTTTTAAGAGGGTGGTTTTTGAGAAAAAGAACAAAAGAGATATGATGCTTTTAAGTCACATAAGTATGAGAAAAGTAAGAGTTGTAATATGCCCTTATGCCACTTGCATGAATCTAGATTGATGTGATTCGTTGATTTATGTGCTCAAGTATTGCCATACATTCATGCTTAAACATGTTGCATTCATGACATCAAGATGCATACTAAAAGAAATGGACCTTGGATAAATAGTTTCATAAACCCTAATAATGAATCTCATATGCATGAACACCTTTTATAAATAAACCCAAGGTTCCTGAGGATGTGAACGATGTAACCCTAGAATAGGAGATTCCTACTGAGATTCTTTAGTAAGATTCTCACTCTTTTCTCTTCTTTTTCTCGCTTCCGTCACATCTTCAGAGACTGATGGCGACATTCGTGGTCTTCATTGACACATCCGTCCGAGAGGCGCCTAACGAGGAGCTCACGCCGCCTACACGTATGCCCACTCCTGCCGCCTTGCGTTCTTGGATCAGTTACACTCCATTTCCTCGGGTTCTAGTAGCAGATGTTTTAGGGGAGGCTTAGTGCACACACTCACATGTAGACTGGATAAACCTGCTTTTGTTTTGAGGTTATTCACTATAGGTGCACTCGGGTAGTGATGGTTTACTTTATGTTACTTTACGTTTCTCTGTTTCTATTGTACTTCCTTTCTCTTTGTATTACAAGCTCGCAGTCCCAATGAGGGTATGACTACTTATGTATTCTAAGTTATGTTATTAATGAAACGTTTCTCTTGTTGTGATGATTTATGCTCAGCTATTATATGTTTCCAATTCTGTGTTTCTCTATGAGTGTTAAGCGTGCTTTATATTCCTATTATTCGATTAGACTAAGAACGTGGCTCTCACTTTGTTTTATGTTTTCAAAAAAGAAAAATTTACCCGTAATTTCCGCTAAGTATTTCAATGAAAGAATGAGACTATGAAGTAATAGCCTAATGTTTAACCTAATGTGTTCTAGAAAGTTGGGTTAAAAATTAGGGTGTTACACATCTCAGTGCTTTGTTACATAAAAATCTCCTGGGGGTGCTCGGCCGAACCGGTGTCACCTAGGGTTTTCAACTCATATGGTACTCATAAACATTTCTTTCAACCCTTTAAGGTTTGACGGAAATTCGGCAGCATAACAGCTGTTAAACCGAATTTCCTTCAAATTGCCACAAGCTAATCCACAGATCATGTTCTCATGAAATCTCATGCTATGATAAACTTTAACATTTCATCAATCATTTTCTCATGCATCAAGCATATCTTATCATATCATTGCATCATACAACACATCATAGCATTAACAACTTTTTAGTGTATTATGCATTGACCCTTACGGTCCTCAACTCACATTCTAAGCTATAAATCATCAAGCCTAATCTCTCGGGAACTTATAAGGTTATAACTAAGTCTTTCTCACCTCACACTATGGTCAAGAACATCTCTAAACCTCAAGGATGCAGAATTCATAATCCTAACTTTATGGGTACCTAGGAGTCACAACAATGACCCTTTCTAAGTCCAGTTTGCTCCTAAGGCATCAAGATCAAGTCCTAAACCATTTATGAGTCATTCCTACACATTTAAACTAATTTAAATCCATGATTAGCATTACTAAACCTTGCTGGACAGAATCCAGAAAATTCAGACATTAAAGGATCTAGAACTCTCAAATTAATTCTTTTCTAATTTCTAACTTCTCTTATCTTTCACATATGAGTCTTAGCATTAATTATACTTAAACATAGGCATATTATCACCATTAAAACAGTTCATACAGTGGCAAATAATAGCAAGGCAGAACCGAAACAAACATCTCCAATTAAAGGCATCAAACACAATTTCTAAAGCACATAAAATACTAGTTTCTCTTGGAACCTTTTTAAAACTTTCAAAACTCATTTATAAACATTTTTAACATCTACAATCATAAAAATATTTAAGAGGGCAGTGACTAAATCAACTTTGTCTCAAGAGGTCCTAAATTCATAAAACTTAGTTCTACATATTCCTTGTACTCATAAAAGCTTAGAAAATTTATGAAACATAGTTTTCAATACTTAGAAGCATCAAAACCTCTTAGGGCCGAAACATGAACCAAGGGAAATAAATATTTTAGACCTTTGTTTGAGATAACAATGGACAAGTCTTTGAGCTCTAGGTTCATTTAAGTGATGACATAAAAATAAACATGCTCATGCACTTGTTTTAGCTTGCATTAGAAAGTAAAGTGATAGCATAAAATAAACATGAGATGCAACTCATTATTATCTTGATATTAAGTGAGAACTTGAAATATAAACATGATAATGCATAGCTTGAAACATAAACATGATAATGCATAGCTTGAAACATAAACATGATAATGCAAGGTTCACTTATTATCTTGATACTTAGTGATAGCAAGGAAAGTAAACATGATGTGCATAGCATAAAAGTAAACATGATGCAAGGTTCATTTTATTGTTAGCTAGAGCTCATTCAAGACTTTAACAAAATAGCAACCCAATATATATCTCATTACAAAGAGAGCTCTAGAGTTCTTGAACTAAGTTCTCAAAGGAACTATGAGATTCTTGAACATCATCATCAAGCTCAAAGAAAACAAACTTTCTAAACAAACAAAACCTCAAAGATCAAAAAGGAAATAGAAAATCGAAATGTTAAAGAAAAGGAAACAAAGAAACCGAACTCCAAAATAGCAAGAAAGGAAAAGGTGTTCTTGAGTAAAAATCATGTTTGAGTTATAAAATGAAGTTGAAACTTAAGCAAAGTAAAACCTCAAGCTCTAGAGGTTCCTTTGAGATGAACACATAGTCATCATCTAGGAGTCCTCATCATTGAGCTATCATGTGCTCATCAAGGCCTCATGGCCGAAATGAGAAGAAAGAAAAGAACCAAAGAAAAGTTTCAAAAGAAATCCAAGAGAAAGCTAGAGAAACTCATTTTTCAAGAAACAAAGTTTAGAAAACACTCCTACCTAGAGTGAAAACACAAAGCTTGAACTTTGAGAAAAGAAAACAAGGTGATGGGCTCCTCCTTGAGATGGAAATGATTCGGCCAAGGGGGAAACAAGAAGGTTGGAGTTGTGTTTCAAGTGAGGTTGTGTTTGAGGTGAGGTGTTTGAGAGGTTAAGAGATGATTCAAGGCTTTGGGGTGGTGTTTAGAGGTTGTGATATGATGATAAGATGAAGAGATGAAGAGGATGAAGATGAAGAACAAGAAAGAACTCTCTTGGAACTTAGAGAGAAAAAGAAAGGAAACTTAAGAAAGCTTAGAAACTTGAAACTTACCAAAAGACTAAAAGTGACACAAGTTCATCTAAGGCACCTATTTATAGAAAAGGAAGCAATGAAGGCTCATCCGAGGGGGAAGAAGCCGTAGCAATGAAGGGGAGGAAGGAAGAGAAAATATCTCTTTACATTGTGTCATACAAGCATGGTTTGAGGTATGGAGTGTAGGATGCAAAGTATGGCTTGATGTGAGTAAATTTCCTATCAATTTTGAATGAAATTAGGTTTCTAGAAACAATGCATGGTTGGAACTTTTCCAGCCACAAATAAATGGAGAAAATGGGCTATTTTAATTAGTTATTCATTTGGAAAATCAAGCTTGATTCAAAGTTATGACAAGGTATGGTATATGTGACTTGAGGTATGGCCTTGGAGTGTTGAAAAATTGAACATGTGATGCATATGGGAGCATGGAGGTCTCGGCCAGACCAGGGACAACAGAGAGGAGGTGAGGTTTGATCATCTAATTGGGTGTTAATGGTAGGTTTAAATGTATATTAGCTTAGGTACAAGGTTAGGAATAATTAAGATTAAGTTTAGGTAGCTAAGAATGTGTTTTAAGGATTTTACGACAAGATTAGGAGTGCTCATACATCATTAGAGAATTAAAAACTCATTTGTGAATAAACAATGTGTAACACAATTCCATGATTTAAGGAATTGGAAAGAGAAAACACTATTCAAGATTCCATGACTAGGAGTCTTGAAATATGATTTTAAGTTGTAATTAAGAACTTTTAGGTTCTAATCAACTTTAATAAATTATTTTGACTTAAGATTAATTAAGGAAATTAATTAACCTTTGATTAGAGCCTAATATTGCTTAGGTTTGCTTAATCACACGATTAAGCGTAAAAACACAAAACTAGGGGCAAAACCATAATTTTGCACTAATTTCGCCTGGGACCTCCGGGACCAAAACTAAAGTCATAGTCTACATAAAAACGCCTTTTAAAACCATCTGGAGAAGTTTCGGGTTCATCCGGCACTTGCAAACGGGTAAAACACTGCAGGGGCGTTTTGGTCATTTTGACCCGAAAACTCGAAAAATGAGATTTTCGATCCCAGGAAGTTACACAAGTCATCCAATCCCCTTCCAACATTGAGTTTGCCCTTTGAGTACTGCCAGACTGACTTTCCTCGAATTCCGGGCCGAAAATGACCTCAGGGGCATTTTGGTCATTTTCACTCTAACAGAAAATCGGGGTGTTACATCTTTAAATTCAAGGACCTTTGTTCAAGATGAGGAAGATATTGTGGCATCACTATGTTGTATAGAGTCTTTTGCTACTTGAGTAATTCCCCACGTGACAACTCTGATTAGTTTCAGATTTGTTAGATTAGTTTTAATCAGTTTTTCTGTTATACAGATAAGAACAAATCTATTTGTTAGCTTGCTATGTATTTTATATTGATATATAAGCACTATAAGAATAGCTCAGATCATTGAGCTTGTTCATTTTTCAATCATTGAATAAAATCCAGTCTTCACTTTTCTCAATTTCTTGTTTCTTTATAAGAAAGCATTAGCTTTCCCTGCAAGTTCTGTTCCTTTTCTTCTTAACTGATACCATTTTTGTATCTTTTGCAAGAAAAAAATGCTCCTTCTCAATAACTACTTAAAGGTCCCGAATCATAATGAAATCCCAGTCTGTGTAATGGTTGTTTTAAGGGAACTTGATGCACACAAAGTACTAGCTTTTATTTGTTTTTTGAGGGGATGCAAGACATGAAATTGCAATGCAATCAACCTGCTAATTCTAGCATTTTTTCTTTCATTATAATTCATCACAACTCAGAACTCACAAGAACTTGCCTAACATACAGCTTCCGTGAGGCATGGAAAAAGTTTCGTGATAGATGCATAACCTTGCCAGGAAAAGCATATTTGAAAGCCATGAAACTTCCTTTTTTGTATCTATAAGCTTTGTTTCCTTTTTTGTATTTGAACGATGTCCATGAGTCAAAAACAAGAAAATATAAGTTGAAAAGGAAAAAGGATGAGCATGTTAAAGGTTAGTTTTTCCCCCTTGAAGTTTTTCATTATTGGTAGTTGGCACCATGTATTCAGCATTTAGGATGGAGTGATAATTTGAGTTCTAGCTTAGTGTTGGCATCCTTTAATATTGTCCTGAAAACCTTCAACATATGCTTTACTTCTGAAATGTTGAATATACATTAACTTTTAGTTTGTACTTTCACTCATGTGGATCTGATAAATGTAATTTTTATGTGCTCATATCTCAATATTACAACATATATGTAAGTATTTTCTTTATATTTTGGGTTAGGTAAAACTATTAGTTGTATGCCCTAGAGCTAATAAATATATGTATTAATAATTCCTTTTAATGACAGTTTATTATTTTTATACATAATTTATGTTTATTAGAATAAGTCCATAAGATATTTGTTAGATACTTTATTCTCAAGAGTTGAGAATATGAGTGACGAAGTAGTCTAGTTCAATATCTTTAAAATAGTTCATGATCATAGGAATTCAAATTGGACATTTTATTCCGAAAGATCGTCACCTCTGTCTGTTTCATGATTAGTATGAGATACTAATGAATATGGAGTAGTAAGTCTCATAGTGTACAACATTATATGCCAAAATAGATATGTGGACACTTATAGGATAAGTGGCTTAAACATGACAAATAGATCATTTTCACATGGTAATTTTACTAATGTCAATGAAATATTATTTGGATCATATTAGTGCATATAATCCTTAGACTTGAGATGTCACGATTATCTTGCACATAGGTAGCTATAGTTTGCGAGTCTACGTATACTTATGCCATGCATTATTATTAAGCAGTTTGTAGCTATAGTTAGTTATGTATGGAGATAATGTGACCAGTTAAGATGGGATTCATTACCTCATGTCAATGAGGATAGGTCCTATGGATGAGGAGTTGTTCTTGATCATGAAATCCTTGGCCAAGGTACTTGAACTTAAATAGAAAAGGAGTTTCTAGTTCATGTCATATTGATCAAAGAATGAAAAAACTCAGAATCCATATGATCTAAGCTATAGGGTTTGACATTATCCATGACCCTGGCTAGATTGGGATACTGTAATGAAAGGATTTGAGTACATGGAAAATATGATTATTGGTTCACTAGAATGTTCTAATTGATACATTCATCACTATTTGGGTGGTCATGGCATGCTGTGCTAGGTGTTACCATGACTTATGAGAACCAAGGGTATTTAGGGAATTGTACTCCAAGTTTGGAAATGTACTCCAGGTTTGGCGATGAGTATCCAATAAGATCAAAAGTTTGATTTCGTTATGTCATTACTAACTAGTGCTGAACCTATTCAGTCACACACAATAGAACATGCATATGCCAAGAACGAATTAATTCTAAATAAAATAATTAATTAGAAATTAATTACCGAATTGGACTTACAATTTGATTACAGGATTGCTAGCACATCCCGAAGTCAAATTCAACATAGTGGTAAATCCTTAAAAGGTTTTATATGGAAGCTCCATATTTTAGAAACCTGTGTCAGGTGCATTTTGGTCTTTTCAAGGTTGGGTTCATATATGGCATCAGATGCCTTATATATGAGATAATGTTATTTTGGTAAATAACAAAATTACATTAGCCTATTTAAAATGAGAATTATTTTAAATATAAATTAATTCAATTTTTAAATAAATTTTTTAATTGGGAAATAATTGAGAATTGATATTTGACATAAATGTCATCCCAATATTTGCACAATCCAAAAGAAAAGAATTTGAAATATAACGAGGAGAGAGAGAATGTGGCTCGTTGCTTTTTTTTTTTTTTTAAGATAAAGAAACCTATTGAGCTAGTAGGATCTCTCTCTTATGAGGAAAACCACTCCACCTCCCACTCCATAATAGTCTAGGTTCCCAAGGGCAATAAAACGGGACTTGGACAATAAGGAGTTTCTTGGCATATCATATTTGTGTGGACAAGCTAGAGGTCGTGCGATTGTGTGGCTACGTTTCCATGAGACGAACACCTATTCTCTATGAGACTTCACTACAAGAGGTATCCCGTTTAATTCATCTTCATTCTAAGCATTTATGTTGTCTAAATAATACAAGGTGATGCCAATCTAATGAAATATAATTTCATTGACAATGTTTTCTATCCCTCATGAACAGTTCACGTGATGAAATTTTTTTTGTTTACCATTGTTTTACATTCCACTGCGTTAATCTGATGTTTTCCAACAAAAACATCATATTACCTAATTTTAAAAAATGTTTTCTTAGGTATTGACCATGGTTTCATGCATGCTCACTCATGAGGAAAGAACCCATCCAGCGGGCCAAAAGATGTGGTTTTTGCCTTCTGAGGTTTCGGTAAGTGTATGTAATCATTAATGACATGTTGCAATTCATTTGTTTTCGGTTGTACCTCTAAATTAGTATTTTTATTTTTAAGCAACTAGCACTTAGTCACATAACTACACCATAAGCGGTTGTTTCAATTCATAGAGCATTGTATATGTCTAATGTTAAGAAGTTGTTGAAGGTAACAACAAATATTTTTCTCATACTGACTAGGTGTGTTGTTTCCTAATTTAACTTTATGTTAAAAATATAATAACTGGAAATGTTGTGTTTGTAGATTTATATGCTAATCAATGATGACAAGAATCATTGGTACTTGTTGTGTGTGGACTTGAAGAGGAAGGAGTTGATTTGTTTGGACTCATTGATATATTCATCCAGGACAGTATTTAGAGAGCAATAGATTCGGCAAATGGTACAATTATCACCACACACATTTTTATTAGTTCTTTTGTAAAGTTATACAAATTGTATTCATATTATAATTTTTACTCAATAAAGGCCATTTTTCTCGAGGACATGATTTGTAACACCCTAATATTCAGCCCAATACTCCTAGAACATACTGATGTTAAATATTAGTCATTACTTCTTGTTTTAGTTCATTTTAACATTTGAAAATACTTACTAAAAATACGAGCTAAATTTTTTTTTCTTTTTAAAACCTCGATAAAGTAAGAGCCACGTAGCATACATAAGCAATATAAAAGAATGCGGAAATATTAAACATTTAAAAGGCTCCATAATGAACATAACACATCATATATATTAACTACCCACCTAGAGGTGAGTTAAGTTGGAATACATAAGAACAAAATACAAATACATAAAAGAGAAATACATAGGAAATGAAAAACATCGGAAACGAAATGCATAGGACGTAAACCTACATGGTGCACCTAAGGTAGATGACCTTTACAACAAAAGAAGGTCATAATAACTAGTGAGGCGTGTGTGCACATGACCTTGGTCATAGCACCTCAGGGACGGGTACACCAGATGGTTGCACATGACCTCCACATCTAGGGTGCATGGCCTGTCTCCATGCCAACCGCGGCTGCATGACTATCTCCTCACTTCCCTGTCTCATAGGAACATGAGTGGGGGCTGAACTCTCGGAATACACATGTGTAGGCTTGTCCTCGGAGGGGTTTATCTTAGAAAACCTCGAACGTGGAACGCAGTTGGGGAAATTTCGAACGGCTGATCCGGAAGCAGACGTGCGAAGCCTGTAACACCCTAAGATTCGACCCAATACTACTAGTATGTATTTAGGCCAAATATTAGTCGTTACCTCTTATCATAATTCTATTACTTTGAAATTAACTTAAGGAAAGTACAAGCCATTTTTTTTTTTTTTGGTTGAAAACTCCTTAAAATATGAGCCGCGCGTAGCATGCGTATAAACGATATAATAAAGTGCGGAAATATAAACATAGAAGTGGCTCCAAAACAATCATGACATCATCATATCTAAAATAACTCATGCATATATTATGCCCACCCTAAGGGGCGGGACTCTTCAAGTACATAGGAAATACGAATACAACGGAAACATAAAGTACATGGAAAAGACATGAAAGAAACACCTCTACCCAAGTGCAACCTAAGGTGGACAACCTCAACACAAAAGAAGGTTATCCTAACTACGTGTCATGTGTGAACTAAGGACTATCCTCCAAACTACTCGGCGAAGATCACGGGTATGGGGGAACATAGCCAATCCAAGGGCGGAGCTCGGCAGGGGCAGGCATGCTAGCGTGTTGAACATGCCTTCTGCGTCGAGGTCGTGGGCCGGGCACCCGAGCCCTCCGTGGATGGGTAACTGTCTCCTCGCTACCCATGGGCATCTATGGCGGAGTGGGGGCAGAGTCCTCTCCATACATGTGGATGGGTGGATCCTCTGAGGGGTCCTCCTCTGAATACTGGGAATGGGGTATGTAGTCGGGTACAGTGCTCGAGCCGGCAGAGTAGGTCCGTAGGATCCTCTCATTGCGTGTGCGACCATGTCATCTCCATATGGTGAAGTCGGAGAGAAGAGGTAGCTATCTACAGGGTGTGTGAACGGCCGTCCAAGGAACATAAAGACACGAACTGTACAGCGGCCCTCAAAATGAAATGACCCATGCTTGGGGTCATGGTGCACCTCCTAAGTGGGTGTATCAACGAAGAGTACGAACGTCGCCATCCGAATCTGAAGACGTAAAAGGGAAGAAAGAGATAGAGGGAGTGAGATTTCTTACTAAAGAAACTTAGTAGGGTTTTTCCTTCTACCTAGGTGTCGTCTTCTACGTCTCCAAGGACCTCGGTTTCTTAAAAGAAATTATGGACATATAATGGTTCAATTATGAAGTTCAAAAATGTTAATCTCTGAGACCCATTCCTTTTTACTCTAAAACTTCTTGTTTACATAGTCTATAAGTCATAGAACATGAATCATAAATCATGGTACATAGAAACATAGTTCGTATAACATGGAATCATGGTGCATGGTATCTTAACTTGGTTACTTAGGTGACATTAAAACATCATCATATTCTTCCTGGGGCCACCCTAACTGGTCTCCCTTGGGAGATATCACTAGGTTATGAGCTCATACCAAGCTAGTCATCACTAGCATCTGGACTTATCTTTTTGGATAAGTTAAAGGTCCCGACTTAAAGTACGGGTCTAGGGGGCATAGAATCACCTCATCCCCACCCTTAATTTGGTGGTTCGAAAGGATCATTTTCTCATGGTTTAAGTCACCTTAAGTCTTAGCATGTTTAATGAAAGGCCACTCAAAACATACATGTCACATATCATACGTTACAACATAGGCATTCTAAGTTCTTAAAGAACAACCACATGCAATAACAAAACTAGCATTTAGAAATGATAGATCACATAGCATCATACTAATCATGAGATAACACAATAATTCATCCTTAGCCAAGAGCTTACAATTCACTCAAAGTAAAATCCCTAAATCGGGTAACCTCAAACTAGCATATTATGTTCTCATGGGTTTAAGGGTTTGATTAGGCTCTTCTCCATAATTTATTTAGTCCTAAAACCTAATTAATTATGGCTGGACAGTTTTAGGCAATGTGCTAATTTAGATGAATTACGGTGTTCTAGAATGTGCGTTTTAGGTCCTTTCTCACTTTCGACTTTTTCTATGATATAATAATTAATACCTAAGCCAATTATGAGTCACTCTCCCTCATCTAGACATCATATAATGTGAATCTAACTACTTTAACAAGGCTGGACAGAATCTAAAGTTTTCTGTTCCTATGTAGTTCTAGAATCCACATATCAAGCAAATAAGGTTACTAAGTGTACTCTAAAATGTCTAGAATGATTATCACATACTTGGCAAGGTATTTAAGCATATTTAGACCAGCCAAAATAGAATTTAAAGTGCTGTAAACTATCAAGGCAGAACTGAAAACATGTGTCAATAAATCATAGGAAAAACTTCACTTTAATGCATGTAGGTTGCTAGTTTCTCTTGGGGCACCTTTGGAACATTCTAAAACTCTTTGGAAATGATTTTATTCCTTTAAAGACCATCACAAAACACATAGGGCAGTAGCTATATGATGTTCCTTGGAAAAGGTTTAAACCTTGAAAGCATGTTTAAAACATTGACTAAGTCCTTATGTGCTTAGGAAAACCTAAGACATAAGTTATAGGCCTTAGTAACTAAATGAACTCCTTCTAGAGCCAATTTCATCACTTGGCCAAATACATATTCAAGGAGATGCCTCCTTGGTTAATCTTTTCTCAAGATGAAATGGGCAAGTCTTTGAGCTCTAGTAGTTTAGAGTGATGACATAAAGTAAACATGCTATGCATTCCATTTTTATAGATCATTAGAAGATAAAGTGATAGCTCAAAGTAAATATGAAAAGCACATTCTTTTTAATCTTTGAGTTTAGTGATAACTTGAAATTAAAACATGAAATGCAAGTTCATTTATTTATCTTGGGGATTTAGTGGTAGCATAAAGTAAACATGGATGCAATTCCTTTTACATCTTATCTAGAGCTCATGCAAGACTTTAGAAAGAACCAAAGTTCCAATCCAAAACTCATCCTCACAAGAAAAGAAAGCTATTAGTGCTAAAGTACCTAAAAGAAATCATGATCCTCAAGGAACCATGGAGATGGCCAAAATGTTTAAAAGAAAAGAGAGGCTCAACAAGTGTTCAAAAGGAACATAAACTCATTCTTAACTAATGCTAAAAAAAAATCAAGCTTTTCTTTTACAAAAACTCAAGCTTTAGAGTTTATCCATGTGACCAACATCCACATGAAGCCCTTATCATCAAGCTCTCATTTTTCCAATCATCAAGGCACTCATGGCTGAAACTTGAAAGGAAGAAAAAGGAAATTTCAAATAGTTTCAAGAGAAACCTAACTCATTCTTGACTAAAACTTGAAAAGATGAAGCTCTCATCATCAAGCTATCATTTTTCCATACCTCCAAGGCCTTCATGGCCGAAACTCGAAAAGAAAAGAAAGAGAAGTTCCAAGAGATTCAAGAGAAATGTATCTTCTATTTAGCTAAAACTTGAAAAGATGAAACTTTTACAAAAAAAACTCAAGCTTTAGAGTTTTCTCATGTGACAAATATCAACATGACATCCTCATCATCAAGCTCTCATTTTATTGGCCATTAGGCCGAAACTAAAGGAAAAGAACAAAGAAAGAAACAACAAACACCATCAAGAAACTAAATCAAACCAAGCTTTTCCAACAAGACCAAGACATAAAAAGTAAAGAGCACATTTTCAAACAAGTTCCCTACCAAGTGTTGATGTTCAAGAGATGGAGGAAAGGTTGGTTCTTGGAGAGGAAAGAAAAGAAACTTGCTTGAATCCTTGGGGGTGGATTCGGCCAAGAGAAGAAAAGGAGGAAGGAGATGTGTTTGCCTTGGTTTGAACTTAGGGAAATGTTTAGATGAGAAGGAAGATAAGGATTGAGGGTGGAGGAGTAGTGGTCTTGGCTTGAACAAAGAGAGAAAGATAGAGTTTATGAAAGAACTCTTGAAACACAAAGTTTTGCAAGTGTTGTAAAGTGTTCAAATGCTCCTCAAGGCAAGCTATTAATAGACAAATGAATCAAGGATGAGTGGAGGGGAGGGCTGGCCGAATTTACATCACAAGGAGGAGAGAAGGAAAATTCTCCTTGGGTTGTCATACATTGGGTGATTGAAAACTTGTCATAGGGTGGCTTGTAAAGAAAGTTTGATTGACAACATAAAGAAATCATTCTTTTGAATTCTTTTGAATTCCTGGGGGGAAAAGTGGCGCCACTTTTAGGCAGCCATGGGGAGGGAAAAATCTCTCCTCTAATCATGGTTTAGGAGTGTACTTAGGTGTAACATTGGTTAGGCTCATGATTAGGAATTGCTAAGTAAAGGTTTTAGGTGAACAATTAGGAAATTAGGCCATGATTAACTTAAATTTAGGAGAAACATTGTTGGATTGATGGGGTCACTTGTTGTGACAAGAGTTTCTAGGAAATGACAACTTTTCTTGGTTTGAGAAAAAGCAAATAGTGAAATCACTATTCATGGATTCTCCTTTTTGAAAAAGATGCTAGAAATTGATTTTTTTTTTTAAACAATTTTAGATTCAAACATTCTCAAATAAATATTTTTGCTCTAAATTAATTATAGAGATTAATTATCCTTTAATTAGATCCTATTGTGGCTTAGGTTTTATTTTAAAACGTAATTTAGCCCTTAATGCACTTAGGCAGGGGCAAAGTCGTAATTTTTCTCAAAAACTGTCCAGAACCACCAGGACTTAAACAAACATAGGTCATGCCTTGAAAACATTGTTTTGAACCTCCGGGATGATTCCGGGTTAAAACAGAACTTAAAACTGCCTTAAATCCATTATAGGGGTATTTTGGTCATTTAAAAGTTTAGTGAAAATCGGGGCATTACAAAGCCTCCGCTCAAAAGACAGGTGAGCTTGCTCAAAAATCATCTTGTCTCCATAGAGGGAAGAAGGGGTGAAATGATAGCTCGGTACAGGATGGCTGAAGGGGCGTCCAACAAAAACAAAAACTCGGACCACGCAATATCCCTCAAAATAATACAATCCGTGCTCCAGATCATAGTGGAACTCCCATGTGGGCGTGTCAATCAACAAGACGAAGGTCGCCATCGGAATCTGAAGACGTGACGGAAAGAAAAGGTAGGGGGAGTGAGAATCTTTACTAAAGAAACTCAGTAGGGTTTTCCTCCTATCTAGATGACATCATCTACGTCTCTAGGAACCTCGAGTTTTTTATAAAAATAGTGAGCATGTAATAGTTCAATTATGAATTTCTAAAACATAGATTACCGAGGCCCATTCTTTTTAACACATAGCTAGTATTTACATGGATGCATCATACTTCATTATGCTATGCAAGATCCAACTAACTTATTAGCAATCATGGTGAATATAGGCATTGAACATGGCACATAAATCATAAAGCATAAAGCATAAAACATAGAACTTGGTACATGATACATGGTACATGGTACATGGTATCTTATCTTAGGTACTTAGGTGACATTAAGACATATACTTAACACATGGGGCCACCCTAATTGTTCTCCCTTTTGAGAAAGCTCTAGGTTATGAGCTCATACCTCACTAGTCATCAGTAGCACATGGTTCTTATTCCTTTTGATACGATTAAGGTCCTGACTTAAAGTACGGGTTAGGGGGCTAGAATCACCTTATCCCCACCTATAGTTTGATGGTTCCTAAGGATCATTTTCTCATAGTTTATGTCACCTTAAGTCTTAGCATGTTATAACAAGATGCTACATACTTCAAACATGTCATATATCTCATATAATTTAACATGGGCATCTTGAAGGTTCTAAGAGAACAATAACATGCAATTTATAATTCCATCATCATATGGCATCATATAAGTCATGAGATAACACATTCATTCATCATCAAAGAGAACACATAAATCATTTCCTTAAAAGTAAAAACCCCTAAATTGGGTAACCTCGAACTTCCATATTATTTTCTTATACCTCTAAGGGATTGATTAACCTCATTACCACAATTTATTAAGTCCTAGAACCTAATTAATTATGGCTGGATAGCATAGGTAATAAGCATATTTTGATGAATTATGGTGTTCTAGAAGTTGCATTTTAGGTCCTTTCTCATTACCGACTTTTTTTTATGATGCAATAATTAATACCTAGACCAATTATGAGTCATTCTCACTCATCTAAACATGTTATAATATGATTCTCCATACTCTATCAAGGCTGGAACAGAATATACAATTTCAGTTCCTAAGGAGTTCTAGAAATCACATTTTCAAACTATTAAAGTTACTAAGCATGCCTAAGATGCCTAGAACCATTCTCATACAATTGTTAAGGTATTTAAACACATATAGACCACCCAAAATAGAATTTAAGGTGCTGGAAAACATAAGGTAGAACTGAAATCATAATCATCATATAATGCATCAAACTTTATCTTTAAAACACATAAGTTTCTAGTTTCTCTTAGAACCCTTTTTAGGGCTTCTAAAACTCACTTGGAAACAATTTATTTTATCAATAATTTCATAAAATACATGAGGGCAGTGACCATTTCAAATAAATCTTGAGAGGGATTTAAATACTAAATCCTTGCTCAAAACATTTCTTTAGCTCATCTAAACCTTAGAAAATTATAAAACATAGGTCTTGGCACTTGTGACTAGATGAAACTCACACCAAGTTCATCATCCTCACATGGCCGCAATCAAAAGAGTTAAACACATTTATTCCCTAACTTTATTTGAGATACCAAGGGACAAGTCTTTGAGCTCTAACATTTTAAGTGATAACAAGAATATAAACATGCTATACACTTCATTTTATCTTTCTTAGAAAGTAAAGTGAGGTCTCAAAATAAATATGAAAAGCAACTCATTTTTATCTTAAGTTTAGGTGAGGACTTGAAAAGTAAACATGAAATGCAAAGCTTGGATTTAAACATGATAATGCAAGTTCATTTATTTATTTTTGAGAGTTAGTGATAGCATAAAATAAATATGCTATGCAAGGCATAAATAATAAACATGAATGCTTGTCCATTATTATGTGTCATAGAGATCATACAAGACTTTAAAAGATTAATATCATAATCTCAATCCCAACCTCATCATCATAAAGCAAGCTCTAGAGTTCTAAGAACCATGGTTATAAAGAAAGCTTATGGTCCTTTGAACATCATCATCAAGCTTTAAAGGGAAAAACTCAAGAAAACCAAACTTCCAAAAGGAAAAAGAGCAAGAAAACCGAATCCATAAAAAGAAGGAAAATACACCATGTTCTTTATTATGTACCCAAGACCCCTATCTAGAGCAAAGTTCTAGAACATGCCGGCCAACTTTAAGGTTGACAAAGGTAGGCCTTGGGCTTATGGAAATCCTTAGAGTTATTTTCTTAAGTTGAAAATTTTAGCTAGCTAAATAATATAGATAAAGCTTTGAAGAAAGCAAAGCATCAAGCTCTAGAGGTTTCATAAGAGATGAACATAGTCACCCCTAGAGAACACTCATCATCAAACCATCATGTCCAAGGCCTTGAGGCCGAAAATAAAAAGAAAGGAGGAGGAAGAAACCAAAAAAGAAACCAAGAGAAACAACATTTCCATCTAAGAACAAAGCACTTGAGAGTAAAGCAAAAACTTTTAAAACAACTGCCTACCAAGTGTGTGCTCTTGAAGATGAAGAAAGGTTTGATCTTTGAAGGGAAAGCAAGAAGAAATCTCCTTGCAACTTGATGTGTGGCCTCGACCTTGAAGAGAAATGGAGGAAGGAGATGTGGTGGCTTGTGTTTGAGCTTGGAAATGTGTTTAGATGAGAACTTAAATGGAGATTGAGGGGTGGAGGGTGGCGGTTTCTCATGGAAACAAGGAGGAGGAAGAAAACTTTGAGACAACTCACACTTTCTCAAAACCTCAAACTTAGCAAATGACTCAAAGTGAAGAAAAGCTCACCAAGGCAAGGTATTTATAGAGGTTTGAATCATGAAGGAGTGGAGGGGGAAGGCTTGGCCGTGTGGTTTCTTGGTCAAGGAGAAGAGAAAATATCTCCTTGTGTTGTCATTCAATGGTAAGGTTTGAGGTATGGGAGTCATGGTTCATGTAAGACTTGAATGAAAGCTTGAATGACATAAATCAATTCTTTTTGAAGGAAATAAATCTTCTAGAAAGTGAGGGAGGAAAATATCTCATTTATTTAGTCATACCAAGCATGGTTGGAAGTATGATCAAGCATAGTGCAAGGTAAAGTGTAGTCATGGTGAAGCATGGTGTGGTGTGACTTGAGGTATGGCTTGAAGTGAGCTTTGAATTGACTAAAAATTTAAAACAATTGTTTAAATGGAGGGGGATGTGGTCGGCAGTCCTATGGAGGGAGGGAGGAGAGATTTTATTCAATTAATCATGTGCTAATGATGTGTTTAGGAGCAAACAAGGTTAGGCCATTAATTAAGGTTTTATAATCAAGTGTTTAGGTGAACTAATTAGGTAATTAGGGCCATGAACAACTTAGATTAGGAGCAATCTTTTTGAATTAATGGAGTCAAATTCTATTGACTAGAATTTAGCGAATGACATATTTCCTTGAATTAGGGAGTGTGAATAGTGAAAACACTATTATAGGATGCTTTCTTTAAAGAAATGAAACTAGAAATGGGTTTTTAAGTTTCCTTAAGCAATTTTAGGTCCTAAGCAACCTCAAATAATTATTTTAGCTCTAGATTAATTATGAAAATTAATTAACCTTTAATTAGAGCCTAATATTACTTACATTTTGTTTTAAAAACGTTATTAAGCCCTGATGTACTTAAGTAGGGGCAAAATTGTAATTTTTCTCAAAAACTGTCCAGGACCACCGGGACTTAAGCAAACATAAATCATGCCTTAAAAACATTGATTTAGACCTTCGGGACAAGTTCGGGTCAAAACAAAACTCAAAACTGCCTTAAATTACTATAAGGGTATTTTAGTCATTTGTGCACAGAAACCTCAAAAATGAGATTCTTATGCTCTATTAAACATTCCAATACATAGAATCCCCTTCATACATAAACAAAGCTCCTATGAGGATGGCCGAGGCTGGCCATCCTCGTGTTCCAGGTAAAAATGACCTTAGAGGCATTTTGGTCATTTATACGTTTAGAGAAAATCGGGGCGTTACATGATTGATTAGAAATGCTTTTACGAAAATTTGGAGAACGATTCACATGTAATAGGTGAAGTGTTACATCAAATTGGTGAATTTCTTATAAAACATCCCCATAACCTTCCACAGCAAAAAAAAATGTGTAAGAAATGCTAAATCATCCCACAAATTACAATGGATTATTTTTTTCTTTTTTTGTTTGTGTATTTTTAATGTATATAATACATGAGCTAATATTTATTATGCTTGTGTTAGGGTGGATTGCGGCCTTTGGGTTGCTTCATGGAAAATTATTTAGAGCTTAAATGGTCTTTCCGAATAAGTGTGAGTACACTAAGTGCATTAATTTATTGTTGAGAGTTATTGAGTCCATTTTGTAATAATATATATACAACCACGTTGATGAGAAATCGCGCATGCGGTTGGCATTGGACTTGGTGCTCAAGAATTATAATGAAGCTAGAGAAGATGTTATTTGTAACATCCCTTACTGTTTTATGAATTGACGACTGTCCTCACAAACCAACACGGGTCTTTTCAGCATGCTTTGTCCTCACTCACACGCTTCCTAGGAAAACTTCCTAGGAGATCACCTATCCCAAAATTGCTCCAAGTTAAGCACGCTTAACTGTGGAGTTCTTTAGTTTGGGCTATCGAAAAGAAGATGCATCTTGTTGGTATAGGTAGTACAAATCAATTCATATAAGCCCTCCTTGACTATATTGTCCCATACCTATACAGTCTTAGGATCCCTCTCATTCGGTGTGTAATCGGTTCATTCATGTACTTCTCCACTTAGAAGGCCTTGTGATGAGTGATCGCCAGTGCAAAAGAAGGCACGGACAAGGAGCAGCTCCTCACAAGGACTTCCAAGTGGAAGGGTACATGAATGAACCGATTACGCACCCAAATAAGAAGGATCTTGAGACTGTATAGGTATGGGACTATACAGTTTAAGAGGGCTTATATGAATTGATTTGTACTACCTATACCAACAATATGCATCTTCTTTTCGGTAGCCTAAACTGAAAGAATTCCATAGTTAAGCGTGCTTGACTTGGAGCAATTTTGGGATGGGTAACCTCTTGGGAAGTTTTCCTAGGAAGCATGTGAGTGAGGACAAAGCATGTTGAAAAGACTCGTGTTAGTTTGTAAGGACAGTTGTCAATCCATAAAGCACCAGGGGATGTTACACATCTCAATAACTCAAACATAATCATAGCATGTCATTCAAGTCACATAATCACCACTTATGTTCATGCATCCATCAGCATATATCATCATTATTTCTATTGAAAGCTAAACATGCTCCTACCCAATATGCCAGAATTATCGACCGGACTCAACTAGTGCACATGCTATTCTTATCAACATAAGATATACATATACAGGTAGGGCAATAAAGATCATCATCAAGCACTTTATACGAAAGTGTACCTAATTTATCGTAATCGCAACAAAGTGCTGCACGGGTTAAAACTTACAACTCAGTTTGACCTAATTACCGAAGTTAATTCTTTAAGCACCCAAGGGACCTTCCCCAAAGATTTTCACTAACATAAAACTTCATAAAAATTTTCAAATGTTGCTGGACAGCCTTGGGCAGCGTTTTAAAAAAAGTCGTTTCGGGGTTCTAGAAATCATGCTTTTGACCCTTTTAAATTACCGATTTTTCCTAAGACGCCAAAATTAATTCTTACCTCCATTAATGAAAATTTTACACATAAATCAATTTCAAACAGAATTCTCATCAAAATAAATTTACCAAGACAGTAGGTATAAAAACTAAATTTTTAGAAGTCTCAAAAACACATTTTTCGTCCTTTCTAGTTTCTAGCGTTTCCTCAAGGTAAAGAATTGGATCCTCGCATCAACTATTAATGATTAATACACATTTAGATCATTTTGAACAACATTTTACAGAAATTAAATAAATAGGACAGTAGCCAAAAATCCATTTCTTTAAAGTCCCCGAAAATTGTTCCTTTGACCCGTTTTTGTTACTAGTTTATCCTAGAATGACAAAAACAATTTTTACAACATTTAATTCAAATTTATACACCCTCTAACCCTTCCATACAGTATCAAACAGAAAAGGGAACATCAAAATAGTGGCAAAAAAGTTGAGTCCTAAAGACACATAAAATCACATTTTTTTGCTATTTACTAGATGCTAGTTTCTTTTTTAAATTACTTGAGATTTAGGAAATACCTTGAAAAACAAATTTATCCCTTTGAAAATACCAAGGATTGCCCTTAGGGCAGTAGGAAAACTAAAAGTTATATTAAATAGCCTGTGTCTATAACGTCCCGATTTTTCCTGTTTGAGCTGTAGTACCCCGATTTTTCTGTTTGAGCAAAAAGACTAAAATGCCCCTGAGGTCGTTTTCCACCTAGAATTCGTGGATAGCCGACCTGGTAGTCCTCGAAGGGTCAACTCAATGTTAGAAGGGGATTATATGTGAATGGATGTTAATAAAGTAGAACAATCGTGTTTTTTGAGATTTTGGGTCAAAATGACCAAAATACCCCTATAACGTTTTTATGCGGGTATGAGTGCCATTTGAGCCCGAAAACTCTCTAAAAGGTTTAAAATGATGTTTTTATGTGTTTAGTGAAATCTGTTTAATTCCCGGTGGTCCTAGGTAGTTTTTATGCAAAATTACGATTTTGCCCCTAGAATAGTGATTTTGGGTTTAATGACATAATTGAGCAAACCTAAGCAACATTAGGCTCTAATCAAAGATTAATTAATTTTCATAATTAATCTAGAATCAAAATAATTTATTAAAGTTAATTAGAACCTAAAATTGCTTAGATTAAACTTAAATCTCTTTTTAAAACTCAAGATACCTAGTCATGGAATCTTGAATAGTGTTTTCTCTCTCCAATTCCTTAAATTAAGGAATTGTGTCTACATTTGTTTACACCTTAAAATGAGTTTTAATCCCACTATTGATGCAAGAACACTCCATAATCATGTCTTGATGTCCTTAATTACTTACTTAGTTACCTAAACACTTACTCAAACTCCTAATCTTATACAACTAAACACACCCTTAAACCTTGATTAAATGAAAGAAATCTCTCCTCCCCATGGCTTAAAGAAACCAGTGCGATTCCCTCCCCATTTATCCATCACATGTTTGAATTCTTATACACAAATAGCCATACCTCACCATGCTTTGAGCCATACTCCACCTTACCTTGAACCATACTCCACCCATGCTTCACCAAGCTTCAATAAAACAATTTCTCACCTCATGTTCCATGAGGCAAGGCTCATGACCACTCCTCCATTGAAGCACCCTCATTGTTTTGATTTTTCTATAAATAGCTTGCTTGGATGAACTTGGTTCACTTTGGTTTATTTGCTAAGCTTTGAGTTTTCAAGAGCAACTTGAGTTCTTTCTTTTTCCTCTCAACAGTTCTAACAGTTCTTTTTCATCCTCTTCTAAGATCATTCTCTTGCAACCTCAAAAACCACCACACAACCACCATCCAAACACCAAAGCATCTTTCTCAAACTCAAGCTCATGCAAAACACCTTTCCTTTCCTTTCCTCCTACCTTGGCCGAATCTTCCTCTTCACTTTGGAAGAATATTTCCTTCTCATCCTCACTTCAAGACCAAGCTTTTCATCTTCAACACTTGGTAGGGAGTTGTTCCAAAGTCATTCCTTTACTTGTTTATGCTTTGTTCTTGGAGAAAAAAGTTGTTTTTATGAGCTTTCCTTGCTTTTCCTTTTCGGTTTCCCCTTGTTTTCCCCCTTTTTCTTTTCGGCCTTCAAGGCCTAGATTTCTTCTAATGATAGATTGATGATGAGTGTCTCTAGATGATGACCTTGTGTTCATCACAATGAGGCCTCTAAAGCTTGAGTTTTTCTTTTTTCAAGTTTTATTAAAAATGTTACTTAGCTCACTAATGATTCTACCTTAAGAAAATAATTACAAGGATTTCAAAAAGCTCAAAGCTTACCCTTATAAACCTTAAAGTTGGCCGGCACATTCTAGAATTTACTCTAGATAGGAGCTCTTGAGCATAAAATAAAGAATATGGTATAGTTTACTTCAGATAGATTTTGTTTCAAGAAATATAGTTATTTATTTTGGTCCCCTTTGTCTATTTTCCTTGAGCTTAATGATGATGTTCAAACCATGAGTTTTCTTTGAAACCTTGGTACAAGAACTCTAAAGCTCACTTTGTCTTGCTACTTAAGTGTTGGGTTGAGATTATTTTTGTTCTTTTAAAAGTCTTGTATGAGCTCTAGCTAAAGTAAAATGAACATGCACTCATATTTATTTCATGTCAACACTAAACTACCAAGAGTAAAGGATAAGCTTGCATTCTCATATTTATATTTCAAGTCATCATTTAAACTTTAAAGATAGTAATAAGTTGCATCTCATATTTATTTTATGCTTACACTTTATAATAAAGAATAAAACAAAGTGCATTGCATGTTTAAGTTTATGTTATCACCTAAGGAACCTAGAGCTCAAAGACTTGCCCACTATTATCTCAAGTAAAGTTTGGAAAATAGAAGTGTTCCATGGATAGTTGTAATGCCTCGATCTTTTTCTAAACGTATAAATGACCGAAATGCCTCTAAGGTCATTTTTACCTGAAACACAAGTACGCCCGACCTCGGCCATCCTCATAAGAGCTATGATTATGTAATATGGGAATTTTATGTATATGAATGTTTAATAAAGCAGAAGAATCTCATTTTTGAGGTTTTTGCGCATAAATGACCAAAATACCCTTACAGTAATTTAAGGCAATTTTGAGTTTTGTTTTGATCCGAACTTGTCCTGAAGGTCTAAAACAATGTTTTTAAGGCATGATTTATGTTTGCTTATGTCCCGGTGGTCCCGAGCAGTTTTTGAGAAAAATTACGATTTTGCCCTTGCTTAAGTGCATTAGGGCTTAATGACGATTTTAAAACAAAACCTAAGCAATATTAAGCTCTAATTAAAAATTAATTAATTTTCATAATTAATCTAGAGCTAAAATAATTATTTGAGGTTGATTAGGACCTAAAATTGCTTAAGGGAACTTAAAAGCCAATTCTTTAAGAAAGCATCTAAGAATAGTGTTTTTACTATTCAATCTCCCCAATTCAAGGAAATGTGTTGTTCTCTAAACTCTAGTCAATGGAGTTTAACTCCACTAATCCAACAAGATCACTCCCAAATTAAGTTGTTCATAGCCCTAATTGCTTGATTAGTTCACCTAAACACTGGGTTACAAAACCTTAATTAGTGGCCTAATCTTGTTTGTTCCTAAACACATCATTAACTCACATTTGGATGAAACAATCTTCCTCCCCCATGGCCTGTCAAGGCTGGCTGAAACCTTTCCCCCACATTCTCCACATTGAAATTCAAACACTCAAAGAACCATGTCTTACACCATGCTTAACACCTTACCTTGCACTATGCTTGATCATACTTCCAACCATGCTTGATATGACTAAATGAATGAGATATTTCCTCCCCTTTGGCTATCCCAAAATCGTCAGCCCTCCCTCTCCCTTCTAGAAGATTTATTTCAATTCAAATCAACAAGAAATCACCTCACCTTGAGCCATGGTTCAGCCAATACCTATCTTTCCTTCAACCATGCCTTGAATGACAACTTGTAAGAGATATTTTCTCTTCCCCAAGCCTTGAGAGGCCACACGGTTACCCCTCCCTATTCACTTCCTCATGATTCAAAATTCTATAAATACCTTGTCTTGCTGAACCTTGCTTCGCTTTGAATCATTTGCCAAGTTTGATGTTCTAAGAGAAAGTGCTAGTTTTCTCAAAAGTTTCCTTTTCTCCTCCTTATTCCAAGAGAAACTGCCACCCCTCCACCTCTCAATCTTCATCTAGTCCTCATCTAAACACATCCCCAAGCTCAAACACAAGCCAACACATCTTCTTCCTTCCATTCTCTTCAAGGACAAAGCCATACTCCAAGATACAAGAAGATTTCTTCTTGTTTTCTCCTCAAAGATCAAACCTTTGTCTTCAAGAACCTATATACTAGGTAAGGAGCTTTTCTAAAAATGTTTCCTTGGTTCTTATGCTTTGAGCTTGTTGAAATATGATGAATGGATGAACCTCTCATCTTTATTTCGGTTTCTTCCTTCCTTTTTCCTTTTGATTTCGGCCTCAAGGCCTTGAACATGATGGCTTGATGATGGGTGTTTTCTAAAGGTGACTATGTGTTCATGTCTTATGAAACCTCTAAAGCTTGATGATTTTCTTTCTTTAAAGTTCTATCTATATTACTTAGCTCACTAAGGTTTTCAACTTTAGAAAATAACTCTAAGGATTTCAATAAGCCCAAGGCCTACTCTTGTCAACCTTAAAGTTGGCCGGTACGTTCTAGAGTTTTACTCTAGATAGGGGTCTTGGGCACATAATAAAGAACATGGTGTATTTTTCCTTCTCTTTATGGATTCGGTTCCTTACTTCCTTTTCCTTTTGAATTTGTGTATTCTTGAGTCTATTTCCTTAAAGCTTGATGATGTTGTTCAAAGAACCATGAGATTTCTTTGAAACCTTGGTTCTTAGAACTCTAGAGCTTGCTTTATGATGATTAGATTGGGATTTAGAATGTGATAGTGATTCTTTAAAGTCTTGTATGAGCTCTAATGACATGTAATAATGGACTAGCAGTCATGTTCAAATTTATGCCTTGCATAGCATATTTATTTTTATGCTATCACTAAACTCTCAAGAATAGATAAATGAACTTGCATTATCATGTTTAAATTCAAGCTTTGCATTTCATGTTTACTTTTCAAGTCCTCACCTAAACTTAAGATAAAAATTAGTTGCATCTCATATTTATTTTGAGCCCTTACTTTACTTTCTAATAAAGATAAAATGAAGTGCATAGCATGTTTATATTCTTGTTATCACTTAAAATATTAGAGCTCCAAGACTTGTCCCTTGGTATCTCAAGTAAATTTTGGAAATAAATATGTTTTACTCTTTTGATTTTCGGGCATGTGATAATGATGAACTTGGTGTGAGTTTCATCTAGTCACGAGTGCCAAAACCTATGTTTTATAATTTTCTTAAGCTTAGATGATCTCAAGAAATGTTTCAAGCATGATTTTGTGATTTAAATCCCTCTCAAGCTTGTCTTGAAATAGCTACTTCCCTTATATGTTTTATGAGGATTTCTAATGAAATAAATAGTTTTCAATGGGTTTTAGAAGCTTTAAAAAGGTTCCAAGAAAAACTAGCAATGTATGTGTTTTAGAAATAAAGTTTTATGCATTACATGATGGCTTTGATTTCGGTTCTGCCTTCTTTATTCCAGTACCTTAAATTCTGTTTTGGGTGGTCTATATGTGTTTAAATACCTTACCAATTGTATGAATATTGTTCTAGGCATCTTGGGCATGCTTAGTAACTCTAATAGTTTGAAAATGTGATTTCCAGAACACCTTAGGAACCAAAATTGTATATTCTGTTCCAGCCTTGGTAGAGTTTGTAGAATCATATTATAACACGTTTAGATGGGTGAGAATGACTCATAATTGGTTTAGGTATTAATTATTTCATCATAGAAAAAGTCGGTAATGAGAAAGGACCTAAAACGTAACTTCTAGAACACCGTAATTCATCAAAATATGCTTACTGCCTATCCTGCCCAGCCATAATTAATTAGGTTTTAGGACTTAATAAATTGTGGTAATAAGTTTAATCAATCCCTTAGAGGCATAAGAAAATAATTTTGAAGTTTGAGTTTACCCGATTTAGGGGTTTTTACCTTTAAGGGAATGGTTTATGTGCTCTCTATGATGATGAATTAATGTCTTGTCTCATGACTTATGTCATGCTATGTGATGATAGAATTATCAATTGTATGTTTTTGTTCTTTTAGAACCTTAGAGATGCCTATGTTAAATTATATGAGATATGTGACATGCATGAATTATGTGGCACCTTGTTACAACATGCTAAGACTTAAGGTGACATAAACTATGTGAAAATGATCCTTGGAACCATCAATTAGGGATGTGGATGAGGTGATTCTAGCCCCCTAGCCCGTACTTTAAGTTGGGACCTTAACTTATCAAAAGGGACAAGAACCATGTGATAGTAACGACTAGTGAGGTATGAGCTCATAACCTAGAGGTTTCTCAAAAGGGAGAACAATTAGGGTGGCCCCATGTGCAAAGTAAATATCTTAATGTCACCAAAGTAACCAAGATAAGATACCATGTACCATGTACCAAGTTCTATGTATTATGCTATATGTTCTATGATCTATTACCATGTATTATGTCAATATTCACCATATATGCTAACAAGTTAGTTAGATCTTGCATATCATAACGAAGTATGATGCATCCATGTAAATACAAGCTATGTGATAAAAAGAATGGGCCTCAGTAATTAATGTTTTAGAACTTCATAATTGAACTATTACATGCGCACTATTTTTATAAGAACCTGAGGTTCTTGGAGATGTTGATGGAGGAAAACCCTACTGAGTTTCTTTAGTAAAGATTCTCACTCCCCATACCTTTTCTTTTCGTCACGTCTTCAGATTCTGATGGCGACCTTCATCCTGTTTGTTGGCATGCCCGCATGGGAGTTCCACTACAATCCAAAGCATGGATCGTATCATTTTGAAGGATGTTGTGCGGTTCGAGTATTTGTATTTGTTGGACGCCCCTTCAGCCATCCAGTGCCGAGCTACCATTTCACCCCTACTTCCCCCTATGGAGACGAGATGATTTTTGAGCTAGCACGCTCGTCTTTCAAGCGGAGGCTTTGCACGCACCCTTCCGGATCGGCCGTTCGAGATTTCCCCGATTACGTTCCCCCATTCGAGGTTTTCTGATATGGACCTCTCTGAGGACGAGCCTACACATGTGTTTCTGAGAGTTTAGCCCCCACTCCCATTCCTATGAGAAAGAGGAGTGAGGAGACAGTCACACAGCTACGGTTGGCACGGAGGCTAGCCATGCGCCCTAGATGTAGAGGTCATGTGCGACCATCTAGTGTACCTATCCCCGACGAGCTATGACCATGGATCAGACACATTCCCTTATTCCGGGCCATCAGCCATAGACAACTCTTGGAGTTTTAGTGCACACACATCTCACTAGTCATGATGACCTTCTTTTGTTGTAAAGGTAATCTACCTTAGGTGCACTATGTAGGTTTGTGTTTTGTGTATTTCGTTTCCTATGTACTTGTATTTCATTTTCATGTACCCAAACTTAACGCACCTCTAGGTGGGTAGTTTATATATATATATATATATATATATATATATATATATATATATATATATATATATATATATATATATATGTTATGATATGTTATGTTCTTTGAGGAGCCTTCTTGATGTTTAGATTTCTGCATTCTTTTATATCGCTTGTATATGCTACACGTGGCTCTTACTTTATCAAAGTTTTAAAAAGAAAAATTTGGCTCGTATTTTCAGTAAGTAGTTTTCAATGGTAAATGAATTGAAACAATAAGTAATGACTAATATTTAGCCTCAATATATTCTAGGAGTATTGGGTTGAATATGAGGGTGTTACATTTTGGTATCAGAGCAGTTCAGTTCTTGTAACACCCTAATTCTTAACCCAACTTTCTAGAACACATTAGGTTAATCATTAGGTTATTACTTCTTAGTCTCATCATTTTATTAAAATACTTAGTGGAAATTACGGGTAAATTTTTTTGAAAACATAAACCAAAGTGAGAGCCGCGCTCTTATCTAAATGAGAAACATAAACATCAACCATAAGGAACACAAGAGCTAAGCAAGTAATAATAGAACAACGATCATCACAACAGAGGAAACATTTCATTAATAATATAGTTATGATACATAGTAGTCACGCCCTTATAGGAACGGGCTGAGCTTGCAATACATAGGGAAAATGGAAATATAACATAAACAAGAAAGCATAGATAAACCACAACTACCCGAGTGCACCTAGAGTGGATAATCTCAAGACAAGAGAAGGTTTATCCCATCTATGTGAGAGTGTATGCAATAGCCCACCCCTAAGACGTCTGCTACTGGGACTTGGGAAAAGGTGGAGTGTAACCGATCCATAGACGCAGGGCGGTAGGAGTAGACACACGTGAAGACTGAGCGTGAGCTCCTCGATAGGGGCACCTCTCGACTCACCTAGCCAGTATCGGCTATGTAATAGTCTCCTCGCTCTCGCTTCGCATGAACTGAGGTGTAGGAGCAGAGCTCTCGCTATACATATGAGTAGGCAGGTCCTCGGAAGGGTCGTCCTCCGAACTAGGAGACCGAGGCACATAGTCCTGGAAGTCTCGAGGCATTGAACCACCAGTGTACGTCCACAGAATCCTCTCGTCTTGCATTCGGGCACGCTAAAAAACCATCGCATCGTCGTAGGGTGACATCGGGGAGAAACGGTAGCTTTGTGCAGGGTGTGCAAAGGAGCGTCCGATGAACATGAAGACTCATACGGTTCACTGCCCCTCAAAATGGTATGATCCGTGATCCGGATCAAAGTGAACCTCCCAAGTCGGCGTGTCGACAAAAACCACTAACGTCGCCATCACTCTCTAAAGATGTAACGGAAGAAAGAGAAGGAAGAGAAAGTACTAAAGAATCTCAATAGGAGTCTCCTATCCTAGGGTTACATCATTCACATCCTCAGGAACCTTGGGTTTATTTGTGAAAAGTGTACATGCATATAAGGTTCATTATTAGGGTTTATAAAACCATTTATCCAAGGTTCATTCCTTTTAGCATGCATCTTGAGGTCATGAATGCAACATACCAAAACATGATTGCATGGCAATACTTGAGCATATAAATCCACAAATCAAATCATATAGAAACAATCCATGTGGCATAAGGGCAATAACTTCTCAAATGGAACTTTCATCAATATGTGTGACATCATTCATGGAATCTTTAGCAATGTAGAGGCCACCCCAAATAATAAAACCTAGGCTATGAGCTCATACCTCAGCTAGTCGTTACTAACTCTTGCTTATTATCTGAATAAGCGAATAATAAAATAACATACCTAACTACTTAAGAGTACGGGTTAGGAGGCTACGGAATTCCTCTCTTAGGACATACCCTCTTTGAAACGTTCTACTGGCCTCGAGTGCACAGCGAATTGTCCGCTTTGGAAAGGCTCATGTCCAGACCCTCACAGATTTGCCTCATTCTCACCGTAGCAGGAGAAGTACGTCTAAGTGCTTGTCACATAAAAATCTCCTAGGGGTGCTCGGCCAAACTGGTGTCACCCAGGGTTTTCAACTCATGTGGTACTTGAAACATTTTTCAACCCTTTTAGGTTTGACTGAAATTCGGCAACATAACAGCTGTTAAACTGAATTTCCTTCAAACCGACATCTATGCCACAAGCTAACACACACAACATATTTCTTATGCAATTCTCATGTTCATAACAAACTTAACATCTTAAACAATAATTTCCTCATGCATCATATACATCTCAACATATTATTACATCATCATATAAACATCATGGCATAAACAATTTCTTAATGTCTTATATATGCATTGACCCTTAAGGTCCTTAACTTACAATCTAAGTTATAAATCATCAAAATCTAAACTCTCGGGTACCTTAAGATCATATCTAAGTATTCCTCGCTCAACACTATAATCACAAATATCTCTAAACCTCAAGAATGCAGAATCCAAAATTCTAACTTTACGGGTACCTGGGAGTCACAATAATGACCCTTTCTAAGTCCGGTTTGCTCCTAAGGCATCAAGATCAAGTCCTAAACCAATTATGAGTTATTCCTACACATTTAAACTAATTTAAATCCATGATTATCATCTCTAAACCATGCTGGACAGGATCTAGAAAAATCATTTACTAAGGGATCTAGAACTCTCAAATTAATTCTTTTCTAGTTACTAACTTCTCTTATCTTTCACATATAAGTTTTAACATTAAATATACTCAAACATACTCATATTATTATCATCAAACAGCATATACAGTGGTCATAAAATGGCAAGGCAGAACCTTAAATACATCTCCATACAAAGGCATAAAACTTGGTTTCTAAAGCATGTAAAATACTAGTTTCTCTTGGAACCTTTTTCAAACTTTCAAAACTCATGAATAAAAATTTTTATCATCTAAAATCATCAAAATATTGGTAAGGGCAGTGGCTAAATTAAATCAAACTTAAGGGGTCCTAAATTCATAAAACTTTGTTCTAGATATTTCTTGAACTCATATAAGCTTAGAAAAGTTATGAAACATGGACTTTAAAACTTGTAACCAAGGAAACCTTCTCAAGGCTGAAATCACAAGCTAGGGAAAAATATATTTTCAAGCCTTTGTTTGAGACATAATGGGCAAGTCTTTGAGCTCTAGGTTCTCTTAAGTGATGACATAAAAATAAACATGCTCATGCACTTGTTTTAGCTTTCATTAGAAAATAAAGTGAGAGCATAAAATAAAAATGGGATGCAACTTATTATTATCTTTGATATTTTAAGTGAGGACTTGAAATATAAATATGATAATACAAAGCTTGGAATATAAATATGATAATACAAGTTCATTCATTATCTTGATACTTAGTGATAGCAAGGAAAGTAAATATGATGTGCAAGACATAAACATAAATATGAATGCAAGGTTCATTTTAATGTTATCTAGAGCTCTCACAAGACTTTAGAGATCAAACAACCCAACACTCATCTCATTACAAAGAGAGCTTTAGAGTTCTTGAACTAAGTTCTTAAAGGAACTATGAGGCTCTTGAACATCATCATCAAGCTCAAAAGAACAAACTTTCAAAAGAAACACAAAATCTCAAAGAAAAGGAAACCAAAATCGAACCTCAAGGAAAGGAAACAAAGAAGCTGAAATCATAAGCAAGAAAAGGTGAAGGTGGTCTTGAGTTAAAATCATTTTGAGTTAGAAAATAAAGATGAAACTGAAAGAAAGTAAAAACTCAAGCTCTAGAGGTTCCTTTGAGATGAACACATGGTCATCATCTAGGAGCTCTCATCATTGAGCTATCATGTACCCAACAAGGCCTCATGGCCGAAACTAGGAGGAAGAAAAACAAAGGAAGTTTCAAAAAGAAATCCAAAAGAAAGCTAGAGAAAAACTCATTTTCAAGAAAAACAAGTTTAGAAAAACACTCCTACCTAGAGTGAAGATGAAAACTTGAGCTTTTGAAAAGAGATGAAAAGAGAAACTCCTTCTTGGGTGGCAAGATGGCTTCGGCCAAAGTGAAGAGAAACGAAAGGAGATGTGTTTTGAGTGAGGTTGTGTTTGAGGTCAAGTGTTTGAGAGGTTTGATGATGATTCAAGGTTATGAGGTGGTGTTTAGAGGTTATGAGATGATTATGTGATGAGAGGATGATGAAGATAAAGATGAAAAGGTGAAGAGAAAAGGAAAACTCTCTTGAAACTTGAGAGAAAACAAGGACCTCAAAGAAAGCTTAGAAAACATGAAACTTACAAATGATCTAAAGTGTTTGCAAGCTCAAGTAAGCAAGGATTTATAGAAAATGAAAACAAATGAGAGCCCAATGGGAGGAGGGGCTGGCCGTAGCTTTTGGGAGGGAAAGGAAGAGAAAATAATCTCTTACAACTTGTCATTCAAGCATGGTTTGAGGTATGGAAGTTATGATGCAAAGCATGGCTTCAAGTATGGTAATTTCCCTTTGTTTGAAATTAAAATAACCCTTCTAGAAGACAAGGAGGGCTGACTGAATTTGAGCCACAAAAATGAGAGAAAAATACTTGTAGAAGTGGTCATATGAAGCATGGATGAAAGCATCGTCTTTGTATTGTAACACCCTCCTAACTACCATATATTACTCGAGTGTCTATACAGTAATTAGAATAGTGTTACTCGTGTTCTATACTTTATATTAGTCGAGAGAAATGAAAAGATAATAATAAAATGAGCTCATGGATCGCACCAACTTATAGATTTATATATATATATATATATACATCATAAACAGGTTAGCATCATACACAACACCCTAGACCATAAACTGGTCGACTACTGAACTATGTAGGGACTCAGTACAAAAACAACATCTTAAGTGTCTATTCTAACCTGCTCAAATCTCAAAGCCCAACAAAATCATATATGCACATAAATGGACTTAAAACATCTAACAGTAATCAGTCGGCAGGCTGGTAAGGTCCTAGCACTATGCTACCCTATATACAAGTCATGAGTCCCTACAGATCTCGTGTCTGCCTAAAGGAACCCGTTGGCCATCGGTATGATGGCCTCTCCTCCGCCAGGGGCATCAGGACCCTCTGGTGGGTCTGAGTCAGAGGACGAGGACGAGGATGGAGCATCTGCTGGAGGGGGTGCTGGTGGTGCTACTGGGATATCAAATACAACTGGGTGCGCCATGTGGAGAGGCACACCATCGTAGGGAAAAGCTCGATCAAAATCAGCGGTGAAGACAAATGCACTGAAAGAACGGTCAAAGAACACGTATGCACGGATTTGACAGCAAGCTGCTACATAAAGAGAGTCAAGCACCGGGTCGTAATGCCACACCCATTGTGGCGAATCAAGGAAGAACACTATTGATGGCATCTGCTGGATCTGAATACAATATATAATACATACAGACATAGGGATGAGAATATTATAAAATTCTCGGTAGGGTACTTTCTCACATGTGAATAGAATAAAATTAGTAAATTCATCTATATACAAATTGTCATGCTAGATCACATCTATCAATATTTATATACATGAGTCAAAGAGAATTAAATGCAAAATAGTGGTAATCATATGTGTTGCTCTTATGTCTTATGGAATTTAACTCAGTGCAATTGTTTCTTTTTATTAACATAGGGAAGGCTTAATTTCACATAAGACAACATCTGTAGTGAATAACTCCACAGAGGACCATAGACTGCTAGGACATGAGCTCATTCCTATTCGCGATCATCGGACTTCATTTTCTTCTATTTTCGAATCACGCACAGTTCTATCTCCTAGTCGATACATCTACCAACACATAAAATCTCCTGGGAAGTTCTTATTTTTGCCTTCCCACTTATCTCACATAAGCCTTGTTTCTATTTTCCCCATATGTTAAAACATGTGTCATTAAAATTCACATATCCTCTTTTGTCATATAAATGCATCATATACTTTTATTTTTCAAAGGCTTGCTCACATCACACATAGGCATTTAGGTACACTGGAGTCTCATTTATGTTTTATAAGTATCTCTTTAAAACCATTAGCATGCATTCATATACTATATATGTGGACTAAATGCCATGTTGATGACAATTTAAGACATCTTCTCATTTCCATCATACTGGTAGATTTGCCACTCTATTAACAATATTTACCTTCCATACCAAATGGCCAATTAAACAGCCACAAAAATTCTCCATGACATCTAAATATGTCTAGTAGTCACTGTAAAACTTTCATAGCAAACAAAGCCCTCTAACCATGTTAAATAAATTTTACAAGTTTAGTGGTCAGAGACCACTTTTTCACAGCTCATACCAGAGTTCTATTAATTTTTAAATTTAGCAAAAAATGGAATAAACTCAAAATAAAAATCAAGGTTGAATTTAAAGATGGGTAAAATATTCTGTAAAACTTTCAAAGGATAATTCCATCATTTGCTATGGTCAAAAAATTATACAAATTTACAGCTTCAGTTCCCACAATCCAGACAGCAAGGTTACCTTTTCAGTTTCTAATTTTTTTGAGGCAGTAAAACTTAAAGTTAATGCTCAATAATTTTCGTGTAAGTATTCCAAGATGTTAGGTCCAGAATATAAGTTTTCCAGACCATGATCATAAACACAAATATGTCTAAATATTCATGAGATATTACTGTCTTCAGTAAAACCGAAAATCCAGCAATCTTACTAAACTTTCATTTGATAAAATGATTACTCTAACCTCATCCAAACCCCCCACCAAAATTTATACATCAACAACCATATATCATTAACCAAAACAACTAAAAATTTCGAGCATAACAGGTCAGAAATGAGAAATAGAAATTTGGCAAGGAAAGGCTCAATAAAACCCTACTCTTGAAAGCTAACGTCCCTTTGTCTCTTGTACACTTCAAGATAGATATTCTCCACCCCAAGGCTCTTGAAAGACACTCAATTCTTCCTCTAATCAGAGATAAGTGATGTAATAAGGTGAGGTTTTTAGAGGATCTAATCGGTTATATTTGTAGAGGTTGAAGTGTAGAATAAGTTTGCTTAAGGAGGTTTTTGATTTTAACAAGGTTTGGGCTAGGATTTTTGAGGTTGAAATCAAGGGTTTGTGAGAAAGGAAATGGAGTTTTCTGGTTCCTCCTTGCTGCTGCCGAGAATGGAGATGAAACTTATGAGGTTAGGTGTGTCATATTTATCATATAAAGTGTGATTTCATTGGTTGGAAATAAAGCTTGAAATTTTTCATTAAAGGAATTTTATATCAATGGCTAGGATTTGATCTTTCATTCCAAGATAGAATCCTAGCCATTCATTGGTATTCAAATGGATAAACTTCATTATTAGTAGATATTAATTAGCTTTTAGTGTTAAAAATCACACACCAAAATTTCATCGAACGGGTAAAACAGTGTACCCGGGAAATCAATCATTGCCCGAAAATTAATTCTAAGTATAAAATTTTTATTCCCACCTATTTCAAACCTTAATCCTATAATTTCTAAATTTCGGGCACCTTCGGGTCCCAAATCTAGGGTTTCGGCTGTCCTGGAGGACCTGCGTGGCCCACAAGTTACTATTCAAGTTTTTTTTTTTTTTAAAGAGATCCGTTGAGTTGTTCTGATCATTTCTATGTATATCAGAATTTTGAGATTCTCATTAATAAAACCTCAATTATTTTCTGAAAATAAAATTTTAGGGTGTTACATTACCATCCACCTTAATAAAATTTTGTCCTCAAAATTTCATACCTGGAAACAATTCCGGATGATCTTTCCTCATACTTGATTCTAGTTCCCATGTATACTCTTCATTTCCTGGTCCACCCCAGGCCACTTTTACAAGTTGCACAGATTTATTTCTAAGTTGCCTTACTTCTCGATCAACGATCTGAATAGGAGGGGCTTGAAACGTCAAGTCATCCCTTAACTGTATAGATTCGGGCTCAATAATATGGTTTGGATCTGGGTGGTACATGCGGAGTTGAGATACATGGAAGACATTATGAAGGTTGGATAAATGTCGGGGTAAGGCTATCTGGTAAGCAGCTGACCCAATTCGTCGAAGAATTTGAAAAGGGCCTATAAACCTAGGTGACAACTTTTTAACTCTAAGGGCCCTACCTACCCCAGTAGTGGGTGTGACCTTTAGGAATACATGTTCTCCCTCTTGAAATTCTAAAGGTTTCCTTCGAGTATCAGCATAGCTCTTTTGACGACTTTGTGCGATGAGGATTTTACTATTGATCTTTCGAATCTGCTCCGTTGTTTGATTAACAAGATCAGGTCCCAACAGTCCCGCTTCTCCTAAATCATACCAACACAATGGGGATTGACATTTTCTTCCATATAGAGCTTCATATGGGGCCATGCCAATACTAGCGTGATGGCTGTTATTATAAGCAAATTCAACCAACGGGAGCAACTTGTCCCAACTCCCCTTCTGCCCAATCACGCATGCCCTTAGCATATCTTCCAGGGTTTGTATGGTTCGTTCTGTTTGCCCGTCCGTTTGGGGGTGATAGGCAGTGCTCAAACAAAGCTTAGTCCCAAAGGCTTTTTGGAAGGCTCCCCAAAACCTAGAAGTAAATCTAGGGTCTCTATCAGAAACTATTGAAGAAGGAACACCATTTAATCTCACTATCTCTTGAATGTATAGAGATGCTAACCTATCCAAAGGAAAATTAGCCTTAATGGGTAAGAAATGAGCAGACTTGGTCAACCTATCTACTATAACCCATATAGCATCATGACCTGATGATGTCCTTGGCAAACCCATTACAAAGTCCATAGAAATACTTTCCCACTTCCATTCCGGGATTTCTAAGGGTTGCAGGGTCCCAGCTGGTTTTTGATGTTCTATTTTAACTTTTTGGCAAGTTAAACACTTCCTAACACACTCTTCTATGTCTCTTTTCATCCCTGACCACCACAACATTTTCTTAAGATCTGCATACATTTTACTAGCACCCGGGTGTATAGTAAGTTCGCCCCTATGAGCTTCCTCTAAGATCTTCTTTCTGAGATCACCACTTGCAGGTACACACACCCTATCCTTGTATCTCCATATAACTTGTTGGTCTTAAGTGAATCCTAGCAACTTCTTTGCATGAATTGACCTTAATATCTCCTGAAACTCTAGGTTTTCACGTTATGCAGCCAAAATTTGTCCTTTGAACTCACTTGTTACTTTTATTTGGCCTAACAAAACACCTTGAGGGCTCACAGACATTTCTAAACTAAGCTTCTTGAAGCTCTCAACTAGCTCCGTCTCTTTAATCATCAAGCATGCTACACTTAGGGATTTCCTACTCAGTGCATCAGCAACGGCATTTGCCTTGCCTGGATGGTAATTCAGACTAAACTCATAATCCTTGAGGAATTCCATCCACCTTCTTTGCCACATATTCAATTCTTTTTTATCAAAAAGATACTTTAAACTTTTATGATCAGAGAAAACATTGAACTGCACACCATACAAATGATGTCGCCAGATCTTTAGAGCAAAAACCACAGCTACAAGTTCAAGGTCATGAGTTGGATAGTTTACCTCATGGGGTTTCAACTGTCGAGAAGCATAGGCGACCACTTTACAATTTTGCATCAATACACATCCTAAACCCTTACTAGAAGCATCACAATAAACCTCATAGGGTTCATGAGGATCGGGTAATACTAGTACTGGAGCCGTGGTCAACTTTTGCTTCAACTCTTGGAAACTATTTTTACACTCCGGTGTCCAATTGAATGGAGCGTTCTTTCGGGTTAATTTAGTCAAAGGTAAGGCTATATGAGAAAAACTCATGATAAAACGCCTATAATATCCAGCTAACCCTAAGAAACTCCGAATCTCAGTCACCATTGTTGGTCGTTCCCAATGAAGGACTGATTCCACCTTACTGGGATCTACTGAAATTCCCCCTCGTGATACTACATGACCTAGGAACTTAACCTCTTCCATCTAGAACTCACATTTCGACAACTTAGCATACAACTTTCTCTCTCTTAGGATTTGTAACACAACCCTAAGGTGCTCCATATGTTCTTCCTCAGTCCTTGAATATATAAGTATGTAGTCTATGAAGACAACTACAAATTTATCCAAGTAAGGGCGAAAGATTCGATTCATATAATCCATGAATACAGCCGGAGCATTAGTCAATCCAAAGGACATCACCCTATACTCATAATGCCCATATCGAGTTCTAAAAGCAGTTTTAGGAATATCTTCATCCCGAACTCAAATTTGATGGTATCCTGACCTAAGATCAATCTTTGAGAATACGATTGCTCCTCTCAATTGATCCATAAGATCGTCAATTCTTGGCAAAGGGTATTTGTTCTTAATCATCACCTTATTCAACTGCCTATAATCTACACAAAGCCTCATACCCCCATCCTTTTTCTTCACCAGAAGAACAAGGGCTCCCCATGGAGAGGCACTTGGTCTAATAAAATGCTTCCCTAATAGTTCTTCAATTTGGGACTTTAATTCTTTCAACTCCAAAAGGGACATCCTATAAGGAGCAATTGAAATAGGACCCGTTCCTGGAACCAACTCAATGGAGAATTCAATCTCTCTTTCAGGAGGGAATTCTGGAATATCCTCTGGGAAAACATCAGGATACTCTCTCACCACTGGAATCTTACTCAATTCATAATCACACTCAGTTTCACTAGCTGAGAGAAGAACATATTCCTGACGAGCTGTCTTACTAGGGTTAGGTGTTACTAGGTTCAAATAAAAAGGAAAAGGAACCAAAGGGATGGAAGGTAGAGTGGAAAGAAATATGGCAGCTCGATCTGGACAGTGTAAGAGGACATAGTTAGGTACCAACCAATCCATACCTAAAATTACATCTAAACCAGATAAAGGAAGACAAACTAAATTGGCAGTGAAATCTCTAGTACCTATTTGAAAAGGAATATTCACACATGTATAACAAGTTCTAATAGGACCAACAGTAGGAGTAGATACAAGGAGATCATAAGGTAGTTCAGACATAGATAATTGTAACTTTTGTACACAGTCATGGGATATGAAAGAATGAGTGGCACCCATATCATATAGTATATCTAGGACACTACCATTTATTTCACACTTACCTCGGATCAGATCAGTAGATTGAGAAGCTTCTTTGGCACTTATAGTAAACACACGCCCATGTTGTTGTGGCCTGGAAGAGGGCTGTTGACTTTTCTTATTGGGGCATTCAAATATTTTGTGTCCTGGTTTCCCACAGCCAAAGCAAACAATTTGAGTGACCCAGCAAGGCCTATTCCCATGTTGTTTCCCACATTTAGGGCACTCTCGTCCTGGTTCTGGTCTTGTAGGTTGAAGTTGGTTCCCTTTGTTATTGTTGTTATTGTTGTTATTGTTGGGTGGAAATCTTCTCCGAGGTTGGTTAACAGGCTTGAATCGGGGGCTTTGAGGTGCTAATCCTCTTCTAGCACTGTTTTGGGCATATTTGAAACTTGTCAACTTCTTATTGGACTCCTATGCATGTCGACATTTATTTACCAAGGTAGGATAGTCCCTAATCTCCAAGACACTTACAGCTGCTTCTATATCTTCTCGTAGACCTCCTTCATATTTCATGCATTTCCAGACTTCATCTGGGTCACGTTGATAAATTGTAGAAAACTTGCCGAGCTCTTCAAATTTGGCAGTATACTTTGCTACACTCATAGGTCCTTGTTTGAAAGCCATAAACTCCAATTCTTTCACATTTCTTATAGAAATAGGGAAGTACTTACGGTAAAAAGCTTCCTTAAAAATATTCCAGGTAACAACAGTCTGGGAAGCTTCGAATAATCCCTTGGTACCAACCCACCAGAAATCCACATCTGCTTCTAGCATATAGGTGACAAAGGCCACCTTCTGGATCTCTGTGCAAGGAACAACGGAGAAAATCTTTTCCATGGCTTTTATCCATTCTTCTGCTTTACAGGGATTAAAAGCTCCTCGAAATGGTGGGGGATTTGCCTTCCTGAACTCAGCAAATTTCTGATATTCTAAATCAACTTCGTTCACTGCAGGATTATCGGTTGGGTTTTCCCTTTCATTGCGGTTCAGCCTCTCCATCATTAGGGTAGCAGCTGTAGCTTGTTCCCTCATGGCAGCCGCCATCTCACGGAAAGTATTCATTATGTCTGCATCATTTCCAGCTCCACTCCTAGTTTGCCGATTCGAAGTCATTGGTCCATATCACACCAAACAAAAATATTGAGTTGATCAGGCTCAATACCAAGCAAAGTGTAGCAGCAACCCACAACATTTCCAATTAGCAGTCATACACATATATGATATTATAATGCATGACAACTACTACAGAAGGGTCCAATCCTCAGGCTTATAGGATAACCAGGCTCTGATACCATAATGTAACACCCTCCTAACTACCATATATTACTCAAGTGTCTATATAGTAATTAGAATAGTGTTACTCATGTTCTATACTTTATATTAGTCGAGAGAAATGAAAAGATAATAACAAAATGAGCTCATGGATCGCACCAACTTATAGATTTATATATATATATATATATATATATATATACATCATAAACAGGTTAGCATCATACACAGCACCCTAGACCATAAACTGGTCGACTACTGAACTATGTAGGGACTCAGTACAAAAACAACATCTTAAGTGTCTATTCTAACTTGCTCAAATCTCAAAGCCCAACAAAATCATATATGCACATAAATGGACTTAAAACATCTAACAAGAATCGGGCCGGCAAAGTTGGTAAGGTCCTAGCACTATGCTACCCTATATACAAGTCATGAGTCCCTATAGATCTCGTGTCTGCCTAAAGGAACCCGTTGGCCATCGGTACGATGGCCTCTCCTCCGCCAGGGGCGTCAGGACCCTCTAGTGGGTCTGAGTCAGAGGACGAGGACGAGGATGGAGCATCTGCTGGAGGGGGTGCTGGTGGTGCTACTAGGATATCAAATACAACTGGGTGCGCCATGTGGAGAGGCACACCATCGTAGGGAAAAGCTGGATCAAAATCAGCGGTGAAGACAGATGCACTGAAAGAATGGTCAAAGAACACGTATGCACGGATTTGACAGTAAGCTGTTGCATAAAGAGAGTCAAGCACTGGGTCGTAATGCCACACCCATTGTGGCGAATCAAGGAAGAACACTATTGATGGCATCTGCTGGATCTGAATACAATATATAATACATACAGACATAGGGATGAGAATATTATAAAATTCTCGGTAGGGTACTCTCTCACATGTGAATAGAATAAAATTAGTAAATTCATCTATATACAAATTGTCATGCTAGATCACATCTATCAATATTTATATACATGAGTCAAAGAGAATTAAATGCAAAATAGTGGTAATCATATGTGTTGCTCTTATGTCTTATGGAATTCAACTCAGTGCAGTTGTTTCTTTTATTAACATAGGGAAGGCTTAATTTCACATAAGATAACATTTGTAGTGAATAACTCCACAGAGGACCATAGACTGCTAGGACATAAGCTCATTCCTATTCGCGATCATCGGACTTCATTTTCTTCTATTTTCGAATCATGCATAGTTCTATCTCCTAGTCGATACATCTACCAACTCATAAAATCTCCTGGGAAGTTCTTATTTTTGCCTTCCCACTTATCTCACATAAGCCTTGTTTCTATTTTCCCCATATGTTAAAACATGTGTCATTAAATTTCACATATCCTCATTTGTCATATAAATGCATCATATACTTTTATTTTTCAAAGGCTTGCTCACATCACACATAGGCATTTAGGTACACTGGAGTCTCATTTATGTTTTATAAGTATCTCTTTAAAACCATTAGCATGCATTCATATACTATATATGTGGACTAAATGCCATGTTGATGACAATTTAAGACATCTTCTCATTTCCAGCATACTGGCAGATTTGCCACTCTAGTAAAAATATTTACCTTCCATACCAAATGGCCAATTAAACAGCCACAAAAATTCTCCATGACATTTCAATATGTCTAGTAGGCCCTGTAAAAATTTCATAGCAAAAAAAGCCCTCTAACCATGTTAAATAAATTTTACAAGTTTAGTGGTCAGAGACCACTTTTTCACAGCTCAGACCAGAGTTGTCTTAATTTTTAAATTTAGCAAACAATGGAATAAACTCAAAATAAAAATCAAGGTTGAATTTCAAGATGTGTAAAACATTCTGTAAAAATTTCAAAGGATAATTCCATCATTTGCTATGGTCACAAAATTATACAATTTTACAGCTTCAGTTCCCACAATCCAGACAGCAAGGTTACCTTTTCGGTTTCTGATTTTTTTGAGGCAGTAAAACTTAAAGTTAGTGCTCAATAATTTTCGTGTAAGTATTCCAAGATGTTAGGTCCAGCATATAATTTTTCCAGACCATGATCATAAACACAAATATGTCTAAATATTCATGAGATATTACTGTCTTCACCAAAACCGAAAATCCAGCAATCTAACTAAACTTTCATTTGATAAAATGATTACTCTAACCTCATCCAAACCCCCCACAAACATTTATACATCAACAACCATATATCATTAACCAAAACAACTAAAAATTTCGAGCATAACAGGTCAGAAATGAGAAATAGAAATTTGGCAAGGAAAGGCTCAATAAAACCCTACTCTTGAAAGCTAATGTCCCTTTGTCTCCTGTACACTTCAAGATAGATATTCTCCACCCCAAGGCTCTTGAAACACACTCAAGTCTTCCTCTAATCAGAGATAAGTGATGTAATAAGGTGAGGTTTTTAGAGGATCTAATCGGTTATATTTGTAGAGGTTGAAGTGTAGAATAAGTTTGCTTAAGGAGGTTTTTGATTTTAACAAGGTTTGGGCTAGGATTTTTGAGGTTGAAATCTAGGGTTTGTGAGAAAGGAAATGGAGTTTTTTGGTTCCTCCTTGCTGCTTCCGAGAATGGAGATGAAACTTATGAGGTTAGGTGTGTCATATTTATCATATAAAGTGTGATTTCATTGGTTGGAAATAAAGCTTGAAATTTTCCATTAAAGGAATTTTATATCATTGGCTAGGATTTGATCTTTCATTCCAAGATAGAATCCTAGCCATTCATTGGTATTCAAATGGATAAACTTCATTATTAGTAGATATTAATTAGCTTTCAGTGTTAAAAATCACACACCGAAATTTCATCGAACGGGTAAAACAGTGTACCCGCGAAATCAATCATTGCCCGAAAATTAATTTTAAGTATAAAATTTTTATTCCCACCTATTTCTAACCTTAATCCTATAATTTCTAAATTTCGGGCACCTTCGGGTCCTAAATCTAGGGTTTCGGCTGTCCCGGCGGACCTGCGGGGCCCACAAGTTACTATTCAAGTTTTTTTTTTTTTTAAGAGATCCGTTGAGTTGTTCTGATCATTTCTATGTATATCAGAATTTTATTCTCATTATTAAAGCCTCAATTATTTTCTGAAAATAAAATTTTAGGGTGTTACATGTATGACAAAGTATGGTTTGTGGTGAGGTGGAAGCATGGCCTTGGAGTGTCAAAAATTTGAGCATGTGATGGAAAATGGGGGAGTATGCTTCGGCCAGACCTGGACAGCAAGGAGGGAGGAAAAATCTTCCATGTAATTTTGTGTTAATGATAGGTTTAAGTGTAGGTTAGCCTAAGTACAAGGTTAGGAATTATTAAGCATAAGTTTAGGTAACTAAGAATGAGGTTTAAAAGTTTTATGACAAGGTTAAGGAGTGCTCATACACATTTAGAGAGTTTAAAATTCATTTTATGAGTAAACAAGGTAGACAAATTTCCATGATTTAATGAATTAAAAAGAAAAAATACTATTCAAGATTCCATGACTAGAAATCTTGAATTTAAAATAAGATTTCAAGTCGTAATTAAGTATTCTTAGATTCTAATCAACTTTAATAAATTATTTTGACTCAAGATTAATTATGGAAATTAATTAATCTTCGATTAGAGCCTAATATTGCTTAGGTTTGCTTAATCACGCGATTAAGCTCAAAAACACAAAACTAGGTGCAAAATCGTAATTTTACACTAATTTTGCCCGGGACCTCCGGGACCAAAACTAAAGTCACAGAATACATAAAAATGCCTTTTAAAACCATCTGGAGAAGTTTCAGGTTCATCCGGCACTTGCAAACGGGTAAAACACCACAGGGGTATTTTGGTCATTTTGACTTGAAAACTCGAAAAATGAGATTTTCGATCCTGGGAAGGTACACAAGCCAACTAATCCCCTTCCAACATTGAGTTTGTCCTTCAAGGACTGCCGGATCGGCCTCCCTTGAATTCCGGGCTGAAAATGACCTTAGAGGCATTTTGGTCATTTTCACTCTAACAGAAAATCGAGGCGTTATAGTTCTCATGGAGCCTGAGGATTGGACTGGCTATGCTTCTTGAGCATAATATGTTAGAAATGTCATGAATAGGTGTATTAAGTTTAGATATGCATGACTACTATTTGTTGTACGTGCCATGGTATCTTGCTCTCTTTACATGGAGTATTGAGCCTAATCAACTCAGTGTTGCTGTTTTGTGTGTATAGGGACTAATGGCATGATGACAGTCAACTAGGGACACGACTCCCGGAGTTCAAAACAATGAGACTGCTGAGGCACTACGCGATGTGGCGAGGACCATGAGGATGATGATGGAACGGATGGATTAAGATCGCCGTGCTGGTGTGGGTCATAGTCCCAATGCTACTAAGATCCCCGAACACGTCCGATTTTGGGAGTTCCACAAGGCGAATCCACCAACTTTCAAGCGGACTGCAAACCTGAACCATGCAAAAGAGTGGATCCGAAGCATGAAGAAAATCTTCAATGTGATACTATGCTTGGAGGAGCAAAAGGTGACTTTCGCCACCTACATGTTGGAAGGTGATGCCGGTTACTGGTGGACCGGAATCCAAAGACTGTTGGACGCGACCAATGATGCCATCAATTGGGAAGTGTTCATAGCTCAGTTCTACGAGAAGTACTTTTCAGAATCCATCCGCAATGCTAAGGACATCGAGTTTATGCAACTCGTTCAAGGGAACATGATGGTTGCCCAGTATACAGCCAAGTTCGAAGACCTCATCAAGTTTTCAAGGATGTACCAAGCCAACCCCGACGAGTATTGGAAGTGCATTAAGTACGAGTCTGGGTTGAAGGCCGAACTCAATGTTGCGGTCACCCACTTGGAGATCAGGGACTTTCAGACCTTGATTAATAAGTGCCGCATAATTGAGGACAGGCAAAAAAAGTTGAACGCAACGAAGTTCGACAACTTCAACAAGAAACTGGCACCTCAAGGCCAGAAGTTCAAGAAGAAGAACCAACAGCAGTACCAACCCCAAGGACCTCGGAAGGACTCCAACCCAAGAAACAACAACAAAAACAAGCACATGAACAACAAGGGAAAGGCACCCCAAAGAGCCCTAGCCGCCCCACATACTAAATGTCCTAAGTGCGGCAAACCACATGGGAGCTTACCATGCCGAGCCGGTTTGAATGTTTGCTACCGGTGGGAGAACTAAGGCATTATTCCAAGGAGTGCCCGAAGAGGAATCAACCAACCCCCAATCCCAAGCCGCAACGACAAGGGAAGGTCTTCACCCTCAATGCCGAAGAGACGACGTAGTCCCAAGATCTCATCAAAGGTAAGTGTAAACTGAACGGTAAAAACTTAATTGTATTGTTTGATTCTGGCACTTCCCATTCTTTTATATCCTATTATTGTGTTGAGACTCTTAAATTACACATATCAGAACTTCCTTTTAATCTCATTGCCTCTACCCCCACTAGGAAACCAGTTAGGACTCTCAAGTGTTGCTTAGAGTGTAGCTTTATTCTTGAAAATAGACCCTTTTGTTCTAGATTTCATATGTTTACCTATACAAGGCCTAGATATAATTCTTGGCATGGATTGGCTTTGGGCTAACCATGTGTTGTTGAATTGTCATGAGAAAACCATCACTTTTCTTCCTATTCCCCCTAAACCTAGGAAAACCATGAGAGTGTACCTAAATACTGTAGACCTAGATTGTGGTAAAGGTGAACAAGGTTATATTCTTTTAGCCGCTAGTGATGTTGACTTTGAGCAAAGTATCGAAGAGATACCTATAGTGAGAAATTATCCCAAAGTATTTCCAGATTAAATACCTAAGTTTCCCTTCAAGAGAGAGATTGAATTCTCAATAGAGCTACTCCTAGGTACCAGACCCATATCCATAGCCCCGGATAGAATGACCCCTTTGGAATTGGCCGAGTTGAAAACCCAGTTAGAAGACCTATTGGAAAAGAAGTTCATTAGGCCCAGTGCATCACCGTGAGGAGCCCCGGTGATGTTTGTGAAAAAGAAAGACGAAAGTATGAGGATGTGTGTCGATTATAGGCAGTTAAACAAAGTAATGATAAAGAATAAGTACCCCTTGCCTAGAATCGATGATCTGATGGACCAACTAAGAGGAGCAGTAGTGTTTTCTAATATTGACCTAAGGTCAGGTTACCACCAGATTAGGGTTAGAGATGTAGATATACCCAAGACGGCCTTTCGCACCCGATATGGTCATTTCGAGTTTGCGGTTATGCTCTTTGGATTAACCAATGCTCCGGCTATTTTTATAGATTACATGAATAGGATCTTTTGACCCTATTTGGATAAGTTCGTGGTTGTCTTTATAGATTATATTCTCATTTATTCAAGGACCTACGAGGAGCATGAATGACACTTAACCCTAGTGTTGGAGATTTTGAAGGAGAAGAACCAATATGCCAAACTATCTAAGTGTGAATTCTGGTTAAAGGAAGTAAAGTTTTAGGGCATGTAGTATCTAAAGGAGGAATTGCGGTAGATCCTAATAAGGTGGAAGCTGTGATGAATTGGGAACAACTGACAACTGTAACCGAGATAAGGAGCATTTTGGGTTTAGCTGGCTATTATTGTAGGTTCATTAAAGGATTTTCCCAGATCTCGTTACCCTTAACCAAGCTTACTAGGAAAAACACCCATTTCTTGTAGACCCCGGAATGCAAAAAGAGTTTTCAAGAGTTGAAACATAAGTTGACCTCAACCCCTGTCCTAGTTTTACCTGACCCAAAGGAACCTTTTGAGGTGTTTTGTGATGCTTCTAGTAAAGGTTTAGGTTGCGTATTGATGCAAAATAGGCAAGTGGTGGCCTATGCATCAAGGCAACTTAAGCCACATGAAGCAAACTACCCCACCCACGACCATGAGCTAGCCGCCATTGTGTTTGCTCTAAAGATTTGGAGACACCAATTGTATGGAGTAAAGTTTGAGGTGTTCTCCGATCATAAGAGTTTAAGGTACCTTTTTGGCCAAAAGGAGCTAAACATGAGGCAAAGAAGATGGATGGAGTTTTTGAAGGATTATGATTTTAGTTTGAACTACCATCCGGGGAAGCTAACATTGTAGCCGATGCCCTAAATAGGAAATCCTTGCACCTTTCCCATCTTATAATTAAGGAGGCTCAACTGATTGAGGAATTTAGAAACCTAAACCTAGGGATAGCCTTAACCACTAAGGGCAAAGGGTTTGTCATCTTAGTGTGAAGAGTAAATTCAAGGAAAGAATCACTCAAGCCCAAAGAGAAGATGTTGAGTTTTGAGAGATTTTAGAAGCGGTAAGAGTGGGCAAATTGAAAGGTTTCGCTCAAGGGAGTAATGGTATGTGGAGGTTTGAAGGACGTATATTTGTACCTCAGTGATGATCTCTGAAAAGAGATTCTGGAGGAGGCCCACAAAAGTAATTTTGCAATTCATCCTAGTGCCACCAAGATGTACCAAGACTTGAAGAAGATTTTCTGGTGGCCCGGTTTGAAGATGGATGTTTGCACATGGGTGAGTAAGTGCTTGGTTTGTCAGAAGGTGAAGATTAAGCACCAAAAACCATCTAGAATGTGGCAACCACTATCTATTCCCGAATAGAAGTGGGACAGTATCTCAATGGATTTTGTGACTAGACTGCCAAGGACCCAAGCGAATCATGACGCTATATGGGTGATAGTGGATAGGTTGACTAAGTCAGCCAGTTTCTACCTATTAAGGTGACTTATTCCTTGATAGGCTAGCAGAGTTGTATATTCAAGAGGTACTAAGATTACACAGAGTATCGTCAACAATAATCTCGGATCGGGATCCGCGGTTCACGTCACGATTTTGGGGAGCCTTTCAAAAGGCATTCGGCTCAAAGCTGTGTTTGAGTATGACTTACCACCCACAAATGGATGGCCAATCCGAAAAGACTATCTAAACTTTGGAGGATATGCTTAGGGCGTGTGTTCTAGACCAAAGAGGAAGTTGGGACAAATACTTGCTGCTAATTGAATTTGCATATAACAATAGTTATCATACGAGCATTGGCAAGGCACCATATAAGGCCCTTTAAGGACGGAAGTGTCAATCACCCCTATGTTGGTTTGAACATGGTGAGTAGAGTCTTATTGGACTGGACATTGTGAAGGAAACAACAGAACAAATTAAGAGGATAAGGGATAAAATTCTCACTGCTCAAAGCTTACAGAAAAACTACGTGGATAAGCAGCATAAGCCAATTGAGTTTCAAGTAGGGGAACATGTGTTCCTCAAGATCACCCCCACCACAGGTATAGGTCGACTGATGAAAGTGAAAAAGTTGAGCCCTAGGTTTCTTGGCCCATTTGAAATTCTCAATAGAGTAAGGTCTGTGGCATACTGCATAGCCCTGCCCCCAAATCTATCCAACATTCATAATGTATTCCACGTATCCTAGTTACGAAAGTATCAGTCTGACCCCAATCATGTACTAGAGCCAAAACATGTACAATTGAGGGACGACCTGACATTTAACCTACCTCCTACGAGAATCATGAACCGAGGAGTCAAACAGCTAAGGAATAAAACGGTACCTTTAGTCAAACTCATGTGGGGACGCGGAAAGACCGAAGCCTTCACATGGGAGTTGGAAGCTGACATGCAAGCATGGTTCCCCAAGCTGTTCTCAGGTAATGAATTTCAAGGACGAAATTCTTTTAATGAGGGGAGTAATGTAACGCCCCGATTTTTCTCTAAACGTATAAATGACCAAAATGCCCTTAAAGTCATTTTTACCTGGAACACGAGGACGGCCGGCCACGGCCATCCTCATAAGAGCTATGATTATGTGATAAGGAGATTTTTTGTATATGAATGTTTAATATAGTAGAAGAATCTCATTTATGAGGTTTCTGTGCATAAATGACCAAAATACCCTTACAGTAATTTAAGGCAGTTTTGAGTTTTGTTTTGACCCAGACTTGTCCCGAAGGCCTAAAACAATGTTTTTAAGGCATGATTTATGTTTGCTTAAGTCCCGGTGGTCCCGGGCAGTTTTTGAGAAAAATTACGATTTTGCCCCTCCTTAAGTGCATTAGGGCTTAATGATGATTTTAAAACAAAACCTATGCAATATTAGGCTCTAATTAAAGATTAATTAATTTTTATAATTAATCTAGAGTTAAAATAATTATTTGAGGTTGATTAGGACCTAAAATTGCTAAAGGGAACTTAAAATCCAATTCTAGTCTTATTTCTTCAAGAAAGCATCTAAGAATAGTGTTTTTACTATTCAATCTCCCTAATTCAAGGAAATGTGTTGTTCTCTAAACTCTAGTCAATGGAGTCTGACTCCACTAATCCAACAAGATCACTCCCCAATTAAGTTGTTCATAGCCCTAATTGCTTGATTAGTTCACCTAAACACTTGGTTACAAAACCTTAATTAGTGGCCTAATCTTGTTTGCTCCTAAACACATCATTAACACACATTTGGATGAAACAATCTTCCTCCCCAATGGGCTGTCAAGGCTGGCCAAAACCTCTCCCTTACATTCTCCACATGTTTGATATTCAAACACTCAAAGAACCATGTCTTACACCATGCTTAATACCTTATCCTGCACTATGCTTGATCATACTTCCAACCATGCTTGATATGACTAAATGAATAAGATATTTCCTCCCTTTTGGCTGTCCTAATACCGTCAGCCCTCCCCCTCCCTTCTAGAAGATTTCTTTCAATTCAAATCAACAAGAAATCACCTTACCTTGAGCCATGCTTAAGCCCATACCTATCTTACCTTCAACCATGCCTTGAATGACAACTTGTAAGAGATATTTTCTCTTCCCCAAGCCTTGAGAGGCCACACGGTTACCCCTCCCCATTTACTTCCTCATGATTCAAAATTCTATAAATACCTTGTCTTGGTGAACCTTGCTTCCCTTTGAATCATTTGCCAAGTTTGATGTTCTAAGAGAAAGTGCTAGTTCTTTTAAAAGTTTTCTTTTCTCCACCTTGTTCCAAGAGAAACTGCCACCCCTCCACCTCTCAATCTTCATCTAGTCCTCATCTAAACACATCCCCAAGCTCAAACATAAGCCAACACATCTCCTTCCTTCCTTTCTCTTCAAGGCCGAAGCCATACTCCAAGACACAAGAAGATTTCTTCTTGTTTTCTCCTCAAAGATCAAACCTTTCTCTTCAAGAACCTACATACTAGGTAGAGAGCTTTTCTAAAAATGTTTCCTTGGTTCTTATGCTTTGATCTTGTTGAAATATGATGAATGGATGAACCTCTCATGTTGTTTATTTCGGTTTCTTCCTTCCTTTTTCCTTTTGATTTCGGCCTCAAGGCCTTGAACATGATGGCTTGATGATGAGTGTTCTCTAGAGGTGACTATGTGTTCATTTCTCATGAAACCTCTAAAGCTTGATGCTTTTCTTTCTTTAAAGTTCTATCTATATTACTTAGCTCACTAGGGTTTTCAACTTAAGAAAATAACTCTAAGGATTTCAATAAGTCCAAGGCCTACCCTTGTCAACCTTAAAGTTGGCCGACACGTTCTAGAGTTTTACTCTAGATAGGGGTCTTGGGTACATGATAAAGAACATGGTGTATTTTTCCTTCTCTTTATGGATTCGATTCCTTACTCCCTTTTCCTTTTGAAGTTTTGTTTTCTTGAGTCTATTTCCTTAAAACTTGATGATGTTGTTCAAAGAACCATGAGATTTCTTTGAAACGTTGGTTCTTAGAACTCTAGAGCTTGCTTTATGATAATGAGATTGGGATTGAGAATGTGATAGTGATTCTTTAAAGTCTTCTATGAGCTCTAATGACATGTAATAATGGACTAGCATTCATGTTTAAATTTATGCCTTGCATAGCATATTTATTTTTATGCTATCACTAAACTCTCAAGAATAAATAAATGAACTTGCATTATCATGTTTAAATTCAAGCTTTGCATTTCATGTTTACTTTTCAAGTCCTCACCTAAACTTCAGATAAAAATGAGTTGCATCTCATATTTATTTTGAGCCCTTACTTTACTTTCTAATAAAGATAAAATGAAGTGCATAGCATGTTTATATTCTTGTTATCACTTAAAATATTAGAGCTCAAAGACTTGTCTCTTGGCATCTCAAGTAAAGTTTGAAAATAAATATGTTTTACTCTTTTGATTTTCGGGCATGTGATGATGATGAACTTGGTGTGAGTTTCATCTAGTCACGAGTACCAAAACTTATGTTTTATAATTTTCTTAAGCTTAGATGATCTCAAGAAATGTTTCAAGCATGATTTTGTAATTTAAATCCCTTTCAAGCTTGTCTTGAAATAGCTACTGCCCTTATATGTTTTGTGAGGATTTCTAATGAAATAAATAGTTTTCAATGGGTTTTAGAAGCTTTAAAAAGGTTCCAAGAAAAACTAGCAATGTATGTGTTTTAGAAATAAAGTTCTATGCATTACATGATGGCTTTGATTTCGGTTCTGCCTTATTTATTCCAGCACCTTAAATTCTGTTTTGGGCGGTCTATATGTGTTTAAATACCTTACCAATTGTATGAATATTGTTCTAGCCATCTTGGGCATGCTTAGTAACTCTAATAGTTTGAAAATGTGATTTCCAGAGCACCTTAGGAACTGGAATTGTATATTCTGTTCCAACCTTGGTAGAGTTTGTAGAATCATATTATAACATGTTTAGATGGGTGAGAATGACTCATAATTGGTTTAGGTATTAATTATTGCATCATAGAAAAAGTCGGTAATGAGAAAGGACCTAAAATGTAACTTCTAGAACACCGTAGTTCATCAAAATATGCTTACTGCCTATGCTGGCCAGCCATAATTAATTAGGTTTTAGGACCTAATAAATTGTGGTAATGAGTTTAATCAATCCCTTAGTGACATAAGAAAATAATTTGGAAGTTTGAGTTTACCCGATTTGTGGGTTTTTACCTTTAAGGGTATGGTCTATGTGCTCTCTATGAATGATGAATTAATGTGTTGTCTCATGACTTATGTGGTGCTAAATGGTAATAGAATTATCAATTGCATGTTTTGTTCTTTTAGAACCTTAGAGATGCCTATGTTAAATTATATGAGATATGTGACATGCATGAATTATGTGGCATCTTGTTATAACATGCTAAGACTTAAGGTGACATAAACTAAAAACGATCCTTGAAACCATCAAATTAGGGATGGGGATGAGGTGATTCTAGCCCCCTAGCCCATACTTTAAGTTGGGACCTTAACCTATCAAAAGGGATAAGAACCATGTGCTAGTAACAACTAGTGAGGTATGAGCTCATAACTTAGAGGTTTCTCAAAAGGGAGAACAATTAGGGTGGCCCCATGTGCAAAGTAAATGTCTTAATGTCACCTAAGTGACCAAGATAAGATACCATGCACCATGTACCAAGTTCTATGTTTTATGCTCTATGTTCTATGATCTATTACCATGTATTATGTCTATATTCACCATGTATGCTAACAAGTTAGTTAGATCTTGCATATCATAACGAAGTATGATGCATCCATGTAAATACAAGCTATGTGATAAAAAGAATGGGCCTCGGTAATCAATGTTTTAGAACTTCATAATTGAACTATTACATGCCCACTATTTTTATAAGAACTCGAGGTTCCTAGAGACGTTGATGATGTCACCTAGATAGGATTAAAACCTTACTGAGTTTCTTTAGTAAAGATTCTCACTCCTCCTACCTTTTCTTTCCGTCACGTCTTCAGATTCTGATGGTGACCTTCGCCTTGTTCATTGACACACGCACATGGGAGTTCCACTACAATTCGGAGCACGAATCATATCATTTTGAGGGACGTTGTGTGGTTCGAGTTTTTGTATTTGTTGGACGCCCCTTCAGCCATCCAGTACTGAGCTACTGTTTCACCCTTACTTCCCCCTATAGAGACAAGATGATTTTTGAGCGAGCACGCCCGTCTTTTGAGCGGAGGCTTTACACGCAGCCTTCCGGATCGGCCATTCGAGATTTCCCCGATTACGTCCCCCATTCGAGGTTTTCTGAGATGGACCCCCCCGAGGACGAGCCTACACTTGTGTATTCTGAGAGTTCAGCCCCCACTCCCGTTCCTATGAGAGAGGGGAGTAAGGAGATAGTCACGTAGCCACGGTTAGCACGGAGGCTAGCCATATGCCCTAGATGTGGAGGTCATGTGTGACCATCTGGTGTACCTGTCCTCGACGAGCTACGACCATGGATCGGATATGTTCCCCTATTCTCGAGCTATCAGCCGTAGATGACTCTTGGAGTTTTAGTGCACACACATCTCACTAGTCATGATGACCTTCTTTTGTTGTAAAGGTTATCTACTTTAGGTGCACCATGTAAGTTTGTGTTTTGTGTATTTCATTTCCTATGTATTTTATTTCCTATGTATTCGCATTTCATCTTCACGTACCCAAACTAAACGCACCTCTAACTGGGTAGTTTATATATATATGTTATGATGTGCTATGTTCTTTGAGGAGCCTTCTTGATGTTTAGATTTCTGCATTCTTTTATATCACTTGTATATGCTACACGCGGCTCTTACTTTATCAAGGTTTTAAAAAGAAAAATTTGGCTCATATTTTCAGTAAGTATTTTTCAACGGTAAATGAATTGAAACAAGAAGTAATGACTAATATTTAGCCTCAGTACATTCTAGGAGTATTGGGTTGAATATTAGGGTGTTACAATAGTGATTTTGGCCATGTGATGGAGATGGACCTAGTATAGGTTTCATCTAGTCATAAGTGCCAATAGCCTATGTTTTATGATTTTCTTAAGCATAGGAGGGCTTAAAGAATATTTCAAGTATGATTTTATGTTTTAAATGTTAACCATGAAGAAATTAAAATAGCTACTGCTCTTATTTATTTTATCATGATTTTATTGAAATAAATTGATTTCCAATGAGTTTTAGAAGTTCTAAAAAGGTTCCAAAAGAAACTAGTAACCTATGTGAATTAGAAATGAAATTCTACGCATGATATGACGATGGATGTTCACGGTTCTGCCTTGCTATTTTGCTCACTGTATGATGATGATTTTATTATGTTAGAATGAGTGGATTCATGTACAATTGATGTTAGAATTAATTTGAGAAAGCTAAGAAAAACTAGTAACTAGAAAAGATTTAAAATGAGAATTTTAGAACACTTAGAATACAAAGATTACTGTTTCTGTCCAGCAACCTTTAGATGCAGTAATCATGGTTTATAATTAGTGTATATGTGTAGGAATCCCTCATAATTTGTTTAGGGATTGATCTTAGTACTTTAGGAGAAGATGGAACTTAGAAAGGGTCAAAGCTGTGACTCCTAGATACCCGAAATTATGAAACATAGATTCTGCACTATGTTGCTTAGAATTGATCTTAATCATGATAATTAGTAACAATTATTGGTAATGATTCCCTAGATGCATAAAAGGTTAAGACCAAATATTAGATTAATCGGATTTTAAGCTTAAGAGTTATGATGCTATGATGAAGATGTGTGATGCATGTGCTATGATGAAACTATTTATATGACTTTAGTAATTAATTCTGAAATGTGGAATTTAATGTGAAAGTACATGCATTATGAGTTCTGGTGGCATAAAGCAAATTTTAAAGAAATTTGGTATACAACAGTTATGTTGCCGAATTTCCGTCAAATTTGAGGACTTGAGAATGTTTTTGAAAAACTCCAAGAGATATGTCCTGGGTGACACCAATTTAGCCAAGCAGCCCTAGGAACATGAAAATGAGATTTTAAAAAGTGAAACAACACTGAGATGCATTTCTCCCGCTCCGGTAAGGAGGAGGCAAATCCGTGAGGGTATTGACATTGAGCTTGCCAAAGCGGACAATTGGCTGTGTACTAGATGCCAGTAGAGCGTTTGTAAGAAGGAAATATTCCTATGGACTCCTAGAATTAAAGGTTATGATAGGTGATCCTTATGCCCCCTAGGCTATACTCTAGAAGTCGGGATTATTATATTTACGCTTATCATAGGATAAGTAAGAGCTAGTGGCGACTAGTTAAGGTATGAGCTCATAACCTAGATGATGTTTTAGGGTGGCCCCATGATGCTAAAGTATGATGTTTTAATGTCACACAGTTGAGAAAAAAGAAAAGTTTCACATGAAAGATTATATGCCACTTATATGTTTCTTGATGTTGTGTTTTATTGAGTTACTTGCATAATGTATTATCATGCATTCATGCTTTGCTATGTTGCATACATAACATTAAGATTCATTCTAAAATGAATGAACCTTGGATAAATATGTTTAATAACCTAAAAATGAACTATAAGTATGCTCACCCTTTTACAATAAACCCAAGGTTCCTGAAGATGTTGACAATGTCACTTAGATAGGAGGTTCCCTACTGAGATTCTTTAGTAAGATTCTCACTCCCTTTTTTCCTCTCTTTCCTTCCTATCATGTCTTCAGATCAGGATGGTGACCTTTGTGTTGTTCATCGACACCGCCACATGGGAGGTTTACTATGACCCCGAGCATCGGTCATATCATTTTGAGAGACGATGCGCTATTCGAGTCTTCATGTTCGTAGTGTAACACCCTAAATCTTAACCTAATACTACTAGTATGTATTTAGCTTAATCTTTAGAATATTACCTCTTGGTCTCATTCTTTACTTGAAAATACTTAGTGGAAATATGGGTAAAATTTTTCTTTTTGGAATTAAAACCAAAGTGAGAGCCACGCATGATTCTTCGAACGGAAATTCATACAAGTCATATGAGCAAATCATAATAAAACGCATAAATAACAAATCATAGTAAAACACGTAAATAACATGGACATATCAACTGATTATATATAGATAGTGTGCCTACCTAAAGGCAGGACTATTCGGTACAAAGGAAAATGAAATACAACTGAAATACAAATACAAGGAAATCATAAAAGCAAGTACAAGGAAACCATGAAAGCAACACCCATACCCATGTGCACCTAGAGTAGACAACCTCATATACAAAAGAAGGTTTGTCCTCAACTATGTGGCGTGTGTGCACTAGCTACTACCCATCCTATACACCTACTCCTGCTGGTCCGAGTACTGAGGGGTGGAATCGATCCACTGGCGGATCTCGGCAAGAGTGGTCGTGCGGATCATTGGAGCGTGTCCACCGCGGCGAGGGCGCATGGATGGCTGTCGAGCCAACCTCGGCTGAACTACTGTCTCCTCACTCCCAATTCTCATCGGTGAGGGAGCGGGGCTGGAGCTCCAACTGTACATGTGCGAGGGCGGGTCCTCTGATGGATCCGTCTCTGAGTACTGAGTCCGGGGCACATACTCCGGGTAGTCGCGTATGGCTGACGCCTCGGGCTGCATGCGGAGGATCTACTCGTCGCGTGGTCTGGCTCGCTCAAAAATCATGTTATGATGATAGGGAGCAGTCGGGGTGAAGCGGTAGCTCCGTACTGGGTGCGCGAAGGGTCGTCCCATAAACATAAATACTCTGACAGTGCAGCGACCCTCAAAATGATATGACCCGAGTGCTGGGTCATGGTGCAGCTCCCATGTCGGGGTGTCGATGAAGAGTACGAAAGTCGCCATCTGAAGATGTGACGGAAGAAAAGAAAGAGGGAATGAGAATCTTCTAAAAGAATTCCCAGTAGGGCAATCCCTAACTAAGTGACATCATCACATCCTCAGGAACCTTGGGTTTTATTTCTAAAAAGTGTGCATGCATGTAAACTTCTTTTAATTTTCTAAAGTATTAATTATCCAAGGTCCGTTATATTTTACAATGCGTCTTATGACTAAGCATGGAACATACTAATGACATGAATGCATCATAAAGGTAAGCCAATCAATAGAATAACTAAGAAACATTATAACATTGGCATAAGGTGATAGGTATAGCACATGTGACATTTTAAACTTTAACTTTCATCTCATGGGGCCACCCTAAAACATCTCTAGGTTATGAGCTCATACCTTAACTAGTCGTCACTAGCTCTTACTTATCCTATGATAAGCGTAACATAATCCCGACTTAAAGTACGGGCTAGGGGGCAATTTAAGGATCAGCTCTTAGGGTCATTTCCTCTTTGAAACGCTCTACTAGCAACTAGTGCATCGTAGTATTGTCCGCTTTGGCAAGCTCTATGTCAATACCCTCACGAATTTGTTTTCTTGGGGGTGCTCAGCTAAACCGGTGTCACCCAAGAAGGCGTCTCAGTGTTGTGTCACATTTAAGTTCTCATGATTTTCAAAAAGACCTTTTTTCTAAGTTCCTTAAATTTGATGGAAATTCGGCAGCATGATGACTGTAGACCAAATTTCCTCAAATTTGCTTATGCCATGAAAACATATAGGACATACACAAACATTTCTTATGGGGTATAGCATATCATCATGTAAAACTTCGTTATAGCACATATCAACTTATCATAGACAAAACTCATGCATCATATATTATAAATTAAGCATCATAAAAGCTCAAGATGTTTTAATGTCTTATGCATTGACCCTTAAGGTCCTTAGCTCACGTTCTAGGTTATTAATCATCAAACCTAATCTCTTGGGTACCTATGAGGTTATAACTAAGTATTTCTCACCTCACACTATGATCAAGAACATCTCTAAACCTCAAGGATGCAGAATTTATAATCCTAACTTTACGGGTCCCTATGAGTCAGAACAGTGACCCTTTCTAAGTCCGGTTTGTTCCTAAGGCTTCAAGATCAAGTCCTAAACCATTTATGAGTCATTCCTACACATTTAAACTAATTTAAATCCATGATTATCATTACTAAACCTTGCTGGACAGAATCCAGAAAATTCAAACATTAAAGGATCTAGAACTCTCAAATTAATTCTTTTCTAGTCTCTAACTTATCTTATCTTCCACATAAGAGTTTTAACATTATTTTTACTCAAACATAAGCATATTATCATCATTAAAACAGCACATACAGTGCCAAATAAGTAGCAAGGCATAACTGAAACATACACTCTCCATAAAGGCATAAAACACAATTTCTAGAGCACATAAAATACTAGTTTCTCTTGGAACCTTTTTAAAACTTTCAAAACTCATTTATAAACAATTTTAACATCTAAAATCATAAGAATGTTTAAGAGGGCAGTGACCAATTCATCCTTGTCTCAAGAGGTCCTAAATTCTTAAAACTTAGTTCTATGCATTTCTTGAACTCATAAAAGCTTGGAAAAATTATAAAACATGGTCTTTAATACTTAGAAACATCAAGACCCCCTTAGGGCCGAAATATGAACCACAAGAAATAAATATTTTTAGACCTTTGTTCGAGACAACAATGGGCAAGTCTTTGAGCTCTAGGATTATTTAAGTGATGACATAAAAGTAAACATGCTCATGCACTCATTTTAGGTTCCATTAGAAAGTAAAGTGATAGCACAAAATAAATATGAATGCAACTCATTATTATCTTGGTATTAAGTGAGAACTTGAAATATAAACATGATAATGCATAGCTTGAAATATAAACATGATAATGCAAGGTTCACTTATTATCTTGATACTTAGTGATAGCAAGGAAAGTAGACATGATGTGCATAGCATAAAAGTAAACATGATGCAAGGTTCGTTTTATGGTTAGCTAGAGCTCATTCAAGACTTTAACAAAGTAACAACCCAATATACATCTCATTACAAAGAGAGCTCTAGAGTTCTTGAACCAAGTTCTCATAGGAACTATGAGGTTCTTGAACATCATCATCAAGCTCAAAGAAAACAAACTTTCTAAACAAAACCAAACCAAATCTCAAGGATCAAAATACCAAATCCGAAAACCTTACAAAAGAACAAGAAAGTGAAACTAAGCCAAGTTCTTTATTAAATACCCAAAACCCCTATCTAGAGAAAAATCTCTAGAACGTGCCGGCTAACTTTAAGGTTGACAAGGGTAGGCTTGGGCTTTTAGAAATCCTTAGATTAATTTTCTTAAGTTGAAAAACCATGTGAGCTAGATATCATATAGATGAAGTCATAAGGAAAGGAAAACTCAAGCTTTAGAGGTTTCTTTGAGATGAACACAAGGTCATCATCTAGAAACTCTCATCATCAAGCTATCATGTTTGAGAAGAAAAGGCCAAGAGGCCGAAATGGAAAAGAAAAGAAATATAAAGGAAAGCTCAAAAAGAAACCAAGGAAAAACTAAAGGAAACACATCTTTTGAGTAAAACAAAGTTTGAAAAGAAACTCCCTACCTAGAGTGAAGACACAAAGCTTGAACTTTTGAAAAGAAAAACAAGATGATGAGCTCCTCCTTGGTGCTTGATGGTTTCGGCCAAGAGGAAGCAAGAAGGTTGGAGTTGTGTTTCAAGTGAGGTTGTGTTTGAGGTGTGATGTTTGAGAGGTTTGATGATGGTTCAAGGCTATGGGGTGGTGTTTCAAGGTTGAGAGATGATGAAGAGATGAAGAGAGGATGAAGATGAAGATGAAAAGAAAGGAAGAACTCTCTTGAAACTTGAGAGAAAAAGAAAGAACTAGCAAGACAACTCTAAAATTCTAAACTTAGCAAATGCTTCAAAGTGCAACTAAGCTATCACAAGCATCCTATTTATAGAAAAACAAAACAATGAGGCTCACCAAGGGAGGCCTTTGCCGTGGGTTTGAGAGGGAAAAAGGGAGAGAAAAATATCTCTTACACAAGGTCATTCAAGCATGGTTTGAAGTATGGAAGCTATGCTACAAAGTATGGCTTGATGTGAGTTAATTTCCTATCAATTTTTGATGAAATTAAGCTTCTAGAAACAATGCATGGCTGGAACTTTTCCAGCCACAAATAAATGGAGAAAATGGGCTATTTTAATTAGTTATTTGCTTGGAAAATCAAGCTTGATTGAAAGTTATGACAAGGTATAGTGTATGTAACTTGAGGTATGGCCTTGGAGTGTTGAAAAATTAAACATGTGATGCATATGGGGAGGGAGGAGCTTCGGCCAGAATTCAGACAACATGGGGGAGGATTTATCTTCCATGTAATTGGGTGCTAATGATAGGATTAAATGTAGGTTAGTTTAGGTACAAGGTTAGGAGTAATTAAGCTTAAGTTTAGGTAACTAAGCATGTGTATTAGGAATTTTATGACAAGGTTAGGAGTGCTCATACATCATTAAAGAATTTTAAACTCATTTATGAATAAACAATGTGTAACACAATTCCATGATTTAAGGAATTGGAGAGAGGAAACAATATTCAAGATTCCATGACTAGGAGTCTTGAAATTAAAATATGATTTTAAGTTGTAATTAAGCACTTTTAGGTTCTAATCATCTTTAATAAATTATTTTAACTTAAGATTAATTAAGGAAATTAATTAACCTTCGATTAGAGCCTAATATTGCTTAGGTTTGCTTAATCACGCGATTAAGCGTAAAAACACGAAACTAGGGGCAAAACCGTAATTTTGCACTAATTTTGCCCGGGACCTCCGGGACCAAAACTAAAGCCACAGTCTACATAAAAACGCCTTTTAAAATCATCTGGAGAAGTTTCAGGTTCATTCGGCACTTGCAAACGAGTAAAACACCGCAGGGGCGTTTTGGTCATTTTGACCCGAAACTCGAAAAACGAGATTTTCGATCCCGGGAAGGCATACAAGCCATCTAATCCCCTTCCAACATTGAGTTTGCCCTTCGAGTACTGCCGAACCGGCTTTCCTTGAATTCCGGGCTGAAAATGACCTCAGGGGCATTTTGATCATTTCCACTCTTAACAGAAAATCGGGGCGTTACACGTAGGGCATCCCTTCGCACACCTAGTACCCAATTATTGATTACCGATTCTCCCCGACATCCCCCTATGGTTTTTGAGTGTACTCGAACGTGCAACGAATGGATCCTCCGTATGTACATGACTGCATCGACTGTACGTGACTTCCCTGACTACGTGCCCCGCTTTCAATCTTCAGAGGCGGACCCCTCGGAGGACCCACTGACCCACCTGTACAGTGAAAGCTTTGTCCCCACTCCCCCGTTCATGAGAGAGGGGAGCGAGGAGACTCTGGCTCAGCCGAGGTTGGCCCGAAGGCCGGCCATGCGCACACGTCCAGCCGTAGCACATGTCCACTCCTGCCTAGTTACATCAGTGGATCAGTTATGTCCCACCCTTTTCGAGATCGTAGTAGTAGAGGTTCTTGGGGAGAGTTAGTGCACACACCACATATAGATTAGGATAAATCTTCTTTTGTTATGAGCTTATCCATTTTAGGTGCACTAGGGTAGGGTGCCTTTCCTTTATGTTTTCTATTGTATTTCTTTTTCAGTTGTATTTGCTTTTATGTTTATTTGCATCTTGTTGTATCAAACTCATTCCGCCTTTCATAGGTGGGCAGATTATATATTAATATATTATCATCATTGGTGTGCACATGGTTGTTCAATGTTATGAAGTGATTTGATGTTCTTATCTTGTGCTATCTTTGTATATATTACGATTTATGATAGCTCGTTTATGATATGCACGGCTTTTACTTTATGTTTCAAAAAAAAATATTTACCCGTATTTTTCGCTAAGTAATGTAAAGAAAGAATGAACTAAAGAGTAATAAACTAATGGTTAACCTAAATACGTTCTAGGAGTATTAGGTTAAAAATTAGGATGTTACATGAGCAAAAATGACCGAAATGCCCTGAGGTCATTTTCCACCTGGAATTCAAGGATAGCCGACCTGGCAGTCCTCGAAGGGTCAACTCAATGTTAAAAGGGGATTATATGTGAATAAATTATAATAGAGCAGAAAAATCGCATTTTATGAGGTTTAGGGTCAAAATGACCAAAATACCCTTATAGCATTTTTACGCGGGTATAAGTGCCGTTTGAACCCACAAACTTTCTAAAAGGTTTAAAATGATGTTTTTGTGTGTTTGGGGACAGCTATTTAAGCCCCGGTAGTCCCAGGCGGTTTTTGTGCAAATTTACGATTTTGCCCTTAGAATAGTGTTTTTGAGCTTAATGATGTAATTAAGGAAACCTAAGCAATATTAGGCTCTAATTGAAGATTAATTAATTTCCATAATTAATCTAGAGTCAAAATAATTTATTAAAGTTAATTAGAACCTAATATTGCTTAGTGACACCTTAATCTTTTCTAAAAATCAAGATTATTTGTCATGGAATCTTAAATAGTGTTTTCTTTCTCCAATTCCTTAAATTAAGGAATTGAGTTTGTGGACAATCATATCATCAAATGAGTTTTAATTTAGGTAATGAAGCAAGACCACTCCTAATCATGTCTTAATATTCCTAATTACATAATTACCTCACCTAAACACTTTTTTACAAATTCTTAATCAAAAGCTTAATCAAAGAAACACCTAAACACGTTATTAAACCACAATTAGATGAACAAACCTCCCCCTTGGCTACATCATGGCCGAACCTCCTCTTTCCCATTTCCCACATGTTGAATTTGTTTTGCACTCCAAGGCCATGCTTGCACCATACCTAGGCCTTACCTTGAACCTTACCTTGAACCATACCCACCATACTTCAAACCATGCCTTACCATGCTTCAAAGAACAAATCTCTCACCTCATGTTCCATGAGCAAAGCTCATGGTCACTCCCCCTGAATGCACCCCCATTTTGTTTCATTTCCTTATAAATACACATGCAAATGAACTTGTAAGAACCTTTAGATCATTTGCTAAGTGTAAGTTCCAAAGCATTCTTGCAAGTTCTTTCATTTTCTCTCAAGTTCTAAGAGTTCTCATCTTCTTCATCCTCCACCTTAAGCCACCATATCACAACCTCAAACCACCACAAACCACCACAAACCACCATCCAAACACTAAAACATCCTTCCTCAAACACAAAGCCCACACAAAACACATTCCTTTCCTTTTCTTGAAGCTTGGCTGAAACCTCTTTTCCATCTTGGAAGAAGTTTTTCTTCTCATCCTCACTTCAAAGAACCAAGTTCTCATCTTCATACATGGTAGGATTTTGTTTCAAAAGCTTTTCTTTTATTTGATATAAAAAAGTGCTAGTTTCCTCTTGGTTCAAACTCTTTTATCACTTTTTTTTTTAGTCATGAGACTTGATTTTTGAAAGGGAAACTTGAGTTTGATGAAGAGGTTTCAAGATAATGGTATTGAGATTTTCATTTGAGAAACCTCTAAAGCTTGAAACTAGTTTTTAATCTTGAAAACACTTTGGTTTTCCTTTCCTTTTCGTTTCCTCTTGGTTCAGTTTTTCCTTTTCTTTTCCTTTTGGATTTGGTTCTCATTTTCTTTCTTTGTACAAAGTGATGAAAATGCTAGGTAGCTCACATAATGTTTACTTAAGAAAATATGTCATTTGATTTTAAAAAGCTCAAAGCTTACCCTTATCAACCTTAAAGTTGATCGGCACATCCTAGAGTTTACTCTAGATAGGAGCTCTTGAACATAAAATAAAGAATATGGAGTAGTTCTCTCTATGTTTCGTTTCAAGAAATGTAGTTATTTATTTTGATCTCTTTGTCTATTTTCCTTGAGCTTGATGATGATGTTCAAACCATGAGGTTTCTTTGACACCTTGGTACAAAGAACTCTAAAATTCACCTTGTCTTGTTAGATAAATGTTGGGTTGAGATTATTTTTGTTCTTCTAGAAGTCTTGTATGAGCTCTAGTTAAATTAAAATGAACTTGCACTCATATTTATCTTTATGCCAACACTAAACTTCCAAGAATAAAGAATAAGGTTGCATTTTCATATTTATATTTCAAGTCATCACCTAAACTTTAAAGATAATAACAAGTTGCATTCCATATTCATTTTTATGCTCTCACTTTATAATAAAGAATAAAACAAATGGCATAGCATGTTTAAGTTTATGTCATTACCTAAAGAACCTAGAGCTCAAAGACTTGCCCATTATTATCTCAAGTAAAGTTTGGAAAATGGAAGTGTTTTATGGATAATGATTTCGGCCATGTGATGGAGATGGACCTAGTATAGGTTTCATCTAGTCATAAGTGCCAATAGCCTATGTTTTAGGATTTTCTTAAGCATACGTGAACTTATAAAATGTTATAAATATGTTTTTAAGTTTTAAATCTCAATGGAGTAAAATGATATAGCTACTGCCCTTGCTTATGTTTTTATGATCTCTATGAATTAAATTAGTTTCTAAAAGAGTTTGATGTCTCAAATTGATTCCAAGAGAAAACTAGTAACTTGTATGCACTTGAAAATGTGATTTTATGTGATTATGTGACATGTATGATTTGGCCACTGCCCTGGATCTTATGGCCACTGTTTGATGCTAATTTTATAAGTTAAAATGTGTAAAAATTATGTTTGAGTGAAGGAAAAATTATTTAATGAGTGTTAGGAACAATAAGTAACTAGAAAGGATTAGAAATGTGAGTTTTAGAACCTTTAGAAACTAAAATTATGGATTCTGTTTCAGCATGTTTAAAATTAGTAATAATGGTTTATAATTAGTGTATATATGTAGGAATCCCTTATAATTGGTTTAGGAACTGATTTTAGCACCTTAGGCGAAGACGGAACTTAGAAAGGTCAAAGTTGTGACTCCTAGATACCCATAATTGTGATATATATAGATTCTGCACTATGCTGTCCAATATTGATCATAATCATAATGATTATAAGAATTATTGGTAATGGTCCCCTAGGTGCATAAAAAGTTAAGAGCGGATAATAGATTAATTGGATTTTAAAGCCTAAAGATCTATGATGTTGTGATCTTATTATTTTGATGCTATGATGATGTGTGATGCATGTGCTGTGATGAAACTGTTTATATGACTTTAGTGATTTATATGTGGAATTGAATGTGAAAGTACATGCACTATGAGTTCTTGTGGCATAAAGCAAATTAGAAAGAAATTCAGTATACAACAGTTATGCTGCCGAATTTCTGTCAAATTTGAGGACTTGAGAATGTTTTTGAAAAAAAAAACTTCATGAGATGCGTCCTAGGTGACACCGATTTAGCCAAGCACCCCAGGAATACAAAAATGAGATTTTAATGTGACATAACACTGAGACACATTTCTCCTGCTCCGGTGGGGAGGAGACAAATTCATGAGGGTATTGACATAGAGCTTGCCAAAGCAGACAATTTGCTATGCACTGGATGCCAGTAGAGCGTTTCAAAGAAGGAAATATTCCTCTGGATTCCCCAAATTAAAGGTTATGATAAGTAATCTTTATATCCCCTAGCCCATACTCTAGAAGTCGAGATTATTATGTTTACGCTTATCATAGGATAAGTAAGAGCTAGTGACAACTAGTTAAGGTATGAGCTCATAACCTAGAGATGTTTTAGGGTGGCCCCATGATGCTAAGTATAATGTTTATAATGTCACACAGTTGAGAAAAGAGAAAAGTTTCACATGAAAGATTACATGCCACTTTATGCCACTTATATGATGTTTCTTGATGTTGTGATTGATTTACTTGCATGATGTATTATCATGCATTCATGCTTTGCTATGTTGCATACATGACATTAAGATTCATTCTAAAATGAACGAACCTTGGATAATTATATTTAATAACCTAAAAATGAACTATAAGCATGCTCACCTTTTTACAATAAACCCAAGGTTCCTAAGGATGTAACAGTGTCACTTAGATAAGAGGTTCCTTACTGAGATTCTTTAGTAAGATTCTCACTCCCTCTCTTTCTCTCTTCCTTTCCCATCACGTCTTCAGATCAGGATGGTGACCTTCATACTGTTCATCGACACCCACACCTGGGAGGTTCACTATGATCCCGAGCACCGGTCATGCCATTTTGAGGGATGATGCGCTGTTAGAGTTTTCATGTTCGTAGGATGTCCCTTCGCACACCCAGTACCCAGCTACCGATTCTCCTTATTGTCCCCTTATGGTGGTGACACGGTTTTTGAGCGCGCTTGGATGCACAATGAGAGGATCCTCCGCACGCATATGACTGCATCAGCTGTACGTGATTTCCCCAACTACGTGCCCCGTTCACAGTGTAACACCCTAAAAATTATATAAAAATTTATTTGAGCTTTTCTAGTCATAATATCAAAAATCCGACAGACATAGAAATGATAGGAACAATCCAATGAATTTGTAAAAAAAAAAAAAAGTGAATAGTAACTTACAGGTCTCGCAAGCACGTCGAGACTGCCGAAACCCTAGAATTAGGGCCTGGAGATGGCCAAAATTGAGAAATTATAGGATTAAGGTTAGAAATGGTAGAAACAAAGATTTTATACCTAGAATTAATTTTTGACCAATATTTGATTTCTCGAGTACACTGTTTTACCCGTTCGATAGAATTTCGTTGTGCGATTTTTTACACCGAAAGAAAGCTTACTCTTTAAGTTTGGATAATATCTATCTATCTAAGCCAAGTGGATGGCTGAGATCTAATCTTGACTAACAAGATTCAATCCTAACCATCCATCTCTTTATTTCTCTTTATTCTTTTGACTACATAATTAATGTATCTAACTTTTTATATATTAAAGAAATACCAAACCTTGTCATTTTGGAATGCAATTCTTAGCCATGAACAAAAACCAAATAGCATCCACCATTTTTATTCTTCAAGAGCTTCATCTTGCTTTCTAACCCCAAAAACCTTAGCCTAGAGTTATTGAAACTTCAAAGTTCCTTCACAAAACTTAACTGATTAAAATCTCAAATCCTTACCTTGATACCTTACTTTCTCACTGCCTAAGAAGAGTATGGGGCTAGAATTGATGCCTTGAAGCAAAGAGAGATCACTTAGAACATCCTTTGGAGTATAAAGCTCAAAAGCTTTCAAAGTAAGGCTTTCTTTGGCCTTTTTCTTTCAAAATTATTCTGAGGATTTTTTATGTGTTTTATTCCAAAATTTCTGGTTATATTTGATGATAATATGTTGATATTGATGTGTTAATTTTGGAGGGGGGGTTTGGATGAGGTTAAATAATGATTTTTTTCAAAAGAAGTTTTGGCTAAGCTGTTGGATTTTCATATTTTAATAGGACAAGATTTGTTCATGAATTTTCTAGTTCAATTCTACTCATTTTTATGAGCTATAAAAATTATATGTTCAAGCTAATATCCTAAGAAACTTTGAAAATTTTCATAGTGCATAATAAAGACTTTTACTGCCTGAGAAAAATCAAGGATTGAAGTTGTAACTATGCTGCCTGAAATGTTGAATCTGAAGCTGTGAATTTATCTAATTTTGATATCATAGCAAATGATTTATTTTTCTGTTGAAATTTTTAAAGGGAGTTGATAACATCTTGAAATGTGACCATGATTTTTATTATGAACTGATTCCATCATTTGCTAGGTTAAAAATTATGAGACTCCAGTTTTGAGCTATGAAAAAGTGGTTTCTAACCACCAAGCTTGTAAAATTTATTTAACATGGTTAGAGAACTCTTTTTGCTCTGAAATTTTCACAGGAGCTTTGAGGACACATTGAGGTATCATAGAGAATTTTTATAGCCCTAGAATAGTTTGTTTGGTGTGCAAGTTAATTTGTGCTACCAAGTTATGAAATCTTCCTATGAGTTGTTTTAGTGCTGATGCAAGATATAGGTGACATAATGACATTTTGTTCAAGTCTATTGTATACGAAAGCATGCTAATGACTTTAGGGATTGGTTCAAGGCATAATTGAATTCATATTGTAAATGAATACCTATATATGTTTTATGCATGCAATTTGAAAAAAAGGAGTAAATGATACATTGACCTAAGTTCAATAGCAATAAGTAGAAATAGATGAGATCCTTTCAACTAATCGAGGGCAAATAAGGTGATGACTGATCCTTTTGACTTATCGATTGCAAATTAAATGATCCTTTTGACTTTGTCGAGAGCAAATATAGTGATATATGATCCTTTCAAATTTGTCGAAGGCAAATAGAGTGAGATGTGATCCTTTTGACTATGTCAAGGGCAAATAGAGTGAGATATGATCCTTTTGACTTGTCAAGGGAAAATAAAGAGCTATGAGGTTCTCTTCAATTTATTAAGGGCAATTACAACTAAGTTCACTACATTTAGCATATGCCTGATTGTGTTATATTTAAAAGTTTGACTAGAGTGATTTACTATGTGTGTGAGCTTTATTATAAATATGCATTAAGTGATTGATCATTAAAAGCTACCCACTTCGAAAGTATGATTTGGAACTCTAAAATTGAACCATTGTTATGAAATGCATGATCACTCTTTATTAATAAACCAAAGTGGCTGGGATGATGACGATGACATTATGATTTTGTAATTGGGGAGTTGCCCTACTGAGAATTTTATAATTCTCACCCTTATGTTTGTGTGTTCCCGTGTCGTCTCCAGGTTGATCCGGAGGACAAGGAGGCTGTTGCACGAAAGAAATATACTCTGCAGTAGTTTAGTAGAGAAGACTTGTACTTGTTATAGTTTGTCTCTCCATACCTTTAAGAGACAACAGATGTACTGTAAAGCTCTTAGAAGAGCTTCCTTTAATATGTTTGACTTTGTATTTCAATAACTACTTTGTTTATTATATATATATATATATATATATATATATATATTTGATAGAACCACGAATTAGTTACTACATGATTCAACTGATATTTGCTATAGTTATTCAAGAAAGGTCCGCTAGTTAATAAGTAATAACTCTCGAGTATGACTTCATGACTTAAGGATGGTGTTGCACTTGGGAGGATGTTACACACAATCTTTGGGGTGGACCCCTCGAAGGACCCAACGACCCACCTATACAATGAGAGCTTTGCCCCCACTCCCCCGTTCATGAGAGAAGGGAGCGAGGAGACTGTGACTCAGCCGAGGATGGCCTAGAGGTCGGCCATGCGCCCCCGTTGCGAAGTACACGTCCATCCATAGTACATGCCCATTCCTGCCGAGTTATGTTAGTGAATCGGTTATGTCCACCCTTTCCGGGATCACAGCATTAGAGGTTCTTAGGGAGAGTTAGTGCATACACCACACATAGATTAGGATAAACCTCCTTTTGTTATAGAGGTTATCCATTTTAGGTGCACTAGGGTAGGGGTGTTATTCCTTTATGGTTTCTATTGTATTTCATTTCAGTTGTATTTGTTTTTTGGTTGTATCAAACTCTTCCCACCCTTCACAGGTGGGCAGTTATTGTATTAATATAATCTTATATTATCGTTGGTGTACACTTGACTTGTCTAATGCTATGAAGTTAATTGATGTTCTTATCTTGTGCTTTTTTTTTGTATGTATTACGCTTTCTGATAACGCTCGTTTAAGTTATGCGCGACTCTTATTTTATCCTTATGTTTCAAAAAAAAAGTTTTAACTGTATTTTCTACTAAGTAATTTAAAGAAAGAATGAGACTAAAGAGTAATAAACTAATGGTTAACCTAAATACGTTCTAGGAGTATTGGGTTAAAAATCATGATGTTACAGTGTCCATAAAAATCATATGTTTAGAATCCATGAAGCTTATAATTCTTGTAAAAACTACAAGACACAAAACTTGAAATCTTAAAACAAAACAAAAACTCAATTTTCAAACCCATCATAAGGTGATGGCCGAATTTGCTAATAAGGAGGACAATCATGAGCAAAACATTTATTTAAGATACAAGGGCAAGTCTTTGAGCTCTAGGAATATTAGGTGATGGCAAAAACATAAACATGCTATGCAACCTCATTCTTAATCTTTGTCATTAGAAGGTGATGGCTTGGAAACATAAATATGATGTGTAAGACTTGAAATTAAGCATGAGATGCAAGTTCATTTTTAAGTCTTTAGGATTAGGTGATAACTTGAAAAATAAACATGATATGCGAGACTTGAATTTAAACATGAAAATGCAAGTCCATTTATTTAATCTTCAAGATTTAGGGTGATGGCTTGAAAATAAACATGATATGCAAGGCATTGAAACTTAAACATAAGATGCAAAGGCTTGAAATATAAACATGAATGCAAGTTTATTTTTATATCTTGCTAGAGCTCATTTAAGACTTTTTAAAGAATACAACTCTCAACCCCATTCAATCTTAAACAAAATATCATGAAATTTTAGAGTCTCAAACTATCTTGGTCCTAAGAACCACACTTTTAGACTTATCACAAAGCTCAAAAGAAAACCATTCAAGAAAGTAACAAGCATTTGACCTTTATGTCTCCTTGAAACCAAAACTGAACTCTAAGCTCTAGAGGTCCAAAACATGGTGATTTCACCACCACCATTCAAGATCCATCATCCTCAAGCTATAGCTCAAAACTTTTTAAAACTAAAAATGAAAGAAAAACCATGAAACCTAGGCCGAAAATGAAAGAAGAAAAGAACAAATCTTTGAGCTTTAGAGACCCTAAACTTGGTGGTACCAAGACTATCATCAAGGGTTCTCATCATCAAGCTATGATCTAAGCTCATACCAACAACAAAAATCGAACTCTAAGAGGAAAGGAAAAGAGAAGGCCGAAAATGAAATAACACTTAGGAACCAAGCCTTTGGCTTTAGAGGTCTCAAACATGGTGATGTCAAGACCACCACCAAAAGCTCTCATTATCAAGCCATGGTTCCAACACTTTATTTACAACCAAGAACCAAAAACATAGGGGTCCAAAAACCAAAAATATGCATCAAAAGGAAGAGATCCAAATTGAAACATAAAGAAAGAAAAACCAAAGGAACTTGTTCAACCGATCAACAATAAAACCGAAAATTAAGCAAAAGAAAGTAATGAAACTCAAAAGAAAACCGTACCAAGGATGTTGTCTTTGAAGGAAGGAAGAAAGCTTGGTTCTCGTGGCTAAAAGGAAAAGACAAAATCTTCTCTTGGTGTCTTGAGGGGTTTTGTCCAAGGAGGAAGGAAAGGAAAGGAATGGTTTTCTTGTGAGGTTGGGCTTGGGGGTGGAAAGGTTGTGTATTTGGAAGGTGGTTTGAGGTGGTGGTGTGGTGGTTCAAGGTTGTTTGTGGTGGTGGTTCTCTCTTAAAAATGGAGGAGAAGGAAGAGTCAAGGTTGAGAGAAAATATGAGAGCTTTTTTGGTAACAAGCTCTCAATAAAAAGCTAGTGTAAGAAATGAGAGTTTCACTAGGTTTTGAGTGTGTTAGTATGTTGAATAAAAATAAAATATGAGTGAAAAGAGGGAGGAGTGGCCAGTAGCCTCATGGGCTTTAGGGGGAAAGTTTTCATTTCATTTGAGTGTGATAATTAGTTTTAGGGTAATTTTAATTAGGAAGCATAGTTAAAAACTTGTGTTTTGGTGTTTAAGAGTTGCAATTGTGTGATTAGAGTTTTCAAGACAAGGTTAGGAGTTGTCATATACACTTAGTTTGAATTAAGCATGTTTAGTTTGAAATTCAAACTCCTACAAGGTTCCTAATTTTATGGAACATGAAAGAGAAAACACTATTTGAGCATGACATGACATGATGTCTTGGATGCTTTATGACTGAGATTGAAATTTGAAATTCCTTAAGTACTTTTTGGCCCTAAACAACCTTAGTTAATTATTTTGACTCATGATTAATTATTAAAATTAAATTACTTTTAATTAGAGTCTAATATCGCTTATGTTTCCTTAATTGTTTAATTAAGCCCATTATGCACTAATCTAGCGGGTAAAAAGGTCATTTCACATCAAAACTCTCCGAGACCACCCGGACTTATCCAAATATCATACATTATGTGACAACAACACATCAAACTCCCGGGAAAATTTTTTGGCACATTTGGCACTAAATTTAGTGTAAAAACGCCACAGGGGCATTTTCATCATTTTGTGCTGAAAGTTCAGAAAATGAGATTTTCATCTCTATTATTGTTTCTAAGGCATCTAATCCCTTTAAAACATCAAAACAACCCCTTGAGGATGGCTCGAGTCGGCCGTCCTCGGATTCCGGGCAAAAATAACCTTAGGGGAATTTTGGTCATTTTTACACGGAAAAATCGGGGATCGTGATTTTCACACGGGTCACTATCTAATTCTTATGTAGTCTATTCATAATATAGAAATAACCTTTTGAGGGTGGTCGGGATTGGTCGACCTCGATTTTTACACAAAAATGACCTAGAGGTATTTTGGTCATTTTTGCTAAGTAGAGAAAAATTGGGGCGTTACACAGACCAGAATTCTCATAATTTTTAACCCTAGCACATGATTAAATAAAATAAAAATAAAAATCATGGTTAAACTTCAATATGTTTCCAACACTCTGTAAAAATTTCAAAGAATAATTCCATCATTTTCTATGGTCACAAAATTATACAAATTCACAGCTTCAGTACAAAGATTTTAGGCAGCATAGATACACTCTCAGTTCTTGATTTTTTTTTTAGGAAATAAAAGTGTTTATTATGCACCACGAAAATTCTCAAAGTTTCCTTAGGATATTAGCTTGAACATATAATTTTTGTAGCTCATAAAATGACTATAATTGGACTAGAAAATTCATGAATAAATCATGTCCTGCTAAAATCTGAAAATCCAGCAACATATGTCAAATTCTCTTTTGACAAAAATCATTTTTCACAACATCCAAACACATCACCGAAATTAACACATCAATATCAACATATTATCAACCAATATAACTACAAATTTTGGACTTAATCAATCAATAACTTTCAGAGTAAAATTTGAAAGAAAAAGGCCAAAGAAAACCCTACTTGAGTGGCTTTAAAGATCTTAGCTTCAAGGATGTTCCAAGAGTGATCTTGCTTATTTCAAGGCTACCAAATCAACAACAAACCCTTCTCTAAACAGCAGGTGGTGAGCTCTCAAAGTAGAAAATGTTGATGGATTCAAATTCTAATCGGTTAGCTAGGTAGATATTGATGAGTAGAATAAGTTTTGTGAAGGGAGTTTGTAGTTTTAACAAGGTTTAGCTATGATTTTGGGAGCTTGAAGTTTATCAATGGTGACTTGAAGATATAGAAATGGAGGTTGTGTTTCATGGCTGAGAATGAGCATTATTTTGGCTTCCTAGAAAAGATTTGAATTTGTAGTAATCTTGTAATAAATGCTTGAATTTTTTATATTATAACTAGATAAATCCTAATCTAAGAAAGCAAAATGGATGGCTATGATTCAATCTTGTAATTCAAGATTGAATCTTAGCCATTGATTTGATTTAAAGACGTAAGGTCATCCTTTTTGTAGAGATCAAACTATCTTTTAGTGTTAAAAATCGCACACCCTGCTATATTTGTAGCCCTACCAGCACCACCTGTGCCCCCTCCTAGAGATGATCCGTTCTCATTGTAACGCCCCGATTTTTCTGTTAGAGTGAAAATGACTAAAATGCCCCTGAGGTCGAAATTCGAGGAAAGCCAGTGCGGCAGTACTCGAAGGGCAAACTCAATGTTGGAAGGGGATTAGAAAACTTATGTACCTTCCCGGGATCGAAAATCTCATTTTTCGAGTTTTCGGGTCAAAATGACCAAAACGCCCTTGCGGTGTTTTACCCATTTGCAAGTGCCGGATGAACCCGAAACTTCTCCAGATGGTTTTAAAAGGCGTTCTTATGTATTCTATGACCTCAGTTTTAATTTTTGAAGTCCCGGGCAAAATTAGTGCAAAATTACGGTTTTGCCCCTAGTTTCGTGTTTTTACGCTTAACCGCGTGATTAAGCAAACCTAAGCAATATTAGGCTCTAATCGAAGGTTAATTAATTTCCCTAATTAATCTTGAGTCAAAATAATTTATTAAAGTTGATTAGAACCAAAAAGTACTTAATTACAACCTAAAATCATATTTTAATTTTAAGACACCTAGTCATAGAATCTTGAATAGTGTTTTCTCTTTCCAATTCCTTAAATCATGGAATTGTGTTACACATTGTTTATTCACAAATGAGTTTTAAATTCTTTAATGATGTATGAGCACTCCTAAACTTGTCATAAACTCCCTAAATCACATTCTTAGTTACCTAAACTTAAGCTTAATCATTCCTAACCTTGTACCTAAGCTAATACACATCTAAACCTACCATTAACACACAATTAAATGGTCAAACTCACCTCCTCCCTTGCTGAACCAGACCAGGCCGTGAACCTTCTCCCCCATTGTGCATCACATGTTCAATTTTTCAACACTCCAAGGCCATACCTCAAAGTCACATACACTATACCTTGTCATAACTTTCAATCAAGCTTGAATTTCCACATGAATAAATAATTAAAACAACCCATTTTTCCCATTTAATTGTGGCTGGAAAACTTCCAGCCATGCATTGTTTCTAGAAGACTAATTTCATAAAAATGTGATAGGAAATTAACTCACATCAAGCCATGCTTTGTAGCATAGCTTCCATACTTCAAACCATGCTTGAATGACCTTGTGTAAGAGATATTTTCTCTTCCTTTTCCCTCCAAACCACACGGCCACTCCCTCCATTTGCAAGCTCCATGGTTTTGTTTTTCTATAAATAGGATGCTTGTGTTAGCCTTGTTGCACCTTGAAGCATTTGCAAAGTTTAGAGTTTTAGAGTTGTCTTGCTAGTCTTTCCTTTTTCTCTCAAAGTTCCAAGAGTGTTCTTCCTTTCTTTTCATCTTTATCTTCTTCATCTCTTCATCTTATCACCATCTCTTAACCATCAAACACCACCCCAAAGCCTTGAACCATCATCAAACCCCTCAAACACCACACCTCAAACACAACTTCACTTGAAACACATTTCCTTTCTTTTTCTCTCATCAAGGCCGAATCATCATCACCATCCTAGGAGGTGTTGCTCATCTCATTTCCATCTTCAAGTTCAAGCTTTTGCCTTCATCACTAGGTAGGGATTTGTTTTCAAACTTTATTTGCTCAAGAAAGTGTTTTTCTCTAGTTTCCTCTTGGATCCTTTTTGGACTTTCCTTTGTTTTCCTTCCTTTTCATTTTCGGCCATGAGGCCTTGATTTTGAGCATGATAGCTTGATGATGAGAGTTTCTAGATGATGACATTGTGTTCATCTCAAAGAAACCTCTAAAGCTTGAGTTTTCCTTTTCTTATGACTTCATCTATATGATATCTAACTCACATGGTTTTTCAACTTAAGGAAATTAATCTAAGGATTTCTAAAAGCCCAAGCCTACCCTTGTCAACCTTAAAGTTGGCCGGCACGTTCTAGAGATTTTTCTCTAGATAGGGTTTTGGGTATTTAATAAAGAACTTGATGTAGTTTCACTTTCTTTCTCTTTTATATGATTTTCGATTTTTGGGTTGTAATCTTTGAGATATTGTAGTGGGTTGTTATCTTGTTAAAGTCTTGAATGAACTCTAGCTAACCATAAAATAAACCTTGCATCATGTTTATTTTATGCTATGCATATCATGTTTACTTCCTTGCTATCACTAAATATCAAGATAATGAGTGAACCTTGCATTATCATGTTTATATTCCAAGCTATGCATTATCATGTTTATATTTCAAGTCCTCACTCAATACCAAGATAATAATGAGTTGCATTCATATTTACTTTGAGCTATCACTTTACTTTCTAATGGAATCTAAAATAAGTGCATGAGCATGTTTATTTTTATGTCATCACCTAAATGAATCTAGAGCTCAAGGACTTGCCCATTGATATTTCAAACAAAGGTCTAAAACATTTATTTCCTTTGGTTCATATTTCGGCCCTATGAGGACTTAGTGTTTCCAAGTATTGAAAACTATGTTTTATAATTTTTCTAAACTTATATGAGTATAAGGAATATGTAGAACTAAGTTTTATGAATTTAGGACCTCTTGAGATGAAAATAATGTAGCCGCTGCCCTCTTAAGTATTTTCATAAGTTTAGATGATAAAAGTGTTCATAAACGAGTTTTGAAAGTTTTAACAAGGTCCCAAGAGAAACTAGTATTTTATGTGCTTTAGAAACTATGTTCAATGCCTTTAAATGGAGTTTCTATTTCGGTTCTACCTTGCTATGTTTGGCCACTGTATGAGTTGTGTTGATGATGTTAATATGCTTATGTTTGAGTAATAATTATGTTAAGGCTCATATGTGAAAGATAGGATAAGTTAGGAACTAGAAAAGAATTAATTTGAGAGTTCTAGATCCCTTAAAGATTTATTTTTCTGGATTCTGTCCAGCAAGGTTTAGATTCAATAATCATGGTTTTAAATTAGTTTATATGTGTAGAAATGAAACATAATTGGTTTAGGACTTAATCTTGAAACCTTAGGAGCAAACCGAACTTAGAAAGGGTCATTATTGTGACTTCTAGGTACCCATAAAGTTAGGATTTTGATTTCTGCACTCTTGAGGTTTAGAGATGTTCTTGACCATAGTGTGAGGTGAAAAATACTTAGTTATAACCTTATAGGTTCCCAAGAGACTAGGTGTTGATGATCAATAACTTAGAATATGGGATAAAGATCTAAACCGTAATTTCTAGAACCCCGTAATCACATAAACATAAAGCTGTCCAAATTCTGCTTAGTGCTATTTGGATTAGTTCTTGAGCATAAAAATTTGTATAATTCATTAGTTGTGAGACTATAGGTGTACAAGAGGTTAAGGATAATGTTAGAACAATTAATTTACAAGTTTAAGACTCAAAGTTTAAAACACTATGGGTCATAACATATCAAGTCTATGAGCTTATGGGGATAATTGTTAGATATGACTATGTGATGATGTTTATGTTATGTGGAAGTTTATGTGACGATGCATATGTTATGAGAAAGTTTCATGTGAAGATATATATGTTATGAAAAAGCTATATGAGGATGCATGATAAAAATGAATATGATAAATGATGAGGTATTTATGATTTAATACTTATGAAAACCTAAATGTGACACAACACTGAGACGCGCTTCCCATGGGTGACACTGGTTCGGCCGGGCACCCCCAGGAGGAGACAAATCCGTGAGGGTATGTGTAGATGCAGCCTGCCAAAGCGGACAAATTGTGAGGCCCGCGTGGCTAGCAAAGCGTTTCAAAGAGGAAATGATCCTAGAAAGGAGATCCTTAGATTGCCCCCTAGCCCGTACTATTGAGTCGGGATTATGTATATGTTACGCTTATCATAGGATAAGTAAGAACTAGTGATGACTAGTTAAGGTATGAGCTCATAACCTAGAGATGTTTTAGGGTGGCCCCATGAGGAGAAAGTTAAAGTTAACAATGTCACATATACCATACTTATGCCAATGTTATAATGTTTCTCAGTTATTCTATTGATTGGTTTACCTTTATGATGTACTCATATCAATAGTATATTTCTGCCTAAGTTATAAGACGCATTATAAAATATGACAGACCTTGGATAAAATACCTCCTTAGAAAACTAACTTAAAAAGGAATTTATATGCATGCACACCTTTTAGAAATAAACCCAAGGTTCCTGAGGATGTGACGATGACACCTAGGTAGGGATAACCCTACTGAGAATTCTTTTAGAAAGATTCTCATTCCCTCTCTCTTTTCTTCCGTCATATCTTCAGATGGCGACATTCAGATTTCTTCATCCATACCCGGTATGGGAGCTGCACCATGACCCTAAGACTCGGTCATACCATTTTGAGGGTCGCCAGACCGCCGGAGTATTCATGTTCATGGACGACCCTTCACAAGACTTCGCCCCGAGCTACCGCTTCACCCCGACTGCTCCTTACCGTCATAACGGGATTTTTGAGCAAGCAAGACCACGCAATGAGCAGATCCTCCGCATGGAGCCCGAGACCTCAGCAGTACGCGAGTACCCCGAGTATGTGCCGGCCCTCAAGATTTCTGAGACGGACCCATCCGAGGACCCGCCTTCCCACATGTACAGTTGGAGCTCCAGTCCCGCTCCCCCACCGATGAGGGCTGGGAGTGAGGAGACGGTAGTCCAGCCGAGGTTGGCTCGTCGGCCATCTATGCGTCCTCGTCGCGGTGGACATGCCCCAATGATGCGCTCGACCACTCCCGCCGAGATTCGCCAGTGGATCGACTTGACCCCACAGTACTCGGACCAGCAGGAGTAGTCATAGGAGGGGTAGTAGTTAGTGCACACACACGCCACATAGTTGAGGACAAACCTTCTTTTGTATATGAGGTTGTCTACTTTAGGTGCACATGGGTATGGGTGTAGTTTCTCTTGTATTGCATTTCAGTTGTATTTTGTTTCATGATGTATCAAATAGTCCTGCCTCTTTGGGTAGGCACGTTATATATATATATATCTATGATTCAGTTGATGTTCCCATGACATGATGTGTTTGTTATGCTTTGCTTATATGTTTCGCTATGCTTCCTCTTAAAGATTCGTGCGTGGCTCTTACTTTGATTTTAAATTCCAAAAAGAAAAATTTTACCCATATTTCCGCTAAGTATTTTCCAAGTAAAAGATGAGACCAGGAGGTAATATTCTAAAGATTAACCTAAGTACATACTAGTAGTCTTGGGTTAAGATTTAGGGTGTTACATTATGGTATCAGAGCAGTTCGATTCTCATGGAGCCTGAGGATTGGACTGACTATGCTTTATAAGCATAATACGATAGTGATGTCATGTGTAGTGCTTGATAGAGATAAGCTGTAGGACTAGAGATGCATGACTTCTGTTGCTTGCAAGTGCCATGGTAACTAGCTCATTTTGCATGGATATTGAGCCTGATCAACTTAATGTTCATTGTTTCATGTGTTTAGGGACCAATGGCACCGCGACGATGGCCTAGGACTACACCCGATGTTGAACAAGATGATACAACTGCCGCCGCCTGTCGCATGGCGCAAGCCATGGAACGGATGTTCGACCGAATGGATCAACAAGCGAATCGCTCCCTGCTCTCTCCTCCCCTCGCCGCCGAGACGGTGGAACAAGCCCGCTTTGGCGAGTTCCGCAAGGCAAACCTGCCAGTGTTCCGAGGGGTAATGGACCCCGACAAGGCTGATGAGTGGATCAAAGACATGGAGAAGATCTACTGGCCGTTACACCGCCGGAGGAGCGTAAGGTCACGCTTGTCGCTTTCATGCTGAAGTCCGACGCCGAGTTCTGGTGGAACGGCACGAGGCATCTGCTAGAAGCCTCTGGAACTCCCATTAACTGGGAGCTGTTCAAGACTTACTTCTATGAGAAGTACTTTCCGGAGTCCGTAACGAACGCGAAGGACGTTGAGTTCATGCAGTTGACCCAAGGAGGGTCCATCAGAGCCCAATACACCGCGAAGTTTGAGGAGCTAATCAAGTTCTCTCGGGTGTTCCAAGGGAACCCCGATGAGGTTTGGAAGTGTGTGAAGTATGAGGCCGGTCTGAAGGCAGAGATGAACTACGCCGTGGCCCATATGGAGATCAGAGACTTCCCGACTCTGGTCAACAAGTGCCGGATACTTGAAGAAGGACAGAGAAAGATTCAAATCACAAGGGCGGGGCGAGCCAAGGGGCTCGGACTTCAAGCCCCGAAGTTCAAACCACAGTACCCTTCAAGGAATCACTACAACCCCTACCAGACCAACCAGTTCCGACAACAACAACAACAACCACCAAGAGCTCCTGCTCACCAACAATCCAAGCAACACCAAAGGCCGCCATTTCAACATCAATTCCTTAAATCATGGAATTGTGTTACACATTGTTTATTCACAAATGAGTTTTAAATTCTTTAATGATGTATGAGCACTCCTAAACTTGTCATAAACTCCCTAAATCACATTCTTAGTTACCTAAACTTAAGCTTAATCATTCCTAACCTTGTACCTAAGCTAATACACATCTAAACCTACCATTAACACACAATTAAATGGTCAAACTCACCTCCTCCCTTGCTGAACCAGACCAGGCCATGAACCTTCTCCCCCATTGTGCATCACATGTTCAATTTTTCAACACTCCAAGGCCATACCTCAAGTCACATACACTATACCTTGTCATAACTTTCAATCAAGCTTGAATTTCCACATGAATAAATAATTAAAACAACCCATTTTTCCCATTTAATTGTGGCTGGAAAACTTCCAGCCATGCATTGTTTCTAGAAGACTAATTTCATAAAAATGTGATAGGAAATTAACTCACATCAAGCCATGCTTTGTAGCATAGCTTCCATACTTCAAACCATGCTTGAATGACCTTGTGTAAGAGATATTTTCTCTTCCTTTTCCCTCCAAACCACACGGCCACTCCCTCCATTTGCAAGCTCCATGGTTTTGTTTTTCTATAAATAGGATGCTTGTGTTAGCCTTGTTGCACCTTGAAGCATTTGCAAAGTTTAGAGTTTTAGAGTTGTCTTGCTAGTCTTTCCTTTTTCTCTCAAAGTTCCAAGAGTGTTCTTCCTTTCTTTTCATCTTTATCTTCTTCATCTCTTCATCTCATCACCATCTCTTAACCATCAAACACCACCCCAAAGCCTTGAACCATCATCAAACCCCTCAAACACCACACCTCAAACACAACTTCACTTGAAACACATTTCCTTTCTTTTCTCTCATCCAGGCGAATCATCATCACCATCCTAGGAGGTGTTGCTCATCTCATTTCCATCTTCAAGTTCAAGCTTTTGCCTTCATCACTAGGTAGGGATTTGTTTTCAAACTTTATTTGCTCAAGAAAGTGTTTTTCTCTAGTTTCCTCTTGGATCCTTTTTGGACTTTCCTTTGTTTTCCTTCCTTTTCATTTTCGGCCATGAGGCCTTGATTTTGAGCATGATAGCTTGATGATGAGAGTTTCTAGATGATGACATTGTGTTCATCTCAAAGAAACCTCTAAAGCTTGAGTTTTCCTTTTCTTATGACTTCATCTATATGATATCTAACTCACATGGTTTTTCAACTTAAGGAAATTAATCTAAGGATTTCTAAAAGCCCAAGCCTACCCTTGTCAACCTTAAAGTTGGCGCACGTTCTAGAGATTTTTCTCTAGATAGGGGTTTTGGGTATTTAATAAAGAACTTGATGTAGTTTCACTTTCTTTCTCTTTTATATGATTTTCGATTTTTGGGTTGTAATCTTTGAGATATTGTAGTGGGTTGTTATCTTGTTAAAGTCTTGAATGAACTCTAGCTAACCATAAAATAAACCTTGCATCATGTTTATTTTATGCTATGCATATCATGTTTACTTCCTTGCTATCACTAAATATCAAGATAATGAGTGAACCTTGCATTATCATGTTTATATTCCAAGCTATGCATTATCATGTTTATATTTCAAGTCCTCACTCAATACCAAGATAATAATGAGTTGCATTCATATTTACTTTGAGCTATCACTTTACTTTCTAATGGAATCTAAAATAAGTGCATGAGCATGTTTATTTTTATGTCATCACCTAAATGAATCTAGAGCTCAAGGACTTGCCCATTGATATTTCAAACAAAGGTCTAAAACATTTATTTCCTTTGGTTCATATTTCGGCCCTATGAGGACTTAGTGTTTCCAAGTATTGAAAACTATGTTTTATAATTTTTCTAAACTTATATGAGTATAAGGAATATGTAGAACTAAGTTTTATGAATTTAGGACCTCTTGAGATGAAAATAATGTAGCCGCTGCCCTCTTAAGTATTTTCATAAGTTTAGATGATAAAAGTGTTCATAAACGAGTTTTGAAAGTTTTAACAAGGTCCCAAGAGAAACTAGTATTTTATGTGCTTTAGAAACTATGTTCAATGCCTTTAAATGGAGTTTCTGTTTCGGTTCTGCCTTGCTATGTTTGGCCACTGTATGAGTTGTGTTGATGATGTTAATATGCTTATGTTTGAGTAATAATTATGTTAAGGCTCATATGTGAAAGATAGGATAAGTTAGGAACTAGAAAAGAATTAATTTGAGAGTTCTAGATCCCTTAAAGATTTATTTTTCTGGATTCTGTCCAGCAAGGTTTAGATTCAATAATCATGGTTTTAAATTAGTTTATATGTGTAGAAATGAAACATAATTGGTTTAGGACTTAATCTTGAAACCTTAGGAGCAAACCGAACTTAGAAAGGGTCATTATTGTGACTTCTAGGTACCCATAAAGTTAGGATTTTGATTTCTGCACTCTTGAGGTTTAGAGATGTTCTTGACCATAGTGTGAGGTGAAAAATACTTAGTTATAACCTTATAGGTTCCCAAGAGACTAGGTATTGATGATCAATAACTTAGAATATGGGATAAAGATCTAAACCGTAATTTCTAGAACCCCGTAATCACATAAACATAAAGCTGTCCAAATTCTGCTTAGTGCTATTTGGATTAGTTCTTGAGCATAAAAATTTGTATAATTCATTAGTTGTGAGACTATAGGTGTACAAGAGGTTAAGGATAATGTTAGAACAATTAATTTGCAAGTTTAAGACTCAAAGTTTAAAACACTATGGGTCATAACATATCAAGTCTATGAGCTTATGGGGATAATTGTTAGATATGACTATGTGATGATGTTTATGTTATGTGGAAGTTTATGTGACGATGCATATGTTATGAGAAAGTTTCATGTGAAGATATATATGTTATGAAAAAGCTATATGAGGATGCATGATAAAAATGAATATGATAAATGATGAGGTATTTATGATTTAATACTTATGAAAACCTAAATGTGACACAACACTGAGACGCGCTTCCCATGGGTGACACTGGTTCGGCCGGGCACCCCCAGGAGGAGACAAATCCGTGAGGGTATGTGTAGATGCAGCCTGCCAAAGGGGACAAATTGTGAGGCTCGTGGCTAGCAAAGCGTTTCAAAGAGGAAATGATCCTAGAAAGGAGATCCTTAGATTGCCCCCTAGCCCGTACTATTGAGTCGGGATTATGTATATGTTACGCTTATCATAGGATAAGTAAGAACTAGTGATGACTAGTTAAGGTATGAGCTCATAACCTAGAGATGTTTTAGGGTGGCCCCATGAGGAGAAAGTTAAAGTTAACAATGTCACATATACCATACTTATGCCAATGTTATAATGTTTCTCAGTTATTCTATTGATTGGTTTACCTTTATGATGTACTCATATCAATAGTATATTTCTGCCTAAGTTATAAGACGCATTATAAAATATGACAGACCTTGGATAAAATACCTCCTTAGAAAACTAACTTAAAAAGGAATTTATATGCATGCACACCTTTTAGAAATAAACCCAAGGTTCCTGAGGATGTGACGATGACACCTAGGTAGGGATAACCCTACTGAGAATTCTTTTAGAAAGATTCTCATTCCCTCTCTCTTTTCTTCCGTCATATCTTCAGATGGCGACATTCGTACTCTTCATCCATACCCCGGTATGGGAGCTGCACCATGACCCGGCACTCGGGTCATACCATTTTGAGGGTCGCTGCACTATCAGAGTATTCATGTTCATGGGACGACCCTTCACGCACCCCGTCCCGAGCTACCGCTTCACCCCGACTGCTCCTTACCGTCATAATGGGATTTTTGAGCGAGCAAGACCACGCGATGAGTAGATCCTCCGCATGGAGCCCGAGACCTCAGCAGTACGCGAGTACCCCGAGTATGTGCCGTCCCTCAAGATTTCTGAGACGGACCCATCCGAGGACCCGCCTTCCCACATGTACGCTGAGCTGAGCTCCAGTCCCGCTCCCCCACCGATGAGGGCTGGGAGTGAGGAGACGGTAGTCCAGCCGAGGTTGGCTCGTCGGCCATCTATGCGTCCTCGTCGCGGTGGACATGGCCCGATGATGCGCTCGACCACTCCCGCTGAGATTCGCCAGTGGATCGACTCGACCCCACAGTACTCGGACCAGCAGGAGTAGTCATAGGAGGGGTAGTAGTTAGTGCACACACACGCCACATAGTTGAGGACAAACCTTCTTTTGTATATGAGGTTGTCTACTTTAGGTGCACATGGGTATGGGTGTAGTTTCTCTTGTATATGCTTTTTATGATTTCCTTGTATTGCATTTCAGTTGTATTTTGTTTCATGATGTATCAAATAGTCCTGCCTCTTTGGGTAGGCACGTTATATATATATATATCTATGATTCAGTTGATGTTCCCATGACATGATGTGTTTCTTATGCTTTGCTTATATGTTTCGCTATGCTTCCTCTTAAAGATTCGTGCGTGGCTCTTACTTTGATTTTAAATTCCAAAAAGAAAAATTTTACCCATATTTCCGCTAAGTATTTTCCAAGTAAAAGATGAGACCAAGAGGTAATATTCTAAAGATTAACCTAAGTACATACTAGTAGTCTTGGGTTAAGATTTAGGGTGTTACACTCATCATCATCCTTGGACTCCAATCCACCCGCTGGACCTGATGCCCCTATTGGGGGCAACACCATCCTGCCAATGGCGCATGGTTTTCTTTAGGAGAGTATGAAATTCAGGGACTCGTGTTATGTATATAGTTTTTGTTTAGAATTAAGAAACCACCATCCTGCGGACTGACTTTGTTAAATGTTATATAGGTCCATTTATGTGAAAAGTGATTTTGTTGGGCCCTGATATTTGAGCAAGTTAGATTAGACACTAAAGATGTTCCTTTTGTACTGAGTTCCTGAACAGTAAATGGTTGGCTAGTTTATGTCTCGGCTTGTTGTACATATTGCTAACTTGTTTATGATGTATATACATATATATGAGTTGCTGCAACACATGAGCTCAATTTATTATCTTTTCATTTCTCTCAACTAGTATAGGGTACAAATGAAAGTAACACTTTTCTAATTGCTGCATAGACACTTGAGTAATATATGGTAGTTGGGAGGGTGTTACATTATGGTAGCAAAGTCAGACTATCCTATAAGCCTGAGGATTGGACCAGTTATGCTTCTATAGAAATTGTCATGCATGATTATATATGTATATAAATGTGTGACTACTAGATATGAATGTTGTGGGTTACTGCCACACTTAGCTTGATATTGAGCCTGATTAACTCAATATTTTTGCTTGGTGTGTTAGGAATAGATGACTTTGAATCGACATACTAGGAGAAGAGCTAGGAATGAGGCCGACATGATGGATACCTTTTGCTAAATGGCCGCAGTGATGAGAGAACAAGCGATGGTTGCTAATCGAATGATGGAAAGACTGAACCGTAACGAGGAAAAAGCCTAGCTGGCAAACTAAGAAGAAACAAAGTGGATGGGGAATATCATAAATTTGCTGAGTTTAGGAAAGCAAATCCCCCGTCATTTTTAGGAACTTTCAATCCTTGTAAAGTTGAAGAATGGATAAAGGCCATGGAGAAGATTTTCTCAGTTCTTCCTTGCACAGAGATCCAGAAGGTGGCCTTTGCCACCTATATGCTAGAAGCATATGCAGAATTTTGATGGGTGAGCACCAAGGGATTATTTGAAGCTTCCCACACTGAAGTTACTTTGGATATTTTTAAGGAGGCTTTCTATCATAAGTATTTCCCTGCTTCTATGAGAAATACGAAAGAGTTAGAGTTTATGGCTCTTAAACAAGGACCTATGAGTGTGGCAAAGTATACTGCCAAATAGGAATGAGCTCATGTCCTAGCAGTCTATGGTCCTCTATGGAGTTATCCACTACAAATATTATTTGATGTGAAATTAAGCCTTCTCTATGTTAATAAAAGAAATAACTGCAATAAGTTGGAATTCCATGGAATATAAGAGAAAACACATATGATTACTATCATGTTGCATTTAATTTTACTCGACTTATGCACATTAACAATGATATATGTGATCTAGCATGATGATTTCAATATGAATGCATTTACTAGTTATATCCTATTCACATGTGAGGGAGTTCTCTATTGAGAATTGTATAGTATTCTCATCTCTATTTGTGTATATGTTGTATTGTGCTCAGACTCGACAGATGCTGTCCGTGACATTCTTCCTTGACTCACCCCGATGGCAGTGCCACTATGATCCAGATTTGGATTCTCTGTATGTAGTAGCATATTCCCAGATGTGAGCTTATGTATTTTTTTTAGCCATTCATTTAGTACCTCTATGTTTGCAGTTGAGTTTGCCCTGGGATTTCCCTATGATAGTGTGCTCTTACACATGGCACACCTTACTGTATTTATAGCCCCACCGACACCACTTGTGCCCCCTCTTGGAGATGACCTATCCTCGGACTCTGATCCACCCATTGGACCTAATGCCCTTACTAGGGGCAATGCCATCCCATCGATGGTTAACAGTTTTCTTTAGGAGAGTATGAGAAATTTAGGGACTCGTGTTATGTATACAATTGTAGTTTAGAATTAGAAAACCACCATCTTGTGGACTAACTTTGTTAAATGTTATATAGGTCCATTTCTGTGAAAGAGAGTGATTTTGTTGGGCCTTGATATTTGAGCAGGTTATACTAGACACTAAAGATGTTCCTTTTGTACTGAGTTCCTGAACAGTAAGTGGTTGGCCTGTTTATGTCCCAGTATGTTGCACATATTGTTAACTTATTTATGATATATATATATATATATATATATATATATATATATATATATGAGTTGTTGCAACACATGAGCTCAATTTATTATCTTTTCATTTTTCTCAACTAGTACAGGGTATAAAAGAAAGTAACACTTTTCTAATTACTGTATAGACACTCGAGTAATATATGGTAGTTGGGAGGGTGTTACAGGAACAACTTTAGCTACCTTGAAATTAACTTTAATGTGTCCAATATGACTTCCTATATGATGTAGTAGTCATCATAATTTATTTTCTCTTACTACAATGAATCTTGATGTCATTTTCTTTCATTGATTGTGAAGTTAGGTATTTCATGTTTATTTATTGGATACAAAGGTTTCATTCTATATGTGGTATAATGGAAATAGGCTACACTTGTTTCATTCCTAAATTTCTAATGTTTCTGAAGTTCTTATTGATGATAGGAGGTTATTTTTTGAAATTTTTTTTTCTAAAAGCTTTCAAATAATTTGTCTTAAAACTGGAATAAGTTGATTTAGACACGTTCCAAGGATCTGTTTAGTAATTTCAAGTGAGATTGCACAAGATGCACAAGATGCTTATGCAAATTTTTATCAATAATTATCATCATGATTGATTGCCTACTTAATAAGTGGTCCTATATGATTTTTTGCATGAGACTTACTCTTCATATTAAGATAATATTATTTTGGCACAAAACTAATTAGCATTGGTACAAAACTACATAAATCAAATACGAAACTTTTCTTGTGAAATAAAAGTACTTGCCCGCTCATATGAATTAAAGGTTGAAGTGTAAACAAGCACATTTCTCTTCTCCTAATTAGCAGCTCATATTTTATTTAAGTTGCCAATTGGCTAAGCGCACTCTAGGTGTGATAATGCCCCCTCATAGAACACAACACAATGGCACAGGAGGGTTGGAAACTGCACTAATAGTGTCGCAACAACCCTTTCTCATCTTGTGGGATAATGGCTCATTGATCGAAAGGAGAAGTTATGCGATATAGCCCCTTCACAACCCTTTCTTAGCTCGTAGGACAGTGGCTCATCGATCAAAAGGAGAACATGCATGCTACAACCCCCTCACAATCCTTTCTTAGCTCGCGGGACAATAGCTCATCAATTGAAGGGAGAAGCTGTGAGCTACAGCCTACTCACAGCACATTAATAGCACACACAATAGTAGTGCATTACAAATATTAATGAGAAAGGCATTGTGCAAGGGCTTTCAACCTTGGTAGACCCACTAACCTATTCCTCTTCTGTTGCATGATTTTTATGTCAGTCAAGCTCTCTTTCACTCTTCTCCATTCTTTTCTTCACGCTCATAAACTTCACCCACTCATCACCACAAACTTCTGCACAGTGTAAGTTCAATACGCTTCTCTGTCACTTCTTCTTTGTCTCACCTATTGTTATAAGCACTGGATATGCACTTCAAGACACCAAGGTCAGTTTTGTTCAATTATTAAATCATTTTTCTTGTGCTTGGGTTGTAACGCCCCGATTTTTCTACCTGAGCAAAAATGACCAAAATGCCCCTGAGGTCATTTTCCGCCTGGAATTCGAGGATAGCTGACCCGGCAGTCCTCGAAGGGCCAACTCAATGTTTGAAGGGGATTAAATGGCTTTTGAATGGTTTCGGAAATGAAAATCTCATTTTTTGAAGTTTCGGGTCAAAATGACTAAAATATCCCTATAGCGTTTTTATATGGGTATAAGTGTCGTTTGAGCCCAGAAACTTTCTAAAAGGTTTGAAATGATGTTTTTATGTGTTTTGAGATATTGTGTAAGTCCCGGTGGTCCCAGACAGTTTTTGTGCAAAAATTTGTTTTTGCCCCTAGTATAGTGTTTTTAAGCTTAATGATGTAATTAAGCAAACCTAAGTAATATTAGGCTCTAATCGAAGATTAATTAATTTTCATAATTAATCTAGAGTCAAAATAATTTTTTAAAGTTGATTAGAACCTAACATTGCTTAAGGAAACTGAAAATCCTTTTCTAGTCTTAATTCTTTAATAAAGGAATCTATGAATAGTATTTTCTCTTACCTATTCCCCTAAATCAAGGAAGTATGTTGGCATTGGATTCTAAGTTAATGAGGATTGACTTCATTAATCTAGCAAGACCACCTCCTAATCTAGTCTTACATGACCCTAATTACCTACTTAATTACTTAAACACTTAGTCACAAATCCTTAATCTTGAGCCTAATAAAAGATACACCTAAACACACCCCTAAACCACAATTAAATGAGACAAATCTCTCACCCATGACATGATAAGCAACCAGCCACCTCTCCATATTCTTTACATGTTGAAATTCTTACACTCAAAGGCCATGTTTAACACCATACTTTGCACCTTACCTTGCACCATACTTGGCCATGCTTTCAACCATGCTTTGAATGAACAAGTAAAGAGATATTTTTCTCTCCCCCATGGCCAATGAAGTTCATGGCCAGCGCCTTTCCTTTCACCCTCCATATGTTTTGTTTTCCTATAAATACATGTAATAGCAGAACTTGGTTCCATTTTACACATTTGCTAAGTTGTTGTCTTGAAAGCTTGTCTTGTTTCCTTTCTTTTCTCTCAAAGAACTCTTGAGTTCTTTAAATCTCATCTTCTTCATCTTCATCATCTTCTTCAAAGAACCATTCCTCACAACCTCAAACCACCATACCACCACCAAAGATCATCATCTAAACACCAAAGCTTCCTTCCTCAAACACAAAGCTCACACAAAACACATTCCTTCCCTTTCCTCTTAGCTTGGCCAAAATCTTCATCTCCACCTTGGGAGAAGCTTTTCATCTCACTCTCACTTCAAAGAACCAAGCTTTCATCTTCACACTTGGTAGGGGTTCTTGCTTTCAAAAGCTATTCTTTTGTTTTGATGTTTGAGATGAAAAAGTGTTGGTTTTCTCTTGGTTCAAACTCTTTTTCCTCTTTGTTTTATTTTTATTTTTATTTTGAAACTTGGTTTTTAAAAGAAAAACTTGAGCTTGATGATAAGGTTTCAAGATAATGATCTTGAGATTTACATTTGAGAAACCTCTAAAGCTTAAAAACTTGTTCTAGATCTTGAAACTCTTTGGCTTTTCTTTCCTTTTTTCTTTCTTGGTGGTTCGGTTTCCTTTTCATTTCTTTTCAAAAATTTTGTTAAAAGTATAAAGTAGTTCTTTTTACATTGTTTCAAGAAGTGTTGTGATTTATTTTGAGTTCTTTGTTCATTTTCTTTGAGCTTGATGATGATGTTCAAAACCATGAGGTTTCTTTGTAGCCTTGGTACAAGAACTCTAAAGCTCACTTTGTCTTGCTAGATAAAGTATGGGTTTAGGATAATATTGATCCTTGTAAAAGTCTTGTATGAGCTCTAGTAAAGAATAAAATGAACTTGCATCCATGTTTGAGTTTATGCCTTGCATAACATGTTTACTTTCCTTGTCATCACTAAATATCAAGAATAAAGAAATGAACTTGCATTATCATGTTTATATTTCAAGCTTTGCATCTCATATTTATATTTCAAGTCACCATTAAACTCAAAGATAATAATGAGTTGCATCTCATGTTTATTTTATGCTCTCACTTTATTTATAATGAAGAATAAAACAAAGTGCATTTCATGTTTAAGTTTATGTTATCACCTAAGGAACCTAGAGCTCAAAGACTTGCCTTTTAATCTCAAGTGAAGTTTGGAATATGGAAGTATTTCATAGATGTATTTTTGGCCATGTGATGAGGATGAAATTAGTACAAGTTTTATCTAGTCACAAGGATCAACAAACTATGTCTTGAGATTTTCTTAAGCATAGAAAAGTTCAAAGAAACACTTTGAGCATAGTTTTATGATTTAAATCCCTCTTGAGAGTATTCTAAAATAGCTACTGCCCTCATGTATATTTTCATGATTTTTATGAGATAAATTATTTTCTAAAAGAGTTTGAGGTCCTAAAATTATTCCAAGAGAAAACTAGCAACTTATATGTACTTGAAAGTGTGATTTCATGTGATTTTATGACACATATATCTTGGCCGCTGCCTGGAATTTATGGCCACTGTGTGATGTTGTTTGATGCTGTTTTTATAAGCTAGAATGAGTAAAAATTAGGTTTGAGTGAAGGAAAAATTATTTGCTGAGTGTTAGGAACAACAAGTAAATAGAAAGGATGTAAAATGAGACTTTTAGTACCGTTAGAAACCAAAAATAATGATTCTGTTCCAGTATGTTTAAATATAGTAAAAGTGGGTTATAATTAGTTTATATGTGTAGGAATATCTCATAATTGGTTTAGGAATTGATTTTAGTACCTTACATGAAGCCGAAACTTAGAAAGGGTCAAAATTGTGACTCGTTGGTACCCGTAATTGTAAAACATAGATTCTGCACTAATGAAGTTTAGAATTGGTTACGATCATAGTAATTAGTGAAAATAATTAGTTGTGAACCTATAGGTGCATAAGAGGATAAGATCGGATGCTAGAGAACTTAGATCTCAAGTTTAAGACCGTAAGGGTCAAAGCATAAAACACCATAGGTTCAATGATGCAATGAATTTATTAATTTAAGTATGATGTGATGATGCATATGCTATGATGAGTATATTTATGTGGTTTCAAGTTTATCATGAATATGGAAATTGAATGTGAAAGTATATGCATTGTAGACTCTTGTGGTATAAAGAAAATTTGAAAGAAATTTGGTTTACAGTGTAACACCCTAAATCTTAACCTAATACTACTAGTATGTATTTAGGTTAATCTTTAGAATATTACCTCTTGGTCTCATTCTTTACTTGAAAATACTTAGTGGAAATATGGGTAAAATTTTTCTTTTTTGGAATTAAAACCAAAGTGAGAGCCACGCATGATTCTTCGAACGGAAATTCATACAAATCATAATAAAACGCATAAATAACAAATCATAGTAAAACACGTAAATAACATGGACACATCAACTAATTATATATAGATAGTGTGCCTACCAAAAGGCAGGACTATTCGGTACAAAGGAAAACGAAATACAACTGAAATGCCAATACAAGGAAATCATAAAAGCAAGTACAAGGAAACCATGAAAGCAACACCCATACCCATGTGCACCTAGAGTAGACAACCTCATATACAAAAGAAGGTTTGTCCTCAACTATGTGGCGTGTATGCACTAGCTACTACCCATCCTATGCACCTACTCCTGCTGGTCCGAGTATTGAGGGGTGGAATCGATCCACTGGCGGATCTCGGCGGGAGTGGCCGTGCGGATCATCGGAGCGTGTCCACCGCGGCGAGGGCGCATGGATGGCTGACGAGCCAACCTCGGCCGAACCACTGTCTCCTCACTCCCGGCTCTCATCGGTGGGGGAGCGGGGCTGGAGCTCCAACTGTACATGTGCGAGGGCGGGTCCTCTGATGGATCCATCTCCGAGTACTGAGTCCGGGGCACGTACTCCAGGTAGTCGCGTACGGTGGAAGTCTCGGGCTGCATGTGGAGGATCTGCTCGTCGCGTGGTCTGGCTCGCTCAAAAATCGTGTTATGATGATAAGAAGCAGTCGGGGTGAAGCGGTAGCTCTGTACTGGGTGCGCGAAGGGTCGTCCCATAAACATAAATACTCTGACAGTGCAGCGACCCTCAAAATGATATGACCCGAGTGCTGGGTCATGGTGCAGCTCCCACGTCGGGGTGTCGATGAAGAGTACAAAAGTCGCCATCTGAAGATGTGACGGAAGAAAAGAGAGAGGGAATGAGAATCTTCTAAAAGAATTCTCAGTAGGGCAATCCCTAACTAAGTGACATCATCACATCCTCAGGAACCTTGGGTTTTATTTCTAAAAAGTGTGCATGCATGTAAACTTCTTTTAATTTTCTAAAGTATTAATTATCCAAGGTCCGTTATATTTTACAATGCGTCTTATGACTAAGCATGGAACATACTAATGACATGAATGCATCATAAAGGTAAGCCAATTAATAGAATAGAAACATTATAACATTGGCATAAGGTGATAGGTATAGCACATGTGACATTTTAAACTTTAACTTTCATCTCATGGGGCCACCCTAAAACATCTCTAGGTTATGAGCTCATAATTTAACTAGTCGTCACTAGCTCTTACTTATCCTATGATAAGCGTAACATAATCCCGACTTAAAGTACGGGCGAGGGGGCAATTTAAGGATCACCTCTTAGGGTCATTTCCTCTTTGAAACGCTCTACTAGCAACTAGTGCATCGTAGTATTGTTCGCTTTGGCAAGCTCTATGTCAATACCCTCACGGATTTGTTTTCTTGGGGGTGCTCGGCTAAACCAATGTCACCCAAGAAGGCATCTCAGTGTTGTGTCACATTTAAGTTCTCATGATTTTCAAAAAGACCTTTTTCTAAGTTCCTCAAATTTGATGGAAATTGGCAAAGATGATGATCAGACCGAATTTCCTCAAATTTGCTTATGCCATGAAAAAATATAGGACATACACAAACATTTCTTATGGGGTATAGCATATCATCATGTAAAACTTCGTTATAGCACATATCAACTTATCATAGACAAAACTCATGCATCATATATCATAAATTAAGCATCATAAAAGCTCAAGATGTTTTAATGTCTTATGCATTGACCCTTAAGGTCCTTAGCTCACGTTCTAAGTTATTAATCATCAAACCTAATCTCTTGGGTACCTATGAGGTTATAACTAAGTATTTCTCACCTCACACTATGATCAAGAACATCTCTAAACCTCAAGGATGCAGAATTTATAATCCTAACTTTACGGGTCCCTAGGAGTCACAACATTAACCCTTTCTAAGTCCGGTTTGTTCCTAAGGCTTCAAGATCAAGTCCTAAACCATTTATGAGTCATTCCTACACATTTAAACTATTTTAAATCCATGATTAGCATTACTAAACCTTGCTGGACAGAATCCAGAAAATTCAAACATTAAAGGATCTAGAACTCTCAAATTAATTCTTTTCTAGTCTCTAACTTATCTTATCTTCCACATAAGAGTTTTAACATTATTTTTACTCAAATATAAGCATATTATCATCATTAAAACAGCACATACATTGGAAAATAAGTAGCAAGGCAGAACCGAAACATACACTCTCCATAAAGGCATAAAACACAATTTCTAGACCACATAAAATACTAGTTTCTCTTGGAACCTTTTTAAACTTTCAAAACTCATTTATAAACAATTTTAACATCTAAAATCATAAGAATAATTAAGAGGGCAGTGACCAATTCATCTTTTTCTCAAGAGGTCCTAAATTCTTAAAACTTAGATCTATGCATTTCTTGAACTCATAAAAGCTTGGAAAAATTATAAAACATGGTCTTCAATACTTGGAAACATCAAGACCCCTTAGGGCTGAAATATGAACCAAAAGAAATAAATATTTTAAACCTTTGTTTGAGACAACAATGGTCAAGTCTTTGAGCTCTAGGATAATTTAAGTGATGACAAAAAAGTAAACATGCTCATGCACTCATTTTAGGTTCCATTAGAAAGTAAAGTGATAGCACAAAATAAATATGAATGCAACTCATTATTATCTTGGTATTAAGTGAGAACTTGAAATATAAACATGATAATGCATAGCTTGAAATATAAACATGATAATGCAAGGTTCACTTATTATCTTGATACTTAGTGATAGCAAGGAAAGTAGACATGATGTGCATAGCATAAAGGTAAACATGATGCAAGGTTCATTTTATGGTTAACTAGAGCTCATTCAAGACTTTAACAAGATAACAACCTAATACAATATCTCAAAGATCAAAATACCAAAACCGAAAGTCTTTACAAAGAAAAAGAAAGTGAAACTAAGTCAAGTTCTTTATTAAATACCCAAAACCCCTATCTAGAGAAAAATCTCTAGAACGTGCCGGCCAAATTTAAGGTTGACAAGGGTAGGCTTGGGCTTTTAGAAATCCTTAGATTAATTTTCTTAAGTTGAAAAACCATGTGAGCTAAATATCATATAGATGAAGTCATAAGGAAAGGAAAACTCAAGCTTTAGAGGTTTCTTTGAGATGAACACAAGGTCATCATCTAGAAACTCTCATCATCAAGCTATCATGTTTGAGAAGAAAAGGCCAAGAGGCCGAAATGGAAAAAGAAAAGGAATATAAAGGAAAGCTCAAAAAGAAACCAAGAGAAAACTAGAGGAAACACATCTTTTGAGTAAAACAAAGTTTGAAAAGAAACTCCCTACCTAGAGTGAAGACACAAAGCTTGAACTTTTGAAAAGAAAAACAAGATGATGAGCTCCTCCTTGGTGCTTGATGGTTTCGGCCAAGAGGAAGCAAGAAGGTTGGAGTTGTGTTTCAAGTGAGGTTGTGTTTGAGGTGTGATGTTTGAGAGGTTTGATGATGGTTCAAGGCTATGGGGTGGAGTTTCAAGGTTGAGAGATGATGAAGAGATGAAGAGAGGATGAAGATGAAGATGAAAAGAAAGGAAGAACTCTCTTGAAACTTGAGAGAAAAAGAAAGAACTAGCAAGACAACTCTAAAATTCTAAACTTAGCAAATGCTTCAAAGTGCAACTAAGCTATCACAAGCATCCTATTTATAGAAAAACAAAACAATGAGGCTCACCAAGGGAGGCCTTTGCCGTGGGTTTGAGAGGGAAAAAGGGAGAGAAAAATATCTCTTACACAAGGTCATTCAAGCATGGTTTGAAGTATGGAAGCTATGCTACAAAGTATGGCTTGATGTGAGTTAATTTCCTATCAATTTTTGATGAAATTAAGCTTCTAGAAACAATGCATGGCTTTTCCAGCCATAAATAAATGGAGAAAATGGGCTATTTTAATTAGTTATTTGCTTGGAAAATCAAGCTTGATTGAAAGTTATGACAAGGTATAGTGTATGTGACTTGAGGTATGGCCTTGAAGTGTTGAAAAATTGAACATGTGATGCATATGGGGAGGGAAGAGCTTCGGCCAGAATTCAGACAGCATGGGGGAGGATTTATCTTCCATGTAATTGGGTGCTAATGATAGGATGAAATGTAGGTTAGTTTAGGTACAAGGTTAGGAGTAATTAAGCTTAAGTTTAGGTAACTAAGCATGTGTATTAGGAATTTTATGACAAGGTTAGGAGTGCTCATACATCATTAAAGAATTTTAAACTCATTTATGAATAAACAATGTGTAACACAATTCCATGATTTAAGGAATTGGAGAGAGGAAACAGTATTCAAGATTCCATGACTAGGAGTCTTGAAATTAAAATATGATTTTAAGTTGTAATTAAGCACTTTTAGGTTCTAATCATCTTTAATAAATTATTTTAACTTAAGATTAATTAAGGAAATTAATTAACCTTCGATTAGAGCCTAATATTGCTTAGGTTTGCTTAATCACGCGATTAAGCGTAAAAACACGAAACTAGGGGCAAAACCGTAATTTTGCACTAATTTCACCCGGGACCTCCGGGACCAAAACTAAAGCACAGCCTACATAAAAATGCCTTTTAAAATCATCTGGAGAAGTTTCAGGTTCATCCGGCACTTGCAAACGGGTAAAACACCGCAGGGGCGTTTTGGTCATTTTGACCCGAAAACTCGAAAAACGAGATTTTCGATCCCGGGGAGGTACACAAGTCATCTAATCCCCTTCCAACATTGAGTTTGCCCTTCGAGTACTGCCGAACCGGCTTTCCTCGAATTTTGGGCCGAAAATGACCTCAGGGGCATTTTGGTCATTTCCACTCTTAATAGAAAATCGGGGCGTTACATACAGCCGTTATGCTGCAGAATTTCCATCAAATTTGAGGACTTGAGAATGTTTTTGAAAACCAGTTGAGATGAGTCCTAGGTGACACCGGTTCGGCCAAGCACCTCCAGGAAAATGAGATTTTTAATGTGATATAGTACTGAGATGCATTCTGGGTGACACCGATTTAGCCGACCACGCCCAGAAACAAAGATATATGATGATACATGTATGATATTGTGAATGCTTCATTGAGATGTTATGTCTAGCATGGTTATGAAAGTTGAATGAGAAATTCTTATGTGTTATGAATTTTGTGGCATAAAGTTAGTTTGAAGGAAATTTAGTGTACAGCAGTTATGCTGCCAAATTTCTGTCAAATCTAAAAATACTTGAGAATGTTTTTGAAGAATCATATGAGATTAAAACCCTGGGTGACACCGATTCGGCCGAGCACCCCTAGGAGATTTTTATGTGACAAAATCTTGAGGCAGCGCTTTCTGGGTGACACCTGCTCTACGAGCACCCCTAGGAAAGACAAATCCATGAGGGTATGAGTAGATGCAGCCTACCAAAGTGGACAAATTGCCGTGCACTAGATGCCAGTAAAGCATTTCAAAGAAGGTATATCGTAAGAGAGGTGATCCTTAGTGTAACATTCTCCCAAGTACAACCTCATCCTTAGGTCATGACATCGTACTCAAGAGTTGTTACTTTTTAATTAGCGGACCTTTCTTAAATAACTATAGCAAATTCCATAGCGTGAAACAACTAAACGTAATGTATTAAAATATGTGACAAGGAAACTCAATCTTTGTTTAATACATAGTTAAGTACAAAAGGAAACTCTACTATAAGCTTTAATACATATCCATTCCATACATTTACATAGATATCCATTCTATTAAGTACAGCATAATAAAAGCCTTAGCTACTACACTATTGCAGTTCTGAGTCCTCTTATGGAGTAGCCTTATAGTCCTCTGGTTCAACCTGGAGACGACACGGGAACACAAAAAAATACATAGGGATGAGAATTACACAATTCTCAGTAGGGCATTCCCCAAAACATACATTGAAATTAATGTCATCGTCATCGTCCCAGCTACTTCGATTTATTAAGAAACTGTGAGCATGCAACATAGATCAATGGTTCAATTTTAACGTTCTAAATCATACTTCCGAAGTGGGTCTCTTTTAACCAATCACTTTATATACACATGTCATACTACTTAACCTTATAGTACTGTATTTACAATTTTATGTACTCTCAGTACATCGAAGAGATCCTTAAAAACTTCATCTCTATCCTTCCATGCCCTAGACATTCTAAAGGGAACTTTGTCATTCCCTTTACGTTCTAAAGGGGACTTTCTCCTGCCCTTTACATTCTAAAGGGGACTTTTTATCTAGTTAACATATAAGTCACCATCAACCTCATATAAGCATCCATTCACAATAAAATTTCAATTATCCTATTTCAGTTTTCTCATTGCATGCCCAAGTCACATGTAAATGTTTATTCATAATGAAATAATCATTCATTCCTCATAAATGAACCTTTAAATAATATAGCATGCATTGATACTCTTATATGTGCCTAACATCATCAATAGGGTCACATAGCATAAATGAAACCAAATCATATGCATTTCATCATCTTTTTAGCCAATTTAGTATGCTGCTAGAATTTCAGTTCTAAAGAAAATTATGGTTAAATTAGTAAACATCCTTAGAACAGAGCAAAAATAATTTTCAAAGAAAATTCAATATATCACTGAGTTCTTGTGAAAAGTTCAATGTATAATAAGGTCTCTAAGTATATTTATAAAATTTCTCAAATTCGGAGGTCAGAATTGCTCAGTTTTAGCCAACAGCTAGAAGTCCCAAATTTTATACCCTATCAAATGAGCTCAAAACTTCATAAAAAAATTAAGGGTTTAACTTCAAGATGTCTTCGACCTCTTGTAAAAATTTCAGCTCAAAATTATATCATTTGCTAGGCTAATCAAATTAGACAATTTCAATGCTACAAACTGGACTGCACAGGCAGAAACCCTAACCTGCTTGGTTTTCCAATTTTTAAAAACAGAAAAAGTGCTTAATATGAGCCAATAAAATTTTTGGAAACTATTCTATATTTAGCTTTATCATATAAAAATTTTAGAGCAAGAATCCATCTACAAACCCTTCAAAAAATTCATGAATTATAACCTGTCAATACAAATCCGAGAATTCCAGCACATGATTCAACAATTGTTTTGACAAAATGGGTTTCCTAACATCATCCAAACACTCTACCAAAATTCACACATCAATATTCATGTATAATCATCAAATAAATCTAAGAATTTCGGACACAATCATTCAGAAAATCTCAGAGCAAAATTTGAAAGAAAAGTGGATGAATAAAGCCCTACTTGTGATGCTTGAGACTTCTAACTCCAAAAGTACTTCCAAGAATGGCTTTTTCTCACTTCAAGCCTTCCAAACAGCACCTAATACCCTCCTAAATAGTGGGGTATGATATCTCAAAGTGGAGAATAGAGATGATTCAAAATTCTAATCAGTTGGTTTTGTAGATTATGGAGAGTAGAACAAGGTTTGTGAAGCAATCTTGGTGTTTTAGTGACTTTGAGCTTAGGTTTTGGGGATTTGAAAGCAAGAATGAGGGTTTGAGTTCTTGGACATGGAGGAACCTGGTTTTCCTTGCAGCTGGACGAAATTTTAGGCATCTTGAGGAAGCTTGGTTTGTGTTTGTCTCATATAAAAGAATGAGTATTATATTGTATAATTAAATTATCTTTTACCTAAGAAAGAAAAATGGATGGTTAGGATTTGGTTTCTTAGTCAAACAATGAATCTTGGCCATCTATTTGGCTCAAGATAATTGGCTCACTTTAACTTGGCCACCAAGTAGCTTTTACGGTGTTAAAAACAACACACCGAAATTCTATCGAACGGGTAAAACAGTGTACTTGGGTAATCAACTATTGCCCGAAAATTAATTCTAGGTATAAAATGTTTATTCCTACCCATTCCTAACCTTAATCCTAAAATTTCCCACTTTCAGGCATCTCCGAGCCGTAATCTTAGGATTTCGGCTGTCCCGGTGGACCTCCGAGGCCCATAAGTTACTATTCACATTTTTTTTTTATAGATCCGTTGGATTGTCCTCATCATTTTTATGTCTATCGGATTTTTGAAATTATAACTAGAAAAACTCAAATTAATTTTTATATAAATTTTAGGGTGTTACATCACCACGCACCTTAGAAAGAATTTTGCCCTCAAAATTCATTTGAAAACAACTTCAAAAGAAAACTTTCATATATCAAACAAACAATTAACACACAATTCAAGTCAAATCCTAAACGTTCCTACCTTAAATCAACTTCTTGGATGGTGACGTCCTTTCAGCACTTATGGTGAAGACCCTACTCTGTGGTTGGGGCTTTGTAACTGGCTTTGAATTCCTATTTGGACACTCCCTCATTTTATATCCTGGCTTCCCACAGCGGTAGCATACATTCTGTCCAGCCAAGCAAGGTCTACCCCAATGGTTCTTCCCACATTTTGGACAATCTTGGCTTGTGGTTGACCGTTGTTGTTGTTTATCCCTATGCAGATTGGGCTGGAATGGCTTCCATTGGGCAGGGCCTCCTCATAATCTTGGTCTTCAGGTGCCAGCCTCTTATTAGAAGTTTCTTTTTGCAGATTGAGCGATTGCTAACTTCTTATTGGAGTCGTCTGCATGACCGCACTTGTTTACTAGGGTTGCATAATCTCGGATCTCTAAGAGTCCAACAGCAGCTTCAATGTCCTCACGTAACCCTCCTTCATACTTCACGCACTTCCAAACTTCATCAGGATTACGCTGATAGATGGTGGAAAACTTGTAGAGCTCCTCAAACTTGGCTGTGTACTCTGTGACACTCATGGACCCTTGCTTGAGTGCCATGAACTTCAACTCCTTTGCATTTATAGCCGAAGTAAGGGAGTACTTGTGGTACAAAGCTTCCTTGAAGATCTCCCATGTGACTTCAGTTTGAGAAGCTTTGAACAACCCCTTAGTGCCAACCCACCAAAAGTCTATATCCGCCTCTAGCATGTAAGTAGCAAAAGCCACTTTTTGGATCTAAGTGCAAGGAAGAACTGAGAAAATCTTCTCCATAGCTTTGATCCATTCTTTTGCTTTATTTGGATTGAAGGCTCCTCGAAATGGCGAGGGATTTGATTTCCTAAACTCAGCAAATTTTTGATATTCCATATCCACTTCATTTCCTCCAGTGTTCCCAACTGGATCGCCTTCGGCATATCGGTCAAACCTTTCTATCATCCTATTGGTTGCTACAGCTTGTTCTCTCATAGTAGCCACCATTTCACGGAAAGTGTCCATCATACCTACTTCGTCTTCGAGACCATTCCTAGTACGCCGATTGGAAGTCATCGGTTCCTATCACACCAAACAAGAATTATTGAGCTGATCAGGCTCAATACCAAGCTTAGTGTGGTAACAACCCACAACATTCACAATCAGCAGTCATACACATATATAGAATTAAAATGCATTACATTTACTAAGGAAGCATAGCTAGTCCATTCCTCAAGGTCCTAATAGGATGAACTGCTCTGATACCATAATGTAACATCCTCCAAAGTACAACCTCATCCTTAGGTCATCACATTGTACTCGAGAGATGTTACTTTTCAATTAGCGGGCCTTTCTTAAATAACTATAGCAAATTCGACAGCGTGTAATAACTAAATGTAATGTATTAAAATATGTGACAAGGAAACTCAATCTTTATTTAATACATAGTTAAGTACAAAAGGAAGCTCTACTATAAGCTTTAATACATATCCATTCTATACATTTACATACATATCCATTCTATTAGGTACAGCATAATAAAAGCCTTAACTACTACACTATTGCAGTTCTGAGTCCTTTTACGGAGTAGCCTCATAGTCCTCTGGTTCAACCTGGAGACGACACGGGAACACAAAAAAATACATAGGGGTGAGAATTACACAATTCTCAGTAGGACATTCCCTAAAACATGCACTGAAATTAATGTCATCGTCATCGTCCCAGCCACTTCGGTTTATTAAGAAACTGTGAGCATGCAACATAGATCAATGGTTCATTTTTAAAGTTCTAAATCATACTTCCGAAGTGGGTCTCTTATAACCAATCACTTGATATACACATGTCATACTACTTAACCTTACAGTACCGTATTTACAATTTTATGTACTCTCAGTACATCGAAGAGATCCTTAAAAACTTTATCTCTATCCTTCCGTGCCCTAGACATTCTAAAGGGGACTTTCTCGTGCCCTTTACGTTCTAAAGGAGACTTTCCCATGCCCTTTACATTCTAAAGGGGACTTTTTATCTAGTTAACATATAAGTCACCATCAACCTCATATAAGCATCCATTCACAATAAAATTTCAATCATCTTCTTTCAGTTTTCTCAATGCATGCCCAAGTCACATGTAAATGTTTATTCATAATAAAATAATCATTCATTCCTCATAAATGAACCTTTAAATAATATAGCATGCATTGATACTCTTATATGTGCCTAACATCATCAATAGGGTCACATAGTATAACTGAAACCAAATCATATGCATTTCATCATCTTTTTAGCCAATCTAGTATGCTGCTAGAATTTTAGTTCTAAAGAAAATTATGGTTAAATTAGTAAACATCCTTAGAACAGAGCAAAAATAATTTTCAAAGAAAATTCAATATATCAATGAGTTCCTGTGAAAATTTCACTGTATAATAATGTCTCTAACTATATTTATAAAATTTCTCAAATTCGGAGGTCAGAATTGCTCAGTTTCATCCAACAACCAGAAGTCTCAAATTTTATACCCTACCAAATGAGCTCAACACTTCATACAACAATTAAGGTTTTAACTTCAAGATGTCTTCAACCTCCTGTAAAAATTTTAGCTCAAAATTATATCATTTGCTAGGGTAATCAAATTAGACAATTTCAGTGCTACAAACTGGACTGCACAGGCGGAAACCCTAACTTCCTCGGTTTTCCAATTTTTAAAAATAGAAAAAGAGCTTAATATTAGCCAATAAATATGTTAGCTTTATCATATAAAAATTTTAGAGCAAGAATCCATCTACAAACCCTTCAGAAAATTCATGAATTACAACCTGTCAATACAAATCCGAGAATTCTAGCACATGATTCAACACTTGTTTTGAAAACATGGGTTTCCTAACATCATCCAAACACTCTACCAAAATTAACACATCAATATTCATGTATAATCATCAAATAAATATAAAAATTTCAGACTCAATCATTTAGAAAATCTCAGAGCAAAATGTGAAAGATAAGTGGATGAATAAAGCCCTACTTGTGATGCTTGAGACTTCTAACTCCAAAAGTACTTCCAAGAATGGCTTTTCTTTACTTCAAGCCTTCCAAACAGCACCTAATCCCCTCCTAAACAGTGGGGTATGATATCTCAAAATTGATAATAGAGATGATTCAAAATTCTAATTGGTTGGTTTTGTAGATTATGGAAAGTAGAACAAGGTTTGTGAAGCAATCTTGGTGTTTTAGTGACTTTGAGCTTAGGTTTTGGGGATTTGAAAGCAAGAATGAGGGTTTGAGCTCTTGGACATGGAGGAACCTGGTTCTGCTTGCAGCTGGATGAAATTTTAGGCATCTTGAGGAAGCTTGGCTTGTGTTTGTCTCATATAAAAGAATGAGTATTATATTGTATAATTAAATTATCTTTTACCTAAGAAAGAAAAATGGATGGTTAGGATTTGGTTTCTTAGTCAAAGAATGAATCTTGGCCATCTATTTGGCTCAAGATAATTGGCTCACTTTAACTTGGCCACCAAGTAGCTTCTACGGTGTTAAAAGCAGCACACCGAAATTCTATCGAACGGGTAAAATAGTGTACCCGGGTAATCAACTATTGCCCAAAAATTAATTGTAGGTATAAAATATTTATTCCTATCCATTCCTAACCTCAATCCAAAAATTTCCCACTTTCGGGCATTTCCAGGCCTTAATTCTAGGGTTTTGGCTGTCCCGGTGGACCTGCGGGGCCCACAAGTTACTATTCACATTTTTTTTTTTACAGATCTGTTGGATCATCCTCATCATTTTTATGTCTATCGGATTTTTGAAATTATGACTTGAAAAGCTCAAATTTATTTTTATATAATTTTTAGGGTGTTACACTTAGCCCCCTAACTCGTACTCGAGGAGTCGAGATTTTATTACATTTTTCGCCTATCCAGATGATAAGTAAGAACTAGTGACGACTAGTTAAGGTATGAGCTCATAACCTAGATGATGTTTAGGGTGGCCCTACAATGCTAAAGTATGATGTTCTAAGTCACAAAGTTGAGGAAAGTTCCACCTAAAAGTTATGTGCCACTTTATGCCACTTGTATGCTTCTTGATGTTATGATTTGTTGAGTTATTTGTTTAAGGTATTACCATGCATTCATGCTTTGATATATTGCATTCATGACATTAAGATGCATTCTAAAAGGAACGAACCTTGGATAATCTAGTGTTATAACCCTAAATAAGGAACACTATATGCATGCTCACCTCTTGAAAATAAACCCAAGGTCCCTGAGGATGTGAACGATATAACCCTAGATAGGAGGTTCCTACTGAGATTCTTTAGCAAGATTCTTACTCCATTTTCTTTCTTTCTTTCTCTCATGTCACATCTTCAGAGCTCGATGGCGACATTCGTGGTCTTTATCGACACTCTGACGTGGGAGGTGCATTATGATCCGGAGCACAGATCGTATCATTTTGAGGGACGTTGTGCTGTTCGCGTCTTCATGTTCGTGGGACGTCCCTTCGCACATCTTGTACATAGCTACCGCTTCTCCCCTATGTCTCCCTACGATAATGCTATGGTTTTTGAGCACGCCCAGACGCGTGACGAGAGGATTCTTCGGATGTACACCGAAGGATCGGCTGCCTGCGACTTCCAGGACTACGTACCCCAATCTCCAAGCTCGGAGGATGACCTCTCAGAGAATCTGCCGACTCACATGTATAGTGAGAGCTCTGCCCTCACTCCTTAGTTCGCGAAGGGAGGGAACGAGGAGACAGTTACGCAGCCGAGGTTGGCTAGGCAAGTTGAGATGCACCCACGCTAAGGAGCACATGTTCAGCCACCACGCGTGTCTACTCCTACCGCACTATGTAACGCCACGATTTTTCTGTTAGAGTGAAAATGACCAAAATGCCCCTGAGGTCATTTTCAGCCCGGAATTCGAGGAAAGCCGGTTCGGCAGTACTCGAAGGGTAAACTCAATGTTGGAAGGGGATTAGATAACTTGTGTACCTTCCCGGGATCGAAAATCTCATTTTTCGAGTTTTCGGGTCAAAATGACCAAAACGCCCCTGCGGTGTTTTACCCGTTTGCAAGTGCCGGATGAACCCGAAACTTCTCCAGATGATTTTAAAAGGCGTTTTTATGTAGACTGTGACTTTAGTTTTGGTCCCGGAGGTCCCGGACGAAATTCATGCAAAATTACGGTTTTGCCCCTAGTTTCGTGTTTTTACGCTTAATCGCGTGATTAAGCAAACCTAAGCAATATTAGGCTCTAATCGAAGGTTAATTAATTTCCTTAATTAATCTTGAGTCAAAATAATTTATTAGAGTTTATTAGAACCTAAAAGTGCTTAATTACAACTTAAAATCATATTTTAATTTCAAGACTCCTAGTCATGGAATCTTGAATAGTGTTTCTTCTCTCCAATTCCTTAAATCATGGAATTGTATTACACATTGTTTATTCATAAATGAGTTTAGAATTCTCTAATGATGTATGAGCACTCCTAACCTTGTCATAAAATCCTAATTACTCATTCTTAGTTACCTAAACTTAAGCTTAATTACTCCTAAGCTTGTACCTAAGCTAACCTACACTTAAACCCACCATTAACACCCAATTACATGATCAAATCATCCCACTCTGCTGCCAGGTCTGGCTGAAGCCTCACCCCCTCCATATGCACCACATGTTCAATTTTCTAACACTCCAAAGCCATACCTCAAGTCACATACACCATACCTTGTCATATTTTCCATCACACTTGATTTTCCAATGAAATAACCAAGCAAAATAAATTATTTCCTCCATTTATTTGTGGCTGAAAATGTTCCAGCCATGTTGAGTTTCTAGAAGGGTGATTTATTGCAAAATTAAAATAAAAGCTCACTCAAAAACCCATGCCTTGTGTCATGAACTCCATACCTCAAACCATGCTTGAATGACCTTGTGTAAGAGATATTTTCCTCTCCCTTTTCCCTCCAATACCACACGGCCACTCCTCCCCTTAGTGAGCTCCATGGTTTTGTTTTTCTATAAATAGGATGCTTGTGATAGCCTTGTTGCACCTTGAAGCATTTGCTAAGTTTAGAGTTTTAGAGTTGTCTTGCTAAGTTTTTCTTTTCTCTCAAAGTTCCAAGAGTTCTTTCTCTTCATCTTCATCTTTCTCATCCTTTCCTCACATAATCACCTCATAGTCTCAATCTACCACCTCATAACCTTAAATCATTCTCTAAGCTCTCAAATACTCAACCTCAAACACAACTTCACCCAAAACACATTTCCTTTCTTTTCCTTCCTCTTTGGCCGAATCATCACCACCATCCTAGGAGGTGTTGCTCATCTCATTTCCATCTTCAAGTCCAAGCTTTTACCTTCATCACTAGGTAGGGATTTGTTTTCAAACTTTGTTTTGCTCAAGAAAGTGTTTTTCTCTAGTTTCCTCTTGGATTCTTTTTGAACTTTCCTTTGTTTTTCCTTTTCTTTTCATTTCGGCCTCTAGGCCTTGTTATGAGCATGATAGCTTGATGATGAGAGTTTCTAGATGATGACCTTGTTTTCATCTCAAAGAAACCTCTAAAGCTTGAGTTTTCCTTTCCTTATGACTTCATCTATATGATATCTAGCTCACATGGTTTTTCAACTTAAGAAAATTAATCTAAGGATTTCTAAAAGCCCAAGCCTACCCTTGTCAACCTTCAAGTTGGCCGGCACGTTCTAGAGATTTTTCTCTAGATAGGGGTTTTGGGTATTTAATAAAGAACTTGACTTAATTTCACTTTCTTTTTCTTTTGTAAGACTTTCGATTTTGGTATTTTGATCTTTGAGATATTGTATTGGGTTGTTATCTTGTTAAAGTCTTGAATGAGCTCTAGCTAACCATAAAATGAACCTTGCATCATGTTTACTTTTATGCTATGCACATCATGTCTACTTTCCTTGCTATCACTAAGTATCAAGATAATAAGTGAACCTTGCATTATCATGTTTATATTTCAAGCTATGCATTATCATGTTTATATTTCAAGTTCTCACTTAATACCAAGATAATAATGAGTTGCATTCATATTTACTTTATGCTATCACTTTACTTTCTAATGGAACCTAAAATAAGTGCATGAGCATGTTTATTTTTATGTCATCACCTAAATGAACCTAGAGCTCAAAGACTTGCCCATTTTTGTCTCAACAAAGGTCTAAAAATATGTATTTCCTTTGGTTCATATTTCGGCCCCAAGGGGTCTTGAAGTTTCTAAGTATTTAAGACTATGTTTTATAATTTTCCCAAACTTATATGAGTTTAAGGAATGCATAGAACTAAGTTTTATGAATTTAGGACCTCTTGAGACAAAGATAAATTGGTCACTGCCCTCTTAAACATTCTTATGATTTTAGATGTTAAAAATGCTTATAAATGAGTTTTGAAAGTTTTAAAAAGGTTCCAAGAGAAACTAGTATTTTATGTGCTTTAGAAATTGTGTTTTATGCCTTTTTTGGAGAAGTATATTTTCAGTTCTTCCTTGCTCTTTACTGCCACTGTATGTGCTGTTTTAATGATGATAATGTGCCTATGTTTGAGTAAAAATAATGTTAAGACTTATATGTGAAAGATAGAATAGGTTAGGAACTAGAAAAGAATTAATTTGAGAGTTCTAGATCCTTTAATTATGTAATTTTCTGGATTCTGTCCAGCAAGGTTTAGATCTAATAATCATGGTTTTTAATTAGTTTGAATGTGTAGGAATGACTCATAATTGGTTTAGGACTTAATCTTGAAGCCTTAGGAGCAAACCGAACTTAGAAAGGGTCATTGTTGTGACTTCTAGGTACCCGTAAAGTTAGGATTTCAAATTCTGCATCCTTGAGGTTTAGAGATGTTCTTGACCATAGTGTGAGGTGAGAAATACTTAGTTATAACCTCATAGGTTCCCAAGAGACTAGGTTTTGATGATCGATAACTTAGAATGTGAGTTAAGGACTTTAAGGGTCTAAACCGTAATTTCTAGAACCCCGTAATCACACAAATATAAAGCTGTCCAAATCTGCATAGTGCTGTTTGGATAGGTCCTTGAGCATAAAAATTAGTAAAACTTATTAGTTGTGAACCTATAGGTGTGTAAGAGGTTAAGGATAATACTAGAACAATTAGTTTACAAGTTTAAGACTCAAAAGAACCAAAGCATAAAACACTATGGGTTTTATAACATAATAAGCTTGTGACTTTGTATGAATAATTGTCTAAGGTATGATTATGTGATAATGTATATGCTATGAAGAAGTTTTATGTATACACTATGAAGAAGTTTCATGTGATGATGCATATGCTATGAAAAAGTTTTATGTGAAAATAGGTTATAGTTTTATATATGATTATATGATGAGATGCATACTACGAGAAAGATTTATATGATGAATAATGATGTATCTATGAATTAACACTTTATGAGAACTTAAATGTGACACAACACTGAGACGCCTTCTTGGGTGACGCCAGTTTAGCCGAGCACCCACAAGAAAACAAATCCGTGAGGGTATTGACATCGAGCTTGCCAAAGCGGACAATGCTACTGTGCACTAGTTGCCAGTAGAGCGTTTCAAAGAGGAAATGACCCTAAGAGAGGTGATCCTTAATTGCCCCCTAGCCCGCACTATTAAGTCGGGATTATGTATATGTTACGCTTATCATAGGATAAGTAAGAACTAGTGATGACTAGTTAAGGTATGAGCTCATAACCTAGGAGATGATTAGGGTGGCCCATGAGAAAAAGTTAAAGTTTAGAATGTCACATATGATATGAAAAACCAAGAAAGTTATAATGAGATTTATCTGACACCTTATGCCACTATCATGATGTTTCTTAAATATATCATTGACCTATATGATGCATTCATGTCTTAGTATACTGCATGCTTAGTCATAAGACGCATTATAAAATATGACGGACCTTGGATAATTAATACTTTAGAAAACCAATTTAAAAGAAGTTTGCATATATGCACACCTTTTAGAAATAAACCCAAGGTTCCTGAGGATGTGATGATGTCACCTAATTAGGGATTGCCCTACTGAGAATTCTTTTAGAAGATTCTCATTCCCTCTCTCTTTTCTTCCGTCATATCTTCAGATGGCGACATTCATACTCTTCATCGACACCCCGGTATGGGAGCTGCACCATGACCTGGCACTTGGGTCATACCATTTTGAGGGTCGCTGCACTGTTAGAGTCTTCATGTTCATGGGACGACCCTTCGCACACCCAGTACGGAGTTACCGATTCACCCCGACTGCCCCCTACCATCACAACAATATTTTTGAGCGAGGTAGATCACGGGACTAGCAGATCCTCCGCATGCAGCCTGAGGGATCAGCGGTATGCGACTACCCGGAGTACGTGCCTCGCACCCAGTACTCGGAGACGGATCCATCTGAGGACCCACCATCACACATGTATAGTTCGAGCTCCAGTCCCACTCCCCCACCGATGAGAGCCAAGAGTGAGGAGATGGTGGTCCAGCCGAGGTTGGCACGTAGGCCATCCATGCACCCTCACCGCGGTGGACATGCCCCGATGATGCGCTCGACCACTCCCGCCGAGATTCATCAGTGGATCGACTCGACCCCACAGTACTCGGACCAGCAGGAGTAGACATAGGAGGGGTAGCAGTTAGTGCACACACGCCATATAGTTGAGGGCAAACCTTCTTTTGTGTATAAGGTTGCCTACTCTAGGTGCACTCAGGCATGGGTGTTGTTTTATGATTTCCCTGTATTTGTTTTCCTTGTATTTGTTCTTCAGTTGTATTCTGTTTCCCGATGTATCGAATAGTCCTGCCCTTTAGATGGGCACATTATATATATATATATATATATATATATATATATATATATATATATACATACATATATATATGTTTCAGTTGATGTTTCCATGATATGATGTGTTCCTTTACGCTTTGCTTATATGTTTCGTTATGCTTCCTTTTAAAGATTCGTGCATGGCTCTCACCTTGATTTTAAAAAGAAAAATTTTACCCATATTTCCGCTAAGTATTTTCTAAGTAAAAGATGAGACCAAGAGGTAATATTCTAAAGATTAACCTAAGTACATACTAGTAGTCTTAGGTTAAGATTTAGGGTGTTACACACTATGTCCGTGGATCGGTTTCATCTCGCCATATCTCGAGTTCTAGTAGCAGATGTTTTAGGGGAGGTCTAATGCACACACTTACTCATAGAATAGGATAAACCTTCTTTTGTCTGAGGTTATCCACCTTAGGTGCACTAGGGTATGGGTGTCGTTTAGTATGTTTTCCTTGTACTTTTCTATTTCCATTGTATTTGCTTTCCTTAGGTATTACTTTCCCTTGTATTAAACTAAGTCCCATTATTTGGTGGGCATATGGTAATATTAATGAAGTATTTCCTTTGATGTGCCATTGATTTCTCATTTGTTATATGATCATTTACTTTGTGTTTATTCTTTATGAATTGCAATGTATGATTACTTCACGATTATGACGAACGCGGCACTTACTTTGATTTTATATTTCAAAAAAAAATTACCCGTATTTTCTGCTGTGTATTTTAACAAGGTATGAGACTAAGAAGTAATAACCTAATGATTAATCTAAATATGTTCTAGAGTGTTGGGTTAAAAATTAGGATGTTACAATTATGTTTCCTTATGTTGTGCTCACTTGCTATGCTTTTCATGTTAATATGCATATGGTATTGTCATGCACTCATCAAATATCTAATGCATTCATATCATTAAGACTCATACTAAAAGACACCCACTTTAGATAAATAGATTTGAGAAGTTTAAAACCAAACCTTATGCATGAACACCTTTTTCATAATTAAAATCGAAGTGGCTGGGGATGACGACGATGACACTTGTGTTAGAGTCGGAAATCCCTACTGAGAACCTTGAATGAGTTTCTCATCCCTCTCCTTTCTTCCATGTCATCTCCAGACGAGGATAGTGATGTGGTTCGTGACTTCTACTAAGGCATAGGCATAGGATACATGCTACAAGTCGAATTAGAGGGACGCAGTGGAAGCACGTAGATGTCGCTTTAGATATATATATGTGTGTGTGTGTGTGTGTGTGTGTGTGTGTGTGTGTGTGTGTATTTCTTTAGATGTGACAATGAAACTATGTTAGTAGTAATTGATGTATCTATGATGATATGACTGAGTTGTGTTGCTATGTTTAACAATTGTATTTTGTGGCTATGAATTATATGAATTCACTCTCTTATATGTTGTGTTTGCGGTGAATGATAGATTTTATTTTAGCACGCGGCTTATGTTTTTGTTTTTAAGTTTCAAAAAGAAAAATTTAATCATATTTTTCACTAAGTATTTTAAAGAAAGAATGAAGCTCAAAGATAATAAACTAATGATTAACCAAAATACGTTCTAGGAGTATTGGGTTAAAAGTTAGGATGTTACATGGGTCGCTATTGGGTCGTTGCTATTTAGTTTTCTCTTGTATTCCAAGATATGCTTAGAAGTTGTTTGATAAATTGCTTGAAAAATGCTATTTCTGCCACTATCATTTCGATGATGATATTTTCGGTCAATAACATCTATGCTAGGCCAGCGCTTGCAGGCCATTAGTCATACATGTTTTTCCTTTATAATATACTATAAATGAATCCTTTTTTCTAATTATGTAACTTTAGCAGCTCTTGTATCTTTGCATGCATGACATTCAAACTTCCTCATAGAAAAATTTCATATATGAATAATTTCACTTTCTATCTCCTTTTTAGTTTATTTTAAATACATGCTAATGCAATTGTGGATCAAATTTGGATAGATATTAAAATACAAAATTAGTTTTAGAGAGAAAGGGCAATGGATATAACACTCAACATTTCAATATTTAGATTCTTCAGGTTCTCATATCTTTGAGAATTAAGAGAGGATTGACAGCATTGACAAAAAGAGAGTCATTATTCTTTGTTTTTTTTTTTTGTTTCCCTTAATTAAATAATTACTAGAACAAAGATGTCTTTTACCATCTTGGCCATCTGCCTCTAAAATGTTACACTGCTCTTGTCACTTTTCCTTAATCAACGACATACTAATACAATTTTTATTATCATAGAAAAGTTGAACAAGTTAATGGGCACCAAAAGTTCAATTATCTTTTCCTCTCTTTGATTTCATGTTCATGTTTGTGTCTTTATAAACATGCATTAGAGGCAGCCATGCAATGTTGCAACACCAAGAAAAATCTAAAATATATTGAAATCCATCAAGAAATCCAACATTTAAAGCAAAACACAAAAAATATGGTTAGCTAATTTAATTGTGCTACAACACAAAAAAAAGGAAAAAAAATGCGAAAGAACAATGCTTGAGTTTGGAAGATGCTTGTGTGGTTGATCAAGTTGATTGCGTCTAGTTGATTTGTTGATCACTATTCCTTTTTTCCTCTATTTTATCTTGCATGCATTGGGGGCAATGCATAGTTCTATGTTAGGGGTGATGATGTAGCCAGTTATTGACGATGTTAATTAAGTTTTGATGTTATTCAATCATACTTTTTATTTGGATTAAGTGTTTGTGACTAATTTTCATGCTCTGTACTTTTGTTCGTTAGTTCACTCTAGTTTTGGCATTGATTAAAATGTCTTGAAATTATCAGGTCAAACTATTTAAAGATTTTTTTCCTGATAGAAGAAATAAGATTTGTACTTTCTGATAATCAAGATAATTGAAACATTTAAGTAATTATTGTTTGTTGATAAATGGAAGAAAAGGTTGGCCAGAGTTTGCTTCTTATGATGCCATTCACATTGGAGTAGTGGCATGAGAAATTCCCCAGCTGCTAATTGATCAATTTAAGCTAGGTGGTAGAATAGTGATTCCTGTTGGGAACATATTTCAAGATTTAAAGGTGGTGGATAAGAAATGTGATGGTTCTATTAGTGTCCGAACTGAGACTTTAGTTTGGTATATGCCACTCACTAGTTGAGAAGCTCAACTACAAGGTTACTGAAGTGCAAAAAAAAATCTTAATTTTGGTTCAGATGTTAGTGACTGGAACTTGAATATAGGCAAATGCTGTTGTTAGAGCTTGTATTTTTAAGTTTTCCGGAATTTTGAAAAGTTAATCTGGTAACAATGATTGAATCTTGGATGTACCAATGTGCTATAGAATTTGAATAGTTAATGTTCATTCAACTCCATCATGTACCATTAAGTTCATTCTACCTAAGAAAACAAGATATGTTCAAATTCTTCATGTGCAATAATAAAAATTTTGATATTAAATATTTACAATGAACTCTAGCTTTATGTTTTCAAATTTTTAGTATGCTCGGTAAAATTTTTAATTTTTTAGATACCGATGCTAGGTTTAAAATTAAGACATTTTACATGAACAGATGGTAATTCAATGATAATTTAGTTGCTATAAAATATAATCTTTCAATTTTCTCATTTGAGGAACTATTAGTCACGTGTCAATAAATGATTTGAACTACAAACTATCCCTTACTTGTTCACCCCTCTAAAGTCCTAATCTGAACTAAATTTAAGAATAGAAAGTCAGAGTGAGACAGCCAAAATGACACGGTTCATAACATAATCCAATTTAAAACCCAACAAAAACAAGCGTAGAAAACTCCAAACATGAAAAAGCAAAGAAAATTAAATAATAGAACATAGTTCGACAGTTGAGGAAGGAATCCAACAAACAACTGATTAGAACTAGATTCACTTCAAAGAATTGGAAACTAATGACTTGCCCAAGTGATTAACATGTAACCAAAAAACTATAAGATAGGCACTAAATCAAACAGGTCTCTGACTTCCTTTTCATACATTCATCTGACTATACTGTTAGGCTCACAAAATTCCAAAGTCATTGGGCACATTATCCTTAGAACAATTCATGGGATCTATAATCGTTGATGACATAATTTCAATTGACTTACTTAACTTCTTTAGAGAGACTTCAATGATTGTAAGGAAAATTCAAGTGTTTCAAGAGTGTTTCTTGATTTGATTTGCAAAAAGTTCAGGCTAACCTACTACATCACTTGTTTTCTTAGATTAGCTATGTTTTATCATTTGTTTTTCTTCTCAACTCTTAAGGATACCTTATCCTTGCCCTACTGTACTTTTTTCCTCCCTTTTAATGTTTTTTCTTTATGTATTAAAACAAATAAAAAGGTAAACAAAGAACATAAGAAACAAAATGTCCTTACAATACAAAGATAACAACATCATTTCCTTATTTATTCATCACAAATCAACCCATGGATAATTATTTACAATATCATGTCATCTACCCTAGCCATGACCAGAAAAATTATAAATATCAACAGCTTTATCTCTTAATAACTTTACCTTTAGTATTGGAGCCTTTTTATACTGCCTATTCAGCCAACATATCCATTCAACTAAAGTAATTAAACAGTAACTATACACCAACAGTGAGAAATGTGATAAAGAAACAAAGATTGTTTTTGAATCGTCCAAAGCAAATATAAACAAATAGTTAGAGTAAGAACATTTCATATATAGAACCAAATAGCCAAAAGAAAAAGCAACAAAGATCATTTTCTTAAGACCCTCAGGAGTTAGAATTATAGCTATGATAATTTTGGTTAGGACATCAAATTAATTAATAACAATAAAATATGTGATTCTAGTATGAAATCGCTTGTCGAAGAGGTAAATATTTTTTGAGAAATATTGACACTATTCTCAGCTATATAAAACAAAAACTCCAGCAACTAAGGTGGGGTATTTCTTGAGGTAACACTCAATAAGAGCTTCGCGTGGGCCTATCCTCATCAACATTCACTCTGATAGCCCTCTTATCCAAACTCTGCAACAATGGAAATAGAGGCACTATTACCATAAATATTCTTCAGAAATTGTGAACCCATATCAGCTTACCCGATGGCATGTTCCTTTAAAAACAAACAAAATTGAACCACAATAAAAGAAATAATAAGGCGCCACTAACCTTGGTAGCAAGTGGAATGATTATTCTCACAATAAATAAAAAGAAGGATTGTCAAAATCAGCAGGATGTCATCAAAGCTAACTTGCAAGTGAAAATAGAAGTCTACTAAGCAACCAAAATGTCCTCGCAAAAGCTTAAAAATTTAAGAAGAAATAAAATGAATCATGCTCACCAAAGTATAGACTAAATCATCAACTAACTAGATTCGACGAATGAATTCTTCCAAGAAGGTGAACCAATATCATCCTACAACATAGCCAAAAGTTAAAAATTAGTAAACTTAAAAACAAAAATAAGCAATATCAAGGCATTAGAATTCATTAACCCTCACCATTGTATAAGAATCTGAGGATGATTATTGCATTACAATACATTTTGACACATGACTACCAATTTGTTGGGTACAAGTTGATTTATTGTGGCCAAGCCTATTGCACAATGAACATAAATACAACCATTTTTTCCCAGTGGCTGATCGTGTAGGACGCCCCTTGGTACCCACTAATGCCAGATCCTTCACACTTTAAATAAGGCCGAATTTGCCACCTAACAACTTTGAACCGTGAATTGATTCAAGACGATGTATTTTTTTATCAACAACTTATAATATGTCATTGAAGTCATCTTTAGAGCTTCTAGCTAGAAAACACATCCAACTGCATCTTGCTGATAAAGTACCTCAACTCAACATCGATACTCGATTCTTGTTAAGCTCATATTTCTCAATGTCAAATGAAAGATCTATTGTCTTTGCAAGTTTGGTCCACCTATTGAGTATCAAGCTTTTTGGTACCTCTTGAAAATGTTCTTCCTTCATAATGCAAAACAATATGGCTACACGGGAAGCCATACGATTCGAACCGACAACACGAGCATTTGAATGTGATAGAACTTGTGTCAAGCTTCATTTCCCAAGATTTGTTATGTTTATCAAAAGTTGTTAACTTCCACATTTTAACCCCATTCTATTCCATCCTATCACTAACAAGCAGATTTCATAAGTTGCTCACGAAATTCCTTTAACTTACGAAGAGTGTATATTTCTGCTACATTGCTTTCAATGCAATGAAAAGTTGACTTCAACACCAATTTATGATATTTCAATTCAAAATCAGCACTGAATTCATAGCCATAATTTCTTGATGGGTAAGATTGCCAATGTTTTGCTCTACTTCATCCTCTAAGTTCTCATTGGGATTATCATTTTTCTCATTTTCTTTATCATTTCCATCTATTTCACATAGATTTGTAATTGGGTTCGATAGACTAATAACTTCCATCCTCAAAGCCAAACTTATTGTCCCCATCCACTTAATAATCAAATCTACATAGGCCAAAATATAACAAGTCATAGAAATTATTCTAAGGAATAATATATACGTATTTAAGTGAACCCAAAAAATATAATCACACCAAACACCCCTCGTACACAGTACATATATGATAATCATATTAACAACAAAACATATATTCAAAATCTATTCTCTATTTCAAAAACAAAGAACTAACCACATGTTTGCACATCATGAAAACTTGAAAAAAGTTGGAACAAAAGGAGATTCACAACTAAAACCCAAAAATCAGCATAAAGAGACAAAAACACATTTGCAGCTAACAATAAATTTTACATATTTTTATGTCAAATTGGTTCTAAAATAAGCAAATATCAAGTAACCAGTAAACCATTTAAACCCATCAATAGATAGTAAGGGTACTGGTACCCAAAAAAAATTTGGGGTACTAGAGAAGGCACCTAAAAGAAATAAGGGAAAACTCTATAAATCTGCTAAATCAATCCACAAAAAGAAAAAAGGAGCTTTATAAATAAACAAACAAATGATACTCAGGATAGAACGTAAATGACAATAGAGTACAGCAACTAGCATCAAGCCTCCCACCCTCCTTGTAAATCCAGCTATCATGGAAACCACTAGTAACAAAGTCCTATTTGTTTCTATGATTCATCACTAGACGTCAGATCACTTCTTTATTCATTAAAAGTAAATGGACTCAATTGAACAAGTCAAAATGAAAACCATGGCAAACAGATCTTTCCACAAAGCAAGCATGTATCTGTCGCAGTATTTATTGTCTACAGTGCAGGGTAATGGAGAAGATACACTTAGGATGCCATTTTTGGAAACCTTGACTATGCCATATAAGGTCTGGAGATTGACATGTCAGAATTTCAATTTTGAATATGTAAAACACACCCTTCAATATATGTTAATTCTAAAAAAAAAGAAATGAAAAGATGCATTTTTTGAAGAGTTTTACTCAAATACAGAGATGTGAAAGAATATCAATTTATCATAAAAATTTAACAGTTGAGCCCACACGGCGATGATCATTTTCAAAAGGAGTAAAGGACTAATCAATACAAGGTATCAAAATGACTGATAAGAAGAATACTGCACTTTGATAAATTTGTTATAGCATCCATAGGTCTAAAACAGCCATAATGTTCCACATAGAACTTTGAAGAAAACTTATAAGGATAATAAAAAGTGAAAGATGGATAACTGGGTCTAAAACAGCCTGTAATGTTCTATATGGAATAATGAGGAAAACCTTGAAGGAAAATGCAGAGTGAAAGATGGATAATTTGTGCTGTCAATATTGTTATCTTACTTATGAGCAAAAATTTATTGTCCACAAGCAGTGTCCTACTGGTTAACATACAAACAAGTAATCAAAACATCAAACTTATTCCTCTCTGCCTTAATTTCATTAACTGTAACCGAAAAAAACCGCAATAACAGAAAATCATTAATTAAAAAAAAACGCTTCATTTCCTGAGCAATATCAACAATTCAATATATACATCATGCAATAAGTGGAATGAAGAGAAGAAATGAACATGGAGAATCCTTGGCAAGGCGAACGATTTCGTCGAAGAAGGTAGGGATCAGAGTCTTGCTGTTCTTGTTGTGGCTATTCCGATGGAGATCAAAGTAACCAACGAGGCTGAAGAAAAAAGAGTTAATAGCCAAATTAATACCTATATGGAACAACAGTAGACTCTAATTAAAGTGGGTTCTGTAAATGTTGTAACACCCTAAAAGAACCCAGCTACGCTTAAGCTCACATTTGGATTCTATTAGATGTAACTTATGCCATGCGTTCATTTTCTTTTGAAATTAACTTGGAAAAATAGTGAATAACTTTTTTTTCAATTACTTTTCAAAAGCTTAAGCCTTTAGCGATAATTGAGATACATAATGCTTACATAGATGGTATTCAAAATTACTTTGCATGCTTACTTAATTCAATAAAGCGGAATAAAGAATTAAATGTAAAATTACCATTACATAAGCTAAAAGCTAACTACTTAATAAATAAGTCATACCAGGACATATACCATAGTGATAAGTTTTTAATAACAATCTAAATTCTACTACTACAGGTATATTCTTCACATCCACAACATAACTAAACTCAAAGTGCTATTTCCTGAAAGGTTTGAAATCTTCACATGCTACCTCCTCCCTCAGCTGCAACTCCATTACTTTAACTAGACATGTTTGTCTCTAGTAATGACAATGAAAATGAAACATAGGAGTGAGAAACACAAGATTTCTCTGTAGGAGTTCCTACTTGTACTAAAAGTGTCATCGTTGCCATCCCAGTCACTTCGAGTTTATTATAAAAAGGTAGACATATAAATAGTGCAATTATTCATTATGCAAACGTAATTAGCCAAAGTGAAGTTGCTTTTAAACTAGTTTTGAACATTAACAAAAATATCCATTTGGTACTTCATCAAGCATATCATATAAAATCACTAATGAGCAATAATAATTTGGGAGATGCATTCATTTCAACATTCACTTATTTTGTAATTACCTTCTTTCTTTTACTCCACTAACATATTTCTTAATTACTCACGGGATGAATGCATCAATGCCTTAGACCACCCTAAAGGGTAATGAGCTCATACCATGGTCGTTGCCATAACCATTTAGTTTTCTTTGGGTTGTCGTGATCTCAACGGTTTAGGGGGTTAAGCCATGAACTTAGCTCAAGTCCACTTTTCTAGATTTTCATTGCTAGTTTCCCATATTTTACATTTATTTTCTTTCTGTTGCCATAATCTCAACAGTTAAGCCATGAGCTTCTCCCATTATTATTTAACTCTCACTGAGTGCACAACACCAATGTCTTAGTACCCTTTTAAGGGCATAAGCAGTGAGCCAAATCATTTATTAATTTATTCTCACTGAGTGCACAACACCAATGCCTTATTCCCTTTGAAGGGTTAAGCAGTGAGCTTGTCCATTTATTATTTAATTTGAAACATGAATGTATGCACATCATCATGCAAACTTAAATAAATCATAGCACAGTTAATCATTTTATCATCATCATTTCACATCTCATCACTATTCATTCACATTACTGTATATCACTTTATGTAACATAGACAATATCTCCTATACAACCATATATCAAATAGTAGGCATTTCATGCTAAGCCTCATAACAAAACATATCATCTAAATTGCATAGTAAAGTAGATAATCTCATATAAGATTTCATATAGATTTCTCATAGACAATTCATATTAAGCAACCCAAGTTATCAAGTTAAGTCCCTAGTGTTCTTAAGGAGTCATGGATGTCTTGGTATTTATACATTGTGACTGTCTTTCTTTCCAATTTTACAAATTCTAACAAAATCTCTTTTTCTTTTAGTCTTCTTTGTACTCTTAGCATTTCATTAATGCATCAATGTACTTTAAAATATTATTAGAGGTTCTTTATATATTTTTAAGCCCCTTTATGACTTTTACACATATATTTTTCCTCTTGAAGATTATTATTCTACTTAAATCCTTAAAATTCTCTCTTTATGAGATTTGAATATACTATTTACAGCTTTAGCACCTTTTAGAAAAACAAATTTTGTAATTTTCTATATACTTGTTATCTTAGTCTCTTAAAAGTAGTTTCATATTTGAAACTCATCAAACTTTCCATTAAGGGTAACTTCATTAAAAATACATCTACAGTTATGGTATAGTACCCTTGCAAAGTTACCTCTTATCCTGAAGCTTTATTTCTTATTCTGATTTTACGTGGTGCAAAAATTTATGTATATCATACATGGGTGTATTTCTACATGTGTTAGCTTTCCAACAGAGTTGAAATCAGTCCATTTGCATTTTTCTAGAGCGAGTTACACCTATTTTACTACAGTAAGATCAAATTTAGATTTCCAGTTTTAGGCCCTGTAACACCCTAAATCTTAACCCAAGACTACTGGTATGTACTTAGGTTAATCTTTAGAATATTACCTCTTGGTCTCATCTTTACTTTAGAAAATACTTAGCGGAAATATGGGTAAAATTTTTCGTTTTGGAATTTAAAATCAAAGTGAGAGCCACGCACGAATCTTTAAGGGGAAGCATAGCGAAACATGTAAGCAAAGCATAAAGAAACACATCATATCATGGAGACATCAACTTTTACATGGATATATATATATATATATACTGTGCCTACCCAAAGGGTAGGACTATTCAATACATCGGGAAACGGAATACAACTGAAATGCAATACAAGGAAATCATAAAAAGCAAATACAAGAGAAACAACACCCATACCCATGTGCACCTAGAGTAGACAACCTCATATACAAAAGAAGGTTTGTCCTCAACTATGTGGCGTGTGTGCACTAACTACTACCCCTCCTATGTCTACTCCTGCTGGTCCGAGTACTGTGGGGTCGAGTCGATCCACCGATTTAATCTCGGCGGGAGTGGTCGAGCGCATCATCGGGGCATGTCCACCGCGGCGAGGGCGCATAGATGGCCGACGAGCCAACCTCGGCTGGACCACAGTCTCCTCACTCCCAGCCCTCATCGGTGGGGGAGCGGGGCTGGAGCTCCAACTGTACATGTGTGACGGCGAGTCCTCGAATGGATCTGTCTCCGAGTACTGGGTGCGAGGCACATACTCTGGGTAGTCGCGTGACGCTGATGTCTCGGGGTCCATGCGGAGAACCTACTCATCGCGTGGTCTAGCTCGCTCAAAAATCCCGTTATGACGGTAAGGAGCAGTCGGGGTAAAATGGTAACTTGGGACTGGGTGCGCGAAGGGTCGTCCCATAAACATGAACACTTTCACTGTGCAGCGACCCTCAAAATGGTATGACCCGAGTGCTGGGTCATGGTGCAGCTCCCATACTGGGGTGTCGATGAAGAGTACGAATGTCGTCATCTGAAGATATGACGGAAGAAAAGAGAGAGGGAATGAGAATCTTTCTAAAAGAATTCTCAGTAGGGTTATCCCCACCTAGGTGACATCGTCACATCCTCAGGAACCTTGGGTTTATTTCTAAAAAGGTGTGCATGCATATAAATTCCTTTTAAGTTTATTTCCAAAGTGTTATTTATCCAAGGTCCGTCATATTTTACAATGCGTCTGGTAACTAAGCATGAAATGTACTAAGGATATGAATGCATCATAAAGGTATACCAAACAATAGAATAACTAAGAAACATTATAACATTGGCATTGGTATAATATATGTGACATTGTAAACTTTAACTTTCATCTCGTGGGGCCGCCCTAAAACATCTCTAGGTTATGAGCTCATACCTTAACTAGTTGTCACTAGTTCTTACTTATCCTATGATAAGCGTAACATACATAATCCCGACTTAAAGTACGGGCTAGGGGGCAAATTAAGGATCACCTCTCTTAGGGTCATTTCCTCTTTGAAATGCTCTACTAGCAACTAGTGCATCGTAGTATTGTCCGCTTTGGCAAGCTCTATGTCAATACCCTCACGGATTTGTTTTCTTGGGGGTGCTCGGTTAAACCGGTGTCACCCAAGAAGGCGTCTCAGTGTTGTGTCACATTTAAGTTCTTATAAAGTGTTAATTCATAGATACATCATTATTCATTTCATAAATCTTTTTCATAGCATATATATCATCACAAGAAACTTCTTCATAGTGTATACATAAAACCATAGCATATACATTATCACATAATCACATCTTAAACAATCATTCATACAAACTTCCAAGCTCATTATGTTATAAACTTATAGTAGGTTATGCTTTGGTTCCTTTGAGTTTTAAACTTGTAAACTAATCGTTCTAGTATTATTCTTAACCGCTTACACACCTATAGGTTCACAACTAATAAGTGTTACTAATTTTTATGCTCAAGGACTTATCCAAATAGCACTATGCAGATTTGGACAGCTTATATTTGTGTGATTACGGGGTTCTAGAGATTACGGTTTAGATCCTTAAAGTCCTTAACTCACATTCTAAGTTATCGATCATCAAAACCTAGTCTCTTGGGAACCTATGAGGTTATAACTAAGTATTTCTCACCTCACACTATGGTCAAGAACATCTCTAAACCTCAAGGATGCAGAATTTGAAATCCTAACTTTACGGGTACCTAGAAGTCACAACAACGACCCTTTCTAAGTTCGGTTAGCTCCTAAGGCTTCAAAATTAAGTCCTAAACCAATTATGAGTCATTCCTACACATTTAAACTAATTTAAAACCATGATTATTAAATCTAAACCTTGTTGGACAGAATCCAGAAAATTACATAATTAAAGGATCTAAAATTCTCAAATTAATTTTTTTCTAGTTCCTAACTTATCCTATCTTTCACATATGAGTCTTAACATTATTTTTACTCAAACATAGGCACATTATCATCATCAAAACAGCACATACAGTGGCAGCAAAGAGCAAGGAAGAACCGAAAATATACTTCTCCATAAAAGGCATAAAACATAATTTCTAAAGCACATAAAATACTAGTTTCTCTTGGAACTATTTTAGAACTTTTAAAACTCATTTATAAACATTCTTAACATCCCAAAATCATGAGAGTATTTAAGAGGGCAGTGACCAATTTATCTTTGTCTCAAGAGGTCCTAAATTCATAAAACTTAGTTCTATGCATTCCTTAAACTCATATAAGCTTGGAAAAATCATAAGACATAGTCTCAAATACTTGGAAACCTCAAGACCTCTTAGGGCCGAATTATGGATCAAAGAAAACACATATTGTTAGACCTTTGTTGAGACAACAATAGGCAAGTCTTTGAGCTCTAGGTTCATTTAGGTGATGACATTAAAATAAACATGCTCATGCACTTATTTTAGGTTCCATTAGAAAGTAAAGTGATAGCACAAAGTAAACATGAATGCAACTTATTATTATCTTGGTATTAAGTGAGAACTTGAAATATAAACATGATAATGCATAGCTTGAAATATAAACATGATAATGCAAGTTCATTCATTATCTTGGTATTTAGTGATAGCAAGGAAGTAAACATGATATGCAAAGCACAAAGTAAACATGATGCAAGGTTCATTTTATGGTTAACTAGAGCTCATTCAAGACTTTAATAAGATAACAACCCAATACAATATCTCAAAGATCACAACACAAAACCGAAAGTCATACAAAAGAGAAAGAAAGTGAAACTACGTCAAGTTCTTTATTAAATACCCAAAACCCCTATCTAGAGAAAAATCTCTAGAACGTGCCGGCCAACTTTAAGGTTGACAAGGGTAGGCTTGGGCTTTTAGAAATCCTTAGATTAATTTTCTTAAGTTGGAAAACCATGTGAGCTAGATAACATATAGATGAAGTTATAAGAAAAGGAAAACTCAAGCTTTAGAGGTTTCTTTGAGATGAACACAATGTCATCATCTAGAAACTCTCATCATCAAGCTATCATGCTCATAACAAGGCCCAGAGGCCGAAATGAAAAGAAAAGGAGAAACAAAGGAAAGTTCAAAAAGAATCCAAGAGGAAACTAGAGAAAAACGCTTTCTTGAGCAAAACAAAGTTTGAAAACAAATCCCTACCTTGTGATGAAGGTAAAAGCTTGGACTTGAAGATGGAAATGAGATGAGCAACACCTCCTAGGATGGTGATGATGATTCGGCCTTGATGAAAGAAAAGGAAGGAAATGTGTTTCAAGTGAAGTTGTGTTTGAGGTGTGGTGTTTGAGAGGTTTGATGATGGTTCAAGGCTTTGGGGTGGTGTTTGATGGTTAAGAGATGATGATGAGATGAAGAGATGAAGAAGATAAAGATGAAAAAGAAAGGAAGAACACTCTTGAAACTTTGAGAGAAAAAGGAAGAACTAGCAAGACAACTCTAAAACTCTAAACTTAGCAAATGCTTCAAGGTGCAACAAGGCTATCACAAGCATCCTATTTATAGAAAAACAAAGCCATGGAGCTCACCAAAGGAGGGTGCTGGCCGTAGCATTGAAGGACAAAGGGAGAGGAAAATATCTCTTTGATTGTGTCATAGAAGCATGGTTTGAAGTATGGAAGCTATGCTACAAAGTATGGCTTGATGTGAGTTAATTTCCTATCAAATTTTTATGAAATTAGGCTTCTAGAAACTCGACATGGCTGGAACTTTTCCAGCCACAAATAAATGGGAAAAATGGGTTGTTTTAATTATTTATTCATATGGAAATTCAAGCTTGATTGAAAGTTATGACAAGGTATAGTGTATGTGACTTGAGGTATGGCCTTGGAGTGTTGAAAAATTGAACATATGATGCATAATGGGGAGGGACAGCTTCAGCCAAGGCTGAACAGCAGAGTGGGGGTGAGTTTTGACCATTTAATTGGGTGTTAATGGTAGGTTTAGATGTGTATTAGCTTAGGTACAAGGTTAGGAATGATTAAGCTTAAGTTTAGGTAACTAAGAATGTGATTTAGGGATTTTATGACAAGTTTAGGAGTGCTCATACATCATTAGAGAATTTTAAACTCATTTATGAATAAACAATGTGTAACACAATTCCATGATTTAAGGAATTGGAAAGAGAAAACACTATTTAAGATTCTATGACTAGGTGTCTTGAAATTAAAATATGTTTTTAGGTTGTAATTAAGTACTTTTTGGTTCTAATCAACTTTAATAAATTATTTTGACTCAAGATTAATTAAGGAAATTAATTAACCTTCGATTAGAGCCTAATATCGCTTAGGTTTGCTTAATCACGCGATTAAGCGTAAAAATACTAAACTAGGGGCAAAACCGTAATTTTGCACTAATTTTGCCCGGGACTTCTAAAATTAAAACTGAGGTCATATAATACATAAAAATGCCTTTTAAAACCATCTGGAGAAGTTTAGGGGTTCATCCGGCACTTGCAAACGGGTAAAACACCGCAGGGGTTGTAACATCCCCTGCTGCTTTATGGATTGACGACTATCCCCACAAACCAACACGGGTCTTTTCAGCATGCTTTGTCCTCACTCACACGCTTCCTAGGAAAACTTCCCAGGAGGTCACCCATCCCAAAATTACCCCAGGTCAAGCACGCTTAACTGTGGAGTTCTTTCAGTTTAGGCTACCGAAAAGAAGATGCATCTTGTTGGTATAGGTAGTGCAAATCAATTCATATAAGCCCTCCTCAACTGTATAGTCCCATACCTATACACTCTTAGGATCCCTCTCATTCGGGTGTGTAATCGGTTCATTCATGTACCCCTCCGCTTAGAGGGCCTTGCGAGAAGCCGCACCTTGTCCGTGCCCTCTTTGCACCGGCGATCACTCCTCATCCTCGTCCCCGGGCTTTACATGAAAAAAAATTAGGATGTTACATTACTCCCTACCTTAAAAAAAATTTTGCCCTCAAAATTTCATACCTGGAAATAATTCCGGATGATCTGTCTTCATACTTGATTCTAGTTCCCATGTATACTCTTCATTTCCAGGTCCACCCCAAGCCACTTTTACAAGTTGCACAGATTTATTTCTAAGTTGCCTGACTTCTCTATCAACGATCTGAATAGGAGGGGCTTGAAACATCAAGTCATCCCTTAACTGTATAGACTCGGGCTCAATGATATGGTTTTGATCTGGGTGGTACATTCGAAGTTGAGATACATGGAAGACATTATGAAGGTTGGATAAATGTGGGGGTAGGGCTATCTGGTAAGCAGCTGACCCAATTCGTTGAAGAATTTGAAAAGGACCTATAAACCTAGGTGACAACTTTTTAACTCTAAGGGCCCTACCTACTCCAGTAGTGGGCGTGACCTTCAGGAATACATGTTCTCCTTTTTGAAATTCTAAAGGTTTCCTTCGAGTATCAAGATAGCTCTTTGACGACTCTGTGCGGTGAGAATCTTGCTCCTGATCTTCTGGATTTGCTCCGTTGTTTGATTAACAAGATCGGGTCCTAATAGTCTCGCTTCTCCCGAATCATACTAACACAATGGGGATTGACATTTTCTTCCATATAGAGCTTCATACGGGGCCATGCCAATACTAGCGTGATGGTCAAGTTATTATAAGCAAACTCAACCAATGGGAGTAACTTGTCCCAACTTCCCTTCTGCTCAATCACGCATGCCCTTAGCATATCTTCCAGAGTTTGTATGGTTCGTTCTGTTTGCCCGTCAGTTTGGGGGTGATAGGCAGTGCTCAAACAAAGTTTGGTACCAAAGGCGTATTGGAACGTTCCCCAAAATCTCGAAGTAAACCTTGGATCTCTGTCAGAAACTATCGAGGAAGGAACACCGTGTAGTCTTACTATTTCTTGGATGTACAAGGAAGCTAACTTATCTAAAGGAAAATTAGCCTTAATAGGTAAGAAATGAGCAGACTTGGTCAATCTATCTACTATAACCCATATAGCATCATGACCTGATGATGTCCTTGGCAAACCCATTACAAAGTCCATAGAAATACTTTCCCACTTCCATTCCGGGATTTTTAAGGGTTGCAGGGTCCCAGCTGGTTTTTGATGTTCTATTTTAACTTTTTGGCAAGTTAAACACTTCCGACACACGCTTCTATATCTTTTTTCATTCGACCACTTAACATTTTCTTGAGATCCGCATACATTTTACTAATGCCTGGATGTATAGTAAGTTCGCCCCTATGAGCTTCCTCTAAGATCTTCTTTCTAAGATCGCCACTTGTGGGTACACATACCCTATCCTTGTATCTCCATATACCTTGTTGGTCTTGAGTGAATCCCGGCAACTTCTTTGCATGAATTGATCTTAATATCTCCTGAAATGCAGGTTTTCACATTGTGCAGCTAAAATTTGTCCTTTGAACTCACTTGTTACCTTTATTTGCCCTAGCACCACACCCTGAGGGTTCACAGACATGTCTAAACTAAGTTCCTTGAAACTTTCAACTAGCTCCGTCTCTTTAATCATCAAGCATGCTACACTTAGGGATTTTCTACTCAGAGCATCGGCAACAACATTTGCCTTACCTGGATGGTAATTCAGACTAAACTCATAGTCCTTGAGGAATTCCATCCACCTTCTTTGCCGCATATTCAACTCTTTTTGATCAAAAAGATACTTTAAACTTTTATGATCAGAGAAAACATTAAACTGCACACCATACAAATGATGTCGCCAGATCTTTAGGGCAAAAACCACAGCTGCAAGTTCAAGGTCATGGGTTGGATAGTTTACTTCATGAGGTTTCAACTGTCGAGAAGCATAGGCAACTACGTTATGATTTTGCATCAACACACATCCTAAACCCTTACTAGAAGCATCACAATAAACCTCATAGGGTATATAAGGATCAGGTAATACTAGGACTCGAGCCGTGGTTAACTTTTGTTTCAACTCCTGGAAACTATTTTCACACTCTGGTGTCCAATTGAATGGAGCATTCTTTCGGTTAATTTAGTCAAAGGTAATGCTATCTGAGAAAAATTCATGATAAAACGCCTATAATATCCAGCTAACCCTAGGAAACTCCGAATCTCACCACCGTTGTTGGTCGCTCCCAATGGAGTATCGATTCTACCTTACTGGGATCTACAGAGATTCCTCCTCCTGATACTACATGACCTAGGAATCTAACCTCTCCCATCCAGAATTCACATTTCGACAACTTAGCATACAACTTTCTCTCTCTTAGGATTTGTAACACAACCCCAAGGTGCTCCATATGTTCTTCCTCAGTCCTTGAATATATAAGTATGTCATCTATGAAGACAACTACAAATTTATCCAAGTAAGGGCGGAAGATTCGATTCATATAATCCATGAATACAAATGAGCATTAGTCAATCCAAAGGACATCACCCTATACTCGTAATGCCCATATCGAGTTCTAAAAGCAGTTTTAGGTATATCCTCATTCCGAACCCGAATCTGATGGTACCCGTATCATACAGTATATCTTTTGTAACATCCCCTGCTGCTTTATGGATTGACGACTATCCCCACAAACCAACACGGGTCTTTTCAGCATGCTTTGTCCTCACTCACATGCTTCCTAGGAAAACTTCCCAGGAGGTCACCCATCCCAAAATTACCCCAAGTCAAGCACGCTTAACTGTGGAGTTCTTTCAGTTTAGGCTACCGAAAAGAAGATGCATCTTGTTGGTATAGGTAGTGCAAATCAATTCATATAAGCCCTCCTCAACTGTATAGTCCCATACCTATACACTCTTAGGATCCCTCTCATTCGGGTGTGTAATCGGTTCATTCATGTACCCCTCCGCTTAGAGGACCTTGCGAGAAGCCGCACCTTGTCCGTGCCCTCTTTGCACCGGCGATCACTCCTCATCCTCGTCCCCGGGCTTTACATGCCCACCAGCTTCCGCCTGGTTCGTCCCCGAACCACACCGTACTGGGAGAGGTGCAAGCTCTGATACCATTTGTAACATCCCCTGCTGCTTTATGGATTGACGACTATCCCCACAAACCAACACGGGTCTTTTCAGCATGCTTTGTCCTCACTCACATGCTTCCTAGGAAAACTTCCCAGGAGGTCACCCATCCCAAAATTACCCTAAGTCAAGCACGCTTAACTGTGGAGTTCTTTCAGTTTAGGCTACCGAAAAGAAGATGCATCTTGTTGGTATAGGTAGTGCAAATCAATTCATATAAGCCCTCCTCAACTGTATAGTCCCATACCTATACACTCTTAGGATCCCTCTCATTCGGGTGTGTAATCGGTTCATTCATGTACCCCTCCGCTTAGAGGACCTTGCGAGAAGCCGCACCTTGTCCGTGCCCTCTTTGCACCGGCGATCACTCCTCATCCTCGTCCTCGGGCTTTACATGAACACACAGAAATGGACCTAAGACATCTAACACCAATTAGTCTACAAGCTGGTAAGTTCCTGGCACTATACTACACTACATACAAGTCAATAGCCCACGTAAGTCTCATGTCCTCCTACGCGAAACCATTGGCCATCGGTATGATGGCCTCTCCTCAGCCAGAGGCATCTGCAGAGTCTGAGCACAATACAGCATATACACAAATAGGGGTGAGAATATTATAAAATTCTCAGTAGGGTAACCCCTTACATACAGACAGAATATAAACAGTAAATGCATTTATAATAATAAAGAAAAACATCATGTTAGATCACATATACCAATAAATCAAAGACAACTATTTGTGAAGAGCTAGATTTATAAATTTATGGATATCAGACCCCGTAGACCCACCGGAACAGCTGAAACCTTAGATTCAATTATTTGGAAATTATAGCAAAGAAGGTGGATGGAATTCCTCAAGGACTATGAGTTTAGTCTGAATTACCATCCAGGCAAGGCAAATGTTGTTGTCGATGCTCTGAGTAGAAAATCCCTAAGTGTAGCATGCTTGATGATTAAAGAGACGGAGCTAGTTGAAAGTTTCAAGGAACTTAGTTTAGACATGTCTGTGAACCCTCAGGGTGTGGTGCTAGGGCAAATAAAGGTAACAAGTGAGTTCAAAGGACAAATTTTAGCTGCACAACGTGAAAACCCAGAATTTCAGGAGATATTAAGATCAATTCATGCAAAGAAGTTGCCAGGATTCACTCAAGACCAACAAGGTATATGGAGATACAAGGATAGGGTATGTGTACCCACAAGTGGCGATCTTAGAAAGAAGATCTTAGAGGAAGCTCATAGGGGCGAACTTACTATACATCCAGGCATTAGTAAAATGTATGCGGATCTCAAGAAAATGTTCTGGTGGTCAGGAATGAAAAAAGATATAGAAGCGTGTGTCAGGAAGTGTTTAACTTGCCAAAAAGTTAAAATAGAACATCAAAAACCAGCTGGGACCCCGCAACCCTTAGAAATCCCGGAATGGAAGTGGGAAAGTATTTCTATGGACTTTGTAATGGGTTTGCCAAGGACATCATCAGGTCATGATGCTATATGGGTTATAGTAGATAGATTGACCAAGTCTGCTCATTTCTTACCTATTAAGGCTAATTTTCCTTTAGATAAGTTAGCTTCCTTGTACATCCAAGAAATAGTAAGACTACACGGTGTTCCTTCCTCGATAGTTTCTGACAGAGATCCAAGGTTTACTTGAGATTTTGGGAACGTTCCAAAAAGCCTTTGGTACCAAACTTTGTTTGAGCACCGCCTATCACCCCCAAATCGACGGCAAACAGAATCTAACCATACAAACTCGGAAGATATGCTAAGGGCATGCGTGATTGAGCGAAGGGAAGTTGGGACAAGTTACTCCCATTGGTTGAGTTTGCTTATAATAACAGCCATCATGCTAGTATTGGCATGGCCCCGTATGAAGCTCTATATGGAACAAAATGTCAATCCCCATTGTGTTGGTATGATTCGGGAGAAGCGAGACTATTAGGACCCGATCTTGTTAATCAAACAACGAAGAAAATCCAGTAAGATCAGAGCAAGATTCTCACCGCAGTAGTCGCCAAAAGAGCTATGCTGATACTCGAAGGAAACCTTTAGAATTTCAAAAAGGAGAACATGTATTCCTGAAGGTCACGCCCACTACTGGAGTAGGTAGGGCCCTTAGAGTTAAAAAGTTGTCACCTAGGTTTATAGGTCCTTTTCAAATTCTTCAACGAATTGGGTCAGCTGCTTACGGATAGCCTTACCCCACATTTATCCAACCTTCATAATGTCTTCCATGTATCTCAACTTGAATGTACCACCCAGATCAAAACCATATCATTGAGCAGAGTCTATACAGTTAAGGGATGACTTGATGTTTCAAGCCCCTCCTATTCAGATCGTTGATAGAGAAGTCAGGCAACTTAGAAATAAATCTGTGCAACTTGTAAAAGTGGCTTGGGGTGGACCTGGAAATGAAGAGTATACATGGGAACTAGAATCAAGTATGAAGACAGATCATCCGGAATTATTTGTGTATGAAATTTTGAGGGCAAAATTTTTTTAAGGTAGGGAGTAATGTAACATCCTAATTTTTTTTCAGAAAATAATTGAGGCTTTAGTAGTAAGAATATCAAAATTTTGGTGTACATAAAAATGATGAGAACAATGTAACGAACGTAAAAAAAAAAAAAAAAAAAAAAAAGAAAAACGTGAATAGTGTTTTGCAGACCCCGTAGACCCACCGGAACAGCTGAAACCTTAGATTCAAGACCTGAAGGTGCCCAAAATTTGGAAATTATAGGATTAAGGTTAGAAATAGGTAGGAATAAGTATTTTATACTTAGAATTAATTTTCAGGCAATAGTTGATTACCCGAGTATACTTTGTTTTACGGTTGATAAACTTTCGGTGTGCGATTTTTACACCGAAAGAAAGCTTAATCCATAAGATTTGGATAGTGTCTATCCATTTAAACCAAGTGGATGGCCAAGATTCAATCTAGCTTTCCAAGATCAAATCCTAGCCATTCATCTTATATTTTTTTTGAAAGAACTTGATTTTATATTAAATAACTAGTACAACTTAATTAAATATCATTAAAAAGCCAACCTTATCACTCCATTTTCTTCATCATTCTCGGCCATTCTCTGACCACACACAGCCTCCATTTTTCTTCCATTGAAACATCCATGAGCAAGCTTTAAACCTCCAAATACCTAGTTTAAAATTTCCAAAATCACAAACTCCCTTCACTAATCTTATTCCACTCATCAAGATCTTTCAATCTAACCGATTAGAATTTGAATCCATCAACTTTTCCTACTTTGAGAGCTTATTATCAGCTGTGTAAGGAAGGGTTTGGTGTGGGTTAGAAGGCTTGGAAGTAAAGGAAATCAATCTTGGAGCCAAGAGCTTGAAAGCTTCAAAGTGTAGGGTTTTCTTTGGCCTTTTTCTTTCCAAATTATTCTGTAAATTTTTTTTGGGTTTTATTCCGAAATTTATGGTTATATTTGATGATAATATGTTGATATTTATGTGTTAATTTTGGTGGAGTGTTTGGATGAGGTTAAATAATGATTTTTGTCAAAATAAGTTTTGGCTAGGCTGCTGAATTTTCGGATTTCAGCAGGACAGGATTTGTTCATGAATTTTCTGGTTCAATTTTAGTCATTTTTATGAGCTATAAAAATTATATGTTGAAGCTAACATCATAATGAAACTCTGATAATTTTCGTGGTGCATAATAAAGAGTTTTACTGCCTGAGAAAAATCAAGAACCAAGAATATATCTATGCTGGCTGAAATCTTGGTACTGAAGCTGTGAATTTGTATAAATTTTTATTCATAGAAAATGATGGAGTTATCCTTTGAAATTTTTACAGAGTTTTGTAGACATCTTTAAGTATAACTGTGATTTTTATTTTGATTTGTTTCTATCATTTGCTAAAGTTAAAAATTGTGTGAATCCTATTCTGAGCTGTGAAAAAGTGGCCTCGACCACTAAAATTGTAGAATTTATTTGACATGGTTACAGTAAATCTGTCAAGAAAATTTGGAATGGTGAAGATGTATTAAGTTAATGATAGAAATCTATTTAATCCAAGTATATATCATATGAATGCATGTTAATTGTTTGAAAGGCTTGTTTATAAAGTATGAATGAGACTCCAAGGATACTAAATGCCTATATCTGGGATACAAACTGACTTTGAAATAGAAAGGTCCATGACATGGTTGTATGACAAAAGAGAATATGTGAAATTTAATGGTGCATGTTTTAACATATGTGGAAAATAGAAACAAGGCTTATGTGTGATAGAGAGGGAAGGCAAAAATAAGAACTTCCCAAGAAATTTTATGAGTCAGTAGATTTATCGACTAGGAAATAGAACTGTGTATGATTGAAATGGAAAAAATTAAGTCTGATGATCACGAATAGGAATGAGCTCATGTCCTAGCAGTCTATGGTCCTCGGAGGAGTTATCCACTACATATGTTACCTGATGTGAATCTAAGCCTTCCCTATGTTAATAAAAAGAACTACTACACTAAGTTGAATTCCATGTGATATAAGAGAAACACTTATGATTAATACCATTTTGCATATAATTTTCTTTGACTCATGTATGCTAATATTGGTATATGTGATCTAACATGATGTTTTTCTTTATTATTATAAATGCATTTACTGTTTATATTCATACTGTATGTAAGGGGTTACCCTCTGAGAATTTTATAATATTCTCACCCTTATTTGTGTATATCTTTGTATTGTGCTCAGACTCTGCAGATGCCTCTGGCTGAGGAGACGCCATCATACCGATGGCCAATGGTTTCGCGTAGGAGGACATGAGACTTACGTGGGCTATTGACTTGTATGTAGTGTAGTATAGTGCCAGGAACTTACCAGCTTGTAGACTAATTGGTGTTAGATGTCTTAGGTCCATTTCTGTGTGTTTAGTATTTTGTTGGACCTTGATATTTGAGCAAGCTTGGTAGATCTTTTGATAGTAGTTCCTGTGTTGTATTATAAGTGAAGTGATTTAATTTCAAATATGGTATGTATTATAGAAAACGGTATGTAAAGTAATAATATATGTACATTTTATAGTAGTTTTCTTTATAACTCTAGAGTTTGATTTATCTTATTTCATTTCATTTGACTAGTGGATATTATAGAAAGGAAGTGATACTCTTCTAATTACAATGTTAATGCTCGAGTAATACATGGTAGTTAGGAGGGTGTTACATTATGAGCAATAAGTGTTTCTCAGCTAAATGTATATATATATACATTATCAATAAGTGTTTCAATCACTTGTAACATCCAGCTAGGAAAACTCCGAATTAAGTTATAATACAAGAATTAACATTTATAAATGTTAATGATAAATATTTAATTTATCATATTTGTAACATATTTAATTTCAAATATGGTATGTATCAATAAATGGTATCACTTGTATAATTTCACCGTACGCCTATAATATCCAGCTAACCCTAGGAAACTCCGAATCTCAGTCACCGTTGTTGGTCGTTCCCAATGGAGTCTCGATTCTACCTTACTGGGATCTACAGAGATTCCTCCTCCTGATACTACATGACCTAGGAATCTAACCTCTCCCATCCAGAATTCACATTTCGACAACTTAGCATACAACTTTCTCTCTCTTAGGATTTGTAACACAACCCCAAGGTGCTCCATATGTTCTTCCTCAGTCCTTGAATATATAAGTATGTCATCTATGAAGACAACTACAAATTTATCCAAGTAAGGGCGGAAGATTCGATTCATATAATCCATGAATACAGCCGGAGCATTAGTCAATCCAAAGGACATCACCCTATACTCGTAATGCCCATATCGAGTTCTAAAAGCGCTTTAGGTATATCCTCATTAGAACCCGAATCTGATGGTACCCCTCCGCTTAGAGGACCTTGCGAGGAGCCGCTCCTTGTCCGTGCCCTCTTTGCACCGGCGATCACTCCTCGTCCTCGTCCCCGGGCGTTACATGATCAGAGCTTAATCCATAAGATTTGGATAGTGTCTATCCATTTAAACCACACATTCTTTCTAGGAAATTTGTAAATCACCACACATATACCAAAATTTTGATTTACATCACCAAAATTTGTAACACCGAAAGAAAGCTTAATCCATAAGATTTGGATAGTGTCTATCCATTTAAACCAAGTGGATGGCCAAGATTCAATCTAGCTTTCCAAGATCAAATCCTAGCCATCCATCTTATATTTTTTTTGAAAGAACTTGATTTTATATTAAATAACTAGTACAACTTAATTAAATATCATTAAAAAGCCAACCTTATCACTCCATTTTCTTCATCATTCTCGGCCATTCTCTGACCACACACAGCCTCCATTTTTCTTCCATTGAAACATCCATGAGCAAGCTTTAAACCTCCAAATACCTAGCTTAAAATTTCCAAAATCACAAACTCCCTTCACTAATCTTATTCCACTCATCAAGATCTTTCAATCTAACCGATTAGAATTTGAATCCATCAACTTTTCCTACTTTGAGAGCTTATTATCAGCTGTGTAAGGAAGGGTTTGGTGTGGGTTAGAAGGCTTGGAAGTAAAGGAAATCAATCTTGGAGCCAAGAGCTTGAAAGCTTCAAAGTGTAGGGTTTTCTTTGGCCTTTTTCTTTCCAAATTATTCTGTAAATTTTTTTTGGGTTTTATTCCGAAATTTATGGTTATATTTGATGATAATATGTTGATATTTATGTGTTAATTTTGGTGGAGTGTTTGGATGAGGTTAAATAATGATTTTTGTCAAAATAAGTTTTGGCTAGGCTGCTGAATTTTCGGATTTCAGCAGGACAGGATTTGTTCATGAATTTTCTGGTTCAATTTTATTCATTTTTATGAGCTATAAAAATTATATGTTGAAGCTAACATCATAATGAAACTCTGATAATTTTCGTGGTGCATAATAAAGAGTTTTACTGCCTGAGAAAATCAAGAACCAAGAATATATCTATGCTGGCTGAAATCTTGGTACTGAAGCTGTGAATTTGTATAAATTTTTATTCATAGAAAATGATGGAGTTATCCTTTGAAATTTTTACAGAGTTTTGTAGACATCTTTAAGTATAACTGTGATTTTTATTTTGATTTGTTTCTATCATTTGCTAAAGTTAAAAATTGTGTGAATCCTATTCGAAGTTGTGAAAAAGTGGCCTCTGACCACTAAAATTGTAGAATTTATTTGACATGGTTCTGGTAAATCTGTCAAGAAGCTGGAATGGTGAAGATGTATTAAGTTAATGATAGAAATCTATTTAATCCAAGTATATATCATATGAATGCATGTTAATTGTTTGAAAGGCTTGTTTATAAAGTATGAATGAGACTCCAAGGATACTAAATGCCTATATCCGGATACAAACCTGACTTTGAAATAGAAAGGTCCATGACATGGTTGTATGACAAAAGAGAATATGTGAAATTTAATGGTGCATGTTTTAACATATGTGGAAAATAGAAACAAGGCTTATGTGTGATAGAGAGGGAAGGCAAAAATAAGAACTTCCCAAGAAATTTTATGAGTCGGTAGACTTATCGACTAGGAAATAGAACTGTGTGTGATTGAAATGGAAAAAATGAAGTCTGATGATCACGAATAGGAATGAGCTCATGTCCTAGCAGTCTATGGTCCTCGGAGGAGTTATCCACTACATATGTTACCTGATGTGAATCTAAGCCTTCCCTATGTTAATAAAAAGAACTACTACACTAAGTTGAATTCCATGTGATATAAGAGAAACACTTATGATTAATACCATTTTGCATATAATTTTCTTTGACTCATGTATGCTAATATTGGTATATGTGATCTAACATGATGTTTTTCTTTATTATTATAAATGCATTTACTGTTTATATTAATGTCTGTATGTAAGGGGTTACCCTACTGGGAATTTTATAATATTCTCACCCTTATTTGTGTATATGCTGTATAGTGCTCTGACTCTGCAGATGCCTCTGGCTGAGGAGAGGCCATCATACCGATGGCCAATGGTTTGGCGTAGGAGGACATGAGACTTACGTGGGCTATTGACTTGTATGTAGTGTAGTATAGTGCCAGGAACTTACCAGCTTGTAGACTAATTGGTGTTAGATGTCTTAGGTCCATTTCTGTGTGTTTAGTATTTTGTTGGACCTTGATATTTGAGCAAGCTTGGTAGATCTTTTGATAGTAGTTCCTGTGTTGTATTATAAGTGAAGTGATTTAATTTCAAATATGGTATGTATTATAGAAAACGGTATGTAAAGTAATAATATATGTACATTTTATAGTAGTTTTCTTTATAACTCTAGAGTTTGATTTATCTTATTTCATTTCATTTGACTAGTGGATATTATAGAAAGGAAGTGATACTCTTCTAATTACAATGTTAATGCTCGAGTAATACATGGTAGTTAGGAGGGTGTTACATTATGAGCAATAAGTGTTTCTCAGCTAAATGTATATATATATACATTATCAATAAGTGTTTCAATCACTTGTAACATCCAGCTAGGAAAACTCCGAATTAAGTTATAATACAAGAATTAACATTTATAAATGTTAATGATAAATATTTAATTTATCATATTTGTAACATATTTAATTTCAAATATGGTATGTATCAATAAATGGTATCACTTGTATAATTTCACCGTACGCCTATAATATCCAGCTAACCCTAGGAAACTCCGAATCTCAGTCACCGTTGTTGGTCGTTCCCAATGGAGTACTGATTCTACCTTACTGGGATCTACAGAGATTCCTCCTCCTGATACTACATGACCTAGGAATCTAACCTCTCCCATCCAGAATTCACATTTCGACAACTTAGCATACAACTTTCTCTCTCTTAGGATTTGTAACACAACCCCAAGGTGCTCCATATGTTCTTCCTCAGTCCTTGAATATATAAGTATGTCATCTATGAAGACAACTACAAATTTATCCAAGTAAGGGCGGAAGATTCGATTCATATAATCCATGAATACAGCCGGAGCATTAGTCAATCCAAAGGACATCACCCTATACTCGTAATGCCCATATCGAGTTCTAAAAGCAGTTTTAGGTATATCCTCATTCCGAACCCGAATCTGATGGTACCCCTCCGCTTAGAGGACCTTGCGAGGAGCCGCTCCTTGTCCGTGCCCTCTTTGCACCGGTGATCACTCCTCGTCCTCGTCCCCGGGCGTTACATGATCAGAGCTTAATCCATAAGATTTGGATAGTGTCTATCCATTTAAACCACACATTCTTTCTAGGAAATTTGTAAATCACCACACATATACCAAAATTTTGATTTACATCACCAAAATTTGTAACACCGAAAGAAAGCTTAATCCATAAGATTTGGATAGTGTCTATCCATTTAAACCAAGTGGATGGCCAAGATTCAATCTAGCTTTCCAAGATCAAATCCTAGCCATTCATCTTATATTTTTTTTGAAAGAACTTGATTTTATATTAAATAACTAGTACAACTTAATTAAATATCATTAAAAAGCCAACCTTATCACTCCATTTTCTTCATCATTCTCGGCCATTCTCTGACCACACACAGCCTCCATTTTTCTTCCATTGAAACATCCATGAGCAAGCTTTAAACCTCCAAATACCTAGCTTAAAATTTCCAAAATCACAAACTCCCTTCACTAATCTTATTCCACTCATCAAGATCTTTCAATCTAACCGATTAGAATTTGAATCCATCAACTTTTCCTACTTTGAGAGCTTATTATCAGCTGTGTAAGGAAGGGTTTGGTGTGGGTTAGAAGGCTTGGAAGTAAAGGAAATCAATCTTGGAGCCAAGAGCTTGAAAGCTTCAAAGTGTAGGGTTTTCTTTGGCCTTTTTCTTTCCAAATTATTCTGTAAATTTTTTTGGGTTTTATTCCGAAATTTATGGTTATATTTGATGATAATATGTTGATATTTATGTGTTAATTTTGGTGGAGTGTTTGGATGAGGTTAAATAATGATTTTTGTCAAAATAAGTTTTGGCTAGGCTGCTGAATTTTCGGATTTCAGCAGGACAGGATTTGTTCATGAATTTTCTGGTTCAATTTTAGTCATTTTTATGAGCTATAAAAATTATATGTTGAAGCTAACATCATAATGAAACTCTGATAATTTTCGTGGTGCATAATAAAGAGTTTTACTGCCTGAGAAAAATCAAGAACCAAGAATATATCTATGCTGGCTGAAATCTTGGTACTGAAGCTGTGAATTTGTATAAATTTTTATTCATAGAAAATGATGGAGTTATCCTTTGAAATTTTTACAGAGTTTTGTAGACATCTTTAAGTATAACTGTGATTTTTATTTTGATTTGTTTCTATCATTTGCTAAAGTTAAAAATTGTGTGAATCCTATTCTGAGCTGTGAAAAAGTGGCCTCTGACCACTAAAATTGTAGAATTTATTTGACATGGTTCTGGTAAATCTGTCAAGAAGCTGGAATGGTGAAGATGTATTAAGTTAATGATAGAAATCTATTTAATCCAAGTATATATCATATGAATGCATGTTAATTGTTTGAAAGGCTTGTTTATAAAGTATGAATGAGACTCCAAGGATACTAAATGCCTATATCTGGGATACAAACCTGACTTTGAAATAGAAAGGTCCATGACATGGTTGTATGACAAAAGAGAATATGTGAAATTTAATGGTGCATGTTTTAACATATGTGGAAAATAGAAACAAGGCTTATGTGTGATAGAGAGGGAAGGCAAAAATAAGAACTTCCCAAGAAATTTTATGAGTCGGTAGACTTATCGACTAGGAAATAGAACTGTGTGTGATTGAAATGGAAAAAATAAAGTCTGATGATCACGAATAGGAATGAGCTCATGTCCTAGCAGTCTATGGTCCTCGGAGGAGTTATCCACTACATATGTTACCTGATGTGAATCTAAGCCTTCCCTATGTTAATAAAAAGAACTACTACACTAAGTTGAATTCCATGTGATATAAGAGAAACACTTATGATTAATACCATTTTGCATATAATTTTCTTTGACTCATGTATGCTAATATTGGTATATGTGATCTAACATGATGTTTTTCTTTATTATTATAAATGCATTTACTGTTTATATTCTGTCTGTATGTAAGGGGTTACCCTACTGAGAATTTTATAATATTCTCACCCCTATTTGTGTATATGCTGTATTGTGCTCAGACTCTGCAGATGCCTCTGGCTGAGGAGAGGCCATCATACCGATGGCCAATGGTTTCGCGTAGGAGGACATGAGACTTACGTGGGCTATTGACTTGTATGTAGTGTAGTATAGTGCCAGGAACTTACCAGCTTGTAGACTAATTGGTGTTAGATGTCTTAGGTCCATTTCTGTGTGTTTAGTATTTTGTTGGACCTTGATATTTGAGCAAGCTTGGTAGATCTTTTGATAGTAGTTCCTGTGTTGTATTATAAGTGAAGTGATTTAATTTCAAATATGGTATGTATTATAGAAAATAAATGATAAGTTATAATACATATAATTAATTTCTTGACAGATTTACCAGAACCATGTCAAATAAATTCTACAATTTTAGTGGTCAGAGGCCACTTTTTCACAGCTCAGAATAGGATTCACACAATTTTTAACTTTAGCAAATGATAGAAACAAATCAATTGAGTAAATGCCAATAATGATAAATGTATAATTCACCTTCATAAATGTATAATTATATATATATAAGTGTTTCAATATTGGTAATGATAAATGTATATATATATACATTATCAATAGTCTTATTATATATATATAAGTGTTTCAATATTGGTAATGATAAATGTATAATTCACCTTCATAAATGTATAATTTACCAATAATTCTTTCTAGCTCTTCACAACTATTCGGAGTTTCCTAGGGTTAGCTCTATCCATAAATTTATAAATCTAGCTTCACATATACCAATATTAGCATACATGAGTCAAAGACAACTTTCTGTGAAGAGCTAGATTTACAATATTGGTGCCATAAATTCAAGTACTGATATCCATAAATTTATAAGTCAAATTTACTTCTCTATCCATAAATTTGTAAATTTTGGTATATGTTGTCAAAATTCTATCCATTTAAATTCTAGGGATATCCAATAAGTTGCATAAATTTTGGTGCCACTCATTCTTTCATATCCCATGACTGTGTACAGAAGTTGCAACTATCTGTGTCTGAACTACCTTATGATCTTCTTGTATCCACTCCTCTTCTTTGGTCCTATTAGGACTTGTTATACCTGTGTAAATATTCCTTTTCAAATAGGTGCTAGAGACTTTACTGCCAATTTAGTTTGTCTTCCTTTATCTGGTCTAGATGTAATTTTAGGTATGGATTGGCTAGTACCCAATTATGTCCTTTTACACTGTCCAGATCGAGCTGCCATATTTCTTTCCACTATACCCTCCATTCCTGTGGTTCCTTTTTCTTTTTATTTGAACTTTGTAACATCCCCTGCTGCTTTATGGATTAGTCGATCCTAAGGGACGGGGGAAGCCCGTCTGATAGCGCTCTGAGCGCGAACAGAGGGGAAAGGTTCCATGTGAACGGCACTTGCACATGGGTTAGTCAATCCATAAAGCAGCAGGGGATGTTACAAATGGTATCAGAGCCTGCACCTCTCCTAGTACGGTGTGGTTCGGGGACGAACCAAGCGGAAGCTGGTGGGCATGTAACGCCCGGGGACGAGGACAGGGAGTGATCGCCGGTGCAAAGAGGGCACGGACAAGGAGCGGCTCCTCACAAGGTCCTCCAAGCGGAGGGGTGCATGAATGAACCGATTACACACCCGAATAAGAGGGATCCTAAGACTGTATAGGTATGGGACTATACAGTTGAGGAGGGCTTATATGAATTGATTTGTACTACCTATACCAACAAGATGCATCTTCTTTTCGGTAGCCCAAACTGAAAGAACTCCACAGTTAAGCGTGCTTAACCTGGGGTAATTTAGGGATGGGGGACCTCCTGGGAAGTTTTCCTAGGAAGCGTGTGAGTGAGGACAAAGCATGCTAAAAAGACCCGTGTTGGTTTGTGGGGACAGTCGTCAATCCATAAAGCAGTAGGGGATGTTACAAATTTGAATACAGTTGCACCTCGTAATTGATCCTAGATCAGGGTACCATCAGATTCGGGTTCGGAATGAGGATATACCTAAAACTGCTTTTAGAACTCGATATGGGCATTACGAGTATAGGGTGATGTCCTTTGGATTGACTAATGCTCCGGCTGTATTCATGGATTATATGAATCGAATCTTCCGCCCTTACTTGGATAAATTTGTAGTTGTCTTCATAGATGACATACTTATATATTCAAGGACTGAGGAAGAACATATGGAGCACCTTGGGGTTGTGTTACAAATGGTATCAAGGCTACCGAAAAGAAGATGCATCTTCTTTTCGGTAGCCTAAACTGAAAGAACTCCACAGTTAAGCGTGCTTGACTTAGGGTAATTTTGGGATGGGTGACCTCCTGGGAAGTTTTCCTAGGAAGCATGTGAGTGAGGACAAAGCATGCTGAAAAGACCCGTGTTGGTTTGTGGGGATAGTCGTCAATCCATAAAGCAGCAGGGGATGTTACAAATGGTATCAGAGCCTGCACCTCTCGATGACGGTGTGGTTAGGGGGCGAACGGCGGAAGTCAGTGGGCATGTAAAGCCCGGGGACGAGGATGAGGAGTGATCGCCGGTGCAAAGAGGGCACGGACATGGTGCGGCTTCTCGCAAGGTCCTCTAAGCGGAGGGGTACATGAATGAACCGATTACACACCCGAATGAGAGGGATCCTAAGAGTGTATAGGTATGGGACTATACAGTTGAGGAGGGCTTATATGAATTGATTTGCACTACCTATACCAACAAGATGCATCTTCTTTTCGGTAGCCTAAACTGAAAGAACTCCACAGTTAAGCGTGCTTGACTTGGGGTAATTTTGGGATGGGTGACCTCCTGGGAAGTTTTCCTAGGAAGCATGTGAGTGAGGACAAAGCATGCTGAAAAGACCCGTGTTGGTTTGTGGGGATAGTCGTCAATCCATAAAGCAGCAGGGGATGTTACAGGGGTGTTTTGGTCATTTTGACCCGAAAACTCGAGAAACGAGATTTTCGATCCCGGGAAGGTACACAAGTTATCTAATCCCCTTCCAACATTGATTTTGCCCTTCGAGTACTGTCGAACCGGCTTTCCTCGAATTTCGGGCTGAAAATGACCTCACGGGCATTTTGGTCATTTTCACTCTAACAGAAAAATCGGGGCGTTACATTACTCCCCTCCTTAAAAAGAATTTCGCCCTCGAAATTCGTACCTTAGAAAAGTTCTGGATATTTGGATTTCATCTCTGATTCTAGTTCCCACGTGTATTCTTCCGTTTTGTCTCGTCCCCACGCCACTTTCACCAAAGGAACAGACTTGTTCCTTAACTGCTTGACTCCGTGATCCACTATTCTCGTAGGCAGTACATTGAAAGTGAGGTCCTCCCTCAACTGTACATGCTCTGGTTCTAGGACATGGCTAGGGTCGGACTCATATTTACGTAACTGGGAGACGTGAAAGACATCATGAAGGTTTGACAGATTGGGTGGTAAGGCTATTTTATAAGCTACAGATCCGATTCTCTGAAGAATTTCAAAAGGACCAAGAAATCGGGGACTCAACTTTTTAACTTTCATGGCTCTTCCTATTCCTGTAGTGGGGGTGATTCTTAGAAATACATGTTCTCCTTCTTGGAACTCCAAGGGCTTGCGCCTTTTGTCCGCGTAGCTTTTCTGTCGACTCTGAGCGGTTAAGATTCTATCCTTGATTTTCTTGATTTGCTGCGTCGTTTCCCTCACTACCTCAGGTCTTAAGACACTTTGTTCTCCGGGCTCGTACCAACACAAAGGTGACTGGCACTTCCTTCCATATAACGCCTCGTACGGTGCCATACCGATGCTTGCGTGATAACTGTTGTTATACGCGAACTCGATCAAAGGCATGTACTTATCCCAACTTCCTTTCTGATCCAAGACACATGCTCTCAGCATATCTTCCAGGGTTTGGATCGTCCTCTCAGATTGACCATCCGTCTGTGGGTGGTAAGCAGTGCTCAAGCACAACTTAGAACCAAACGCCCTTTGAAAGGCTCCCCAAAAACGTGACGTAAACCGTAGATGTTGATCCGAGATTATCGTTGATGGTACTCCATGCAACCTTACTACTTTTTGGATGTAAAGTTGGGCCAACTTATCCAAAGAGTATGTGACTTGAATAGGTAGAAAGTGAGCCGACTTAGTCAGTCGATCCATGATTACCCATACGGCATCGTGACCAGCTTGGGTCCTCGGCAATCCTGTCATGAAATCCATTGATATACTCTCCCACTTCCACTCGGGGATTGATAGGGGTTGCAACATGCCAGAGGGTTTTTGGTGTTCGATCTTAACCTTTTGACACATCAAACACTTACTCACCCAGGCAACCACATCCTTCTTTAATCCGGGCCACCAAAACATCCTCTTCAAGTCCTGATACATCTTGGTAGTACCAGGATGGATGGCAAAATGGCTCTTGTGAGCCTCCTCCAAGATCTTCTCTCGGAGGTCGCCATCTTGTGGCACACAGATTCGCCCCTCGAACCTCCACAACCAGTCGAGGCCTCGTACAAATCCTTTCAACTTTCCGGCCTTAACTGCCTCGATTGTATCCATAAAGTCCTCATTTTCTCTTTGGGCAAGCATAATCCGTTGCTTAAACCCACTGGTCACCGTGAGATGACTCATCACGATGCCATTCTCCGTTATAGACATCCCAAGATTCATATCCCCAAACTGCTCTATTAACCCAACTTCATTAACCATCATACTTGACAGACGTAACGAGTTTCGGCTCAAGGCGTCGGCTACTACATTAGCCTTGCCGGGGTGGTAACTTAAGGCAAAATCGTAGTCCTTGAGGAATTCCATCCATCTTCTTTGCCTCATATTCAACTCCTTTTGATCAAAGAGATGCTTGAGACTCTTATGATCGGAGAAAACTTCAAACCTTACACCATACAGATGGTGTCTCCACATCTTTAGAGCGAACACGATGGCTGCTAGTTCTAGGTCATGGGTGGGGTAGGTTGCCTCGTGAGGCTTGAGTTGTCTGGACGCATAGGCTACCACTTGCCTGTTTTGCATCAACACACAACCTAAACCCTTGCCAGAATCGCAATATACCTCGAAAGGTACATTGGGGTCAGGTAAAACTAAAACTGGGGTTGAGGTGAGCTTTTCCTTAAGCTCTAGGAAACTCTTTTCACACTCGGGGCTCCACTCAAACGGGGCATTCTTCCTAGTGAGCTTGGTTAAGGGTAGGGCTAACTGGGAAAATCCTTTGATAAACCTACGGTAATATCCAGCTAAACCCAAAAAGCTTCTAATCTCAGTTATAGAGGTTGGTCTATCCCAATTCATCACAGCTTCTATCTTACTTGGGTTGACAGCTATGCCACCCTTTGACACAACATGTCCTAAAAACTTTACCTCCTCTAACCAAAATTCACACTTAGACAACTTAGCATATAACTTCTTCTCCTTTAACACCTCTAAAACCAGCCTCAAATGACGCTCATGCTCCTCGTAGGTTTTCGAATAGATGAGAATATCATCTATGAACACAACCACGAATTGATCTAAATAAGGTCTAAAGATCCTATTCATGTAATCCATAAAAACTACGGGAGCATTCGTCAAACCAAACGACATTACATTGAACTCAAAGTGTCCATACCGAGTTCGAAAGGCGGTTTTAGGAATATCCGAATCTCTAACCCTAATCTGATGGTAACCAGACCTTAAATTAATCTTAGAAAATACTACGGCTCCCTTCAATTGGTCCATAAGATCATCAATTCTCGGTAACGGGTACTTGTTCTTTATGGTTACTTGATTTAACTGCCTATAGTCTATACACATCCTCATACTTCCGTCTTTCTTTTTCACAAATAAGACCGGAGCGCCCCAAGGTGAAGCACTCGGCCTTATAAAACTCTTCTCCAACAGTTCCTCTAATTGGGTTTTTAGTTCTGCTAGCTCCAAAGGTGACATCCTATATGGGGCTATAGAGATTGGTCCTGTTCCAGGAACCAACTCTATGGAGAATTCAACTTCTCTCTCGGGAGGGAACTCGGGTATTTCATCCGGAAACACCTCGGGATAGTCTCTCACCACAGGTATCTCACCTAGGTTACGCTCCAAAGTCTACATCGCAGCGGCTAGGAGAACGTATCCATAGCTTTCTCTCCACTACAGAAGACCTCTCTTGAATTTAGAGTCTGACCTAATGGGTTGAGTGATGTTTTCGGGAGGAGAGGGGAAAACTATGGTTTGGGTTCCACAATCTAACATCACACGATTAGCGTGAAGCCAATTCATGCCTAAGATAATGCCTATGTCTTTTAAGGGTAAACAAATTAAATCTATGATAAAAGACCTATTTTCTACAACAAGATGACAGTTTAAACAACAGCAGCCAGGTATTAGCAGGCGATTTGTAGGAGTAGAAACAATGAGATCAAAGGGAAGTTTAGAGACTCTTAGATTTAAGGACTCGACACTAGCAAGTGAAATAAAAGAATGGGTAGCACCAGAGTCATATAGTACAGTTAAGGGTTTACTGTTTACTTCGCACATACCTTCAATGAGATCTTTGGACTTCTTGGCGTCTTCCGCATTAAGGGTAAAGACTCTTCCTTGGTATTGTGGTCGGGGATTCTGGTTCGACGTCCCTTGTCTGGTGCAGTCCTTTGCATAGTGGCCAGGCTTGCCACACTTGAAGCACACATTCTGACCGGCTAAGCATGGGCGATTCCCGTGATTCTTCCCGCATTGGGGACAGACATCAGCAGATGTTGCTTCGGGGTAAGCAGCAAGGGTTTGTGGCGCCTTGTTCTTGGCTCCACTTGGTCCTCCATTGTGGTTCCGGGGTCCACCCAGTCCACGGGGTTGATTGTTGAAATTACTCGGGCCTTGATATTGAAACGGCGGCCTTTGGTGTTGCTTGGATTGTTGGTGTGCAGGAGCTCTCGGTGATTGTTGTTGTTGTTGTCAGAACTGGTTGGTCTGGTAGGGGTTGTAGTGATTCCTCGAAGGGTACTGCGGTTTGAACTTCGGGGCTTGAGGTCCGAGCCCCTTAGCTCGCTCCGCCCTCGTGATTTGCATCTTTCTCTGTCCTTCTTCAAGGATCCGGCACTTGTTGACCAGAGTCGGGAAGTCTCTGATCTCCATGTGGGCCATGGCGTAGTTCATCTCCGCCTTCAGACCGGCCTCATACTTGACGCATTTCCAAACCTCATCGGGGTTTCCTTGAAACACCCGAGAGAACTTGATCAGCTCCTCGAATTTTGCAGTGTACTGGGCAACAGTAGACCCTCCCTAGGTCAACTGCATGAACTCAATGTCCTTTGCATTCCTTACGGACTCCGGGAAATACTATTTGTAGAAGTAAGTCTTGAACAGCTCCCAGTCAATGGGAGTTCCAGAAGCCTCTAGTAGACGCTTCGTGCCGTTCCACCAAAACTCGGCGTCAGACTTCAACATGAAGGCAGCAAATGTGACCTTCTGCTCCTCACGGCGGTAGCAGAGTAGATCTTCTCCATGTCTTTGATCCACTCATCTGCCTTGTCGGGGTCCATTACCCCTTGGAATACCGACGGGTTCACCTTGCGAAACTCGCCGAAGCGGGCTTGTTCCACCGTCTCAGCAGCAGGGGGAAGAGGGGGAATAGGAGCAGCATTCGCTTGTTGATCCATTCGGTCGAACATCTGTTCCATGGCTTGCGCCATGCGACGGACAGCAGCAGCAGTCGCATTGTCTTGGTCAGCATCGGGCGTAGTCCTAGGCCGTCGTCGCGGTGCCATTGGTCCCTAAACACATGAAACAATGAACATCAAGTTGATCAGGCTCAATATCCATGCAAAATGAGCTAGTTACCATGGCACTTGCAAGCAACAGAAGTCATGCATCTCTAATCCTACAGCTTATCTCTATCAAGCACTACACATGACATAACTATTGCATCATGCTTATAAAGCATAGTCAGTCCAATCCTCAGGCTCCATGAGAATCGAACTGCTCTGATACCATAATGTAACACCCTAAATCTTAACCCAAGACTACTAGTATGTACTTAGGTTAATCTTTAGAATATTACCTCTTGGTCTCATCTTTACTTTAGAAAATACTTAGCGGAAATATGGGTAAAATTTTTCTTTTTGGAATTTAAAATCAAAGTGAGAGCCATGCACGAATCTTTAAGGGGAAGCATAGCGAAACATGTAAGCAAAGCATAAAGAAACACATCATATCATGGAGACATCAACTTTTACATGGATATATATATATATATATACTGTGCCTACCCAAAGGGCAGGACTATTCAATACATCGGGAAACGGAATACAACTGAAATGCAATACAAGGAAATCATAAAAAGCAAATACAAGAGAAACAACACCCATACCCATGTGCACCTAGAGTAGACAACCTCATATACAAAAGAAGGTTTGTCCTCAACTATGTGGCGTGTGTGCACTAACTGCTACCCCTCCTATGTCTACTCCTGCTGGTCCAAGTACTGTGGGGTCGAGTCGATCCACTGACGAATCTCGGCGGGAGTGGTCGAGCGCATCATCGGGGCATCTCCACCGCGGCGAGGGTGCATAGATGGCCGACGAGCCAACCTCGGCTGGACCACCATCTCCTCACTCCCAGCCCTCATCAGTGGGGGAGCGGGATTGGAGCTCCAACTGTACATGTGTGATGGCGGGTCCTCGGACGGGTCTGTCTCCGAGTACTGGGTGTGAGGCACATACTCTGGGTAGTCGCGTGCCGCTGATGTCTCGGGCTCCATGCAGAGAATCTGCTCGTCGCGTGGTCTAGCTCGCTCAAAAATCCCTTTATGATGGTAAGAAGCAGTCGGGGTAAAACAGTAACTCGGGACTGGGTGCGCGAAGGGTCATCCCATAAACATGAACACTCTCACTGTGCAGCGACCCTCAAAATGGTATGACCCGAGTGTCGGGTCATGGTGCAGCTCCCATACTGGGGTGTCGATGAAGAGTACGAATGTCGCCATCTGAAGATATGACGGAAGAAAAGAGAGAGGGAATGAGAATCTTTCTAAAAGAATTCTCAGTAGGGTTATCCCTACCTAGGTGACATCGTCACATCCTCAGGAACCTTGGGTTTATTTCTAAAAAGGTGTGCATGCATATAAATTCCTTTTAAGTTTATTTCCAAAGTGTTATTTATCCAAGGTCCGTCATATTTTACAATGCGTCTTGTAACTAAGCATGAAATGTACTAAGGATATGAATGCATCATAAAGGTATACCAAACAATAGAATAACTAAGAAACATTATAACATTGGCATTGGTATAATATATGTGAAATTGTAAACTTTAACTTTCATCTCATGGGGCCGCCCTAAAACATCTCTAGGTTATGAGCTCATACCTTAACTAGTCATCACTAGTTCTTACTTATCCTATGATAAGTGTATCATACGTAATCCCGACTTAAAGTACGGGCTAGGGGGCAAATTAAGGATCACCTCTCTTAGGGTCATTTCCTCTTTGAAACGCTCTACTAGCAACTAGTGCATCGTAGTATTGTCCGCTTTGGCAAGCTCTATGTCAATATCCTCACGGATTTGTTTTCTTGGGGGTGCTCGGCTAAATTGGTGTCACCCAAGAAGGCGTCTCAGTGTTGTGTCACATTTAAGTTCTCATAAAGTGTTAATTCATAGATACATCATTATTCATTTCATAAATCTTTTTCATAGCATATATATCATCACAAGAAACTTCTTCATAGTGTATACATAAAACCATAGCATATACATTATCACATAATCACATCTTAAACAATCATTCATACAAACTTCCAAGCTCATTATGTTATAAACTTATAGTAGGTTATGCTTTGGTTCCTTTGAGTCTTAAACTTGTAAACTAATCGTTCTAGTATTATTCTTAACCGCTTACACACCTATAGGTTCACAACTATTAAGTGTTACTAATTTTTATGCTCAAGGACTTATCCAACCAGCACTATGCAGATTTGGACAGCTTATATTTGTGTGATTACAGGGTTCTAGAGATTACGGTTTAGATCCTTAAAGTCCTTAACTCACATTCTAAGTTATCGATCATCAAAACCTAGTCTCTTGGGAACCTATGAGGTTATAACTAAGTATTTCTCACCTCACACTATGGTCAAGAACATCTCTAAACCTCAAGGATGCAGAATTTGAAATCCTAACTTTACGGGTACTTAGAAGTCACAACAACGACCCTTTCTAAATTAAGTTTGCTCCTAAGGCTTCAAAATTAAGTCCTAAACCAATTATGAGTCATTCCTACACATTTAAACTAATTCAAAACCATGATTATTAAATCTAAACCTTGCTGGATAGAATCCAGAAAATTACATAATTAAAGGATCTAAAATTCTCAAATTAATTCTTTTCTAGTTCCTAACTTATCCTATCTTTCACATATGAGTCTTAACATTATTTTTACTCAAACATAAGCACATTATCATCATCAAAACAGCACATACAGTGGCAGCAAAGAGCAAGGAAGAACCGAAAATATACTTCTCCATAAAAGGCATAAAACATAATTTCTAAAGCACATAAAATACTAGTTTCTCTTGGAACTATTTTAGAACTTTTAAAACTCATTTATAAACATTCTTAACATCCCAAAATCATGAGAGTATTTAAGAGGGCAGTGACCAATTTATCTTTGTCTCAAGAGGTCCTAAATTCATAAAACTTAGTTCTATGCATTCCTTAGACTCATATAAGCTTGGAAAAATCATAAGACATAGTCTCAAATACTTGGAAACCTCAAGACCTCTTAGGGCCGAATTATGAATCAAAGAAAACACATATTGTTAGACCTTTGTTGAGACAACAATAGGCAAGTCTTTGAGCTCTAGGTTCATTTAGGTGATGACATAAAAATAAACATTCTCATGCACTTATTTTAGGTTCCATTAGAAAGTAAAGTGATAGCACAAAGTAAACATGAATGCAACTTATTATTATCTTGGTATTAAGTGAGAACTTGAAATATAAACATGATAATGCATAGCTTGAAATATAAACATGATAATGCAAGTTCATTCATTATCTTGGTATTTAGTGATAGCAAGGAAGTAAACATGATATGCAAAGCACAAAGTAAACATGATGCAAGGTTCATTTTATGGTTAACTAGAGCTCATTCAAGACTTTAACAAAATAACAACCCAATACAATATCTCAAAGATCACAACACAAAACTGAATGTCATACAAAAGAGAAAGAAAGTGAAACTACGTCAAGTTCTTTATTAAATACCCAAAACCCCTATCTAGAGAAAAATCTCTAGAACGTGCCGGCCAGCTTTAAGGTTGACAAGGGTAGGCTTGGGCTTTTAGAAATCCTTAGATTAATTTTCTTAAGTTGGAAAACCATGTGAGCTAGATAACATATAGATGAAGTTATAAGAAAAGGAAAACTCAAGCTTTAGAGGTTTCTTTGAGATGAACACAATGTCATCATCTAGAAACTCTCATCATCAAGCTATCATGCTCATAACAAGGCCCAGAGGCCGAAATGAAAAGAAAAGGAGAAACAAAGGAAAGTTCAAAAAGAATCCAAGAGGAAATTAGAGAAAAACGCTTTCTTGAGCAAAACAAAGTTTGAAAACAAATCCCTACCTTGTGATGAAGGTAAAAGCTTGGACTTGAAGATGGAAATGAGATGAGCAACACCTCCTAGGATGGTGATGATGATTCGGCCTTGATGAAAGAAAAAGGAAGGAAATGTGTTTCAAGTGAAGTTGTGTTTGAGGTGTGGTGTTTGAGAGGTTTGATGATGGTTCAAGGCTTTGGGGTGGTGTTTGATGGTTAAGAGATGATGATGAGATGAAGAGATGAAGAAGATAAAGATGAAAAAGAAAGGAAGAACACTCTTGAAACTTTGAGAGAAAAAGGAAGAACTAGCAAGACAACTCTAAAACTCTAAACTTAGCAAATGCTTCAAGGTGCAACAAGGCTATCACAAGCATCCTATTTATAGAAAAACAAAGCCATGGAGCTCACCAAAGGAGGGTGCTGGCCATATCATTGAAGGACAAAGGGAGAGGAAAATATCTCTTTGATTGTGTCATAGAAGCATGGTTTGAAGTATGGAAGCTATGCTACAAAGTATGGCTTGATGTGAGTTAATTTCCTATCAAATTTTTATGAAATTAGGCTTCTAGAAACTTGACATGGCTGGAACCTTTCCAGCCACAAATAAATGGGAAAAATGGGTTGTTTTAATTATTTATTCATGTGGAAATTCAAGCTTGATTGAAAGTTATGACAAGGTATAATGTATGTGACTTGAGGTATGGCCTTGGAGTGTTGAAAAATTGAACATGTGATGCATAATGGGGAGGGACAGCTTCGGCCAAGGCTGGACAGCAGAGTGGGGGTGAGTTTTGACCATTTAATTGGGTGTTAATGGTAGGTTTAGATGTGTATTAGCTTAGGTACAAGGTTAGGAATGATTAAGCTTAAGTTTAGGTAACTAAGAATGTGATTTAGGGATTTTATGACAAGTTTAGGAGTGCTCATACATCATTAGAGAATTTTAAACTCATTTATGAATAAATAATGTGTAACACAATTCCATGATTTAAGGAATTGGAAAGAGAAAACACTATTCAAGATTCTATGACTAGGTGTCTTGAAATTAAAATATGTTTTTAGGTTGTAATTAAGTACTTTTTGGTTCTAATCAACTTTAATAAATTATTTTGACTCAAGATTAATTAAGGAAATTAATTAACCTTCGATTACAGCCTAATATCGCTTAGGTTTGCTTAATCACGCGATTAAGCGTAAAAATACTAAATTAGGGGCAAAACCGTAATTTTGCACTAATTTTGCCCGGGACTTCTAAAATTAAAACTGAGGTCATAGAATACATAAAAATGCCTTTTAAAACTATCTGGAGAAGTTTCGGGTTCATCCGGCACTTGCAAACGGGTAAAACACCGCAGGGGCATTTTGGTCATTTTCCCGAGAAGGTACACGAGTTATCTAATCCCCTTCCAACATTGAGTTTACCCTTTGAGTACTGCCGAACCGGCTTTCCTCGAATTCCGGGCTGAAAATGACCTCAGGGGGATTTTGGTCATTTTCACTCTAACAGAAAAATCGGGGCGTTACAGGCCCTACTTTAAAAATTCATATCTTGGGCTAGAAAACTCCGTTTTAGATTATTCTTTTTGAAGAGTGTTCTTGATTAAGTATGGCTTGTAGCAAAAATAGTTTTATTCCCAAAAGCTTCTTATTCTATGACTTTTACATTTCCAAGTAACTAATGCTAGAAAAAGCCGAAAATCCAGCACCAATCATTTTCATGTTTGATGTTGCTCCATCAACACAAGGATCATCTACCATGTTTTTAAGTCATATATGAACATGAAAACATCATAAAAACATTTATAACAGAGAAGTGACTTTTATATTTCACAACAATCATTCAAAACTCTTGTCAATAACACAAGCTTGAGGCATTCTAACCGTGGACAAGGTTAGAAACCAACAATGCTTGAACAAATAAAGAAGAAACTCCTACCTCTTGTGTAGGGTCTAAAAAGTGTCCTTCTCTTCTTTCTTGAGCTTGAGCAAGAGTCCTTGGAGTAGATGTCCCTCCTTGAATCTTGGCTCTAGAGATTGAGTGCTTAAGAAAATATTTCTCACTAGAGTTAAAGATTGTAACTCTTGTGAGGGCTAGTGAAAGTTTGGACTTATGATTTAAGTGTTTGGATGAAGCTTAGAGGGTGAAGAGAAGTCTTTGAAGAGGAGAATATAAAAAGAAATGGTAGAGAAAGAATAAGAGAGAAAGAACACTTAGGGAGTTTCTAAGGCTTAGAGACTAGCAAGAGTGTACTATGAGCAATGAGTTCACACACTTCCCTCCCTCTTATAGGCCAAGAAGCCATGACTTGAGGGTTGTAATGGAAGAGTTTTTGTACTTCTATTTGTTGTTCTTGGATGCTCATATGGTTGAATTCATAATTATGTTGGATTGTCAAGTCCTAGGCACAATCTTTATGTTGGAAGTAATGACTAGTGTAGGCCAATTTTAGTGCAATCAAGAGCTTTTTATGCCGCAAATTCATTCATTAAATCAATTTGTCCCTTATCATGATAATGCTAATTTTTTCGCTCATACATACATGAAGAGATCCAAGTGTTAAGTTATTTCATGTATACATTGTAATATGGAGTTTCATTGAGTCTTGTCTTGTTTCATGCACTAATAAACTTGTCATGCATGTTATGATATGTGTGTGTTGTGTTTTGTCTTATCATAATTTATTTAATAAATGATACCATAAGATATTTTTAGTTTGACCAAATTATGGCAAAACTACTATATCTTATTCTTATAATTAAGATCTTATGTTAATTATTGTAACCTACTCATCCATTAGCTCCATCATCTATAATTATATTTTTTTGGATCATTTACTTTGTCAATGTCTTATTTATATTGTTCAATCAATTATCTATAGAAACTTATACTGAAAAATTGTTGTTTTATACTAGAAATTTTGCAACTTGACATTTTGATTCTTTCTAGCATTAATCCAATGGCTTAGATTCATTCTTGTTTCAAGACAAGCCTAGAGATTGGTATAATGGCATTGTTGCAATTACTTAAAGTAATGGCATTGTTGTTATTATTTAAAGTAGTGGTATTGTTGTAATTATTTAAAATAGTGGCATTGTAGTAATTTCTTAATCCAAGACAAGGGTATTTTTGTAATTGGATAATGATAGTGGCATTCTTGTAATTTCATTTATAGAATAAGGGTATATTTGTCATTTACTAATAAGGCAAGGGTAGTTTGGTAATTTCCTTTACATAGTAAGGGTATTTTCAAAATTCTACTAAGTAATGACATTTTTGTAATTCTTTACATCTTTTTCTAGACAAACCTGATTATTCTAACATTATTTGTTATTTTTCATGACATTTGTCTCATTTTTTATCATTAATTAGGATTAATCTTTTAAATAAATTTCTTACTATCTATTTGATTAATGTAATTTACTAATATTGATTAGGGAATTTAATCTTGAAAATAAATTGTCCTTGTCCAATATGCTTAATTTAGGGTTTATGTCTTAATAGTACTTATCATTGCTAATGTCATTAATCAATAATAACTCACCAATGTTGACGCTTCCCGCTATGGGGCCAAGATCAACCGCCTAATCGGCAAATCAATTGCTCGGGTTCATCGAGTCAATTATAGGATGAAATTTGGGATGTTACGTTACTCCCTTCCTTTTTAAAAAATTTTGCCCTCAAAATTTGCAGCTCTTGAACATGTATGAGAGGTGTTTCACACCTACCTCAAGTCAGGTCGTCAGACTCGAGGACTATCTTTTTGGATACTGCATATACTTGTCCTTATTCCTTGAGCTTGGGTACATTTGATTGGTTAAGAGTTGGGCACCTTTTGATGAAATGTCCTGGCTGCCCACACTTAAAGTAGACTCCTTGGCTAATTCCACATTCTTCATCATGATTCTTTCCACACTTTGGACAAGTTAGTTTGGCGACAAGCTTATGAGGCTGTTTCCTCTTGAAGTCACTTTCTTGGTAGGGTTTCTTATGGGGTGGTGGAAACGCTTGGTAGCTTTGTGGGGCAGACCTCTTCCTATTTTCTTCAACCTTATGGGTGACTAGCTTGTGATTGCAGTTCTTAGCCACTTGGCTTTTACTGACTAAGGATGCATAGTCAATAACTTCTAGTGGGCTACAGATGTTAGGATGTCTGGCTTCAAACCACTTTCATACTTCATACACTTCCAAACTTCATTAGGATCCCTTTGGTAGCTAGTTGAGTGTTTAATCAATTCCTTGAACTTAGCTATGTACTCGGCCACACTTCAATTTCCTTGAGTCAATAGCAAGAATTCTACTTACTTCGCCTTCTTTACCGGGTCTGGAAAATACTTCAATGGAATGTAGAACAGAAAACCTCCCACATAATCTGTATTTCGGATTTTCGAGCAAGCCCTTAGCACTTTTCCACCAAGTAGCAGCCTTTCTTTTCAACGTGTAAGTAGAGAATGCTACCTTTTGTTCATCTAAGCATTCCACCATTGAGAACTCCTTCTCCATTTCTTGAATCCATCCATAAGCTATTTTAAGGTTAGTTGTCCCTTTGAATTTTGGGGGTCCAGCCTCTTGAATTTTGAGAATTTTCCATGTTCTTGGTTCCCAATCGACTCCTCTGACCTTTGATTCATCTGTTCCATCATCACTGTTGCTTGTGCTTGCATAGCCCTAGCCATTTCTTGGAGTGCATTTGCCAGTTCAACATGGTTTCCTCCATTATGGGTTTCGTGGGTACGTTTGTTTCCTGCCATAAGCTCCTAAACACACCAACCAAGAGACATTGAGTTGATCAGGCTCAATACTTATGCCAAGTATAGTAGCAACTATGGCAGTATTGTAACGTCCCGATTTTCTGTTAGAGTAAAAATGACCAAAATGCCCTTGAGGTCATTTTCAGCCTGGAACTTGAAGGTAGCCGACCTAACAGTCTTCAAGGGGCTAACTCAATGTTTGAAGGGGATTAGTTGACTCGTGTACATTTCCGAGATCGACAATCTCGTTTTTTGAGTTTTCAGGTCAAAATGACCAAAATACCCCTGTGGTGTTTGACCCGATTGCTGTGTAAAATTATGATTTTGCCCTAGTTTTGTGTTCTTGAACTTAATCACGTGATTAAGCAAACCTAAGCAATATTAGGCTCTAATCAAAGGTTAATTAATTTCCTTAATTAATCTAGAGTCAAAATAATTTATTAAAGTTAATTAGAACCTAAGATTGCTTAATTTAAACTCAAATCTTATTTTAAATTCAAGATTCCTATTCATGGAATCTTGAATAGTGTTTTCTCTCTCCAATTCCTTAAATCATGGAAATTTGTCTATATAGTTTACTCATAAAATGAATTTTAAACTCTCTAAATGTGTATGAGCACTCCTTAATCATGTCATAGAATCTCTAATTACATTCTTAGTTACCTAAACTTGTGCCTAGTGATTCCTAACATTGTACCTAAACTAATACACATCTAAATCTATCATTAACACACAATTACATGAGCAATTTTTCCTCCCCCTTGGCTGTTCAAATCTAGCTAAACCCATGCCCCCCATTTTCCATCACATGTGTGAATTTTTACACTCAAATAACCATGCCTCCACCTCACCATGAACCATGCTTTGAGTCATAAACACCATGCTTTCATCCATGCTTCATATGACAACTTCTAGAAGACTTTTTCTCTCATTTTTGTGGCTCAAAACCCACCAGCCCTCCTTGCCTTCTAGAAGAGTTATTTTATTTCAAATTTGAAGGAAAATCGCCTCAAAACACTATGCTTGAAGTCATACTTTGCACCATGCCTCCTATACTTCAAACCATGCTTGAATGACATTGTGTAAGAGATATTTTTCTCTTCCTTCTTGCCCATGTGCTATAGCCAGCTCCCTCCCCTCAATGAGTCTCCATTGTTTCATTTTTCTATAAATACCTTGCTTACTTGAGCTTGGAAACACTTTAGATCATTTGCTAAGTTTAGTTTTTCAAGCTTTTCTTTGAGTTTTTTTCCTTTTCTCTCTAGAGTTCTAAGAGTTCTTCCTCTTCATCTCCATCTTCTTCCTCTACCACCATGAGCCACCATAGCACCGCCACTAAACACCACCTCACAACCTTGAATCACCTCCTAAGCACCTAAACACTCAACCTCAAACATAAACCCATCAAGAACACATTTCCTTCCTTTTTCCCCTCACAAGGCCGAAGCCCTCTCATCACCCTAGGAGGATTTTTCCTTTTCATTTTTCATCTCAAGTTCAAGCTTTCCTCTTCATCACTTGGTAGGAGTTGCTTTCAAACTTTGTTCTACTAAAAAATGTGTTTCATTCAAACTTTCTCTTGGTTTCTTTTCAAGCTTTTCCTTGTTTCCCTTTTCTTTTTCATTTCGGCCTCAAGGCCTTGTTTTGAGCATGATAGCTTGACGATGAGAGTTCCTAGATGATGACCTTGTGTTCATCTTAAAAGAACCTCTAAAGCTTGATTTTTGTTCTTGATGTAGCAAAGTTTTGGTTTTTCTTTCCTTTTCTTTTCCTTCATAGTTTCGGCCTCCATAGTCTTTACTTCAAAGATTTTGTTAAAATTTTTAAAGTGTCTCTATATTTACTTTTTATTAAGAAAATAATGTTGCTTGGTTTATATTTCCTTAAAGTCTTGTTTCTTTTAAAGTTTGCTTCTTTTGTAGCTTGATGATGATGTTCAAGAACGATGTGGTTCCTTGAAAACTTGGTTCAAGAACTCTGAAGCTCACTTTGTTGATGAGATAGATGTTGGGTTGAGATTTTTGGTTCTCTTTAAAAGTCTCATATGAGCTCTAAGTTTAAGATAAAAGACTTGCATCCATATTTACTTTTATGTCATCACTAAATGCTCAAGATTAAAGAATGAACTTGCATCTTCATATTTATGTTTATGCTCTCACTAAATCTCTAAGATAATAATGAGTTTGCATAGTATATTTATTTTATGTTCTCACCTCTAAATAAGGACTAAAACAAAGTGCATTGCATATTTATTTTATGTCATAACTTAAGAGATTTAGAGCTCATAGACTTACCCATTATTATCTCAAACAAAGACTTGAAAATATATGTTTCCTTGCTCCTTTGATTTCGGCCTTATGGGGTTTGTGTAGTTACAAATATGAAAAGCTTATGTTTCATGATTTATCTAAGTTTGTATGAGCTCAAGAGATGTTTTAAACAAAGTTTTATGATTTTAAACCCTCTTGAGATTTATTTGACATAGCCACTGCCCTCTCAAGTTTTGTAATGATTTTGATGAAATAAATTGTTTCTAAGTGAGTTTTGAAAGTTTTAAAAAGGTTCCAAGAGAAATCAACAACTTATGTGTTTTAAAAATAAAGTCTTATGCATTTATGATGGAGATAATTTCGGTTCTGCCTTGCTTGTTATGCTCACTGTTTTATGCTGTTTTGATGATGATAATATGAGCATGTTCATGTATATTTGATGCAAAAAATTCTTATGTGAAAGATAAGACAAGTCAGTAACTAGAAAAAAATTAATTTGAGACTTTTAAATCCCTTAGTAATGGATTTTTCTGGATTCTGTCTAGAAAGGTTTAAAATTAGAAATCATGGTTTATAATGAGTTTAAATGTGTAGGAACTATTCATAATTAGTTTAGGACTTGATCTTGATGCCTTAGGAGCTAACCGAACTTAGAAAGGGTCAATGTTGTGACTCCTAGGTACCCGTAGAGTATGAATTATAGATTCTGCACTCTTGAGGTTTAGAATTGTTTATGATAATAGAATTGAGTGAAGAATACTTAGACCTGAGCCTATAGGTACTCGAGAGCTTAGGTTGTGATGATATACAACTTAGATTTCAAGTTAAAGGACCTTAAAGGTCAAAGCATAAAACATTAAGAGATCTTTTATACTATGAGATGATTTATGCAAGTATGATGTTTGGATGATACATGAGCTATGATGAAATGATTTATTGAGATATTAAGTTTACCATGAGCATGAAAGTTGAATGAGAAATATGTATGTGATGTGAGCTTGTGGTACAAAGACGGTTTGAAGGAAATTCGGTTTATAGCCATTATGCTGCCAAATTTCCATCAAAACCGAAAGGACTTGAGAATGGTTTTGAAGTATGATATGAGATTTAAAACCCTGGGTGACACCGGTTCGGCCGAGCACCCCCAGGAGATTTTTATGTGACAAAGCACTGAGATGCGTTTTCCTGGGTGACACCGGTTTGGCCGAGCACCCTGATGGGAGACAAATCCGTAAGGGTATGAGTAGATGCAGCCTACCAAAGCGGACAAATTACTGTGGCTTGATGCCCGCAAAGCTTTTCAAAGAGGGTATATCCTAAGAGAGGTGATCCCTAACCCCCTAGCCCGTACTCAAGGAATCAGGATTATTTTTATTATGTTTCGCTTATTCAGATAATAAGCAAGAGCTAATGACGACTAGCTGAGGTATGAGCTCATAGCCTAGATGTTTTTAGGGTGGCCTTATTATGCTAAAGTACCATGATTGGTGTCACAAAGTTGAGGAAAGTTCCATTAAAAGTTTTATGCCCTTTATGCCACTTGTATTTTTCTTGACATTGTGATTTGTTGAGTTATTTGCTTGAAGCATTGCCATGCATTCATTTTCTGATATGTTGCATTCATGACATTAAGATGCATACTAAAAAGAATTAACCTTAGATAATCTAGTTTCATAAACCCTAATAATGAATCTTATATGCATGTACACTTTTTATAAATAAACCCAAGGTTCCTGAGGATATGAACGATGTAACCCTAGATAAGAGGTCCCTACTGAGATTCTTTAGTAAGATTCTCACTCCTTTCTCTTCTTTCTCTTTCTTCCATCACATCTTTAGAGCTCGATGGTGACGTTCGTGGTCTTATCACTCCTTTCTCACTCCGACGTGGGAGGTGCATTTTGATCCGGACCACGGCCCTTATCATTTTGAGGGATAGTGTACAGTATGAGTTTTCATGTTCATCGGACGTCCCTTCGCTCACCCTGTTCAGAGTTACCGCTTTTCTCCGATGCCTCCCTATGATGACACTATGGTTTTTGAGCGCGCCTGGATGCGCGATGAGAGGATTCTTTGGACGTATACTGATGGATCGATGCCCTGTGACTTCTAGGACTACGTGCCCCGGTCTCCTAGTTCGAAGGACGATCTTTCTGATGACCCACCGACGCACATGTACAGCGAGAGCTCTGCTCCCACTCCTCAGTTCGTGAGAGGAGGGAGCAAGGAGACCATCGTGCAGTTGAGGTTAGCTAGGCGAGCCGAGATGCGCCCCAGCCAAGGAGCTCATGTATTGCCACCGCGCGTACCTACTCCTGCCGCACTGCGTCAGTGGATCGGTTATACCCCGCCTTATCCTGGGTTCTAGTAGCTGAGGTCTTAGGGGAGGTCTAGTGCACGTACTCACTCATAGTTAGGATAAACCCTCTTTTGTCTTGAGGTTATCCACTTTAGGTGCACTTAGGTAGTTGTGGTTTATTTATGTTTTCCTTGCATTTATATTTCGGTTGTATTTCTTTTCCTTATATTACAGGCTCAGCCCGATTCTATAGGGTGTGACTACATGTATCTTTACGTTATGGTATTAATGAAAGTATTTCTTTTGGTGTGTTAATCCTTGTCCCATTGCTATATGTTTTATTTATTGTTTGTGCTTCACTTGACTTGTCATTGTGCTTTATATTCCTGCTTTACGATGAATGTGGCTCTCACTTTGGTTTTATGTTTTCAAAAAAAAAAATTTACCTGTAATTTCCACTAAGTATTTTATTAAAAGGATGAGACTAAGAGGTAATAACCTAATGATTAACCTAATGTGTTCTAGAGTATTGGGTTAAAAATTAGGGTGTTACATTTTGGTATCAGAGCAGTTCGATTCTCACCGAGCCTGAGGATTGGACTGACCATGCTTTAGAAGCATGATGCGATAGTTATGTCATTTGTAGTGCTTGATAGAGATAAGCTATAGGACTAGAAATGCATGACCCCTGTTGCTTGCAAGTGCCATGGTAACTAGCTCATTTCGCATGAATATTGAGTCTGATCAACTTGATGTTCACTGTCTCATGTGTTTAGGGACTAATGGCACCGCGACGATAGCCTAGGAATCCAACCAATGATGGCCAAGATAATGTGATTGCTACTACTGTTCGTGACATGGCCCGAGCCATGGAGCGCATGTCTGAACGGATGAATCAACAAGAGAATGCTCCCCTTGCTCCCCCTGCTGCTGAGATGGTTGAGCAAGCCCGCTTCGGTGAGTTTTGTAAGGCGAACCCACCCGTGTTCCGAGGGGTAATGGACCCCGACAAGGCTGACGAGTGGATCAAAGACATGGAGAAGATCTACTCTATGGTTATGTAACACCCTAAAAATTATTCAAAAATTAATTTGAACTTTTCTGTCCATAATTTAAAAAATCCAATGAATATAGAAATGTTTAGGACAATCCAACGAATCTGTAAAAAAAAATATATAAATAGTAACTTACGGGTCCCGCAGGCCCGCCGGGACAGCCGAAACCCTAGAATTCGAGCCCGGAGATACCCGCAATTAAGAAAATATAAGGATACGGTTAGAAATAGTTAGAAATAAAAATTGTATACTTAGAACTATTTTTTGGGCAATAGTTGATTTCCTGGGTATACTGTTTTACCCGTTCGGTAGAATTTCGGTGTGCGATTTTTAACACCGTAAAAACCTACTTAGTGGCCAAGTAAAGGTGAGTCAATTATCTTGAGCTAATTGGATGGGCAAGATTTATTCATTGACTTTCAAAACAAATCCTAGCCATCCATTTATTTGTCTTTTCTTTAAATAATTATATTTTTACATTATATACTATCTAAATTATAATTACATGATATATACAAAACAAACCTTCCTTATCACTCCATATGCTTCCATTCTCAGCCATGAACCAGAAAGCTTGTAACGCCCCGATTTTTCTGCTAGAGTGAAAATGACCAAAATGCCCCTAAAGTCATTTTTAGCCTGGAATTCGAGGAAAGCTGATCCGGCAGTGCTCGAAGGGCAAACTCAATGTTGAAAGGGGATTAGATGACCTGTGTATCTTTCTGGGATCGAAAATCTCGTTTTTCGAGTTTTAGGGTCAAAATGACCAAAACGCCTCTGCGGTGTTTTACCCGTTTGCAAGTACCGGATGAACCCGAAACTTCTCCAGATGATTTTCAAAGGCATTTTCATGTAGACTATGACTTTCGATTTGGTCCCGGAGGTCCCGGGCGAAATTAGTGCAAAATTACGGTTTTGCCCCTAGTTTCGTGTTTTTACGCTTAATCGCGTGATTAAGCAAACCTAAGCAATATTAGGCTCTAATCGAAGGTTAATTAATTTCCTTAATTAATCTTGAATCAAAATAATTTATTAAAGTTGATTAGAACCTAAAAGTGCTTAATTACAACTTAAAATCATATTTTAATTTCAAGACTCCTAGTCATAGAATCTTGAATAGTGTTTTCTCTTTCCAATTCCTTAAATCATGGAATTGTGTTACACATTATTTATTCATAAATGAGTTTTTAATTCTCTACTGATGTATGAGCACTCCTAATCTTGTCATAAAATCCTTAAAACACATTCTTAGTTACCTAAACTTAAGCTTAATTATTCCTAACCTTGTACCTAAGCTAATACACATTTAAACCTTCCATTAACACCCAATTAGATGATCAAACCTCACCTCCCCCTTGCTGTACCAGACTTGGCCGTGCACTCCCTCCTCCCATATGCATCACATGTTCAATTTTTCAACACTCCAAGGCCATACCTCAAGTCTCATATACCATACCTTGTCATAACTTTCAATCAAGCTTGAATTTCCACATGAATAAATAATTAAAACAATCCATTTTTCCCATTTATTTGTGGTTGGAAAAGTTCCATCCATGAAAAGTTTCTAGAAGCTTAATTCATAAATATTGATAGGAAATTCACTCACATCAAGCCATACTTTGCATCATAGCTTCCATGCTTCAAACCATGCTTGAATGACCTTGTGTAAGAGATATTTTTCTCTCCCTTTTTCCCTTTCAATGCTACGGCTAAGGCTTCCCTTGGTGAGCCCATGGTTTTGTTTTTCTATAAATAGGATGCTTGTGATAGCTTAGTTGCACCTTGAAGCATTTGCTAAGTTTAGAATTCTAGAGTTATCTTGCTAGTTCTTTTCTTTTCTCTCAAAGTTCCAAGAGTTCTTTCTCTTCATCTTCATCCTCTCTTCACATTATCACCTCACCACTTCAATCCACCATATCATAACCTTAGATCATCATCAAAACTCTTAAACACTAAACCTCAAACACAAGTTTCCTCAAAACACATCTCCTTTCCTTTTCTTTCTCTTTGGCCGAAGCCATCACACCACCTTAGGAGGAGTTGCTCTTCTCATTTTCCTTTTCAAAGTTCAAGCTTTCATCTTCATCACTTGGTAGGGATTTTCTTTTCAAACTTGTTTTGCTTAAGAATGTGTTTTTCTCTAGTTTCCTCTTGGATTCTTTTTGAACTTTCCTTTGTTTTTCTTTTTCCTTCATTTCGGCCATGAGGCCATGATTATGAGCATGATAGCTTGATGATGAGAGTTTCTAGATGATGGCCTTGTGTTCATCTCAAAGAAACCTCTAAAGCTTGAGTTTTTCTTTTCTTATAACTTCATCTATATGATATCTAGCTCACATGGTTTTTCGACCTAAGAAAATTAATCTAAGGATTTCTAAAAGCCCAAGCCTACCTTTGTCTACCTTAAAGTTGGCCGGCACGTTCTAGAGATCTTTCTCTAGATAGGTGTTTTGGGTATTTAATAAAGAACTTGACTTAGTTTCATTTTTTTTTCCTTTGTAAGCTTTTCGGTTTTGGTACCTTGATCCTTGAGATTTTATTTTGTTTTGAAAGTTTATTTATCTTGAGCTTGATGATGATGTTCAAGAACCTCATGGTTCCTTGGAGAACTTGGTTCAAGAACTCTAAAGCTCTCTTTGTAATGAGATATGTGTTGGGTTGTTATCTTGTTAAAGTCTTGAATGAGCTCTCTAGCTAACCATAAAATGAACCTTGCATCATGTTTATTTTATGCTTTGCACATCATGTTTACTTTCCTTGCTATCACTAAGTATTCAAGATAATAAGTGAAACTTGCATTATCATATTTATATTTCAAGCTATGCATTATCATGTTTATATTTCAAGTTCTCACTAAGTATTAAAGATAATAATAATAGGTTGCATCTCATGTTTATTTTATGTTATCACTTTACTTTCTAATGCAAGCTAAAACAAGTGCATGAGCATGTTTACTTTTATGTCATCACTTAAATGAACCTAGAGCTCAAAGACTTGCCCATTGTTGTCTCAAACAAAGGTCTAAAATATTTATTTCCCTTGGTTCATGTTTTGGCCCCAAGGGGGTTTTGATGCTTCTAAGTATTGAAAACTATGTTTCATAAATTTTCTAAGCTTTTATGAGTATAAGGAATATGTAGAACCAAGTTTTATGAATTTAGGACCTCTTGAGACAAAGTTGATTTAGTCACTGCCCTCTTAAATATTTTTATGATTTTAGATGTTAAAAATGTTTATAAATGAGTTTTGGAAATTTTAAAAAGGTTCCAAGAGAAACTAGTATTTTATGTGCTTTAGAAATTGTGTTTGATGCCTTTAAATGGAGATGTTTGTTTCGGTTCTGCCTTGCCATGTTTATCCACTGTATGAGCTGTGTTAATGATGATAATATGCTTATGTTTAAGTATAATTAATGTTAAGACTCATGTGAAAGATAAGAGAAGTTAGAAACTAGAAAAGAATTAATTTGAGAGTTCTAGATCCTTTAACATTTGAATTTTCTGGATTCTGTCCAGCAAGGTTTAGGAATGCTAACCATGGATTTAAATTAGTTTAAATGTGTAGGAATGACTCATAAATGTTTAGGACTTGATCTTGATGTCTTAGGAGCAAACCGGACTTAGAAAGGGTCATTGTTGTGACTCCTAGGTACCCGTAAAGTTAGGATTATGAATTCTGCATCCTTGAGGTTTATAGATGTTCTTGACCATAGTGTGAGGTGAGAAAGACTTAGTTATAACCTTATAAGTTCCCAAGAGATTAGGCTTGATGATTTATAACTTAGAATGTGAGTTGAGGACCGTAAGGGTCAATGCATAAGACACTAAAAAGTTGTTAATGCTATGATGTGTTGTATGATGCAATGATATGATAAGATGTGCTTGATGCATGAGAAAATGATTGATGAAAATGTTGAAGTTTATCATAGCATGAGTTTTCATGAGAACATGTTGTGTGAATTAGCTTGTGGCAGTTTGAAGGAAATTCGGTTTAACAGCTGTTATGCTGCCGAATTTCCGTCAAATCTTAAAGGGTTGAAAGAAATGTTTATGAGTACCACATGAGTTGAAAACCCTGGGTGACACCGGTTCAGCCAAGCACCCCCAGGAGATTTTTATGTGACAAAGCACTGAGACGCGCTCACCTGGGTGACACCGGTTCGGCCGAGCACCCCCAGGGGAGACAAATCCATGAGGGTATGGGTAGATGCAGCCTACCAAAGCGGACAAATTGCTGTGGCGAAATGCCCGCAAAGCATTTCAAAGAGGGTAATCCCAGAGAGAGATGATCCCTGTCCCCTACCCATACTTGCGAGTCGGGATTATTATTTATGTTTCGCTTATTCAAGATAATAAGCAAGAGCTAGTGACGACTAGCTGAGGTATGAGCTCATAACCTAGTTATTTATAGGGTGACTTATATGCTAAAGTACCATGATTGATGTCACGAAGTTGAGGAATGATTCACTTGAAAGTTATATGCTCTCATGCCACATGATTTATGTTTATGTGCTTTGATGTGTTGTCTTATATGTTCGAGTATTGACATGCATCCATGATATAACCTGTTGCATTTATAATATCAAGACGCATGCTAAAAGGAATGGACCTTGGATAATTAGTTTGAGAAACCCTAAATTGAACCTTATATGCATGATCACTATTTTATAATTAAACCCAAGGTTCCTGAGGATGTGTACGATGTAACCCTAGGATAGGAGACTCTTACTGAGATTCTTTAGCAAGAATTCTCACTCCTCTCTCTTCTTCCTTCCATCACATCTTCAGAGAACGATGGCGACGTTCGTGCTTTTCATTGACACGCCTGTTTAGGAGGTGCACTACGACCCGGACCACTGCTCATGTCATTTCAAGGGTCGTTGTGCCATTCGCGTTTTTGTGTACATGGGATGACATTTCGCTTACCCGGTTTCGAGCCACCAGTTCACTCCTACTACACCTTTTGGTGGTGATGACATGATCTTCGAGCGCACTCACCTGCATGACGAGCAGGTACGTCGTGCCCGTACCTCTGCCTCAGCTGTCCGTGACTACCCGGAGTACGTACCTTGCTCGAGGATGTCTGAGACTGATCCATCCGAGGATTCGCCGACGCATATCCCTTCGAAGGGCTCCGCTCCCTTTCCCCAGTTCTGGCGAGAGGGGAGTGAGGAGACCGTTAGGCAGCCATGTTTGGCGAGGAGAGCCGAGATGCGCCCGCGTCAAGGAGCTCATGTTCAGCCACCGCGAGTTCCCTTTATACTCCACTGGCCCATGCAGGAGGAGATAGAGTGTTCCCCGGTTACCTGCCTCTATCACCCGAGGATCCCCGTCGTCACTAGTTTCTGATGGAGAGCTTTGTAAGAACTCGAGCTCTTATGAGGATCTTCCCCTCGGTAGTACCTTTTGGGAGGGGTTTGTAGTTTGTACTCGTAGTCTAGTAGGAGGGTAGCGTTTTGGGTTTTTCTATCTCTATGCTGAACCATGTACTTTACATTTCCTTGTATTTTATTTCTGCTGTATTACAAGCTCTGCCCGTCCCTATGAGGGTATGACTACTTATGTACCTTAATTATGTTATTAATGGAATGTTTCTTTTATTATCATGATTGTTCTTTGGTTATATGCTCTACTTTATGACTTCTGATAATTGTTATGTGTGCTTTATATTTATGTCGTCCGACTAGTTAAGCTTGTGGCTCTCACTTTGCTTTATGTTTTCAAAAAGAAAAATTTACCCGTAATTTCCGCTAAGTATTTTAATAAAATAATGAGACTAAGAAGTAATAACCTAATGATTAGCCTAATATGTTCTAGAATATTGGGTTAAAAATTAGGGTGTTACATTTTGGTATCAGAGCAGTTCGATTCTCACTGAGCCTGAGGATTGGACTGACCATGCTTTGTAAGCATGATGCGATAGTTATGTCATGTGTAGTGCTTGATAGAGACAAGCTATAGGACTAGAAATGCATGACCTCTGTTGCTTGCAAGTGCCATGCTAGATTGCTCATTTTGCATGAATATTAAGCCTGATCAACTTGATGTTCATTGTTTCATGTGTTTAGGAACCAATGGCACCGCGACGACAGCCTAGGACTACGCCCGAGGCTGACCAAGACAATGCATTCTTTGTTCTTTGTTCGTAGAATGGCACAAGCCATGGAGCGGATGTTTGATTGCATGGATTAACGTGAGACTGCTGCATCTGCTCCCCCTACTGCTGAGGTGGTTGAGCAAGCCTGCTTTGGCGAGTTCCGCAAGGCGAACCCTCCGGTGTTCCGAGGGGTAATGGACCCCTACAAAGCTGGTGAGTGGATCAAAGACATGGAGAAGATCTACTCTGTCGTTACCTGCTCAAAGGAGCAGAAGGTCACATTTGCTGCTTTCATGCTGAAGTCCGACGCCAAGTTTTGGTGGAACGGCACGAAGCGTCTGCTAGAAGCTTCTGAAACTCCCATTGACTGGGAGCTGTTCAAGACTTACTTCTATGAGAAGTATTTGCTAAAGTCCGTAAGGAATGCTAAGGACATAGAGTTCATGCAGTTGACCCAGGGAGGGTCTACTGTTGCCCAGTACACTGCTAAGTTCGAGGAGCTGATCAAGTTCTCTCGGGTGTTTCAAGGGAACCCCGATGAGGTTTGGAAGTGCGTCAAGTATGAGGCCGGTCTGAACGCAGAGATGAACTATGCCGTGGCCCATATGGAGATAAGAGACTTCCCGACTCTGGTCAACAAGTGCCGAATCCTTGAGGAAGGATAACGAAAGATGCAAGCCACGAGGGCGGAGTGAGCTAAGGGGCTCGGACCTCAAGCCCTGAAGTTTAAACCGTAATACCCATCAAGGAATCACTACAATCCCTACCAAGCCAACTAGTTCCGACCACAACAACAACAACCGAGAGCTCCTGCATACCAACAATCCAAGCAACGCCAAAGGCCGTCGTTTCCACATCAAGGCCCGAGGAACTTCAACAGTAACCAACCCCGTGGACCGGGCGGACCCTGGAACCACAATGGAGGACCCAGTGAAGCTAAGAGCAAGGCACCACAAACCCCTGCTGCTTACCCCGGAGCAGCATCTGCTGATGTCTGCCCACAATGCGGGAAGAATCACGGGAATCGCCCATGCTTAGCTGGTCAGAACGTGTGCTTCAAGTGTGGCAAGCCTGGCCACTATGCAAAGGACTGCGCCAGCAAAAGGACACCAAACCAGGACCCCTGACCACAACACCAAGGAAGAGTCTTTAACCTTAATGCGGAAGATGCCAAGAAGTCCAATGATCTCATTGAAGGTATGTGCGAAGTAAACGGTAAACCCTTAACTGTACTATATGACTCTGGTGCTACTCATTCTTTTATTTCACTTGCTAGTGTCGAGTCCTTAAATCTAAGAGTCTCTAAACATCTCTTTGATCTTATTGTTTCTACTCCTACAAATCGCCCTGTTAATACTTGCCGTTGTTGTTTAAATTGTCATCTTGTTGTAGAAAATAGGTCTTTTATCATAAATTTAATTTGTTTACCCTTGAAAGACATAGGCATTATCTTAGGCATGAATTGGCTTCACGCCAACCGTGTGTTGTTAGATTGTGGGACCCAAACCGTAGTTTTCCCTTCTCTTCCCGAAAACGTCACTCAACCCATTAGATTGTACCTAAACTCCGTAGAGGTCTTCTGTAGTGGGGAGAAAGCTAAGGGATATGTTCTCCTAGCCACCTGCAATGTAGACTTTGAGCATAACCTAGGTGAGATACCTATGGTAAGAGACTATCCCGAGGTATTTCCGGATGAAATACCCGAGTTCCCTCCTGAGAGAGAAGTTGAATTCTCCATAGAGTTGGTTCCTGGAACATGACCAATCTCTATAACCCCGTATAGGATGTCACCTTTGGAGTTAGCAGAACTAAAAACTCAGTTGGAGGAGCTGTTGGAGAAAAGTTTTATAAGGCCAAGTGCTTCACCTTGGGGCGCTCCGGTCTTATTTGTGAAAAAGAAGGACGGAAGTATGAGAATGTGTATAGACTATAGGCAGTTAAACCAAGTGACCATAAAAAATAAGTACCCGTTATCTAGGATTGACGATCTTATGGACCAGTTGAAAGGAGTTGTAGTATTTTCTAAGATCGATTTGAGGTCTGGTTACCATCAGATTAGGGTTAGAGATTTGGACATTCCTAAAACCGCCTTTCAAACTAAGTACGGACGCTTTGAGTTTAGGGTGATGTCGTTCGGATTGACGAATGCTCCCGCAGTTTTTATGGACTACATGAATAGGATCTTTTGACCCTATTTAGATCAATTCGTGGTTGTGTTCATAGATGATATTCTCATCTATTCGAAGACCCACGAGGAGCATGAGCATCATTTGAGGCTGGTTTTAGACGTACTAAAAGAGAAGGAGTTATATGCGAAGCTGTCTAAGTGTGAATTTTGGTTAGAAGAGGTAAAGTTCTTAGGACATGTTGTGTCAAAAGGTGGCATAGCTATCGACCCAAGTAAGATAGAAGCTATGATGAATTGGGATAGACTAACCTTTGTAACTGAGATTAGAAGCTTTTTGGGTTTAGCTGGATATTATCGTAGGTTTATTAAAGGATTTTCCCAGTTAGCCCTACCCTTAACCAAGCTCACTAGGAAGAATGCCCCGTTTGAGTGGAGCCCCGAATGTGAAAAGAGTTTCCTAGAGCTTAAGGAAAAGCTCACCTCAACCCTGGTTTTGGTTTTACCTGACCCTAATGTACCCTTCGAGGTATATTGTGATGCTTCTGGCAAGGGTTTAGGTTGTGTGTTGATGCCGAACAGGCAAGTGGTAGCCTATGCGTCCAGACAACTCAAGCCTCACGAGGTAACCTACCCCACCCACGACCTAGAGTTAGCAGCCATAGTGTTCGCCCTCAAGATGTGGAGACACCATTTGTATGGTGTAAGGTTTGAAGTTTTCTCCGATCATAAGAGTCTCAAGCATCTCTTTGATCAAAAGGAGTTAAATATGAGGCAGAGGAGATGGATGGAATTCCTCAAAGATTATGATTTTAGCTTAAGTTACCACCCCGGCAAGGCTAATGTAGTCGCCGACGCCTTGAGCCGAAACTCATTACGTCTGTCGAGTATGATGGTTAATGAAGTTAGGTTAATAGAGCAGTTTAGGGATATGAATCTAGGGATGTCAATAATGGAGAATGGCATCGTGATGAGTCATCTCACAGTGACCAGTGGGTTTAAGCAAAGGATCATGCTTGCCTAGAGAGAAAATGAGGACTTTATGGAGACAATCGAAGTAGTTAAGGCTGGAAAGTTGAAAGGTTTTGTACGAGGCCCCGACTGGTTGTGGAGGTTCGAGGGGCGAATCTGTGTGCCACAAGATGGCGACCTCCGAGAGAAGATCTTAGAGGAGGCTCATAAGAGTCACTTTGCCATTCATCCTGGTACTACCAAGATGTATCAGGACTTGAAAAGGATGTTTTGGTGGCCCGGATTAAAGAAGGATGTGGTAGCCTGGGTGAGTAAGTGTTTGGTCTGTCAAAAAGTTAAGATCGAACACCAAAAACCTTCTGGCATGTTGCAACCTCTGTCAATCCCCGAGTGGAAGTGGGAGAGTATATCAATGGATTTCGTGACAGGATTGCCAAGGACCCAAGCTGGCCATGATGCCGTATGGGTAATAGTGGATCGACTAACCAAGTCGGCTCACTTTCTACCTATTCGAGTCACGTACTCATTGGATAGATTGGCTCAGCTTTACATCCAAGAGATAGTAAGGTTACATGGAGTACCGTCAACGATAATCTCAGATCGAGATCCGCGATTTACGTCACGTTTCTGGGGAGCCTTTCAAAAGGCGTTTGGTTCAAAGTTGTGCTTAAGTACTGCTTACCACCCACAAACGGATGGTCAATCCGAAAGGACTATCCAAACCCTAGAGGACATGCTGAGAGCCTGTGTCTTAGACCAAAAAGGAAGTTGGGATAAGTACATGCCTTTTATTGAGTTTGCGTATAACAACAGTTATCACGCGAGCATCAGTATGGCACCATACGAAGCGTTGTATGGAAGGAAGTGCCAATCACCTTTGTGTTGGTACGAGCCCGGAGAACAAAGTGTCTTAGGACCTGATGTAGTGAGGGAAACGACAGAACAAATAAAAAGGATCAGGGATAGGATCCTAATCGCTCAAAGTAGACAGAAAAGCTACGCGGACAAAAGGCGTAAGCCCTTGGAGTTCCAAGAAGGAGAACATGTATTTCTAAGAATCACCCCCACTACAGGAATAAGAAGAGCCATGAAAGTTAAAAAGTTGAGTCCTCGATTTCTCGGCCCTTTTGAAATTCTTAAGAGAATCGGATCTGTAACCTACAAAATAGCCCTACCACCCAATCTGTCAAACCTTCATGATGTCTTTCACGTCTCTCAGTTACGTAAATATGAGTCCGACCCTAGCCATGTCCTAGAACCAGAGCATGTACAGTTGAGGGAGGACCTCACTTTCAATCTACCGCCTACGAGAGTAGTGGATCACGGAGTCAAGCAGTCAAGGAACAAGTCTATTCCTTTGGTGAAAGTGGCATGGGGACGAGACAAGTCGGAAGAATATACGTGGAAACTAGAGTCAGAGATGAAGTCAAAATATCCAAAGCTTTTCTAAGCTATGAATTTCGAGGGCAAAATTCTTTTTAAGGAGGGGAGTAATGTAACGCCCCGATTTTCTGTTAGACTGAAAATGACCAAAATGCCCCTGAGGTCATTTTCGGCCCGGAATTTGAGGAAAGTCGGTCTGGCAGTACTCGAAGGAAAGTCGGTCTGGCAGTACTCGAAGGGCAAACTCAATGTTGGAAAGGGATTGGATGACTTGTGTACCTTCCCGGGATTGAAAATCTCATTTTTCGAGTTTTCGGGTCAAAATGACCAAAACGCCCCTACAGTGTTTTGCCCGTTTGCAAGTGCCGGATAAACCTAAAACTTCTCCAGATGATTTTAAAAGGTGTTTTTATGTTGACTATGACTTTAGTTTTGGTCCCAGAGGTCCCGGGCGAAATTAGTGCAAAATTACGGTTTTGCCCCTAATTTTGTGTTTTTACGCTTAATCGCGTGATTAAGCAAACCTAAGCAATATTAGGCTCTAGTCGAAGGTTAATTAATTTCCTTAATTAATCTTGAGTCAAAATAATTTATTAAAGTTTATTAGAACCTAAAAGTGCTTAATTACAACTTAAAATCATATTTTAATTTCAAGACTCCTAGTCATGGAATCTTGAATAGTGTTTTCTCTTTCCAATTCCTTAAATCATGGAATTGTGTTACACATTGTTTATTCATAAATGAGTTTTTAATTCTCTAATGATGTATGGGCACTCCTAATCTTGTCATAAAATCCTTAAAACACATTCTTAGTTACCTAAACTTAAGCTTAATTATTCCTAACCTTGTACCTAAGCTAATACACATTTAAACCTACCATTAACACCCAATTAGATGATCAAAACTCACCTCCCCCATGCTGCCCCTGGTCTGGCCGTGCACTTCCCTCTCCTATATGCATCACATGTTCAATTTTTCAACACTCCAAGGCCATACCTCAAGTCACATACACTATACCTCGTCATAACTTTCAATCAAGCTTGAATTTCCACATGAATAGATAATTAAAACAACCCATTTTTCCCATTTATTTGTGGCTAGAAAAGTTCCAGCCATGTCAAGTTTCTAGAAGCCTAATTTCATTCAAAATTGATAGGAAATTAACTCACATCAAGCCATACTTTGTAGCATAGCTTCTGTAACACCCTAAATCTTAACCTAAGACTACTAGTATGTACTTAGGTTAATCTTTAGAATATTACCTCTTGGTCTCATCCTTTACTTAGAAAATACTTAGCGGAAATATGGGTAAAATTTTTCTTTTTAGAAATAAAATCAAAGTGAGAGCCACGCACGAATCTTTAAAAGAAAGCATAACGAAACATATAAGCAAAGCGTAAAGAAACACATCATATCATGGAAACATCATCTGAAACATAGATATATATATATATATAATGTGCCTACCCAAAAGGGCAGGACTATTCGATACATTGTGAAACGGAATACAACTGAATACAAGGAAAACAAATACAGGGAAATAAAAACAACACCCATACCCATGTGCACCTAGAGTAGACAACCTCATATACAAAAGAAGGTTTGTCCTCAACTATGTGGCGTGTGTGCACTAGCTACTACCCGTCCCATGCGCCTACTCCTGCTGGTCCGAGTACTGAGGGGTGGAATCAATCCACTGGCGGATCTCGGCGGGAGTGGTCGTGCGGATCATCGGAGCGTGTCCACTGCGGCGAGGGCGCATGGATGGCCAACGAGCCAACCTCGGCTGAACCACTATCTCCTCACTCCCAGCTCTCATCGGTAGGAGAGCGGGACTGGAGCTCCAACTGTACATATGTGATGGCGGGTCCTCAGATGGGTCCGTCTCCAAGTACTGGGTACAAGGCACGTACTCCTGGTAGTCGCGTACGGCTGACGTCTCGGGCTGCATGCGGAGAATCTGTTCATTGCATGGTCTAGCTCGCTCAAAAATCCCGTTATGGAGGTAAGGAGCAGACGGGGTGAAGCGGTAGCTCGGGACGGGGTGCGCGAAGGGTCGTCCCATGAACATAAATACTCTGACAGTGCAGCGACCCTCAAAATGGTATGACCCAAGTGCTGGGTCATGGTGCAGCTCCCATACCGGGGTGTCGATGAAGAGTACGAATGTCGCCATCTGAAGATATGACGGAAGAAAAGAGAGAGAGGGAATGAGAATCTTCTAAAAGAATTCTTAGTAGGGTTATCCCTACCTAGGTGACATCGTCACATCCTCAGGAACCTTGGGTTTTATTTCTAAAAGCTGTGCATGCATAAAACTCCTTTTAGTTTTCTAAAGTATTATTTATCCAAGGTCCGTCATATTTTATAATGCGTCTTATGACTAAGCATGGGATATACTAATGACATGAATGCATCATAAAGGAAAACCAATCAGTAGAATAACTAAGAAACATTATAACATTAGCATAGGTATAGTATATGTGACATTGTAAACTTTAACTTTCATCTCATGGGGCCACCCTAAAACATCTCTAGGTTATGAGCTCATACCTTAACTAGTCGTCACTAGTTCTTACTTATCCTATGATAAGCGTAACATGCATAATCCCGACTTAAAGTATGGGCTAAGGGACAAATTAAGGATCACCTCTCTTAGGGTCATTTCCTCTTTGAAACGCTCTAGCAACTAGTGCATCGTAGTATTGTCCGCTTTGGCAAGCTCTATGTCAATACCCTCACGGATTTGTTTTCTTGGGGGTGCTCAGCTAAACCGGTGTCACCCAAGAAGGCGTCTCAGTGTTGTGTCACATTTAAGTTCTCATAAAGTGTTAATTCATAGATACATCATTATACACCATATAAATCTTTCTCACAGTGTGCATCTCATCATATGATCATATATAAAACTATAACCTATTTTCACATAAAACTTTTTCATAGCATATACATCACCACATAAACATATCTTTAGACAATTATTCTTACAAACTCACAAGCTTATTATGTTATAAACCCATAATGTTTTGTGCTTTGGTTCTTTTGAGTCTTAACTTGTAAACTAATTGTCCTAGCATTCTTCTTAACCTTTTACACACCTATAGGTTCACAACTAATAGGTTTTGCTAATTTTTTTATGCTCAAGGACCTATCCAAACAACACTATGCAGAGTTGGACGGCTTTCTATTTGTGTGATTACGGGGTTCTAGAAATTACGGTTTAGACCCTTAAAGTCCTTAACTCACATTCTAAGTTATCAATCATTAAAACCTAGTCTCTTGGGAACCTATGAGGTTATAACTAAGTATTTCTCACCTCACACTATGACCGAGAACATCTCTAAACCTCAAGGATGCAGAATTTATAATCCTAAGTTTACGGGTACCTAGAAGTCACAACAATGACCCTTTCTAAGTTTGATTTGCTCCTAAGGCTTCAAGATTAAGTCCTAAACCAATTATGAGTCATTCCTATACATTCAAACTAATTAAAAACCATAATTATTAAATCTAAACCTTGCTGGATAGAATCCAGAAAATTACATAATTAAAGGATCTAGAATTCTCAAATTAATTCTTTTCTAGTTCCTAACTTATCCTATCTTTCACATATGAGTCTTAACATTATTTTTACTCAAACATAGGCACATTATCATCATTAAAACAGCACATACAGTGGCAGTAAAGAGCAAGGAAGAACCAAAAATATACTTCTCCATAAAAGGCATAAAACATAATTTCTAAAGCTCATAAAATACTAGTTTCTCTTGGAACCATTTTAGAACTTTCAAAACTTGTTTATAAACACTTTTATCCTTTTAAAATCATAAGAATACTTAAGAGGGCAGTGGCTAAATTATTTTTATCTCAAGAGATCCTAAATTCGTAAAACTTAGTTCTACATATTCCTTATACTCACATAAGCTTAGATAAATTATAAAACATAGTTTTTAATACTTAGAAACACTAAAGCCCCTTAGGGCCGAAATGGGAACCACAAGAAATAAATATCTTTAGACCTTTGTTGAGACAACAATGGGCAAGTCTTGAGCTCTAGGTTCATTAAAGTGATGACAAAAAAAAAAAAACATGCTTATGCACTTATTTTAGGTTCCATTAGAAAGTAAAGTGATAGTACAAAGTAAATATGAATGCAACTCATTTATTATCTTGGTATTAAGTGAGAACTTGAAATATAAACATGATAATGCATAGCTTGAAATATAAACATGATAATGCAAGGTTCACTTATTATCTTGAAACTTAGTGATAGCAAGGAAGTAAACATGATATGCAAAGCATAAAGTAAACATGATGCAAGGTTCATTTTATGGTTAACTAGAGCTCATTCAAGACTTTAACAAGATAACAACCCAATACAATATCTCAAAGATCACAACCCAAAAATCGAAAGTTATACAAAAGAGAAAGAAAGTGAAACTACGTCAAGTTCTTTATTAAATACCCAAAACCCCTATCTAGAGAAAAATCTCTAGAACTTGCCGGCTAACTTTAAGGTTAACAAGGGTAGGCTTGGGCTTTTAGAAATCCTTAGATTAATTTTCTTAAGTTGGAAAACCATGTGAGCTAGATAACATATAGATGAAGTTTTAAAAAAAGGAAAACTCAAGCTTTAGAGGTTTCTTTGAGATGAACACAATGTCATCATCTAGAAACTCTCATCATCAAGCTATCATGCTCATAACAAGGCCTAGAGGCCGAAAGGAAAAGAAAAGGAAAAACAAAGGAAAGTTCAAAAGAATCCAAGAGGAAACTAGAGAAAAACACTTTCTTGAGCAAAACAAAGTTTGAAAACAAATCCCTACCTAGTGATGAAAGTAAAAGCTTGGACTTGAAGATGGAAATGAGATGAGCAACACCTCCTAGGATGGTGATGATGATTCGGCCTTGATGAAAGGAAAAGGAAGGAAATGTGTTCTTGGTGAGCTTGTGTTTGAGAATGGAAGTTTAGATGTTTGTATGATGATCCAAGGTGGTGGTGTGGTGTTTCAAGGTTAAGAGATGAGATGAAGAGATGAAGAGGATGAAGATGAAAGGAAGAACACTCTTGAAATTTTGAGAGAAAAGAAAAACTTAGCAAGACAACTCTAAAACTCTAAACTTAGCAAATGCTTCAAGGTGCAACTAAGCTATCACAAGCATCCTATTTATAGAAAAACAAAACAATGAAGCTCACCAAAGGAGGGTGCTGGCCGTAGCATTGAAGGACAAAGGGAGAGGAAAATATCTCTTTGATTGTGTCATAGAAGCATGGTTTGAAGTATGGAAGCTATGCTACAAAGTATGGCTTGATGTGAGTTAATTTCCTATCAAATTTTTATGAAATTAGGCTTCTAGAAACAATGCATGGTTGGAACTTTTCCAGCCACAATTAAATGGAGAAAATGAGCTATTTTAATTAGTTATTTACTTGAAAAATCAAGCTTGATTGAAAGTTATGACAAGGTATAGTGTATGTGACTTGAGGTATAGCCTTGGAGTGTTGAAAAATTGAACATGTGATGCATAATGGGGAGGGAAGCTCACGGCCAAGTCTGGGCAGCAGAGTGGGGGTGAGTTTTGACCATTTAATTGGGTGTTAATGGTAGGTTTAGATATGTATTAGCTTAGGTACAAGGTTAGGAATGATTAAGCTTAAGTTTAGGCAACTAAGAATGTGTTTTAAGGATTTTATGACAAGATTAGGAGTGCTCATACATCATTAGAGAATTTTAAACTCATTTATGAATAAACAATGTGTAACACAATTCTATGATTTAAGGAATTGGAAAGAGAAAACACTATTCAAAATTCTATGACTAGGTGTCTTGAAATTAAAATATGATTTTAGGTTGTAATTAAGCATTTTTTGGTTCTAATAAACTTTAATAAATTATTTTGACTCAAGATTAATTAAGGAAATTAATTAACCTTCGATTAGAGCCTAATATTGCTTAGGTTTGCTTAATCATGCGATTAAGCATAAAAACACGAAACTAGGGGCAAAACCGTAATTTTGCACTAATTTTGCCCGGGACTTCAAAAATTAAAATTGAGGTCATAGAATACATAAAAACGCCTTTTAAAACCATCTGGAGAAGTTTCGGGTTCATCCGGCACTTGCAAACGGGTAAAACACCGCAGGAGCGTTTTGGTCATTTCGACCCGAAAACTCGAAAAACGAGATTTTCGATCCCGGGAAGGTACACAAGTTATCCAATCCCCTTCCAACATTGAGTTTGCCCTTCGAGTACTGCCGAACCGGCTTTCGTCGAATTCCGGGCTAAAAATGACCTCAGGGGCATTTTGGTCATTTTCACTCTAATAGAAAAATCGGGGCGTTACAGTACACCCCTCCTTAAAAAGAATTTCGCCCTCGAAATTCATACCTTAGAAAAGTTCTGGATATTTGGACTTCATCTCTGATTCTAGTTCCCACGTGTATTCTTCCGACTTGTCTCGTCCCCACGCCACTTTCACCAAAGGAACAGACTTGTTCCTTAACTGCTTGACTCCGTGATCCACTATTCTCGTAGGCGGTACATTGAAAGTGAGGTCTTCCCTCAACTGTACATGCTCTGGTTCTAGGGCATGGCTAGGGTCGGACTCATATTTACGTAACTGGGAGACGTGAAAGACATCATGAAGGTTTGATAGATTGGGTGGTAAGGCTATTTTGTAAGCTACAGATCCGATTCTCTGAAGAATTTCAAAAGGACCGAGAAATCGGGGACTCAACTTTTTAACTTTCATGGCTCTCCCTATTCCTGTAGTGGGGGTGATTCTTAGAAATACATGTTCTCCCTCTTGGGCAAGCATAATCCTTTGCTTAAACCCACTGGTCACCGTGAGATGACTCATCACGATGCCATTCTCCGTTATTGACATCCCCAGATTCATATCCCTAAACTGCTCTATTAACCCAACTTCATTAACCATCATACTTGACAAACGTAGTGAGTTTCGGCTCTAGGCGTCGGCTACTACATTAGCCTTGCCGGGGTGATAACTTAAGCCAAAATCGTAGTCCTTGAGGAATTCCATCCATCTCCTCTGCCTCATATTTAACTCCTTTTGATCAAAGAGGTGCTTGAGACTCTTATGATCGGAGAAAACTTCAAACTTTACGCCCTACAAATTGTGTCTCCACATCTTTAGAGCGAACATGATGGCAGCCAGTTCTAGGTCATGGGTGGGGTAGGTTACCTCGTGAGGCTTGAGTTGTCTGGACGCATAGGCTACCACTTGCCTGTTTTGCATCAACACACAACCTAAACCCTTGCCAGAAGCATCGCAATATACCTCGAAGGGTACATTGGGGTCAGGTAAAACTAAAACCGGGGTTGAGGTGAGCTTTTCCTTAAGCTCTAGGAAACTCTTTTCACATTCGGGGCTCCACTCAAACGGGGCATTCTTCCTAGTGAGCTTGGTTAAGGGTAGTGCTAACTGGGAAAATCCTTTGATAAACCTACGGTAATATCCAGCTAAACCCAAAAAGCTTCTAATCTCAGTTACAGAGGTTGGTCTATCCCAATTCATCACAGCTTCTATCTTACTTGGGTCGACAGCTATGCCGCCCTTTGACACAACATGTCCTAAAAACTTTACCTCCTCTAACCAAAATTCACACTTAGAAAGCTTCGCATACAACTTCTTCTCCTTTAGCACCTCTAAAACCAGCCTTAAATGACGCTCATGCTCTTCGTGGGTCTTCGAATAGATGAGGATATCATCTATGAACACAACCACGAATTGATCTAAATAGGGTCGAAAGATCCTATTCATGTAATCCATAAAAACCGCGGGAGCGTTTGTCAAACCAAACGACATCACATTGAACTCAAAGTGTCCATACCGAGTTCGAAAGGCGGTTTTAGGAATATCCGAATCTCTAACCCTAATCTGATGGTAACCGGACCTCAAATCAATCTTAGAAAATACTACGGCTCCCTTCAGCTGGTCCATAAGATCATCAATCCTAGGTAATGGGTACTTATTCTTTATGGTTACTTGGTTTAACTGCCTATAGTCTATACACATCCTCATACTTCCGTCTTTCCTTTTCACAAATAAGACCGGAGCGCCCCAAGGTGAAGCACTCGGCCTTATAAAACTCTTTTCCAATAGCTCCTCCAACTGGGTTTTTAGCTCTGCTCGCTCCAAAGGTGACATCCTATATGGGGCTATAGAGATTGGTCCTGTTCCAGGAACCAACTCTATGGAGAATTCAACTTCTCTCTCGGGAGGGAACTCGGGTATTTCATCCGGAAACATCTTGGGATAGTCTCTCACCACAGGTATCTCACCTAGGTTCTGCTCAAAGTCTACATCGCAGGTGGCTAAGAGAACATATCCCTTAGCTTTCTCCCCACTACAGAAGATTTCTACGGAATTTAGGTACAGCCTAATGGGTTGAGTGATGTTTTCAGGAGGAGAGGGGAAAACTACGGTTTAGGTTCCACAATCTAACATCACACGGTTGGCGTGAAGCCATTTCATGCCTAAGATAATGCCTATGTCTTTTAAGGGTAAACAAATTAAATCTATGATAAAAGACCTATTTTCTACAACAAGATGACAGTTTAAACAACAATGGCAAGTATTAACAGGGCGATTTGTAGGAGTAGAAACAATAAGATCAAAGGGAAGTTTAGAGACTCTTAGATTTAAGGACTCGACACTAGCAAGTGAAATAAAAGAATGAGTATCTCCAGAGTCATATAGTACAGTTAAGGGTTTATCGTTTACTTCGCACATACCTTCAATGAGATCGTTGGACTTTTTGGCGTCTTCCGCATTAAGGGTAAAGACTCTTCCTCGGTGTTGTGGTCTGGGGTTCTGGTTCGTTGTCCCTTGACCGGTGCAGTCCTTTGCATAGTGGCCAGGCTTACCACACTTGAAGCACACATTATGACCGGCTAAACATGGGCGATTCCCGTGATTCTTCCCGCATTGTGGGCAGACGTCAGCAGATGTTGCTCCGGGATAAGCAGCAGGGGTTTGTGGTGCCTTGTTTTTTGCCCCACTTGGTCCTCCATTATGGTTTCGGGGTCCACCCGATCCATGGGGTTGACTGTTATTGAAGTTCCTCGGGCCTTGATGTTGAAACGGCGGCCTTTGGTGTTGCTTGGATTGTTGGTGTGCAGGAGCTCTTGGTGGTTGTTGTTGTGGTCGGAACTAGTTGGTTTGGTAGGGATTGTAGTGATTCCTCGAAGGGTACTGCAGTTTGAACTTCGGGGCTTGAGGTCCGAGTCCCTTAGCTTGTTCCGCCCTTGTGGCTTGCATCTTCCGTTGCCCTTCTTCGAGAATTCGGCACTTGTTGACCAGAGTCGGGAAGTCTCTGATTTCCATGTGGGCCACGACGTAGTTCATCTCCGCCTTCAGACTGGCCTCATACTTAACGCATTTCCAAACCTCATCGGGGTTCCCTTGAAACACCCGAGAGAACTTGATTAGCTCCTCGAACTTCGCGGTGTACTGGGCAACAGTAGACCCTCCCTAGGTCAACTGCATGAACTCAATGTCTTTTGCATTCCTTACGAACTCCAGGAAATACTTCTCGTAGAAGTAAGTCTTGAACTGCTCCCAATCAATGGGAGTTCCTGAAGCTTCTAGCAGGTGCCTCGTACCGTTCCACCAGAACTCGGCGTCGGACTTCAACATGAAAGCAGCAAATGTGACCTTCTGCTCCTCTGAGCAGGTAATGACAGAATAGATCTTCTCTATGTCCTTAATCCACTCGTCAGCCTTGTCGGGGTCCATTACCCCTCGGAACACTAGGGGGTTCGCCTTGCGGAACTCACCGAAGCGGGCTTGTTCCACCGTCTCAGCAGCAGGGGGAGGAGGGGGAACAGGAGCAGCATTCGCTTGTTGATCCATCCGGTCGAACATTCGTTCCATGGCTTGTGCCATGCGACGGACAGTAGTAGCAGTCGCATTGTCTTGATTAGCATCGGGCGTAGTCCTAGGCTGTCGTCGCGGTGCCATTGGTCCCTAAACACATGAAACAATGAACATCAAGTTGATCAGGCTTAATATCCATGCAAAATGAGCTAGTTACCATGGCACTTGCAAGCAACAGAAGTCATGCATCTCTAGTCCTACAGCTTATCTCTATCAAGCACTACACATGACATAACTATCGTATCATGCTTATAAAGCATAGTCAGTCCAATCCTCAGGCTCCATGAGAATCGAACTGCTCTGATACCATAATGTAACACCCTAAATCTTAACCTAAGACTACTACTATGTACTTAGGTTAATCTTTAGAATATTACCTCTTGGTCTCATCCTTTACTTAGAAAATACTTAGCAGAAATATGGGTAAAATTTTTCTTTTTAGAATTAAAATCAAAGTGAGAGCCATGCACGAATCTTTAGAAGAAAGCATAACGAAACATATAAGCAAAGCGTAAAGAAACACATCATATCATGGAAACATCATCTGAAACATAGATATATATATATATATATAATGTGCCTACCCAAAAGGGCAGGACTATTCGATACATCGGGAAACGGAATACAACTGAATACAAGGAAAACAAATACAGGGAAATCATAAAAACAACACCCATACCCATGTGCACCTAGAGTAGACAACCTCATATACAAAAGAACGTTTGTCCTCAACTATGTGGTGTGTGTGCACTAGCTACTACCCGTCCCATGCGCCTACTCCTGCTAGTCCGAGTACTGAGAGGTGGAATCAATCCACTGGCGGATCTCGGCGAAAGTGGTCGTGCGGATCATCGGAGCGTGTCCACTGCGGCGAGGGCGCATGGATGGCCAACTAGCCAACCTCGGCTGAACCACTATCTCCTCACTCCCAGCTCTCATCGGTAGGGGAGCGGGACTGGAGCTCCAACTGTACATATGTGATGGCGGGTCCTCGGATGGGTCCGTCTCCAAGTACTGGGTGCAAGGCACGTACTCCAGGTAGTCGCGTACGGTTGACGTCTCGGGCTGCATGCGGAGAATCTGCTCATTGCGTGGTCCAGCTCGCTCAAAAATCCCATTATGGCGGTAAGGAGCAGTCAGGGTGAAGCGGTAGCTCGGGACGGGGTGCGCGAAGGGTCGCCCCATGAACATAAATACTCTGACAGTGCAGCGACCCTCAAAATGGTATGACCCAAGTGCTGGGTCATGGTGCAGCTCCCATACCGGGGTGTCGATGAAGAGTACGAATGTCGCCATCTGAAGATATGATGGAAGAAAAGAGAGAGAGGGAATGAGAATCTTCTAAAAGAATTCTCAGTAGGGTTATCCCTACCTAGGTGACATCGTCACATCCTCAGGAACCTTGGGTTTTATTTCTAAAAGGTGTGCATGCATAAAACTCCTTTTAGTTTTCTAAAGTATTATTTATCCAAGGTTCGTCATATTTTATAATGCGTCTTATGACTAAGCATGGGATATACTAATGACATGAATGCATCATAAAGGAAAACCAATCAATAGAATAACTAAGAAACATTATAACATTAGCATAGGTATAGTATATGTGACATTGTAAACTTTAACTTTCATCTCATGGGGCCACCCTAAAACATCTCTAGGTTATGAGCTCATACCTTAACTAGTCGTCACTAGTTCTTACTTATCCTATGATAAGCGTAACATACATAATCCCGACTTAAAGTACGGGCTAGGGGGCAAATTAAGGATCACCTCTCTTAGGGTCATTTCCTCTTTGAAATGCTCTAGCAACTAGTGCATCATAGTATTGTCCGCTTTGGCAAGCTCTATGTCAATACCCTCACGGATTTGTTTTCTTGGGGGTGCTCAGCTAAACCGGTGTCACCCAAGAAGGCGTCTCAGTGTTGTGTCACATTTAAGTTCTCATAAAGTGTTAATTCATAGATACATCATTATACACCATATAAATCTTTCTCACAGTGTGCATCTCATCATATGATCATATATAAAACTATAACCTATTTTCACATAAAGCTTTTTCATAGCATATACATCACCACATAAACATATCTTTAGACAATTATTCTTACAAACTCACAAGCTTATTATGTTATAAACCCATAATGTTTTGTGCTTTGGTTATTTTGAGTCTTAACTTGTAAACTAATTGTCCTAGCATTCTTCTTAACCTTTTACACACCTATAGGTTCACAACTAATAAGTTTTGCTAATTTTTTTATGCTCAAGGACCTATCCAAACAACACTATGCAGATTTGGACGGCTTTATATTTGTGTTATTACGGGGTTCTAGAAATTACGGTTTAGACCCTTAAAGTCCTTAACTCACATTCTAAGTTATCGATCATTAAAACCTAGTCTCTTGGGAACCTATGAGGTTATAACTAAGTATTTCTCACCTCACACTATGACCGAGAACATCTCTAAACCTCAAGGATGCAGAATTTATAATCCTAAGTTTACGGGTACCTAGAAGTCACAACAATGACCCTTTCTAAGTTTGGTTTGCTCCTAAGGCTTCAAGATTAAGTCCTAAACCAATTATGAGTCATTCCTATACATTCAAACTAATTAAAAACCATAATTATTAAATCTAAACCTTGCTGGATAGAATCCAGAAAATTATATAATTAAAGGATCTAGAATTCTCAAATTAATTCTTTTCTAGTTCCTAACTTATCCTATCTTTCACATATGAGTCTTAACATTTTTTTTACTAAAACATAGGCACATTATCATCATTAAAACAGCACATACAGTGGCAGTAAAGAGCAAGGAAGAACCGAAAATATACTTCTCCATAAAAGGCATAAAACATAATTTCTAAAGCTCATAAAATACTAGTTTCTCTTGGAACCATTTTAGAACTTTCAAAACTTGTTTATAAACACTTTTATCCTTTTAAAATCATAAAAATACTTAAGAGGGCAGTGGCTAAATTATTTTTATCTCAAGAGATCCTAAATTCGTAAAACTTAGTTCTACATATTCCTTATACTCACATAAGCTTAGATAAATTATAAAACATAGTTTTTAATACTTAGAAACACCAAAGCCCCTTAGGGCCGAAATGGGAACCACAAGAAATAAATATCTTTAGACTTTTGTTGAGACAACAATGGGCAAGTCTGGAGCTCTAGGTTCATTAAAGTGATGACAAAAAAAAATAAACATACTTATGTGTAACACCCTAAATCTTAACCCAAGACTACTAGTATATACTTAGGTTAATCTTTAGAATATTACCTCTTGGTCTCATCTTTTACTTAGAAAATACTTAGCGGAAATATGGATAAAATTTTTCTTTTTGGAATTTAAAATCAAAGTGAGAGCCACGCACGAATCTTTAAGAGGAAGCATAGCGAAACATATAAGCAAAGCATAAGAAACACATCATGTCATGGGAACATCAACTGAATCATAGATATATATATATAACGTGCCTGCCCAAAGAGGCAGGACTATTTGAGACATCATGAAACAAAATACAACTGAAATGCATTACAAGGAAATCATAAAAAGTAAATACAAGAGAAACTACACCCATACCCATGTGCACCTAAAGTAGACAACCTAGTATACAAAAGAAGGTTTGTCCTCAACTATGTGGCGTGTGTGTGCACTAACTACTACCCCTCCTATGACTACTCCTGCTGGTCCGAAATGCGTGGGGTCGAGTCGATCCACTGGCGAATCTCGGCGGGAGTGGTCGAGTGCATCATCGGGGCATGTCCACCGCGGCGAGGACGCATAGATGGCCGACGAGCCAACCTCGGCTGGACCACCGTCTCCTTACTCCCAGCCCTCATCGGTGGGGGAGCAGGACTGGAACTCCAACTGTACATGTGGGATGGCAGGTCCTCGGATGGGTCCGTCTCCGAGTACTGGGGACGCGGCACATACTCGGGGTACTCGCGTACTGCTGAGGTCTCGGGCTCCATGCGGAGGATCTGCTCATCGCGTGGTCGTGCTCGCTCAAAAATCCCGTTATGACGGTAAGGAGCAGTCGGGGTGAAGCGGTAGCTCGGGACAGGGTGCGCGAAGGGTCGCCCATGAACATGAATACTCGGCGGCAGCGACCCTCAAAATGGTATGACCCGAGTGCCGGGGTCATGGTGCAGCTCCCATCTTGGGGTGTCGATGAAGAGTACAAATGTCGCCATCTGAAGATATGTGGAAGAAAAGAGAGAGGGAATGAGAATCTTTCTAAAGAATTCTCGGTAGGGTTATCCCTACCTAGGTGACATCGTCACATCCTCGAGAACCTTGGGTTTATTTCTAAAAAGGTGTGCATGCATATAAATTCCTTTTAAGTTATCTTTCCAAGTGTTTATTTATCCAAGGCCCATCATATTTTACAATGCGTCTTATAGCTAAGCCTAAAATAACCTAATGATATGAGTGCATCATAAAGGTAAACCAAACAATAGAATAACTAGGAAACATTATAACATTGGCATAAGTATAGTATATGTGACATTGTTAACTTTAACTTTCATCTCATGGGGCCGCCCTAAAACTTCTCTAGGTTATGAGCTCATACCTTAACTAGTCGTCACTAGTTCTTACTTATCCTATGATAAGCGTAACATAATCCCGATTTAAAGTACGGGCTAGGGGGCAAATTAAGGATCTCCTTTCTAGGATCATTTCCTCTTTGAAACGCTTTGCTAGCCACGCGGGCCTCGCAATTTGTCCGCTTTGGCAGGCTGCATCTACACATACCCTCACGGAGTTGTCTCCTCCTGGGGGTGCCCGGCCGAACCGGTGTCACCCAGGAGAAGCCCGTCTCAGTGTTGTGTCACATTTAAGTTCTCATAAGCATTAAATCATAAGTACCTCATCATTTATCATATTAATTTTTATCATGCATCCTCATATAGCTTTTTCATAACATATATATCATCACATGAAACTTTCTCATAACATATGCATCGACACATAACACTTCCACATAACATAAACATCATCACATAGTCATAGCTAACAATTATCCCCATAAGCTCATAGACTTGATATGTTATAACCCATAGTGTTTTATACTTTGATTCTTATGAGTCTTAAACTTGCAAATTAATTGTTCTAACATTATCCTTAGCTTCTTATACACCTATAGTTTCACAACTAATGAGTTATACAAATTTTTATGCTCAAAAACTAATCCAAACAGCACTAAGCAGAATTTGGACAACTTTATGTTTATGTGATTACGGAGTTCTAGAAATTACGGTTTAGATCTTTTTCTCACATTCTAAGTTATTGATCATCAACACCTAGTCTCTTGGGAACCTATAAGGTTATAACTAAGTATTTCTCACCTCACACTATGGTCAAGAACACCTCTAAACCTCAAGAGTGCAGAAATCAAAATCCTAACTTTACGGGTACCTAGAAGTCACAATAATGACCCTTTCTAAGTTCGGTTTGCTCCTAAGGTTTCAAGATTAAGTCCTAAACCAATTATGAGTCATTTATACACATATAAACTAATTTAAAACCATGATCATTGAATCTACACCTTGCTGGACAGAATCCAGAAAAATAAATCTTTAAGGGATCTAGAACTCTCAAATTAATTCTTTTCTAGTTCCTAACTTATCCTATCTTTCACATATGAGTCTTAACATAATTATTACTCAAACATAAGCATATTAACATAATTAACATAGCTCATACAGTGGCCAAACATAGCAAGGCAGAACCGAAACAGAAACTCCATTTAAAGGCATTGAACATAGTTTCTAAAGCACATAAAATACTAGTTTCTCTTGGGACCTTGTTAAAACTTTCAAAACTCGTTTATGAACACTTTTATCATCTAAACTTATGAAAATACTTAAGAGGGCAGTGGCTACATTATTTTCATCTCAAGAGGTCCTAAATTCATAAAACTTAGTTCTACATATTCCTTATACTCATATAAGTTTAGAAAAATTATAAAACATAGTTTTCAATACTTGGAAACACTAAGCCCTCATAGAGCCGAAATATGAACCAAAGGAAATAAATGTTTTAGACCTTTGTTTGAGACATCAATGGGCAAGTCTTTGAGCTCTAGATTCATTTAGGTGATGACATAAGAATAAACATGCTCATGCACTTATTTTAGATTCCATTAGAAAGTAAAGTGATGGCTCAAAGTAAATATGAATGCAACTCATTATTATCTTGGTATTGAGTGAGGACTTGAAATATAAACATGATAATTCATAGCTTGAAATATAAACATGATAATGCAAGGTTCACTCATTATCTTGATATTTAGTGATAGCAAGGAAGTAAACATGATATGCATAGCATAAAATAAACATGACGCAAGGTTTATTTTATGGTTAGCTAGAGCTCATTCAAGACTTTAACAAGATAACAACCCAATACAACATCTCAAAGATTACAACCCAAAAATCGAAAATCATATAAAAGAGAAAGAAAGTGAAACTACATTATGTTCTTTATTAAATACCCAAAACCCCTATCTAGAGAAAAATCTCTAGAACGTGCCGGCCAACTTTAAGGTTGACAAGGGTAGGCTTGGGCTTTTAGAAATCCTTAGATTAATTTTCTTAAGTTGAAAAACCATGTGAGTTAGATATCATATAGATGAAGTCATAAGAAAAGGAAAACTCAAGCTTTAGAGGTTTCTTTGAGATGAACACAATGTCATCATCTAGAAACTCTCATCATCAAGCTATCATGCTCAAAATCAAGGCCTCATGGCCGAAAATGAAAGGAAAGGAAAAACAAAGGAAAGTTCAAAAAGATTCCAAGAGGAAACTAGAGAAAAACACTTTCTTGATCAAAATAAAGTTTGAAACCAAATCCCTACCTAGTGATGAAGGTAAAAGCTTGATCTTGAAGATGGAAATGAGATGAGCAACACCTCCTAGGATGGTGATGATGGTTCGGCCTTGATGAGAGAAAAAGAAAGAAAATGTGTTTCAAGTGGAGTTGTGTTTGAGGTGTGGTGTTTGAGAGGTTTGATGATGGTTCAAGGTTTTGGGGTGGTGTTTGATGGTTGAGAGGTGATGATGAGATGAAGAGATGAAGAAGATAAAGATGAAAAGAAAGGAAGAACACTCTTGGAACTTTGAGAGAAAAAGGAAAGACTAGCAAGACAACTCTAAAACTCTAAACTTTGCAAATGCTTCAAAGTGCAACAAGGCTAACACAAGCATCCTATTTATAGAAAAACAAAACCATGGAGCTTGCAAATGGAGGGAGTGGCCGTGTGGTTTGGAGGGAAAAGGAAGAGAAAATATCTCTTACACAAGGTCATTCAAGCATGGTTTGAAGTATGGAAGCTATGCTACAAAGCATGGCTTGATGTGAGTTAATTTCCTATCACATTTTTATGAATTTAGTCTTCTAGAAACAATGCATGGCTGGAACTTTTCCAGCCACAATTAAATGGGAAAAATCGGTTATTTTAATTATTTATTCATGTGGAAATTCAAGCTTGATTGAAAGTTATGACAAGGTATAGTGTATGTGACTTGAGGTATGGCCTTGGAGTGTTGAAAAATTGAACATGTGATGCACAATGGGGGAGGACAGCTTCGGCCAAGGCTGGACAGCAGAGTGGGGGTGAGTTTTGACCATTTAATTGTGTGTTAATGGTAGGTTTAGATGTGTATTAGCTTAGGTATAAGGTTAGGAATGATTAAGCTTAAGTTTAGGTAACTAAGAATGTGATTTAGGGAGTTTATGACAAGTTTAGGAGTGCTCATACATCATTAAAGAATTTAAAACTCATTTATGAATAAACAATGTGTAACACAATTCCATGATTTAAGGAATTGGAGAGAGAAAATACTATTCAAGATTCTATGACTAGGTGTCCTAAAATTAAAATATGATTTTAGGTTGTAATTAAGTACTTTTTGGTTCTAATCAACTTTAATAAATTATTTTGACTCAAGATTAATTAAGGAAATTAATTAACCTTCGATTAGAGCCTAATATTGCTTAGGTTTGCTTAATCACGCGATTAAGCATAAAAATACGAAACTAGGGGCAAAATCGTAATTTTGCACTAATTTTGCCCGGGACTTCAAAAATTAAAACTGAGGTCATAGAATACATAAAAACGCCTTTTAAAACCATCTGGAGAAGTTTCGGGTTCATCCGGCACTTGCAAACGGGTAAAACACCGCAGGGGCATTTTGGTCATTTTGACCCGAAAACTCGAAAAACAAGATTTTCGATCTTGGGAAGGTACATAAGTTTTCTAATCCCCTTCCAACATTGAGTTTGCCCTTCGAGTACTGCCGCACTGGCTTTCCTCGAATTCTGGGCTGAAAATGACCTCAGGGACATTTTGGTCATTTTCACTCTAACAGAAAAATCGGGGCGTTACATTACTCCCCTCCTTAAAAAGGATTTTGCCCTCGAAATTCGTACCTTAGAAAAGCTCTGGATATTTGGACTTCATCTCTGACTCTAGTTCCCATGTGTATTCTTCCGACTTGTCTCGTCCCCACGCCACCTTTACCAAAGGAACAGACTTGTTCCTTAACTGCTTGACTCCGTGATCCACTATTTTCGTAGGCGGTACATTGAAAGTGAGGTCCTCCCTCAACTGTACATGCTCTGGTTCTAGGACATGACTAGGGTCGGACTCATATTTATGTAACTGGGAGACGTGAAAGACATCATGAAGGTTTGACAGATTGGGTGGTAAGGCTATTTTGTATGCTACAGATCCGACTCTCTGAAGAATTTCAAAAGGACCGAGAAATCGGGGACTCAACTTTTTAACTTTCATGGCTTTCCCTATTCCTGTAGTGGGGGTGATTCTTAGAAATACGTGTTCTCCTTCTTGGAACTCCAAGGGCTTGCGCCTTTTGTCCGCGTAGCTTTTCAGTCGACTTTGAGCGGTTAAGATTCTATCCTTGATCTTCTTGATTTGTTCCGTCGTTTCCCTCACTACTTCAGGACCTAAGACACTTTGTTCTCCGGGCTTGTACCAACACAAGGGTGATTGGCACTTCCTTCCGTATAACGCCTCGTACGGTGCCATACCGATGCTCGCGTGATAACTGTTGTTATACGCAAACTCGATCAAAGGCATGTACTTATCCCCACTTCCTTTTTGGTCTAAGACACAGGTTCTCAGCATATCTTCCAGGGTTTGGATTGTCCTCTCGGACTGACCATCCGTTTGCGGGTGGTAAGCAGTGCTTAGGCACAACTTGGAACCAAACGCCTTTTGAAAGGCTCCCCAAAAACGTGACGTAAACCGCGGATCTCGATCCGAGATTATCGTCGATGGTACTCCATGCAACCTTACTATTTCTTGGATGTAAAGCTGGGCCAACTTATCCAACGAGTACGTGACTCGAATAGGTAGAAAGTGAGCCGACTTAGTCAGTCGATCCACGATTACCCATACGGCATCGTGGCCAGCTTGGGTCTTTGGCAATCCTGTCACGAAGTCCATTGATATACTCTCCCACTTCCACTCGGGGATTGACAGGGGTTGCAACATGCCAGAAGGTTTTTGGTGTTCGATCTTGACCTTTTGGCAGACCAAACACTTACTCACCCAGGCGACCACATCCTTCTTTAATCCGGGCCACCAAAACATCCTCTTCAAGTCCTGATACATCTTGGTAGTACCAGGATGGATGGCAAAATGGCTCTTGTGAGCCTCCTCCAAGATCTTCTCTCGGAGGTCGCCATCTTGTGGCACACAGATTCGCCCCTCGAACCTCCACAACCAGTCGGGGCCTCGTACAAAACCTTTCAACTTTCCGGCCTTAACTGCCTCGATTGTCTCCATAAAGTCCTCATTTTCTCTTTGGGCAAGCATAATCCTTTGCTTAAACCCACTGGTCACCGTGAGATGACTCATCACGATGCCATTTTTCGTTATAGACATCCCAAGATTCATATCCCTAAACTGCTCTAGTAATCCAACTTCATTAACCATCATACTTGACAGACGTAACGAGTTTCGGCTCAAGGCGTCGGCTACTACATTAGCCTTGCCGGGGTGGTAACTTAAGCCAAAATCGTAGTCCTTGAGGAATTCCATCCATCTCCTCTGCCTCATATTTAACTCCTTTTGATCAAAGAGATGCTTGAGACTCTTATGATCGGAGAAAACTTCAAACCTTACACCATACAAATGGTGTCTCCACATCTTAAGGGCGAACACGATGGCCGCTAACTCTAGGTCATGGGTGCGGTAGGTTACCTCGTGAGGCTTGAGTTGTCTGGACGCATAGGCTACCACTTGCCTGTTTTGCATCAACACGCAACCTAAACCCTTGCCAGAAGCATCGCAATATACCTCGAAGGGTACATTGGGGTCAGGTAAAACTAAAACTGGGGTTGAGGTGAGCTTTTCCTTAAGCTCTAGGAAACTCTTTTCACACTCGGGGCTCCACTCAAACGGGGCATTCTTCCTAGTGAGCTTGGTTAAGGGTAAGGCTAACTGGGAAAATCCTTTGATAAACCTACGGTAATATCCAGCTAAACCCAAAAAGCTTCTAATCTCAGTCACAGAGGTTGGTCTATCCCAATTCATCACAGCTTCTATCTTACTTGGGTCGACAACTATGCCACCTTTTGACACAACATGCCCTAAGAACTTTACCTCCTCTAACCAAAATTCACACTTAGACAACTTAGCATATAACTTCTTCTCCTTTAATACCTCTAAAACTAACCTTAAATGACGCTCATGCTCTTCGTGGGTCTTCGAATAGATGAGAATGTCATCTATGAACACAACCACGAACTGATCTAAATAGGGTCTAAAGATCCTATTCATGTAATCCATAAAAACTGCGGGAGCATTCGTCAAACCAAACGACATTACATTGAACTCAAAGTGTCCATACCGAGTTCGAAAGGCGGTTTTAGGAATATCTGAATCTCTCACCCTAATCTGATGGTAACCGGACCTTAAATCAATCTTAGAAAACACTACTGCTCCTTTTAATTGGTCCATAAGATCGTCAATCCTAGGCAATGGGTATTTATTCTTTATGGTTACTTGGTTCAGCTGCCTATAGTCTATACACATCCTCATACTTCCGTCCTTTTTCTTCACAAATAAGACCGGAGCGCCCCAAGGCGAAGCACTCGGCCTTATAAAACTCTTTTCTATGACTCTTCTAACTGGGTTTTCAACTACGCCAACTCAGGGTGACATCCTATACGGGCTATAGAGATTGGTCTGTCCCCTAACCAACTCTATGGAGAATTCAACTTCTCTTTCGGGAGGGAACTCGGGTATTTCATCTGGAAATACCTCGGGATAGTCTCTTACCACAGGTATCTCACCTAGGTTTTGCTCAAAGTCTACATCGCAGGCAGCTAGGAGAACATATCCCTTAGCTTTCTCCCCACTACAGAAGACCTCTATGGAATTTAGGTACAGCCTAATGGGTTGAGTGATGTTTTCGGGAGGAGAAGGGAAAAGTACGGTTTGGGTTCCACAATCTAACATCACACGATTGGTGTGAAGCCAGTTCATGCCTAAGATAATGCCTATGTCTTTCAAGGGTAAACAAATTAAATCTATGATAAAAGACCTATTTTCTACAACAAGATGACAGTTTAAACAACAACGGCAAGTATTAACAGGGCGATTTGTAGGAGTAGAAACAATAAGATCGAAGGGAAGTTTAGAGACTCTTAGATTTAAGGTCTCGACACTAGCAAGTGAAATGAAAGAATGAGTAGCACCAGAGTCATATAGTACAGTTAAGGGTTTACCGTTTACTTCGCACATACCTTCGATGAGATCTTTGGACTTCTTGGCGTCTTCCGCATTAAGGGTAAAGACCCTTCCTCGGTATTGTGGTCGGGGGTTTTGGTTCGATGTCCCTTGTCCGGTGCAGTCCTTTGCATAGTGGCCAGGCTTGCCACACTTGAAACATACATTCTGACCGGCTAAGCATGGGCGATTCCCGTGGTTCTTCCCGCATTGTGGGCAGACGTCAGCAGATGTTGCTCCGGGGTAAGCAGCAGGGGTTTGTGGTGCCTTGTTCTTGGCTCCACTTGGTCCTCCATTGTGGTTCTGGGGTCCACCCGGTCCACGGGGTTGATTATTGAAATTCCTCGGGCCTTGGTGTTGAAATGGCGGCCTTTGGTGTTGCTTGGATTGTTGGTGAGCAGGAGCTCTTGGTGGTTGTTGTTGTTGTTGTCGGAACTGGTTGGTCTGGTAGGGGTTGTAGTGATTCCTTGTAGGGTACTGTGGTTTGAACTTCGGGGCTTGAGGTCCGAGCCCCTTGGCTCGCTCCGCCCTTGTGATTTGAATCTTTCTCTGTCCTTCTTCAAGTATCCGGCACTTGTTGACCAGAGTCGGGAAGTCTCTGATCTCCATATGGGCCACAGCGTAGTTCATCTCTGCCTTCAGACCGGCCTCATACTTCACACACTTCCAAACCTCATCGGGGTTCCCTTGGAACACCCGAGAGAACTTGATTTGCTCCTCAAACTTCGCGGTGTATTCGGCTACAGTAGACCCTCCTTGGGTCAACTGCATGAACTCAACGTCCTTCGCGTTTCTTACGGACTCCGGAAAGTACTTCTCATAGAAGTAAGTCTTGAACAGCTCCCAGTCAATGGGAGTTCCAGAGGCTTCTAGCAGATGGCTCGTGCCGTTCCACCAAAACTCGGCGTCGGACTTCAGCATGAAAGCAGCAAATGTGACCTTCTGCTCCTCCGAGCAGGTAACGATGGAGTAGATCTTCTCCATGTCTTTGATCCACTCATCAACCTTGTCGGGTTCCATTACCCCTCGGAACACTGGCGGGTTCGCCTTGCGGAACTCGCCGAAGCGGGCTTGTTCCACCATCTCAGCAGCAGGGGGAGGAGGGGGAACAGGAGCAGCGTTCGCTTGTTGATCCATTCGGTCGAACATCCATTCCATGGCTTGCGGCATGCGACAGACAGCAGCAGCAGTTGTATCATCTTGTTCAACATCGGGCGTAGTCCTAGGCCGTCGTCGCGGTGCCATTGGTCCCTAAACACATGAAATAATGAACATCAAGTTGATCAGGCTCAATATCCATGCAAAATGAGCTAGTTACCATGGCACTTGCAAGCAACAGAAGTCAAGCATGTCTAGTCCTACAGCTTATCTCTATCAAGCACTACACATGACATAACTATCGTATTATGCTTATAAAGCATAGTCAGTCCAATCCTCAGGCTCCATGAGAATCGAACTGCTCTGATACCATAATGTAACACCCTAAATCTTAACCCAAGACTACTAGTATATACTTAGGTTAATCTTTAGAATATTACCTCTTGGTCTCATCTTTTACTTAGAAAATACTTAGCGGAAATATGGGTAAAATTTTTCTTTTTGGAATTTAAAATCAAAGTGAGAGCCACGCACGAATCTTTAAGAGGAAGCATAGCGAAACATATAAGCAAAGCATAAGAAACACACCATGTCATGGGAACATCAACTGAATCATAGATATATATATATAACGTGCCTGCCCAAAGAGGCAGGACTATTTGATACATCATGAAACAAAATACAACTGAAATGCAATACAAGGAAATCATAAAAAGTAAATACAAGAGAAACTACACCCATACCCATGTGCACCTAAAGTAGACAACCTCGTATACAAAAGAAGGTTTGTCCTCAACTATGTGGCGTGTGTGTGCACTAACTACTACCCTTCCTATGACTACTCCTGCTGGTCCGAGTACTATGGGGTCGAGTCGATCCACTGGCGAATCTCGGCGGGAGTGGTTGAGCGCATCATCGGGGCATGTCCACCGCGGCGAGGATGCATAGATGGCCGACGAGCCAACCTCGGCTGGACCACCGTCTCCTCACTCCCAGCCCTCATCGGTGGGGGAGCAGGACTGGAGCTCCAACTGTACATGTGGGACGGCGGGTCCTCGGATGGGTCCGTCTCCGAAATCTTGGGGGCGGCACATACTCGAGTACTCAGCGTCTTCTGAGGTCTCGGGCTCCATGCGGAGGATCTGCTCATCGCGTGGTCGTGCTCGCTCAAAAATCCCGTTATGACGGTAAGGAGCAGTTGGGGTGAAGCGGTAGCTCGACGCAGGGTCTTGTGAAGGGTCGTCCCATGAACATGAATACTCTGACAGTGCAGCGACCCTCAAAATGGTATGACCCGAGTGCCGGGTCATGATGCAGCTCCCATACTGGGGTGTCGATGAAGAGTACAAATGTCGCCATCTGAAGATATGATGGAAGAAAAGAGAGAGGGAATGAGAATCTTTCTAAAAGAATTCTCAGTAGGGTTATCCCTACCTAGGTGACATCGTCACATCCTCAGGAACCTTGGGTTTATTTCTAAAAAGGTGTGCATGCATATAAATTCCTTTTAAGTTATCTTTCCAAGTGTTTATTTATCCAAGGCCCATCATATTTTACAATGCGTCTTATAGCTAAGCCTAAAATAACCTAATGATATGAGTGCATCATAAAGGTAAACCAAACAATAGAATAACTTGGAAACATTATAACATTGGCATAAGTATAGTATATGTGACATTGTTAACTTTAACTTTCATCTCATGGGGCCGCCCTAAAACTTCTCTAGGTTATGAGCTCATACCTTAACTAGTCGTCACTAGTTCTTACTTATCCTATGATAAGCGTAACATAATCCCGATTTAAAGTACGGGCTAGGGGGCAAATTAAGGATCTCCTTTCTAGGATCATTTCCTCTTTGAAACGCTTTGCTAGCCACGCGGGCCTCGCAATTTGTCCGCTTTGACAGGCTGCATCTACACATACCCTCACGGAGTTGTCTCCTCCTGGGGGTGCCCGGCCGAACCGGTGTCACCCAGGAGAAGCGCGTCTCAGTGTTGTGTCACATTTAAGTTCTCATAAGCATTAAATCATAAGTACCTCATCATTTATCATATTCATTTTTATCATGCATCCTCATATAGCTTTTTCATAACATATATATCATCACATGAAACTTTCTCATAACATATGCATCGACACATAACACTTCTACATAACATAAACATCATCACATAGTCATAGCTAACAATTATCCCCATAAGCTCATAGACTTGATATGTTATAACCCATAGTGTTTTATACTTTGATTCTTATGAGTCTTAAACTTGCAAATTAATTGTTCTAACATTATCTTTAGCTTCTTATACACCTATAGTTTCACAACTAATGAGTTATACAAATTTTTATGCTCAAGAACTAATCCAAACAGCACTAAGCAGAATTTGGACAACTTTATGTTTATGTGATTACGGAGTTCTAGAAATTACGGTTTAGATCTTTTTCTCACATTCTAAGTTATTGATCATCAACACCTAGTCTCTTGGGAACCTATAAGGTTATAACTAAGTATTTCTCACCTCACACTATGGTCAAGAACACCTCTAAACCTCAAGAGTGCATAAATCAAAATCCTAACTTTACGGGTACCTAGAAGTCACAATAATGACCCTTCGAGAATTCGGCACTTGTTGACCAGAGTCGGGAAGTCTCTGATCTCCATGTGGGCCACGACGTAGTTCATCTCCGCCTTCAGACCGGCCTCATACTTAACGCATTTCCAAACCTCATCGGGGTTCCCTTGAAACACCCGAGAGAACTTGATTAGCTCCTCGAACTTCGCGGTGTACTGGGCAACAGTAGACCCTCCCTAGGTCAACTGCATGAACTCAATGTCTTTTGCATTCCTTACGAACTCCAGGAAATACTTCTCGTAGAAGTAAGTCTTGAACTGCTCCCAATCAATGGGAGTTCCTGAAGCTTCTAGCAGGTGCCTCGTACCGTTCCACCAGAACTCGGCGTCGGACTTCAACATGAAAGCAGCAAATGTGACCTTCTGCTCCTCCGGAAAGGTGTAATGAGAATAGATCTTCTCTATGTCCTTAATCCACTCGTCGGCCTTGCTCGGGTCCATTACCCCTCGGAACACCGGGGGTTCGCCTTGCGGAACCCACCGAAGCGGGCTTGTTCCACCGTCTCAGCAGCAGGGGGAGGAGGGGGAACAGGAGCAGCATTCGCTTGTTGATCCATCCGGTCGAACATTCGTTCCATGGCTTGTGCCATGCGACGGACAGTAGTAGCAGTCGCATTGTCTTGATTAGCATCGGGCGTAGTCCTAGGCTGTCGTCGCGGTGCCATTGGTCCCTAAACACATGAAACAATGAACATCAAGTTGATCAGGCTTAATATCCATGCAAAATGAGCTAGTTACCATGGCACTTGCAAGCAACAGAAGTCATGCATCTCTAGTCCTACAGCTTATCTCTATCAAGCACTACACATGACATAACTATCGTATCATGCTTATAAAGCATAGTCAGTCCAATCCTCAGGCTCCATGAGAATCGAACTGCTCTGATACCATAATGTAACACCCTAAATCTTAACCTAAGACTACTACTATGTACTTAGGTTAATCTTTAGAATATTACCTCTTGGTCTCATCCTTTACTTAGAAAATACTTAGCAGAAATATGGGTAAAATTTTTCTTTTTAGAATTAAAATCAAAGTGAGAGCCACGCACGAATCTTTAAAAGAAAGCATAACGAAACATATAAGCAAAGCGTAAAGAAACACATCATATCATGGAAACATCATCTGAAACATAGATATATATATATAATGTGCCTACCCAAAAGGGCAGGACTATTCGATACATCGGGAAACGGAATACAACTGAATACAAGGAAAACAAATACAGGGAAATCATAAAAACAACACCCATACCCATGTGCACCTAGAGTAGACAACCTCATATACAAAAGAACGTTTGTCCTCAACTATGTGGTGTGTGTGCACTAGCTACTACCCGTCCCATGCGCCTACTCCTGCTGGTCCGAGTACTGAGGGGTGGAATCAATCCACTGGCGGATCTCGGCGGAAGTGGTCGTGCGGATCATCAGAGCGTGTCCACTGCGGCGAGGGCGCATGGATGGCCAACTAGCCAACCTCGGCTGAACCACTATCTCCTCACTCCCAGCTCTCATCGGTAGGGGAGCGGGACTGGAGCTCCAACTTTACATATGTGATGGCGGGTCCTCGGATGGGTCCGTCTCCAAGTACTGGGTGCAAGGTACGTACTCCGGGTAGTCGCGTACGGCTGACGTCTCGGGCTGCATACGGAGAATCTGCTCATTGCGTGGTCTAGCTCGCTCAAAAATCCCGTTATGGCGGTAAGGAGCAGTCAGGGTGAAGCGGTAGCTCGGGACGAAGTCTTGTGAAGGGTGATCCCATGAACATAAATACTCGGCGGTCTGGCGACCCTCAAAATGGTATGACCCAAGTGCTGGGTCATGGTGCAGCTCCCATACCGGGGTGTCGATGAAGAGTACGAATGTCGCCATCTGAAGATATGATGGAAGAAAAGAGAGAGAGGGAATGAGAATCTTCTAAAAGAATTCTCAGTAGGGTTATCCCTACCTAGGTGACATCATCACATCCTCAGGAACCTTGGGTTTTATTTCTAAAAGGTGTGCATGCATAAAACTCCTTTTAGTTTTCTAAAGTATTATTTATCCAAGGTTCGTCATATTTTATAATGCGTCTTATGACTAAGCATGGGATATACTAATGATATGAATGCATCATAAAGGAAAACCAATCAATAGAATAACTAAGAAACATTATAACATTAGCATAGGTATAGTATATGTGACATTGTAAACTTTAACTTTCATCTCATGGGGCCACCCTAAAACATCTCTAGGTTATGAGCTCATACCTTAACTAGTCGTCACTAGTTCTTACTTATCCTATGATAAGCGTAACATACATAATCCCGACTTAAAGTACGGGCTAGGGGGCAAATTAAGGATCACCTCTCTTAGGGTCATTTCCTCTTTGAAACGCTCTAGCAACTAGTGCATCGTAGTATTGTCTGCTTTAGCAAGCTCTATGTCAATACCCTCACGGATTTTTTTTCTTGGGGGTGCTCAGCTAAACGGTGTCACCCAAGAAGGCGTCTCAGTGTTGTGTCACATTTAAGTTCTCATAAAGTGTTAATTCATAGATACATCATTATACACCATATAAATCTTTCTCACAGTGTGCATCTCATCATATGATCATATATAAAACTATAACCTATTTTCACATAAAACTTTTTCATAGCATATACATCACCACATAAACATATCTTTAGACAATTATTCTCACAAACTCACAAGCTTATTATGTTATAAACCCATAATGTTTTGTGCTTTGGTTCTTTTGAGTCTTAACTTGTAAACTAATTGTCCTAGCATTCTTCTTAACGTTTTACACACTTATAGGTTCACAACTAATAAGTTTTGCTAATTTTTTTATGCTCAAGGACCTATCCAAACAACACTATGCAGATTTGGACGGCTTTATTTTTGTGTGATTACGGGGTTCTAGAAATTACGGTTTAGACCCTTAAAGTCCTTAACTCACATTCTAAGTTATCGATCATTAAAACCTAGTCTCTTAGGAACCTATGAGGTTATAACTAAGTATTTCTCACCTCACACTATGACCGAGAACATCTCTAAACCTCAAGGATGCAGAATTTATAATCCTAAGTTTACGGGTACCTAGAAGTCACAACAATGACCCTTTCTAAGTTTGGTTTGCTCCTAAGGCTTCAAGATTAAGTCCTAAACCAATTATGAGTCATTCCTATACATTCAAACTAATTAAAAACCATAATTATTAAATCTAAACCTTGCTGGATAGAATCCAGAAAATTATATAATTAAAGGATCTAGAATTCTCAAATTAATTCTTTTCTAGTTCCTAACTTATCCTATCTTTCACATATGAGTCTTAACATTATTTTTACTAAAACATAGGCACATTATCATCATTAAAACAGCACATACAGTGGCAGTAAAGAGCAAGGAAGAACCAAAAATATACTTCTCCATAAAAGGCATAAAACATAATTTCTAAAGCTCATAAAATACTAGTTTCTCTTGGAACCATTTTAGAACTTTCAAAACTTGTTTATAAACACTTTTATCCTTTTAAAATCATAAGAATACTTAAGAGGGCAGTGGCTAAATTATTTTTATCTCAAGAGATCCTAAATTCGTAAAACTTAGTTCTACATATTCCTTATACTCACATAAGCTTAGATAAATTATAAAACATAGTTTTTAATACTTAGAAACACCAAAGCCCCTTAGGGCCGAAATGGGAACCACAAGAAATAAATATCTTTAGACTTTTGTTGAGACAACAATGGGCAAGTCTGGAGCTCTAGGTTCATTAAAGTGATGACAAAAAAAAATAAACATACTTATGTGTAACACCCTAAATCTTAACCCAAGACTACTAGTATATACTTAGGTTAATCTTTAGAATATTACCTCTTGGTCTCATCTTTTACTTAGAAAATACTTAGCGGAAATATGGGTAAAATTTTTCTTTTTGGAATTTAAAATCAAAGTGAGAGCCACGCACGAATCTTTAAGAGGAAGCATAGCGAAACATATAAGCAAAGCATAAGAAACACATCATGTCATGGGAACATCAACTGAATCATAGATATATATATATAACGTGCACCGCCAAAGAGACATGACTATTTGATACATCATGAAACAAAATACAACTGAAATGCAATACAAGGAAATCATAAAAAGTAAATACAAGAGAAACTACACCCATACCCATGTGCACCTAAAGTAGACAACCTCGTATACAAAAGAAGGTTTGTCCTCAACTATGTGGCGTGTGTGTGCACTAACTACTACCCCTCCTATGACTACTCCTGCTGGTCCGAGTCTCGTGGGGTTAGTCGATCCACTGGCGAATCTCAGCGGGAGTGGTCGAGCGCATCATCGGGGCATGTCCACCGCGGCGAGGACGCATAGATGGCCGACGAGCCAACCTCGGCTGGACCACCGTCTCCTCACTCCCAGCCCTCATCGGTGGGGAGCAGGATCGAGCTCCAGCTGTACATGTGGGATGGCGGGTCCTCGGATGGGTCCGTCTCAGAAATCCGGGACGGCACATACTCGGGGTACTCGCGTACTGCTGAGGTCTCGGGCTCCATGCGGAGGATCTGCTCATCGCGTGGTCGTGCTCGCTCAAAAATCCCGTTATGATGGTAAGGAGCAGTCGGGGTGAAGCAGTAGCTCGGGACGGTGTGCGCGAAGGGTCATCCCATGAACATGAATACTACGGCGGTCTGCAGCGACCCTCAAAATGGTATGACCCGAGTGCCGGGTCATGGTGCAGCTCCCATACTGGGGTGTCGATGAAGAGTACAAATGTCGCCATCTGAAGATATGACGGAAGAAAAGAGAGAGGGAATGAGAATCTTTCTAAAAGAATTCTCAGTAGGGTTATCCCTACCTAGGTGACATCGTCACATCCTCAGGAACCTTGGGTTTATTTCTAAAAAGGTGTGCATGCATATAAATTCCTTTTAAGTTATCTTTCCAAGTGTTTATTTATCCAAGGTCCATCATGTAACACCCTCCTAACTACCATGTATTACTCGAGCATTAACATTGTAATTAGAAGAGTATCACTTCCTTTCTATAATATCCACTAGTCAAATGAAATGAAATAAGATAAACCAAACTCTAGAGTTATAAAGAAAACTACTATAAAATGTACATATATTATTACTTTACATACCGCTTTCTTTAATACATACCATACTTGAAGTTAAGTCACTTCGCTTATAATACAACACAGTAACTACTATCAAAAGATCTACCAAGCTTGCTCAAATATCAAGGTCCAACAAAATACTAAACACACAGAAATGGAATTAAGACATCTAACCCAATTAGTCTACAAGCTGGTAAGTTCCTGGCACTATTCTACACTACATACAAGTCAAAAGCCCACGTAAGTCTCATGTCCTCCTACGTGAAACCATTGGCCATCGGTATGATGGCCTCTCCTCAGCCAGAGGCATCTGCAGAGTCTGAGCACAATACAGCATATACACAAATAGGGGTGAGAATATTATAAAATTCTCAGTAGGGTAACCCCTTACATACAGACAGAATATAAACAGTAAATGCATTTATAATAATAAAGAAAAACATCATGTTAGATCACATATATCAATATTAGCATACATGAGTCAAAGAAAATTATATGCAAAATGGTATTAATCATAAGTGTTTCTCTTATATCACATAGAATTCAACTTAGTGTAGTAGTTCTTTTATTAACATAGGGAAGGCTTAGATTCACATCAGGTAACATATGTAGTGGATAACTCCTCAGAGGACCATAGACTGCTAGGACATGAGCTCATTCCTATTCGTGATCATCGACTTCATTTTTTTCCATTTCAATCACACAGTTCTATTTCCTAGTCGATAAGTCTACCGACTCATAAAATTTCTTGGGAAGTTCTTATTTTTGCCTTCCCTCTCTATCACACATAAGCCTTGTTTCTATTTTCCCGTATGTTAAAACATGCACCATTAAATTTCACATATTCTCTTTTGTCATACAACCATGTCATGGACCTTTCTATTTCAAAGTCAGGTTTGTATCCCAGATATAGGCATTCAGTATCATTGGAGTCTCATTCATACTTTATAAACAAGCCTTTCAAACAATTAACATACATTCATATGATATATACTTGGATTAAATAGATTTCTATCATTAACTTAATACATCTTCACCATTCCAGCTTCTTGACAGATTTACCATTATGGGGACAACATTTAATTCACATATCCAATGGGCAATTCACTGGCCATAAAAATTCTCTATGACACCTCAATGTGTCTAAAAGTCCCTGTAAAAAGTTCATAGCAAACAGAATACTAGAACCATGTCAAATAAATTCTACAATTTTAGTGGTCAGAGGCCACTTTTTCACAGCTCAGAATAGGATTCACACAATTTTTAACTTTAGCAAATGATAGAAACAACTCAAAATAAAAATCACAGTTATACTTAAAGATGTCTAAGAACTCTGTAAAAATTTCAAAGGATAACTCCATCATTTGCTATGAATAAAAATTTATACAAATTCACAGCTCCAGTACCAAGATTTCAGCCAGCATAGATATACTCTTGGTTCTTGATTTTTCTCAGGCAGTAAAACTCTTTATTATGCACCACGAAAATTATAAGAGTTTCCTTATGATGTTGTCTTCAACATATAATTTTTATAGCTCATAAAAATGAATAGAATTGAACTAGAAAATTCATGAACAAATCCTGTCCTGCTGAAATCCGAAAATTCAGCAGCCTAGCCAAAACTTATTTTGACAAACATCATTATTTAACCTCATCCAAACACTCCACCAAAATTAACACATCAATATCAACATATTATCATCAAATATAACCATAAATTTCGAAATAAAACCCAAAAAATTTACAGAATAATTTGGAAAGAAAAAGGCCAAAGAAAACCCTACCCTTGGAAGCTAATGCCTCTTTGTCTCTTGTATACTCCAAGATAGATATACTCTACCCCAAAGCTCTTAAAATACAGTAAAATACTCCTCTAACCAGAGATGAGTGATGTGATAAGGTGAGGTTTTTGGAGAATCTAATCGGTTATATTTGTAGGTGTTGATGTCTAGAACAAGTTTTGTGAAGGAAACTTTGTGTTTTAGTGACTTTAGGCTAGGGTTTTTGGAGCTTGAAGCTTGTTAATGGAGGTTTGAGAGGAAACAAACATGGAGGCTGTATTTTTGGAGTGTTACACGAAAATGATGGAGTGGTGGTGATAAGATATTGATCTTGTGAGTTTAGGGCAAAATGGATAATGATTTCAAGTACAAAATGGTTTTTCTTAAAGTTAAATATGGTAATTTTGTACAATTTCTATTGGTTAGCCATAAAGGTGCAATGGTGTGGCATATCTCAAGCCACACACTTGTCACCCTAGGTGGCATGCTTGCACTGGTAGCTTTATCTTTGTGTAAAAACTACACACCGTAATTTAACCGAATGGGTAAAATAGTGTACCGGGTAATCAACTATTGCACGAAAATTAATTCTAGGTATAAAATATTTATTCCTACCTATTTCTAACCTTAATCCTATAATTTCCAAATTTGGGCACCTTGTGTCTTGAATCTAAGGTTTAATTTGTTCAGGTGGGTCTACTGGCCTGCAAAACACTATCTACGTTTTTTTTTTTTTTTTTTTTTTAACGTTCGTTACATTGTTCTCATCATTTTTGTGTACACCAAAATTTTGATATTCTTACTACTAAAGCCTCAATTATTTTCTGAAACAAAATTAGGATGTTACATTACTTCCCTCCTTAAAAAAATTTTGCCCTCAAAATTTCATACTGGAAATAATTAGGATGATCTGTCTTCATACTTGATTCTAGTTCCCATGTATACTCTTCATTTCCAGGTCCACCCCAAGCCACTTTTACAAGTTGCACAGATTTATTTCTAAGTTGCCTGACTTCTCTATCAACGATCTGAATAGGAGGGGCTTGAAACGTGAAGTCATCCCTTAACTGTATAGACTCGGGCTCAATGATATGGTTTTGATCTGGGTGGTACATTCAAAGTTGAGATACATGGAAGACATTATGAAGGTTGGATTAATGTGGGGGTAAGGCTATCTGGTAGCGGTGACCCAATTCGTTGAAGAATTTGAAAAGGACCTATAAACCTAGGTGACAACTTTTTAACTCTAAGGGCTCTACCTACTCCAAAGAGTGGGCGTGACCTTGAGGAATACATGTTCTCCCTCTTGAAATTCTAAAGGTTTACTTGAGTATCGATAGCTCTTTTGGCGACTACGTGCGGTGAGAATCTTGCTCCTGATCTTCTGGATTTGTTCCGTTGTTTGATTAACAAGATCGGGTCCCAATAGTCTCGCTTCTCCCGAATCATACCAACACAATGGGGATTGACATTTTCTTCCATATAGAGCTTCATACGGGCCATGCCAATACTAGCATGATGGCTGTTATTATAAGCAAACTCAACCAATGGGAGTAACTTGTCCCAACTTCCCTTCTGCTCAATCACGCATGCCCTTAGCATATCTTCCAGGGTTTGTATGGTTCATTCTGTTTGCCCGTCAGTTTGGGGATGATAGGCAGTGCTCAAACAAAGTTTGGTACCAAAGGCTTTTTGGAACGTTCCCCAAAATCTCGAAGTAAACCTTGGATCTCTGTCAGAAACTATAGAGGAAGGAACACTGTGTAGTCTTACTATTTCTTGGATGTACAAGGAAGCTAACTTATCTAAAGGAAAATTAGCCTTAATGGGTAAGAAATGAGCAGACTTGGTCAATCTATCTACTATAACCCATATAGCATCATGACCTGATGATGTTCTTGGCAAACCCATTACAAAGTCCATAGAAATACTTTCCCACTTCCATTCCGGGATTTCTAAGGGTTGCAGGGTCCCAGCTGGTTTTTGATGTTCTATTTTAACTTTTTGACAAGTTAAACACTTCCTGACACACTCTTCTATATCTTTTTTCATTCCTGACCACCAGAACATTTTCTTGAGATCCGCATACATTTTACTAATGCCTGGATGTATAGTAAGTTCGCCCCTATGAGCTTCCTCTAAGATCTTCTTTCTAAGATCGCCACTTGTGGGTACACATACCCTATCCTTGTATCTCCATATACCTTGTTGGTCTTGAGTGAATCCTGGCAACTTCTTTGCATGAATTGATCTTAATATCTCCTGAAATACAGGGATTTCACGTTGTGCAGCTAAAATTTGTCCTTTGAACGCACTTGTTACCTTTATTTGCCCTAGCACCACAGCCTGAGGGTTCACAGACATGTCTAAACTAAGTTCCTTGAAACTTTCAACTAGCTCCGTCTCTTTAATCATCAAGCATGCTACACTTAGGGATTTTCTACTTAGAGCATCGGCAACAACATTTGCCTTGCCTGGATGGTAATTCAGACTAAACTCATAGTCCTTGAGGAATTCCATCCACCTTCTTTGCCGCATATTCAACTCTTTTTGATCAAAAAGATACTTTAAACTTTTATGATCGAGAAAACATTAAACCGCACACCATACAAATGATGTCGCCAGATCTTTAGGGCAAAAACCACATTGCAAGTTCAAGGTCATGGGTTGGATAGTATACTTCATGAGGTTTCAACTGCCGAGAAGCATAGGCAACCACGTTATGATTTTGCATCAACACACATCCTAAACCCTTACTAGAAGCATCACAATAAACCTCATAGGGTATATAAGGATCAGGTAATACTAGGACTGGAGCCGTGGTTAACTTTTGTTTCAACTCCTGGAAACTATTTTCACACTCGGTGTCCAATTGAATGGAGCATTCTTTCGGGTTAATTTAGTCAAAGGTAATGCTATCTGAGAAAAATTCATGATAAAACGCCTATAATATCCAGCTAACCCTAGGAAACTCCGAATCTCCGTCACCGTTGTTGGTCGTTCCCAATGGAGTACTTATTCTACCTTACTGGGATCTACAGAGATTCCTCCTCGTGACACTACATGACCTAGGAATCTAACCTCTCCCATCCAGAATTCACATTTCGACAACTTAGCATACAACTTTCTCTCTCTTAGGATTTGTAACACAACCCCAAGGTGCTCCATATGTTCTTCCTCAGTCCTTGAATATATAAGTATGTCATCTATGAAGACAACTACAAATTTATCCAAGTAAGGGTGGAAGATTCGATTCATATAATCCATGAATACAGCCGGAGCATTAGTCAATCCAAAAGACATCACCCTATACTCGTAATGCCCATATCGAGTTCTAAAAGCAGCTTTTAGGTATATCCTCATTAGAACCCGACCGATGGTACCTGATCTAAGATCAATCTTTGAGAATATGATTGCACCTCGTAATTGATCCATGAGATCGTCAATTCTTGGCAAGGGGTACTTATTTTTTTATTGTCACTTTGTTCAATTGCCTATAGTCTACACAAAGCCTCATACCCCCATCCTTTTTCTTCACGGAAGAACAGGGGGCTCCCCATGGAGAGGCACTTGGTCTAATAAAATGCTTCCCTAACAGTTCTTCAATTTGGGACTTTAATTCTTTCAACTCCAAACGGGACATCCTATAAGGAGCAATTGAAATAGGACCCGTTCCTGGAACCAACTCGATGGAAAATTCAATCTCTCTTCCAGGAGGAAATCCTGGAATATCCTCTGGAAAAACATCTGCATATTCTCTCACCACTTTGGAATCTTGCTCAACTCGTAGTCACATTCAGTTTCACTAGTAGAAAGGAGAACATATTCCTGACGATCTGTCTTACTAGGGTTGGATGTTACAAGGTTCAAATAAAAAGAAAAAGGAACCACAGGAATGGAGGGTAGAGTGGAAAGAAATATGGCAGCTCGATCCGACAAAGGTAAAAGGACATAATTGGGTACTAGCCAATCCATACCTAAAATTACATCTAGACCAGATAAAGGAAGACAAACTAAATTGGCAGTAAAGTCTCTAGCACCTATTTGAAGAGGAATATTTACACAGGTATAACAAGTCCTAACAGGACCAGCAGTAGGAGTGGATACAAGAAGATCATAAGGTAGTTCAGACACAGATAATTGCAACTTCTGTACACAGTCATGGGATATGAAAGAATGAGTGGCACCGTATCACAAAGTATATCTAGGACATTACCATTTATTTCACACTTACCTCGGATCAGATCGGCAGATTGAGAAGCTTCCTTGGCACTTATAGTAAAAACACGCCCATGTTGTTGTGGCCTGGAGGCGGGCTGATGACCTTTCTTGTTAGGGCACTCAAATATCTTATGTCCTGGTTTCCCACAGCCAAAGCAAATGATTTGCGTTGTCCTGCAAGGTCGATTCCCATGATTTTTCCCACACTTAGGGCAATCTCTCCCTGTCTCAGGTCTTAGAGGTTGAAGTTGTTTTCCTTTGTTGTTGTTGTTGTTATTGTTGGGTGGAAACCTTCTCCGAGGTTGGTTAACAGGCTTGAATCGGGGACCTTGAGGTGCTAATCCCCTTCTAGCATTGTTTTGGGCATACTTGAAATTTGTTAGCTTCCTGTTGGACTCCTCTGCACGTCGACATTTATTTACCAAGGTAGGATAGTCCCTAATCTCCAAGAGACTTACAGCTGCTTCTATATCTTCTCGTAGACCTCCTTCATATTTCATACATTTCCAAACTTCATCCGGGTCACGTTGATAAATTGTAGAAAACTTGCAGAGCTCTTCAAATTTGGCAGTATACTCTGCTACACTCATAGGTCCTTGTTTGAGAGCCATGAACTCCAATTCCTTCGCATTTCTCACAGAAATAGGGAAGTACTTATGGTAAAAAGCTTCCTTAAAAATAGTCCAGGTAACTACTGATGGGAAGCTTCAAATAATCCCTTGGTGCCAACCCACCAAAAATCTGCATCTGCTTCTAGCATATAGGTGGCAAAGGCCACCTTCTGGATCTCTGTGCAAGGAAGAACGGAGAAAATCTTTTCCATAGCCTTTATCCATTCTTACGCTTACAGGGGATTAAAAGCTCCTCGAAATGGAGGGGGATTTGCCTTTCTGAACTCGGCAAATTTCTGATATTCTACATCGACTTCGTTCACTACAGGATTATTAGCTGGGTTTTGCCTTTCATTGCGGTTCAGTTGCTCCATCATTCGGGTATTAGCTGTAGCTTGTTCCCTCATGGCAGCCGCCATCTCACGAAAAGTATTCATCATGTCGGCATCGTTTCCAGCTCCACTCCTAGTTCGCCGATTCGAAGTCATTGGTTCCTATCACACCAAACGAAAATATTGAGTTGATCAGTCTCAATACCAAGCAAAGTGTACAGCAACCCACAACATTTCAAATCAGCAGTCATACACATATATATAAAGTCATAATGCATGACAATTTCTAAGAAAGCATAGCCGGTCCAATCCTCAGGCTTATAGGATAATCCGGCTCTGAAACCATAATGTAACATCCCCTGCTGCTTTATGGATTGACGACTGTCCCCACAAACCAACACGGATCTTTTCAGCATGCTTTGTCCTCACTCACACGCTTCCTAGGAAAACTTCCCAGGAGGTCACCCATCCCAAAATTACCCCAGGTCAAGCACGCTTAACTGTGGAGTTCTTTCAGTTTGGGCTACCGAAAAGAAGATGCATCTTGTTGATATAGGTAGTACAAATCAATTCATATAAGCCCTCCTCAACTGTATAGTCCCATACCTATACAGTCTCAGGATCCCTCTCATTCGGGTGTGTAAACGGTTCATTCATGTACCCCTCCACTTAGAGGACCTTGTGAGGAGCCGCTCCTTGTCCGTGCCCTCTTTGCACCGGCGATCACTCCTCGTCCTCGTCCCCGGGCGTTACATACCCACCAGCTTCCGCCTGGTTCGTCCCCGAACCACACCGTACTGGGAGAGGTGTAGGCTCTGATACCATAATGTAACACCCTCCTAACTACCATGTATTACTCGAGCATTAACATTGTAATTAGAAGAGTATCACTTCCTTTCTATAATATCCACTAGTCAAATGAAATGAAATAAGATAAACCAAACTCTAGAGTTATAAAGAAAACTACTATAAAATGTACATATATTATTACTTTACATACCGCTTTCTTTAATACATACCATACTTGAAGTTAAGTCACTTCGCTTATAATACAACACAGTAACTACTATCAAAAGATCTACCAAGCTTGCTCAAATATCAAGGTCCAACAAAATACTAAACACATGTAAAATGGAACTAAGACATCTAACACCAATTAGTCTACAAGCTGGTAAGTTCCTGGCACTATTCTACACTACATACAAGTCAAAAGCCCACGTAAGTCTCATGTCCTCCTACGTGAAACCATTGGCCATCGGTATGATGGCCTCTCCTCAGCCAGAGGCATCTGCAGAGTCTGAGCACAATACAGCATATACACAAATAGGGGTGAGAATATTATAAAATTCTCAAGAGGGTAACCCTTACATACAGATTTAATATAAACAAGAAATGCATTTATAATAATAAAGAAAAACATCATGTTAGATCACATATATCAATATTAGCATACATGAGTCAAAGAAAATTATATGCAAAATGGTATTAATCATAAGTGTTTCTCTTATATCACATAGAATTCAACTTAGTGTAGTAGTTCTTTTATTAACATAGGGAAGGCTTAGATTCACATCAGGTAACATATGTAGTGGATAACTCCTCAGAGGACCATAGACTGCTAGGACATGAGCTCATTCCTATTCGTGATCATCGACTTCATTTTTTCCATTTCAATCACACACAGTTCTATTTCCTAGTCGATAAGTCTACCGACTCATAAAATTTCTTGGGAAGTTCTTATTTTTGCCTTCCCTCTCTATCACACATAAGCCTTGTTTCTATTTTCCCCGTATGTTAAAACATGCACCATTAAATTTCACATATTCTCTTTTGTCATACAACCATGTCATGGACCTTTCTATTTCAAAGTCAGGTTTGTATCCCAGATATAGGCATTCAGTATCATTGGAGTCTCATTCATACTTTATAAACAAGCCTTTCAAACAATTAACATACATTCATATGATATATACTTGGATTAAATAGATTTCTATCATTAACTTAATACATCTTCACCATTCCAGCTTCTTGACAGATTTACCATTATGGGGACAACATTTAATTCACATATCCAATGGGCAATTCACTGGCCATAAAATTCTCTATGACACCTCAATGTGTCTAAAAGTCCCTGTAAAAAGTTCATAGCAAACAGAATACTAGAACCATGTCAAATAAATTCTACAATTTTAGTGGTCAGAGGCCACTTTTTCACAGCTCAGAATAGGATTCACACAATTTTTAACTTTAGCAAATGATAGAAACAACTCAAAATAAAAATCACAGTTATACTTAAAGATGTCTAAAAACTCTGTAAAAATTTCAAAGGATAACTCCATCATTTGCTATGAATAAAAATTTATACAAATTCACAGCTCCAGTACCAAGATTTCAGCCAGCATAGATATACTCTTGGTTCTTGATTTTTCTCAGGCAGTAAAACTCTTTATTATGCACCACGAAAATTATAAGAGTTTCCTTATGATGTTGTCTTCAACATATAATTTTTATAGCTCATAAAAATGAATAGAATTGAACTAGAAAATTCATGAACAAATCCTGTCCTGCTGAAATCCGAAAATTCAGCAGCCTAGCCAAAACTTATTTTGACAAACATCATTATTTAACCTCATCCAAACACTCCACCAAAATTAACACATCAATATCAACATATTATCATCAAATATAACCATAAATTTCGAAATAAAACCCAAAAAATTTACAGAATAATTTGGAAAGAAAAAGGCCAAAGAAAACCCTACCCTTGGAAGCTAATGCCTCTTTGTCTCTTGTATACTCCAAGATAGATATACTCTACCCCAAAGCTCTTAAAATACAGTAAAATACTCCTCTAACCAGAGATGAGTGATGTGATAAGGTGAGGTTTTTGGAGAATCTAATCGGTTATATTTGTAGGTGTTGATGTCTAGAACAAGTTTTGTGAAGGAAACTTTGTGTTTTAGTGACTTTAGGCTAGGGTTTTGGAGCTTGAAGCTTGTTAATGGAGGTTTGAGAGGAAACAAACATGGAGGCTGTATTTTTGGAGTGTTACACGAAAATGATGGAGTGGTGGTGATAAGATATTGATCTTGTGAGTTTAGGGCAAAATGGATAATGATTTCAAGTACAAAATGGTTTTTCTTAAAGTTAAATATGGTAATTTTGTACAATTTCTATTGGTTAGCCATAAAGGTGCAATGGTGTGGCATATCTCAAGCCACACACTTGTCACCCTAGGTGGCATGCTTGCACTGGTAGCTTTATACTGTGTAAAAACTACACACCGTAATTTAACCGAATGGGTAAAATAGTGTACCCGGGTAATCAACTATTGCCTGAAAATTAATTCTAGGTATAAAATATTTATTCCTACCTATTTCTAACCTTAATCCTATAATTTCCAAATTTCGGGCACCTTCAGGTCTTGAATCTAAGGTTTCAGCTGTTCCGGTGGGTCTACGGGGCCTGCAAAACACTATCTACGTTTTTTTTTTTTTTTTTTTTTAACGTTCGTTACATTGTTCTCATCATTTTTGTGTACACCAAAATTTTGATATTCTTACTACTAAAGCCTCAATTATTTTCTGAAAAAAAATTAGGATGTTACACATCATATTTTACAATGCGTCTTATAGCTAAGCCTAAAATAACCTAATGATATGAGTGCATCATAAAGGTAAACCAAACAATAGAATAACTAGGAAACATTATAACATTGGCATAAGTATAGTATATGTGACATTGTTAACTTTAACCTTCATCTCATGGGGCCGCCCTAAAACTTCTCTAGGTTATGAGCTCATACCTTAACTAGTCGTCACTAGTTCTTACTTATCCTATGATAAGCGTAACATAATCCCGATTTAAAGTACGGGCTAGGGGGCAAATTAAGGATCTCCTTTCTAGGATCATTTCCTCTTTGAAACGCTTTGCTAGCCACGCGGGCCTCGCAATTTGTCCGCTTTGGCAGGCTGCATCTACACATACCCTCACGGATTTGTCTCCTCCTGGGGGTGCCCGGCCGAACCGGTGTCACCCAGGAGAAGCTCGTCTCAGTGTTGTGTCACATTTAAGTTCTCATAAGCATTAAATCATAAGTACCTCATCATTTATCATATTAATTTTTATCATGCATCCTCATATAGCTTTTTCATAACATATATATCATCACATGAAACTTTCTCATAACATATGCATCGACACATAACACTTCCACATAACATAAACATCATCACATAGTCATAGCTAACAATTATCCCCATAAGCTCATAGACTTGATATGTTATAACCCATAGTGTTTTATACTTTGATTCTTATGAGTCTTAAACTTGCAAATTAATTGTTCTAACATTATCCTTAGATTCTTATACACCTATAGTTTCACAACTAATGAGTTATACAAATTTTTATGCTCAAGAACTAATCCAAACAGCACTAAGCAGAATTTGGACAACTTTATGTTTATGTGATTACGGAGTTCTAGAAATTACGGTTTAGATCTTTTTCTCACATTCTAAGTTATTGATCATCAACACCTAGTCTCTTGGGAACCTATAAGGTTATAACTAAGTATTTCTCACCTCACACTATGGTCAAGAACACCTCTAAACCTCAAGAGTGCAGAAATCAAAATCCTAACTTTACGGGTACCTAGAAGTCACAATAATGACCCTTTCTAAGTTCGGTTTGCTCCTAAGGTTTCAAGATTAAGTCCTAAACCAATTATGAGTCATTTCTACACATATAAACTAATTTAAAACCATGATCATTGAATCTACACCTTGCTGGACAGAATCCAGAAAAATAAATCTTTAAGGGATCTAGAACTCTCAAATTAATTCTTTTCTAGTTCCTAACTTATCCTATCTTTCACATATGAGTCTTAACATAATTATTACTCAAACATAAGCATATTAACATCATTAACACAGCTCATACAGTGGCCAAACATAGCAAGGCAGAACCGAAACAGAAACTCCATTTAAAGGCATTGAACATAGTTTCTAAAGCACATAAAATACTAGTTTCTCTTGGGACCTTGTTAAAACTTTCAAAACTCGTTTATGAACACTTTTATCATCTAAACTTATGAAAATACTTAAGAGGGCAGTGGCTACATTATTTTCATCTCAAGAGGTCCTAAATTCATAAAACTTAGTTCCACATATTCCTTATACTCATATGAGTTTAGAAAAATTATAAAACATAGTTTTCAATACTTGGAAACACTAAGCCCTCATAGAGCCGAAATATGAACCAAAGGAAATAAATGTTTTAGACCTTTGTTTGAGACATCAATGGGCAAGTTTTTGAGCTCTAGATTCATTTAGGTGATGACATAAGAATAAACATGCTTATGCACTTATTTTAGATTCCATTAGAAAGTAAAGTGATGGCTCAAAGTAAATATGAATGCAACTCATTATTATCTTGGTATTAAGTGAGGACTTTGAAATATAAACATGATAATTCATAGCTTGAAATATAAACATGATAATGCAAGGTTCACTCATTATCTTGATATTTAGTGATAGCAAGGAAGTAAACATGATATGCATAGCATAAAATAAACATGATGCAAGGTTTATTTTATGGTTAGCTAGAGCTCATTCAAGACTTTAACAAGATAACAACCCAATACAACATCTCAAAGATTACAACCCAAAAATCGAAAATCATATAAAAGAGAAAGAAAGTGAAACTACATCAAGTTCTTTATTAAATACCCAAAACCCCTATCTAGAGAAAAATCTCTAGAACGTGCCGGCCAACTTTAAGGTTGACAAGGGTAGGCTTGGGCTTTTAGAAATCCTTAGATTAATTTTCTTAAGTTGAAAAACCATGTGAGTTAGATATCATATAGATGAAGTCATAAGAAAAGGAAAACTCAAGCTTTAGAGGTTTCTTTGAGATGAACACAATGTCATCATCTAGAAACTCTCATCATCAAGCTATCATGCTCAAAATCAAGGCCTCATGGCCGAAAAATGAAAGGAAAGGAAAAACAAAGGAAAGTTCAAAAAGATTCCAAGAGGAAACTAGAGAAAAACACTTTCTTGAACAAAATAAAGTTTGAAACCAAATCCCTACCTAGTGATGAAGGTAAAAGCTTGATCTTGAAGATGGAAATGAGATGAGCAACACCTCCTAGGATGGTGATGATGGTTCGGCCTTGATGAGAGAAAAAGAAAGAAAATGTGTTTCAAGTGGAGTTGTGTTTGAGGTGTGGTGTTTGAGAGGTTTGATGATGGTTCAAGGTTTTGGGGTGGTGTTTGATGGTTGAGAGGTGATGATGAGATGAAGAGATGAAGAAGATAAAGATGAAAAGAAAGGAAGAACACTCTTGGAACTTTGAGAGAAAAAGGAAAGACTAGCAAGACAACTCTAAAACTCTAAACTTTGCAAATGCTTCAAAGTGCAACAAGGCTAACACAAGCATCCTATTTATAGAAAAACAAAACCATGGAGCTTGCAAATGGAGGGAGTGGCCGTGTGGTTTGGAGGGAAAAGGAAGAGAAAATATCTCTTACACAAGGTCATTCAAGCATGGTTTGAAGTATGGAAGCTATGCTACAAAGCATGGCTTGATGTGAGTTAATTTCCTATCACATTTTTATGAATTTAGTCTTCTAGAAACAATGCATGGCTGGAACTTTTCCAGCCACAATTAAATGGGAAAAATCGGTTGTTTTAATTATTTATTCATGTGGAAATTCAAGCTTGATTGAAAGTTATGACAAGGTATAGTGTATGTGACTTGAGGTATGGCCTTTGAGTGTTGAAAAATTGAACATGTGATACACAATGGGGGAGGACAGCTTCGGCCAAGGCTGGACAGCAGAGTGGGGGTGAGTTTTGACCATTTAATTGTGTGTTAATGGTAGGTTTAGATGTGTATTAGCTTAGGTACAAGGTTAGGAATGATTAAGCTTAAGTTTAGGTAACTAAGAATGTGATTTAGGGAGTTTATGACAAGTTTAGGAGTGCTCATACATCATTAAAGAATTTAAAACTCATTTATGAATAAACAATGTGTAACACAATTCCATGATTTAAGGAATTGGAGAGAGAAAACACTATTCAAGATTCTATGACTAGGTGTCCTAAAATTAAAATATGATTTTAGTTTGTAATTAAGTACTTTTTGGTTCTAATCAACTTTAATAAATTATTTTGACTCAATATTAATTAAGGAAATTAATTAACCTTCTATTAGAGCCTAATATTGCTTAGGTTTGCTTAATCACGCGATTAAGCGTAAAAATACGAAACTAGGGGCAAAATCGTAATTTTGCACTAATTTTGCCCGGGACTTCAAATATTAAAACTGAGGTCATAGAATACATAAAAATGCCTTTTAAAACCATCTGGAGAAGTTTCGGGTTCATCCAGCACTTGCAAACGGGTAAAACACCGCAGGGGCGTTTTGGTCATTTTGACCCGAAAACTCGAAAAACAAGATTTTCGATCCTGGGAAGGTACATAAGTTTTCTAATCCCCTTCCAACATTGAGTTTGCCCTTCGAGTACTGCCGCACTGGCTTTCCTCAAATTCCGGGCTGAAAATGACCTCAGGGGCATTTTGGTCATTTTCACTCTAACAGAAAAATCGGGGCGTTACATTATGCACTTATTTTAGGTTCCATTAGAAAGTAAAGTGATAGTACAAAGTAAATATGAATGCAACTCATTTATTATCTTGGTATTAAGTGAGAACTTGAAATATAAACATGATAATGCATAGCTTGAAATATAAACATGATAATGCATAGCTTGAAATATAAACATGATAATGCAAGGTTCACTTATTATCTTGAAACTTAGTGATAGCAAGGAAGTAAACATGATATGCAAAGCATAAAGTAAACATGATGCAAGGTTCATTTTATGGTTAACTAGAGCTCATTCAAGACTTTAACAAGATAACAACCCAATACAATATCTCAAAGATCACAACCCAAAAATCGAAAGTTATACAAAAGAGAAAGAAAGTGAAACTACGTCAAGTTCTTTATTAAATACCCAAAACCCCTATCTAGAGAAAAATCTCTAGATCGTGCCGGCTAACTTTAAGGTTAACAAGGGTAGGCTTGGGCTTTTAGATTAATTTTCTTAAGTTGGAAAACCATGTGAGCTAGATAACATATAGATGAAGTTATAAAAAAAGGAAAACTAAAGCTTTAGAGGTTTCTTTGAGATGAACACTATGTCATCATCTAGAAACTCTCATCATCAAGCTATCATGCTCATAACAAGGCCTAGAGGCCGAAAGGAAAAGAAAAGGAAAAATAAAGGAAAGTTCAAAAGAATCCAAGAGGAAACTAGAGAAAAACACTTTCTTGAGCAAAACAAAGTTTGAAAACAAATCCCTACCTAGTGATGAAAGTAAAAGCTTGGACTTGAAGATGGAAATGAGATGAGCAACACCTCCTAGGATGGTGATGATGATTCGGCCTTGATGAAAGGAAAAGGAAGGAAATGTGTTCTTGGTGAGCTTGTGTTTGAGAATGGAAGTTTAGATGTTTGTATGATGATCCAAGGTCGTGGGGTGGTGTTTCAAGGTTAAGAGATGAGATGAAGAGATGAAGAGGATGAAGATGAAAGGAATAACACTCTTGAAATTTTGAGAGAAAAGAAAAACTTAGCAAGACAACTCTAAAACTCTAAACTTAGCAAATGCTTCAAGGTGCAACTAAGCTATCACAAGCATCCTATTTATAGAAAAACAAAACAATGAAGCTCACCAAAGGAGGGTGCTGGCCGTAGCATTGAAGGACAAAGGGAGAGGAAAATATCTATTTGATTGTGTCATAGAAGCATGGTTTGAAGTATGGAAGCTATGCTACAAAGTATGGCTTGATGTGAGTTAATTTCCTATCAAATTTTTATGAAATTAGGCTTCTAGAAACAATGCATGGCTGGAACTTTTCCAGCCACAATTAAATGGAGAAAATGAGCTATTTTAATTAGTTATTTACTTGGAAAATCAAGCTTGATTGAAAGTTATGACAAGGTATAGTGTATGTGACTTGAGGTATGGCCTTGGAGTGTTGAAAAATTGAACATGTGATGCATAATGGGGAGGGAAGCTCACGGCCAGTGCAGGCAGCAGAGTGGGGGTGAGTTTTGACCATTTAATTGGGTGTTAATGGTAGGTTTAGATATGTATTAGCTTAGGTACAAGGTTAGGAATGATTAAGCTTAAGTTTAGGCAACTAAGAATGTGTTTTAAGGATTTTATGATAAGATTAGGAGTGCTCATACATCATTAGAGAATTTTAAACTCATTTATGAATAAACAATGTGTAACACAATTCCATGATTTAAGGAATTGGAAAGAGAAAATACTATTCAAGATTCTATGACTAGGTGTTTTGAAATTAAAATATGATTTTAGGTTGTAATTAAGCATTTTTTGGTTCTAATCAACTTTAATAAATTATTTTGACTCAAGATTAATTAAGGAAATTAATTAACCTTCGATTAGAGCCTAATATTGCTTAGGTTTGCTTAATCACGCGATTAAGCATAAAAACACGAAACTAGGGGCAAAACCGTAATTTTGCACTAATTTTGCCCGGGACTTCAAAAATTAAAACTGAGGTCATAGAATACATAAAAACCCCTTTTAAAACCATCTGGAGAAGTTTCAGGTTCATCCGGCACTTGCAAACGGGTAAAACACCGCAGGGGCGTTTTGGTCATTTCGACCCGAAAACTCGAAAAACGAGATTTTCGATCCCGGGAAGGTACACAAGTTATCCAATCCCCTTCCAACATTGAGTTTGCCCTTTGAGTACTGTCGAACCAGCTTTCCTCGAATTCCGGGCTGAAAATGACCTAAGGGGCATTTTGGTCATTTTCACTCTAAAAGAAAAATCGGGGCGTTACAGCTTCCATACTTCAAACCATGCTTGAATGACCTTGTGTAAGAGATAATTTTCTCTCCCTTTTCCCCCCTCAAAAGCTACGGCCACTCCCCTCTTAGTGAGCCTCATTGTTTTGTTTTTCTATAAATAGGATGCTTGTGATAGCTTAGTTGCACCTTGAAGCATTTGCTAAGTTTAGAATTCTAGATTTATCTTGCTAGTTCTTTTCTTTCTCTCAAAGTTCCAAGAGTTCTTTCTCTTCATCTTCATCCTCTCTTCACATTATCACCTCACCACTTCAATCCACCATATCATAACCTTAGATCATCATCAAATCTCTTAAACACTAAACCTCAAACACAAGCTTCCTCAAAACACATCTCCTTTCCTTTTCTTTCTCTTTGGCCGAAGCCATCACACCACCTTAGGAGGAGTTGCTCTTCTCATTTTCCTTTTCAAGTTCAAGCTTTCATCTTCATCACTTGGTAGGGATTTGCTTTTCAAACTTGTTTTGCTCAAGAATATATTTTTCTCTAGTTCCTCTTGGATTTCTTTTTTTGAACTTTCATTTGTTTTCCTTTTCTCTTCATTTCGGCCTCTTGGCCTTGGTTATGAGTATGACAGCTTGATGATGAGAGTTTCTGGATGATGACCTTGTGTTCATCTCAAAGAAACCTCTAAAGCTTGAGCTTTCCTTTTCTTATAACTTCATCTATATGATATCTAGCTCACATAGTTTTTCAACTTAAGAAAATTAATCTAAGGATTTCTAAAAGCCCAAGCCTACCCTTGTCAACCTTAAAGTTGGCCGGCACGTTCTAGAGATCTTTCTCTAGATAGGGTTTTGGGTATTTAATAAAGAACTTGACTTAGTTTCACTTTCTTTTTCTTTGGTAAGGTTTTCGGTTTTGGTATTTTGATCCTTGAGATTTTGTAACACCCTAATAGAACCCCACTGTGCTTAAGTTCACATTTGGATTCTATTAGTTGTCACTTTTGCCTTGTATTTATTTTCTTTTGAAATTAACTTAGAAAAATAGTGGAAGTTTTTTTTTCTTTAAATAAATTAATTTTTTGAAAACTTAAGCTCAGAACGAGAAGTGAAATACATAGCGCTTTTATAGATAATAATCAAGTTACATTGCGCACTTAATTAAATAAGCGGAATAAGAGACTAAGTGTAGAACTATTATCACATAAACTGGAATATAATCACTTAATACATAAGTCACAACAGGGCATATATCATACTGATAAGTTATTACAAATAACAATATAAGTTCTACTATTACTAATTGTTTCTCACAAACTATAATGTAACTAAAGCTCGGAATGCTCCTACTTGAACGGTTTGAAATCTTCACGTGCTACCTCCTTCCTCGACTCTGACTTCGTTGCTTTAGGTGGACACGCCTGTCTCTCGTAACGACAACGGAAAATAAACATAGGAGTGAGAAATACATGATTTCTCGAGGAGTTCCTACTTTTACTAAAAAGTGTCATCGTTGTCGTCCCAGTCACTTCGGGTTTATTATAAAAAGGTGAGCAGTAAGGATTCAATTATCAAACTTTCACAAACATGATTAGTCAAGTGCGATTACTTTTAAACTAATCTTGAACATTAGCGAAATATCCATTCAAGATTTCATCAAGCATACATATAAGCATATCATGTAAAACCACTAATAAGCAATAATCATTTAGGAGCTGCATGCATTTCATGATTAATCATCCTCAGCATTTACTTGTTTAGTGATCATCATCTTTCATTTATGTCATCAACATATTTCTTAATTACTCACGGGATGAATGCATCAATGCCTTAGACCACCCTAAAGGGTAATGAGCTCATACCGTGGCTGTCGCCACAACCTTTTTGGTTTTCATTCCGTTGCCGTGATCTCAACGATTTAGGGGGTTAAGCCGTGAGTTTAGCTCAAGTCCACTTTTCCAGACTTTCATTGCTACTTTTTCAGGTTTTACTTTTATTCTCACTGAGTGAAATCATCAATACCTTAATCTTCAAAGAGGATTAAGCAGTGAGTTGGTCTATTTATTATTTCATTTGAAACATGAATGTATGCACATTAATAAATCATGGCGTCAATTATTTTATCATTATCATTTCATATCTCATCAATACATTCACATTTCTGTATATCACTTCATGTAACATAGACAATATCATGTAAATCTCATAGTAAACATTCTCATAGATAATTCATATTAAGCAACCTAAGTTATCAAGTTAGGTCTCTAGTGTTCCTAATAGGTTATGAATATCTTGGTATTATCTTTTTCTCTTAGTCTTCTTTGTACTCTTAGTATTTCCATTAATACATTAATACCCTTTAAGATATTTTTAGAGGTTCTTTATATATTTTTATTATGACTTTTATATATATCTCCTAAAGATTATTATTCTACTTAAATTCTTAAAATTCTCTCTTTACAAGACTTGATTCTTTTATTTATAGTTTTGACATCTTTTAGAAGAAAGTTTATAATTCTCTATATACTTGTTATCTCAGCTTAATAAAGGTAGTTCCAAATTCCTAACTCATCAAATTTTAGTATTTACATCTTTGGAATAGTGTAAATCAACTGTAAACCATGCATAGAAGGGTTCCCAGGAAAGAGAGGTGGGTCACAATGGACAAGCTTAAATACCAAGTCTTTCCTTAGCCAGAACCTTTCCAAACTGCACTTTCACAGTACACTATCCCGAAATTTATTTCTCATTATGTATTTACATGGTGCAAAGCTTTATACATAACACACATGGGTGTATTCCTATATGTGTTAGCTCTCCAACAAAGTTGAAATCAGTCTATTTACATTTTTCTAGAGTGAGTTACACCTATTTTACTACTACAAGGTCAGATTTAAAGTTTCAGTCTTAGGCTCTACTTTAAAAATTTATATCTTGAGCTAGAAAACTCCGTTTTAGGTGATTCTTTTTGGAGAGTGTTCTATAATGAGTCTAGTTTATATTAAAATTATTTTAATTTCGAGATACTTGATATTTTATGAACAGTAGCTTTCGAAGTACCTGCTGCCAGAAACAACTAGAAATTCCAGCACCTACCATTTTCATGTCTTAGGTTACCTTTACTAAATCAGGTTTCACATACAATCTTTTCAAGTTATATTTGAGTTTGATAACATCATAAGGGTACTCATAACAGAATAGAACATGTCATATTTCTAAAAATATATTTTTCAAATAATCATTTAAAACTTTTGACAATAACTCAAACTTGAGGCATTCTATCAAGGTTAGAAGCCAACAATGCTTGAACAATTAAAGATGAAGCTCCTACCTCTTGTGTAGGGTCTAAAAAGGGTCCTTCTCTTCTTCCTTAAGTTTTGAACAAGAGTCTTTGGAGTGGATGACCCTCCTTGAATCTTGGCTCTAGAACTTGAATGCTTAAGAAAATATTTCTCACTAGAGTTAAAGATTGTAACTCTTGTGAGGGCTAGTGAAAGTTTGGACTTAGGATTGAAGTGTTTGGATGAAGTTTAGAGGATCAAGAGAAGTCTTTGAAGAACATAAGAAGAATGATAGAATAAGAAAGAAAGAACACTTAGGGAGTTTCTGAATTGAAGAGAGTTTGAGGAGTATTTATAGTGGAAAGATTAGAGAAAAAACAGAAGAAGGAAAGCACTTGGAGCATGATTTATGGAAACATGTTGGCTGAATTTTGGGATGAAAATGCTCCTTGTTTTGTGCAAACATGTTTCCATGTTTTGTACAGACATGTTTCCATGTTTTGTGTAGACATGTTTCCATGTTTTGTGCAAACATGTTGGATGAAAATGCTCCATGTTTTGTGCAAACATGTTTCCATGTTTTATACAAACATGTTGGATGAAAATGCTCCATGTTTTGTGCAAAGATGTTAGTGGAGATTTTCTAACCTTTAGTGCATATATGTGATTCAGAAATGTGTATGATGTATGTGGTTAAATTATTGTGTTATCATCTTAATCCAATGGCTTAGATTCATTCTTGTCTAAAGACAAGTGTAGGGATTTGTGCAAATGGCATTGTAGTAATTTCTTTAACTAAGACAAGGATATTTTTGTAATTAGACAATGATAGTGGTATTCTTGTAATTCCATTCATAGAGTAAGGGTATCTTTGTCATTTAATAAGGCAAGGGTAGTTTGGTAATTTCCTTTACATAGCAAGGGCATTTTCATAATTTTCACTAAGTGATGGCATTTTCGTAATTCTTTGCATTTTTCTCTAGACATACTTAAGTAGTCTATTTGTTGTGTTTCATAACATTTGTCCAGATTCTCTTGGTTTTGCTATCGATAATTAAGATTAATATTTATCTTAGTTAAAAATTTGGGGATGTTACAGATTTTGTTTGGTTTTGTTTTGGAAGTTTGTTTACTTGAGCTTGATGATGTTGTTCAAGAACCTCCTAGTTCCTTTGAGAACTTGGTTCAAGAACCCTAAAGCTCTCTTTATAATGAGATATGTGTTGGGTTGTTATCTTGTTAAAGTCTTGAATGAGCTCTAGCTAACCATAAAATAAACCTTGCATCATGTTTACTTTTATGCCTTGCACATCATGTTTATTTCCTTGCTATCACTAAGTACCAAGATAATAAAGGAACTTGCATTATCATGTTTATATTTCAAGCTATGCATTATCATGTTTACATTTCAAGTTCTCACCTAAATATCAAAGATAATAATATGATGCATCTCATATTTATTTTATGCTCTCACTTTACTTTCTAATAAAAGCTAAAACAAGTGCATAAGCATGTTTATCTTTATGCCCTCACTTTAATGAACCTAGAGCTCAAAGAATTGCCCATGGTTGTCTCAAACAAAGGTCTAAAAATATTTATTTCCTTTGGTTCATATTTCGGCCCTAAGAGGCTTTGATGTTTCTAAATATTGAAAACTATGTTTCATACTTTTTCTAAGCTTTTATGAGTACAAGGAATATGTAGAACTAAGTTTTATGAATTTAGGACCTCTTGAGACAAAGATGAATTGGTCATTGCCCTCTTAAATATTCTTATGATTTTAGATGTTAAAAATCTGTATAAATGAGTTTTGAAAGTTTTAAAAAGGTTCCAAGAGAAACTAGTATTCTATGTGCTTAAAAATTGTGTTCTATGCCTTTTATGGAGATGCACATTTCGGTTCTGCCTTGCTACTTATTTGCCACTGTATGTGCTATTTTAATGATGATAATATGCTTATGTTTGAGTAAAAATAATGTTAAGACTCTTATGTGAAAGATAAGATAAGTTAGAGACTAGAAAAGAATTAATTTGAGAGTTTTAGATCCCTTAATTATTAAATTTTCTGGATTCTATCCAGCAAGGTTTAGATTTGATAATCATGGTTTAAAGGTGTAGGAATGACTCATAATTGGTTTAGGACTTGATCTTGATACCTTAGGAGCAAACTAAACTTAGAAAGGGTCATTATTGTGACTCCTAGGTACCCGTAAAGTTAGGATTATAAATTCTGCAACCTTGAGGTTTAGAGATATTCTTGATCATAGTGTGAGGTGAGAAATACTTAGTTTTAACCTCATAGGTACCCAAGAGATTAGGTTTGATGATTGATAACTTAGAACGTGAGTTAAGGACCTTAAGGGTCAATGCATAAGACATTAAAAAGTCTTGAGTTTTTATGATGCTTAATTTATGTAAATATGATATATGACACATGAGCTTGATATGTTCTATAAGTTTTATATGATGATATGCCGTACCTAATAAGATATGTTTGTATGTCCCATATGTTTTCATGGCATAAGCAAATTTGAGGAAATTCGGTCTACAGCCGTTACGCTGTTGAATTTCCATCAAATTTGAGGAACTTAGAAAAAGGATCTTTTTGAAAATCATGAGAACTTAAATGTGACACAACACTGAGACGCCTTCTTGAGTGACACCGGTTTAGCTGAGCACCCCCAAGAAAACAAATCCGTGAGGGTATTGACATAGAGCTTGCCAAAGCAGACAATACTACTATGCACTAGTTGCTAGTAGAGCGTTTCAAAGAGGAAATGACCCTAAGAGGTGATCTTTAATTTGCCCCCTAGCCCGTACTTTAAGTCGGGATTATGTATGTTATGCTTATCATAGGATAAGTAAGAACTAGTGACGACTAGTTAAGGTATGAGCTCATAACCTAGAGATGTTTTATGGTGGCCCCATGAGATAAAAGTTAAAGTTTAAAATGTCACATATGCTATGAAAAAACCAAGAAAAGTTATTATGAGATTTACACTTGTCACCTTATGCCATTGTTATAATGTTCCTTAGCTAATTCTATTGATTGGTTCACCTTTATGATGCATTCATGTCATTAGTGTATTCCATGCTTAGTCATAAGACGCATTATAAAATATGATGAACCTTGGATAATTAATACTTTAGAAAACTTACTTAAAAGGAGTTTATATGCATACACACCTCTTTAGAAATAAAAACCCAAGGTTCATGGGGATGTGATGATGTCACTTAGTTAGGGATTGCCCTACTGAGAATTCTTTAGAAGATTCTCATTCCTCTCTCTTTTCTTCCATCACATCTTCAGATGGCGACTTTCGTACTCTTCATCGACACCTCGACGTGGGAGCTGCACCATGACCCAGCACTCGGGTCATACCATTTTGAGGGTCGCTGCACAGTCAGAGTGTTCATGTTTATGGGACGACCCTTCGCACACCCAGTGCGGAGCTACCGCTTCACCCCGACTGCTCCTTACCATCATAACATGATTTTTGAGCGAGCTAGAACACGCAACGAGCAGATCCTTCGTATGCAGCCCGAGGCATCAGCCGTACGTGACTACCCGGAGTACGTGCCCCGGACTCAGTATTTGGAGATGGATCCATCAGAGGACCCGCCCTCGCACATGTACAGTTGGAGTTCCAGCCCCTCTCCCCCACCGATGAGAGCCGGAAGTGAGGAGACGGTGGTTCAGCCGAGGTTGACTCGTAGGTCATCCATGCACCCTCGCCGCGGTGGACACGCTCCAATGATCGGCACGACCACTCCCGCTGAGATCCGCCAGTGGATCAATTCCACCCCTCAGTATTCGGACCAGCAGGAGTAGGTGCATAGGATAGGTAGTAGCTAGTGCACACACGCCACATAGTTGAGCACAAACCTTCTTTTATATATGAGGTTGTCTACTCTAGGTGCACACGGGTATGGGTGTTGCTTTCATGGTTTCCTTGTACTTGCTTTTATAATTTCCTTGTATTTGCTTTTCAGTTGTATTTCATTCTTCTATGTACCGAATAGTCCTGCCGTTTGGTAGGCACATTATCTATATATATAATCAGTTGATGTATCCATGTTATTTATGTGTTTTATTATGATTTGCTCATATGACTTGTATGAAATCCCATTCAAAGAATCATCCGTGGCTCTCACTTTGGTTTTAATTCCAAAAAGAAAAATTTTACCCATATTTCCGCTAAGTATTTTCAAGTAAAAAAATGAGACCAAGAGGTAATGTTCTAAGGATTAACCTAAATACATACTAGTAGTATTAGGCTAAGACTTAGGGTGTTAGAACAAACGGATGGTCAATCCGAGAGGACTATACAAACCCTAGAGGACATGTTGAGAGCCTGTGTCTTAGACCAAAAAGGAAGTTGGGATAAGTACATGCCTTTGATCGAGTTTGCGTATAACAATAGTTATCACGCAAGCATCGGTATGGTATCGTACGAGGCGTTGTATGGAAGGAAGTGCCAATCACCTTTGTGTTGGTACGAGCCCAGAGAACAAAGTGTCTTAGGACCGGATGTAGTGAGGGAAACGACGGAGCAAATCAAGAAGATTAAGTCTTAGGACCTTAGTGTCTTAGAACTGTAATAGTGTAGTGGCTAAGGCTTTTATTATGCTGTACTTAATAGCATGGATATGTATGTAAATGTATAGAATGGATATGTATTAAAGCTCATAGTAGAGCTTCCTTTTGTACTTAACTATGTATTAAATAAAGATTAAGTTTCCTTGTCACATATTTTAACACATTACGTTTAGTTATTACACGCGTTAGTCGAGTTTGCCATAGATAATTAAGAAAGGTCCATTATATTATAAGTAATAATTCTCGAGTACGATATTATGACTTAAGAACAATGTTGTACTTAGGAGGGTGTTACATTATGGTATCAGAGCCTGTACCTTTCCCAGTACGGTGTGGTTTGGGGACGAACTAAGCGGAAGCTGGTGGGCATGTAACGCCCAGTGATGAGGATGAGGAGTGATCGCTGCAAAAGAAGGCACAGATAAGGAGCAGCTCCTCGCAAGGTCCTCTAAGCAGAGCGGTATGAATGAACCAATTCCACACTTGAATGAGAGGGATCCTAAGACTGTATAGGTATAGGACTATACAATTGAGGAGGGCTTATATGAATTGATTTGTACTACCTATACCAACAAGATGCATCTTCTTTTTGGTAGCCTAAACTGAAAGAACTCCACGGTTAAGCATGCTTGACCTGGGGTAATTTTGGGATGGGTGACCTCCTGGGAAGTTTTCCTAGGAAGCGTGTGAGTGAGGACAAAGCATGCTGAAAAGACTCGTGTTAGTTTGTGGGGCCAGTCATCAATCCATAAAACAACAGGGGATGTTACAGGTTACCTACTCGGAAGAGCAGAAGGTTACATTCGTTGCTTTCATGATGAAGTACATTCTTTGAGTTACGGTGGAATCGAGCAGGCGGCTCGCTGAAGCTTCTGGAACTCCCATTGATTGGGAGTTGTTCAAGACCTACTTCTATGAGAAGTACTTCCCCGAGTCTATGAGGAACGCCAAAGACATTGAGTTCATGCAGCTGACCCAGGGAGGGTCTATTGTGGCACAATACACTGCTAAGTTCGAGGAACTGATTAAGTTCTCTCAGGTGTTCCAAGGGAACCCCTATAACACCCTAAAAATTATTCAAGAATTAATTTGAGCTGTTCTAGTCATAATTTCAAAATTCCGATGAATATAGGAATGATCAGGACAATCCAACGAATCTATAAATAAAAAAAAAAGTGAATAGTAACTTGCGGGTCCCGCAGGCCCTTCGAGACAGCTGAAACCCTAGAATTAGGACCCGGAGATGCCCGAAAATAAGAAATTATAGGATTAAGGTTAGAAATGGGTAGGAATAAATATCTTATACCTAGAATTAATTTTCGGACAATAATTGATTACCCGGGTACACTGTTTTACCCGTTCGATAGAATTTCGGTGTGCAACTTTTAACACCGTAAAACCTACTTGGTGGCCAAGTAAAGGTGAACCAATTGAATGGCCAAGATTCATTCTTTGACTTTTAAAACAAATCCTAGTCATTCATTTATTCTTCTTTTCTTTAAAGAATTATACATTTATATTAAATATTCTTTAGACTTTATTACAAGACAAATAACACACCAACTTCCCCACCAAGCCATCATCATTTACCGTTCTTTCTTCCATGAACACAGCCACCCCCATTTTTCATTCTCAAGAGCTTCATCTTGCTTTCTAACCCCAAAAACCTTAGCCTAGAGTTGTTAAAACTTCAAACTTCCTTCACTAAACTTGTTCTACACCTCAATATCTACAAAACTAACCGATTGAAATTTCTATTCCTCACCTTGCTACCTCATAGCTCACTGATTAGGGAAGGTTTTGGGCTGTTTTGGTGGCCACAAAGTGAGCAAGATCACTCTTGGAACATCTTTGGAGCCAAGATCTTTAAAGACAACAAAGTAGGGTTTTCTTTGGCCTTTTTCTTTCAAAATTTATTCTGACAATTTTGATGTGTTTTTGTAACACCCTAATATTTAACTCAACACGCCTAGGATGCATTTAAGTTAATTATTAGTTATTACTCTTTTGTTCCAGTCTTTAACTTAAACCTTGAAAATACTTTAGTAAAAATATGGTAAATTTTTTTTTAAAATACAAAACATGAGCCACGCATACTAACTAATTTGTATCAACCACCTTACCTATAAAAGTAAAAAGATAACATCAAGTCACAGATAAATATGAAATACCTCACTCAATTAATATAATAACACCATTATAAATAATGATCGTTCCTCATCGAATATCTAAAACTTACAGGAAATAAAACAGCACACCACTGACATAGTCAAAGCAAATACATTAATCCAACAGAATTATCATGCAAATAAAAACTTAGCAAACTAGCATATTTCTTATGGCCATCTTCAATGATACGACACTTGTTGACTAGGGCAGGGAAGTCCCTAATTTCCATATGTGCAACAGCAATGTTGATTTCCGCCTTAAGCCCAGACTCATATTTTACGCACTTCCAAATCTCATCAGGGTTACCTTGAAAGATCCTCGAAAACTTGATCAATTCCTCAAACCTTGCAGCGTATTGTGCAATGCTCATTCCTCCTTGAGTTAACTGCATAAATTCTATGTCTTTGGCATTCTTTACCGATTCAGGAAAATACTTCTCATAGAAATAATGCTTAAATACCTCCCAATTTATCAAAGTACCAGATGCCTCCAACAGTCTTCGAGTACCAGTCCACCAAAACTCGGCATCCGCCTCTAACATGTATGCAGCAAAAGTCACCTTCTGTTCTTCGATACAAACGATCACTGAAAAGATTTTCTCCATGCTCTTGATCCACTCATCAGCTAGGTTTGGATTTAGAGCTCCTCTAAAAGACGGCGGGTTCGCCCTACGAAACTCCCCAAATCGAGCATGCTCAAGACCTTCAGCATTAATAGGAAAGCGACCAGCTTTGTCTTGACGGTCCATTCGTTCAAACATCCTTTCCAGGGCCCTTGCCATGTCCCTAAGAGCTTCAGCCGTTTCGTTACCTTGCTCATTTTCATTTGTAGTCCTATTTTGTCGTGGTCGTGCCAATGGTTTCTGAGCACACAAAACAGCAAACACTGAGGTGATCAGGCTCAATACTTCATGTTAAGTGGGCTAGCTACCATGGCACATACACACACAACAGTCATGCATTTCTATCTTATAGCTTATTCCATTAACAAAGCAACTACACATGACATAACTATCGTATCATGCTTGAGAAGCATAGTTAGTCCAATCCTCAGGCTCCGTGAAGATCGAACTGCTCTGATACCAAAATGTAACACCATAATATTTAACTCAACACGCCTAGGATGCATTTAAGTTAATTATTAGTTATTACTCTTTTGTTCCAGTCTTTAACTTAAACCTTGAAAATACTTTAGTAAAAATATGGTAAATATTTTTTTTAAATACAAAACATGAGCCACGCATACTAACTAATTTGTATCAACCACCTTACCTATAAAAGTAAAAAGATAACATCAAGTCACAGATAAATATGAAATACCTCACTCAATTAATATAATAACACCATTATAAATAATGATCGTTCCTCATCGAATATCTAAAACTTACAGGAAATAAAACAGCACACCACTGACATAGTCAAAGCAAATACATTAATCCAACAGAATTATCATGCAAATAAAAACTTAGCAAACTAGCATATTTCTTATGGCCATCTTCAATGATACGACACTTGTTGACTAGGGCACGGAAGTCCCTAATTTCCATATGTGCAACAGCAACGTTGATTTCCGCCTTAAGCCCAGACTCATATTTTACACACTTCCAAATCTCATCAGGGTTACCTTGAAAGATCCTCGAAAACTTGATCAATTCCTCAAACCTTGCAGCGTATTGTTCAATGCTCATTCCTCCTTGAGTTAACTGCATAAATTCTATGTCTTTGGCATTCTTTACCGATTCAGGAAAATACTTCTCATAGAAATAATGCTTAAATACCTCCCAATTTATCAAAGTACCAGATGCCTCCAACAGTCTTCGAGTACCAGTCCACCAAAACTCGGCATCCGCCTCTAACATGTATGCAGCAAAAGTCACCTTCTGTTCTTCGATACAAACGATCACTGAAAAGATTTTCTCCATGCTCTTGATCCACTCATCAGCTAGGTTTGGATTTAGAGCTCCTCTAAAAGACGGCGGGTTCGCCCTACGAAACTCCCCAAATCGAGCATGCTCAAGACCTTCAGCATTAATAGGAAAGCGACCAGCTTCGTCTTGACGGTCCATTCGTTCAAACATCCTTTCCAGGGCCCTTGCCATGTCCCTAAGAGCTTCAGCCGTTTCGTTACCTTGCTCATTTTCATTTGTAGTCCTATTTTGTCGTGGTCGTGCCATTGGTTTCTGAGCACACAAAACAGCAAACACTGAGGTGATCAGGCTCAATACTTCATGTTAAGTGGGCTAGCTACCATGGCACATACACACACAACAGTCATGCATTTCTATCTTATAGCTTATTCCATTAACAAAGCAACTACACATGACATAACTATCGTATCATGCTTGAGAAGCATAGTTAGTCCAATTCTCAGGCTCCGTGAAGATCGAATTGTTCTGATACCAAAATGTAACACCCTAATATTTAACTCAACACGCCTAGGATGCATTTAAGTTAATTATTAGTTATTACTCTTTTGTTCCAGTCTTTAACTTAAACCTTGAAAATACTTTAGTAAAAATATGGTAAATATTTTTTTTAAATACAAAACATGAGCCACGCATACTAACTAATTTGTATCAACCACCTTACCTATAAAAGTAAAAAGATAACATCAAGTCACAGATAAATATGAAATACCTCACTCAATTAATATAATAACACCATTATAAATAATGATCGTTCCTCATCGAATATCTAAAACTTACAGGAAATAAAACAGCACACCACTGACATAGTCAAAGCAAATACATTAATCCAATAGAATTATCATGCAAATAAAAACTTAGCAAACTAGCATAAAATTTTTCTCCCACGTTTCCTACTCGGAACGCCTAGAATGGATTCTACGAGTCGGCTCATCACAAGAAGCAAGACGTCGAACATGAAGGGCATCAACATAAATCACGAACGTCACCATCTACCTCTGAAGACGAGATGGAAAGAAATAAAGAGGGAGTGAGAATCTTATAAAAGAATCTCAGTAGGGCCTTACCTCCTAATATGTGTGTCATCATCATCGTCCCCAGGAACCTCGGGTTTCATTATGAAAATGTGGGCATATATATAAGATTCATTCTTTAAGTTCCAAATACCATTAGCCGAGGCCCGTGTCTTTTAGCATGAATCTTGATGTCATGTATGCATCATACTATTATCATGAATGCATGTCAATGCCATATATATTATAACATAAGAGTTCATACATAAATGCATCATGACATAAAGAACATAAATCCCTTTGATATAACTTTCCCTTAATATGTTTTTAGGTGACTTAAATTTCTCAATCTTTTTCCTTGGGGAAACCACCCTATAATTTCTCTCCTCTTGAGAGTTCTAGGTTATGAGCTCATACCTCACTAGTCGTCACTAGTATATACTTATCCTCTTGATAAGTTAATTCCCGACTCCCAGAGTGCGGGTTAGGGGTTTAGGAACACCTTTCATAACCATTAATTCCTGGAGTCTAAAGGGTCCTTATTGAATATCCTCTTATAACCTTTAATTCGGGGAGTCTAGAGGATTACCCCATTGGATCACCTCTCATAACCTTTAATTCGGGGAGTCTAGAGGATCATTTCCATATGTCTTATGTCACCTTTTATCTTAGTATGTTATTCACAGATGCACGCATGAACATATAATCATAACTTATCCTTTAATATATCATGCTTATAGAACTCTTAAATATGCATCTCAATTAATCAATCATATATATAGCATGCTACAATTCATCAAGTAATTGATCATATAAATATGCATATGTACATTTATATAAGCATGCTATTATCAAATATCTCATGAAAGTGAACATACTCAACATAATAGATGCCATATATTAATGATCGCCAATTGCATAAAATAAGAATTAAGCATGCATAATCCTTAATTGGTATCATAGCACAAATATCACAAATCATATAAATTTCAACTAAATCACATGAATATGACTTCCATAAGATATCATTCACACTAATCTCCTCAAATTATTAATATTTACACTTAAGCCTAAAAGAGGGTCAAAACTGCAATTTCTCAAAGATTACGGGTCAAAACGTAATTTTTCTTTTAACACATCTCCTCAAACAAATGATAATCAAAATTTCTCTATACTTTTAAGAGACACATAACACTTATAATTCATCTAAGTTCATCATAAAAACCATTTTTGGTCATAGAACAAATTTTGCTACACTTTAGGGGTCAAAGTGCAAAATCACTCATTTTTCACCCTTAACAATTACCGAAACTTCTAAAACTTTTCCTAAACATCATAAATGATATTCTAAACACATGGACACATTTAACATCATTATTAACTCGAATTAAAGTCATTTGGCTGAAATCACATAATTGATAATTCAAAACACAACTTTTGGTAATTTGCAAAACGGCCCAAGTTAACACTTGTAATTATTCTTTTATACATCTAAGACACTAAAAATAATTTTTACAACAATTATTAATTATTATTTTTCATATGAACAGTACCTACGGTGATGAATAGTGCCGAAACAGTAATAGTATCAGAAAGTTTATTTTCTAAAGCTTTATAAGATTACAATTTTGATCATTTCTAGATACTAGTTTTCCTTATTACTTGATTTAAGACTTAGGAAGCACCTAAAATTATTTTTACCACTTAGAATGACCAAAAATTAATACCAAACAGAGAGCAATTTTCAAAGTTCAATAATAAATCTTTTTGCTCATAAAAATGTTACTTTTACTATCCTTTAAGTTTCTAGACTTGTAAAACTTCCAAGGAACAACTTATAAAAATTCCAAAACACAAAATTTAAACTATAAAAATCAAAGAAAAGTTATCGTGATCATATCATGGCTGAAATTACATATTCATTAGGGTAGCCATGAAATAAAATTTCTATTTAAGATCCAAGAACAATTCTTAAGCTTTAAGGTCTTAAGTGATGACTTTGAAAGTAAACATGCTATGCACATCTCAAAGATAAACATGCTATGCAAATCATCTCTTTATCTTTAAGATTTAGGTGATAGCATAAAAATAAACATGCTATGCAAATTCATTTTTATCTTTTGAGATTAATGTGATGACATTGAAAGTAAATATGCTATGCACTTTATTTTTATCTTCAAGAATTAAGGTGATGGCTCAAAAATAAACATGATATGCAAATCCATTTATTTATCTTAAGGATTTAGGTGATAGCATAAAATAAACATGAATGCAAGTCCATTTTACCATCTTGTTCACTTAAAGCTCAAACTTTACAAGATTAAGTTCTTGTTCCTCATAGATCATAAAGATTAGTGAGTTTTAGAGTCCATTAATACTATGGTTCCAAGAACCTCATCAAAATCGAAAATTCAATGAAAAAGCATAAGAAAGAACATGAAATAAAATCCCTACCAAGTTGTTTCTTGATTTTTAAAGAGAGCTTGATCTTCTATGATCAATCAAGAACCAAAAATATGGTCCTAATGCTTGTGATATTTCGCCAAGAAGGTTGGAGTGTAGGAAGGATTTTTCTTGTGTTCTTGTGCTTGGAAATGGAAAGTTTAAGTGCTTAGGAGTTGATTTATGATTGGAATATGTATGCTTAAGGTTTAGAGCTTGGTTAGAGGTTGGAAATGGAGTCTCTTGAGTGAGAATAAGGAAGAGAAAGAAAGCTGGAATTCTTGAGAGAATTAGAGAACTTTGAGCACACTTTGAGTAAGAAAACTATCAAGTAAGAAAATGCTAAGGCCAAGAGTGTTTGTGTGAACATTTTAGAAATGGGAGAGCATGTATTTATAGCCTTATGAAGGCTGTTTGGCCGTGGACTCAAGGCTGGAAAAATGGAGGATTTATTTCATTTTTTGGTTAAAGAAAACTTTAGAAAAAGAAAGCTTATGGTATTGTAATGATTTTGCACATGTATAATGGATGGAAATTCTAAAATATGATGCTAATGGGAGACATAGTGGCTGATCATATCATGGCTGAAATGGGTGGGTTTTCTTTTGATTAAACAAGAACAAAAACAATGCAAAAGAAAGCTTAAGGTGTGGTGTCTTTGTTGGATGTGTTTTTATGTTGGAAAAGCAAATAAAATATGATGCACATGGTGCATGATGGCCACGGTTTTCTGGTCCATTATGATCAGATTTGTGCTCTTTTATGAGTGGTAAAACATGTATTAGATGTGTAATTACTTAGGTAAAAGATTTGGAATTGATAGATTAGTGAAAATGGTAAAAGGTCAAGTGTTTAGGACAAATTAAAATGAAGTAAAAGAATAATCATACACTAGTAAATGAAGTTAGTTTTCTAATGAGTTAAAAATCAATTTGTAACATAAGTTCTATACAAAATTTTACCTAAACCGTAATTCTTAATTTTAATCTTAGCATCACTAATTTTATGAACTCTAGGAATCAAGAAAGGAGATTAATTTTCCTAAAAATTTCTTAAACTCTAATTATCCTAAGTAATTATTTTTTAACCTCAAGTAATTATTTTTAACTTTAGGTAATTAATTTTTAACTCAAGGTTAATGAATGAAATCAATTTTGAGTTCAATTAGAGCTTTAACATCTCCTTAATTCCATAAGTGAACTTATTTAGCACAACTAGGGGTAAAAAGGTAATTTCACATAAAAGCTTTATAGAATTACCTGAAAATTTCTAAATATCAAGTCATACTTGAAATAAATCACTTTTGAACTTCTTGGTGATAACTGGGTTCAAGGATTGCTTAATTTCACACTAAATTACCATGAGGGTAATTTGGTAATTTCTGTCTGATAAAATTCGGGGTTGAGATTTTTACCGTGACATCAACATAACACAAATAATCCCCTTCAAACATAAAATTAACCCCTTGAGGATAAATCGGGATTGGTTATCTTTGATTTTCGGGGCAAAACGACCTCAGGGGCATTTTGGTCATTTGTACACAGAAAAATCGGGATTTGTGATTTTTCGCAAAGATTTCTATTCAAGCCTCATATAATGTTGTTCTAATGTTAAAATTCCTTATTAAAGATTTCTCATCCTCAAATCTCGTGTAAAATTTACCTAGGGGCATTTTGGTAATTTTAACACAGCATGAAAAAATCAGGACGTTACATTTCTCCCCTCCTTAAAAAGAATTTCGTCCTCGAAATTCGTTACCTATGAATAGTTCAGGGTACTGATTCTTCATTTCCGATTCCAATTCCCATGTAAAAGTTTCCTCTTTACCTTGTCCTCATGCTACTTTGACCAACGATACATCTTTGTTCCGTAACTGCTTGACTCTTCTGTCCATAACCTTTATAGGCGGTAAATTGAAGGTCAGGTCCTCCCTTAATTGTACTTGCCCTGGCTCCAATACATGACTAGGGTTAGATTGATACTTTCTTAACTGAGAGACATGGAAGACATCATGAAGGTTGGACAAGTTCGGTGGTAAGGCTATTCGATATGCTACTGACCCGACTCTATTAAGAATTTGGAAGGGACCAAGAAATCTGGGGCTCAACTTTTTGACTTTCATAGCTCGCCCTATGCCTGTCGTAGGGGTGATCCTAAGGAAAACATGTTCTCCCTCTTGGAATTCCAATGGCTTCCGCCGCTTATCTGCATAGCTCTTTTGTCGACTTTGAGCAGTAAGAATCCTATCCCTAATCCTTTTGATTTGATCAGTGGTCTCCCTAACAATGTCAGGTCCTAACATGCTTTGCTCACCGGGTTCATACCAACACAAAGGGGATTGACACTTCCTTCCATAAAGGGCCTCATACGGTGTCATATCGATACTTGCATGATAACTATTGTTATATGCAAACTCGACTAATGGTAGGTACCTATCCCAACTTCCTTTATGGTCTAACACACATACCCTCAACATATCTTCTAGGGTTTGAATGGTCCTTTCTGATTGGCCATCCGTTTGAGGGTGGTAAGCCGTGCTTAGGCACAACTTTGAACCAAACGCCTTCTGAAAGGCTCCCCAAAAACGTGACGTAAACCGCGGATCTCGGTCCGAGATAATCATTGACGGCACTCCATGCAATCTCACAATCTCTTGGATATATAACTGGGCTAACTTATCTAAGGAATAAGTCACTTTAATAGGTAAAAAGTGAGCCGACTTAGTTAGTCGATCCACAATCACCCATATGGTGTCAGAGCCAGTTTGGGTCTTGGGTAGCCCTGTTACGAAATCCATTGAGATGCTGTGCCATTTCCATTCGAGAATTGACAAGGGTTGCAACATTCCAAAAGGTTTTTGGTGCTCAATCTTCACCTTTTGACAAACCAAGCACTTATTCACCCATGTCACCACGTCTCGCTTCAAACCGGGCCACCAAAACATCTTTTTCAAATCCTGATACATCTTGGTGACACCAGGATGAATGGTGAAATGGCTCTTATGAGCCTCCTACAAAATTTCCTTTCGTTGATCACCATTCTTCGGCACACAAATTCTACCTTCAAACCTCCACAACTTATCAGTTCCTAAGGCAAATCCCTTCAACTTCCCCTCTTCTATGGCTTCCAAAGTCTCCTTAAACCCCTCATCCTCTTGTTGAGCTCGAGTAATTCTCTCTTTGAAATCACTCGTCACACTGAGATGACACATCAGTGGTCAACGTCATTCCTAAATTTAGATCTCTAAACTTCTCAATCAATTCTACTTCCTTAACCATCATCTGAGACAAGTGTAATGACTTTTGGCTCAAGGCGTCAGCCACTACATTAGCCTTGCCAGGATGATAGTTCAACTCAAAGTCATAATCCTTCAGAAATTCCATCCACCTCCTCTGCCTCATATTCAATTCCTTCTGATCAAAGAGATACTTGAGACTCTTGTGATCAGAGAACACTTCGAACTTTACCCCATACAAATGATGTCTCCATACCTTTAATGCAAACACAACTGCCGCTAACTCTAGGTCATGGGTGGGATAATTGGCTTCATGTGGTTTGAGTTGCCTGGATGCATAGGCTACCACTTGCCTATTTTGCATCAACACACAGCCCAAACCTTTCCCTGAAGCGTCACAATATACCTCAAAAGGCACACTAGGGTCAGGTAATACTAACATTGGGGTTGTGGTCAATTTTACTTTTAGTTCATGGAAACTCTTTTCACACTCCGGAGTCCAAACAAAAGGGGCATTCTTCCTAGTAAGCTTGGTCAAGGGTAACGAAATTTGAGAAAATCCCTTAATGAACCTACGATAATAACCAGCAAGTCCTAAAAAGCTTCGTATCTCTGTTACCATAGTAGGTCTCTCCCAGCTCATCACAGCCTCAATCTTACTAGGGTCTACTGCGATACCTCCTTTTGACACTACATGTCCTAAGAACTTTACTTCCTCCAACCAAAATTCACATTTAGACAACTTCGCATACAACTTCTTTTCCTTCAGAATCTCCAAAATTATCCTCAAATGATGTTCATGCTCCTTGTGGGTTTTTGAATAAATGAGTTTGTCATCTATGAAAACAACCACAAACTGATCCAGATAGGGCCTGAAGATCCTATTCATGTAGTCCATGAATACAGCAGGAGCATTAGTTAACCCAAATGACATAACTGTGAACTCAAAATGGCCATATTGGGTCCTAAAAGCAGTCTTAGGTATGTCTTCGTCCTTTACTCTAATTTGATGGTATCCCGACCTCAAATCAATTTTTGAGAACACTACTGCTCCCCTTAACTGATCCATCAAGTCATCTATCCTAGGTAAAAGGTACTTGTTCTTCACTGTCACTCGATTTAACTGCCGATAGTCTACACATAACCTCATACTTCCATCCTTTTTCTTAACAAACAACACCGGGGCTCCCCATGGTGATGCACTTGGTCTTACAAACTTCTTTTCCAAAAGCTCCTCCAATTGAGTCTTCAACTCGGTTAATTCTAGGGGTGGCATCCTATAGGGTGCTATGGATATTGGTCCTGTTCCTGGAATCAACTCTATGGAGAACTCTATCTCTCTTATTGGAGGGAATTCAGGTATGTCATCCGAAAACACTTCAGGATAGTCTTTTACTACTGGTACATCATCAATTTTCTGCTCAGAGTCTACTTCGCTAGCGGCTAGGAGAACATATCCCTTACTATCCTCCCCATAACATTTGACTTCTACTTCATTTAAGTAAAGGTTTAGAGGTTTACTAGGTACACTAGGGATCGGAAGAAAGATAACAGACTTTGTATAACAGTTCAACATTACACGGTTAGCATAAAGCCAATCCATGCCAAGAATTATGTCTAGACCATGCATAGGCAGGCAAACTAGATCCAACATAAATAGTCTACCTTCTACAATGATATGGCAATTTAAGCAACATCTACTAGTCCTAACAAGTCTACCAGTGGGTGTAGAAACAGTAAGATCAAAAGGAAGTTCTGACACATATAATTCCAATGACTCGACACTAGCATGAGATATGAATGAGTGAGTTGCGCCAGAGTCAAATAGTACAATTAAGGTTCTACCATTCATTTCACACTTACCTTCTATGAGGTTTCTGGACTTTGACGAGTCTTCAGCATTAAGAGTGAAGACCCTCCCTTGACGTTGTGGTTTGGGGTCAGGAACCATCGGTTTTCTTTCAGTGCATTCCCTAGCATAATGACCGGGTTTTCCACATTTAAAGCAAACTCCTTGGCCTAATAGGCAAGGCCGATCTCCATGTGACTTCTCACATTTAGGGCATCTTCTTTGCTGCGGTGTAGGCACTGGGGTGCAACCGGGGCTCTCTGGGGTGCCCTTTGGGGTGCCTTGCCTTTGAAACCACTTGATCCTCCCTGATGAAAATTCCTTTGAGGTCCTTGTGGTCTGAATTGTGGCATGAACTGTGGTCTGAATGGCGGCTTAAATCTCGAAGCTTGTGGCGTGTAACGCCCCGATTTTCTGCTAGAGTGAAAATGACCGAAATGCCCCTGAGGTCATTTTCGGCCCAGAATTCGAGGAAAGCCGATCTACCAGTACTCGAAGGGCAAACTCAATGTTGGAAGGGGATTAGATGACCTGTGTACCTTTCCGGAATCGAAAATCTCGTTTTTCGAGTTTTCGGGTCAAAATGACCAAAACGCCCCTGCGGTGTTTTACCTATTTGCAAGTGCCGGATGAATCCGAAACTTCTCCAGATAGTTTTAAAAGGCGTTTTTATGTATTCTACGACCTCAGTTTTAATTATGGAGGTCCCGGGCAAAATTAGTGCAAAATTACGATTTTACCCCTAGTTTCGTGTTTTTATGCTTAATCGCGTGATTAAGCAAACCTAAGCAATATTAGGCTCTAATCGAAGATTAATTAATTTCCATAATTAATCTTGAGTCAAAATAATTTATTAAATTTGATTAGAACCTAAAAGTGCTTAATTACCACTTAAAATCTTATTTTAAATTCAAGATTTCTAGTCATGGAATCTTGAATAGTGTTTTCTCTCCAATTCCTTAAATTATGGAATTTTGTCTACATTGTTTTATTCATAAAATGAATTTAAAATCTCCTAAATATGTATGAGTACTCCTTAATCATGTCATAAAGGTTCCTAATCACATTCTTAGTCACCTAAACTTATGCTTAATGACTCCTAACCTTACACCTAAGCTAATACACCCCTAAACACATCACTAACACACTATTACATGACCAAAACTCCCTCCTCCCTTGCTGCATCAGACCTGCACGAAATTCAACATCCATTTTATCACAATTTAATTTTATTTCACACTCCAAAGACTATGGTTGAAGCCATGTCATCAAAGTGCAATTCTCTCACCTCATGTTCCATGAGGATTCATTCTCCTCCACACATGCCTCACCTCATGTTCCATGAGGATTCATTCTCTTCCACACATGCCTCACCTCATGTTCCATGAGGATTCATTCTCCTCCACTCATTCACTCTTATTCTTCTCTATAAATACCATGCCTAGATGAACCTTTGCTACACTTTGTTCATTTGCTAAGTTTAGTTTTCTAGTTTTTCTCTAAGTTCTTCCTTTTTCTCTCAAATCTCAAGAGCATTCTTCTTCTTCATCTTCTTCTTTTTCCTTTTGAAACATCATCACACAACCTTGAAACACCACCCCACCACCTTGGATCATCATACAAACACCTAAACTTCCATTCTCAAACACAAGCTCACCAAGAACACATTTCCTTCCTTTTTCTTTCATCAAGGCCGAATCATCATCACCATCCTAGGAGGTGTTGCTCGTATCATTTTCATCTTCAAGTCCAAGCTTTTTGTCTTCACTCTAGGTAGGAGTGTTTTCTAAACTTTGTCTTCTTGAAAATGAGTTCTTCCTAGCTTTCTCTTGGGTTTTCTTTTTGAAACTTTCTTTGGTTTCCCTTTCTTGTATTTTCGGCCTCTTGGCCTTGATGAGTACATGATAGCTCAATGATGAGGACTCTTAGATAATGACTATGTGTTCATCTCAAAGGAAACTCTAGAGCTTGAGGTTTTATTTTCTTTGAGTTCCAACTTTATTTTCTAACTCAAAAATGATTTTTACTCAAGAATACCTTTACTTTTCTTGCTATTATGATTTCGGTTTCTTTGTTCCTTTCTTTAACATTTAGTTACCATTTTCCTTTTTGATCTTTGAAGTTTTATTTGTTCAAAAAGTTTTGCTTTGTTTGAGCTTGATGATGATGTTCAAGAACCTCATAATTCCTTTGAGAACTTGGTTCAAGAACTCTAAAGCTCTCTTTGTAATGAGATATGTGTTGGGTTATTATGTTGTTAAAGTCTTGGATGAGCTTTAGATCACCTTAAAATGAACCTTGCATCATGTTTATTTTATGCTTTGCACATCATGTTTACTTTCTTTGCTATCACTAAGTACCAAGGTAATAAAGGAACTTGCATTATCACGTTTATATTTCAAGTTCTCACCTAAATATCAAAGATAATAATATAATGCATACCATATTTATTTTATGCTTCGCACATCATGTTTACTTTCTTTGTTATCACTAAGTACCAAGGTAATAAAGGAACTTGCATTATCATGTTTATATTTCAAATTCTCACCTAAATATCAAAGATAATAATATAATGCATACCATATTTATTTTATGCTTTGCACATCATGTTTACTTTCTTTGTTATCACTAAGTACCAAGGTAATAAAGGAGCTTGCATTATCATGTTTATATTTCAAGCTATGCATTATCATGTTTATGTTTCAAGTTCTCACCTAAATATCAAAGATAATAATATAATGCATCACATATTTATTTTATGCTCTCACTTTACTTTCTAGCAAAAACTAAAACAAGTGCATGAGCATGTTTATTTTTATGTCATCACTTTAATGAACCTAGAGCTCAAAGACTTGCCCATTGTTGTCTCAATAAAGGTCTAAAAATATTTATTACTTTTGGTCCCTATTTCGGCCCTAAGAAGCTTTGGTGTTTCCAAGTATTGAAAACTATGCTTTATAATTTTTCTAAGCTTATGTAAGTATAAGAAATATGTAGAACTAAGTTTTATGAATTTAGGACCTCTTGAGATAAAAATGATTTAGCTATTACCCTCTTAAGTATTTTTATGATTTTAGGTGATAAAAGTGTCCATAAATGAGTTTTGAAAGTTGAAAAAGGTTCCAAGAGAAACTAGTATTGTATGTGCTTTAGAAATTGTGTTTCATGTCTTTTATGGAGATGTTTGTTTCGGTTCTGCCTTGCTATGTTTGGCCACTGTATGAGCTGTGTTAATAATGATAAGATGCTTATGTTTGAGTAAAAATAATGTTAAGACTCATATGTGAAAGATAGGATAAGTTAGGAACTAGAAAAGAATTAATTTGAGAATTTTAGATCCCTTAATGATGGAATTTTCTGGATTCTGTCCAGCAAGGTTTAGAAATGATAATCATGGTTCTAAATTAGTTTAAATGTGTAGGAATGACTCATAATTGGTTTAGGGCTTAATCTTGATGCTTTAGGAACAAACTGGACTTAGAAAGAGTCATTGTTGTGACTCCTAGGTACCCGTAAAGTTGGGATTTTAAATTCTGCATCCTTGAGGTCTAGAGATGTTCTTGACCATAGTATGAGGTGAGAAATACTTAGTTATAACCTCATAGGTTCCCAAGAGACTAGGTTTTGATGATTTATAACTTAGATTGTGAGTTAAGGACCTTAAGGGTCGATGCATAAGACATTAAGAAGTCTTGAGTTTTTATGATGCTTAATTTTATGCAAGTATGATATATGATACATGAGCTTTATCTATGTGAGTATGATGTGTTTAAAATATATGCTATGATGAGTTTGGAATATATGCTATAATCTATGTAAGAATGATGAGTTTGAAATATATGTTATGATGTTTATCTATGTGAGAATGATGTATTAGAAGAATATGCTTGATGATGCATGAACCCTAAAATGTTTTATTGATGATACGTGAGGAAATTATTATTGAGATGTTAAGTTATGTGATTAGCTTGTGGCATGAATTTTGGTTTGAAGGAAATTCAGTTTAACAAGTTATGCTTGCCAATTTCTATCAAACCTAAAAGGGTTGAAAAATGTTTTAAAGTACCATATGAGTTGAAAACCCTGGGTGACACTGGTTCGACCGAACATCCCCAGGATATTTTTATGTGACAAGCATTGAGGCGTACTTCTCCTGCTACGGTGAGGAGGAGGCAAATCCGTGAGGGTATGTGCAGATGCAGCCTTACCAAAGCGGACAATTCATTTGTGCACTCGAGGCCGTAGAACGTTTCAAAGAATGAAATATGTTTATGTTACCCCCTCATTTTACCCCATATTAAATCTAGTGACGACTAGTTAGGATTGAGCTCATTCCTAGGCGATTAGGTGAGACGGAGATAGGAGGTTATGATAAAAATCGCCGGGGCGGTGTATCGGTTGGAAATAGGTGGATATGTTTTAAGAGGGTGGTTTTTGAGAAAAAGAACAAAAGAGATATGATGCTTTTAAGTCACATAAGTATGAGAAAAGTAAGAGTTGTAATATGCCCTTATGCCACTTGCATGAATCTAGATTGTTGTGATTTGTTGATTTATGTGCTCAAGTATTGCCATACATTCATGCTTAAACATGTTGCATTCATGACATCAAGATGCATACTAAAAGAAATGGACCTTGGATAAATAGTTTCATAAACCCTAATAATGAATCTCATATGCATGAACACTTTTTTCTGGCTTCCGTCACATCTTCAGAGGCTGATGGCGACATTCGTGGTCTTCATTGACACATCCGTCCGAGAGGCGCCCCTAACGAGGAGCTCACGCTCAGTCTACACGTATGCCCACTCCTGCCTTCATGCGTTCTTGGATCGATTACACTCCATTTCCCCGGGTTCTAGTAGCAGATGTTTTAGGGGAGGCTTAGTGCACACACTCACATGTAGACTGGATAAACCTGCTTTTGTTTTGAGGTTATTCACTATAGGTGCACTCGGGTAGTGATGGTTTACTTTATGTTTCTCTGTTTCTATTGTACTTCCTTTCTGCTGTATTACAAGCTCTGCCCGTCCCAATGAGGGTATGACTACTTATGTATTCTAAGTTATGTTATTAATGAAACGTTTCTCTTGTTGTGATGATTTATGCTCAGTTGTTATATGTTTCCATTTCTATGTTTCTCTATGAGTGTTAAGCGTGCTTTATATTCCTATTATTCGATTAGACTAAGAACGTGGCTCTCACTTTGTTGTGTGTTTTAAAAAAAAAAGAAAAAGAAAAAAAATTTACTCGTAATTTTCCTTTAGTATTTTAAGAAAAGGATGAGACTATGAAGTAATAGCCTAATGTTTAACCTAATGTGTTCTAGAAAGTTGGGTTAAAAATTAGGGTGTTACATGGCGCCAGCTTCTTAATGGAATTTTCAACTCTTAATATACTCAATTTCTTATGGCCATCTTCAATGATACGACACTTGTTGACTAGGGCAGGGAAGTCCCTAATTTCCATATGTGCAACAGCAACGTTGATTTCTGCCTTAAGCCCAGACTCATATTTTACGCACTTCCAAATCTCATCAGGGTTACCTTGAAAGATCCTCGAAAACTTGATCAATTCCTCAAACCTTGCAGTGTATTGTGCAATGCTCATTCCTCCTTGGGTTAACTGCATAAATTCTATGTCTTTGGCATTCTTTACCGATTCAGGAAAATACTTCTCATAGAAATAATGCTTAAATACCTCCCAATTTATCAAAGTACCAGATGCCTCCAACAGTCTTCGAGTACCAGTCCACCAAAACTCGGCATCCACCTCTAACATGTATGCAGCAAAAGTCACCTTCTGTTCTTCGATACAAACGATCACTGAAAAGATTTTCTCCATGCTCTTGATCCACTCATCAGCTAGGTTTGGATTTAGAGCTCCTCTAAAAGACAGCGGGTTCGCCCTACGAAACTCCCCAAATCGAGCATGCTCAAGACCTTCAGCATTAATAGGAAAGCGACCAGCTTCGTCTTGACGGTCCATTCGTTCAAACATCCTTTCCAGGGCCCTTGCCATGTCCCTAAGAGCTTCAAATTGCTTTTACCTTGCTCATTTTCATTTGTAGTCCTATTTTGTCGTGGTCGTGCCATTGGTTTCTGAGCACACAAAACAGCAAACACTGAGGTGATCAGGCTCAATACTTCATGTTAAGTGGGCTAGCTACCATGGCACATACACACACAACAGTCATGCATTTCTATCTTATAGCTTATTCCATTAACAAAGCAACTACACATAACATAACTATCGTATCATGCTTGAGAAGCATAGTTAGTCCAATTCTCAGGCTCCGTGAAGATCGAATTGTTCTGATACCAAAATGTAACACCCTAATATTTAACTCAACACGCCTAGGATGCATTTAAGTTAATTATTAGTTATTACTCTTTTGTTCCAGTCTTTAACTTAAACCTTGAAAATACTTTAGTAAAAATATGGTAAATATTTTTTTTAAATACAAAACATGAGCCACGCATACTAACTAATTTGTATCAACCACCTTACCTATAAAAGTAAAAAGATAACATCAAGTCACAGATAAATATGAAATACCTCACTCAATTAATATAATAACACCATTATAAATAATGATCGTTCCTCATCGAATATCTAAAACTTACAGGAAATAAAACAGCACACCACTGACATAGTCAAAGCAAATACATTAATCCATGTAATTATCATGCAAATAAAAACTTAGCAAACTAGCATAAAATTTTTCTCCCACGCTTCCTACTCGAACGCCTAGAATGGATTCTACGAGTCGGCTCATCACAAGAAGCAAGACGTCGAACATGAAGGGCATCAACATAAATCACGAACGTCACCATCTACCTCTGAAGACGAGATAGAAAGAAATAAAGAGGGAGTGAGAATCTTATAAAAGAATCTCAGTAGGGCCTTACCTCCTAATATGTGTGTCATCATCATCGTCCCCAGGAACCTCGGGTTTCATTATGAAAATGTGGGCATATATATAAGATTCATTCTTTAAGTTCCAAATACCATTAGCCGAGGCCCGTGTCTTTTAGCATGAATCTTGATGTCATGTATGCATCATACTATTATCATGAATGCATGTCAATGCCATATATATTATAACATAAGAGTTCATACATAAATGCATCATGACATAAAGAACATAAATCCCTTTGATATAACTTTCCCTTAATATGTTTTTAGGTGACTTAAATTTCTCAATCTTTTTCCTTGGGGAAACCACCCTATAATTTCTCTCCTCTTGAGAGTTCTAGGTTATGAGCTCATACCTCACTAGTCGTCACTAGTATATACTTATCCTCTTGATAAGTTAATTCCCGACTCCCAGAGTGCGGGTTAGGGGTTTAGGAACACCTTTCATAACCATTAATTCCTGGAGTCTAAAGGGTCCTTATTGAATATCCTCTTATAACCTTTAATTCGGGGAGTCTAGAGGATTACCCCATTGGATCACCTCTCATAACCTTTAATTCGGGGAGTCTAGAGGATCATTTCCATATGTCTTATGTCACCTTTTATCTTAGTATGTTATTCATAGATGCATACGAACATATAATCATAACTTATCCTTTAATATATCATGCTTATAGAACTCTTAAATATGCATCTCAATTAATCAATCATATATATAGCATGCTACAATTCATCAAGTAATTGATCATATAAATATGCATATGTACGTTTATATAAGCATGCTATTATCAAATATCTCATGAAAGTGAACATACTCAACATAATAGATGCCATATATTAATGATCGCTAATTGCATAAAATAAGAATTAAGCATGCATAATCCTTAATTGGTATCATAGCACAAATATCACAAATCATATAAATTTCAACTAAATCACATGAATATGACTTCCATAAGATATCATTCACACTAATCTCCTCAAATTATTAATATTTACACTTAAGCCTAAAAGAGGGTCAAAACTGCAATTTCTCAAAGATTACGGGTCAAAACGTAATTTTTCTTTTTAACACATCTCCTCAAACAAATGATAATCAAAATTTCTCTATACTTTTAAGAGACACATAACACTTATAATTCATCTAAGTTCATCATAAAAACCATCTTTGGTCATAGAACAAATTTTGCTACACTTTAGGGGTCAAAGTTCAAAATCACTCATTTTTCACCCTTAACAATTACCGAAACTTCTAAAACTTTTCCTAAACATCATAAATGATATTCTAAACACATGGACACATTTAACATCATTATTAACTCGAATTAAAGTCATTTGGCTGAAATCACATAATTGATAATTCAAAACACAACTTTTGGTAATTTGCTAACGCCCAAGTTAACACTTGTAATTATTCTTTTATACATCTAAGACACTAAAAATAATTTTTACAACAATTATTAATTATTATTTTTCATATGAACAGTACCTACAGTGATGAATAGTGCTGAAACAGTAATAGTATCAGAAAGTTTATTTTCTAAAGCTTTATAAGATTACAATTTTGATCATTTCTAGATACTAGTTTTCCTTATTACTTGATTTAAGACTTAGGAAGCACCTAAAATTATTTTTACCACTTAGAATGACCAAAAATTAATACCAAACAGAGAGCAATTTTCAAAGTTCAATAATAAATCTTTTTGCTCATAAAAATGCTACTTTTACTATCCTTTAAGTTTCTAGACTTGTAAAACTTCCAAAGAACAACTTATAAAAATTCCAAAACACAAAATTTAAACTATAAAAATCAAAGAAAAGTTATCGTGATCATATCATGGCTGAAATTACATATTCATTAGGGTAGCCATGAAATAAAATTTCTATTTAAGATCCAAGAACAATTCTTGAGCTTTAAGGTCTTAAGTGATGACTTTGAAAGTAAACATGCTATGCACATCTCAAAGATAAACATGCTATGCAAATCATCTCTTTATCTTTAAGATTTAGGTGATAGCATAAAAATAAACATGCTATGCAAATTCATTTTTATCTTTTGAGATTAATGTGATGACATTGAAAGTAAATATGCTATGCACTTTATTTTTATCTTCAAGAATTAAGGTGATGGCTCAAAAATAAACATGATATGCAAATCCATTTATTTATCTTAAGGATTTAGGTGATAGCATAAAATAAACATGAATGCAAGTCCATTTTACCATCTTGTTCACTTAAAGCTCAAACTTTACAAGATTAAGTTCTTGTTCCTCATAGATCATAAAGATTAGTGAGTTTTAGAGTCCATTAATACTATGGTTCCAAGAACCTCATCAAAATCGAAAATTCAATGAAAAAGCATAAGAAAGAACATGAAATAAAATCCCTACCAAGTTGTTTCTTGATTTTTAAAGAGAGCTTGATCTTCTATGATCAATCAAGAACCAAAAATATGGTCCTAATGCTTGTGATATTTCGGCCAAGAAGGTTGGAGTGTAGGAAGGATTTTTCTTGTGTTCTTGTGCTTGGAAATGGAAAGTTTAAGTGCTTAGGAGTTGATTTATGATTGGAATATGTATGCTTAAGGTTTAGAGCTTGGTTAGAGGTTGGAAATGGAGTCTCTTGAGTGAGAATAAGGAAGAGAAAGAAAGCTGGAATTCTTGAGAGAATTAGAGAACTTTGAGCACACTTTGAGTAAGAAAACTATCAAGTAAGAAAATGCTAAGGCCAAGAGTGTTTGTGTGAACATTTTAGCAATGGGAGAGCATGTATTTATAGCCTTATGAAGGCTGTTTGGCCGTGGACTCAAGGCTGGAAAAATGGAGGATTTATTTCATTTTTTGGTTAAAGAAAACTTTAGAAAAAGAAAGCTTATGGTATTGTAATGATTTTGCACATGTATAATGGATGGAAATTCTAAAATATGATGCTAATGGGAGACATAGTGGCTGATCATATCATGGCTGAAATGGGTGGGTTTTCTTTTGATTAAACAAGAACAAAAACAATGCAAAAGAAAGCTTAAGGTGTGGTGTCTTTGTTGGATGTGTTTTTATGTTGGAAAAGCAAATAAAATATGATGCACATGGTGCATGATGGCCACGGTTTTCTGGTCCATTATGATCAGATTTGTGCTCTTTTATGAGTGGTAAAACATGTATTAGATGTGTAATTACTTAGGTAAAAGATTTGGAATTGATAGATTAGTGAAAATGGTAAAAGGTCAAGTGTTTAGGACAAATTAAAATGAAGTAAAAGAATAATCATACACTAGTAAATGAAGTTAGTTTTCTAATGAGTTAAAAATCAATTTGTAACATAAGTTCTATACAAAATTTTACCTAAACCGTAATTCTTAATTTTAATCTTAGCATCACTAATTTTATGAACTCTAGGAATCAAGAAAGGAGATTAATTTTCCTAAAAATTTCTTAAACTCTAATTATCGTAAGTAATTATTTTTTAACCTCAAGTAATTATTTTTAACTTTAGGTAATTAATTTTTAACTCAAGGTTAATGAATGAAATCAATTTTGAGTTCAATTAGAGCTTTAACATCTCCTTAATTCCATAAGTGAACTTATTTAGCACAATTAGGGGTAAAAAGGTAATTTCACATAAAAGCTTTATAGAATTACCTGAAAATTTCTAAATATCAAGTCATACTTGAAATAAATCACTTTTGAACTTCTTGGTGATAACTGGGTTCAAGGATTGCTTAATTTCACACTAAATTACATAGGGTAATTTGGTAATTTTACGTACAGTAAAATTCGGGGTTGAGATTTTTACCGTGACATCAACATAACACAAATAATCCCCTTCAAACATAAAATTAACCCCTTGAGGATAAATTGGGATTGGTTATCTTTGATTTTCGGGGCAAAACGACCTCAGGGGCATTTTGGTCATTTGTACACAGAAAAATCGGGATTTGTGATTTTTCGCATAGATTTCTATTCAAGCCTCATATAATGTTGTTCTAATGTTAAAATTCCTTATTAAAGATTTCTCATCCTCAAATCTCGTGTAAAATTTACCTAGGGGCATTTTGGTAATTTTAACACAGTATGAAAAAATCAGGACGTTACATTTCTCCCCTCCTTAAAAAGAATTTCGTCCTCGAAATTCGTTACCTGTGAATAGTTCAGGGTACTGATTCTTCATTTCCGATTCCAATTCCCATGTAAAATTTTCCTCTTTACCTTGTCCCCATGCTACTTTGACCAACGATACATCTTTGTTCCGTAACTGCTTGACTCTTCTGTCCATAACCTTTATAGGCGGTAAATTGAAGGTCAGGTCCTCCCTTAATTGTACTTGCTCTGGCTCCAATACATGACTAGGGTCGGATTGATACTTTCTTAACTGAGAGACATGGAAGACATCATGAAGGTTGGACAAGTTCGGTGGTAAGGCTATTCGATATGCTACTGACCCGACTCTATTAAGAATTTGAAAGGGACCAAGAAATCTGGGGCTCAACTTTTTGACTTTCATAGCTCGCCCTATGCCTGTCGTAGGGGTGATCCTAAGGAAAACATGTTCTCCCTCTTGGAATTCCAATGGCTTCCGCCGGTTATCTGCATAGCTCTTTTGTCGACTTTGAGCAGTAAGAATCCTATCCCTAATCCTTTTGATTTGATCAGTGGTCTCCCTAACAATGTCAGGTCCTAACATGCTTTGCTCACCGGGTTCATACCAACACAAAGGGGATTGACACTTCCTTCCATAAAGGGCCTCATACGGTGTCATATCGATACTTGCATGATAACTATTGTTATATGCAAACTCGACTAATGGTAGGTACCTATCCCAACTTCCTTTATGGTCTAACACACATGCCCTCAACGTATCTTCTAGGGTTTGAATGGTCCTTTCTAATTGGCCATCCGTTTGAGGGTGGTAAGCCGTGCTTAGGCACAACTTTGAACCAAACGCCTTCTGAAAGGCTCCCCAAAAACGTGACGTAAACCGCGGATCTCGGTCCGAGATAATCATTGACGGCACTCCATGCAATCTCACAATCTCTTGGATATATAACTGGGCTAACTTATCTAAGGAATAAGTCACTTTAATAGGTAAAAAGTGAGCCGACTTAGTTAGTCGATCCACAATCACCCATATGGTGTCAGAGCCAGTTTGGGTCTTGGGTAGCCACATATTTAAATCCATTGAGATGCTATGCCATTTCCATTCAAGAATTGACAAGGGTTGCAACATTCCAAAAGGTTTTTGGTGCTCAATCTTCACCTTTTGACAAACCAAGCACTTATTCACCCATGTCACCACGTCTCGCTTCAAACCGGGCCACCAAAACATCTTTTTCAAATCCTGATACATCTTGGTGACACCAGGATGAATAGTGAAATGGCTCTTATGAGCCTCCTGCAAAATTTCCTTTCGTAGATCACCATTCTTCGGCACACAAATTCTACCTTCAAATCTCCACAACTTATCAGTTCCTAAGGCAAATCCCTTCAACTTCCCCTCTTCTATGGCTTCCAAAGTCTCCTTAAACTCCTCATCCTCTTGTTGAGCTCGAGTAATTCTCTCTTTGAAATCACTCGTCACACTGAGATGACACATCAGCATGCTTTCAGTGGTCAACGTCATTCCTAAATTTAGATCTCTAAACTTCTCAATCAATTCTACTTCCTTAACCATCATCTGAGACAGGTGTAATGACTTTCGGCTCAAGGCATCAGCCACTACATTAGCCTTGCCAGGATGATAGTTCAACTCAAAGTCATAATCCTTCAGAAATTCCATCCACCTCCTCTGCCTCATATTCAATTCCTTCTGATCAAAGAGATACTTGAGACTCTTGTGATCAGAGAACACTTCGAACTTTACCCTATACAAATGATGTCTCCATACCTTTAATGCAAACACAACTGATTTGTGTCTTGGGTAAGTGGTCTATGACCACCAAATTTGTAGAATTTGTTGACAGAGTTAGAGGACTCTTCTTCCTATGAAATTTTTACAGGACCTTGTGCACACGTTGAGGTGTCTTGGGTAATTTTTATAGCCCTGGCAATGGACGTTTGATATGCATAATGAATTTTACTCTTTAGGCATGAATTCTGCCAACATGCTGTAATTGTGCTGAAATGAACTCAAGTATTGATTTGGTGATATAATGATTCTTGATTAAGTATGATGAGTATGTATGCATGCTAGACAATTTAAAGATTGATTTATGAGGCACAAATAAGAATTTCTTATGATTGAATGCCTATATGTGGCTTATGCATGCATTTGAAAAGAAGAAAGCACATGGTGCTACTATATGAGAAAAGAGAATGTATAAATTTCACTCGTGCATGTTCTAACATAGGAGAAAACAGAAACAAGACTTAAGTCGAATGAGGGGAAGGCAAAAAGAGGAACTTCCCTAGAGTTTATGTTCTGACATAAGAGAAAACAGAAACAAGACTTAGGTTGAATTGAGGAGAAGGCAAAAAGATGAACTTCCCCCAAGATATTATGAGTCGATAGACGTATCGGCTAGGAATAGAACTGTGTGTGATTCGAAAATGGAATAAAATGAAGTCTAATGATCACGTATAGGAATGAGCTCAGTCCTGATAAGCAGTCTATTTCCCATATGTGGTATTAACCACTATGAATACTGTTGGGTATAAACTATTTATTGTGGAGTTGTCCACAACAGATACCCGTTGGGTATAAACTAAGTCTTTCCTATGTCAACGATAAAAAGAGAAGAATGAAATGAATTGAGTTTTGCAATGAATTGAGTTTTTCCATATGATATGAACCAAGTCTTTCCTATGTCAATGAAAAGAGAAAAATGCACCAAGTTGAGTTCTATGGTCATAAGTAAGGCCAGGTTCCTTTGAGATAAGTTCAATACAATAATCATATGCATAATCATGCCATATTTAAATGTTTGATTAGGATTATTTACTATGTGCTTGAGTTTTATTATATATGTGTATTAAGTGATTGATCATTAAAAGCTACCCACTTCGGAAGTATGATTTAGAACTCTAAAATTGAACTATTATTATGAAATGCATGATCACTTTTTGCTAATAAACCGAGGTGGCTGGGACAATGACGATGATAGTATGATTGTCTAATTGGGGAGTTGCCCTACTGAGAATTGTATAATTCTCACCCCTATGCTTTTGTGTTCCTGTGTCGTCTCCAGGTTGATCTAAGACCTATGGGACTACTGAACGGAGGAACTCGAGATCGCAGTAGTTGATATGTTAGTTCACTGTATTTAGCTGGAGTCATGTGTATGTAAATGTAATAGAAATTGTATGTGTATTAAAGCTCATTGTAGAGCTTCCTTATGTAATTGACTTTATATGAAATAAAAGTTTGTATCTTTGTTATGTATTTTAATCGAATTGCGCTAGTTATTATACGAATCCATCGAATTTGCTATAGTTATTTAAGAAAAGTCTGCTAGTCAATAAGTAACAACTCTCGAGTACGATTTCATAACTTAAGGATGGTGTTGTACTTAGGAGGGTGTTACAACCCCGATGAGGTTTGGAAGTGCATGAAATATGAGGCCAGTTTGAAGGTGGAGATCAACTACGCCGTGGCCCATATGGAGATCAGAGACTTCCCGACTTTGGTCAACAAGTGCCGAATTCTGGAAGAGGGACAACAGAAACTGCATGCCACGAGGGAGGAGCAAGCTATAGGGCTGGGACCTCAAGCCCCGAAGTTCAAACCACAGTACCCATTAAGGAACCACTACAACCCATATCAGAGCAACCAGTTCCGACCATAACAACAACAACAACCTAGAGCACTTGTGTACCTGCAATCCAAACAATACCAAAGGCCACCGTTTCAACACAATGGCCCGAGGAACTTCAACAACAACCAACAATGAGGACCGGGTGGACCCCGGAACCACCAAGGAGGATCCAGTGGGGCCAAGAATAAGGCACCACAAGGAACCCCTACTGCTTACCCCGGAGCCGCACCTGCCGATGTCTGTCCCTAGTGCGAGAAGAATCATGGGAACCGCCCCTACCTCAAAGGGCAAAGAGTCTGCTTCAAGTGTGGCAAGCCCGGCCACTACGCCAACAACTGCACGAATGGAGAGCCATCGAATCAAAACCCCTGACCACAACACCAAGGACAGGTCTTCACCCTTAACGCAGAGGACGCACGGAAGTCCAACGATCTCATTCAAGGTAAGTGTGAACTTAACGGTAGAACCTTAACTGTACTTTTTGATTCTGGGGCTACCCATTCTTTTGTCTCATATGCTAGTGTCGAGTCTTTGAATTTGAAAGTTTCTAAACTTCCTTTTGATCTTATTGTTTCTACCCCAACAAATCGCCCTGTTAATACTTGCAAATGTTGTTTGAATTGTCATCTTGTTGTAGAAAGTAGATCTTTTATCATAGATTTAATTTGCTTACCCCTTAAGGACATAGATGTCATTCTAGGCATGGATTGGCTTCACACCAACCGTGTGTTACTAGACTGTGGAACCCAAATAGTTGTTTTTCCTTCTCCTCCCAAGAACATTAGTCAACCTTTAAGATTGTACCTAAACTCCGTAGAAGTCTTCTATAGTGGGGAGAAAACTAAGGGATATGTTCTCCTAGCCACTTGTGATGTAGACTTTGAGCAAAACCTAGGTGATATACCTGTGGTGAGAGACTATCCCGAGGTGTTTCCGGATGAAATACCTGAGTTCCCTCCTGAAAGAGAAATAGAGTTCTCCATAGAGCTGGTTCCTGGAACGGGACCTATCTCTATAGCCCTGTATCGGATGTCACCCTTAGAGCTAGTGGAGTTGAAAACCAAGTTAGAGGAGCTTTTGGAGAAAAGTTTTATAAGGTCGAGTGCTTCGCCTTGGGGCACTCCGGTCCTATTTGTGAAGAAAAAGGACGGAAGCATGAGGTTGTGTATAGATTATAGGCAGTTGAATCGAGTAACCACGAAAAACAAGTACCCGTTGCCTAGGATTGATGATCTTATGGACCAATTGAAAGGAGCTATAGTGTTTTCTAAGATTGATTTGAGATCGGGATACCATCAGGTTAGGGTTAGAGATCAAGACATTCCTAAAACCACCTTTAGAACTCGATATGGACATTTTGAGTTCAATGTGATGTCATTTAGTTTGACGAATGCTCCCGCAGTTTTTATAGATTACATGAATAGGATCTTTAGGACCTATTTAGATCAGTTCGTGGTTGTGTTCATAGATGATATTCTCATCTATTCGAAAACCCACGAGGAGCATAAGCATCATTTAAGGCTGGTTTTAGAGATATTGAAGGAGAAGAAGTTATATGCTAAGCTCTCTAAGTGTGAATTTTGGTTGGATGAGGTGAAATTCTTAGGACATGTTGTGTCAAAAGGTGGCATAGCTGTCGACCTTAGTAAGGTTGAGGCTGTGATGAATTGGGAGAGACCAACCTCTGTAACCGAGATAAGAAGCTTTTTGGGTTTAGCCGGTTATTACTGTAGGTTTATTAAAGGATTTTCCCAGTTAGCCCTACGTTTAACCAAGCTCACTAGGAAGAACAACCCATTTGAGTGGAACCCCGAGTGCGAGAGGAGTTTCCTAGAGCTTAAGGAAAAGCTCACCTCAACCCCAGTTTTGGTTTTACCTGACCCCAATGTACTCTTCGAAGTATATTGTGATGTATCAGGCAAAGGTTTAGGTTGTGTGTTGATGCAAAATAGGCAAGTGGTAGCCTATATGTCCAGACAACTCAAGCCTCACGAGGTAACCTACCCCACCCATGACCTAGAGTTAGCAGCCATCGTGTTTGCCCTAAAGATATGGAGACACTATTTATATGGAGTAAGGTTCGAAGTTTTCTCCGATCATAAGAGTCTCAAGCATCCCTTTGATCAAAAGGAGTTAAATATGAGGCAGAGGAGATGGATGGAATTCCTCAAAGATTATGATTTCGGCTTAAGTTATCACCCCGATAAGGCTAATGTAGTCGCTGATGCCTTGAGTCAAAAGTCATTGCATTTATCTTGTATGATGGTCAATGAAGTTGGGTTAATAGAGAAGTTTAGAGATATGAATTTGGGGATGTCGGCAACTGATAGTAGAATAGTGATGTGTCATCTTACGGTGACCAATGGGTTTAAGCAAAGGATTATGCTAGCATAAAGAGATAATGAGGAGTTTATGGAGACCATAGAGGCAGTTAAGGCTAGAAAGTTGAAGGGTTTTGTGCAAGGCCCCAATTGGTTATGGAGGTTTGAGGGGCGAATTTGTGTGCAACAAGATGGTGACCTCCGAGAAAAGATCTTGGAAAAGGCTCACAAGAGCCACTTCACCATTCGTCCTGGTACTACCAAGATGTACCAAGACTTGAAGAAGGTGTTCTGGTGGCCCGGATTGAAGAAGGAGGTGGTCGCCTGGGTAAGTAAGTGCCTGGTTTACCAAAAGGTTAAGATCGAGTTCCAAAAACCTTCGGGTATGTTGCAACCCCTGTCAATCCCTGAGTGGAAGTGGGAGAGTATATCGATGGATTTCATGACAAGAATGCCAAGGACCTAAGCTGGCCATGATGTCGTATGGGTAATCGTGGATCGATTGACCAAGTCGGGCCCACTTTCTGCCTATTCGAGTCATGTACTCATTGGATAGATTGGCTCAGCTTTACATCCAAGAGATAGTAAGGTTGCATGGAGTGCCGTCGATAATAATCTCGGATTGAGATCCGCTGTTTACATTACGTTTTTGGGAAGCCTTTCAAAAGGCATTTGGTTCAAAATTGTGTTTGAGCACCGTTTAGCACCCTCAAACAGATGGCCAGTCTGAGAGAACAATCTAAACCCTAGAAGATATGTTGAGAGCCTATGTCTTGGACCAGAAAGGGAGTTGGGATAAGTACATGTTGTTGATCGAGTTTGCGTATAACAACAGTTATCACGCGAGCATCGGTATGGCACAGTACGAAGCACTGTATAGAAGGAAGTGCCAATCACCTTTGTGTTGGTACGTGTAACACCCTAACTTTTAACCCAATACTCTAGAACATATTAGGCTAATCATTAGGTTATTACTTCTTAGTCTCAACTTTTTAATAAAATACTTAGCGGAATTTATGAGTAAATTTTTCTTTTTGAAAACATAAATAAAGTGAGAGCCACGAGCTTAACTAGTCGAATGACAGAAACATAAAGCACGCGTAACAATTATCAAGAATCATAAAGTAAAGCATATAGTCAAGAAATAAGGGTCAAGGTAAACAAAGAGGCATTTCATTAATAATAGCATAGTTGAGGTACATAGCTAGTCATACCCTAAGAATGGGCAGAGCTTGTAATACAGTGGAAATAAAATACAACATAAAACTAGAAAGCAGAAGTAAACCGTAACTACCCGAGTGCACCTATGGTGAATAACCTCAAAAACAAAAGAAAGTTTATCCACTCTACTTATGGTGTGTGCACTTAGCCTGCCCTACGACGTCAGCTACTGGAATCCGGGAAATGGTGGAGTGTAACCGATCCACGGATGCAGAGCAGCAGGAGTGGGAACACGTGAGGACTGAGCGGTGGGCTCCTTGGTAGGGGCGCCTCTCAGCTCGCCTCGCTAGGCTCGGCTGTATAACGGTCTCCTCGCTCTCATCGCTCATGAACTGAGGCGTAGGAGCAGAACCCTCACTATACATGTGCGTCGGCGGGTCCTCGGATGGGTTGTCCTCAGATCTCGGGGATCGAGGCACGTAGTCCTGGAAGTCTCGAGGCATCGAACTACCAGTATACGTCCGCAGAATCCTCTCATCTCGTGTCCAGGCGCGCTCAAAAACCATCGCGTCGTCGTAAGGTGACGTCGGAGAGAAACGATAGCTCTGTACAGGATGTGCAAAGGGGCGTCTAATGAACATGAAGACTCGCATGGTACACTGCCCCTCAAAATGATATGACCCGTGGTCCGGGTCATAGTGGACCTCCCAAGTAGGCATGTCAATGAAGAGCACGAACGTCGCCATCGGTCTCTGAAGATGTGACGGAAGAAAAGAAGAGAGAGGAGTGAGAATTCTTGCTAAAGAATCTCAGTAGGAGTCTCCTATCCTAAGGTTACATCGTACACATCCTCAGGAGCCTTGGGTTTAATTATAAAATAGAGATCATGCATATAAGGTTCAATTTAGAGTTTCTCAAACTAATTATCCAAGGTCCATTCCTTTTAGCATGCATCTTGATATTATAAATGCAACAGGTTATATCATGGATACAAGTCAATACTTGAGCATATAAGACAACACATCAAAGCACATAAACACAAATCATGTGCCATGAGGGCATATAACTTTCAAGTGAATCATTCCTCAACTTCGTGACATCAATCATGGTACTTTAGCATATAAGCCACCCTAAAAATAACTAGGTTATGAGCTCATACCTTAGCTAGTTGTCACTAGCTCTTGCTTATTATCTTGAATAAGTGAAACATAAATAATAATCTCGACTCGCAAGTACGGGTAGGGGGCAGGGATCATCTCTCTTTGGGATTACCCTCTTTGAAACACTTTGCGGGCATTTCGCCACAGCAATTTGTCTGCTTTGGTAGGCTACATCTACTCATACCCTCACGGATTTGTCTCCCCTGGGGGTGCTCGGCCGAACCGGTGTCACCCAAAGCGAGCTGCCTCGTGCTTTGTCACATAAAAATCTCCTGGGGGTGCTCGGCCGAACCGGTGTCACCCAGGGTTTTCAACTCATATGGTACTCATAAACATTTCTTTCAAACCTTTAAGGTTTGACGGAAATTCGGCAGCATAACAGCTGTTAAACCGAATTTCCTTCAAACTGCCACAAGCTAATTCACACACATGTTCTTATGAAACTCATGCTATGATAAACTTTAACATTTTCATCAATCATTTTCTCATGCAGCAAGCACATCTTATCATATCATTTCATCATACAACACATCATAGCATTAACAACTTTTTAGTGTCTTATGCATCGCCCCTTAAGGTCCCTAACTCACATTCTAAGTTATAAATCATCAAACCTAATTTCTCGGGAACTTATAAGGTCTTAACTAAGTATCTCTCACCTCACACTATGATCAAGAACATCTCTAAATCTCAAGAGTGCAGAATTCATATTCCTAACTTTACGGGTACCTAGGAGTCACAACAATGACCCTTTCTAAGTCCGGTTTGCTCCTAAGGCATCAAGATCAAGTCCTAAACCATTTATGAGGCATTCCTACACATTTAAACTAATTTAAATCCATGATTAGCATTACTAAACCTTGCTGGACAGAATCCAGAAAATTCAAACATTAAAGGATCTAGAACTCTCAAATTAATTCTTTTCTAGTTTCTAACTTCTCTTATCTTTCACATATGAGTCTTATCATTAATTATACTTAAACATGGGCATATTATCACCATTAAAACAGCTCATACAGTGGCAAATAATGGCAAGGCAGAATCGAAACAACCATTCTCCATAAAGGCATAAAACATAATTTCTAAAGCACATAAAATACTAGTTTCTCTTGGAACCTTTTTAAAATTTCCAAAACTCATTTATAAACATTTTTAACATCTAAAATCATAAAAATATTTAAGAGGGCAGTGACTAAATCAACTTTATCTCAAGAGGTCCTAAATTCATAAAACTTGGTTCTACATATTCCTTATACTCATAAAAGCTCAGAAAATTTATGAAACATAGTTTTCAATACTTAGAAGCATCAAAACCCCCTTGGGGCCGAAACATGAACCAAGGGAAATAAATATTTTAGACCTTTGTTTGAGACAACAATGGGCAAGCCTTTGAGCTCTAGGTTCATTTAAGTGATGACATAAAAGTAAACATGCTCATGCACTTGTTTTAACTTGCATTAGAAAGTAAAGTGATAGCATAAAGTAAACATGAGATGCAACTCATTATTATCTTGATATTAAGTGAGAACTTGAAATATAAACATGATAATGCATGGCTTGAAACATAAACATGATAATGCAAGGTCCACTTATTATCTTAAATACTTAGTGATAGCAAGGAAAGTAAACATGATGTGCATAGCATAAAATAAACATGATGCAAGGTTCATTTTATGGTTAGCTAGAGCTCATCCAAGACTTTAAAAAAATAACAACCCAACATATATCTCATTACAAAGAGAGCTCTAGAGTTCTTGAACCAAGTTCTCAGAGGAACTATGAGGTTCTTGAACATCATCATCAAGCTCAAGAAAGCAAACTTTTTTTTTAACAAACAAAACCTCAAAGATCAAAAGTGAAATAGAAACCGAAATGTTAAAGAAAAGGAAACAAAGGAACCAAACTCCAAAATAGCAAGAAAGAAAAGGTATTCTTGAGTAAAAATCATGTTTGAGTTAGAAAATGAAGTTGAAACTCAAGCAAAGTAAAACCTCAAGCTGTAGAGGTTCCTTTGAGATGAACACATAGTCATCATCTAGGAGTCCTCATCATTGAGCTATCATGTGCTCATCAAGGCCTCATGGCCGAAATCTCAAGGAAAGAATAACAAAGGAAGTTCCAAAAAGAAAATCCAAGAGAAAGCTAGAAAGAACTCATTTTCAAGAAAACAAAGTTTAGAAAACACTCCTACCTAGAGTGAGGACACAAAGCTTGAACTTTAAAAAGGAAAACAAGATGATGAGCTCCTCCTTGAGGTGGATATGGCTTCAGCCTTGTGAGGAACAATGGAGAGGAAAATGTGTTTGAGTGAGGTTGTGTTTGAGGTGAGGTGTTTGAGAGGTTAGGAGATGATTCAAGGCCTTGGGGTGGTGTTTGATGGTTAAGAGATGATAATGTGATGAAGAGATGAAGAAGATGAAGATGAAAAGAAAGGAAGAACTCTCTTGAAACTTTGAGAGAAAAAGAAAGAACTCAAGAAAGCTTAGGAAAACTTGAAACTTACCAAGTGAACTAAAGTGTTTGTATGTGTTTCTAGGCAAGGTATTTATAGAGAATGAAAACAAATGAAGGCTCAAAGGGAGGAGGGCTGGCCGTGTGGTTTTAGGAGGGAAAGGAAGAGAAAATATCTCTTACACAAGGTCATTCAAGCATGGTTTGAAGTATGAAAGCTATGCTACAAAGTATGGCTTGATGTGAGTTAATTTCCTATCAATTTTGAATGAAATTAGGCTGGAACTTGACATGGCTGGAACTTTTTCAGCCACAAATAAATGGGGAAAATGGGTTGTTTAAATTATTTATTCATTTGGAAAATCAAGCTTGATTGAAAGTTGTGACAAGGTATAGTGTATGTGACTTGAGGTATGGCCTTGGAGTGTTGAAAAATTGAACATGTGATGCATATGAGAGGAGGAAGTGCACGGCCAGGTCTGGTACAACAAGGGGGAGGTGAGGTTTGATCATCTAATTGGGTGTTAATGGTAGGTTTAAATGTGTATTAGCTTAGGTACAAGGTTAGGAACAATTAAACTTAAGTTTAGGTAACTAAGTATGAGTATTAGGAATTTTATGACAAGGTTAGGAGTACTCATACATCATTAGAGAATTAAAAACTCATTTGTGAATAAACAATGTGTAACACAATTCCATGATTTAAGGAATTGGAAAGAAAAAATACTATTCAAGATTCCATGACTAGGAGTCTTGAAATTAAAATATGATTTTAAGTTGTAATTAAGCACTTTTAGGTTCTAATCAACTTTAATAAATTATTTTGACTCAAGATTAATTATGGAAATTAATTAACCTTCGATTATAGCCTAATATTGCTTAGGTTTGCTTAATCATGCGATTGAGCGTAAAAACACGAAACTAGGGGCAAAACCGTAATTTCGCACTATTTTGCCCGGGACCTCCGGGACCAAAACTAAAGTCATAGTCTACATAAAAATGCCTTTTAAAACCATCTGGAGAAGTTTCGGGTTCATCCGGCACTTGCAAACGGGTAAAACACCGCAGGGGCATTTTGGCCATTTTGATCCGACAACTCGAAAAAGGAGATTTTCAATCTCGGGAAGGTACACAAGTCATCTAATCCCCTTCCAACATTAAGTTTTCCCTTCGGGTACTGCCGGACCGGCTTTCCTCGAATTCTGGGCCGAAAATGACCTTAGGGGCATTTTGGTCATTTTCACTCTAATAGAAAATCGGGGCGTTACAGTATGAACTCGAAGAACAAGGTGTGTTAGGACCCGATGTAGTGAGGGAAACGACGAAGCAAATTAAGAGGATTAAGGATAAAATCTTAACCGCTCAAAGTCGATAGAAAAGCTATGCGGACAAAAGGCGTAAGCCCTTGGAATTCCAAGAAGGCGAACATGTATTCCTTAGGATCATTCCCACTACAGGAATAGGATGAGCCATGAAATTTAAGAAATTGAATCCCCGATTTCTCTGTCCTTTTGAAATCCTTTAGAGAGTTGGGTCTGTAGCCTATAAAATAGCCTTACCGCCAAATCTTTCTAATCTCCATGATCTCTTCCATGTCTCTCAGTTGAGAAAATATGAGTCCGACCCTTGCCATGTCTTAGAGCCAGAGCACGTATAATTAATGGAGGACCTAACTTTCAATTTACTATCTACGAGGATCGTGGATCACGGCACCAAGCAATTGAGGAATAAGTCTGTTCCTTTGGTGAAAGTAGCGTGGGCACGTGGCAAGACCGAGGAATTCACGTGGGAGCTTGAATCTGAGATAAGGTCGAAGTACCCTGAGCTATTCTAAGGTACAAATTTCGAGGGCGAAATTCTTTTTAAGGAGGGGAGTAATGTAACACCCCGATTTTCTATTAGAGTGAAAAAGACCGAAATGCCCCTGAGGTCATTTTCAACCCTGAACTCAAGGATAGTTGACCCGGCAGTCCTCGAGGGGCAAACTCAATGTTTGAAGGGGATTAGTGGACTTGTGTATCCTTCCTGGATTGAAAATCTCGTTTTCTGAGATTTCAGGTCAAAATGACCAAAATACCCCTGTTGTGTTTCACACCGGTACGAGCGCCGGGTGGGCCCGAAACTTCTCTAGATGGTTTTAAAAGGTGTTTTTATGTATTCTGTGACCTCAGTTTAGTCCTAGTTGTCCTGGGCAATTTTTGTATAAAATTATGATTTTGCCCCTAGTTTTGTGCTTTTAAGCTTAATCGTGCGATTAAGCAAACCTAAGCAATATTAGGCTCTAATAGAAGATTAATTAATTTTCATAATTAATCTAGAGTCAAAATAATTTATTAAAGTTAATTAGAACCTAAGATTGCTTAATTTAAACTCAAATCTTATTTTAAATTCAAGATTCTTAGTCATGGAATCTTGAATAGTGTTTTCTCTCTCCAATTCCTTAAATCATGGAATTGTGTCTACATGGTTTACTCATAAAATGAATTTAAAATCCTCTAAATGAGTATGAGCACTCCTTAATCATGTCACAAAGTTCCTAATTACATCCTTAGTTACCTAAACTCATGCTTAGTGATTTCTAATCTTGCCCCTAATCTAATACACACCTAAACATATCATTAACACACAATTAGATGAACAATTTTCTCTTCCCCTTGGCTGTCATGATCTGGCTGAAACCCATACCCCATTTTTCCATCACATGTGTGAATTCTTACACTCAAATATCCATGCTTACACCTCACCTAGAACCATACTTTGAGTCATATACACCATGCTTTCATCCATGCTTCACATGACAACTTCTCGAAGACATTTTTCCCCTCCATTTTTCTACCCAAAACCATCAGCCCTCCATGCCTTTCTAGAAGAATTATTTCATTTCATAATTAAAAGGAAAATACCTCAAAAACCATGCTTGAACCCATACCTATCATACCTTCAACCATGCCTTGAATGACCACTTGTAAAAGATATTTTCTCTTCTCCCATGCCTCCATGTGCTACGGCTAGCCCGCCCCCTTTTTGAGCCTCCATTGTTTTTGTTTTCTATAAATATATGTGTTAAAGAACTTGTGTGAACCTTTAGATCATTTGCTAAGTTTTAGTTTCTAGCTTTCTTTTGAGTTATTTCCTTTTTCTCTCAAGAGTTCTAAGAGCTTTTCTTCTTCATCTTCATCTTCTTCATTCACTCTTTGAATCATCATCTCATAACCTCAAATCACCACATCACAACCTTGAATCATCTCCTAAACACTCAAAAACTCAACCTCAAACACAAACTCACCAAGAATACATTTCCTATCTTTTCCTCTCCACAAGGCCAAAGCCACTTCTCCACTGTAGGAGGAGTTGCTCTTCTCATTTCCTTTCAAGATCAAGCATTTTCATCTTCCAACTTGGTAGGAAGTTGCTCTCTAGTTTTTATTTTACTCAAAAAAGAGATTTCCTTGAAGTTTCTCTTGGTTTCTTTTTAAGTTCTTCCTTGATTTTCCTTTTCTTTTCATTTCAGCCTTAAGGCCCCATTTTGAGCATGATAGCTTGATGATGAGTGTTCCTAGATGATGACTTGTGTTCATCTCAAAGGAACCTCTAAAGCTTGAGTTTTTCTTTTTCTTGGACTTTATCTATGTTACTTAGCTCACATGGTTTTTAACTTAAGAAAAATTAATCTCAAGGTTTTCAAAAAGCCCAAGCCTACCCTTGTCAACCTTAAAGTTGGTCGGCACGCTCTAGAGTTTTCTCTAGATAGGGGTTTTGGGTACTTAATAATGAATATGACATAGTTTCCTTCTCATTTTCTTTTCTTGTTTGGTTTTGATTTCCTTATTTCTTTTCCTTTAAAGTAATGCTTTAAATTGATTTCTTGAGCTTGATGATTATGTTCAAGAGCCATGTAGTTTCCTTAAAACTTTGGTTCAAGAACTCTAAAGCTCACTTTGTTGTTGAGAAAAGTGTTGGGTTGAGATTTTTTATTATCTCTAAAAGTCTTATATGAGCTCTAAGTTAAGATAAAAAAGACTTGCATCCATATTTATTTGTGTCATCACTAAATGCTCAAGATTAAAGAATGAACTTCCATCTTCATATTTATGTTTATGTTCTCACTAAATCTCTAAGATAATAATGGATTTGCATAGCATATTTATTTTATGCCCTCACCTACTAATAAAGACTAAAACCAAGTGCATTGCATATTTATTTTTATGTAGCTGATGGACTTACCTATTATTATCTCAAACAATGTTGGAAAATATGTCTTTAAAGCCCTTGATTTCATCCTTGTGATGATGTTGAGTCTTAGAATGAGATTCATCTAGTTGCAAGTGCTAAAACTCATGTTTCATGATTTTCTTAAGTCTAGATGATCTCAAGAAAAGTATTGAGCAAGATTTTATGTTTTAAAACCCCCTTGAAATTATTTTAAATTAGCTACTGCCGTCATGTTATTTTATGATGATTTTAATGAAACAAAAAGTGTTCTAATGAGTTTTAAAGTCCTTGAAAAGGTTCCAAGAGAAACTAGCAATTTATGTGTTTTAAAAATGAAGTTCTATGGATTATTTGATGGAGATGTTTTTGGTTCTGCCTTGCTTGATTGTCCCCTGCATGATGCTTTTTTGATGATGATAATATGAGTATGTCCATGTATATTTAATGTTAGAATTAATTTGAGAAAGTTAAGATAAGTTAACGACTAGAAAGGAATTAAAATGAGACTTTTAGATCCCCTAGAAATGTAATTTTCTGGATTCTGTCCAGCAAGGATAAAAATGAGAATTAATGATTTATAATTAATGTAAATGTGTAGGAACTACTCATAATTGGTTTAGGAATTGATCTTGATATTTTAGGAACAAACCGAACTTAGAAAAGGTCAAAGTTGTGACTCCTAGGTACCCGTAAAGTATAAATTATGGATTCTGCACTTTTGAGGTTTATAATTGTTTATGATTGTAGAATTGAGTGAGGAATACTTAGATATGAGCCTATAGGTACCCAAGAGCTTAAGTTGTGATGATAGACAACTTAGATATCAAGTTAAAGGACCTTAAAGGTCAAAGCATAAGACATTAAGAGACTTTGATGCTTTGAGTTGATATTGCAAGTATGATATGATGATTTATGAGCTATGATGAATGTTGGATTGAGTTGTTATGACTATCATGTATATACAAGTTGATTGAGAAATGCATATGTGTTATGAGATTTGTTGCATAAAGTAGTTTGAAGCAAATTTGGTATACAGCTGTTATGCTGCCGGATTTCCATCAAACCTAAAGGACTTAAGAATGTTTTTGAAGTATCATAAGAGATTAAAACCCTGGGTGACACCGGTTCGGCTGAGCACCCCCAGGAGATTTTTATGTGACATAGGACTGAGATGCTTTCCTGGGTGACACCGATTCGGCCGAGCACCCCCAGGAAAGACAAATCCGTGAGCATATGAGTAGATGCAGCCTACCAAAGCGAACAAATTGCTGTGGCTAGATGTCCGCAAAGCATTTCAAATAATCCCTAAGCCCCTTAACCCGCACTCAAGGAGTCAGGATTTTATTATGTTTCGCTTATTCAGATAATAAGTAAGAACTAGTGACAACTAGTTAAGGTATGAGCTCATAACCTAGATGTTTTAGGGTGGCCCATAATGCTTAAGCTTAAGTTCTTAAATCACAAGTTCAGAAAAGAGAAAAGTTCCACTTGAAAGAATATGCCACTTGTATGCTTCTTGATGTGATGAGTTATCGAGTTATTTGTTTAAAGTAGTACCGTGCACTCATGCTTTGATATATTGCATTCATGACATCAAGATGTATTCTAAAAGGAACGAACCTTGGATAAATTAGTTTTATAAAACCTAATAATGAATTTTTTATGCAAGCTCACCTTTTAATAATATACCCAAGGTTCCGAAGGATGTAAATGATGTAACCCTAGATAGGAGATCCCTACTGAGATTCTTTAATAAGATTCTCACTCCTTTCTCTTCTTTCTTTCTCTCTCGTCATATCTTCAGAGCTCGATAGCGACGTTCTTGGTTTTCATCGACAACCCGACTTGGGAGGTGCACTTTGATCCGGAGCACGGGTCATATCATTTTGAGGGACGCTATGCTATTTGTGTCTTTATGTTCGTCGGACGTCCCTTCACACATCCTGTATAGAGCTACCATTTCTCTCTTATGTCTCCCTACGATGATGCTATGGTTGTTGAGCGTACCCAGACGTGTGACGAAAGGATTCTTCGAACGTATACAAGAGGTTTGGCTGCCCATGACTTCCAGGACTACATGCCCCGATCTCCTGGTTCAAAGGATGACCCCTCAGAGGATCCGCTGACGCACATGTATAGCGAGAGCTCTGCCCCCACCCCTCAGTTCGTGAGGGGCAAGAATAAGGGGACAGTTACGCAGTGGAGGTTGGCTAAGCGGGCCGAGATACGGCCCCGCTGAGGAGCACATGATCAGCCACTACGCATACCTACTCCTACTACCCTACGTCCATGGATTGGTTTCATCCCACCATACCCTGAGTTCTAGTAGTAGCTGTTTATGGGAGGTCTACTGCATGTACTCACTCATAGATAGGATAAACCTTCTTTTGTCATGAGGTTATCCACCTTAGATGTACTAGGGTAGGAGTTTTCATTTATGTCTTTCATGTATTTCTGTTTATGTTGTGTTTTCCTGTTATTTTCCTGTATCAAAAGCTCAGCCCGATTCTATAAGAGTGTAACTTTATGTATTTCCTTATGAATTGCAATGTGTGTTTAGTTTACAATTTCATCAACGTGGCTCTCACTTTGCTTTTGTATTTCAAAAAAAAAAAAGGTCACCCGTATCTTCCGCTAAATATTTCAATAAAAGAATGAGACTATGAAGTAATAGCCTAATGATTAACCTAAATATGTTCTAGAGTATTGGGTTAAAAATTAGGATGTTACACACAGAAGATATGACGACCAACTAGAAGCCTAAGTGGATAAAAGGGTCATAAACCCCATCATAGTAGCAAAGGAAAATACTTTAAGAGAAACAACACAAAATGAATTGAATCAATAATACAAGAGGATAAAAGGGCCAGAAACCCCATGTTAACTTATTAGTAACTATAATGATGTCAAATAGCAATGATTTTTCCCATTCCACAACTAACAGTAACTTCCACATTATAATTTCCCCTTTCTAATCATCAAATACTACTAGTCAGAAGGAAAGAGAGCAGCAAAGAATGGCAGACAATAATCCATGGTTTGAGCAAGCCCAGACAAATGGCAATCCCAAGAGATACACTTCAATGTTTAGTTCAAAGTTGTATGCATATGGAGACAATGAATGATTCACCCTAAATGATTCAAGGCTTGTTTGCTAGCATCCCCCAAAACATCAGGAGCAATGAAGCTATCTTTCAAATTATACTAACATTTAATATTAAAAAAAGAGAGAAAAAGCGAAGATAGGTGTTAGATCAATAACTTACTCCCATTATAATGAGGGACTCCTACCTTTGCCAAGATGGCACAGTATTCAATCTCTGACTTTCTCAAAAGTGGGCAATTGCTGGCAATGATAATCAATTTCCCTACAAAATAATCAAATAATCTTTCACAAATTACTCCATGATTCACACCAGCAGCAAACAAGTGAACAACAAACGAGCTAGTGTCCACTATAACAAAAATTCAAGATACAACGTTGAGACATGAAATAATTTAATTCTCTTTTCAGGATCATGAATAGAAATGAGCTTCAACATCCATAATACAAAGGGCAATCCTCAAAAACATTTCTACATCAACCTAAAATCAGACCCAGCAACCTACCCTTAAACTTAAAGATAAGCCAAATCAATTTAGATTCCCAACAACCCCCAAAACAAAAGCTTCATAAAATTTAAAACAAAATAAAATTAAAAAAACTCTAGATCCAGCATTAACACCATAATTTAAATAAAAAAGGAAAAAGACAGAGCACAAAATGAAACAATAGATAAAAAGGGATTGGTTACCTTTGGAGCTCCTAAGGGATTTGAGAATGGTCTTGCAACCGAGGGTGTACTTGCCACTCTTCATGACAAAAGCAACCCTATTGTTGATGCTCTCATGGGTCTTCTTCTGCATATAAATATGTATATAAAAAAATCACAAGAAACACAAATTAGCATCGGATTAGGATCTGAAAACCCTAAATTAGAATACCAAAACACAAAAAAGTGGAGAAACCCATGAACAAATCAATCAATACTCAGTGCAAAGAGAGATGGAGAGAGATTACGGTCTTCTTGCGGAAAAAATATCATGGTTGGCTGGATTCCATGGGGGAGAGAGAAAGAGAGCAACTGTGGAAGTGTGCAGAGTGAAAGGAGAGGACTTTGTAGAGAAGATAGAATAGTTTGGGTTTGGACAGAGCTTAATAGAAGAAGAACAAGATGAGGGCGATGATAGAAAAGAGTGTAGCTGAGGCGCGGGTGAGCAGAGGTCGCGGGTGAACAGAGGTCGCGACGTGGAGGTTAGCTAGGTGGAGGTCACAATGCCGGGTTGGGCAGAGCTTTTCTTTGGTGAAGTCACAACGTTAGTTGGGCAGAGGTCGTGCACGGTTTGAATGGCCTTCTCTGGTTCAGGTACAGGCACAAGTGAGATTGAAAGGGGAGGGTTTTAGTGGCGCCGAGTAAGTGAAAGGGGAAGGGTTAAAGAATGGAATGCTCATTTTGTTTCCTACCTTATTAAAAAAGCAAAAATAAAAATAGGTAGTGGTAAATAAAGGTTGTTCCAAACGCCATAATTCACTAAACTGCCATAATTTACTATGCCTTATGGTTGTTTTAAAGAACCGCCATAATTTTATAGCCATTCTTTTCACTAAGATTATGACGATTACTAAAACAGCCATAATTTACTGAAATTGTGGCGGATTTTGACAACCGCCCTAATTTCACTGCCACAATTTACTAGTTTTTTTGTAGTGAAGGAGTCTGCTACAAATGTGGGAAGCCCGGCCACTTCGCTAGGGAGTGCGTAGAGTGGAATCCAAGAACCCCAAACCCTTATCCACAACATCAAGGGAGGGTCTTTACCCTCAATGCTGAAGACTCAGCAAAGTCCAGAAGCCTCATAAAAGGTACATATGAAATGAATAGTAGGACCTTAATTATACTATATGATGCCGGTGCAACTCATTCTTTCATATCACATGATAGTGTTAGGTCCCTGCAATTGCATGTGACAGAACTCCCTTTTGACCTAACTATTTCCACATCCACTGGTAAAACTGTTAAGACTTTCAAATGTTGTTTGGACTGTCATCTTTTTGCTGAAGGTAGACCTTTCATTTTAGACTTGGCTTGTTTTCCCATGAATGGTTTAGACATAATTCTTGGCATGGATTGGCTTTATGCCAACTGTGTAATGTTAGATTCTTACACAAAGTCTGTCATCTTCCTTCTAATTCCTAGTGAGCCTAGTAGATCCTTCAAACTTTATTTAAACACAGTAGAGGTTAACTATCATGGGGAATAGAGTAAGGGATATGTTCTCCTAGCCACTAGCGATGTAGACCTTGAGCAGAACATCAGTGATATACCCGTAGTGAGAGACTACCCCGAAGTGTTTCCCGATGAGATACCCGAATTCCTTCCAGAAAGGGAGGTCGAGTTCTCTATCGAGTTAGTTTCGGGGGAGCTAGACGGATATCCATAGCACCCTATAGGATGCCGCCCCTAGAGTTGGCCGAGTTGAAAGCTCAATTAGAGGAGCTGTTGGAGAAAAAGCTTGTGAGGCCAAGTGCATCACCATGGGGAGCCTCAATTTTGTTTGTCAAGAAGAAAGATGGGAGTTTGAGGCTTTGTATAGATTATTGGCAAGTAAACTGAGTGACAGTAAAGAATAAGTACCCTTTACCTAGGATTGATGATCTAATGAACCAATTGAGAGGAGCGGTGGTATTCTCCAAGATTGATTTAAGGTCAGGATATCACCAAATCAGGGTTAAGGAGGAGGACATACCTAAGACTGCATTTAGGTCTCCGTATGGCCACTTTGAGTTTACGATCATGTTGTTTGGTTTGACCAATGCTCCTGCTGTGTTTATGGATTACATGAATAGGATCTTCAGACCCTATTTAGATCAATTCGCGGTTATTTTCATGCATGATATACTCATCTATTTGAAAACTCACAAGGAGCATGAGCAACACCCAAGGACAATTTTGGAGATTTTGAAGGCGAAGAAGTTATATGCTAAGCTATGTAAGTGTGAATTCTGGCTGGAGGAAGTTAAGTTTCTAGGACATGCAGTATGAAATGGAGGTATCGCTATGGACTAGTAAGATTGAAGCAGTGATGAGTTAGGAGAGACTAACCATCGCAACGAAAATACAGAGCTTTTTGGGTTTAGCTGGCTATTACCATAGCTTAATTTGAGGATTTTCCCATATCTCCTTACTGTAACATCCTAAATTTTAACCCAATACCCCTAGAATGTATTTAGGTTAATCATTAGTTTGTCACTTTTTAGTTTCATTCTTTCAAAATCTTTCTTTAAAATACTTAGCAGAAAATACGGGTAAATTTTTTTTGAAACATAAAAGCAGAGTGAGAGCCGCGTATAACTTGAACATGTACTAACTTACATTGAAACCCATAAAGAATAAATCACAAGATATAAAAGCATATCAAAGCATGGAACAATCATTAGCACACCCAAGGTATCATTTCATTAATATCATAATATGCCCACCTAAATGCGGGACTTAGTTTGATACAACAGAATAAAAATACAACTGAAATGGAGAGGTACAAGGAAAGCATAAGAAATAACACCCCTAACCTAGTACACCTAAAGTGGATAACCTCATAACAAAAGAAGGTTTATCCTAAACTATATGTGGTGTGTGTGCATTACTTTCCCCAAGGACCTTTACTGCTGCGACTCGGGATAGGGAAGGATGAAACTAATCCACTGACATAACTCAGCAGAAATGGGAACAGGGGGTGGCTGAAGGTGTACTTTGCGATGGGGGCTCACCTCAACTCTCCTAGCCAGCCTCGGCTAAGTCACAGTCTCCTTGCTCCCTTCTTTCATGAACTGGGGAGTGAGGGCAGAGCTCTCACTCTACATGTGGGTTAGTGGATGCTTCGAGGGATTAGTCTCCGCATGTTAGGAATGGGGCACATAATCCAGGAAGTCACGTGCGGCCAATGCAGTCGTGTGTGTATGGAGAATCCTCTCGTTACGCATCCGAGTGCACTCAAAAACCATGTCATCGCTGTAAGGAGACATCGGGGAGAAATGGTAGCTATGTACAGGGTGTGTAAATGGGCGTCTCATAAACATGAAGACTCTAACAGTACAGCGCCCCTCAAAATTATATAATCGGTGCTCCAGGTCATAGTGGACCTCCCATGTGGGGGTGTCGATGAATAGTATGAAGGTTGCCATCCTGATCTGAAGACGTGATGCAAAAAAAAGAGAGAAAGAAAGGGAGCAACAATCTTACTAAGGAATCTCAGTAGGGAACCTCCTATCTAAGTGACATCATCCTCAGGAACCTTGGGTTTATTGTAAAGAAGTGAGCATGCATAGAGTTCATTATTTAGGTTGATAAATGTAATTATCCAAGGTTCGTTCATTTTGGAATGAATCTTGAATGTTATGAATGCAACATAGCAAAGCATGAATGCATGATAATACATTATGCAAGTAAATCAATAAATCATAACATCAAGAAGCATATATGTGGCATAAACTGGCATATAATCTTTCAAGTGGAACTTTTCTCTTTTCATAACTATGTGACTTTAGAACTTCATACTTAGCATCATGGGGTTACGCTAAAACATCATCTAGGTTATGAGCTCATACCTTAACTAGTCATCACTAGCTCTTATTTTTCCTATGATAAGCATAAACATAATAATCCCGACTTCTAGAGTACGGGCTAGGCGGCATAAGGATCACTTATCATAACCTTTAGGTGGACATATTATGATATCAATGAAATGTTACCTTTGGTGTGCTATTGATTGTTCCATGCTATGATGTGCTTTTCTATCTTGTGATTTATTATTCTTTATGGGTTACAACGTATGATAGTACACGTTCTTGTTATGCGCGACTCTCACTTTGCTTTATGTTTCCAAAAAAAAAAATTTACCTGTATTTTCCGCTAAGTATTTTAAAGAAAGATTTTTTAAAGAATGAAACTAAGAAGTAATAAAATAATGATTAACCTAAATATGTTCTAGGAGTATTGGGTTAAAAATTAGGATTTATCCTTGTAATTATTTTCTTAAGGTAAAATCATTAGTGAGCTAAATAACATTTTTAATAGAACTTGAGGAAAGGAAAAACTCAAGCTTTAAAGGCCTCATTGTGATGAACACAAAGTCATCATTTAGAGACACTCATCATCAAGCTATCATGAAGAGCAATCTAGGCCTTAAAGGCCGAAAATGAAAGGGAAAGAACAAAGGAAAAACCAAGAAAGCTAATAAAACAACATTTTTCTCCAAGATCAAAGAATATTCAAATAAAAGAATGACTTTAGAACAACTCCCTGCCAAGTTTTGGAGATGAAAAGCTTGGTCTTGAAGTGATGATGAAAAGAAAATCTTCTCTCAAAGCTAGGAGGAGGTTCCGACCAATGTAAGGAAAAAGGAAAGGAAAGGGGTTTTGTGTAAGCTTGTGTTTGAGGATGGATGCTTTGGTGTTTGGGTGGTGGTTTATGGTGGTTGTGTGGTGGTTTATGGTGGTTGTGTGGTGGTTTGAGGTTGTGATGTGGTGACTCAAAGAGAAGGATGAAGAAGATGAAGAAGAAGAGAACTCTTGAAACTTTGAGAGAAAATAAGAGAACTTGCAAGAATGCTTTAAGCTTAAACTTGGCAAATGATCTAAAGGTTCTTTCAAGTTCCTTTCCATATGAATTTATAGAAAAACAAAACAATGGAGGTGCATTTGGAGGGGGGGCTTGGCCGTGTGGTTCCTCATGGAACATGAGGTGAAAGGTTTTGATTTTTGAGGCATGGTTGGAGATAAGGTGGGTATGGTGCAAAGCATGGCCAAGTATGGTCTTGAAAGTTCATTTGAAATTTAAATATTGGGAATGGAGGGGGAGTGTGGCCGATGGCCTTAAGGAGTGAGGGAGGGGAGTTTTCTTTCATTTAATTGTGGTTTAGTTATGTAATTAGGTGTATCTTAGATTAGATTTATGATTAGGAGTTTCTAAGCAAGTGTTTAGGTAACTAAGCAAGTAGTTAAGGACATCAAGACATGATTAGGGAGTGTTCTTGCATCATTAGAGGGATTTAAACTCATTTTAAGGTATAAACAAATGTAGACATAATTCCTTAATTTAAGGAATTGGAGAGAGAAAACACTATTCAAGATTCCATGACTAGGAATCTTGAGTTTTAAAAGAGATTTAAGTTTAATATAAGAAATTTTAGGTTCTAATTAACTTTAATAAATTATTTTGACTCTAGATTAATTATGGAAATTAATTAATCTTTGATTAGAGCCTAATACTGCTTAGGTTTGCTTAATTACATCATTAAGCTCAAAAATACTATGCTACGGGCAAAATCGTAATTTTACACAAAAGCTACCCGGGACTATTGGGACGTAAACAAATGTCACTAAACACATAAAAACATCATTTGAAACCTTCTGGAGAAGTTTCAGGCTCAAACAGTACTTATACCTGTGTAAAAACGCTATAGGGGTATTTTGGTCATTTTGACCCGAAACCTTAGAAAATGAGATTTTCATTCCCTAAACCATTCAAGAGCCATCTAATCTCCTTCAAATATTGAGTTGGCCCTTCGAGGACTGCCAGGTCAGCTATCCTCGAATTCCGGGTGGAAAATGACCTTAGGGGCATTTTGGTCATTTTCGCTCTAATAGAAAAATTGGGGCGTTACACTTACCCTTGACCAAACTTACTAGGAAGAATGCCCCTTATGTTTGGACCCTGTAATGTGAGAAGAGTTTTCAAGAGTTGAAAATGAAGTTGACCACCACCCTAGTGTTAGTTTTACCCGATCCTAATGCACCTTACGAAGTGTATTATGATGCTTCAGGGAAAGGTTTAGGGTGTGTGTTGATGCAGAATAAGCAAGTGGTACCCTATGCATCCAAACAACTTAAGCCTCACGAAGCAAATTACCCTACCCATGACCTAGAATTGGCAGCGGTAGTGTTTGCTTTAAAGGTATAGAGGCACCATCTCTATAGGGTAAAATTTGAGGTGTTCTCTGATCACAAGAGTCTCAAGTACCTCTTTGATCAGAAGGAGTTTAACATGAGGCAAAGGAGGTGGATAGAGTTCCTAAAGGACTATGATTTTGGGTTGAAATATCACCCCGGCAAGGCCAATGTGGTGGCCGACACTTTGAGTCGAAAGTCATTGCACTTATCTTGGATGATAGTTAAGGAGGTAGAACTAATTGAGAAGTTTAAGGATATGAATCTAGGAATGGCCTGACCACTAAGTGTATGAGAATGTGTCACCTCAGTGTGAAGAGTGATTAAGGAGAAAATTACTTTGGCTCAGCAAGGAAATGAGGAATTTAAGGAGGTCTTGGAGGCAGTAAAAGCTGGAAAGTTAAAGGGTTTCACCCAAGGAGCAGATAAACTATGGAGATTCGAAGGTGAGATTTGTGTGCCAGCATACGGTGACCTCCGAAAGGAGATTTTGGATGAGGCTCATGAGAGCCATTTTACCATCCACCCCGGTACAACCAAGATGCATCAAGACTTGAAGAAGATATTTTGGTGGCCTAGTTTGAAAAAGGACGTAGTTACTTGGGTAAGTAAGTGCTTGATCTGTCAAAAGGTGAAGATCGAGCACCAAAAGCCCTCCAGAATGTTACAACCTTTGTCTATCCCTGAATGGAAGTGGGATAGCATCTCTATGGACTTTGTGACCAGCCTACCTAGGACCCAAGCCAGCCATGACACCATATGGGTGATAGTGGATCGATTGACTAAGTCAACCCACTTTTTACCCATTAAGGTAACCTATTCCTTAGATAAGTTAGCCCAGTTGTACATCCAAGAGATTGTAAGGTTACATGGAGTACCATTGACGATAATCTCGGATCCAGATCCGCGGTTTACGTAACGTTTTTGGGGAGCCTTTCAAAAGGCGTTCGATTCAAGACTGTGCCTAAGCACGGCTAACCACCCTAAAATAGATGGCTAGTCGGAAAGGACTATACAGACCCTGGAAGATATGCAGTGGAATTAAGTTTTCACCTTTCCCTAATCATAATCAGATTCCCGGACTCAAAACTCTTAAATGACCAGTTTGCAAATCTAAAAGGTTTTCCAATTTTAACCAAAATTAAAATTGGTGGCGACTCCCAATTCATTTTCAAACATGTTGTCATTTGTGTTATGACACCCTCCGGGGACGTTGTGACAATCATATTTGTCCACATCATTAGAGGCTTCAATAACTTTCATTGCTTTTCATTTTCTAGGTTTTTGATGAGATGACTTCAAGATCGTGGGCTTATTCTTTCTTATGGATTCACCATGAATTTCCATGAGCACTACTTCATGGCTTTTTAGTGACCTAATGAGTGCATCCAGGAGGAGAGTTTGAAGGTCTTTGGCTTCAGCAATGGTTGTAGCTTTGGCAACCATTTAGTAGGAAGGCTTCCTAAGATTTTTATAACTATTGCAATATCTTTTGCCAATACCCTTTAATTGGTTTATGGTATGCATCAACCTTGTCGTCATTTCATCAATACTTTCTTGATCTGTCATTTTAAATATTTTGTATTGATAAACCAACATACTGATCTTTGTTTCCTTAACTCGATCAGTTCCTTCATGCAATATGTGCAATTTCTCCCGTATTTCCTTTGTTGTGTCACAAGCAATAATTTTATCATATTTAGCCTTGCTTAATGCACATGTGAGTAGGTACTTAACTTTTGGTCTTCAATTGAACTCTAGCCTTATGTTGGTCTATTCACCTGCACCTGGGGACTTTTCTTGATGTAGATGATGCATCATCAGTTCTAGGAACCTCTTCGATTGGAACATAGTAACCTTCTTGGATTATTTCACACAAGTCAAGACTTATGTATTTTATGAATAGCTCCATACGATCTCTCCAGTAGGCATAATCCCCACCATCAAAGAATGGTGGTCTATTGATGGATTGTCCTTCTACTATATAAATATTTTGTGCCATTTGTCCGTCAGATCTTTATCCTCTACAGTCATTAGAATGCGCAACCCCTTAGAGGCCAAGCTCTAATGCCACTTGTAGCTAGAAAAGCACATGAGAACGGGGGCTAAATCATGTTTCACTGTTCTTTACCTTTTAGCAACTAAAACTTTGAACACAAAAACTATCAAGTGTTGAGCTTGAAATACATCAAAAATAGAGTGAGATATTTCATAAAGTAATTTTCTAAGTTATACTGTTAGTAACAAATAAGCTAAAAGGATAAACCTTAAATAGATATTGATTTATTCAAACTGAGTAACAAAAGTGAAAGGATATGTGAGGAGAAGATATTGTACATATGTTTTATACTAGTTTGGCCAAACCTTACCTACATCCAATCCTCAACAACTACTAAATTCCACTAACCTTTCTCAAGTCAAGAAAGAAAACAAAAAATAGTCTTTACATTAGCCTTCCTAAGCTATAACCAGTGACCAATAGACAATCCCTACCATGACAAATCAAGTAGTCATTCATCTGCCTCTTCAAGTTGAACCCTGAGTAGTCTTGTACTAGCCTCTTTAAGCTAACATCGAGTAGTCTTTGACCAGCCTCTCCATGCTAAACCGTGGCCAGTAAGAACACCTTACTGTCGCGTTGCAAGTAGTTTTATAGTAGTCTCTTCAAGCTAACATACACTCAAGTTTCCTTTCAACTATACAGTGAGTAACCTGAGATAACTCGAATAACTTCTTTCTAATGATTTTTCCTTGGAAGAACGTATAAACAATTTAAGAACATAGAAAGAATATTTTTAGAAGTAAGGGAAATGATTACAAGAAGTAATGAACTTCACAGAAAAGATGAGAAGAAGATTTTGCAGTGTTTTTGCACTTATGTGTTCCTCAAGTCTTTGTCTTTGAAAGCTTAGCATCTATATTTATAGATGTTCTCTCTTTGTGACAGTTGCCCTTGATCTATTCTCCAAGTGACACGTGTTACTAATCTGTTTGTGTCTTAGAAATTTAATCTATAAGAGTAGCTCATCTGGTGTCAGAGCTTTTTGCAGAAGTCATTATATTGATGAGGTTTATGATGGCCCTTCAAAAATTATATTTACTTTATGAACATGGTTTCTTAACTTTTTCTTCTAGAAGCTGAAGTGGTTGACCAAGTTAACAGAAGAGATGACGTGCCAGTCTGTAACTGGTTTTGACTTTAAATTTGAATTTCAAAGTTTCCCTCCTTTTTCAATGAAGTGCATTATTTTACAGTGATGTGCACTCTCTGAATTGTGGTATTAGTCCCTTGATGAATGAATGATCTTCAAGTTTTCAATCAGAGTATATGTATGAGTAAAGTGTTTGCGATGAAGATTATTGAAGGTTGTAGAATGTCCCTATTTTAGATTTGGCTTGATATCTTCATTTCGTGTGTACTTTCTGAAGTCTCATTCTACTTTCTAAAGTTCTATGCCTTGGTTTCTTATGTACAATTGATCTCTTTAGTATAGTAGGCACATATATGTTTATTTCACATTATAGTATTCACTTCCATTTAGTCTTTATCGCTTTTCATGAGATATAATTATGTTTACACATGTAGAGTGAAATTATTCACGCTTTAAAGAACGTATTATGCATATGGAGTGCCCTGTTTGCTATGTCAAGAAACTCAAGAAAATCATTAGTTATTCTTCAAAAATATTTTCTTAAAATTTGTTATACCATCACTCAAAACATATTTCTTTAAGGCTTCTGAAGGGTTCTGGAGCTAACACTCAAATAGTGAATAAGTATGTATTCAATCCCTAGTACTGATGACAACCTAAATCCTACACTGATACCTTCACATTCCCAAGATAAAAACTACCTACCTAGTAATGTAGAGGTTTATGTGAGTCCTTCACTCCCTTGAGAGACTCATGAAAAAGCAGTAAAGAAAGGTAGACAAGAAAATTCCTCCTTGCTCCTAGTTTAAGCTTGAAGATCTTAGTTGGAACGGAAGCTATTGTTGAGGTTAAGGCTACAAAGGATGAGAGCAACAACCTTTATAAACAGAATGGGGACTTAGGGCTGGCTGTGTGGGAGTATAAGGAAGAGGTTTGAGAGAAAGAATACAAGGAAATAAAGAACTTGAAGCTTAGAAGTGATTTAGAGAGTTGCAAGAACAATGAAGCCAACATGGTACTTTTTTATAGACCCATGGCCATGACCCCCTTTTTAGGACCTATTTGGGAGATTTTAATTTCTTCTCTAGTTCATTTAGTTGGTCATTTTAGTTAGGATAATGGGAGATTAGAACTTGGTTAGTCTTTAGGCCTACTGATGTAACACCCTCCCAAGTGCAACATCATCCTTAAGTCATGACATTATAGTCGAGAGTTATTACTTTTTAATTTGCGAATCTTTCTTAAATAACTATAGCAAATTCGATTAACACGTATGATAACGAAGCCTAATTCTATTAAAATATATAACAAAGAAAACACAACATTTATTGAGTACAAAAGGAAGCTCTTCTATGAGCTTTAATACATATATGTGGTCTATTACATTTACATACATATAACTCCAACTAAGTACAGTAAAACAAAAACATCAACTATTAAAATGCTACATTTCCGACTTAGTTTAGGTAATAGCTTCATAATCTGCTAGATCCACCTGGAGACGACATGGGAACACAAACAAGTAGGGGTGAGAATTTTACAATTCTCAAGGGAAATTCCTCAATTACACAATCATAATGTCATCGTCATCAGCCCAGCCACTTCGGTTTATTAGGAAAAAGTGATTATGCATTTCATAACAATGGCTCAATTTTAGAGTTCTAAATCGTACTTTGGAAATGGGTAGCTTTTAGTAATCAATCACTTAATGCACATGTAATATCAGGTTCAAGATCATATGAAATAATGTTAAAACAATATAACTCAATATGATATAACCATGCATAATTCAATTACAATGAAATTGTCTTCAAGAGCCTATTGCTGTTTATGGCTACAAAACTTAACTCAGTACATTCTTCTCTTTTCATCGACATAGGAAAGACGTAGTTCATATCATACTGCAACACTCAATTTAGTACGTTTTCCTATTCTCATTGACATAGGAAAGACTTAGTTTATACCCAACGGGTATCTGCCATGGGTAACTCCACAATAGATAATTTATACCAAAAGGCATTTGCTGTGAACAACGCCACAATGGAAAATAGATTGTTTATCAGGACTGAGCTTATTCCTATACATGATCCTCAGACTTCATTTTATTCCATTTCCAAATCACACACAGTTCTATTCCTAGCCAATATGTCTACCGACTCATAATATCTTGGGGGAAGTTCCTCTTTTTGCCTTCCCCTCAATTACACCTAAGTCTTGTTTATGTTTTCTCCTATGTCAGAACATGCACGAGTGAAATTTATACATTCTTTTTTACAATATATATGCCTCATTCGCTTTTCTTTTCCGAAAAGCACATGTAGGCATTCATTCATGATATCATTCCAATCAAGCCTCAACCAATCCTTAAAGGCATTAGCATGCATTCATATATATCATACTTGAACCAAATGTCATTATGTTACCAATATAAGACCTTAGCCTAAATACAGCATATAGATAGATTTCACACCATTATAGCACAAATTTATGTGCACATCAACATTCAATTTCAAAGCCACAAAAATTATCCATCACACCTCAATGTGTCCATAAGGTCCTGTAAAAATTTCAGAGAGCAACATATAATTTGGAGGTCAAAAACCTCCTATTTACAGCCAATAGCCAAAATTCCATAATTTTTTAACCCTAGCAAATGATTCAATAAATTCATAGTAAAAATCACGGTTAAACCTCAAGATGTTGGAAACACTCTGTAAAAATTTCAAAGGAAAAATAAATCATTTACTATGGTAACAAAAATAGCAAACTTCAGTGTTTCAGAATTGGCTGTCCAGACAACTCAACCAGAGCCTCAGTTTTTCCTTTTTATAAAATAGTAAAAGTCATTTTTAAGACCCAAGAAAAATCATGAAGTTGCCTTAGGATGTTAAATTCAACATATAAGTTTTCTAGCTAATAAAAACATTTAAAAAATATATCATAAAATTCATGAACCATAACCTGTCAGTGCAAATCCGAGAATTCCAACATATGATTCAAAATTTGTTTAGACAAAATGGATTTTCTAACATCATCCAAACACTACACCAAAATTTATACATCAATATCAACATATTATCAACCATCAAAACTAAAAATATCACACCAAATCAGTAGTTAAAATAGAAAAATGGATTTGAAAGGAAAAGAGGTTCAAAAACCCTACTTTTTGGAGATTTAGGGCTCTTAACTTCAAAGGATGTTCCAATTGACTTCTCTTCACTTCAAGGCCACCAAATCAACATCAAACCCTTCTTAGACAGCCAGCTAATGTGGTATCAATTTGAGAAATTGTGAGGAAATGAAATTCCAATCGATTAGTTTGATAGATTATGAAGAGTAGAACAAGTTTTGTGAAAGAAGCTTGGTGTATTAGTAACTTTGGGCTAGGGTTTTTGGAGCTTGAAGTTTGAGAGCAAGAACAATGGAGGAAGAGTTCTTGAAGAGGTCTGGTCGAAATTGATGATGATGGAGTCATAAGGTTGGTTATTTTATGTTTATCTTGATATAAATATTGTATTTATGTAAGTAAAAGTGTAATTTTCTTTCTTTTTGGTAAAGAAATTTTATGAATGGCTAGGATTTGATTTCTTGGTCAAAGAATGAATCTTACCCATCCACTTGGCTCAAGATAAGTGGCTCTCTTTAACTTGGGGAGCAAGTAGCTTTTTCAGTGTTAAAATTGCACATCGAAATTCCACCGAACAGATGAGATATTAGCACCCAAGTAAAATAAAAATAAATGAAAGGTTGAGATCAAAAATTGCTTTTCAAGTTTCAATCCTTGCCATCCACTTGGCAAGATGTGATGGGTAGGAATTACTTGGCCACCAAGTAGCTTTTACGGTGTTAAAAACCGCACATCGAAATCCTACCGAACGGGTAAAATAGTGTACCCGAGTAATCAACTGTTGCCCGAAAATCAATTGTAGATATAAAATATTTATTCCTAGCTATTTTTAATCTTAATCCTATAATTTCCTAGTTTCAGGCATCTCTAGGCCCTAATTTTAGGGTTTTGACTGTCCCGGCGGGCTCGTGGGGCCTAATAGGTTACTATTCATGTCGGCTCAAAATTGTTTTTTTTTTTTTACAAATCCGTTGGATCATTCCTATCATTTCTATGTCTGTCAGATTTTTAAATTATGACTAGAAAATCTCAAATTAATTTTTATATAATTTTTAGGGTGTTACAACTGACAACTTGTCACTTTGACATACATCAACTTTTCACCAAGGCCTCAAGCAAGCCTCAAAGCAAATCATTACCACCCTAATGGCAGCTGTAGGTGTTCGGCCATTGCAGAAAAGAAATAAAGGAGATCTTGCGTTGTTTATTTGATATAAGACTTGGTATTGTCTTGTATTTATGTTAGGTTGAGTGTAAGTTGTTTTGACTATGCCATGAGCCATGCCTTGAACCATGCCTAGCCATACCTCCAACCTTACCTTTGAATGATATTTTGAGGAGATATTTTCACCTCCCTCTTAGCTCATTGTCCGCAGCCTCTCCCCCTCCATTCATCTCTTCATGTTTCAATTCTCTATAAATACACATCTTGGGTGAACTTGGTTCCATTTGCTCATTCTCTAAGTATTGTCTTAAGAATTCATTTAAGTTTTCTCTCTTTTTTCCTCAAGAACTCAAGAGTTCTCCTTTTCTTTCATCTCTTTCATCTCCTTCATCTTCCTCAAAGAACCACCTCCTTATAACATCAAACCACCACACAACCACCATAGATCTTCATTCAAGCACATAAGCTTTCATCCTTACACATTAAGCTCACACAAAAACATTTCCTTCCTTTTCTTTCCTTCTTCGCCGAATATACATACCGTCTTGGAGAGGAGTTTTACTTCTTATTTCCTTACAAGAATAAGCTATTTTCTTCACAACAAAAAACACTACTTGGTTAGGGTTTTGTTCTAAAAGCTTTATCTTTTATTTGATGTTTTGTTATGAACAAGTTTTTCTTGGTTTCTCTTGGTCTTTAAATTTCTTTTCCCCCTTTCTATTTTTGGCCTTGGAGCCTTGTTTTTCTAAAAAAAAAATTTGGCTTGATGATGAGAGTTTAAGATGATGATCATGAGATTATCACTTGTGTAACCTCTAAAGCTTGAAACTTGGCCTTTGGACCAAGAGGTATTTCCATTTTTTTTTCCTTTTCTTTCCTCGTCTTAGTTTTGGTTTTGAAGTGTGGTTTTGGTTGAAAAATAACTCAATGATGAGAGCTCATGATAGTGGTGTTAATATATCACTAAGTCATGGTCTCTAGAGTCTCAAAGGTTGCTTTTTCTTCTTGTTTTGCTTCGGCCTTATTTCCATTTCCTTGAGCTTGATGATGAAGTTCACATTATAAGGTCTCCTTGAAACCTTAGTACAAAGAACTCTAAAGCTCACTTTGTCTTGTTAAGATAAGTTTGGAGTTGAGGCATATGTTCCTTTAAAGTCTTGAATGAGCTCTAATAAAGATAAAAATGAACTTGCATCCATGTTTAAGTTTATGCTTTGCATATCATGTTTACTTTCCAATGTCATCACTAAAACCTCAAGAATAAAGAAATGAACTTGCACTCTCATGTTTAAATTTTAAGCTTTGCATTTCATGTTTATATTTCAAGTTATCACCTAAATGTTAAAGATAAAAATGAACTTGCATCTCATATTTACTTTAAAGTTCTCACTTTATTTTTATGATGAAGAATAAAATGAAGTGCATAGCATGTTTATGTTTTTGTCATCACCTAAAGATTATAGAGCTCAAAGATTTTCCCTTTTATCTCAAGTAAAGTTTGGAAAATGAAAGCATTCCATGAATGCAAGATTCAGCCATGTGATGATGATGGACTTAGCATAAGTTTCATTTAGTACCAATGGCCAACAAACTATGTTTTAAGACTTTCTTAAGCATAGGAAGACTCAAAGAATACTATGAGTATGATTTTATGATTTAAGCCTCACTCAAGAAAGATTCAAAATAGCTATTGCCTTAGTATTATATTTTTATGATTTTATTTTCAAAGAATTTTAGAAGTCCTAAAGTGATTCCAAGAGAAACTAGTAACTTATATGTATTAAAGATGTGATTTTATGTGTTGTTTGGGATTAAACATTTCGGTTACTGCCGTGCCATATTGGCTGCTGTATGATGCTGTTTTCATGTGTTAGAATGTGTAAAAATTATGTTTAATTGAAGTAAAAACTATTTTATGAGTGTTAGGAAAAACTAGTATATAGAACGGACTAAGAATATGATTTTAGAACCCTTAGAGAACAAGATTATGGCTACTGTTTTAGGATGATTAAATCAAAAATAAAATTGTTTTATAATTGTTTAAGAAGTGTAGGATTAATTCCTAAAAGTTATAACAATTATTTTTAGTACCTTAGGAAAAGCCGAAACTTGGAAAGGGTCAAAGACATAGCTTCTAGAACCCCATAACTGAAGTATTTTAATTATGTCCAAACTGTCTAAGGCTGTTTGGTATTGTTCATAAGCATAAAAATTAGTGAGAATTATTAGTCATGATCCCTTAGGTGCATAAAAGACTTATATCAGATGTTAGGTTAATCGGATCGTAAGTTTAAGACCTATAAGGATCAAAATCATAAGATACTGTAAGATAAAGGAGGTAATGAAAGTTAGTATATTAAATGAATGTTATGTTTATTTGTGAGTTGCTGAGAGCATAGCATATGTATTAGTTGAGCCCGGTCCCTGATTCCGGCATACTGGTTAGGAGCATGTTTATTTTCACAAAGGAACTGAGATCTTTATTTGCTGATGTATATGCTATAAGAGAGTGTTTATATGGCTTTAATAGCTTATCATGCTCATGAGTTGATGTTGAAGTGTATGAATTATGTGCTTACGTGGCATAAAGCAAATTTGGAGAAATTCGGTGTATAGCCATGATGTTACCGAATTTTCCACCAAATTTGTGGACTTAGAAAATTATTTAAAATGCATTTGTTATTACATGGTATAAGATGAGATTTAAAGTGATATAATGATACATGGAAATGATCCCCTAGACTCCCCGAATTAAAGGTTACAAGAGGTGATCCGCTAAAAGGCTTACAATGACATAAACTATGTGGAAATGACCCTCTAGACTTCCCGAATTAAAGGTTATGAAAGGTGATTCACAAAAGGAAATGGTCCTATAGACTCCCCGAATTAAAGGTTATGATAGGCGATCCTTAAGCCCCCTAACCCCGTACTCCGGGAGTCGGGATTTATACTTATCTTAGGATAAGCAGAAACTAGTGATGACTAGTTAGGTATGAGGTCATAATCTAGAAATTTTCAAAAGAGAAGAGTTATTAGGGTGGCCCTATGATATAACGACTGATGAATGTAATGTCACTTAAGCAAAGGAAAATAGAAAGATTTTACAAGAAAGTACACACCTCTTGATGCCACTTATATGAGTATATTTCTTTATTGACATGTTCAAGTGATATTTGCATAATGTTTCTGTCATACATTCATACTATGCTATGTTGCATTTATAACATCAAGATTCATTCTAAAATAAACCGACTTTGTATAACTATGTTTTAAATCTAATAATGAACTTCATGCATGCCCACCTTTTTATAATAAAGCCAAGGTTCCTGAGGACATAGACGATGACACTAGGATAGGAGGATTTTCCCTACTGAGATTCTTTATTAAGATTCTCACTCTGTTTATCTTTCTTTCTTTTCGTAACGTTTTTAGAGGGCAATGGCTTCGTTCATGATCTTCATTGACACTCGAGTGTGGGAGGTGAACTACGACCTGGACCATCGTTCATATCACTTTGAGGGTCGATGTACAGCATGCATTTTTGCATACATAGGATGCCTCATCGCCTACCCGAATTCCAGCTTCAGGTTCACCCCTACTTCCCCCTATGATGACGACTTGATCTTTGAGCGCACTCGACCTCACGATGAGCAGACTCGACGTACTCACCCCGCCACTTTGGCATTCCATGATTACCCTAAGTACGTTCCCTGTTTGAGGCGTTTGGAGACTGACCCGTCAAAAGACTCCCCCATACACATATACTCGGAGGGTTCTGCACCTACGGCATCCATGGACGTAGGTAGAGGCAATAAGGACATGGTGACCCAGCCCAAGCTAGCCTGACAACCAGAGATGTGTCCACGTCACGGAGGCCATGTTCGTCCCCCATTCCACCTGCATACACCTGCGGAGCTTGCCCAGTTCATTGGGTATATGCCCCCTTTGTCGGAGGATCAGGATCACCAGTAGATTTCGATAGCGGAACTGATAGAGTGCCAGAGCAATCACATGAGGATCCCCCTTTTTATGCTACATCTTTTGTTAGGGGTGACTTTAGTTATGAGCACTCATAGGACTAGTGGAGGGGAGCTGTGGTTGGCATCTAGTGTTTTGATATTCCATGTACTTTCTACTGGCATGTATTTCTTTCCACTGTTTATTTATGTACTAAAAGCTCAGCCCACTTTGTTTAGGTGTGACTCTGCTTATTCTATTTTTCCTAGTGTATTACCATATATGAACCATGTTATGATGTAATTCTTAATATATGTATCTCATGTTTATTGTAACGCCCCGATTTTCTGTTAGAGTGAAAATGACCAAAATGCCATTGAGGTCATTTTCGGCCTGGAATTCGAGGAAATCCGGTCCGGCAGTACTCGAAGGGCAAACTCAATGTTGGAAGGGGATTAGATGACTTGTGTCTCTTTCCGGGATCGAAAGTCTCGCTTTTCGAGTTTTCGGGTCAAAATGACCAAAATGCCCCTGCGGTGTTTTACCCGTTTGCAAGTGCCGGATGAACCCAAAACTTCTCCATATGGTTCTAAAAGGCGTTTTTATGTAGACTATGACTTTAGTTTTGGTCCCGGAGGTCCTGCGCGAAATTAGTGCGAAATTACGGTTTTGCCCCTAGTTTCATGTTTTTACGCTTAATCGCATGATTAAGCAAACCTAAGCAATATTAGGCTCTAATTGAAGGTTAATTAATTTCCATAATTAGTCGTAAGTCAAAATAATTTATTAAAGTTGATTAGAACCTAAAAGTGTTTAATTACAACTTAAAATCATATTTTAATTTCAAAACTCCTAGTCATGGAATCTTGAATAGTGTTTTCTCTTTCCAATTCCTTAAATCATGGAATTGTGTTACACATTGTTTATTCACAAATGAGTTTTTAATTCTCGAATGATGTATGAGCACTGCTAACCTTGTCATAAAATTCCTAATACTCATACTTAGCTACCTAAACTTAAGCTTAATTATTCCTAACCATGTACCTAAGCTAATACACATTTAAACCTACCATTAACACCCAATTAGATGATCAAACCTCACCTCCTCTCTGCTGTCCCTGGCTTGGCCGTGCACTTCCCTCCCTCCATATGCATCACATGTTCAATTTTCAACACTCCAAGGCCATACCTCAAGTCCTATACACCATACCTTGTCATACTTTCAATCAAGCTTGATTTTCCAAATGAATAACTAATTGAAATAAACCATTTTTCCTCAATTATGTGTGGCTGAAAAACTTCCAGCCATGTCTTACTTCTAGAAGGATTATTTCTTGCAAAATTAAAAGAAAAGCTCACTCAAATCACCATACTTGAAGCCATACCTCTCATACTTTCAACCATGCTTGAATGATACCATGTAAGAGATATTTTTCTCTTCCTTCCTCCCCCTCATTTCTACGGCTTCTTCCCCATTGGATGAGCCTTCATTGCTTCCTTTTCTATAAATAGGTGCCTTAGATGAACTTGTGTCACTTTTAGTCTTTTGGTAAGTTTCAAGTTTCTAAGCTTTCTTAAGTTTCCTTTCTTTTTCTCTCTAAGTTCCAAGAGAGTTCTTTCTTGTTCTTCATCTTCATCTTCATCCTCTCTTCATCCTATCATCATCTTATCACCTTCAAACACCACCCCATAGCCTTGAACCATCATCAAACCTCTCAAACACCACACCTCAAACACTACCTCACCTCAAACACAACTCCAACCTTCTTGTTTCCCCTTGGCCGAATCATTTTCAACCTCAAGGAGGAGCTCATCATCTTGTTTTCCTTTTTAAAGTTCAAGCTTTGTGTCTTCACTCTAGGTAGGAGTGTTTTCTAAACTTTGTTTCTTGAAAAATGAGTTTCTCTAGCTTTCTCTTGGATTTCTTTTGAAACTTTTCTTTGGTTCTTTTCTTTCTTCTCATTTCGGCCATGAGGCCTTGATGAGCACATGATAGCTCAATGATGAGAACTCCTAGATGATGACTATGTGTTCATCTCAAAGGAACCTCTAGAGCTTGAGGTTTTACTTTGCTTAAGTTTCAACTTCATTTTTCTAACTCAAACATGATTTTTACTCAAGAACACCTTTTCTCTTCTTGCTATTTTGGAGTTCGGTTTCCTTGTTTCCTTTTCTTTAACATTTCGGTTTTCCATTTCCTTTTTGACCTTTGAGGTTTTGTTTGTTTAGAAAGTTTGTTTTCTTTGAGCTTGATGATGATGTTCAAGAACCTCATAGTTCCTTTGAGAACTTGGTTCAAGAACTCTAGAGCTCTCTTTGTAATGAGATATATGTTGGGTTGCTATTTTGTTAAAGTCTTGGATGAGCTCTAGCTAACCATAAAATGAACCTTGCATCATGTTTATTTTATGCTTTGCACATCATGTTTACTTCCTTGCTATCACTAAGTACCAAGATAATGAATGAACTTGCATTATCATATTTATATTTCAAGCTATGCATTATCATGTTTATATTTCAAGTTCTCACTAAATATCAAAGATAATAATAGGTTGCACCTCATATTTATTTTATGCTATCACTTTACTTTCTAATGGAACCTAAAATGAGTGCATGAACATGTTTATTTTTATATCATCACTTAAATGAACCTAGAGCTCAAATACTTGCCCATTGTTGTCTTAAACAAAGGTCTAAAAATATTTATTTCCTTTGGTTCATATTTCAGCCCTAAGAGGTTTTGATGTTTCTAAGTATTGAAAACTATGTTTCATACTTTTTCTAAGCTTTTATGAGTACAAGGAATATGTAGAACTAAGTTTTATGAATTTAGGACCTCTTGAGACAAAGTCGATTTAGTCACTGCCCTCTTAAATATTTTTATGATTTTAGATGGTGAAAATGTTTATAAATGAGTTTTGAAAGTTTTAAAAAGGTTCCAAGAGAAACTAGTATTTTATGTGCTTTAGAAATTGTGTTTTATGCCTTTATGGAGAATGGTTGTTTCGGTTTTTCCTTGCTATTATTTACCACTGTATGAGCTGTTTTAATGGTGATAATATGCCTATGTTTAAGTATAATTAATGGTAAAACTCATATGTGAAAGATAAGAGAAGTTAGAAACTAGAAAAGAATTAATTTGAGAGTTCTAGATCCTTTAATGTTTGAATTTTCTGGATTCTGTCCAGAAAGGTTTAGTAATGCTAATCATGGACTTAAATTAGTTTAAATGTGTAGGAATGACTCATAAATGGTTTAGAACTTGATCTTGAAGCCTTAGGAGCAAACCAGACTTAGAAAGGGTCATTGTTGTGACTCCTAGGTACCCGTAAAGTTAGGATTATGAATTCTGCATCCTTGAGGTTTAGAGATGTTCTTGACCATAGTGTGAGGTGAGAGATACTTAGTTATAACCTTATAAGTTCCTGAGAGATTAAGTTTGATGATTTATAACTTAGAATGTGAGTTAAGGACCTTAAGGGTCAATGTATAAGACACTAATAAGTTGTTAATGCTATGATGTGTTGTATGATGCAATGATATGATGAGATGCGCTTGATGCATGAGAAAATGATTGATGAAAATGTTAAAGTTTATCATAGCATGAGATTTCATGAGAACTTGTTATATGAATTAGCTTGTGGCAGTTTAAAGGAAATTCGATTTAACAGCTGTTATGTTGCCGAATTTCCGTCGAACCTTAAAGGGTTAAAGAAATGTTTATGAGTACCATATGAATTGAAAACCCTGCGTGACACCGGTTCGACTGAGCACCCCTAGGAGATTTTTACGTGACAAAGCACTGAGATGCGCTCGCCTAGGTGACACCGGTTCGGCCGAGCACCCCCAGGGGAGACAAATCCGTGAGGGTATGAGTAGATGCAGCCTACCAAAGCGGCCAAATTGCTGTTGCTTAATGCCCGCAAAGCGTTTCAAAGAAGGTAATCCCAGATAGAGATGATCCCTGCCCCCTACCCATACTTGCGAGTCGGGATTATTATTTATGTTTCGCTTATTCAGATAATAAGCAAGAGCTAGTGAAGACTAGCTAAGGTATGAGCTCATAACCTAGTTATTTTTAGGGTGGCTTATATGCTAAAGTACCATGATTGATGTCATGAAGTTGTGGAATGATTCACTTTAAAGTTATATGCCTCTATGCCACATGGTTTATGTTTATATGCTTTGATGTGTTGTTTTATATGCTCAAGTATTGACATGCATCCATGATATAATATGTTGCATTCATAACATCAAGATGCATGCTAAAAGGAATGGACCTTGGATAATTAGTTTGTGAAACCCTAAATTGAACCTTATATGCATGATCACTATTTTATAATTAAACCCAAGGTTCTTGAGGATGTGTACGACGTAACCCTAGGATAGGAGACTCCTACTGAGATTCTTTAGCAAGAATTCTCACTCCTTTCTTTTCTTTCTTCTGTCACATCTTCAGAGACCAATGGCGACGCTCGTGCTTTTCATTGACACGCCTACTTGGGAGGTTCACTATGACCTGGACCATGGGTCATATCATTTTGAGGGGCAGTGTACCGTGTGAGTCTTCATGTTCCTTGGACCCCCCTTTGCACATCCTGTACAGAGTTACCGTTTCTCCCCGATGTCACCTTACAGCGACGCGATGGTTTTTGAGCACGCCCGGATGCGAGACGAGAGGATTCTGCTGACATATACTAGTGGTTCGATGCCTCGAGACTTCCAGGACTACGTGCCTCGATCCCCGAGTTGGAGGACGACCCATCCGATGACCCGCCGACGCACCTGTATAGTGAGAGTTCTGCTCCTACGCCTCCGTTACGCAGCCGAGGCTAGTGAGCCGAGCCGAGAGGCACCCCTACTGAGGAGCCCACGCTAAGTCTTCACGTGTTTCCACTCCCACTGCTCTGCATCCATGGATCGGTTACACTCCACCGTTTCCCGGATTCCAGTAGCTAACGTTGTAGGGGAGGCTTAGTGCACACACCACATGTAGAGTGGATAATCCCTCTTTTGTTCTTGAGGTTATCCACCATAGGTGCACTTGGGTGGTTATGGTTCATTTCTGCTTTCTTGTTTTCACTTGTATTCTACTTCCGCTGTATTACAAGCTCTGCCTGTCTCCATGAGGGTATGACTATTTATGTACCTTAATTATGTTATTAATGGAATGTTTCCTTTATTATCATGGTTGTTCTTTGGTTACGTGCTCTACTTTATGATTTCTGATAATTGTTACACGTGCTTTATGTTTGTGTCATTCAACTAGTTAAGTTCGTGGCTCTCACTTTGTTTATGTTTTCAAAAAGAAAAATTTACCCGTAATTTCCGCTAAGTATTTTATTAAAAGGTTGAGACTAAGAAGTAATAACCTAATGATTAGCCTAATATGTTCTAGAGTATTGGGTTAAAAATTAGGGTGTTACATTTATGAATGACATATTTATCCTTTTATAATGTGGATTGACGTTTGCTTTATGATAGTACGTGCGGCTCACATTTTGTTTTATGTTTCAAAAAAAAATTTACCCATATTTTCCGCTAAGTATTTTAATAAAGTAAAGTGAAAGAATGAAGCAAAAGAGTAATAACTAATAATTAACTTTAATATGTCCTAGGCGTATTGGGTTAAATATTAGGATGTTACATGTTTGGTATTAGAGCAATTCGATTCTCACAGAGCATGAGCATTGGATTGACCATGCTTTTAAGCATGATGTGATAATTATGTCATGTGTAGTGCTTAGATAATAGAGATAAGCTATAGGCAAGATATGCATGACTTCTGTCTATTTGCGTGTGCCATGGTAACTAGCTCATCTAGCATGAAATATTGAGCCTGATCACCTCAATGTCTATTGTCTTGTGTGTTTAGGAACCAATGACACCCAAACGATAGAATAGGGCCTCAAACGAGGGGAATCAAAACAACAAGACTGCAACAACTGTTAGGGAGATGGCAAGAGCCATGGAACGTGTAACGCCCCAAATTTTCTGTCTGAGCAAAAATGACCAAAATGCCCCTGATGTCATTTTCCACCCGGAATTCAAGGATAGTCGACTTGGTAGTCCTCGAAAGGACAACTCAATGTTTGAAGGGGATTAGATGGTTTTGCATGGTTTCGGGAATGAAAATCTCATTTTCTAAGGTTTTAGGTCAAAAAGACCAAAATACCCCTATAGCTTTTTTACGCGAGTATAAGTGTCGTTTTAGCCCGAAACTTTTCCAGGAGGTTTTAAATGATGTTTTTATGTGTTTTGTAACATCTGTTTAAGTCTCGATGGTCCCGGGCAATTTTTGTGTAAAATTACAATTTTGCCCCTAGCATAGTGTTTTTGAGCTTAATGATGTGATTAAGCAAACCTAAACAATATTAGGCTCTAATCGAAGATTAATTAATTTTCATAATTAATTTAGAGTCAAAATAATTTATTAAAGTTAATTACAACCTAAAATTGCTTAGATTAAACTTAAATCTTTTTTAAAACTCAAGATTCCTAGTTATGGAATCTTGAATAGTATTTTCTCTCTCCAATTCCTTAAATTAAGGAATTGTGTCTACATTTGTTTATATCTTAAAATGAGTTAAATTCCTCTTATGATCCAAGAGCACTCCCTAATCATGTCTTGATGACCTTAATTACATACTTAGTTACCTAAACACTTACGTACCAACTCCTAATCTTATGCTTAATCTAAGATACACCTAAACACATCATTAAAACACAATTAGAAGAACAAATCTCCTCCCACATGGCTTGAAGAAACTAACGCCACTCCTTCCCCATATATCCATCACATGTTTGAATTTTTACACTCAAACTGCTATACCTCACCATGCTTTGAGCCATGCTCCACCTTACCTTGAACCATACCTCCAACCATGCTTCACCATGCCTCAAAAATCAAAACCTCTCATGTAACACCCTAATTTTTAACCCAATAATCTAGAATACTTTAGGTTAATCATTAGGTTATTATTCTTAGTCTCATACTTTTTATTAAAATACTTAGTGGAAAATACGGGTAAATTTTTTTTTTTGAAATATAAAGCAAAGTGAGAGCCACGTTCATCGAGATACAGAAGGATAAATCACAACATGATAGCACATATATATAAAGGCATAGAACAATCAACTCGACAAAGAAACATTCAACAAGGAAACATTCCATTAATAACATAATTAGGAGTACATAGAGTCACGCCCTTATAGAATCGAGCTGAGCTTGAGATACAAGGAAATAGAAATACAACATAAACGGAAATACATGAAAGGCGTAAATAAAAGTACTTCTACCCTAGTGTACCTAAGGTGGGTAACCTCATGACAAAAGAAGGTTTATCCTATCTATGAGTGAGTGCGCGCACTAGACCTCGCCTAAACAGACACTACTGGAACCCGGGGTATGGCGGGATGAAACCGATCCACAGACGTAGGGTGGCGAGAGTAGGTACGTGTAATAGCTGATCATATGCTCCTTGGCGGGGGCGCATCTCGGCTCGCCTAGCCAGCCTCAGCTGTGTAACCATCTCCTTGCTCTCGCCCCTCACAAACTGAGGAGTGGGAGCGGAGCTCTCACTATACATGTGCATCGGCGGATCCTTTGAGGGGTTGTCCTTTGAACCGAGAGATTGGGGCACGTAGTCCTAGAAGTCGCGGGCAGCCGAACCTCTGGTATACGTCCGAAGAATCTTCTCGTTACGCGTCCAGGCACACTCAAAAACCATAGCATCATTATAGGGAGACATAGGAAGAAGTGGTAGCTCTGTACAGGATGTGCGAAGGGACATCTGACGAACATAAAGACGCTAACAACATAGCGTCCCTCAAAATGATATGACCTGTGCTCCAGATCAAAGTGCACCTCCTAAGTCGGCGTGTCAATAAAAATCACAAATGTCGCCATCGAGCTCTGAAGATGTGACGGGAGAGAAAGAAAGATGAGAAAGGAGTGAGAATCTTACTAAAAATTCTCAATAGGGATCTCCTATCTAAGGTTACATCGTTCACATCCTCAGGAACCTTAGGTTTATTATTAAAAGGTGTGCAAGCATATAAGGTTCATTATTAGGTTTCATAAAAACATAATATCCAAGGTTCATTCCTTTTAGAATACATCTTAACGTCATGAATGCAACATATCAAGCATGAATGCATGGCAATCCAATCATAATCATCAAGAAGCATTCAAGTGGCATAAAGGGGCATAAATCTTTCATGTGGAACTTTCCTCAACTTTGTGACATAAATCATCATACTATAGCATTATAGGGCCACCCTAAAACATCTTGGTTATGAGCTCATACCTTAGCTAGTCGTCACTAGCTCTTGCTTATTATCTGAAGAAGCGAAACATAATAAAATAATCCCGACTCCTCGAGTACGTGTTAGGGGGCTAGGGATCATCTCTCTTAGAATATACCCTCTTTGAAACGTTTTGTGGGCATTTAGCCATAGCAATTTGTCTGCTTTGGTAGGCTGCATCTACTCATACCCTCACGAATTTGTCTACCCTAGGGCTGCTCGGCCGAATCGGTATCACCTAGGAAAACGCGTCTCAGTGCTTTGTCAAATAAAAAAAAATCTCCTGTGGGTGCCCGGCCAAATCGGTGTCACCCAGGGTTTTAATCTCATATGGTACTTCAAAAACATTCTCAAATCCTTTAGGTTTGACGGAAATTTGGCAGCATAACGGTTGTATACCGAATTTCCTTCAAACCAACTTTAAGCCACAAGTCTTATAACATACACACATTTCTCATTCATCTTTCATACTCATGATAGACTTAACATTTTCATAAAACACTTCACCATAGCTCATACATCATCAAAGCATATGCATCAACACATCATACTTGCATTACCAAACTTAAAACATCAAAGTCTCTTAATGTCTTATGCTTTGACCTTTAAGGCCTTTTTACTTGAAATCTAAGTTGTCTATCATTACAACTTAAGTTCTCAGGTAGGTATAGGCTCATATCTAAGTATTCCTCACTCAATTCTATGATCATAAACAATTCTAAACCTCAAGAGTGCAGAATCCATAATTTATACTTTACGGGTACCTAGGAGTCACAACTTTGACCCTTTCTAAGTTCGGTTTGCTCCTAAAGCATCAAGATCAAGTCCTAAACCAATTATGAGTAGTTCCTACACATTTAAACTAATTATAAACCATGATTTCTAATTTTAAACCTGGTGGACAGAATCCAGAAAATTATATCTCTAAGAGATCTAAAAGTCTCTAATTAATTCCTTTCTAGTTACCAACTTATCTTAACTTTCTCAAATGAATTTTAACATCAAAAATACATGATCATACTCATATTATCATCATCAAAATAGCATAATAAAGTTAGCAACCAAGCATGGCAGAACCAAAATCATCTCCATCAAACAATACATAAAACTTCATTTATAAAACACATAAATTGCTAGTTTCTCTTGGAACCTTTTTAAAACTTTCAAAACTCACTTAGAAATCATTTATCTCAACAAAACCATTATAAAACATGAGAGGGTAGTAACTATTCCAAATGAATCTCAAGAGGATTTAAAATCATAAAACCTTACTCAAAACATTTCTTAAAACCATCTAAGCTTAGGAAAATTATGAAACACAAGTTTTAGCACTTGTAACTAGATGAATCTTATTCTAAGATCCACATAATTACAAGGCCGAAATCAAGAAGAAAAACATAGACATTTCCAACTTTGTTTGAGATAATCATGGGCAAGTCTTTGAACTCTAAGTTGTTTAGGTGATGGAAAAAATATAAACATGCTATGCACTTCATTTTATCTTTCACTATAAAATAGAGTGAGGACATAAAATAAATATGTGATGCAACTCATTTTTATCTTCAAGTTTAAGTGATGACTTGAAAAGTAAACATGAAATGCAAAGAGTAAATTTGAATATGATAATGCAAGTTCCATTATTTATTCTTGAAAGTTTAGTGATGACATAGAAAAATAAATATGTTATGCATGGCATAATTTAAACATGAATGCTAGTTCATCATTATATATCCTTAGAGCTCACACAAGACTTTAGAGGAAAAATAAACTCAACCCAACACTTATCTCTAGCAAACAAAGTAAGCTTTAGAGCTCTTGAACCAAGTCTTAAAAGAAACAACATGGCTCTTAAACATCATCATCAAGCTTCAAAGAAATAAACTCAAAGAAAACAAAATCATAAAGAAAAGGAAACAAGAATCGAAAACATAAAGGAAAGGAAACAAGAACCGAAATCAATCAAGGAAAGGAAAAGAGAATGAAACAAAGCCATGTTCTTTATTAAGTACCCAAAACCCCTATGTAGAGAAAATCTCTAGAAGGTGTCGGCCAACTTTAAGGTTGGCAAGGGTAGGCTTGGGCTTTTTGAAAACCTTAGATTAATTTTTCTTTAGTTAAAAAACCATGTAAGCTAAGTAATATAAATAAAGTTCAAAGAAAAGGAAAGCTCAAGCTCTAGAGGTCTCTTGGAGATGAACACAAGGTCATTCTCTAGAGGCACTCATCATCAAGCCATCATGCTAATAGCAAGGCCTTGTGGCCGAAATGAGAAAAAAAGGAAAAACAAGAAAAGCTTAAAAAGAAACCTTGAGAAAATCATATTTTTGAGTAAAAACAAAACTTTAAAGCAACTCCTACCAAGTGTGAAGATGAAAATGCTTGATCTTGAAAGGAAATGAGAAGAGCAACTCCTCCTAGAGTGGAGATGTGGCTTCGGCCAAAGAGAAAGCAAAGGAAAGGAGATGTGTTTTGGATGTGTTTGTGTTTGAGGATGAGAGTTTGAGTGTTTAAAGGATGATTCAAGGTTGTGGTTTGAGGTTGTGAGGTGATGATGCAAAGAGAAGATGAAGAAGATGAAGATGAAAGGAAGTTCTTAAGAACTTGAAAGAAAATGAAGAACTTAAGAGGAAAAGGAAAGAACTCAAAGAATGCTTGAAAACTTAAACTTGCCAAATGGTCTAAAGTGTATCAAAGCTCAAGTAAGCAAGGTATTTATAGAAAAACAAAACAAATGAGAGCTCATGGTGGGGGAGAGGAAGCTGTGTGGGTTGCCTCATGTTCCATGAGGTGAGAGATTGAATTTTGAGTCATGGAGGAATAAGGTTGAAAGCTTGGTGAGTATGGCTTCTGGCATGGTGTGTCATGGAATTGAAATTGTATTAGAATTTAAAAAATTTGAGGTATGGAGGGGAGGAGTGACCATGACTTCTAGAAGAGAGGAGGAGAGGTTTCTTTTGTTTAATTGGGTGATAAACATGTGTTTAAGTGTGTATTAGTTTAGGTGCAAGGTTAGGAATTCCTAAATATGTGTTTAGGTAACTAAAAATGTGATTAGGAATTTTATGACATGATTAAGGAGTGCTCAAACACATTTAAGAGGTTTAAAATTCATTTTATGAATTAACATTGTAGACAAAATTCCATGATTTAAGGAATTAGAGAGAGAAAACACTATTTAAGATTCCATGACTAGGAATCTTGAATTTAAAATGAGATTTGAGTTTAAATTAAGCAATCTTAGGTTCTAATAAACTCTAATAAAATATTTTGACTCTAGATTAATTAAGAAAATTAATTAATCTTCGATTAGAGCCTAATATTGCTTAGGTTTGCTTAATCACGCGATTATGCTCAAAAACACTAAACTAGGGGCAAAATTGTAATTTTGCAAAAAATTGCCCGGGACCACCGGGACTAAAACTGAGGTCACAGAATACATAAAAACACCTTTTAAAACCATCTGGAGAAGTTTCAGGTCCATCCGGTACTCGTACCCATGTCAAACACAACAAGGGTATTTTGGTCATTTTGACTTGAAATCTCAGAAAACGAGATTTTTGATCCGGGAAAGATACACAAGTCAACTAGTCCCCTTTAAACATTGAGTTACCCCTTCGAGGACTACCGGGTCGGCTATCCTCAAATTCCGGGCTGAAAATGACCTCAGGGGTATTTCGGTCATTTTCCCTCTAATAGAAAATCGGGGCGTTACATCTCACCTCATGTTCCTTGAGGAACACCACACGGCCAAGCCCCCTCAAATCTACCTCCATTGTTTTGTTTTTGTGTAAATACATATGCAAAAGAACTTGAAAGAACCTTTAGATCGTTTGCTAAGTTCAAGCTTAAAGCATTCTTGCAAGTTCTTTCATTTTCTCTCAAAGTTTCAAGAGTTCTTTTCTTCTTCATCTTTTTCATCTTTCTCTTTAAGCCACCATATCACAACCTCAAATTACCACACCACCACCTTGGATCATCATCTAAGCACCAAAGCTTTCACCATTAAACACAAGCTCACACAAAAACCCATCATTTCCTTTTCCCACCCCTTGGCCGAAAACTCCTCCTAGCTTTGGGAGAAGATTTTCTTTTCGTCATCATTTCAAGACCAAGCTTTTCATATCCAACACTTGGTAGGAAGTTTTATTTTATTTGAATATTCTTTGATCTTGGAGAAAAATGTTGTTTTATGAGCTTTCTTGGTTTTTCCTTTTCGGTTTTCCTTTGTTCTTTCCTTTTCATTTTCGGCCTTTAAGGCTTATATTGCTCTTCATGATAGCTTGATGATGAGTGTCTCTAGATGATGACTTTGTGTTGATCACAATGAGGCCTCTAAAGCTTTGAGTTTTTCTAGACATAATTTCAAAAATCTAAAAGACATAGAAATGATAGGAACGATCCAACGAATCTGTACAAAAAAAAAAAAAAATAGTAACTTGCGGGTCCCTCAAGCTCCCTAGGACAGCCGAAACCCTGGAATTAGGGCCCAGAGATGCCCAAAAGTTATAAATTATAGGAATAAGATTAGAAATGGGTAGGAATAAATATTTTATACTCTGAATTAATTTTTGAGCAATAGTTGATTACTCGGGTACACTGTTTTACCCGTTCAGTAAAATTTCGGTGTGCGGTCTTTAACACCGTAAAAGCTACTTGGTGGCCAAGTAACTTCTAACATACACATCTTGCCAAGTGGATGGCAAGGATTGAAGCTTGAAAAGCAAGTGTTGATCTCAACCTTTCATTTATTATTATTTTACTCAGGTGCCAATATCTCATCCATTTGGTGGAATTTTGGTGTGCAATTTTAACACCAAAAAAGCTACTTGCTCCCCAAGTTAAAGACAGCCATTTATCTTGAGCCAATTTGATGGGCAAAATTCATTCTTTGACTAAGAAATCAAATCCTAGCCACTCATATAATTTCTTTACCAAAAAGAAAGAAAATTACACTTTTACTTACATAAATACTATATTTATATCAAGATAAACATAAAATAACCAATCTTATCACTCCATCATCATCAATTTCGACCAGACCTCTTCAAGAACTCCTTCTCCATTGTTCTTCCTCTCAAACTTCCATTAACAAGCTTTAAGGTCCAAAAACCCTATCCCAAAGTTACTAAAACGTCAAGCTTCCTTCACAAAACTTGTTTTACTCCTCATAATCTGTCAAACTAACCATTGAAATTTCATTTACTTACAATTTCTCACATTGATACCACATTAGCTTGCTATCTAAGGATGGTTTGATGTTGATTTGGTGGCCTTGAAGTGAAGAGAAGTTAATTGGAACATCCTTTGAAGTTAAGAGCCCCAAATCTCCAAAAAGTAGGGTTTTCTTTGGCCTTTTTCTTTCAAAATTATTCTGAGAATTTTTTATGTGTTTTATTCTGAAATTTCTAGTTATATTTGATGATAATATGTTGATATTGATGTGTTAATTTTGGTGGAGTGTTTGGATGAGGTTAAATAATGATTTTTGTCAAAAGAAGTTTTGGCTAGGCTGCTGGATTTTCGAATTTCAATAAGATAGGATTTGTTCATGAATTTTCTGGTCCAATTCTAGTCATTTTTATGAATTATAAAAATTATATTTCAAGCTAATATCCTAAGGAAACTCTGAGAATTTTCGTGGTATATAATAAAGACTTTTGGTACCTGAGAAAAATCAAGGACCGAAGTTGTAACTATGCTGTCGGAAATTTTGGTACTGAAGCTATGAATTTGTATAATTTTGTGGCCATAGTAAATGATGGAATTATCCTTTGAAAGTTTTACAGAGTGTCCTACATATCTTGAAGTTCAACCTTGATTTTTTATTTGGAGTTTATTTGATTATTTTGCTAGGGTTAAAAATTATGAGAATTCTGATCTAAATTGTGAATAAGTGGTCTCTGACCACCAAATTTGTAAAATTTATTTAATATGGTTAGAGAACTCTTTTTTCTCTGATATTTTTACATGGCCTTGTCAATACATTGAGGTGTCTTGAAGAATTTTTATAGTGCTTGAAATGGATGTTCGATATGCATAATAAATCATACCCCTTAGGCAAGAATTCTGCCAACATGTTGTAATTGTGCTTAAATGAACTCAAGTATTGATTTCGTGATTTAATGACTCCTAATTTAAGTTTGGTGAGTATGAATGCATGCTATTGAATTTATGGATTAGTTTAAGGCATGATTGGAATCGTATTGTGAATCAATGTCCATGTGTGTTTTATTGCATGCATTTGAACAAGGAACAGTGAATGATACATTGAACTAAGTTCAATAGCAATAAATAGAGAGACACATGATCCTTTCGACTTGTCGAGGGCAAATAGAGTGATATATGATCATTTCGACTTTGTCGAGAGCAAATAGAGTGGTACATGATCTTTTCGACTTTGTGTAACGCCTCGATTTTCTGTTAGAGTGAAAATGACCAGAATGCCCCTGAGGTCATTTTCGGCCCGAAATTCGAGGAAAGCCGATTCGGCAGTCCTTGAAGGGCAAACTCAATGTTGGAAGGGGATTAGCTGACTTGTGACCTTTCCGGGATCGAAAATCTCGTTCTCGAGTTTTCGGGTCAAAATAACCAAAATACCCCTGTGGTGTCTGACCTGACTGCAAGTGCCGGACGAACCCGAAACTTCTCCAGATGGTTTTAAAAGGTGTTTTTATGTATTCTGTGACCTCAGTTTTAATCCTGGTGATCCCGGGGCAAATTTGTCTGAAATTATGATTTTGCCCCTAGTTTCGTGTTTTTAAGATTAATCGTGTAATTAAGCAAACCTAAGGAATATTAGGCTCTAATCGAAGATTAATTAATTTCCATAATTAATCTAGAGTCAAAATAATTTATTAAAGTTGATTAGAACCTAAGAATGCTTAATTTAAACTCAAATCTTATTTTAAATTCAAGATTCCTAGTCATGGAATCTTGAATAGTATTTTCTCTCTCCAATTCCTTAAATCATGGAAATTTGTCTACATAGTTTACTCATAAAATGAATTTTAAACTCTCTAAATGTGTATGAGCACTCATTAACCTTGTCATAAAATTCCTAAACCTCATTCTTAGTTATCTAAACTTGTGCTTAATGATTCCTAATCTTGTACCTAAACTAATACACATCTAAACCTATTATTAACACACAATTACATGGACAAATCTCTCTCCCCCTTGGCTGCATCAAGTCTGGCCGAACCCATGCCCCCAAAATATCCATCACATGCTCAAATTTTTACACTCCAAAGACCATGCTTTCACCTTACATACACCATACTTTGTCATACTTACACCCATGCTTGAATGACTAAATGAATGACTAGATGAATTAGATATTTTTCCCCTCATTTTGCTGTCAAAATTGTCAGCCTTTCTTTCCCTTCTAAAAGAGTTATTTTATTTCAAAATTTGAAGGAAAACCACTTCAAACACCATGCTCGAAACCATGCTTGAAACCATACCTCCCATACTTTCAACCTTACTCCTCCATGACTCAAAATTCATCTCTCACCTCATGGAACATGAGGCAACCACACGGTTCCTCCTTCCTGTAACGCCCCGATTTTCACTAAACCTTTAAATGACCAAAATGCCCCTGAGGTCATTTTTACCGAAATACGAGGACGGCCGACCTCGGCCATCCCCATAAGGTTCATATGATATATGAAGGGGATTGTATGTGCTTGAGTGTTTAATAAAGCAGAGGAATCCTATTTTTAGGGTCTCCGCATATAAATGACCAAAATACCCCTATAGCAATTTAAGGCAGTTTTAAGTTCTGTTTTGACCCGAACCTTGTTCTGTAACACCCTAAGTCTTAACCTAATACTACTAGTATGTAATTAGGTTAATCTTTAGAATATTACCTCTTGGTCTCATTCTTTACTTGAAAATACTTAGCGGAAATATGGATAAAATTTTTCTTTTTGGAATTAAAACCAAAGTGAAAGCCACGCATGATTTTTGAACGGGAATTCATACAAGTCATATGAGCAAATCATAATAAAACGCATAAATAACAAATCATAATAAAACACGTAAATAACATGGACACATCAACTGATTATATATAGATAGTGTGCCTACCAAAAGGTAGGACTATTCGGTACAAAGGAAAACGAAATACAACTGAAATACAAATACAAGGAAATCATAAAAGCAAGTACAAGGAAACCATGAAAGCAACACCCATACCCGTGTGCACCTAGAGTAGACAACCTCATATACAAAAAAAGGTTTGTCCTTAACTATGTGGCGTGTGTGCACTAGCTACTACCCATCCTATGCACCTACTCCTGCTGGTCCGAGTACTGAGGAGTGGAATCGATCCACTGGCGAATCTCGGTGGGAGTGGTCGTGCGGATCATCGGAGCATGTCCACTGCGGTGAAGGCGCATGGATGGCCTACGAGCCAACCTCGGCTGAACCACTATCTCCTCACTCCCGGCTCTCATCGGTGGAGGAGCGGGGCTGGAGCTCCAACTGTACATGTGCGAGGGCGGGTCCTCTGATGGATCCGTCTCCGAATACTGAGTCCGGAGCACGTACTCCGGGTAGTCGCGTACGGCTGACGCCTCGGGCTGCATGCGGAGGATCTGCTCGTCACGTGGTCTGGCTCGCTCAAAAATCTTGTTATGATGGTAGTGAGCAGTCGGGGTGAAGCGGTAGCTCCATACTGGGTGCGCGAAGGGTCGTCCCATAAACATAAATATTCTGACAGTGCAGCGACCCTCAAAATGGTATGACCCGAGTGCTGGGTCATGGTGCAGCTCCCATGTCGGGGTGTCGATGAAGAGTACGAAGGTCGGTATCTGAAGATGTGACGGAAGAATAGAGAGAGGGAATGAGAATCTTCTAAAAGAATTCTCAGTAGGGTAATCCCTACCTAAGTGACATCATCATATCCTCAGGAACCTTGGGTTTTATTTCTAAAAAGGTGTGCATGCATATAAACTCCTTTTAAGTTAGTTTTCTAAAGTATTATTTATCCAAGGTCCGACATATTTTATAATGCGTCTTATGACTAAGCATGGAATATACTAATGACATGAATGCATCGTAAAGGTAAGCTAATCAATAGAATAACTAAGAAACATTATAACATTGACATAAGGAGACAGGTATAACTTTTCTTGGTTTTTCATAGCTCATGTGACATTTTAAACTTTAACTTTTATCTCATGGGGCCACCCTAAAACATCTCTAGGTTATGAGCTCATACCTTAACTAGTCGTCACTAGCTCTTTCTTATCCTATGATAAGCGTAACATAATCCCGACTTAAAGCACGGGCTAGGGGGCAAATTAAGGATCACCTCTTAGGGTCATTTCCTCTTTGAAACGCTCTACTAGCAACTAGTGCATCGTAGTATTGTCCGCTTTGGCAAGCTCTATGTCAATACCCTCACGGATTTGTTTTCTTGGGGGTGCTCGGCTAAACCGGTGTCACCCAAGAAGGCGTCTCAGTGTTGTGTCACATTTAAGTTCTCATGATTTTCAATAAGACCATTTTCTAAGTTCCTCAAATTTGATGGAAATTCGGCAGCATGACGGCTGTAGACCAAAATTCCTCAAATTTGCTTATGCCATGAAAACATATAGGACATACACAAACATTTCTTATGGGGTATAGCATATCATCATGTAAAACTTCTTTATAGCACATATCAACTTATCATAGACAAAACTCATGCATCATATATCATAAATTAAGCATCATAAAAACTCAAGACGTTTTAATGTCTTATGCATTAACCCTTAAGGTCCTTAACTCACGTTCTAAGTTATTAATCATCAACCCTAATCTCTTGGGTACCTATGCGGTTATAACTAAGTATTTCTCTCCTCACACTATGACCAAGAACATATCTAAACCTCAAGGATGCAGAATTTATAATCCTAACTTTACGGGTGCCTAGGAGTCACAACAGTGACCCTTTCTAAGTCCGGTTTGTTCCTAAGGCTTCAAGATCAAGTCCTAAACCATTTATGAGTCATTCCTACACATTTAAACTAATTTAAATCCATGATTATCAAATCTAAACCTTGCTAGACAGAATCCAGAAAATTCAATAATTAAGGGATCTAGAACTCTCAAATTAATTCTTTTCTAGTTTCTAACTTATCTTATCTTTCACATATGAGTCTTAACATTATTTTTACTCAAACATAAGCATATTATCATCATTAAAACAGCACATACAGTGGCAAACAAGTAGCAAGGCAGAACCGAAACAAACACTCCCCATAAAGGCATAAAACACAATTTCTAAAGCACATAAAATACTAGTTTCTCTTGGAACCTTTTTAAAACTTTCAAAACTCATTTATAAACAATTTTAACATCTAAAATCATAAGAATATTTAAGAGGGCAGTGACCAATTCATCTTTGTCTCAAGAGGTCCTAAATTCTTAAAACTTAGTTCTATGCATTCCTTAAACTCATAAAAGCTTGGAAAAATTACAAAACATAGTCTTCAATACTTAGAAACATCAAGACCCCTTAGGGCCGAAATATGAACCAAAGGAAATAAATATTTTTAGACCTTTGTTTGAGACAACAATGGGCAAGTCTTTGAGCTCTAGGTTCATTTAGGTGATGACATAAAAATAAACATGCTCATGCATTTATTTTAGGTTCCATTAGAAAGTAAAGTGATAGCACAAAGTAAATATGAATGCAACTCATTATTATCTTGGTATTAAGTGAGAACTTGAAATATAAACATGATAATGCATAGCTTGAAATATAAACATGATAATGCAAGGTTCACTTATTATCTTGATACTTAGTGATAGCAAGGAAAGTAGACATGATGTGCATAGCATAAAAGTAAACATGATGCAAGGTTCATTTTATGGTTAGCTAGAGCTCATTCAAGACTTTAACAAAGTAACAACCCAACATATATCTCATTACAAAGAGAGCTCTAGAGTTCTTGAACCAAGTTCTCATAGGAACTATGAGGTTCTTGAACATCATCATCAAGCTCAAAGAAATCAAACTTTCTAAACAAAACCAAACAAAATCTCAAGGATCCAAAATACCAAAACCGAAAACCTTACAAAAGGACAAGAAAGTGAAACTAAGCCAAGTTCTTTATTAAATACCCAAAACCCCTATCTAGAGAAAAATATCTAGAATGTGCCGGCCAACTTTAAGGTTGACAAGGGTAGGCTTGGGCTTTTAGAAATCCTTAGATTAATTTTCTTAAGTTGAAAAACCATGTGAGCTAAGTATGGTATAGATGAAGTTAAAGAGAAAGAAAAACTCAAGCTCTCGAGGTTCCTTTGAGATGAACACATAGTCATTCTCTAGGAGTCCTCATCATTGAGCTATCATGTGCTCCTCAAGGCCTCATGGCCGAAATCACAAGGAAAGAAAAACAAGAAAGTTTCAAAAGAAAATCCAAGAGAAAGCTAGAAAGAACTCATTTTCAAGAAAACAAAGTTTAGCAAACACCCCTACCTAGAGTGAAGACACAAAGCTTGAACTTTTGGAAAGAAAAACAAGATGATGAGCTCCTCCTTGGTGCTTGATGGTTTCGGCCAAGAGGAAGCAAGAAGGTTGGAGTTGTGTTTCAAGTGAGGTTGTGTTTGAGGTGTGGTGTTTGAGAGGTTTGATGATGGTTCAAGGCTAAGGGGTGGTGTTTCAAGGTTGAGAGATGATGATGAGATGAAGAGAGGATGAAGATGAAAAGAAAGGAGGAACTCTCTTGAAACTTGAGAGAAAAAGAAAGAACTAGCAAGACAACTCTAGAATTCTAAACTTAGCAAGTGCTTCAAAGTGCAACTAAGCTATCACAAGCATCTTATTTATAGAAAAACAAAACAATGAAGCTCACCAAGGGGGGGTGCTGGCTGTAGCTATTGGAGGGAAAAGGAAGAGAAAATATCTCTTACACAAGGTCATTCAAGCATGGTTTGAAGTATGGAAGCTATGCTATAAAGTATGGCTTGATGTGAGTTAATTTCCTATCAATTTTTGATGAAATTAGGCTTCTAGAAACAATGCATGGCTGGAACTTTTCCAGCCACAAATAAATGGAGAAAATGGGCTATTTTAATTAGTTATTTACTTGGAAAATCAAGCTTGATTGAAAGTTATGACAAGGTATAGTGTATGTGACTTGAGGTATGGCCTTGGAGTGTTGAAAAATTGAACATGTGATACATATGGGGAGGGAGGGTACACGGCCAGACCAGGGGCAGCATGGGGGAGGTGAGTTTTGATCATTTAATTGGGTGTTAATGGTAGGTTTAAATGTGTATTAGCTTAGGTACAAGGTTAGGAATAATTAAGCTTAAGTTTAGGTAACTAAGAATGAGTATTTAGGATTTTATGACAAGGTTAGGAGTGCTCATACATCATTAAAGAATGTTAAACTCATTTATGAATAAACAATGTGTAACACAATTCCATGATTTAAGGAATTAGAAAGAGAAAACACTATTCAAGATTCCATGACTAGGAGTCTTGAAATTAAAATATGATTTTAGGTTGTAATTAAGCAATTTTAGGTTCTAATCAACTTTAATAAATTATTTTGACTCAAGATTAATTAAGGAAATTAATTAACCTTCGATTAGAGCCTAATATTGCTTAGGTTTGCTTAATCACGCGATTAAGTGTAAAAACACGAAACTAGGGGCAAAACCATAATTTTGCACTAATTTTGCCCGGGACCTCCGGGACCAAAACTAAAGTCATAGTCTACATAAAAATGCCTTTTAAAATCATCTGGAGATGTTTCGGGTTCATCCGGCACTTGCAAACGGGTAAAACACCGCAGGGGCGTTTTGGTCATTTTGACCCAAAAACTCGAAAAACGAGATTTTCGATCCTGAAAAGGTACACAAGTCATCTAATCCCCTTCCAACATTGCGTTTTCCCTTCGAGTACTGCCGAACCAGCTTGCCTCGAATTCTGGGCTGAAAATGACCTTAGGGGCATTTTGGTCATTTCCACTCTTAACAGAAAAATTGGGGCGTTACATGTTCGGAGGTCCAAAACAATGATTTTAAGGCATGGACTATGTTTGTTTTAGTCCCGGAGGTTCCGGGCAACTTTTGGTAAAAATTACGATTTTGCCCATACTTAGTGCATTTTGGGCTTAAGGACGTTTTTAGCAAAACCTAAGCGATATTAGGCTCTAATTAAAGATTAATTAATTTTCATAATTAATCTAGAGCTAAAATAATTATTTGAGGATAATTAGAACCAAAAATTGCTTAAGGAAAATTTAAAAACCTAATTCTAGTTCTTTTTCTTTTAAGAAAGCATATATGAATAGTGTTTTCACTATTCACGCTCCCATTTCCAAGGAGGGTTGTCATACTCACATCACTAGTCATAGAAGTCTTGACTCCATTAAATCTCACAAGACCAGTCCTAATCTAAGGTGTTACAACCCTAATCACCTAATTAGTTTACCTAAAACCTTTACTTAGCAACCCCTAATCCTAAGCTAAATCAATCCTACACCTAAGCACCCTATTAAACCATGATTTAGAGGAGATATTTTCTCTACCATGGCTACTCAAAAAGTGGCGCCACTTCTCCCCCAAAAATTCAAAAGAATTCAAAATTTATATTAGTTTATGTTGTCAATTAAGCTTACTTACACAAGCTACTTTTAGCCATGCTTTAGGACATGCCTAGTTAGACTTGTCATCATGCTTTGAAGGAGATATTTCTTCTTTCCTTGTGGCTGTAAAGGCCGAAGCCTTTTCCCCCCAAAACACCTTCATTTCATTCTTCTATAAATAGATAGGTTGGAGAACTTGAAGCACCTTTTGTTCATTCACTAAGTTTAGACTTTTAGAGCACTTTGAAACTTTCTTTTCCTCTCAAGTTCAAGAGTTCATCTCCTTCAACTTCTTCATCTCCTCTCAACCTTAACCACTAGGTAGGGAGCTTCTCAAAAAGAAATGCTTTCTTCATATTGATGCTTTGATCTTGCTTGAAAATATGTTGTGAATGAGTTTTCATGGAGCTTTCATTTTCGATTTTCATCTCCCTTTTCCTTTTTCTTCCATTTCGGCCTCAAGGCCATGGTGAGGAGGGCTTGATAATGAGTGCTCTCTAAGATGCAACCATGAGTTCATCTTAACATAAGGCCTCTAAAGCTTGAACCTTTCTTAAAGAAAAGTTTCATTCTTTTTCCTTCTCTTTTGTTTTATTTTCAGCCTCAAGACCAAAATGATGAGGGCTTGATGATGAGTGCTCTTTTGGGATGACCATGTGTTCATCCTAGCATGAGACCTCTAAAGCTTAAAATTTCTTGTGGAGAAAAGTTTCATCTTGTTCAAGTTTTGGTCAAAAATGGGTTATGTTTCTTATGAAACTCCTTGGAACTTTTGTTTTCCTTGAATGTTTCGACCATGAAGGCCTATGGCACTTGGAAAAATAAAGGCTTGATGATGAGGGTTCCATGTTGGTGTATGACCTAGGGACAACCTCTAAAGCTTGGATCTTTTTCAAAGAAAAGTTTATCATTTTCAAGTTTTATTCAAGAAAGAGTTATGTTTCTCTTGAACCTTTGAAACCCCATTCTTTTCTTTAAGGTTTTGGCCATGAAGGCCTTTGGGACTTGGAAAAATGAAAGCTTGATGATAAGGGTTTCATGTTGAGGTTAGTCACATGAATAAACTCTAAAGGTTGGACTTGGTTTCTAGACCAAGTGAGATTTTCGGTTTCTTCCTTTATGTTTGACATGAGTTTGGTTTTGATGAAAGTTTAAGGTCTAGTGAAATACTCAATGATGAGGGCTTAGGTTGTTGATGTTTGGATCATCAAGATCTTGGCCCCTAGAGTTCAAAAATGGGTTGTTTCTTCATGATGAGGATTCGGCCACCTCATGGTATTTAAGGATAAAATGTCTCTTTTTACAAAACCTTGTGCTACTAGTGTTTCTTTTCTTGTGAGGATGAGTTTGGGTTGGAACCTTGGTTCTCTTTAAAATCTTGCAAGAGCTCTAGTCAAGATGTAAAAAGGATTTGCATACATGTTTATTTTTGATGCTATCACTAAATCTAAAGATAAATATTGGACTTGCATTACATGTTTACCTTTCAAGTCCTCACCTAAACCCCAAGATTAAAATGAATGTGCATTCCATATTTACCTTGAGCCACCACTTTACTTTTTAAAGAAACATAAAAATGGAATGCATAGCATGTAACACCCCGATTTTCTGTTAAGAGTGGAAATGACCAAAATGCCCCTAAGGTCATTTTCAGCCCGGAATTCGAGGAAAGCCAGTTTGGCATTACTCGAAGGGCAAACTCAATGTTGGAAGGGGATTAGATGGCTTGTATACCTTCTCGGGATCGAAAATCTCGTTTTTCGAGTTTTCGGGTCAAAATTACCAAAACGCCCCTGCGGTGTTTTACCCGTATGCAAGTTCCGGATGAACCCGAAACTTCTCCAGATGATTTTAAAAGGCGTTTTTATGTAGACTGTAACTTTAGTTTTGATCCCGGAGGTCCCGGGCGAAATTAGTGCAAAATTACGGTTTTGCCCCTAGTTTCATGTTTTTACGCTTAATCGCGTGATTAAGCAAACCTAAGCAATATTAGGCTCTAATCGAAGGTTAATTAATTTCCTTAATTAATCTTGAGTCAAAATAATTTAGTAAAGTTGATTAGAACCTAAAAGTGCTTAATTACAACCTAAAATCATATTTTAATTTCAAGACTCCTAGTCATGGAATCTTGAATAGTGTTTTCTCTTTCCAATTCCTTAAATCATGGAATTGTGTTACACATTATTTATTCATAAATGAGTTTAAAATTCTTTAATGATGTATGAGCACTCCTAATCTTGTCATAAAATCCTTAAATCACATTCTTAGTCACCTAAACTTAAGCTTAATTATTCCTAACCTTGTACCTAAGCTAATACACATTTAAACCTACCATTAAAACCCAATTAAATGATCAAAACTCACCTCCCCCATGCTGCCCCTGGTCTGGCCGTGCACTCCCTCCCTCCATATGCATCACATGTTCAATTTTTCAACACTCCAAGGCCATACCTTAAGTCACATACACTATACCTTATCATAACTTTCAATCAAGCTTGATTTTCCAAGCAAATAACTAATTAAAATAGCCCATTTTCTCCATTTATTTGTGGCTGGAAAAGTTCCAGCCATGCATTGTTTCTAGAAGCCTAATTTCATCAAAAAGTTATAGGAAATTAACTCACATCAAGCCATACTTTGTAGCATAGCTTCCATACTTCAAACCATGCTTGAATGACTTTGTGTAAGAGATATTTTCTCTTCCTTTCCCTCCAATAACACATGGCCACTCCTCCTCCTTAGTGAGCCCATGGTTTTGTTTTTCTATAAATAGGATGCTTGTGATAGTTTAGTTGCACTTTGAAGCATTTGCTAAGTTTAGAATTCTAGAGTTGTCTTGCTAGTTCTTTTCTTTTTCTCTCAAGTTTCAAGAGAGTTCTTCCTTTCTTTTCATCTTCATCTTCATCCTCTCTTCATCTCTTCATCATCTCTCAACCTTGAAACACCACCCCATAGCCTTGAACCATCATCAAACCTCTCAAACATCACACCTCAAACACAACCTCACTTGAAACACAACTCCAACCTTCTTGCTTCCTCTTGGCCGAAACCATCAAGCACCAAGGAGGAGCTCATCATCTTGTTTTTCTTTTCAAAAGTTCAAGCTTTGTGTCTTCACTATAGGTAGGGAGTTTCTTTTCAAACTTTGTTTTACTCAAAAGATGTGTTTCCTCTAGTTTTCTCTTGGTTTCTTTTTGAGCTTTCCTTTATGTTCCTTTTCTTTTTCCATTTCGGCCTCTTGGCCTTTCTTCTCAAACATGATAGCTTGATTATGAGAGTTTCTAGATGATGACCTTGTGTTCATCTCAAAGAAACCTCTAAAGCTTAAGTTTTCCTTTCCTTATGACTTCATCTATATGATATCTAGCTCACATGGTTTTTCAACTTAAGAAAATTTAATCTAAGGATTTCTAAAAACCCAAGCCTACCCTTGTCAACCTTAAAGTTGGCCGGCACATTCTAGAGATTTTTCTCTAGATAGGGGTTTTGGGTATTTAATAAAGAACTTGACTTAGTTTCACTTTCTTTCTCTTTGTAAAGACTTTCGGTTTTGGTATTTTGATCTTTGAGATATTGTATTGGGTTGTTATCTTGTTAAAGTCTTCAATGAGCTCTAGTTAACCATAAAATGAACCTTGCATCATGTTTACTTTTATGCTATGCACATCATGTCTACTTTCCTTGCTATCACTAAGTATCAAGATAATAAGTGAACCTTGCATTATCATGTTTATATTTCAAGTTCTCACTTAATACCAAGATAATAATGAGTTGCATTCATATTTATTTTATGCTATCACTTTACTTTCTAATGGAACCTAAAATGAGTGCATGAGCATGTTTACTTTTATGTCATCACTTAAATAATCCTAGAGCTCAAAGACTTGCCCATTGATGTCTCAAACAAAGGTCTAAAAATATTTATTTCTTGTGGTTCATATTTCGGCCCTAAGGGGTCTTGATGTTTCTAAGTATTGAAGACCATGTTTTATAATTTTTCCAAGCTTTTATGAGTTTAAGAAATGCATACAACTAAGTTTTAAGAATTTAGGACCTCTTGAGACAAGGATGAATTGGTCACTGCCCTCTTAAACATTCTTATGATTTTAGATGTTAAAATTGTTTATAAATGAGTTTTGAAAGTTTTAAAAAGGTTCCAAGAGAAACTAGTATTTTATGTGCTCTATAAATTGTGTTTTATGCCTTTATGGAGAGTGTATGTTTCGGTTCTGTCTTGCTACTTATTTGCCACTGTATGTGCTGTTTTAATGATGATAATATGCTTATGTTTGAGTAAAAATAATGTTAAAACTCTTATGTGGAAGATAAGATAAGTTAGAGACTAGAAAAGAATTAATTTGAGAGTTCTAGATCCTTTAATATTTGAATTTTCTGGATTCTGTCCAGCAAGGTTTAGTAATGCTAATCATGGATTTAAATTAGTTTAAATGTGTAGGAATGACTCATAAATGGTTTAGGACTTGATCTTGAAGCCTTAGGAACAAATCGGACTTAGAAAGGGTCACTGTTGTGACTCCTAGGGACTCGTAAGGTTAGGATTATAAATTCTGCATCCTTGAGGTTTAGAGATGTTCTTGATCATAGTGTGAGGTGAGAAATACTTAGTTATAACCTCATAGGTACCTAAGAGATTAGGTTTGATGATTAATAACCTAGAACGTGAGCTAAGGACCTTAAGGGTCAATGCATAAGACATTAAAACATCTTGAGCTTTTATGATGCTTAATTTATGATATATGATGCATGAGTTTTGTCTATGATAAGTTGATATGTGCTATAACGAAGTTTTACATGATGATATGCTATACCCCATAAGAAATGTTTGTGTATGTCCTATATGTTTTCATGGCATAAGCAAATTTGAGGAAATTCGGTCTACAGTCATCATGCTGCCGAATTTCCATCAAATTTGAGGAACTTACAAAAAAAGGTCTTTTTGAAAATCATGAGAACTTAAAATATGACACAACACTGAGACGCCTTCTTGGGTGACACCGGTTTAGCCGAGCACCCCCAAGAAAACAAATCCGTGAGGGTATTGACATAGAGCTTGCCAAAGCGGACAATACTACGATGCACTAGTTGCTAGTAGAGCGTTTCAAAGAGGAAATGACCCTAAGAGGTTATCCTTAAATTGCCCCCTAGCCCATACTTTAAGTTAGGATTATGTTACGCTTATTATAGGATAAGTAAGAGCTAGTGACGACTAGTTAAGGTATGAGCTCATAACCTAGAGATGTTTTAGGGTGGCCCCATGAGATGAAAGTTAAAGTTTAAAATGTCACATGTGCTATACCTATCACCTTATGCCAATGTTTCTTAGTTATTCTATTGATTGGCTTACCTTTATGATGCATTCATGTCATTAGTATGTTCCATGCTTAGTCATAAGACGCATTGTAAAATATAACGGACCTTGGACAATTAATACTTTAGAAAATTAAAAGAAGTTTACTTGCATGCACACTGTTTAGAAATAAAACCCAAGGTTCCTGAGGATGTGATGATATCACCTAGGTAGGGATTACCCTACTGAGAATTCTTTTAAAAGGTTCTCATTCCCTCTCTCTTTTCTTCCATCACATCTTCAGATGGCGACCTTCGTACTCTTCATCGACACCCCGACATGGGAGCTGTACCATGACCCAGCACTCGGGTCATACCATTTTGAGGGTCGTTGCACTGTTAGAGTATTTATGTTTATGGGACGATCCTTCACGCGACGAGCAGATCCTCCGCATGCAGCCTGAGGCATCATTCGTACGCGACTACCCGGAGTACGTGCCCCGGACTCAGTATTCGGAGACGGATCCATCAGAGGACCCACCCTCGCACATGTACAGTTGGAGTTCCAGTCCCGCTCCTCCACCGATGAGAGCCGGGAGTGAGGAGATGGTGGTTCAGCCGAGGTTGGCTCGTAGGCCACCCATGCGCCCTCGCCGTGGAGGACATGCTCCGATGATCCGCATGACCACTCCCACCGAGATTCGCCAGTGGATCGATTCCACCCCTCAGTACTCGGACTAGCAGGAGTAGGTGCATAGGGTGGGTAGTAGCTAGTGCACACACGCCACATAGTTGAGGACAAACCTTCTTTTGTATATGAGGTTGTCTACTTTAGGTGCACATGGGTATGGGTGTTGCTTTCATGGTTTCCTTGTACTTTCTTTTATGATTTCCTTGTATTCGCATTTCAGTTGTATTTCGTTTTACTATGTACCGAATAGTCCTGCCCCTTTTGGTAGGCACATTATCTATATATATAATCAGTTGATGTGTCCATGTTATTTATGTGCTTTGTTATGATTGCTCATATGACTTGTATGAATTTCCGTTCGAAGAATCATGCGTGGCTCTCACTTTGGTTTTAATTCCAAAAAGAAAAATTTTACCCATATTTCCACTAAGTATTTGCAAGTAAAGAATGTGACCAAGAGGTAATATTCTAAAGATTAACCTAAATACATACTAGTAATATTAGGTTAAGATTTAGGGTGTTACATAGCACGTTTACTTTATGTCATCACCCTAAACTCCTAGAGCTCAAAGATTTGCCCATTTCATCTTGAGAAAAGATTAATCAAGGAGGGATCTCCTTGAACATGCATTCGGCCAAGCGATGGAAATGGCTCAAAAATGAGTTCATTTAGTTACTAAGGCCTATAACCCATGTCTTAAGGTTTTTCTAAGTCTATGTGGACTTAGTAAATGTTTTAAATATGTTTTCCAAGATTTATTCTTGTTACAAAAAGTATTACATAGCTACTGCCCTATGTATTTTGTGATGATCTTTGATGGAATAAAATGATTTCCTAAAGAGTTTAGAAGTTCCAATGGTTTTCCAAGAGAAACTAGCAAACCATGTGCATTAAAGTGAAGTCTTTTCCCATGTTTTAAGGACACATGTTTTCGGTTCTGCCTTGATAGTTTACAGCACCTTAAATTCTGTTTTGGGTGGTCTAAATATGCTTAAATACCTTTCCAAGTATGTGATAATTGTCTAGACATCTTTAAAGTACATTTAGTAACTTTATTTGCTTGATATGTGAATTCTAGGACTACATAGGAACAGAAAATTATAGATTCTGTCCAGCCTTGTTAAAACAATTAGATTCACATTATATGATGCCTAGATGAGTGAGAGAGACTCATAATTGGTTTAGGTATTAAATACCATATCATAGAAAAAGTCAGAAGTGAGAAAGAGCCTAAAACGCACATTCTAGAACACCGTAATTCATCTAAATTAGCACACTGCCTAAACTGTCCAGCCATAATTAATTAGGTTCGAGGACTTAATAAATTATGGAAAAGAGGTTAATCAATCCCTTAAAGTCATGAGAACATAATATGCTAGTTTGAGGTTACCCGATTTAGGGATTTTACCTTAAGGGAATGATTTATGAGCCCTTGTATTAAGGATGAATTATTGTGATATCTTAAAACTAGCATGATGCTATGTGAATCATTATTTTCTAAATGATAGTTTTACTATTGCATGTGTTGTTCTTTAAGGAACCTAGAAATGCCTATGTTGTACCATGAGATATGTGACATGTATCATTTGAGTGGCATTTCATTAAATATGCTAAGACTTAAGGTGACTTAAACTATGAGAAAATGATCCTGTTGAACCACCAAATTAAGGATGGGGATGAGGTGATTCTATGCCCCCTAGACCTGTACTTTAAGTCGGAACCTTTAACTTATCCGAAAAGATAAGTCCAGATGCTAGTGACGACTAGTTTGGTATGAGCTCATAACCTAGTTACATCTCCCAACGGAGACCAGTTAGGGTGGCCCCAGGAAGAAAATGATAACACTTTAATGTCACCTAAGTAACCAAGTTAAGTTACCATGCACCATGTGCTATGTTCCATGATCTATGATTTTATGTTCCATGATCTATGATATTATGTACCACAATCTATGAGTTTATGTGTCATGATCCATGTCAATAGTACCTATGAATTATGATCCCAGTTTCAAGAAATTATAGATTATGTAACCAAGAGGATTTAGAATTAAAAAGAACGGGCCTTGGAAGTTAACATTTTTGAACTTCATAATTAAACCATTGCATGACCATGATTTTTAATAAGCAACCAAGGTCCTTAAGGACGTAGAATATGACACCTAGGTAGAAGGAAAAACCCTACTGAGTTTCTTTAGCAAGAAATCTCATTCCCTCTATCTCTTTCTTTCCTTTACGTCTTCAGATCGGGATGGCGACGTTCTTCCTCTACATTGACACGCCCATCTGGGAGATCCACCATGACCCCGAGCTTGGGTCATACCATTTTGAGGGCTTCTGCATTGTACGTGTGTTCATGTTTCTTGGGCGGCCCTTTGCTCATCCTGTAGATAGTTATCTGTTCACCCCGACGTCTCCTTATGATGATGCTACTATTTTTGAGCGCGCCCGTATGCTTGAGGAGAGGATCTTACGGACGCACTCTGCCAGTTTGAGAGCGGTACCAGAGTACGTACCACTCACTCAGCACTCGGAGGAGGATCCCTCAGAGGACACCCCTATCCACCTGTATGGAGAGGATTCTGCCCTCACTCCCCCGCGTATGCCCATGGGTAGCGAGGAGATGGTGACTCAGCCTCGGAGAGCTCCAGTGCCCGGTCCACGTCCTAGACATAGAGGACAGGGCTAGTTTTCAGGCATGCCTGCCCCAGCTGAGCTTCGTCCATGGATTGGTTATCTTCCACCTTACCCGTGGCGTTAGATATAGGATTGAGGGTAGTCCTTAGTGCACGTACGTCACATAGATTGGATAAACCTTCTTTTGTATCAAGGTTATCCACCTTAAATGCACTTGGGAGTGGGTGTTCCTTTTATGTTTTCATGTTATGTGATTCCCATTTCTATGTATTTCCATGTTTCAGTTGTATTCGCATTACCTTATGTACTTGAAAAGTCCTGCCCTTAGGGTAGGCATAGTATATGCATGAAGTATTTCAGATGTGATGATGTCATGTTGAACTGGAGCCACTTCTATGTTTATGTTTCCGCATTTATTTATACCGTTTATAGGTGTTACGCTCGGCTCCTTTTTTAACCAGATTTTAAGAAAAAAAATTGGCTCGTATTTTCCCTAAGTTACTTTCAAAGTAATAGAACTATGACAAGAGGTAATAACTAATATTTGGCCTAAATACGTACTAGTAGTATCAGGGTCGAATATTAGGGTGTTACATTTTGTTATCAGAGCAGTTTGGTTCTCATGGAGCCTGAGGATTGGACTGGCTATGCTTCTTAAGCATAATACGTTAGAAATGTCATGAACAGGTATACTAGGTTTAGATATGCATGACTACTATTTGTTGTGCGTGCCATGGTAACTTGCTCGCTTTACATGGAGTATTGAGCCTGATCAACTCAGTGTTGCTATTTTGTGTGTATAGGGACTAATGGCACGTTGACAATCTTCTAGGAACGCGACTTCCGGAGTTCAAAACAATGAGACTGCTGAGGCACTTCGTGATGTGGCAAGGACTATGAGAATGATGATGGAATAGATGAATCAAGATCGTCAAGCTGGTGTGGGACGTGGTCCCAACGCGGCTGAGATCCCCGAACACGTCCGATTTGGGGAATTTCGTAGAGTGGATCCGCCAATGTTCAAGGGAACTGCCAACCCGAACCATGCAGAAGAATGGATTCGAAGTATGGAGAAAATCTTCAAGGTGGTGCCATGCTCGGAGGAGCAAAAGGTGACTTTCGCCACTTACATGCTGGAAGGTGATGCTGGCTTTTGGTGGACTGGACTCCAAAGATTGCTGGATACAACCGAGGATGCCATCACATGGGAGGTGTTCAAAGCTCACTTCTATGAGAAGTACTTCCCGGAATCCGTCCGCAACGCAAAGGACATTGAGTTTCGGCAACTCGTTCAAGGGAACATGACGGTCGCTCAGTATACCGCCAAGTTTGAAGACCTCATCAAGTTTTCGAGGTTGTACCAAGCTAACCCCGATGAGTACTGGAAGTGCGTTAAGTACGAGTCTGGATTGAAGGACGAGCTCAATCTTGCGGTCGCTCACTTGGAGATCAGGGATTTCCTAACCCTGGCCAATAAGTGTCGCATCATTGATGATGGGCAGAAGAGGGTGAACGCGACTAAGTCCGACAACTACAACAAGAAGCTGGCACCTCAAGGCCAGCAGTTCAAGAAGAAAGGTCACCATGACCTCAATCTCAACAGAGGTTTCAGTCCGGGCCCAGATCTCAAGGGCCTCGGAAAGATTTCAAGCCTAACAATAACAACAATCGCGGTAACAACAACAACAATAACAAGAACAAGCCCATGAACAATAAAGGAAAGGCACCCCAAGGGACGTCATCCACCCCACATGCTGAATGCCCTAAGTGTGGCAGACCCCATGGGAGCTTGCCATGTCGAGCGAGATTGGACGTTTGCTATCGGTGTGGAGAACCGGGGCACTATTCAAAGGACTGCCCGAAGAGGAAGCAGCCAACCCCCAACCCCAAGCCGCAACGACAAGGAAGGGTCTTCACCCTCAATGTGGAAGAGACGACGGAGTCCCAAGATCTCATCGAAGGTAAGTGTGAAATGAACGGTAAAAACTTAATTGTACTGTTTGATTCTGGCGCTACCCATTCTTTTATATCCTATTCTTGTGTTGAGACTCTTAAATTATATGTGTCAGAACTCCCTTTTAACCTCATTGTATCTACCCCCACTGGGAAACCAGTTAAGACTAGCAAATGTTGCCTAGAATGTAGCTTTGTCCTTGAGAATAGACCCTTTATTTTAGATTTCATATGTTTACCCATGCAAGGCCTAGACATAATTCTTGGCCTGGACTGGCTTTATGCCAACCGTGTGTCATTGAACTGTTATGAGAAAGCCATTTCTTTCCTTCCCATTCCCCCTGAACCTAGGAAAACCATGAGAATGTACCTAAATGCTGTAGACCTAGGCTGTGGTAAGGGTGAACAAGGTTATATTCTTTTAGCCGCTAGTGATGTTGACTTTGAGCAAAGTATCGAAGAGATACCGATAGTGAGAAATTATCCCAAAGTATTCCCAGATGAAATACCTGAGTTTCCCCCCAAGAGAGAAATTGAATTCTCAATAGAGCTGCTCCCAGGTACCGGACCCATATCTATAGCCCCATATAGAATGCCCCCTTTGGAATTGGCCGAATTGAAAACCCAGTTGGAGGACCTTTTGGGAAATAAGTTTATTAGGCCGAGTGCATCCCCATGGGGAACCCCGGTATTATTTGTGAAAAAGAAGGACGAAAGTATGAGGATGTGTGTTGATTATAGGCAGTTAAATAAGGTAACGATAAAGAATAAGTACCCCTTGCCTAGGATTGACGATTTGATGGATCAACTAAGAGGAGCAGTAGTGTTTTCCAAGATTGATCTAAGGTCAAGTTATCACCAGATTAGGGTTAGGGACGAAGACATACCCAAGACCGCCTTTCGCACCCGTTATGGTCATTTTGAGTTTGTAGTTATGTCTTTTGGACTAACCAATGCTCCGGCTGTTTTTATGGACTACATGAATAGGATCTTTAGACCCTATCTAGATAAGTTCGTGGTTGTCTTTATAGATGACATTCTCATTTATTCAAGGACCCACGAGGAGCATGAGCAACATTTAACCCTAGTGTTGGAGATTTTGAAGGAAAAGAAACTATACGCCAAACTGTCCAAGTGTGAATTTTGGTTACAGGAAGTAAAGTTTTTAGGGCATGTAGTATCTAAAGGAGGGATTGTTGTAGATCCTAGTAAGGTGGAAGCTGTGATGAATTGGGAACAACCGACAACAGTAACCGAGATAAGGAGCTTTTTGGGTTTAGCCGGCTATTATCCTAGGTTTATAAAAGGATTTTCCCAAATTTCGTTACCCTTAACCAAGCTTACTAGGAAAAACACCCCTTTCGTGTGGACCCCGGAGTGTGAAAAGAGTTTTCAAGAGTTAAAATGGAAGTTGACCTCAACCCCTGTCCTAGTTTTACCTGACCCTAAAGAACCTTTTGAGGTGTATTGTGACGCATCTGGTAAAGGTTTGGGTTGCGTATTAATGCAGAATAGGCAAGTGGTGGCCTATGCATCAAGGCAACTTAAGCCACACAAAGCAAATTACCCTACCCATGACCTTGAGCTAGCCACCGTCGTGTTTGCTCTAAAGATTTGGAGACACCATTTGTACAGAGTAAAGTTTGAGGTGTTCTCTGATCACAAGAGTTTAAAGTACCTTTTTGACTAGAAAGAGCTAAACATGAGGCAAAGGAGATGGATGGAGTTTTTGAAAGATTATGATTTTGGGTTAAACTACCATCCCGAAAAAGCCAATGTTGTAGCCGATGCCCTAAGTAGGAAATCCTTACATCTCTCCCATCTTATGGTTAAGGAGGCTCAATTGATCGAGGAGTTTAGAAACCTAAACCTAGGAGTAACCTTAACTGTTAAGGGCATGAGAGCTTGCCATCTTAGTGTGACGAGTGAATTCAAGGAAAGAATCGCTCGAGCTTGAGTTTCAAGAGACTTTGGAGGCAGTAAAAGCTGATAAGTTGAAGGGTTTTGCTCAAGGGAGCGATGGAATATGGAGGTTTGAAGGGCGTATATGTGTACCTGCGTGTGCCGACCTTCGAAAAGAGATTTTGGAGGAAGCCCACAAAAGCAATTTTGCAATTCATCCTGGTGCCACGAAGATGTACCAAGATTTGAAGAAGATGTTCTAGTGGCCAGGTTTGAATAGGCATGTTTGCACACAAGTAAGTAAGTGCTTAGTCTGTCAGAAGATGAAGATTGAGCACCAAAAACCCTCTGGGATGCTGCAACCCTTATCTATTCCCGAATGAAAGTAGGATAGTATCTCGATGGATTTTATGACTGGACTGCCAAGGACCCAAGCGAATCATGACGCCATATGGGTAATAGTGGATAGGTTGACCAAGTCAGCCCACTTTTTACCTATTAAGGTGACTTATTCCTTGGATAGGCCAGCATAGTTGTATATTCAAGAGATAGTGAGGCTACATGGAGTATCGTCGACGATAATCTCGGATCGGGATCCGCGGTTTACGTCACGGTTTTGGGAAGCTTTCCAGAAGGCGTTTGGTTCGAAGCTGTGTTTGAGTACGGCTTACCACCCCCAGACGGATGCCCAATCCGAAAGAACTATCCAGACCTTGGAGGATATGCTTAGGGCATGTGTTCTGGACCAAAAAGGAAGTTGGGACAAATACCTGCACCTATTCGAATTTGCATATAACAATAGTTATCATGCGAGCATTGGCATGACACCGTATGGGGCCCTTTATGGACGGAAGTGTCAATCACCCCTATGTTGGTACGAACCTGGTGAACAGAGTTTCATTGGACCAGAAATTGTGAGGGAAACGACGGAACAGATTAAGAGGATAAGGGATAAGATTCTCACTGCTCAAAGCCGACAGAAAAGCTATGCGGATACGCGGTGCAAGCCGATTGAGTTTCAAGAAGGAGAACATGTTTTCCTCAAAATCACCCCACCACAGGTATAGGTCGACCAATGAAAGTGAAAAAGTTGAGCCCTAGGTTCCTTGGCCCATTTGAAATCTTTAGTAGAGTAGGGTCCGTAGCATACTGCATAGCCCTACCACCCAATCTATCCAACCTTCACGATGTTTTCCACGTATCCCAATTACGAAAGTATCAGTCTGACCTCAGTCATGTACTAGAGCCGGAACATGTACAATTAAGGGATGACCTGACATTTAACCTACCTCCTATGAGAATTGTGGACCGAGGAGTCAATCAGCTAAGAAATAAAACGGTACCTTTAGTCAAAGTCGCGTGGGGATGCGGAAAGACCGAGAAGTTCACATGGGAGTTGGAAGCCAACTTGAAAGCACAGTTTCCCGAGCTTTTCTCAGGTAATGAATTTTGAGGACGAAATTCTTTTTAAGGAGGGGAGTAATGTAACGCCCCGATTTTCACTAAACCTTTAAATGACCAAAATGCCCCTGAGGTCATTTTTATCGAAATACGAGGACGGCCGACCTCAGCCATCCCCATAAGGTTCATATGATATATGAAGGGGATTGTATGTGCTTGAGTGTTTAATAAAGCAGAGGAATCCTATTTTTAGGGTCTCCGCGTATAAATGACCAAAATACCCCTACAGTAATTTAAGGCAGTTTTAAGTTCTGTTTTGACCCAAACCTTGTTCAGAGGTCCAAAACAATGATTTTAAGGCATGGACTATGTTTGTTTTAGTCCCGGAGGTTCCGCGTAGCTTTTGGTAAAAATTATGATTTTGCCCCTACTTAGTGCATTTTGGGCGTAAGGATGTTTTTAGCAAAACCTAAGCAATATTAGGCTCTAATTAAAGATTAATTAATTTCCATAATTAATCTAGAGCTAAAATAATTATTTGAGGATAATTAGAACCAAAAATTGCTTAAGGAAAATTTAAAAACCTAATTCTAGTTCTTTTTCTTTTAAGAAAGCATATATGAATAGTGTTTTCACTATTCACGCTCCCATTTCCAAGGAGGGTTGTCATACTCACATCACTAGTCATAGAAGTCTTGACTCCATTAAATCTCACAAGACCAGTCCTAATCTAAGGTGTTACAACCCTAATCACCTAATTAGTTTACCTAAAACCTTTACTTAGCAACCCCTAATCCTAAGCTAAATCAATCCTACACCTAAGCACCCTATTAAACCATGATTTTGAGGAGATATTTTCTCTCCCATGGCTGCCCAAAAAGTGGCGCCACTTCTCCCCCAAAAATTCAAAAGAATTCAAAATTTATATTAGTTTATGTTGTCAATCAAGCTTACTTACACAAGCTACTTTTAGCCATGCTTTAGGACATGCCTAGTTAGACTTGTCATCATGCTTTGAAGGAGATATTTCTTCTCTCCTTGTGGCTGTAAAGGCCAAAGCCTTTTCCCCCCAAAACACCTTCATTTCATTCTTCTATAAATAGATAGCTTGGAGAACTTGAAGCACCTTTTGTTCATTCACTAAGTTTAGAGTTTTAGAGCACTTTGAAACTTTCTTTTCCTCTCAAGTTCAAGAGTTCATCTCCTTCAACTTCTTCGTCTCCTCTCAACCTTAACCACTAGGTAGGGAGCTTCTCAAAAAGAAATGCTTTCTTCATATTGATGCTTTGATCTTGCTTGAAAATATGTTGTGAATGAGTTTTCATGGAGCTTTCATTTTCGGTTTTCATCTCCCTTTTCCTTTTTCTTCCATTTCGGCCTCAAGGCCACGGTGAGGAGGGCTTGATGATGAGTGAACTCTAAGATGCAACCATGAGTTCATCTTAACATAAGGCCTCTAAAGCTTGAACCTTTCTTAAAGAAAAGTTTCATTCTTTTTCCTTCTCTTTTGTTTTATTTTCGGCCTCAAGACCAAAATGATGAGTGCTCTCTGGGGATGACCATGTGTTCATCCTAGCATGAGACCTCTAAAGCTTAAAATTTCTTGTGGAGAAAAGTTTCATCTTGTTCAAGTTTTGGTCAAAAATGGGTTATGTTTCTTATGAAACTCCTTGGAACTTTTGTTTTCCTTGAATGTTTCGACCATGAGGGTTGATGATGAGGGTTCCATGTTGGTGTATGACCTAGGGACAACCTCTAAAGCTTGGATCTTTTTCAAAGAAAAGTTTATCATTTTCAAGTTTTATTCAAGAAAGAGTTGTGTTTCTCTTGAACCTTTGAAACCCCATTCTTTTCTTTAAGGTTTCGGCCATGAAGGCCTTTGGGACTTTGAAAAATGAAAGCTTGATGATAAGGGTTTCATGTTGAGGTTAGTCACATGAATAAACTCTAAAGCTTGGACTTGGTTTCTAGACCAAGTGAGATTTTCGGTTTCTTCCTTTATGTTTGACATGAGTTTGGTTTTGATGGAAGTTTAAGGTCTAGTGAAATACTTAATGATGAGGGCCTAGGATGTTGATGTTTGGATCATCAAGATCTTGGCCCCAAGAGTTCAAAAATGGGTTGTTTCTTCATGATAAGGATTCGGCCACCTCATGGTATTTGAGGATAAAATGTCTCTTTTTACAAAACCTAGTGCTACTAGTGTTTGTTTTCTTGTGAGGATGAGTTTGGGTTAGAACCTTGGTTCTCTTTAAAATCTTGCAAGAGCTCTAGTCAAGATGTAAAAAGGATTTGCATACATGTTTATTTTTTATGCTATCACTAAATCTAAAGATAAAGATTGGACTTGCATTACATGTTTACCTTTCAAGTCCTCACCTAAACCCCAAGATTAAAATGAATGTGCATTCCATATTTACCTTGAGCCACCACTTTACTTTTTAAAGAAACATAAAAATGGAATGCATAGCACGTTTACTTTATGTCATCACCCTAAACTCATAGAGCTCAAAGATTTGCCCATTTCATCTTGAGAAAAGATTAATCAAGGAGGGATCTCCTTGAACATGCATTCAGCCAAGCGATGGAAATGGCTAAAAAATGAGTTCATTTAGTTACTAAGGCCTATAACCCATGTCTTAAGGTTTTTCTAAGTCTATGTGGACTTAGTAAATGTTTTAAATATGTTTTCCAAGATTTATTCTTGTTACAAAAAGTATTACATAGCTACTGCCCTATGTATTTTGTAACATCCCCTGCTGCTTTATGGATTGACGACTGTCCCTACAAACCAACACGGATCTTTTCAGCATGCTTTGTCCTCACTCACACGCTTCCTAGGAAAACTTCCCAGGAGGTCACCCATCCCAAAATTACCCCAGGTCAAGCACGCTTAACTGTGGAGTTCTTTGATTTGGGCTACAGAAAGAAGATGCATCTTGTTGATATAGGTAGTACAAATCAATTCATATAAGCCCTCCTCAACTGTATAGTCCCATACCTATACAGTCTCAGGATCCCTCTCATTCGGGTGTGTAAACGGTTCATTCATGTACCCCTCCACTTAGAGGACCTTGTGAGGAGCCGCTCCTTGTCCGTGCCCTCTTTGCACCGGCGATCACTCCTCGTCCTCGTCCCCGGGCGTTACATACCCACCAGCTTCCGCCTGGTTCGTCCCCGAACCACACCGTACTGGGAGAGGTGTAGGCTCTGATACCATTTGTAACATCCCCTGCTGCTTTATGGATTGACGACTGTCCCCACAAACCAACACGGATCTTTTCAGCATGCTTTGTCCTCACTCACACGCTTCCTAGGAAAACTTCCCAGGAGGTCACCCATCCCAAAATTACCCCAGGTCAAGCACGCTTAACTGTGGAGTTCTTTCAGTTTGGGCTACCGAAAAGAAGATGCATCTTGTTGATATAGGTAGTACAAATCAATTCATATAAGCCCTCCTCAACTGTATAGTCCCATACCTATACAGTCTCAGGATCCCTCTCATTCGGGTGTGTAAACGGTTCATTCATGTACCCTTCCACTTAGAGGACCTTGTGAGGAGCCGCTCCTTGTCCGTGCCCTCTTTGCACCAGCGATCACTCCTCGTCCTCGTCCCCGGGCGTTACATGTACTCCCCACCTTAAAAAAAATTTTGCCCTCAAAATTTCATACCTGGAAATAATTCCGGATGATCTGTCTTCATACTTGATTCTAGTTCCCATGTATACTCTTCATTTCCAGGTCCACCCCAAGCCACTTTTACAAGTTGCACAGATTTATTTCTAAGTTGCCTGACTTCTCTATCAACGATCTGAATAGGAGGGGCTTGAAACGTCAAGTCATCCCTTAACTGTATAGACTCGGGCTCAATGATATGGTTTTGATCTGGGTGGTACATTCGAAGTTGAGATACATGGAAGACATTATGAAGGTTGGATAAATGTGGGGTAAGGCTATCAGTAGCGGTGACCCAATTCGTTGAAGAATTTGAAAAGGACCTATAAACCTAGGTGACAACTTTTTAACTCTAAGGGCCCTACCTACTCCAGTAGTGGGCGTGACCTTCAGGAATACATGTTCTCCCTCTTGAAATTCTAAAGGTTTCCTTCGAGTATCAGCATAGCTCTTTTGGCGACTACGTGCGGTGAGAATCTTGCTCTGATCTTACGGATTTGCTCCGTTGTTTGATTAACAAGATCAGGTCCCAATAGTCTCGCTTCTCCCGAATCATACCAACACAATGGGGATTGACATTTTCTTCCATATAGAGCTTCATACGGGGCCATGCCAATACTAGCGTGATGGTTGTTATTATAAGCAAACTCAACCAATGGGAGTAACTTGTCCCAACTTCCCTTCTGCTCAATCACGCATGCCCTTAGCATATCTTCCAGGGTTTGTATGGTACGTTCTGTTTGCCCGTCAGTTTGGGGGTGATAGGCAGTGCTCAAACAAAGTTTGGTACCAAAGGCTTTTTGGAACGTTCCCCAAAATCTCGAAGTAAACCTTGGATCTCTGTCAGAAACTATCGAGGAAGGAACACCGTGTAGTCTTACTATTTCTTGGATGTACAAGGAAGCTAACTTATCCAAAGGAAAATTAGCCTTAATGGGTAAGAAATGAGCAGACTTGGTCAATCTATCTACTATAACCCATATAGCATCATGACCTGACGATGTCCTTGGCAAACCCATTACAAAGTCCATAGAAATACTTTCCCACTTCCATTCCGGGATTTCTAAGGGTTGCAGGGTCCCAGCTGGTTTTTTATGTTCTATTTTAACTTTTTGGCAAGTTAAACACTTCCTGACACACTCTTCTATATCTTTTTTCATTCCTGACCACCAGAACATTTTCTTGAGATCCGCATACATTTTACTAATGCCTGGATGTATAGTAAGTTCGCCCATATGAGCTTCCTCTAAGATCTTCTTTATAAGATCGCCACTTGTGGGTACACATACCCTATCCTTGTATCTCCATATACCTTGTTGGTCTTGAGTGAATCCTGGCAACTTCTTTGCATGAATTGATCTTAATATCTCACGAAGTGCAGGTTTTCACGTTGTGCAGCTAAAATTTGTCCTTTGAACTCACTTGTTACCTTTATTTGCCCTAGCACCACACCCTGAGGGTTCACAGACATGTCTAAACTAAGTTCCTTGAAACGTTCAACTAGCTCTGTCTCTTTAATCATCAAGCATGCCACACTTAGGGATTTTCTACTCAGAGCATCGGCAACAACATTTGCCTTGCCTGGATGGTAATTCAGACTAAACTCATAGTCCTTGAGGAATTCCATCCACCTTCTTTGCAGCATATTCAACTCTTTTTGATCAAAAAGATACTTTAAACTTTTATGATCAGAGAAAACATTAAACTGCACACCATACAAATGATGTCGCCAGATCTTTAGGGCAAAAACCACAGTTGCAAGTTCAAGGTCATGGGTTGGATAGTTTACTTCATGGGGTTTCAAGCGTAGAAGCATAGGCAACCACGTTATGATTTTGCATCAACACACATCCTAAACCTTTACTAGAAGCATCACAATAAACCTCATAGGGTCTATAAGGATCAGGTAATACTAGGACTGGAGCCATGGTTAACTTTTGTTTCAACTCCTGGAAACTATTTTCACACTCTGGTGTCCAATTGAATGGAGCATTCTTTCGGGTTAATTTAGTCAAAGGTAATGCTATCTGAGAAAAACTCATGATAAAACGCCTATAATATCCAGCTAACCCTAGGAAACTCCGACTCTCCGTCACCGTTGTTGGTCATTCCCAATGGAGTATTGATTCTACCTTACTGGGATCTACAGAGATTCCTCCTCGTGAAACTACATGACCTAGGAATCTAACCTCTCCCATCCAGAATTCACATTTCGACAACTTAGCATACAACTTTCTCTCTCTTAGGATTTGTAACACAACCCTAACGTGCTCCATATGTTCTTCCTCAGTCCTTGAATATATAAGTATGTCATCTATGAAGACAACTATAAATTTATCCAAGTAAGGGCGGAAGATTCGATTCATATAATCCATGAATACAGCCGGAGCATTAGTCAATCCAAAAGACATCACCCTATACTCGTAATGCCCATATCGAGTTCTAAAAGCAGTTTTAGGTATATCCTCATTCCAAACCCGAATCTGATGATACCCTGATCTAAGATCAATCTTTGAGAATACAGTTGCACCTCGTAATTGATCCATGAGATCGTCAATTCTTGGCAAGGGGTACTTATTTTTTATTGTCACTTTGTTCAATTGCCTATAGTCTACACAAAGCCTCATACCCCCATCCTTTTTCTTCACCAGAAGAACAGGGGCTCCCCATGGAGAGGCACTTGGTCTAATAAAATGCTTCCCTAACAGTTCTTCAATTTGGGACTTTAATTCTTTCAACTCCAAAGGGGACATTCTATAAGGAGCAATTGAAATAGGACCCGTTCCTGGAACTAATTCGATGGAAAATTCAATCTCTCTTTCAGGAGGAAATTCTGGAATATCCTCTGGAAAAACATCTGGATATTCCCTCACCACTGGAATCTTGCTCAACTCGTAGTCACATTCAGTTTCACTAGTAGAAAGGAGAACATATTCCTGACGATCTGTCTTACTAGGGTTGGATGTTACAAGGTTCAAGTAAAAAGAAAAAGGAACCACAGGAATGGAGGGTAGAGTGGAAAGAAATATGGCAACTCGATCTGGACAGTGTAAAAGGACATAATTGGGTACTAGCCAATCCATACCTAAAATTACATCTAGACCAGATAAAGGAAGACAAACTAAATTGGCAGTAAAGTCTCTAGCACCTATTTGAAAAGGAATATTTACACAGGTATAACAAGTCCTAATAGGACCAGCAGTAGGAGTGGATACAAGAAGATCATAAGGTAGTTCAGACACAGATAATTGCAACTTCTGTACACAGTCATGGGATATGAAAGAATGAGTGGCACCCGTATCATACAGTATATCTAGGACATTACCATTTATTTCACACTTACCTCGGATCAGATCGGCAGATTGAGAAGCTTCCTTGGCACTTATAGTAAAAGCGCGCCCATGTTGTTGTGGCCTGGAGGCGGGCTGATGACCTTTCTTGTTAGGGCACTCAAATATCTTATGTCCTGGTTTCCCACAGCCAAAGCAAATGATTTGCGTTGTCCAACAAGGTCAATTCCCATGGTTTCCAGCTCCACTCCTAGTTTGCCGATTTGAAGTCATTGGTTCCTATCACACCAAACGAAAATATTGAGTTGATCAGTCTCAATACCAAGCAAAGTGTACAGCAACCCACAACATTTCCAATCAGCAGTCATACACATATATATAAAGTCATAATGCATGACAATTTCTAAGAAAGCATAGCCGGTCCAATCCTCAGGCTTATAGGATAGTCTGGCTCTGATACCATAATGTAACACCCTCCTAACTACCATGTATTACTCGAGCATTAACATTGTAATTAGAAGAGTATCACTTCCTTTCTATAATATCCACTAGTCAAATGAAATGAAATAAGATAAATCAAACTCTAGAGTTATAAAGAAAACTACTATAAAATGTACATATATTATTACTTTACATACCGCTTTCTTTAATAGATACCATACTTGAAGTTAAGTCACTTCGCTTATAATACAACACAGGAACTACTATCAAAAGATCTACCAAGCTTGCTCAAATATCAAGGTCCAACAAAATACTAAACACACAGAAATGGACCTAAGACATCTAACACCAACTAGTCTACAAGCTAGTAAGTTCTTGGCACTATACTACACTACATACAAGTCAAAAGCCCCTGTAAGTCTCATGTGCTCCTACGCGAAACCATTGGCTATCGGTATGATGGCCTCTCCTCAGCCAGGGGCATCTGCAGAGTCTGAGCACAATACAACATATACACAAATAGTGGGGTGAGAATATTATAAAATTCTCAGTAGGGTAACCCCTTACATACAGACAGAATATAAACAGTAAATGCATTTATAATAATAAAGAACAACATCATGTTAGATCACATATATCAATATTAGCATACATGAGTCAAAGAAAATTATATGCAAAATGGTAGTAATCATAAGTGTTTCTCTTATATCACATGGAATTCAACTTAGTGTAGTAGTTCTTTTTATTAACATAGGGAAGGCTTAGATTCACATCAGGTAACATATGTAGTGGATAACTCCTCAGAGGACCATAGACTGCTAGGACATGAGCTCATTCCTATTCGTGATCATCAGACTTCATTTTTTTCCATTTCTGAATCACACACAGATCTATTTCCTAGTCGATAAGTCTACCGACTCATAAAATTTCTTGGGAAGTTCTTATTTTTTCCTTCCGTCTCTATCACACATAAGCCTTGTTTCTATTTTCCCCGTATGTTAAAACATGCACCATTAAATTTCACATATTCTCTTTTGTCATACAACCATGTCATGGACCTTTCTATTTCAAAGTCAGGTTTATATCCCAGATATAGGCATTCAGTATCATTGGAGTCTCATTCATACTTTATAAACAAGCCTTTCAAACAATTTACATACATTCATATGATATATACTTGGATTAAATAGATTTCTATCATTAACTTAATACATCTTCACCATTCCAGCTTCTTGACAGATTTACCATTATGGTGACAACATTTAATTCACATATCCAATGGGCAATTCACTGGCCATAAAAATTCTCTATGACACCTCAATGTGTCTAAAAGTCCCTGTAAAAATTTCATAGCAAACAGAATACTAGAACCATGTCAAATAAATTCTACAATTTTAGTGGTCAGAGGCCACTTTTTCACAGCTCAGAATAGGATTCACACAATTTTTAACTTTAGCAAATGATAGAAATAACTCAAAATAAAAATCACAGTTATACTTAAAGATGTCTACAAAACTCTGTAAAAATTTCAAAGGATAACTCCATCATTTGCTATGAATAAAAATTTATACAAATTCACAGCTCCAGTACCAAGATTTCAGCCAGCATAGATATACTCTTGGTTCTTGATTTTTCTCAGGCAGTAAAACTCTTTATTATGCACCACGAAAATTATCAGAGTTTCCTTACGATGTTAGCTTCAACATATAAGTTTCATAGCTCATAAATATGACTAGAATTGAACCAGAAAATTCATGAACAAATCCTGTCCTGCTGAAATCCGAAAATTCAGTAGCCTAGCCAAAACTTATTTTGACAAAAATAATTATTTAACCTCATCCAAACACTCCACCAAAATTATCACATCAATATCAACATATTATCATCAAATATAACCATAAATTTCGGAATAAAACCCAAAAAATTTTACAGAATAATTTGGAAAGAAAAAGGCCAAAGAAAACCCTACACTTTGAAGCTTTCAAGCTCTTGGCTCCAAGATTGATTTCCTTTACTTCCAAGCCTTCTAACCCACACCAAACCCTTCCTTACACAGCTGATAATAAGCTCTCAAAGTAGGAAAAGTTGATGGATTCAAATTCTAATCGGTTAGATTGAAAGATCTTGATGAGTGGAATAAGTTTAGTGAAGGGAGTTTGTGATTTCAGAAATTTTAAGCTAGATATTTGGAGGTTTAAAGCTTGCTCATGGATGTTTCAATGGAAGAAAAATGGAGGCTGTTTGTGGTCAGAGCATGGCCGAGAATGATGAAGAAAATGGAGTGATAAGGTTGGCTTTTTAATGATATTTAATCAAGTTGTACTAGTTATTTAATATAAAATCTAGTTCTTTCAAAAAGAATATAAGATGGATGGCTAGGATTTGATCTTGGAAAGCTAGATTGAATCTTGGCCATCCACTTGGTTTAAATGGATAGACACTATCCAAATCTTATGGATTAAGCTTTCTTTCGGTGTAAAAATCGCACACCGAAATTTTATCGAACTGGTAAAACAGTGTACTCGGGTAATCAACTATTGCCTGAAAATTAATTCTAAGTATAAAATACTTATTCCTACCTATTTCTAACCTTAATCCTATAATTTCCAAATTTCTGGCACCTTCAGGTCTTGAATCTAAGGTTTCAGCTGTTCCGGTGGGTCTCCTCAATTATTTTCTGAAAAAAAAATTAGGATGTTACATATTTTGTGATGATCTTTGATGGAATAAAATGATTTCCTAAAGAGGTTAGAAGTTCCAATGGTGTTCCAAGAGAAACTAGCAAACCATGTGCATTAAAGTGAAGTCTTTTCCCATGTTTTAAGGACACATGTTTTCGGTTCTGCCTTGATAGTTTACAGCACCTTAAAATCTGTTTTGGGTGGTCTAAATATGCTTAAATACCTTGCCAAGTATGTGATAATTGTCTAGACATCTTTAAAGTACATTTAGTAACTTTATTTGCTTGATATGTGAATTCTAGGACTACATAGGAACAGAAAATTATAGATTCTGTCCAGCCTTGTTAAAACAGTTAGATTCACATTATATGATGCCTAGATGAGTGAGAGAGACTCATAATTGGTTTAGGTATTAAATACCATATCATAGAAAAAGTCAAAAGTGAGAAAGGGCCTAAAACGCACATTCTAGAACACCGTAATTCATCTAAATTAGCACACTGCCTAAACTGTCCTAAAATGTCCAGCCATAATTAATTAGGTTCAAGGACTTAATAAATTATGGAAAAGAGGTTAATCAATCCCTTAAACTCATGAGAACATAATATGCTAGTTTGAGGTTACCCGATTTAAGGATTTTACCTTAAGGGAGTGATTTATGAGCCCTTGTATTAAGGATGAATTATTGTGATATCTTAAGACTAGCATGATGCTATGTGAATCATTATTTTCTAAATGATAGTTTTACTATTGCATGTGTTGTTCTTTAAGGAACCTAGAAATGCCTATGTTGTACCATGAGATATGTGACATGTATCATTTGAGTGGCATTTCATTAAATATGCTAAGACTTAAGGTGACTTAAATTATGAGAAAATGATCCTGTTGAACCACCAAATTAAGGGTGGGGATGAGGTGATTCTATGCCCCCTAGACCCGTACTTTAAGTCGGAACCTTTAAATTATCCGAAAGGATAAGTCCAGATGCTAGTGACGACTAGTTTGGTATGAGCTCATAACCTAGTTACATCTCCCAACGGAGACTAGTTAGGGTGGCCCCAGGAAGAAAATGATAATACTTTAATGTCACCTAAGTAACCAAGTTAAGTTACCATGCACCATGTGCTATGTTCCATGATCTATGATTTTACGTTCCATGATCTATGATTTTATGTTCCCTGATCTATTATATTATGTACCACGATCTATGAGTTTATGTGTCATGATCCATGTCAATAGTACCTATGAATTATGATCCCAGTTTCAAGAAATTATAGATTATGTAATCAAGAGGCTTTAGAATTAAAAAGAACGAGCCTTGGCAGTTAACGTTTTCGAACTTCATAATTGAACCATTGCATGACCATGATTTTTAATAAGGAACCAAGGTCCCTGAGGACGTAGAAGATGACACCTAGGTAGAAGGAAAACCCTACTGAGTTTCTTTAGCAAGAAATCTCATTCCCTCTATCTCTTTCTTTCCTTTATGTCTTCAGATTGGGATAGCGACGTTTGTCCTCTATATTGACATGCCCATCTGGGAGATCCACCATGACCCCAAGCTTGGGTCATACCATTTTGAGGGCTTCTACACTGTACGTGTGTTCATGTTTCTTGGGCGGCCCTTTGCTCATCCTGTAGATAGTTATCTATTCACCCCGACGTCTCCTTATGACGACGCTACTATTTTTGAGCACGCCCGTATGCTTGAGGAGAGGATCTTACGGACGCACTCTGCCAGTTCGGGAGCGGTACCAGAGTATGTACCACGCACTCAGCACTCGGAGGAGGATCCCTCAGAGGACACCTTTATCCACCTGTATGGAGAGGATTCTGCCCCCACTCCCCCGCGTATGCCCATGGGTAGCGAGGAGACGGTGACTCAGCCTCGGAGAGCCCTGGTGCCCGGTCCACGTCCTAGACATAGAGGACAGGGCCAGTTTTCAGGCATGCCTGCCCCAGCTGAGCTTCGTCCATGGATTGGTTATCTTCCACCTTACCCGTGGCGTTAGATGTAGGATTGAGGGTAGTCCTTAGTGCACGTACGTCACGTAGATTGGATAAACCTTCTTCTGTATCAAGGTTATCCACCTTAAATGCACTTGGGAGTGGGTGTTCCTTTTATGTTTTCATGTTATGTTATTCCCATTTCTATGTATTTCCATGTTTCAGTTGTATTCGCATTACCTTATGTACTTGAAAAGTCCTGCCCTTAGGGTAAGCATAGTATATGCATGAAGTATTTCAGATGTTATGATGTCATGTTGAACTGGAGCCACTTCTATGTTTATGTTTCCGCATTTATTTATACCGTTTATAGGTGTTACGCGCGGCTCCTACTTTAACCAAATTTTAAGAAAAAAAATTGGCTCTTATTTTCCCTAAGTTACTTTCAAAGTAATAGAACTATGACAAGAGGTAATAACTAATATTTGGCTTAAATACGTACTAGTAGTATCAGGGTCGAATATTAGGGTGTTACACTTCCCCTCCATGAGCTCTCATTTGTTTCATTCTTCTATAAATAACACACTTAGAAGCACTTGGAAACACTTTAGATCATTTGCAAAGTTTTAGTTTTCAAGCTTTCTTGAGTTCTTTTCTTTTCTCTCAAAGAGTTCTAAGAGTTCATCTTTTTCATCTTCATCTTCTTCATCCTCTCTTCACATCATCATCTCATAACCTCAATCCACCACCTCGCAACCTTGAATCACCTCCTAAGCACCTAAACACTTAACCTTAAACACTAAACCACCAAGAACACATCTCCTTTCCTTCCTCTCCCTCAAGGCTAAAGCCATCTCACCATCCTAGGAGGAGTTGCTCTTCTCATTTTCCTTTCCAAGTTCAAGCTTTTCATCTTCACTCTTGGTAGGAGTTGCTTTCAAAACTTTGTTTTGCTCAAAAATGTGTTTTCTCTAGTTTTCTCTTGGTCTCTTTTTGAGTTTTCCTTTGTTTTCCTTTTCTTTTTTTCATTTCGACCTCTTGGCCTTGTTTATGTGAACATGATAGCTTGATGGTGAGAGCTCCTAGATGATGACCTTGTGTTCATCTCAAAGGAACCTGTAAAGCTTGAGTTTGTTCTTGATCTAGTAAAGTTTTGGTTTTTCTTTCCTTTTCTTTTCCTTCATAGTTTTGGCCTCCATAGTCTTCACCTCAAAGATTTTGTTAAAATTTTTAAGGTATCTCTATAATTATTTTATATCAAGAAAGAATGTTGTTTTGGTTCTTACTTCCTTGAGGTTTTGTTTTCTTTTAAAGCTTACTTCGTTTTGAGCTTGATGATGATGTTCAAGAACCAAGTAGTTCCTTTGAGAACTTGGTCCAAGAACTCTAAAGCTCACTTTGTTGATGGGATAGATGTTGGGTTGAGATTTTTAGTTCTATTTAAAAGTCTCATATGAGCTCTAAAGTTAAGATAAAAGACTTGCATCCATATTTACTTTTATGTTATCGCTAAATGCTCAAGATTAAAGAATGAACTTGCATCTTCATATTTATGTTTATGCTCTCACTAAATCTCTAAGATAATGATGAGTTTGCATAGCATATTTATTTTATGTCCTCACCTCCAAATAAAGACTAAAACAAAGTGCATTGCATATTTATTTTTATGTCATAACTTAAGAGATTTAGAGCTCATAGACTTACCCATTATTATCTCAAACAAAGACTTGGAATTACATGTCTCTTAATTCCTTTAAGTTCAGCCCTATGAGGTTTATGTAGTTTCAAATACAAAAACTTATAGTCCATACTTTTTCTAAGATTATATGAGTTTAAGAGATGTTTTGAACAAGTGTTATGATTTTAAATCCTTTATGACTTATTCGAAAATAGCTACTGCCTTAGGAAGCATTTTGACGATAAAAATGTTTACTAATGAGTTTTGAAAGTTTTAGAAAGGTTCCAATAGAAACTAGCAATTTATGTGTTTTAGAAATCAAGTTTTTATGCTTTGCATGATGGAGTTAATTTCGGTTCTGCCTTGCTTGCTATGCTCACTGTTTTATGTTGTTTTATTGATGATAATATGAGTATGTTCATGTATAGTTGATGCTAAAATTCATATGTGAAAGTTAAGAGAATCTAGTAACTAGAAAAGAATTGATTTGAGACTTTTAGGTCCCTTAGTAATGGATTTTTCTGGATTCTGTCCAGCAGGGTTAATAATTAGAAATCATGGTTTATAATTAGTCTAAATGTGTAGGAATTACTCATAATTGGTTTAGCACTTGATCTTGCTGCCTTAGGAGCAAACCGAACTTAGAAAGGGTCAATATTGTGACTCCTAGGTACCCGCAAAGTAAGAATTTTAGATTCTGCACTCTTGAGGTTTAGAAATGTTTATGATCATAGAATTGAGTGAGGAATAGTTAGATATGAGCCTATAGGTACCCGAGAGTTTAAGTCATGATGTTATACAACTTAGATTCCAAGTTAAAGGACCTTAAGGGTCAAAGCATAAGACATTAAGAGATCTTTAATGCTATGAGTTTATTTTATGCGAGTATGATGTTGTGATGTATATGTTTGATGATGCATGAGCTAGGATGAAATGAATTATTGAGATGTTAAGTTTATTATGAGCATGAGAATTGAATGAGAAATATGAATGTGTTATAAGCTTGTGGCATAAAGACGGTTTAAAGGAAATTCAGTTTAACAGCCGTTATGCGGCCGAATTTCCATCAAACCTAAGGGATTTGAGAAATATTTTGAAGTACCATATGAGATTGAAAACCCTGGGTGACACCAGTTCGGCCGACCACCCCTAGGAGATTTTTTATGTGACAAGCACTAAGACGTACTTCTCCTGCTACGGTGAGGATGAGGCAAATCCGTGAGGGTATGTGTAGATGCAGCCTTACCAAAGTGGACATTTCGCTGTGCACTAGATGCCAGTAGAGTGTTTCAAAGAGGGCATATCCTAAGAGAGGTGATCCCTAGCCCGTACTCTTAAGTAGTCGGGTTTATATTATTTTTATGATTCGCTTATTCGGATAATAAGCAAGAGCTAGTGATGAGTAGCTGAGGTATGAGCTCATAGCCTAGATGTTTTTAGGGTGGCCTTATTATGCTAAATTACCATGACTGATGTCACAAAGTTGAGAAAAGTTCCACTTGAAAGTTTTATGCCCTTTATGTCACTTGTATGCTTCTTGATGTTGTGATTTGTTGAGTTATTTGCTTGAAGCATTGCCATGCATTCATGTTCTCATATGTTGCATTCATGACATTAAGATGCATACTAAAAGGAATGAACCTTGGATAATTAGTTTTGTAAACCCCAATAATGAACTTTATATGCATGCTCACCTTTTAAATAATAAACCCAAGGTTCCTGAGGATGTGAACGATGTTACCCTAGATAGGAGGTCCCTACTGAGATTCTTTAGTAAGATTCTCAATCCTTTCTCTTCTTTCCCTTTCTTCCATCACATCTTCAGAGCTCGATGGCGATGTTCGTGGTCTTTATTGACACGCCCGTCTGATAGGTGCACCACGACCCGGATCACCGCTCCTATCACCTTAAGGGTTGATGTGCCATTCGTGTTTTTGTGTTCATAGGACGACCTTTTGCTTACCCAGTGTCCAGCTACCAGTTCACTCTTATTGCTCCTTATGGTGGCAACGACCTGATCTTCAAGTGCACCCGCCCCCGCGACGAGCAGATCCGTCGTGCCTGTTAATGTGCCTCAGCTGTCTGTGATTACCCGTAGTACGTGCCTCGTTCGAGGAGGTCAGAGACGAATCCGTTCGAGGACTCATCGATGCACGTTTATTCAGAGAGCTCTGCTCCCTTTCCCTCATTCAAACAGGAGGAGAGTGAGGATACCGTGATGCAGCCGCGCCTAGTCAGGAAAACCGAGATGCGCCCTCACCGAGGAGCTCATGTTTAGCCAACTCGCGCTCGTGTTCCCCTCCACTGGCCCACTCAGGAGGAGATCGAGCAGTTCGCCGGTTATATACCTCCATTACCCGAGGGTCCTCGTCGTCACTAGACTTCTTTGGAGAGCTATTCGAGTGCTTGAGCCGTCACGAGGTTTTCCCTTTCGGTAGTATCTTTTGGGAAGGGGTTTGAGTTTAGCACTCATAGTTCTAGTAGGAGGGTAGTTTAGTTGGTTTTTATTTTCCGTTGTACCATGTACTTTACTGCTTTCTTGTTATCTTTTATGTATTGCAAGCTCAACCCGATTCTATAAGGGTGTGACTATATATGTATCCTAAATATGATATCAATGAAGTGTACCCTTTGTTGTGTTAATCATTGTTCCATTGTTACATGCTTTATTTACTATGTTCTTTATGCTTTGTTATGTGTGCTTTATATTCCTGCCTTACGATGAACGTGGCTCTCACTTTGGTTTTATTTTTTCAAAAAAAAATTTACCATAATTTCCACTAAGTATTTTATTAAAAGGATGAGACTAAGAAGGGTGTTAAATATAGTGATACAATTTGTCGAGGGCAAATAGAGTGATAAATGATCCTTTCGACTTTGTCGACGGCAAATATAGTGAGATATGATCTTTTTGCCTTTATTGAGGGCAAATGAAGTGATATGTGATCCTTTCAAATTATCAAAGGCATATAAAGAGAGATTGAGATCCTCTTCGGATGTGCTGAGTGTACATAAAGTTGAGAATAATTACTAGGATCTTGAATGGCATGAAATACATGTTTTAAGTGATTGATCATTAAAAGCTATCCACTACGAAACTACGATGATGATCACTCTTTCTTAATAAACCGAAGTGGCTGGAACGATGATGATGACATTATGATTGTGTAATTGGGGAATTACCCTACTAAGAATTGTATAATTCTCACCCCTACTTGTTTGTGATCCCGTGTCGTCTCCAAGTTGATCCAAAGAACTATGGGCTGTTACACCAAAAGAAGTCGAATTGGCAGTAGTCCGGCGTCTTTGATTGTATCATATGTACTTCGATGTATCTATAAGTGTGTAAATTTAACAGAGAATACATGTGTATTAAAGCTCATAGAAAAGCTTCCTTATGTAATCAACTTTATATTATATAAATGTTTTGTACCTTTGGTATATATTTTGATCAAATTATGCTAGTTATTACACGAACCCATCGAATTTTCTATAGTTATTTAAGAAAGGTCCACTAATTAATAAGTAACAATTCTTGAGTATGATTTCATAATTTAAGGATGGTGTAGCACTTGGGAGGGTGTTACAAAATGTGACGTAGTACTGAGACACATTTCTCCCGTTCTGGTAGGGAGGAGGCAAATCCATGAGGGTATGATAGATTTAGCCTACCAAAACGGACAATTCGCTGTGCACTAGATGTTAGTAGAGCATTTCAAAGAAGGAAATATTCCTATGGACTCCCTGAATTAAAGGTTAAGATAGGTGATCCTTATGCCCCCTAGCCCGTACTCTAGAAGTCGGGATTATTATGTTACGCTTATCATAGAATAAGTAATAGCTAGTGACGACTAGCTAAGGTATGAGCTCATAACCTAGATGATGTTTTAGGGTGGCCCCATGATGCTAAGTATAATGTTCTAAAGTCACATAGTTGAGTAAAGAGAAAAGTTTCACTTGAAAGATTATATGCCACTTTATGCCACATGTATGTTTCTTAATGTTATGTTTTATTGATTTACTTGCATAATTTATTATCATGCATTCATGCTTTGCTATGTGGCATTCATAACATTAAGATTCATTCTAAAATGAACGAACCTTGGATAATTATGTTTAGAAAACCTAAAAATAAACTATATGTATGCTCACCTCTTTACAGTAAACCTAAGGTTCCTGAGGACATTGATGATGTCACCTTAGATAGGAGGTTCCCTACTGAGATTCTTTAGTAAGATTCTCACTCCCTTTCTTTCTCTCTTTCCTTCCCATCACTATTCAGATCAGGATGGTGACATTCGTACTTTTCATCGACACCCCCATGTAACATCCTAATTTTTTACCCAATACTCCTAGAATGTATTTCGGTTAATCATTAGTTTATTACTTCTTAGTTTCATTCTTTCTTTAAAATACTTAGCAGAAAATACTAATAAATTTTTCTTTTTCAAACTTGAAAACAAAACATGAGCCATGTGCTAAAATAAAATCTAACGTTCGCCGCAAACATAACATATAAGAAAGCGAAATCATATCATTCATGACCACAGAATACAATTGTTATACATAACAACACAACATAGTCATATCATCATAGATACATCAATTACTACTTAACATAGTTTCATTGCCACATCAAAAGAAATACATATATAAGGCGGCATCTACATGCTTCCACTACATCCATCTAATCCGACTCATAGCGAGTGCCTCATGCCCATGCTTAGTAGAATTCACAAACCACGTCTCAATCCTCGTCTGGAGATGACACGGAAGAAAGGAGAGAGGGATGAGAAACTTATTCAAGGTTCTCAATAGGGATTTCTGACTCTAACACAAGTGTCATCGTCATCGTCCCAGCCACTTCGATTTTAATTATGAAAGAGGTGTTCATGCATAAGGTTTGGTTTTGAACTTTCCAAATCTATTTATCCGAAGTAGGTGTCTTTGAGTATGAGTCTTAATTATATGAATGCATCAGATATTGGATGAGTGCATGACAATACCATATGCATATTAACATGAAAAACATAGCAATTGAGCACAACATAAAGAAACAAAATCATATAAGTGACATAAAGTGGCATATAAATTCTCATGTAAAACTTTTTCTCTTTTCTTAACTGTGTGACACTAAAACATCATACTTGAACTCTTAAGTTCCTTTTCTTAAAGACCACCCTCTTAACATAGCCACCAAAAACCAACCAACATACCAGCCCCAACGAGATTATCATGGTCACCAAAACTCCATCTCACCTATTGCCTAGGAATGAGCTCAATCCTAACTAGTTGTCACTAGATTTCATATGGGGTAATAGAGGGGGTAACTTATCATCTCTAAGGATCACCTAATACACTGACACTCGGAGTGCGGGTTAGGGTTATTTCCTTCTTTGAAACGCTCTACTGGCATCTAGTGCATAGCGAATTGTCCACTTTGGCAGGCTGCATCTACCATACCCTCATGGATTTGCCTCCTCCCCATCAGGGTGGGAGAAATGCATCTTAGTATTATGTCACATTAAAACTCATCTCTTGGGGGTGCTTGGCCGAACCGGTGTCACCCAGGGTTTTATCTTATATGGTTTTCAAAAACATTCTCAAGTCTTTAATTTGACGGAAATTTGGCAGCATAACAGCTGTATACCGAATTTCTTTCAAATTTCCTTTATGCCACAAAACTTATGATGCATATACTTTCATATTCAATTTCTCTTAATCATGGTAAACTTAAATTCACATAATCAAATTCACATAATCAAACTCAACATAGCACATGCATCATCACATCATACATGAATTAACAATCATCATTACATCAAAGAAACTATCGTGTTTTAGGCTTTGGCCTTTAAGGCCTTAAACTTGAAATCTAAGTTCTCTAACATCCGATCTTAACCTCTTATACACCTACAGGTTCACAAATAATTATTCTCACTAAATATCATGATCATAACTTATTCTAAACCTCATTTGTGCATAACTATGTTTTTACAATCACGGGTATCTAGGAATCACAACTTTGACCCTTTCTAAATTCGGTATTCTCCTAAAGTACCAAGATCAATTCCTAAACCAATTATGAGTGATTCCTACACATTTATACTAATTATAAACCATTAGTACTAATTTTACCCATGCTGAAAGAGATCCTAAATTATCATTTCTAAAGGTTCTAGAAATCTCATTTAAATTCTTTTCTAGTTATTAACTTGTCTTAACTTTCTCAACTTAATTCTAAAATCAATTATGCATGAATACACTCATTCTAACATAACAAAATCATCATCATACAGAGAGGAAAAAAAGCAAGACAGAACCGTGAGCATCATCATCATATCATGCATAGAATTTCATTTCTAACACACATAGATTGCTAGTTTCTCTTGGAACCTTTTTAGAACTTCTAAAACTCATTGAGAATCAATTTATTTCATTAAAATCATCATAAAATAAATAAAGGCAGTAGCTACTTCAAAGTATTCTCAAGAGGGGTTTTAAATCGTAAAATCATGCTTAAAGTATTTTTTTGAAACTTTTCTATGCTTAAGAAAATCTTAAGACATAGTTTGTTGGTCCTTGTGACTAGATGAAACTTATAGTAAGTCCATCCTCATCACATGGCCGAAAATACATTCATAAAATACTTCCATTTTCCAAACTTCACTTGAGATAAAAAGGCAAGTCTTTGAGCTCTAGGTTCCTTAGGTGATAACATAAACTTAAACATAAAATGCACTTTGTTTTGTTCTTCATTATAAATAAAGTGAAAGCATAAAATAAACATGAGATGCAACTCATTATTATCTTTGGGTTTAGTGATGACTTTAAATATAAATATGAGATCAAAGCTTGAAATTAAACATGATAATGCAAGTTCGTTTCTTTATTCTTGATATTTGGTGATGACAAGGAAAATAAACATGATATGCAAAGCATAAACTTAAACATGGATGCAAGTTCATTTTATTCTTTACTAAAGCTGATACAAGACTTTTATAAGGATCAATATTATCCTAAACCCATACTTTATCTAGCAAGACAAAGTGAGCTTTAGAGTTCTTGTACCAAGGCTACAAAGAAACCTCATGGTTTGAACATCATCATCAAGCTCAAGAAAAATGAACAAAGAACTCAAAATAAATCATAACACTTCTTGAAACAATGTGAAAAGAACTGCTTTATATTTTTAGCAAACTTTTTGAAAAGAAATGAAAAGGAAACCGAACCATCAAGAAAGAAAAAGAAAGGAAAAACCAAAGAGTTTCAAGATCTAGAACAAGTTTTAAGCTTTAGAGGTTTCTCAAATGTAAATCTCAAGATCATTATCTTGAAAGCTCATCATCAAGCTCAAGATTTTTCTTTCAAAAGAATCAAATATCAGGACTCAGTAAACATTTTTAAATAAAACTTAACGAAAGAAAACTCAAGCTTTAGAGGTCTCATTGAGATGAACACAAAGTCATCATCTAGAGACACTCATCATCAAGCTATCATGAGAACAAATCAAGGCCTTGAAGGCCGAAATCAAAAGGAAGAACCAAGAGGAAACTAGCATTTTCATATAAAAAACAACATCATAAAAAGAAAAGTTTTTGAAAACAAAACCCTTACCAAGGTGTAGTCTTGAGCAAGGAGGAAGAAAGCTTGGTTCTGGGTTGGACTGAGAAGACAAAAACCTCCTCTTTGTGCCTTGGTGATTTCGGCCAAGAGGTAAGAAAAGCAAAGGAAGAGTTTTCTTGAGAGTTTGAGCTTAGAGGTGGAAAGGTTGAGTGTTAGGGAGGTGGATTGAGGTGGTGGTGTGGTGTTTCAAGGTGGTTTATGGTGGCTTGTGGTGGTGGAAGGAGTTTCTAAGTGATGGAGGAGAACTTGAGGTTGAGAGAAAGTAAGAAAGCTTTTTTGGTCACAAACTCAAACAAAAAAGCAAATGGTAAAATGTGGGATTTCTTTACACTTTGCTATATATATTATGGGTTAAATTTTGAAATGTAGAGGTCAATTTTGGGGGGGAGAGGCACGAAATTATGGAGCCTTGAGGGAGGAAAATATCTCCTCAAAGTGGTCATTCAAAGCATGGTTGTAAGCATGGTGAGGTATGGTCCAAGTATAGTGCAAGGTATGGGCTAAAGCATGGCCTTTGTGTACAACAATTTCAACATGTGAAGAATATGGAGGAGCGGTGGCTGGTTACTTATCATGTCATGGGGGAGAGATTTGTCTCATCTAATTATGGTTTAGAGGTGTGTTTAGGTGCATCTTTGATTAGGCTCAAGATTAAGGATTTGCGACTAAGTGTTTAAGTAATTAAGTAGGTAATTAGGGCCATGAGATACTAGATTAGGAGGTGTTCTTGCGAGATCAATTAATTCAATCCTCATTAACTTAGAATCCAATGCCAACATGCTCCCTTAATTTAGGGGAATAGGTAAGAGAAAATATTATTCATAGATTCCTTTCTTAAAGAATTAAGACTAGAAAAGGATTTTGAGTTTCCTTAAGCAATGTTAGATTCTAATTAACTTTAATAAATTATTTTGACTCTAGATTAATTATGGAAATTAATTAATCTTTGATTAGAGCCTAATATTGCTTAGGTTTGCTTAATTATATCATTAAGCTCAAAAACATTATACTAGGGGTAAAATCGTAATTTTGCACAAAAACTGCCTGGGACCACCAGGACTTAAACAGATATCCCTAAACACATAAAAACATCATCAAACACTTATAATTAGAATTTTGAACTCTCAAGAGAGATTCCGGGCTCAAACAGCATTTATACCCGCGTAAAAACTCTATAGGGGTATTTTGGTCATTTTGACCCGAAACCGCAGAAAATGGGATTCTTCTGCTCTATTAACATTCATTCACATATAATCCCCTTCTATCATCGAGTTGACCCTTCGAGGACTGCCGGGTCGGCTACCCTCAAATTCCGGGTGGAAAATGACCTTAGGGGCATTTTGGTCATTTTCTCTCAGACAGAAAAATTGGGGCGTTACAACCCACATGGGGGTTCACTATGACCCGAAGCACCGGTCATATCATTTTGAGGGACGATGCGTTGTTCGAGTATTCAAGTACATAGGGCATCATTTTGCTCATACAGTACACAGCTACTGATTCTCCCCTATGTCCTTCTATGGCGACGACATGGTTTTTGAGTGCACTCGGACGCGTAACGAGAGGATTCTCCGTACGCACACAACTGCATCGGCCGTACTCGACTTCCCCGACTACCTGCCCCACTCTCAGTCTTCAAAGGTGGACCCCTCGGAGGACCCACCGACCCACATGTATAGTGAGAGCTTTGCCCCAACTCCCCCGTTCATGAGAGAGGGGAGTGAGGAGACCGTGACTCAGCCGAGGTTGGCCTGAAGGCCGGCCAAATGTCCCCATCACGGAGCACACGTTCAGCCACCGCACATGCCCACTCCCACTGAGTTACGACAGTGGATTGATTATGTCCCACCTTTTCCAGGACCACAGCAGTAAAGGTTCTCGGGGAGAGCTAGTGCACACACGCTACATATAGATTAGGATAAAGCTTCTTTTATTATGAGGTCATCCATTTTAGGTGCATTAGGGTAGGGGTATTATTTCTTATGCTTTCCTTGTATTTTCATTTTCGTTGTATTTGCTTTATGTTGTATTTGTATCTTGTTGTATCAAACTAAGTCCCGCCTTTAGGCGGGCATATTATGATATTAATGAAATATTACCTTTGGTGTGCTATTGATTGTTCCATGCTATGATATGCCTTTCTATCTTGTGATTTATTCTCATGGTTTACAATGTATGTTAGCGCATGTCTAAGTTATACACGGCTCTCACTTTGCTTTTATGTTTCAAAAAAAAATTTTATCCGTATTTTCCGCTAAGTATTTTAAAGAAATATTTGTTTTAAAGAATGAAACTAAGATGTAATAAACTAATGACTAACCTAAATACATTCTAGGAGTATTGCATTAAAAATTAGGATGTTACAGAATGTATGTTTGATCGAATGAACCAGCAAGGAGATGTTGGATGTGGTCCCCCTACTGCCGAAGGGATAGAACAAGCTTGGTTCGGAGAGTTCTGCAAGGCAAATCCACTGACATTTAGAGGAGCCATGAACCCGGACAAAGTTGATGAATGGATCAAGAACCTAGAGAAGATTTACTTTGTGGTCACCTGTTCAGAGGAGCACAAGGTCACCTTTGCTACTTACATGATGGAGTCTGATGCCAATTTCTGGTGGACCAGTACCTGATTTTTTGTTAGAGTGAAAATAACTGAAATGCCCCTAAGATCATTTTCTGCCTAGAACTCGAGTATAGCCGACTTGACAGTCCTCAAGGGGCTAACTCAATGTTTGAAGGGGATTAGATGACCTTTGAGTGATTCCGAAATTGAAAATCTCGTTTTCTGAGGTTTCGGGTCAAAATGACTAAAATACCCCTATAGTGTTTTTACGTGGGTATCAGTGCCGGATGAGCCCAAAACTTCTCCAGATGGTTTTAAAAGTGTCTTTATGTATTTCGTGACATCAATTTAAGTCCCGATGGTCCCGGGCAGTTTTTGAACAAAATTACGATTTTGCCCTATAGTGTTTTTGAACTTAATCGCGTGATTAAGCAAACCTAAGCAATATTAGGCTCTAATCGAAGATTAATTAATTTCCATAACTAATCTAAAGTCAAAGTAATTTATTAAATTTAATTAGAACCTAAAATTGCTTAGATTAAACTTAAATCTCTTTTTAAATTCAAGATTCCTAGTCATAGAATCTTGAATAGTGTTTTCTCTATCAAATTCGTTAAATTAAGGAATTGTGTCTACATTGTTTATGCATAAAATGAGTTTTAATTCCTCTAATGATGTATGAGCACTTTCTAATCATGTCATGAAATTCCTAATTACATTCTTAGCTACCTAAACACTTACTTAAACTCCTAACCTTCAGCTTAATCTAGATTACACCTAAACACATCATTAGCACACATTTTGATGGAACAATTTTCTCTCTCCGTTGGGCTGTCAAGGCATGGCCGACCTATAACATCCTAATTTTTTTCAGAAAATAATTGAGGCTTTAGTAGTAAGAATATCAAAATTTTGGTGTACACAAAAATGATGAGAACAATGTAACGAACGTAAAAAAAAAAAAAAAAAAAAAAAAAAACAAAACGTGAATAGTGTTTTGCAGGCCCCATAGACCCACTGGAACAATTTGAAACCTTAGATTCAAGACCTGAAGGTGCCCGAAATTTGGAAATTATAGGATTAAGGTTAGAAATAGGTAGGAATAAGTATTTTATACTTAGAATTAATTTTCAGGCAATAGTTGATTACCCGAGTACACTGTTTTACCAGTTCGATAAAATTTCGGTGTGCGATTTTTACACCGAAAGAAAGCTTAATCCATAAGATTTGGATAGTGTCTATCCATTTAAACCAAGTGGATGGCCAAGATTCAATCTAGCTTTCCAAGATCAAATCCTAGCCATCCATCTTATATTCTTTTGAAAGAACTAGATTTTATATTAAATAACTAGTACAACTTGATTAAATATCATTAAAAAGCCAACCTTATCACTCCATTTTCTTCATCATTCTCGGCCATGCTCTGACCACACACAGCCTCCATTTTTCTTCCATTGAAACATCCATGAGCAAGCTTTAAACCTCCAAATACCTAGCTTAAAATTTCTAAAATCACAAACTCCCTTCACTAAACTTATTCCACTCATCAAGATCTTTCAATCTAACCGATTAGAATTTGAATCCATAAACTTTTCCTACTTTGAGAGCTTATTATCAGCTGTGTAAGGAAGGGTTTGGTGTGGGTTAGAAGGCTTGGAAGTAAAGGAAATCAATCTTGGAGCCAAGAGCTTCAAAGCTTCAAAGTGTAGGGTTTTCTTTGGCCTTTTTCTTTCCAAATTATTCTGTAAAATTTTTTGGGTTTTATTCCGAAATTTATGGTTATATTTGATGATAATATGTTGATATTGATGTGATAATTTTGGTGGAGTGTTTGGATGAGGTTAAATAATGATTTTTGTCAAAATAAGTTTTGGCTAGGCTGCTGAATTTTCGGATTTCAGCAGGACAGGATTTGTTCATGAATTTTCTGGTTCAATTCTAGTCATATTTATGAGCTATAAAACTTATATGTTGAAGCTAACATCGTAAGGAAACTCTGATAATTTTCGTGGTGCATAATAAAGAGTTTTACTGCCTGAGAAAAATCAAGAACCAAGAGTATATCTATGCTGGCTGAAATCTTGGTACTGGAGCTGTGAATTTGTATAAATGTTTATTCATAGCAAATGATGGAGTTATCCTTTGAAATTTTACAGCATTTTGTAGACATCTTTAAGTATAACTGTGATTTTTATTTTGAGTTGTTTCTATCATTTGCCAAAGTTAAAAATTGTGTGAATCCTATTACATTTGTGAAAAAGTGGCCTCTGACCACTAAAATTGTAGAATTTATTTGACATGGTTCTAGTATTCTGTTTGCTATGAAATTTTTACAGGGACTTTTAGACACATTGAGGTGTCATAGAGAATTTTTCTGGCCAGTGAATTGCCTATTGGATATGTGAATTAAATGTTGTCACCATAATGGTAAATCTGTCAAGAAGCTGGAATGGTGAAGATGTATTAAGTTAATGATAGAAATCTATTTAATCCAAGTATATATCATATGAATGTATGTAAATTGTTTGAAAGGCTTGTTTATAAAGTATGAATGAGACTCCAATGATACTGAATGCCTATATCTGGGATATAAACCTGACTTTGAAATAGAAAGGTCCATGACATGGTTGTATGACAAAAGAGAATATGTGAAATTTAATGGTGCATGTTTTAACATACGGGGAAAATAGAAACAAGGCTTATGTGTGATAGAGAGGGAAGGCAAAAATAAGAACTTCCCAAGAAATTTTATGAGTCGGTAGACTTATCGACTAGGAAATAGATACGTGTGTGATTGAAATGGAAAAAATGAAGTCGATGATCACGAATAGGAATGAGCTCATGTCCTAGCAGTCTATGGTCCTCTGAGGAGTTATCCACTACATATGTTACCTGATGTGAATCTAAGCCTTCCCTATGTTAATAAAAAGAACTACTACACTAAGTTGAATTCCATGTGATATAAGAGAAACACTTATGATTACTACCATTTTGCATATAATTTTCTTTGACTCATGTATGCTAATATTGATATATGTGATCTAACATGATGTTGTTCTTTATTATTATAAATGCATTTCTTGTTTATATTACATGCGTATGTAAGGGGTTACCCTACTGAGAATTTTATAATATTCTTACCCCACTATTTGTGTATATGTTGTATTGTGCTCAGACTCTGCAGATGCCCCTGGCTGAGGAGAGGCCATCATACCGATAGCCAATGGTTTCGCGTAGGAGGACATGAGACTTACGGGGGCTTTTGACTTGTATGTAGTGTAGTATAGTGCCAGGAACTTACCAGCTTGTAGACTAATTGGTGTTAGATGTCTTAGGTCCATTTCTGTGTGTTTAGTATTTTGTTGGACCTTGATATTTGAGCAAGCTTGGTAGATCTTTTGATAGTAGTTCCTGTGTTGTATTATAAGCGAAGTGACTTAACTTCAAGTATGGTATATATTAAAGAAAGCGGTATGTAAAGTAATAATATATGTACATTTTATAGTAGTTTTCTTTATAACTCTAGAGTTTGATTTATCTTATATCATTTCATTTGACTAGTGGATATTATAGAAAGGAAGTGATACTCTTCTAATTACAATGTTAATGCTCGAGTAATACATGGTAGTTAGGAGGGTGTTACATAAAGCAGCAGGGGATGTTACAAATGGTATCAGAGCCTGCACTCTCCCAGAACGGTGTGGTTCGGGGACGAACCAAGCGGAAGCTGGTGGGCATGTAACGCCCGGGGACGAGACGAGGAGTGATCGCCGGTGCAAAGAGGGCACGGACAAGGAGCGGCTCCTTGCGAAGGTCCTCTAAGCGGAGGGGTACATGAATGAACCGATTACACACCCGAATGAGAGGGATTCTAAGACTGTATAGGTATGGGACTATACAGTTGAGGAGGGCTTATATGAATTGATTCGTACTACCTATACCAACAAGATGCATCTTCTTTTCGGTAGCCTAAACTGAAAGAACTCCACAGTTAAGCGTGCTTGACCTGGGGTGATTTTGGGATGGGTGACCTCCTGGGAAGTTTTCCTAGGAAGTGTGCGAGTGAGGACAAAGCATGCTGAAAAGACCCGTGTTGGTTTGTGGGGATAGTCGTCAATCAATAAAGCAGTAGGGGATGTTACACGACCCCCTCCCCCGCATTTCCCACATGTTGGAATTGTTTTACACTTCATAGCCATGCTTCCACCATGCTTACACCTCACCTTGCACCATACTTGATCATACTTCCACCCCATGCTTTGAATGACCAAATGAATAAGACATTTTTCCTCCCTTTTCTATCCCAAAAATCGTCGGCCTTCTCCCTCCCTTCTAACTGATTTATTTTACTAAAAATTATAAAAATTAATTTGAGCTTTTCTAGTCATAATTTCAAAAATCTGACAAACATAGCAATGATTAGGACAATCCAATGAATCTGTAAAAAAAAAAATGTAAATAGTAACTTGCGGCCCCATAGGCCGCCAGGACAGCTAAAACCTTAGAATTAGGGCCCGGAGATGCCCGAAAGTGAGAAATTATATGATCAATGTTAGAAATTGGTAGGAATAAATATTTTATATTTAGAATTAATTTTCGAGCAATAGTTGATTACTTGGGTACACTGTTTTACCCGTTCAATAAAATTTCGGTGTACGGTTTTTAACATCGTAAAACCTACTTGGCCAAGTAAAGGTGAGCCAATTATCTTGAGCCAATTGGATGGCCAAGATTCATTCTTTGACTTTTAAAACAAATCCTAGCCATTGATTTCTTTTATTATTAGAAAGAATTATACTTTGACTACATTATTAGTATATTTAACTTAAAATACATTAAAGGCCACAAAACTTGTTCTTCAAGATTGCATTCTTGGCCATGAACCAGAAACTCAAGCTTCCATTGTGATTTTTTTCAAAACTCAACTTTCAATGCCCAAAACCTTAGTTTGAAATCACCAAAACCCAAAATCTCCTTCACAACTTATTCTGCTCATCAATACTTATAAATCTATCCGATTAGAATTTAAATCCATCAACTTTTCTCTACCTTGAGTGCTCATAATCTGCTACCTAAGGGAGGGTTTTTTGTTGATTTGGAAGGTTTGAAGTGAAGGAAATCCATCTTGAATCACTCTTGAAGCCAAGATCCTTAAAGCCATTCAAGTAGGGTTTTCTTTGGCCTTTTCTTTCAAAATTTTTCTGAGAATTTCTGATGTGATTAAATCTGAAATTTCTAATTTTATTGGTTGATATTATGTTGATATTGATGTATTAATTTTGATAGAGTGTTTGGATATTGTGAAAAATGATTTTTGATAAAAGAGAAATTGACACATGCTACTGGATTTTCGGATTTTAACAAGACAGAATTTGTTCACAAATTTTCTAGCTTATTTGTGGTAATTTTTATTAGCTATAAAAAAAATTATATGTTGAAAATATCATCATAAGGAAACTCTGATAATTTTCTTGGTTCATGATAAGGAACTTTACTGCCTGAGATAAATCATAAACAGAGAGTCTAACTATGCTACCTGGATTGTGGGAACTGAAGCTCTAAGTTTGTATAATTTTTTTACCATAGTAAATAATTGAATTATCACTTGAACATTTTACAGGGAGTTGATAACATATTGAAGTATAACTGTGATTTTTATTTTGTAGTAGTTCAATCATTTTCTAGGCCTAAAAAGTATGAGAATCTTATTATGAGCTGTGAAAAAGTGGCCTTTGACCACTAAACTTGTATAATTTATTTAATGGTTCAAGAACTCTTTTTGCTTTGATATTTTTACAAGGCCTTGTGGACACATTGAGGTGTCTTGGAGAGTTTTTATAGCCCTTGAAATGGATGTTTGGTATGCATAATAAATCATACCCCTTTGGCAAGAATTCTGCCAACATGCTGTAATTGTGCTTAAATGAACTCAAGTATTGATTTGGTAATTTAATGACTCCTAGTTTAAGTATGATGAGTACAAATGCATGCTATTGAATTTATGGATTAGTTGAGGCATGATTAGAATCATATTGTGAATCAATGCCTATATGTGTTTTATTGCATGCATTTGAAAAAGAAAAGTGAAAGATGCACTGAACTAAGTTCAATAGCAATAAGTAGATCCTTTTGACTTTGTCAAGGGAAAATAGAGTGAGATATGATCCTTTTGACCTTGTTGAGGGCAAATAGATTGATATATGATCCTCTCCACTTTGTCAAGGGCAAATGAAGTGATTTATGATCCTTCAAATTGTGACATATGATCCTTTCGACTTCGTTTAGGGCAAATAGAGTGAGATATGATCCTTTTGACTTGTCAGGGCAAATAAAGATATATGAGGTTCTCTTCGACTTATTAGGGACAATTACAAATAAGTTCACTACATGTAGCATATGCATGATCATGTTATATTTAAAAGTTTGACTAGAATGATTTACTATATGTTCAAGCTTTTTTATATATATGCATTAAGTGGTTGATCATTGAAAGCTATCCACTTCGAAAGTATGATTTGGAACTCTAAAATTGAACCATTGTTATGAAATGCATGATCACTCTTTCTTAATAAACCGAAGTGACTGGGATGATGACGATGACATTGTTATTGTGTAATTAGGGAGTTGCCCTACTGAGAATTGTATAATTCTCACCCCTACTTGTTTGTGTTCCCGTGTCGTCTCCAGGTTGATCCAAAGAACTATGGGCTGTTACACCAAAAGAAGTCAGATTGGCAGTAGTCGGGTGCCTGAGATTGTATCATACGTATTTAGATGTATGTATAAGTGTGTAAATTTAACAAAGAACATATGTGTATTTAGCTCATAGAAGAGCTTCCTTATGTAATCGACTTTATATTAAATAAATGTTTTATCTCTTTGCTATATATTTTGATCGAATTACGCTTAGTTATCATACGCGTTAATCGAATTTGCTATAATTATTTAAGAAAGGTCCACAAATTAATAAGTAACAACTCTCGAGTACAATGTCATGACTTAAGGATGATGTTGCACTTGGGAGGGTGTTACATATTTCAATTCAATTCAAAAAGAAAACACCTTACTTTGAGCCATGCTTAAACCCATGCCTATCATACCTTCAACCATACTTTGAATGATAACATGTAAGAGATATTTTCTTTCCCCAAAGCCATGAGAGGCTACGGTTACCCCTCCCCCTCCATGAGCTCTCATTGTTTTGTTTTTCTATAAATATACATGCTAAAGAACTTGAGTGAACCTTTAGATCATTTGTCAAGTTTTAGTTTTAAGCTTTCTTGTGAGTTCTTTCTTTTTCTCTCAAGTTCTCAAGAAAAGAACTTCTCTTCATCTTCATCTTTTTCATCTCCTCTTTGAATCACAACCTCAAACCACCACACCACAACCTTGAATCATCTTCTAAACACTTGAACCTTCATCCTCAAACACAAACTCACTCAAAAACATATTCCTTCCTTTTTCCCCCACCAAGACCGAATCCTCATCACTATCTTAGGAAGAGTTTTTCTTTTCATTTTCATCTTAAGGACCAAGCCTTTGTCTTCATACTTGGTAGGGAGTTGTTTCAAAGTTTTTATTTTACTTAAGAATGCTTTGTTCTTGAAAGAAAAATGTTGTTTTCATGAACTTCTCTTAGTTCTCTTTTCGGTTCCTTTTCATCTTTTCTTTTTATTTTCGGCCTCAAGGCCTTGTTTATTCTTCATGATAGCTTGATGATGAGTGTCTCTAGATGATAACCTTGTTTTCATCTCAAAGAGACCTCTAAAGCTTGAGGTTTTCTTTCTTTAAAGTTTTATCTATACTACTTAGCTCACTAATGTTTTCAACTTAAGAAAATAATCAAGGATTTCAAAAAGCCCAAGGCCTACCCTTGTCAACCTTAAAGTTGGCCGGCACGTTCTAGAGTTTACTCTAGATAGGTGTGTTAGGTATTTAATAAAGAATATGAAGTAGTTTCCTTCTCGTTTGCTTAATGAAGTTCGGTTCTTTTGTTTCCTTTTTTCTTGAAAATGTTATTTTGAGTTTATTCCTTGAGCTTGATGATGATGTTCAAGAGCTATGAAGTTTCTTTGAAAACTTGGTTCAAGAACTCTAAAGCTCACTTTGGGTGGTTGAGATAAGTTTGGGTTAAGATTATGTTTCTCTAAAAGTCTTGTATGAGCTCTAAGTTAAGATAAAAAGAACTTGCATCCATATTTATCTTTATGTCATCACTAAATGTTGAAGATTAAAGAATGAACTTGTATTCTCCTATTTATGTTTAAGTTATCACTAAATCTCTAAGATAATAATGGACTTGCATAGCATGTTTATTTTATGCTCTCACCTCATAATAATGACTAAAATAAAGTGCATTGCATATTTTAATTTATGTCATCACTTAAGAAATTTAGAGCTCAAAGACTTGCTCATTATTATCTCAAACAAAGTTTGGAAGTAAATATGTTTTAGTTACTTGGTTTTCGGCCAAGGGATGATAATGAACTTAAGAGTAAGGTTCATCTAGTTGCAAGTGCTAAAACCTTTGTTTCATAATTTTCCTAAGCTTAGATGATCTCAAGAAATGTTTCAAGCATGATTTTATGATTTAAATCCCTCTTGACATTAATTTGAAATAGCTACTGCCATTATGTGTTTTATGAAGATTTTAGTAAAATAAATTGTTCTCAAATGAGTTTTAGAAGCTTTGAAAAAGTTCCAAGAGAAACTAGTAATTTATGTATGTTTGAAATGAAAAGTTTATGCTTTGTATGATGATAATGCCACGGTTCTTCCTTGCCTATATGCTCACTGTATGATGATGATTTAATTATGATAGAATGTGTGTTTTCATATACTTTTGATGTTATAATTAATTTGAGAAAGTTAAGACAAGTTAGTAACTAGAAAAGAATTAAATGAGATTTCTAGATCCCTTAGAAATGAGATTTTCTGGATTCTGTTCCAGCAAGGGTATTATTAGTAATGATGGTTTATAATTGGTGTAAATGTGTAGGAATCACTCATAATTGGTTTAGGAATTGATTTTAATACTTTAGGAAAAGGCCAAACTTAGAAAGGGTCAAAGTTGTGACTCCTAGGTACCCGTAATTAGAAAAGTATAGATTATGCACTCTTGAGGTTTAGAATTAATTATGATCATAGAATTGACTGAAGATTACTTAGTTATGAGCCTATAGGTACTGGAGAGGTTAAGTTGTGATGATAGAAAACTTAGACTTCAAGTTTAAGGCCCTAAGGGTCAAAGCATAAAACATTACTAGAAATTTGATGCTTTGAGTTGTTTATTCGAGTATGTTGAGATGATGCATGTGCTTTGATGAGTATGATTGTGTGAATTCAGGCTTGCTATAATGATAAAGATTGAATATGATAGTATATGCATCATGAGTTATTGTGGCATAAAGTAAATTTGAAAGAAATTCGGTATACAGCTATTATGCTGTCGAATTTTCGTCAAATAAAATACTTGAGAATGTTTTTGAAAAGTATACGGGATAAAGTCCTGGGTGACACCGGTTCGACCGAGCACTCCCAGGAACTGAGTCCTTATGTGATGTAGCACTGGGATTTACTTCTCCCACTCCGATTGGGAGGAGGCAAATCTGTGAGGGTATGAGTAGATGCAGCCTACCAAAGCGGACAATTCGTTGTGCACTAGATGCCAGTAGAGCGTTTCAAAGAAGGAAATATTCCTAAGAGAGATGATCCTTAAGAGGATAAGTAAGAACTAGTGACAACTAGTTAAGGTATGAGCTCATAACCTAGATGTTTTAGGGTGGCCCATGATGCTTAAGCATGAGTTCTTAAGTCACAAGTTGAGAAAAGAGAAAAGTTTCACTTGAAGGATTTATATATTGCCACTCTATTGCACTTATGTGTTTTCCTGATGCTATGTTGATTGCCTTGTGGCATAATGTATATTCATGCATTCATGATTTGCTATGATGCATTCACGTATTTAGATTCATATTAAAAAGAACGAACCTTAGATAAATATATTTACGAACTTAATAATGAACCTTATATGCATGCTCACCTCTTTATAATAAACCCAAGGTTCCTGAGGATGTGAACGATGTAACACTAGATAGGAGGTACCCTACTGAGATTCTTTAGCAAGATTCTCACTCCTTTTCTTTCTCTCTCGTTCTCTCACGTCACATCTTCAGATCATGGCAACATTCGTGGTTTTTATTGACACTCTGATGCGGGAAGTGCACTTTGATCCGGATCACGGATCATATGATTTTGAGGGATGATGCACCGTTCGAGTCTTCATGTACGTAGGACGTCCCTTCTCATACCCTGTACAGAGCTACCGATTCTCCCCAACTACTCCCTTTGGCAACAACCTGATCTTCGAGTGCACATGCCCTCGTGATGAGCAGATCCGACGTGCTCGCCCATCCACCTCAGTTGTACGCGACTACCCGGAGTATGTACCTCGATCAAGAAGGTCGGAGATGGACCCATCCTAGGACTAGCCGATGCATATCGACTCGGAGAGTTCTGCCTCTACTTCCTCATTCAGGCGAGAGGGGAATGAGGAGATGATGACGTAGCCAAGGTTATGAGGAGGGCTGAGATGTGCCCTCATCGCGGAGCACATATCCGGCCGCCCCATATCCGTTCCCCCATCCGCTTGTTCACATCCGAGGAGCTCACGCAGTTCCCTTGTTACATGCCCCCATCACCTAAAGATCACCGCCGTCAGTAGTAAAGCATCTCAAGGAGAGCTAGTGCACACACACCACATGTAGTAAGGATAAACCTTCTTTTGTTATGAGGTTATCCACTTTAGGTGCACTAGGGTAGAGGTGTTTTATTTACGTTTCCTTGTACTTTCTTTTCTGTTGTATTTCTTCTTCTGTTGTATTCGTATTACCTTGTACTAAACTAAGTCCCGCCTTCGGGTGGGCATATTATGATATTAATGGAATGTTTCTTTTAATGAGCTATTGATTGTTTCATGTTCCCTTATGCCTTGTTATTGTGTGGTTTATCTTCTTGTCTTACGATGTACGTGGCTTTCTCTTTGCATTTATATTTTAAAAAAAAAAATTTACCCATATTTTTTGCTAAGTATTTTAAAGAAAGATTTTAAAGGAATGAGACTAAGAAGTAATAACCTAATGAATAACCTAAATATGTTCTAGGAATATTGGGTTAAAATTAGGATGTTACAACGGTCATGTCATTTGGTTTGACTAATGCTTCTGCTGTGTTTATGGATTACATAAATAGGATCTTCAGATCCTATTTAGATCAATTCGCAATTGTTTTCATAGATGATATACTCATCTATTCAAAGACTCGTGAGGAGCATGAGCAACACCTGAGGACGATTTTGGAGATTCAGAAAGAAAAGAAGTTGTACACTAAGTTGTCTAAGTGTGAATTCTGGCGGGAGGAAGTTAAGCTTTTAGGACATGTAGTGTCGAAAGGAGGTATTGCCGTGAACCCTAGTAAGATAGAGGCAGTGATGAGTTGGGAGAGACCAACCATGGTAAAAAAAATACAGTGCTTTTTGGGTTTAGCTAGCTACTACTGTAGGTTCATTCAAGGATTTTCCCATATCTCCTTACCCTTGAGCAAGCTTACTAGGAAGAATGCCCTTTTTGTTTGGACCTTGGACTGTGAGAAGAGTTTCCAAGAGTTGAAGGTGAAGTTGACCACCACCCCAGTCCTAGTTTTACCCAATCCCAATGCGCATTACGAGGTGTATTGCGACGCTTTAGGGAAAGGTTTAGGATGTGTGTTGTAACGCCCCGATTTTTCTGTTTGAGCATAAATGACTGAGATGCCCCAGGGGTCATTTTTACCCGAAATTCGAGGATGGTCGACCCGGTGGTCCTCGAAGGGTCAACTCAATATTTGAAGGGGATTAAAAGTGTTGTTATTGATAACAGAGATGAAAATCTCATTTTCCGAACTTTCAGCTCAAAATGGCTAAAATACCCTTATAGCGTTTTATGCGGGTATAAGTGCCGTTTGAGCCCAGAATCTTTTCCGGGAGTTTGGAATGCTAATTATATGTGATTGATGATGATTGTTTAAGTCCAGGAGGTCCTGGGCAGTGTAACGCCCCGATTTTCTGTTGGAGTGAAAATGACCACAATGCCCCTTAGGTCATTTTCGACCCGGAATTAGAGGAAAGCCGATCTAGTAGTACTCGAAGGGCAAACTCAATGTTGAAAGGGGATTAGTTGACTTGTGTGCCTTTCCGGGATCGAAAATCTCATTTTTCGAGTTTTCGGGTCCAAATGGCCAAAACGCCCCTATGGTGTTTGACCCATTTGCAAGTGCTGGATGAACCCAAAACTTTTCCAGATGGTTTTAAAAGGCATTTTTATGTATTATGCGACTTCAGTTTTAGTCCCAGAGGTCTTGGGCAAAATTAGTGCAAAATTACGATTTTGCCCCTAGCTTTGTGTTTTTCAGCTTAATCACACGATTAAGCAAACCTAAGCAATATTAGGCTCTAATCGAAGATTAATTAATTTTCCTAATTAATCTAAGGTCAAAATAATTTATTAAAGTTGATTAGAACTTAAGAATGCTTAATTTCAACTTAAAACCTTATTTTAAATTCAAGATTTCTAGTCATGGAATCTTAAATAGTGTTTTCTCTTTCCAATTCCTTAAATCATGGAATTGTGTTTTCAATTGTTTATTCATAAATAAGTTTTAAATTCTCTAATGATGTATGTGTACTCCTAAACCTTGTCATAAAACTCTTAAACCCCATTCTTAGTTATCTAAACTTATGCTTAATGATTCCTAACCTCGTACCTAAACTAATACACATCTAAACCTATCTTTAACACACAATTAGATGGACAAATTTCTCTCCCCCTTGGTTGTCCAGACCTAGCCGAACCCATACCCCTTCATTTCCATCACATGTGTGAATTTTTACACTCAAAGAACCATGCTTCCACCTTACCATAAACCATACTTTGTCATACAAACACCATGCTTTCATCCATGCTTCATATGACCACTTCTAGAAGACTTTTTCTCTCATTTTTGTGGCTCAAATTCAGCCAGCCCTTTTTGCCTTCTAGAAGGATTATTTTAATTCCAAACAAAGGGAAATTACCATACTTGAAGCCATGCTTTGCATCATAACTTCCATACCACAAACCATGCTTGAATGACAAGTTGTAATGTAACATCCCCAAATTTATAACTAAGATAAATATTAATTTTAATTAGCGATAGCAAAACTAAGAGAATCTGGACAAATGTTATGAAACACAACAAATAGACTACTTAAGTATGTCTAGAGAAAAATGCAAAGAATTTCGAAAATGCCATCACTTAGTGGAAATTATGAAAATGCCCTTGCTATGTAAAGGAAATTACCAAACTACCCTTGCCTTATGAAATGACGAAGATACCCTTACTCTATGAATGGAATTACAAGAATACCACTATCATTGTCTAATTACAAAAATATCCTTGTCTTAGTTAAAGAAATTACTACAATGCCATTTGCACAAATCCCTAGACTTGTCTTTAGACAAGAATGAATCTAAGCCATTGGATTAAGATGATAACACAATAATTTAACCACATACATTATACACATTTCTGAATCACATACATGCACTAAAGGTTAGAAAATCTCCACCAACATCTTTGAACAAAACATTGAGCATTTTCATCCAACATGTTTGCACAAAACATGGAAACATGTTTGCACAAAACATGGAGCATTTTCATCCAACATGTTTGCACAAAACATGGAAACATGTTTACACAAAACATGGAGCATTTTCATCCCAAAATTCAGCCAACATGTTTCCATAAATCATGCTCCAAGTGCTTTCCTTCTTCTATTTTTTTCTCTAATCTTTCCACTATAAATACTCCTCAAACTCTCTTCAATTCAGAAACTCCTTAAGTGTTCTTTCTTTCTTATTCTATCATTCTTCTTATGTTCTTCAAAGACTTCTCTTGATCCTCTAAACTTCATCCAAACACTTAAATCCTAAGTCCAAACTTTCACTAGCCCTCACAAGAGTTACAATCTTTAACTCTAGTGAGAAATATTTTCTTAAGCACTCAAGTTCTAGAGCCAAGATTCAAGGAGGGTCATCCACTCCAAAGACTCTTGTTCAAAGCTTAAGGAAGAAGTGAAGGACCCTTTTTAGACCCTACACAAGAGGTAGGAGTTTCTTCTTTATTTGTTCAAGTATTGTTGGCTTCTAACTTTGCTCATGGACAAAATGCCTCAAACTTGAGTTATTGTCAAAAGTTTTAAATAATTATATTTTTAGAAAACACAACATGTTCTATTCTGCTATGAGTACTTTTATGATGTTATCAAACTCAAATATAACTTAAAAGATTGTATGTGAAACTTGAGTTAATAAAGATAGCTTAAGACATGAACATGGTAGGTGCTGGAATTTCTAGTTATTTCTGGCAGTAGTTACTTCGAAAATTAGTGTTCATAAAATATGAAGGATCTTGAAATGAAAATATTTTTATTATAAACTAGACTCATTGTAGAACACTCTCCAAAAAGAATCACCTAAAACGGAGTTTCCCAGCCCAAGATATAAATTTTTAAAGTAGAGCCTAAGACTGAAACTCTTAATCTGACCTTGTAGTAGTAAAATAGGTGTAACTCACTCTAGAAAAATGCAAATGGACTAATTTCAACTTTGTAGAAAAGCTAACACATCTACAAACACACTTATGTATGCTATGCATAAATTATTACACCACGAAAATACAAAATGAGAGATATATTTTCGGGACAGTGTGCTGAGAAAGTCTTGAAGGTAGCGTGATACTGTGAGAGTGCAATTTGGAAAGGTTCTGGCTAAGGAAAGACTTGGTATTTAAGCGTGTCCATTGTGACCCACCTCTCTTTCCTGGGAATCCTACTATGCACAATTTACAGTTGATTTACACTAATCTAAGATGTTAGTGCTACAAATTTTATTCTAAAAGATGTCAGAACTCTAAATAAAAGATTCAAGTCTTGTAAAGAGATAATTTTAAGGATTTAAGTACAATAATAATCTTCAGGAGATATATATAAAAGTCATAATAAAAATATACAAAGAACCTCAAAAAATATCTTAAAGAATATTAATGTATTAATGGAAATACTAAGAGTACAAAGAAGACTAAGAGAAAAAGATAATACCAAGATATCCATAACCTATTAGGAACACTAGAGACCTAACTTGATAACTTTGGTTGCTTAATATGAATTATCTATGAGAATGTTTACTATGAGATTTACATGATATTGTCTATGTTACATGAAGTGATATACAGAAATGTGAATGTATTGATGAGATATGAAATGATAATGATAAAATGATTTACTGTGCCATGATTTATTAATGTGCATACATTCATGTTTCAAATGAAATAATTAATAGACCAACTCACTACTTAATCCTCTTTGAGGATTAAGGTATTGATGATTTCACTCAATGAGAATAAAAGAAAAACCTGAAAAAGTAGCAATGATAGTCTGGAAAAGTGGACTTGAGCTAAACTCACGGCTTAACCCCCTAAACCGTTGAGATCATGGCAACGGAAAGAAAACCAAAAGGTTGTGGCGACGGCCATGGTATGAGCTCATTACCCTTTTAGGGTGGTCTAAGGCATTGATGCATTCATCCCGTGAGTAATTAAGAAATATGTTGATGAAATAAATGAAAGATGATGATCACTAAACAAGTGAATGTTGAGGATGAGTAATCATGAAATGCATGCAGCTCCTAAATGATTATTGCTTATTAGTGGTTTTACATGATATGCTTATATGTATGCTTGATGAAATACTGAATGGATATTTCTGCTAATATTCAAGATTAGTTTAAAAGTAACTGCGCTTCAGCTAATCACGTTTGTGAAAGTTTAATAATTGAATCCTTACCTGTTCACCTTTTTATAATAAACCCGAAGTGACTGGGACGACAACGATGACACTTTTAGTACAAGTAGGAACTCCAACTGAGAAATCATGTATTTCTCACTCTTATGTTTATTTTCCGTTGTCGTTACTAGAGACAGACGTGTCCACCTAAAGCAACGAAGCTGTAGCTGAGGAAGGAGGTAGCGCGTGAAGATTTCAAACCTTTCAAGTAGAAGATTCCGAGCTTTAGTTGCATTATAGTTTGTGAGAAACAATTAGTAATAGTAGAACTTATATTGTTATTTGTAATAACTTATCAGTATGATATATGCCCTATTGTGACTTATGTATTAAGTGATTATATTCCAGTTTATGTGATAATAGTTCTACACTGTCTCTTATTCCGCTTATTTAATTAAGTGCGCAATGTAACTTGATTATTATCTATAAAAGCGCTATGTATTTCACTTCTCGTTACAGGCTTAAGTTTTCAAAAAAATTAATTTATTTAAGAAAAAAAAAACTTCCACTATTTTTCTAAGTTAATTTCAAAAGAAAATAAATGCAAGGCATAAGTGATAACTAATAGAATCCAAATGTGAACTTAAGCACAGTGGGGTTCTATTAGGGTGTTACATGTAATAGATATTTTTCCTCCCTCAAAGCCCCAAAATTTCGTGCACCTTTCCCCCATCAATGAGCCTCCATTGTTTTTTTTTTTCTATAAATACATGTGTTGAAGAACTTGTGTGAACCTTTAGATCATTTGCTAAGTTTTAGTTTTCAAGCTTTTCCTTGAGTTCTTTCCTTTTTCTCTCAAAAGTTCTAAGAGTTCTTCCTCTTCATCTTCTTCATCTTCTCGTTACATCACCACTTTACAACCTCAAACCACAACGACAAATGATCCTTTAAACACTCAAACACAACTTCACCAAGAACACATCTCCTTTCCTTTCTTTCTCTCAAGGCCGAAGCTACCTCACCTCTCTAGGAGGAGTTGATCTTCTCATTTCCACCCTCAAAATCAAGCCTTGTCTTCACATTTGGTAGGGAGTTGCTTTTAAAACTTTATTTTGGTTAAAAATGAGTTTTCTCTAGTTTTCTCTTGGTTTCTTTTTGAAGCTTTCCTTTGTCTTCCTTTCTTTTTTTTCATTTCGGCCTCTTGGCCTTGTTCATGGCTATGATGGCATGATGATGAGTGTTCATAGATGGTGACCTTGTGTTCACCTCAAAGGAACCTCTAAAGCTTGAGTCTTGTTCTTTATCTAAGTAAAGTTTTTGTTTTTCTTCCTTTTTCTTCTTCTTAGACTTTCAGCCTTCATAGCATCCTCAAAGGTTTTCGTTAAAATTTTTAAAAGTGTCTCTATTTCTATTTTATGTCATAAAAGCATGTGTTTTGGTTGTTATTTCTTTTCACTTAAAGTTTTGCTTTCTTTTAAGAAGCTTGTTCTTTGAGCTTGATGATGATGTTCAAGAACCACCTAGTTCCTTCGAGAACTTGGTTCAAGAACTCTAAAGCTCTCTTTGTGATGAGATAAGTGTTGGGTTGAGGTTTGTAGTTCTCTTTAAAAGTCTCATGTGAGCTCTAAGTTAAGATAAAAGACTTTGCATCCATGTTTACTTTTATGTCATCACTAAATGCTCAAGATTAAAGAATGAACTTGCATCTCCATATTTATGTTTATACTTTCACTAAATCTCTAAGATAATAATGAGTTGCATAGCATATTTATTTTATGTCTTCACCTCTAAATAAAGACTAAAATAAAGTGCATTGCATATTTAGTTTTATGTTACAACTTAAGAGATTTAGAGCTCATAAACTTACCCTTTATTATCGCAAACAAAGGTTTGAAAGTTTTATGTTTCTTAGTTCCTTGATTTCGACCTTGGAAGGTTTGATTTGTTACAAGTACTACAATCTATGTTTCATAATTTTTCTAAGCTTATATGAGTTCAAGAAATGTCTAGAACAAAGTTTTATGATTTTAAAACCTCTTGAGACTAATTTATATTAGCTACTGCCCTTGAAAGTATTTTGATGATTTTAGATGATAAAAATATTTACAAATGAGTTTTGAAAGTTTTAAAAAGGTTCCAAGAGAAACTAGTATTTTATGTGCTTTAGAAACCAAGTTTTATGCCTTTGTATGGAGATGTATTTTCGGTTCTGCCTTGCCTTGATATGATTACTGTTTATGCTGTTTGGATGATGATAATATGAGTATGTTTGTGTATAATTGATGGTAAAATGCATATGTGAAAAATTAGAGAAGTTAGTAACTTGAAAAGAATTAATTTGAGAGTTCTAGATCCCTTAGTAAATGATTTTTCTAGATTCTGTCCAGCATGGTTTAGAAATGATAATCATGGTTTTAAATTAGTTTAAATGTGTAGGAATGACTCATAATTGGTTTAGGACTTGATCTTGATGCCTTAGGAACAAACCGAACTTAGAAAGGGTCATTGTTGTGACTCCTAGGTACCCGTAAAGTTAGAATTTTTAGATTCTGCATTCTTGAGGTTTAGAGATGTTGGTGATCATAGCATTGAGTGAGGAATACTTAGATATGAGCTTCTAGGTACCTGAGAGTTTAGGATATGATGATTTATAACCTAGATTGTGAGTTAAGGACCTTAAGGGTCAATGCATAAGACATTAAGAGATTTTATCGCTTTTAGTTTGGTAATGCAAGTATGATATGTTGATAAGCATGATGTGATGATATATGAGGTGTGATGTGTGATACACGAGCATTATCTATATGAGTTATGATGATGTGATCTTTTATGATGATGCTATGATGATGTAGAAATTGATTATGAATTGTGGAATTGAATGTGTAAGTACATGCATTGTGAGTTGGTGTGCCATGTTATGATGAATTGCATAAATTGTTGAGATGTTATGTCTATCTTGTTTATGAGAATTGAATGAGAGAGAGTATGTATCCCTTCTTTTGCCCTCTTAAAAATCTAGTGAAAACTAGTTAGGTTTGAGCTCATTTAGGCAATATAGGTGTTTACGGTTGGATTTGTGTGTATTTGGTTGGACTTGGTAATGAGAATAATTTGGTGATGAGTATAAATAAAGTTGAGCTCATTCCTAGGCGATAGGGTGTGTTTGGTTGGATTTGGTGATGCGTGTAACACCCTAAATCTTAACCTAATACTACTAGTATGTATTCAGGTTAATCCTTAGAATATTACCTCTTAGTTTCATCTTTTACTTTGAAAATACTTAGCGGAAATATGGGTAAAATTTTTCTTTTTGAATTAAAACCAAAGTGAGAGCCACGCATGATTCTTTGAACGGGAATTCATACAAGTCATATGAGCAAATCATAATAAAACACATAAATAACATGGATACATCAACTGAATATATATATATATATAGATAATGTGCCTACCAAAAGGTAGGACTATTCGGTACATAGAAGAACGGAATACAACTGACAAGTAAATACAAGGAAATCATAAAGCAACACCCATACCCATGTGCACCTAGAGTAGACAACCTCATATACAAAAGAAGGTTTGTCCTCAACTATGTGGCGTGTGTGCACTATCTACTACCCATCCTATGCATCTACTCGTGCTGGTCTGAGTATTGAGGGGTAGAATCGATCCACTCGCGGATCTCGGCGGGAGGGGTCGTACGGATCATAGGAGCATGTCCACCGCGGCGAGGGCGCATGGATGGCCTACCAGCCAACCTCAGCTGAACCACCGTCTCCTCACTCCCGGCTCTCATCAGTGGGGGAGCGGGGCTGGAGCTCCAACTGTACATGTGCGAGGGCGGGTCCTCTGATGGATCCGTCTCCGAATACTGAGTTTGGGGCACGTACTCCGGGTAGTCATGTACGGCTGACGCCTCGGGCAGCATGCGGAGGATCTGCTCGTCGCGTGGTCTAGCTCGCTCGAAAATCGTGTTATGATGGTAGGTGTAACACCCTAAATCTTAACCTAATACTGCTAGTATGTAATTAGGTTAATCTTTAGAATATTACCTCTTGGTCTCATTCTTTACTTGAAAATACTTAGCGGAAATATGGGTAAAATTTTTCTTTTTGGAATTAAAACCAAAGTGAGAGCCACGTATGATTTTTTGAACGGAAATTCAAACAAGTCATATGAGCAATCATAACAAAACACATAAATAACATGGACACATCAACTGATTATATATATAGATAATGTGCCTACCAAAAGGGGCAGGACTATTCAGTACATTGTAAAACGAAATACAACTGAAATGCGAATACAAGGAAATCATAAACGAAAGTACAAGGAAACCATGAAAGCAACACCCATACCCATGTGCACCTAGAGTAGACAACCTCATATACAAATGAAGGTTTGTCCTCAACTATGTGGCATGTGTGCACTAGCTACTACCCATCCTATGCACCTACTCCTGTTGGTCCGAGTACTGAGGGGTGGAATCGATCCACTGGCGGATCTCGGCGGGAGTGGTCGTGCGGATCATCGGAGCGTGTCCACCACGGCGAGGGCGTATGGATGGCCGACGAGCCAACCTCGGCTGAACTACTGTCTCCTTACTCCCGGCTCTCATCGGTGGGGGAGCGGGGCTGGAGCTCTAACTGTACATGTGCGAGGGCGGGTCCTCTGATGGATCCGTCTCCGAGTACTGAGTCGAACACGTACTCGGGTAGTCGCATCTGGTGGCGCCTTGGGCTGCATGCAGAGGATCTGCTCGTCGCGTGGTCTGGCTCGCTAAAAAATCATGTTATGATGATAGGGAGCAGTCGGGGTGAAGCGGTAGCTCCGTACTGGGTGCGCGAAGGGTCGTCCCATAAACATAAATACTCTGACAGTCCAGCGACCCTCAAAATGATATGACCCGAGTGCTGGGTCATGGTGTAGCTCCCACGTCGGGGTGCCGATGAAGAGTACGAAAGTCGCCATCTGAAGATGTGATGGAAGAAAAGAGAGAGGGAATGAGAATCTTCTAAAAGAATTCTCAGTAGGGCAATCCCTAACTAAGTGACATCATCACATCCTCAGGAACCTTGGGTTTTATTTCTAAAAAGTGTGCATGCATGTAAACTTCTTTTAATTTTCTAAAGTATTAATTATCCAAGGTCCGTTATATTTTACAATGCTTCTTATGACTAAGCATGGAACATACTAATGACATGAATGCATCATAAAGGTAAGCCAATCAATAGAATAACTAAGAAACATCATAACATTGGCATAAGGTGATAGGTATAGCACATGTGACATTTTAAACATTAACTTTCATCTCATGGGGCCACCCTAAAACATCTCTAGGTTATGAGCTCATACCTTAACTAGTCGTCACTAGCTTTTACTTATCCTATGATAAGCGTAACATAATCCCGACTTAAAGTACGGGCTAGGGGGCAATTTAAGGATCACCTCTTAGGGTCATTTCCTCTTTGAAACGCTCTACTAGCAACTAGTGCATCATAGTATTGTCCGCTTTGGCAAGCTCTATGTCAATACCCTCACGGATTTGTTTTCTTGGGGGTGCTCGGCTAAACCGGTGTCACCCAAGAAGGCGTCTCAGTGTTGTGTCACATTTAAGTTCTCATGATTTTCAAAAAGACCATTTTCTAAGTTCCTCAAATTTGATGGAAATTCGTGACATGGCGATGGGCAATTTCCTCAAATTTGCTTATGCCATGAAAACATATAGGACATACACAAACATTTCTTATGGGGTATAGCATATCATCATGTAAAACTTCGTTATAGCACATATCAACTTATCATAGACAAAACTCATGCATCATATATCATAAATTAATCATCATAAAAGCTCAAGATGTTTTAATGTCTTATGCATTGACCCTTAAGGTCCTTAGCTCACGTTCTAAGTTATTAATCATCAAACCTAATCTCTTGGGTACTTATGAGGTTATAACTAAGTATTTCTCACCTCACACTATGATCAAGAACATCTCTAAACCTCAAGGATGCAGAATTTAAAATCCTAACTTTACGGGTCCCTAGGAGTCTAGCAGTGACCCTTTCTAAGTCCGGTTTGTTCCTAAGGCTTCAAGATCAAGTCCTAAACCATTTATGAGTCATTCCTACACATTTAAACTAATTTAAATCCATGATTAGCATTACTAAACCTTTCTGGACAGAATCCAAAAAATTCAAACATTAAAGGATCTAGAACTCTCAAATTAATTCTTTTCTAGTCTCTAACTTATCTTATCTTCCACATAAGAGTTTTAACATTATTTTTACTCAAACATAAGCATATTATCATCATTAAAACAGCACATACAGTGGCAAATAAGTAGCAAGGCAGAACCGAAACATACACTCTCCATAAAGGCATAAAACACAATTTCTAGAGCACATAAAATACTAGTTTCACTTGGAACCTTCTTAAACTTTCAAAACTCATTTATAAACAATTTTAACATCTGAAATCATAAGAATATTTAAAAGGGCAGTGACCAATTCATCTTTGCCTCAAGAGGTCCTAAATTCTAGAAACTTAGTTCTATGTATTTCTTGAACTCATAAAAGCTTGGAAAAATTATAAAACATGGTCTTCAATACTTAGAAACATCAAGACCCCTTAGGGCCAAAATATGAATCAAAGGAAATAAATATTTTTAGACCTTTGTTTGAGACAACAATGGGCAAGTCTTTGAGCTCTAGGTTCATTTAGGTGATGACATAAAAATAAACATGCTCATGCACTTATTTTAGGTTCCATTAGAAAGTAAAGTGATAGCACAAAGTAAATATGAATGCAACTCATTATTATCTTGGTATTAAGTGAGAACTTGAAATATAAACATGATAATGCATAGCTTGAAATATAAACATGATAATGCAAGTTCATTCATTATCTTGGTATTTAGTGATATCAAGGAAGTAAATATGATATGTAAAGCATAAAGTAAACATGTGCAAGGTTCATTTTATGGTTAACTAGAGCTCATTAAAGACTTTAACAAGATAACAACCCAATACAATATCTCAAAGATCAAAATACCAAAACCGAAAGTCTTTACAAAGAAAAGGAAAGTGAAACTAAGTCAAGTTCTTTATTAAATACCCAAAAACCCCTATCTAGAGAAAAATCTCTAGAACGTGCCGGCCAACTTTAAGGTTGACAAGGGTAGGCTTGGGCTTTTAGAAATCCTTAGATTAATTTTCTTAAGTTGAAAAACCATGTGAGCTAGATATCATATAGATGAAGTCATAAGGAAAGGAAAACTCAAGCTTTAGAGGTTTCTTTGAGATGAACACAAGGTCATCATCTAGAAACTTTTATCATCAAGCTATCATGTTTGAGAAGAAAAGGCCAAGAGGCCGAAATGGAAAAAGAAAAGGAAAATAAGGAAAGCTCAAAAAGAAACCAAGAGAAAACTAGAGGAAACACATCTTTTGAGTAAAACAAAGTTTGAAAAGAAACTCCCTACCTAGAGTGAAGACACAAAGCTTGAACTTTTGAAAAGAAAAACAAGATGATGAGCTCCTCCTTGGTGCTTGATGGTTTCGGCCCAGAGGAAGCAAAAAGGTTGGAGTTGTGTTTCAAGTGAGGTTGTGTTTGAGGTGTGGTGTTTGAGAGGTTTGATGATGGTTCAAGGTTATAGGGTGGTGTTTCAAGGTTAAGAGATGATGAAGAGATGAAGAGAGGATGAAGATGAAGATGAAAAGAAAGGAAGAACTCTCTTGAAACTTGAGAGAAAAAGAAAGAACTAGCAAGACAACTCTAAAATTCTAAACTTAGCAAATGCTTCAAAGTGCAACTAAGCTATCACAAGCATCCTATTTATAGAAAAACAAACCCATGGGCTCACCAAGGGAGGGAGTGGGCGTGTGGTCTTGGAGGGAAAAGGGGGAGGAAAATATCTCTTTGATTGTGTCATAGAAGCATGGTTTGAAGTATGGAAGCTATGCTACAAAGTATGGCTTGATGTGAGTTAATTTCCTATCAATTTTTGATGAAATTAGGCTTCTAGAAACAATGCATGGCTGGAACTTTTCCAGCCACAAATAAATGGAGAAAATGAGCTATTTTAATTAGTTATTTACTTGGAAAATCAAGCTTGATTGAAAGTTATGACAAGGTATAGTGTATGTGACTTGAGGTATGGCCTTGGAGTGTTGAAAAATTGAACATGTGATGCATATGGGAGGAGGACAGCTTCGGCCAGGCCTTGGGCAGCAGAGAGGAGGTGAGTTTTGATCATTTAATTGGGTGTTAATGGTAGGTTTAAATGTGTATTAGCTTAGGTACAAGGTTAGGAATAATTAAGCTTAAGTTTAGGTGACTAAGAATGTGATTTAAGGATTTTATGACAAGATTAGGAGTGCTCATACATCATTAGAGAATTTTAAACTCATTTATAAATAAACAATGTGTAACACAATTCCATGATTTAAGGAATTGGAAAGAGAAAACACTATTCAAGATTCCATGACTAGGAGTCTTGAAATTAAAATATGTTTTTAAGTTGTAATTAAGCACTTTTAGGTTATAATCAACTTTAATAAATTATTTTGACTCAAGATTAATTAAGGAAATTAATTAACCTTCGATTAGAGCCTAATATTTCTTAAGTTTGCTTAATCACGCGATTAAGCGTAAAAACACGAAACGAGGGGCAAAATCGTAATTTTGTACTAATTTCGCCTGGGATCTCCGGGACCAAAACTAAAGTCACAGTCTACATAAAAACGCCTTTTAAAATCATTTGGAGAAGTTTCGCGTTCATCCGGCACTTGCAAACGGGTAAAACACCGCAGGGGCATTTTGGTCATTTTGACCCGAAAACTCGAAAAACAAGATTTTTGATCCCGGGAAGGTATACAAGCCATCTAATCCCCTTCCAACATTGAGTTTGCCCTTCGAGTACTGCCGAACCGGCTTTCCTCGAATTCCGGGCTGAAAATGACCTTAGGGGCATTTTGGTCATTTCCACTTTTAACAGAAAATCGGGGCGTTACAGTAGGGGGCAGTCGGGGTGAATCGGTAGCTCTGTACTGGGTGTACGAAGGGTCGTCCCATAAACATGAATACTCTGACAGTACAGCGACCCTCAAAATGATATGACCCGAGTGCTGGGTCATGGTGCAGCTCCCACGTCGGGGTGTCGATGAAGAGTACGAAAGTCGCCATCTGAAGATATGACAGAAGAAAAGAAAGGGAATGAGAATCTTCTAAAAGAATTCTTAGTAGGGCAATCCCTAAATAAGTGACGTCATCACATCCTCAGGAACCTTGGGTTTTATTTCTAAAAAGGTGTGTATGCATATAAACTCCTTTTAAGTTAGTTTTCTAAAGCATTAGTTATCCAAGGTCCGTCATATTTTACAATACTTCTTATGACTAAGCATGGAATATACTAAGACATGAATGCATCATAAGGATAAACTAATCAACAAAGTCACAAAAACGTTATAATAGTGGCATAAGTTGACAAGTATAAATCTCATAATAACTTTCTTGGTTTTTCATAGCATATGCGACATTTCAACTTTAACTTTATCTCATGGGGCCACCCTAAAACATCTCTAGGTTATGAGCTCATACCTTTAACTGGTCGTCATTAGCTCTTACTTATCCTATGATAAGCGTAACATACATAATCCCGACTTAAAGTACGGGCTAGGGGGCAAATTAAGGATCACCTCTTAGGGTCATTTCCTCTTTGAAACGCTCTACTAGCAACTAGTGCATCATAGTATTGTCCGCTTTGGCAAACTCTGTGTGAATACCCTCACGGATTTGTTTTCTTAGGGGTGCTCGGCTAAACCGGTGTCACCCAAGAAGGCGTCTCAGTGTTGTGTCACATTTAAGTTCTCATGATTTTCAAAAAGACCTTTTTCTAAGTTCCCCAAATTTGATGGAAATTTGGCAGCATGACGGCTGTAGACCGAATTTCCTCAAATTTGCTTATGCCATGAAAACATATAGGACATACAAACATTTCTTATGAGCTATAGCATATCATCTTATAAAACTTCTTCATAGCACATACATCATCACATAATCTTTCTAATCATGTAAAAACTTCTTCATAGCATATACATCAAACTCATCATAGATAAAGCTCACGTATCATATATCATATTTACATAAATTAAGCATCATAAAAACTCAAGACTTCTTAATGTCTTATGCATTGACCCTTAAGGTCCTTAACTCACGTTCTAAGTTATTAATCATCAAACCTAATCTCTTGGGTACCTATGAGGTTATAACTAAGTATTTCTCACCTCACACTATGATCAAGAACATCTCTAAACCTCAAGGATGCAAAATTTATAATCCTAACTTTACGAGTTTCTAGGAGTCACAACAATGACCCTTTCTAAGTCTAACTTGCTCCTAAGGCATCAAGATCAAGCCCTAAACCAATTATGAGTCATTCCTACACATTTAAACTAATTTAAAACCATGATTATCAAATCTAATCCTTGCTGGACAGAATCCAGAAAATTCAATAATTAAGGGATCTAAAACTCTCAAATTAATTCTTTTCTAGTTTCTAACCTAGCCTATCTTTCACATATGAGTCTTAGCATTATTTTTTACTCAAACATAAGCATATTATCATCATTAAAACAGAACATACAGTAGCAATAAATGGCAAGGTAGAATCGAAATGTGCATCTCCATAAAAGGCATAGAAGACAATTGTTTTAGCACATAGAATACTAGTTTCTCTTGGAACCTTTTTAGAACTTTCAAAACTCATTTATAAACGCTTTTGTCCTTTAAAATCAAAAAAATACTTGAGAGGGTAGTAGCTAGATCATTTTCACCTTGAGAGGTTCTAAATTCATAAAACTTAGTTCTACATATTCCTTATACTCATATAAGCTTAGAAAATTTATGAAACACATTTTTAATGCTTGGAAAACTTAAAACCTCTTAGGGCCGAAATCTCAACTATGGAAAATAATTATTTTAGACCTTTGTTTGAGACAACAATGGGCAAGTCTTTGAGCTCTAGGTTCATTAAAGTGATGGCATAAAGATAAACATGCTTATGCACTTGTTTTAGCTTTTATTATAAAGTAAAGTGAGAGCATAAAATAAATATGAGATGCATCGTATTATTATCTTTGATATTTAGGTGAGAACTTGAAATGTAAACATGATAATGCATAGCTTGAAATATAAACATGATAATTCAAGTTCCTTTATTATTTTGGTACTTAGTGATAGCAAGGAAAATAAACATGATGTTCAAGGCATAAAAGTAAACATGATGCAAGGTTCATTTTATGGTTAGCTAGAGCTCATTCAAGACTTTAACAAGATAACAACCAAACACATATCTCATTACAAAGAGAGCTTTAGAGTTCTTGAACCAAGTTCTCAAAGGAACTATGAGGCTCTTGAACTTCATCACCGAGCTCAAGTAAATCAACTTTCAAAACAAAACAAAATCTCAAAGATCAAGGAATCAAAACCGAAAACCTTACAAAAAGGAAAAGGGATTGAAACTAAGTCAAGTTCTTTATTAAGTGCCCAAAACCCCTATCTAGAGAAAAATCTCTAGAACGTGCTGGCCAACTTTAAGGTTGACAAGGGTAGGCTTGGGCTTTTAGAAATCCTTAGATTAATTTTCTTAAGTTGAACCATGTGAGCTAAATCTCATATAGATGAAGTTATAAGAAAAGGTAAACTCAAGCTTTAGAGGTTTCTTTGAGATGAACACAAGGTCATCATCTAGAAACTCTCATCATCAAGCTATCATGCTTATAATTATGGCCTCATGGCCGAAATAAAAGGAAAACAAAGAACCAAGGAAAAGTTTCAAAAGAAATCCAAGAGAAACTCCCTACCAAGTGATGAAGATGAAAGCTTGAACTTGAAAAGGAAAATGAGAAGAGCAACTCCTCCTAAGGTGGTGTGATGGCTTCGGCCAAAGAGAAAGAAAAGGAAAGGAGATGTGTTTTGAGGAAGCTTGTGTTTGAGGTTTAGTGTTTAAGAGATTTGATGATGATCTAAGGTTAGGATATGGTGGATTGAAGTGGTGAGGTGATAATATGAAGAGAGGATGAAGATGAAGAGAAAGAACTCTTGGAACTTTGAGAGAAAAGAAAAGAACTAGCAACATAACTCTAGAATTCTAAACTTAGCAAATGCTTCAAGGTGCAACTAAGCTATCACAAGCATCCTATTTATAGAAAAACAAAACCATGGGCTCACTAAAAAGAAAGAGTGGCCATAGCATTGGAGGGAAAAAGGGAGAGAAAAATATCTCTTACACATGGTCATTCAAGCATGGTTTGAAGTATGGAAGGTATGATGCAAAGTATGGCTTGATGTGAGTGAATTTCCTATCAATTTTTGATGAAATTAAGCTTCTAGAAACTTGTCATGGCTGGAACTTTTCCAGCCACAAATAAATGGGAAAAACGGATTGTTTTAATTATTTATTCATGTGGAAATTCAAGCTTGATTGAAAGTTATGACAAGGTATGGTATATGTGACTTGAGGTATGGCCTTGGAGTGTTAGAAAATTGAACATGTGATGCATATGGAGGCTTGGAGGTTTTGGCCAGACTAGGGACAGCATGGGGGAGGTGTGTTTTGATCATCTAATTGGGTGTTAATGGTAGGTTTAAATGTGTATTAGCTTAGGTACAAGGTTAGGAATAATTAAGCTTAAGTTTAGGTAGCTAAGAATGTGTTTTAAGGATTTTATGACAAGATTAGGAGTACTCATACATCATTAGAGAATTAAAAACTCATTTATGAATGAACAATGTGTAACACAATTCCATGATTTAAGAAATTGGAAAGAGAAAACACTATTCAAGATTCCATGACTAGGAGTCTTGAAATTAAAATATGATTTTAAGTTGTAATTAAGCACTTTTAGGTTCTAATCAACTTTAATAAATTATTTTGACTCAAGATTAATTAAGGAAATTAATTAACCTTCGATTAGAGCCTAATATTGCTTAGGTTTGCTTAATCACACGATTAAGCGTAAAAACACGAAACGAGGGGCAAAACCATAATTTTGCACTAATTTCGCCCGGGACCTCCGGGACCAAAACTAAAGTCATAGTTTACATAAAAACACCTTTTAAAACCATCTGGAGAAGTTTCGAGTTCATCCGGCACTTGCAAACGGGTAAAACACCGCAGGGGCGTTTTGGTCATTTTGACCCAAAAACTCGAAAAATGAGATTTTCGATCACGAGAAGGTACACAAGTCATCCAATCCCCTTCCAACATTGAGTTTGCCCTTCGAGTACTACCAGACCGGCTTTCCTCGAATTTCGGGCCGAAAATGACCTTAGGGGCATTTTGGTCATTTTCACTCTAACAGAAAATCGGGATGTTACAATGCGTATAAATATCGACAGGCACGGTGTTTACGGTTGGATTTGGTGATGAGAAAAGAAGGTGGCCTTTGAGAGAAAGAACTCAAGAGTTCGGACGTGAGAAAAGAGATGCGATGTCTCTTTTCAAGTCACATAGTCATGAGTAATGAAAGAACTAATCCTAAGTTACCCTTTCTTTGCCCTCTTAGAAATCTAGTGATGACTAGTTAGGTTTGAGATTGTTTGGTTAAGCTCAATCCTAGGCGATAGGGTGTGTTTGGTTGGTTTTGGTGATGCGTATAAATATCACTGGGCACTGGTGTTTATGGTTGGATTTGGTGATGAGAAAAGAAGGTGGTTCTTCAGGAGAAGAACTTAAAAGTTCAAGTATGAGAAAAGAATAGAGGAAAGTTATGTACCGTTTATGCCACTTATCTGTTACTTGATGTCATGATTTTATTGAATTGTTTGCATAATGTATTGCCATGCATTCATCCAATATCTGTGGAATTCATATCATTAAGATCCATATTAAAAGGTACCCACTTCGGATAAATAGATTTGAGAAGTTTAAAAGTTAAACCTTATGCATGACCACCTTTTTATAATTAAAACCGAAGTGGTTGGGGACGATGACGATGACACGTGTGTTAGAGTCGAAAATCCCTACTGAGAATCTTGAATAAGTGTATCATCCCTCTCTCTTTTTATCTTCTGTGTCGTCCCCAGATGAAGATGATGGTGCATCTCGTGACCTATACTAAGGCGTGGGCGTAGGGCATGTGCTACGAGTTGGATCAGTGGGATGGAACGGAAGTGCGGAGATGCCGCTTTAGATTTATATACCTATAAATTTGTATTTCTTTTGATGTGACAATAGGACTATGATAGTCGTAAATTATGTATCTATGATGATATGTTTATGTTGTGATGTAATGAACAGTGTTTGTGTTTTGTGACCATGAATGATATGATATCCATTTCCTGTATGTTAGTCTTCGTTACGTTATACGCGGTTCTCACTTTGATTTTATGTTTCAAAAAACAAATTTACCCGTATTTCTGCTAAGTATTTTCATAAAAGAGTGAGACTAAGAAGTAATAACCTAATGTGTTCTAGAGTATTGGGTTAAAAATTACGATGCTACAGGCAGTGTTCGTGCAAAATTACTATTTTGCCCCTGAAATAGTGTACTACGGGCTTAATGACATAATTAAGAAAACCTAAGCAATATTTCGATAATTAAGCTAGAGTAAACATAATTTATTAAGGTTGATTAGATCCCAAGATTGCTTAGATTAACTTAAAACTCTTTCTTGAAATCAAGATTGCATGTCATGGAATCTTGAATAGTGTTTTCTCTCTCCAATTCCTTAAATTAAGGAATTATGTTTGTGAATGATTATGTCATAAAATGACTTTTGATTCCAATAATGAAGCAAGACCACTCCTTAATCATGTCTTAACACCTCTAATTACCCATCACTTTACCTAAACACTTACTTACAAACTCCTAATCAAAAACCTAATCAAAGATACACCTAAACACACCTCTAAACCACAATTAAATGAAACATTTTTCCCCCTTGGCTACATAGGGCCGAAGCCCTCCTCCCCATATTCATCACATGTTGAATTATTTTGCACACAAAGAACCATACCTTGAGCCATGCTTTGAGCCATACCTTGAACCATGCCTTGAACCATGCTTTGAACCATACCTAGCCTCCCCTTTGAATGACCATTTGAAGGAGATATTTTTCCTCTTCTATTTTACCTATCTTAAGAGAACTTAGTTCCATTTGCTCATTTTCTAGTTGTTGTCTTAAGGAAATTCCTCTAAGCTTTCTTTCTTTCCTCAAAGAACTCAAGAGTTCTCTTTATTCTCATCTTCTTCATCTTCCTCAAAGAACCACCCTCTTGTAACGTCAAACCACCACACAACGACCATAGATCATCATCCAAACACCTGAACTCTTATCTACATACACAAAGCTCACACAAACACATTTCCTTCCTTTTTCCTCCTTCTTGGACGAACCCACACATCACCTTGCAGAGGAGTTTTCCTTCTCATTTCTTTGCAAAGAACAAGCTCTTTTTCTTCCCAACAAAGAAACACCACTTGGTAGGGGTTTTTGTTCCTAAAAACTTTATCTTTTACTTGATGTTTTGGTATGAAAAGTTCTAGTTTCTCTTAGTCTAAGCTCTTTTCCTCTCTTTTTATTTTTGGCCATGAAGCTTGGTTTTGAAAAGAAAAATTTTAGCTTGATGATGAGGATTCAAGATAATGATCTTGTGGTTATCATTTGAGAAACCTCTAAAGCTTGAAACTTAGTCTTGATCCTAAAAACATTTTGGCTTTTCCTTTCCTTTTACCTTTATTTTGATTTCAATTTTCCTTTTTCCTTTTTCCATGATAGATTTTGGTTATCAAGAAATGTTGATATTTGATTTGTTCTCTTGATCCATTTCCTTGAGCTTGATGATGATGTTCACATCATAAGGTTTCCTTGAAACCTTGGTACAAAGAACTCTAAACTCACTTTGTCTTGCTAACACAAGTTTGGGGTTGAGGCACATACTACTTTAAAGTCTTGAATGAGCTCTAGTAAAGAATAAAATGAACTTGCATCCATGTTTAAGTTTATGCTTTGCATAGCATGTTTTCTTTCCAATGTTATCACTAACTTCTCAAGAATAAAGAAATGAACTTGCATTCTCATGTCTAAATTTCAAGCTTTGCATTTCATGTTTATATTTCAAGTCATCCCCTAAACTCTAAAGATAAGAATGAACTTGCATCTGATATTTACTCTCTCACTTTACTTTTATAATGGAGAATTAAATAAAGTGCATAGCATGTTTAAGTTTTTGTCATCACCTAAAGATCCTAGAGCTCAAAGACTTGCCCTTTTATCTCAAGTAAAGTTTGGACAATGGAAGCATTCCATGAATGCATGATTTCAGCCTTGTGATGATGATGGACTTAGTATAAGTTTCATCTATTCACAAAGGTCAACAAACTATGTCTTACGATTTTCTCAAGCAAAGGAAAGCTCAAAGAATGCTATGAGTATAATTTTATGATTTAAAACTCACTTAAGAATGTTTTAAAAATAGCAACTACCGTGGCATCATATTTTTTGGATTTTAATGAAATAAAATGATTTATAAAGAGTTTTAGAAGTTCTAAAATGATTCCAAGAGAAACTAGTGACTTATATGCATTAAGGATGTGATTTTATGTGTTACTTTGAATCAAATATTTCGGTTACTGCCTTGCCATGTTGACTACTGCATGATGTTGTTTTGATGTGTTAGAATTTGTAAAAATTATGTTTAATTGAAGTAGAAATTATTTTATGAATGTTAAGAAAAACTAGTAACTAGAAAAGATCAAGAATGTGAGTTTTAGAACCCTTAGAACTCAAGATCATGGCTACTATTTTAGGATGAATAAACTAGAGATAAAATTGTTTTAGAAGTATAGGATTAATTCCTAAAGGTAGTAACAATTAGATTTAGTACCTTAGGAAAAGCCAAAACTTAGAAAGGGTCAAAGACGTGTCTTCTAGACACTTGTAATCAAAATATAAAGATTCTGCCCATTCTGCCTAGGGCTGTTTGGAGCTGTTCATAAGCATAAAAATTAGTAAGAATCACTAGTTTTGATCCCTTAGGTGTATAAAAGACCTAAGTTGGATGCTAGGTTAATTAGACTGTAAGATTAAGACCCGTAAGGGCCAAAAGCATAAGATAGTGTGAGATAGGGGAGACATTGAGAGCTAGTATTTGCAGTGAATGTATGCTTGCTCATGTGTTACTGTGAGTATAACATATGCATTAGGTGAGCCAGGTCCTTTACTTTGGCATTCTGGGTAGGAGCATGCTTATTGTTTTGCGAAAGTGTTGATGATGTGTGCATATGGACATATGAACTTGAGACATGAGCTTTGTGTTAATTGTGGCATGCTATGATTATAATGGATTGAGAAGCATGATTTACCTGAAATTAATGAGCATGAAGCATTAAGTGAAATGTCATGATCATATCTGAAGCCATGTGTTTATGTTGCATTTTTGCATAGCATGCCGAGACGCATTCCTCCCGCTACAGTGGGGAGGAAGCAAAACCGTGGGGGGTATGGACATCAAGCCTACCAAAGCGGACAATATTACTGTGCACTGGATGCCAGTAGATGCGTTTCAAAAAGGAAATGGCCCTATAGACTCCCCGAATTAAAAGTTATGATAGGTGATCCTTAAGCCCCCTAACCCGCACTTTGGGAGTCAGGATAACTTTATCTTAGGATAAGCTGAAACTAGTGACGACTAGTTAGGTATGAGCTCATAACTTAGAAACTCTCAAAAGAGAGAAGTTGTTAAGGTAGCCCCATGAGATAACAATTGATAAAAGGAATAAGTGCACATGAAAGTTATATGTTTCTTTATGATATGTTTAACCGATATGTGCATAATGTTTCTGTCATACATCCATATTATGATATGTTGCATTCATAATATCAAGATGCATCCTAAAATAAACGGACCTTGTATAATTTTGTTTAAAACCTAATAATGAACCTTATGCATGCTCACCTTTTAAATAATAAACCCAAGGTTCCTGGAGACGTAGACGATGACAGCAGGATAGGAGGATTTCCTTACTGAGAATATTTATTAAGATTCTCACTTCCTCTATCTTTCTTTCTCTCTTTCTTTCTTTCTATTACGTCTTCAGAGGACGATGCCTTCGTTCATGATCTTTGTTGATACTCAAGTATGGGAGGTACACTACGACCCGAGTCACGTTCGTACTACTTTAAGGGTCATTATGCTATGCGTATTTTTGCATACATAAGACACCCTTTTGCCTACCCGGTTTCCAGCTTCAGATTCACTCCCACTTCCCTCTATGGTGATGATTTGATCTTTGAGCACACTCGACCCCGCGATGAGCAGACTTGACGTGGTCACCCGTGGCTTTGGTAGCTCACTATTACCCTATGTATGTTCCCCGTTCTAGGCAATCAGAGACTAACCCATCTGAGGACATAGGTAGAGGCAGTGAGGACACGGTGAACCAGGCTAGGCTAGCCTGACGGCTAGAGATACGTCCGTGCTGCAAAGGCCATGTTCATCCCCTGTTCTGCCTGCATACACCCGAGGAGCTTGTCCAGTTCATTGGGTACGTACTCCCTTCGCCGGAGGATCAGCATTGCCAGTAAATCTCGATGGAGGACCCGTTTGAGTGCTCGAGCTATCACACGAATCTCTTTTTCATGTTGTATCTTTTGTTAGGGGTATCTTTAGTTTTGAGCACTCATAGGACTAGTGAGAAGGAGCTGTAGATGGCATTTGGTGATTTTATGTTCCATGTATTTTCTGTTTCCATGTATTTACTGCTTTCATGTATTTCATTCTGTTGATTTTATGTATCGAAAGCTCAGCCCACTATGTATAGGTGTGACTTCGCTTATTATAATTCCTGTTGTATTATGAACTATGCTATTTAATATAATTGTGTTTCATGTTCATGAATGTTGTGTTTTAGATATGTGTATATATGATATGCTTTCCCTATGTACCTTGATTGTACTTAGTGTACGATTTATGTTAGTACACACGGCTCACGTTTTATTTATGTTTCAAAAAAAATATACCCATATTTTTTGCTAAGTATTTTCATAGAAAGAAGTCAAAGATTGAAACAAAAGAGTAATAACTAATAATTAACTGTAATATGTCCTAGGCATATTGGGTTAATGATTAGGGTGTTACATTTTGATATTAAAGCCGTTCGATTCTCACAGAGCCTGAGGATTGGACTGGCCATGATTTTTAAGCATGATGTGATAATTATGTCATGTATAGTGCTTAGATACTAGAGATAAGCTATAGGTTGATATGCATCACCCCTGTCTGTTTATGTGTGCCATGGTAACTAGCTCATCTAGCATGGAATGTTGAGCCTGATCACCTCAGCATTTATTGTCTTGTGTGTTTAGGAACCAATGGCACCCATATTACAGAATAGGGCTACAAACGAAGGGAATCAAGACAATGAGACCGCAACGGCTGTTAAGTAGATGGCGAGAGCCATGGAACACATGTTCGATTGCATGAATCAATAAGGAGATGCTGGACGTGCTCCCCTAACCACCGAAGTATTAGAACAAGCTCGATTCGGAGAGTTCGCAAGGCGAATCCACCAACATTTAGAGGAGCCATGAACCCGAAAAAGTTGACGAATGGATCAAGAACCTAGAGAATATTTACTCTGTGGTCGCTTATTCAAAGGAGCAGAAGGTCACTTTTGCCGCTTACATGATGGAGTTAGACGCCAATTTCTGGTAGGCCGGTACTCGACGACTGCTAGAAGCTTCTCGTACTGCAATCGACTGTGAGCTGTTCAAGATATACTTCTACGAGAAGTACTTCCCCGAGTTAGTGAAGAATGCGAAAGACATCGAGTTCATTCAACTGACCCAGGGAGGGTCAACCGTTGCCTAGTACATGGCGAGATTTGAATAGCTAATCAAGTTCTCACGAGTTTTCCAAGGAAATCCCAACAAGATTTGGAAGTGCATTAAGTACGAGGTTGGACTGAGGGCAAAACTTAATGTAGCTGTTGCACACATGTAGATTAGGGATTTCCCTACCCTGGTCAACAAGTGTCGCATCATCGAGGAAGGGCATAAGAAGTTGAGTGCCACGAGGACGGAACACACCAGGGGGCTAGGACTTCAAGCCCCGAGTTTCAAGCCGCAACACCAGAATCAATCCATAACCTACTTCAACTCGTAGTACAATCAGCAGATAAAGCCGTAGCACAACCAACAACAACAACAACACCAAAAGATGCACTTCAATCCGCAATCCAAGCCACAATCATGACCACCGTTCAAGCACAACGGCCGCCAAAACAACCATCACCAAGGAGGATCAAGTGGATCCAAAAACAAAGCACCTCAAGGAGCCCTTGCTGCTTTTCCCAAACTCGCACCTGTTGTGGATTGTCAAAGGTGTGGGAAACCGCTTGGAGATCGCCCATACTTGGTTGGGCAAGGAGCTTGCTACAAATGTGGGAAGCCCGACCACTTTGTGAGGAAGTGCATAGAGCGGAATCCGAGGACCCCAAACCCCCGTCCACAACACCAGGGGAGAGTCTTCACCTTCAACGCAGAAGACTCGACGAAGTCCAAAAGCCTCATAGAAGGTACGTCTAAGATAAACGGTAGGACCTTAATTGTACTATATGATTCTTGTGCAACTCATTCTTTCATATTACATGATAGTGTTAGGTCCCTACAATTGCATGTGACAGAACTTCCTTTTGAACTAACTATTTCCACACCCACTGGTAAACCTATTAAGACCTTCAAATGTTGTTTAGTCTGTCATTTTCTTACTGAGGGTAGCCTTTCATTTTAGACTTGGTTTGTTTGCCCATGAGTGGTTTAGACATAATTCTTGGCATGGATTGGCTTTATGCCAACTGTGTGATGTTAGATTGTTACACAAAGTCTGTCATTTTCCTTCTAATCCCTAGTGAGCCTAGTAGGTCTTTCAAACTCTATTTAAACACGGTAGAGGTTAACTATCATGGGGAAGAGAGTAAGGGATATGTTTTCCTAGCCACTAGCGAGGTGGATCCTGAGCAAAACATAGGTGATATACCCATAGTAAGAGACTACCCTGAAGTGTTTCCCGACGAGATACCCGAATTCCCTCATGAAAGAGAGGTTGAGTTCTCTATTGAGTTGGTTCCGGGAGCTGGGCCAATATCCATAGCACCCTATAGGATGTCGCCCCTAGAGTTGATCGAGTTGAAACTTAGTTAGAGGAGCTGTTGGAGAAGAAGTTTGTGAGGCCAAGTGCATCATCGTAGGGAGCCCCGGTCTTGTTTGTCAAAAAGAAAGCTACGAGTATGAGGCTTTGCATAGACTATAGGCAGCTAAACTATGTGACAGTGAAGAATAAGTACCCTTTGCCTAGGATTGATGATCTAATGGACCAGTTGAGAGGAGTGGTGGTATTCTCCAAGATTGATTTAAGGTCAGGATAACACCAAATCAAGGTTAAGGAGAATGACATACCTAAGACTACTTTTAGGTCTTGATATAGCCACTTTGAGTTCATGGTCATGTTGTTTGGTTTGACCAATGCTCCTGTTGTGTTTATGGATTACATGAATAGGATCTTCAGACCTTATTTAGACTAATTCGTAGTTGATTTCATAGATGATATAGTTATCTATTCGAAGCCTCACGAGGAGCATGAGCAACATCTGAGAATGGTTTTGGAGATTCTAAAAGCAAGGAAGTTGTATGCTAAGTTATCTAAGTGTGAATTCTGGCTAGAAGAAGTTAAGTTTTTAGGACATGTAGTGTTGAAAGGTGTTATCACCATAGATCCTAGTAAGATTAAAGTAGTGATGAGTTAGGAGATACCAACCACCGTAACAAAAATACGGAGCTTTGTAGGTTTAGCTGGCTATTACCATAGGTTCATTCGAGGATATTCCCAGATCTCCTTACCTTTAACCAAGCTAACTAGGAATAATGCCCCCTTTGTGTGGACCTCGGACTATGAGAAGAGCTTCCAAGAGTTGAAGGTGAAGTTGACCACCACCCTAGTACTAGTTTTACCCGATCCCAATGTGCCTTACAAGGTGTATTGCGACGCTTCAGAGAAAGGTTAAGGGTGTGTGCTGATGCGTAATAGGCAAGTGGTACCCTACGCATCTAGACAACTTAGGCTTCATGAAGCTAATTACCCCACCCATGACCTGGAGCTAGTAGCAATAGTGTTTGCCTTGAAGGTGCGGAGGCACCATCTGTATGGGGTGAAGTTCGAGGTGTTCTCTGATCACAAGAGTCTCAAGTATCTCTTTGATCAGAGAGAGTTGAATATGAGACAAAGAAGGTGGATGGAGTTCCTGAAAGACTACGACTTTGGGTTGAAATATCATCCCGGCAAGGCCAATATGGTGGCCGACACTTTGAGGCGGAAGTCATTGCACTTATCTCGGATGATGGTTAAGAAGGCGGAGCTAATTAAGAAGTTTAGGGACATGAATCTAGGGATGGCTTTGACCACTGAGAGCATAAGGATGTGTCATCTCATTGTGACAAGTGATTTCAAGGAAAGAATTACTCAAGCCCAGCAAGAAGATAAGGAATTTAAAAGGATTTTAAAGGCAGTAGGAGCTGGAAAGGTAAAGGGTTTTAACCAAGGAACACATAGGTTGTGGAGGTTCGAAGGACGAATTTATGTGCCGGCATATGGTAACCTATGAAAAAAGATTTTGGAGGAGGCTCACAAGACCATTTTACTATCAACACCGATACTACCAAGATGTATCAAGACTTGAAGAAGATGTTTCGGTGGCCTGGTTTAAAAAGGGATGTAGTCACTTGGGTAAGTACATGCTTAGTCTATCAAAAGGTGAAGATTGAGCACCAAAAGCCCTCCGGAATGTTGCATCCTTTGTCTATCGCTAAATGGAAATGGGATAGCATCTCCATGGACTTCGTGATCGGTCTACCTAAGACCCAAGTCGGCCATGATGTTATATGGGCAGTAATGGATTAACTGACTAAGTCAGCCCACTTTTTACCCATCAAGATAACCTACTCCTTAGATAAGTTGGCCCAGTTATACATTCAAGAGATTATGAGGCTACATGGAGTACCATCGACGATAATCTCGGATCGAGATCCATGGTTTACGTCATGCTTTTGGGGAGCCTTTCAAAAGGCGTTCGGTTCAAGGTTGTGCCTAAGCACGGCCTACCACCCTTAAACAGATGGCTAGTTGGAAAGGACAATATAGACCTTGGAAGATATGTTGAGGGCATGTATGTTGGACAAGAAAGGTAGCTGGGATAGGTACTTACCACTAATCGAGTTCGCATATAACAACAATTATCACGCGAGCATCGGTATGGCACTGTATGAGGCATTATATGGAAGGAAGTGCCAATCACCTTTGCGTTGGTATGAACCCGGTGAACAAAACATGTTGGGACCCGAAGTGGTAAGAGAGACAATGGAGCAAATCAAGAGAATCAAGGATAAGATCCTAACTGCTCAAAGTCGACAGAAAAACTATATGGACAAACGGTGAAAGCCGTTGGAATTTCAAGAGGGAGAACATGTTTTCCTTAGGATAATCCCTACAACCGGTATAGGATGTGCCATGAAAGTCAAAAAGTTGAGTCCTAGATTCCTTGGCCCCTTTGAAATTCTCAATAGAGTAGGACTAGTAGCTTACAAAATAGCCTTACCACCCAATCTGTCTAATCTCCATGATGTCTTCCATGTCTCACAACTAAGATAATACCAGTCTGACCCTAGTCATGTGTTAGAGGAAGAACAATTACAATTAAGGGAGGACTTGACCTTTAACCTACCGCCTATGAGGATTATGGACAAGGAAGTCAAGCAGTTAAGGAACAAGATGGTACCTTTAGTGAAAGTAGCATGGGGGCGAGGGAATGTGGAAGAATTCACGTGGGAGTTAGAATCAGAGATGAGAAATAAGTACCTCGAGCTCTTTTCAGGTAATGAATTTCAAGGGCAAAATTCTTTTTAAGGAGGGGAGTAACGTAACACCCCGATTTTTCTATTTGAGCATAAATGACCGAAATGCCCGAGGTCATTTTTACCTGAAATTTGAGGATGGCCGACCCGACATTCCTTCAAGGGTCAACTCAATGTTTGAAGGGGATTAAAAGTGTTGTGATTGATAACAGAGATGAAAATCTCATTTTCTGAACTTTCGCCTCAAAATGACCAAAATACCCCTATAGCATTTTACGCGGGTACAAGTGCCGTTTGATCCTAGAATCTTTTTTGGGAGTTTAGAATACTAATTATATGTGATTGATGATGATTGTTTAAGTCCGAGAGGTCCCGGGCAGTGTTTGTGCAAAATTACCGTTTTGCCCCTAAAATAGTGTACTACAGGCTTAATGACGTAATTAAAGAAACCTAAGCAATATTAGGCTCTAATCGAAGAATAATTAATTTTGATAATTAATCTAAAGTCAAAATAATTTATTAAGGTTGATTAGATCCCAAGATTGCTTAGATTAACTTAAAACTCTTTCTTGAAATCAAGATTCCATGTCATGGAATCTTGAATAGTGTTTTCTCTCTCCAATTCCTTAAATTAAGGAATTATGTTTGTGAATGATTATGTCATAAAATGAGTTTTGATTCCACTAATAAATTAAGACCACTCCTTAATCATGTCTTGACACCTCTCATTACCCATCACTTTACCTAAACATTTACTTACAAACTCTTAATCAAAAGCCTAATCAAAGATATACCTAAACATACCTCTAAACCACAATTAAATGAAACATTTTCCCCCCTTGGCTGCATAGGGCCAAAGCCCTCCTCCCCACATTCATCACATGTTGAATTATTTTGCACACAAAGAACCATACCTTGAGCCATGCTTTGAGCCATACCTTGAACCATGCCTTGAACCATACCTAGCCTTACCTTTGAATGACCATTTGAAGGATATATTTTCCTCCCCCATGGCTGTATACCCTATAGCCACTTCCCTTCCATTTCACCTCTTCATGTTTCAATTTTCTATAAATACCTATCTTAAGAGAACTTGGTTCCATTTGCTCAATTTTTAATTATTGTCTTAAGGTGATTCCTCTAAGCTTTCTTTCTTTCCTCAAAGAACTCAAGAGTTCTCTTTGTTCTCATCTTCTTCATCTTCTTCATCTTCCTAAAAGAACCACCCTCTTGTAGCCTCCAACTACTACACAACCATCATGGATCATCATCCAAACACCTAAGCTCTCATCCACACACACAAAGCTCACACAAACACATTTTCTTCCTTTTTCTTCCTTCTTGGCCGAACCCACACATCACCTTGCAGAGGAATTTTCCTTCTCATTTCTTTGCAAAGAACAAGCTCTTTTTCTTCCCAACAAAGAAACACCACTTGGTAGGGGTTTTTGTTTTTAAAAGCTTTATCTTTTACTTGATGTTTTGATATGAAAAGTTCTACTTTCTCTTGGTCTAAGCTCTTTTTCTCTCTTTTTTATTTTTGGGCATGAAGCTTAGTTTTGGAAAGAAAAATTTTACCTTCATGATGAGGATTCAAGATAATGATCTTGTGGTTATCATTTGAGAAACCTCTATAGCTTGAAACTTGGTCTTGATCCTAAAAACATTTTGGTTTTTCCTTTCCTTTTTCCTTTATTTTGATTTTGATTTTCCTTTTTCCTTTGTCCTTGATAGATTTCGATTGTCAAGAAATGTTGATATTTGATTTGTTCTCTTGATCCATTTCCTTGAGTTTGATGATGATGTTCACACCATAAGGTTTCCTTGAAACCTTGGTACAAAGAACTCTAAAGCTTACTTTGTCTTGCTAAGATAAGTTTGGGGTTGAGGCACATGTTCCTTTAAAGTCTTGAATGAGTTGTAGTAAAGAATAAAATGAACTTGTATACATGTTTAAGTTTATGCTTTACATAGCATGTTTACTTTCCAACGTCATCACTAACCTCTCAAGAATAAAGACATGAACTTGCATTCTCATGTCTAAATTTCATGCTTTGCATTTCATATTTATATTTCAAGTCATCAACATAAACTCTAAAGATAAGAATGAACTTGCATCTCATATTTACTTTAAAGCTCTCACTTTACTTTTATAGTGGAGAATAAAATAAAGTGCATAGCATGTTTAAGTTTTTGTCATCACCTAAAGATCCCAGAGCTCAAAGACATGCCCTTTTATCTCAAGTAAAGTTTGGACAATGGAAGCATTCCATGAATGCATGATTTCGGCCTTGTGATGATGATGGACTTAGTATAAGTTTCATCTAGTCACAAAGGTCAACAAACTATGTCTTATGATTTTCTAAGCATAGGAAAGCTTAAAGAATGCTATGAGTGTGATTTTATGATTTAAAACTCACTCAAGAATGTTTTAAAAATAGCTACTGCCTTAGCATCATATTTTTAGGATTTTAATGAAATAAAATGATTTTCAAAGAGTTTTAAAAGTTCTAAAATGATTCCAAGAGAAACTAGTGACTTATATGCATTAAGGATGTGATTTTATGTGTTACTTTGAATCAAATATTTTGGTTACTGCCTTGCTATGTCGACTACTGCATGATGCTTTTTTGATGTGTTAGAATGTGTAAAAATTATGTTTAATTGAAGTAGAAATTATTTTATGAATGTTAGGAAAAACTAGTAACTAGAAAAGATCAAGAATGTGAGTTTTAGAACCCTTAGAAGTCAAGATCATGGCTATTGTTTTAGGATGAACAAATTAGAGATAAAATTGTTTTAGAAGTTTTTAAAAGTGTAGGATTAATTCCTAGAGATAGTAACAATTAGTTTTAGTACCTTAGGAATTGCCGAAACTTAGAAAGGGTCAAAGATTTGTCTTCTAGCCACCCATAATCAAAATATAAAGATTCTGCTCATTCTGCCTAAGGCTGTTTGGAGCTGTTCATAAGCATAAAAATTAGAGAGAATTACTAGTTGTGATCCCTTTGGTGCATAAAAGACCTAATTTGGATGCTAGGTTAATTAGACTGTAAGATTAAGACCCGTAAGGGCAAAAAATATAAGATATTGTAAGATAGGGGAGACATTGAGAGCTAGTATTTGTAGTGAATGTATGCTTGTTTGTGTGTTGCTGTGAGTATGACATATGCATTAGCTGAGCCCGGTCCCTTACTCCGGCATTCTGGGTATGAGCATGCTTATTGTTTTGCGAAAGTGTTGATGATGTGTGCATATGGAGATATGAACTTGAGACATGAGCTTTGTGTTAATTGTGGCATGCTATGATTATAATGGATTGAGACGCATGATTTACCTGAAATTAATGAGCATGAAGCATTAAGTGAAATGTCATGATGATATCTGAAGTCATGTGTTTATGTTGCATTCTTGCATAACATGCCGAGACGCATTCCTCCCACTACAGTGGTGAGAAAGCAAAACCGTGGGGGGGTGTGGACATCAAGCCTACCGAAACGGAAAATATTACTGTGCACTGGATGCCAGTAGATGCGTTTCGAAGAGGAGATGACCCTATAGACTCCCCGAATTAAAGGTTATGATAGGTCATCCTTAAGCCCCCTAACCCGCACTCTAGGAGTCGGGATAATTTTAGACTTATCTTAGGATAAGTTGAAACTAGTGACGACTAGTTAGGTATGAGCTCATAACCTAGAAATTCTCAAAGGAGAGAAGTTATTGGGGTAGCCCCATGAGATAACAATTGATCAAAGGAAGCAGTGTACATGAAAGTTATATGTGTTTTTATGATATGTTCAAGTGATATGTGCATAATGTTTCTATCATACATCCATATTATGATATGCTGCATTCATAACATCAAGATGCATCCTAAAATACACAGACCTTGGATGATTATGTTTAAAACCTAATAATGAACCTTATTCATGCTCACCTTTTAAATAATAAACCCAAGGTTCCTAGAGACGTAGATGATGACACTAGGATAGGAGGATTTCCTTACTGATATTTTTTATCAAGATTCTCACTCCCTCTATCTTTCTTTTTCTTTTTCTTTCTTTCTGTTTCATCTTCAGAGGGTGATAGCTTCATTCGTGATCTTCGTTGATACTCCAATATGGGAGGTGAACTATGACCCGGATCACCGTTTGTACTACTTTGAGGGTCATTGTGCTGTGCATATTTTTGCATACATGGGACGCCCTTTTGCCTACCCGGTTTCTAGCTTTAAATTCACTCCCACCTCCCCTTATGGTGACGATCTGATCTTTGAGCACACTCGACCCCGTAATGAGTAGACTCGATGTGCTCGCCCCATTGCTTTGGCAGTTTGCAATTACCCCAAGTATGTTCCCCGTTCGAGGTGATCAGAGACTGACTCGTCTGAGGACTCTCCCACACATATCTACTCGGAGGGTTCTGCACCTATGGCACCCATGGACATAGGTAGAGGTAGCGAGGACATAGTGATCCAACCTAGGCTAGCCCGATGACTGAAGATGCGTCCACACTGCGGAGGCCATGTTCATCCCCCGTTCCGCCTGCATACACCCATGGAGCTTGCCGAGTTCATTTGGTACATACCCCCTTCGTCAGAGGATCAACATCGCCAGTAGATCTCGACAAAGGACCCATTTGAGTGCCCAAGCTATCATAAGGATCCCCTTTTCATATTGTATCTTTTATTAGGTGTATCTTTAGTTTTGAGCACTCGTAGAACTAGTGAGAAGCAGCTGTAGATGGCATATGGTGATTTTATGTTCCATGTATTTTCTGTTTCCATGTATTTACTGCTTTCATGTATTTCCTTTTGTTGATTTTATGTATCGAAAGCTCAGCCCACTACGTACGGGTGTGACTTTGCTTATTATAATTCCTGTTGTATTATGAACTATGCTATTTAATATAATTTTGTTTCATGTTCATGAATGTTGTGTTTTATATATGTGTACATATGATCTGCTTTCCCTGTGTACCTTGATTGTACTTAATGTTTGGTTTATGTTAGTACATGCGGCTCACGTTTTGTTTTATGTTTCAAAAATAATTTACCCATATTTTTCACTAAGTATTTTGATAGAAAGAAGTCAAAGAATGAAACAAAAGAGTAATAACTAATAATTAATTGCAGTACGTCCTAGATGTGTTGGGTTAAATATTAGGGTGTTACATGTGTTGATGCAGAATAGGCAAATGGTAGCCTACGCATCTAGACAACTTAAGCCTCATAAAGCAAATTACCCTACCCATGATCTAGAGTTGGCAGTAGTAGTGTTCACTTTGAAGGTATGGAGGCACCATTTATATGAGGTAAAATTCGAGGTGTTCTCTGATCACAAAAGTCTCAAGTATCTCTTGGATCAGAAGGAGTTGAACATGAGAAATGAAAGTGGATGGAGTTCTTGAAGGACTACGACTTCGATTGAAATATCACCCCGGCAAGGCCAATGTGGTGGCCGACGCTTTGAGTCAGAAGTCATTGCACTTATCTCAGATGATGGTTAAGGAAGCGAAACTGATTGAGAAGTTTAGGGACATGAATCTTGGAATGGCTTTGACCACTGAGAGTATGAGGATGTGTCATCTCAGTATGACGAGTGATTTTAAGGAGAGGATTACTTGGGCCTAGCAAGGAGATGAGGAATTTAAGGAGATCTTGGAGGCAGTAAGAGCGAGAGTGTTAAAGAGTTTCACCCAAGGAGTAGATGGATTATGAAGATTCAAAAGCCAGATTTATGTGTCGGCATGTGGTGACCTCCGAAAGGAGATTTTGGAGGAGGCTTATAAGAGCCATTTTACCATCCACCCCAGTACAACCAAGATATATCAGGACTTGAAGAAAATGTTTTGGTGGCCCGAATTAAAAAGGGACGTAGTTGCTTGGGTAAGTAGGTGCTTAGTCTGTCAAAAGGTGAAGATTGAGCACCAAAAGCCCTCTAGAATGTTACAACCTTTGTCTATTCTTGAGTGGAAGTGGGATAGCATCTCCATGGACTTCGTGTAACGCCCCATTTTCTGTTAGAGCGAAAACAACCAAAATGCCCTTGAGGTCATTTTCAGCCCGAAACTCGAGGGAAGCTGGCTCGGCAGTCCTTGAGGGGCAAACTCAATGTTGGAAGGGGATTACCTTCTGGGATCAAAAATCTCTTTTTCTGAGTTTTTAGGTCAAAATACCCCTTTGGTGTTTGACCCGATTGCAAGTGCCGGATGAACCCGAAACTTCTCTAGATGGTTTTAAAAGGCATTTTTATGTATTCTGTGACTTCAGTTTTAGTCCTGGTTGTCCCGGGTGAAATTTATACAAAATTACGATTTTGCCCCTAGTTTCGTGTTTTTAAGCTTAATCGTGTGATTAGGCAGGCCTAAGCAATATTAGGCTCTAATCAAAGATTAATTAATTTTCATAATTAATCTAGAGTCAAAATAATTTATTAAAGTTGATTAGAACCTAAGAATGCTTAATTTAAACTCAAATCTTATTTTAAATTCAAGATTCCTAGTCATGGAATCTTGTATAGTGTTTTCTCTTTCCAATTTCTTAAATCATGGAAATTTCTCTACCTTGTTCACTCATAAAATGAATTTTAAACTCTCTAAATGTGTATGAGCACTCCTTAACCTTGTCATAAAATTCCTAAACCTCATTCTTAGTTACCTAAACTTGTGCTTAATGATTCCTAACCTTGTACCTAAACTAATACACATCTAAACCTATCATTAACACACAATTACATAAACAAATCTTTTTCCCCCTTGGCTGTTCAGGTCTGGCCGAACCCATACCCCTTTTATTTGCATCATATGCTCAAATTTTCACACTCTAAAGGCCATGTTTTCACCTTACATGCACCATACTTTGTCATACTTACACCCATGCTTGAATGACCAAGTCAATGACTAGATAAATTAGCTATTTTCCTTCATTTTTCTGCTGCCAAAACTGTCAGCCCCATTGCCTTCTAGAAGGAAATTTTCTCAATTCAAATCAAAGACAAATCACCATACTTTGAGCCATAACTTAGCCCATACCTCCCATGCTTCAAACCATGCTTGAATGACCACCTTGTAAGAGATATTTTCTCCCCCAAGCCTCCAAGAACCACACGGTTCCTTCCACCCTTCAACGAGACTTCATTTGTTTTATTTTTCTATAAATACCTTGCTTACTTGAGCTTGCAAACACTTTAGATCATTTGCAAAGTTTTAAGTTTCCAAGCTTTCTTGAGTTCTTTCCTTTTTCTCTCTCAAGAGTTCTTAGAGTTCATCTTCTTCATCTTCATCTTCTTCATCCTCTCTTCACATCATGTCCTTACAACCTCAATCCACCACCTCACAACCTTGAATCACCTCCTAAGCACCTAAACACTCAACCTCAAACACCAAACCACCAAGAACACATCTCCTTTCCTTCCTCCTCTCCTTGGCCGAAGCTCCATCATCCTTTTAGGAGGAGTTTTCCTTTTCATTCTCACCTCAAAGATCAAGCCTTTGTCATCACACTTGGTAGGAGTTGCTTTCAAACTTTGTTTTTACTCAAAAATGTGTTTTCTCTAGTTTTCTCTTGGTTTCTTTTTTAACTTTTCTTTGTTTTCCTTCTCTTTTTCATTTCGGCCTCTTGGCCTTGTTTATGTGAACATGATAGCTTGATGATGAGAGCTCCTAGATGATGACTTTGTGTTCATCTCAAAGGAACCTCTAAAGCTTGAGTTTTGTTCTTGATCTAGTAAAGTTTTGGTTTTTCTTTCCTTTTTGTTTCCTATATGATTCGGCCTTCATGTGTTTTCCTTTAAAGGTTTTGTTGAAAATTTTAGAGTGTTCTTATATTTATTTCATCTCTAGAGATAGTGTTGTTTTGGTTCTTACCTCCTCAAAGTTTGTTTCTTTTAAAACGTTTACTTCTTTTGAGCTTAATGATAATGTTCAAGAACCATGTAGTTCCTTTGAGAACTTGGTTCAAGAACTCTAAAGCTCACTTTGTGGATGAGATAAGTGTTGGGTTATGTTGGTCTCTAAAGTCTTGTAAGAGCTCTAGCAAAGAATAAAATGAACCTTGCATTCATGTTTAAGTTTATGCCTTGCACATCATGTTTATTTTCCTTGCTATCACTAAATATCAAGAATAATAAATGAACTTGCATTATCATATTTATATTTCAAGTTTTGCATTATCATGTTTATATTTTCAAGTCCTCACCTAAATACTAAAGATAATAACAAGTGCATCTCATATTTATTTTTGTGCTCTCACTTTATTATCTAATGAAAAATAAAATAAGTGCATAAACATGTTTAAGTTTATGTCATCACCTAAGAGAACCTAGAGCTCAAGGACTTGCCTATTATTATCTCAAACAAAGGTTTGAAAATATGTGTTTCTTGACCCCTATGATTCGGCCTTGAGTGGTTTGAGTAGTTCAAATATTAAAATCTATGTTTCATAATTTTTCTAAGTTTATGTAAGCTTAAGAGATGTATTGAACAAAGTTTTATTGATTTTAAACCCCTTTATGATTCATTCGAAAATAGCTACTGCCTTAGGAGACATTTTTGATGATTTTAATGAGATAAAAATGTTCACTAATGAGTTTTGAAAGTTTTAGAAAGGTTCCAAGAGAAACTAGTAATTTATGTGTTCTAGAAATTAAGTTTTATGCTTTGTTTGATGGAGATAATTTCGGTTCTACCTTGGTTGCTATGCTCACTGTTTTATGCTGTTTTGATGATGATAATATGAGTATGTTCATGTATATTTGATGCTAAAATTCATATGTGAAAGATAAGACAAGTTAGTAACTAGAAAAGAATTAATTTGAGACTTTTAGATCCCTTAGTAATGGATTTTTCTAGATTCTGTCCAGCAAGGTTTAGAATTGAAAATCATGGTTTATAATTAGTCTAAATGTGTAGGAATTGCTCATAATTGGTTTAGGACTTGATCTTGATACCTTAGGAACAAATCGAACTTAGAAAGGGTTAATGTTGTGTCTCCTAGGTACCCGTAAAACATGAATTATAGATTCTGCACTCTTGAGGTCTAGAGATAGTTATGATCATAGTATTGAGTGAGGAATACTTAGATATGAGCCTATAGGTACCCGAGAGCTTAGGTTGTGATGATATACAACTAGATTTCAAGTTAAAGGACCTTGAGGGTCAAAGCATAAAACATTAAGAAATCTTTAATGCTATGAGTTATTTATGCAAGTATGATGTTGTGATGCATGAGCTATGATGGAATGAATTATTGATATGTTAAGTGTATTATGAGTATGAGAATGGAATAAGAAACATGAATGTGTTATAAGCTTGTGGCATAAAGTCGGTTTGAAGGAAATTCGGTTTACAGCTATTATGCTGCCGAATTTCCGTCGAACCTAAAGGACTTGAGAATGTTTTTGAAGTATGGTATGAGATCTAAAACCTTGGGTGACACCGGTTCGGTCGAGCAGCCCCAAGGGAGACAAATCCATGAGGGTATGAGTAGATGCAGCCTACCAAAGTGGACAAATTGCTATGGCTAAATGCCCGCAAAGCGTTTCAAAGAGGGTATATCCTAAGAGAGGTGATCCCTAGCCCCCTAGCCTGTACTCAAGGAGTCAGGATTATTTTATGATATGTTTCGCTTATTCAGATAATAAGCAAGAGCTAGTGATGACTAGCTGATGTATGAGCTCATAGCCTAGATGTTTTTAGGGTGGCCTTGTTATGCTAAAAGTACCATGATTGATGTCACAAAGTTGAGGAAAACTCCACTTGAAAGTTTTATGCCCTTTATGCCACTTGTATGCCTCTTGATGTTGTGATTTGTTGAGTTATTTGCCTAAGCATTACCACGCATTCATATTCTGATATGTTGTATTCATGACATTAAGATGCATACTAAAAGGAATGAACCTTGGATAACCTAGTTTCATAAACCCTAATAATGAATCTTATATGCATGCACACCTTTTATAAAGAAACCCAAGGTTCCTGAGGATGTGAAGGATGTAACCCTAGATAGGAGGTTCCTAATAAGATTCTTTAGTAAGATTCTCACTCTTTTCTCTCCCTTCTCTTTCTTCTGTCACATCTTCAGAGCTCGATGGTGACATTCGTGGTCTTCATTGACACGTCCGTCTGGGAGGTGTACTACGAACCGGATCACCGCTCCTATCAGTTCGAGAGTCGATGTACCGTTCGTGTTTTTGTGTACATGGGATGACCTTTTGCTTACCCAGTGTCCAGCTACCAGTTCACTCCTACTGCTCCTTATGGTGGTGACGACCTGATCTTTGAGCACACCCGCCCCCGCGATGAGCAGATCCGTCGTGCCTAGTCATCTGCTTCAATTGTCCATGACTGCCCAGAGTATGTGCCTCGTTTGAGGAGGTCAAAGATGGATCCGTCCGAGGACTCGCAAATGCACATTTATTCGAAGGGCTCTGCTCCCTTTCCCCCGTTCAGATGGGAAGGGAGTGAGGATACCATGATACAGTCGCGCCTGGCATGGAGAGCTGAGATGCGCCCTCATCGAGGAGCTCATGTTCAGCCGACTCGCATTCACGTCCCACTCCATTGGCCCACTCAGGAGGAGATCGAGCAGTTCCCCGGTTATATACCTCCATCACCCGAGGGTCCTCGTCGTCACTAGACTTCTTTGGAGAGCTATCCAAGTGTTCGAGCCGTCACAAGGTTTTCCTCTTCGGCAATATCTTTTGGAAAGGAGTTTGAGTTAGCACTCATAGTTCTAGTATGAGGGTAGTTTAGTTGATTTTTATTTTTCGTTGTACCATGTACTTTACTGCTTTCTTGTTATTTCTCATGTATTGCAAGCTCAGCCCGATTCTATAAGGGCGTGCCTATATGTATCCTAAATATGATATTAATGAAGTGTATCCTTTGTTGTCTTAATCATGGTTTCATTGTAATATGCTTTCCTTACTGTGTTCTTTATGTTTGTTACTTGTGCCTTACATTTTTGCTTTACAACAAATGCAGCTTTCACTTTGGTTTTATGTTTTCAAAAAAATTTACCCGTAATTTCTGCTAAGTATTTTATTAAAAGAATGAGACTAAGACGTAACAACCTAATGATTAACCTAATATGTTTTAGAGTATTGGGTTAAAAATTAGGGTGTTACACTTCATGATTGGCCCACCTAAAACCCAAGCCGGCCATGATGCCATATGGGTGGTAATGGATCGACTGACTAAGTCAGCCTATTTTTACCCATCAAGGTGACCAATTGTAACGCCCCGATTTTTCTGTTAGAGTGAAAATGACCAAAATGCCCCTGAGGTTATTTTCAGCCCGGAATTCGAGGAAAGCCGGTTCGGCAGTACTCGAAGGGCAAACTCAATGTTGGAAGAGGATTGGATAACTTATGTACCTTCCCGGGATCGAAAATCTCATTTTTCAAGTTTCCGGGTCGAAATGACCAAAACACCCCTGCGGTGTTTTACCCCTTTACAAGTGCCAGATGAACCCGAAACTTCTCCAGATGGTTTTAAAAGGCGTTTTTATGTATTCTATGACCTCAGTTTTAATTTTTGAAGTCCCGGGCAAAATTAGTGCAAAATTACGGTTTTGCCCCTAGTTTCGTGTTTTTACGCTTAATCGCGTGATTAAGCAAACCTAAGCAATATTAGGCTCTAATCAAAGGTTAATTAATTTCCTTAATTAATCTTGAGTCAAAATAATTTATTAAAGTTGATTAGAACCAAAAAGTGCTTAATTACAACCTAAAATCATATTTTAATTTCAAGACACCTAGTCATAGAATCTTGAATAGTGTTTTCTCTTTCCAATTCCTTAAATCATGGAATTGTGTTACACATTGTTTATTCATAAATGAGTTTAAAATTCTCTAATGATGTATGAGCACTCCTAATCTTGTCATAAAATCCTTAAAACACATTCTTAGTTACCTAAACTTAAGCTTAATCATTCCTAACCTTGTACCTAAGCTAATACACATCTAAACCTACCATTAACACCCAATTAAATGGTCAAAACTCAACCCCACTCTGCTGCCCAGACCTAGCCGTGAGCTTCCCTCCCCATTATGCATCACATGTTCAATTTTTCAACACTCCAAGGCCATACCTCAAGTCACATACACTATACCTTGTCATAACTTTCAATCAAGCTTGATTTTCCAAGTAAATAACTAATTAAAATAGCTCATTTTCTCCATTTAATTGTGGCTGGAAAAGTTCCAGCCATGCATTGTTTCTAGAAGCCTAATTTCATAAAAATTTGATAGGAAATTAACTCACATCAAGCCATACTTTGTAGCATAGCTTCCATACTTCAAACCATGCTTCTATGACACAATCAAAGAGATATTTTCCTCTCCCTTTGTCCTTCAATGCCATGGCCAGCACCCTCCTTTGGTGAGCTTCATTGTTTTGTTTTTCTATAAATAGGATTCTTGTGATAGCTTAGTTGCACCTTGAAGCATTTGCTAAGTTTAGAGTTTTAGAGTTGTCTTGCTAAGTTTTTCTTTTCTCTCAAAATTTCAAGAGTGTTCTTCCTTTCATCTTCATCCTCTTCATCTCTTCATCTCATCTCTTAACCTTGAAACACCACCCCACCCCACCACCTTGGATCATCATACAAACATCTAAACTTCCATTCTCAAACACAAGCTCACCAAGAACACATTTCCTTCCTTTTTCTTTCTTCAAGGGCGAATCATTATCACCATCCTAGGAGGTGTTGCTCATCTCATTTCCATCTTCAAGTCCAAGCTTTTACTTTCATCACTAGGTAGGGATTTGTTTTCAAACTTTGTTTTGCTCAAGAAAGTGTTTTTCTCTTGTTTCCTCTTGGATTCTTTTGAACTTTCCTTTGTTTTTCCTTTTCTTTTCCTTTCGGCCTCTAGGCCTTGTTATGAGCATGATAGCTTGATGATGAGAGTTTCTAGATGATGACATTGTGTTCATCTCAAAGAAACCTCTAAAGCTTGAGTTTTCCTTTTTTATAACTTCATCTATATGTTATCTAGCTCACATGGTTTTCTAACTTAAGAAAATTAATCTAAGGATTTCTAAAAGCCCAAGCCTACCCTTGTCAACCTTAAAGTTAGCCGGCACGTTCTAGAGATTTTTCTCTAGATAGGGGTTTTGGGTATTTAATAAAGAACTTGACATAGTTTCACTTTCTTTCTCTTTTGTATAACTTTCAGTTTTTGGGTTGTGATCTTTGAGATATTGTATTGGGTTGTTATCTTGTTAAAGTCTTGAATGAGCTCTAGTTAACCATAAAATGAACCTTGCATCATGTTTACTTTATGCTTTGCATATCATGTTTACTTCCTTGCTATCACTAAGTTTCAAGATAATAAGTGAACCTTGCATTATCATGTTTATATTTCAAGTTCTCACTTAATACCAAGATAATAAATGAGTTGCATTCATATTTACTTTGTGCTATCACTTTACTTTCTAATGGAACAAAAAATAAGTGCATAAGCATGTTTATTTTTTATGTCATCACTTTAATGAACCTAGAGCTCAAGACTTGCCCATTGTTGTCTCAACAAAGGTCTAAAGATATTTATTTCTTGTGGTTCCCATTTCGGCCCTAAGGGGCTTTGGTGTTTCTAAGTATTAAAAACTATGTTTTATAATTTATCTAAGCTTATGTGAGTATAAGGAATATGTAGAACTAAGTTTTACGAATTTAGGATCTCTTGAGATAAAAATAATTTAGCCACTGCCCTCTTAAGTATTCTTATGATTTTAAAAGGATAAAAGTGTTTATAAACAAGTTTTGAAAGTTCTAAAATGGTTCCAAGAGAAACTAGTATTTTATGAGCTTTAGAAATTATGTTTTATGCCTCTTATGGAGAAGTATATTTTCAGCTCTTCCTTGCTCTTTACTGCCACTGTATGTGCTGTTTTAATGATGATAATGTGCCTATGTTTGAGTAAAAATAATGTTAAGACTCATATGTGAAAGATAGGATAAGTTAGGAACTAGAAAAGAATTAATTTGAGAATTCTAGATCCTTTAATTATGTAATTTTTTGGATTCTGTCCAGCAAGGTTTAGATTTAATAATTATGGTTTTTAATTAGTTTGAATGTATAGGAATGACTCATAATTGGTTTAGGACTTAATCTTGAAGCCTTAGGAGCAAACCGAACTTAGAAAGGGTCATTGTTGTGACTTCTAGGTACCCGTAAAGTTAGGATTATAAATTCTGCATCCTTGAGGTTTAGAGATGTTCTCGGTCATAGTGTGAGGTGAGAAATACTTAGTTATAACCTCATAGGTTCCCAAGAGACTAGGTTTTAATGATCAATAACTTAGAATGTGAGTTAAGGACTTTAAGGGTCTAAACCGTAATTTCTAGAACCCCATAATCACACAAATATAAAGCCGTCCAACTCTGCATAGTGCTGTTTGGATAGGTCCTTGAGCATAAAAAAATTAGCAAAACTTATTAGTTGTGAACCTATAGGTGTGTAAAAGGTTAAGAAGAATGCTAGGACAATTAGTTTACAAGTTAAGTCTCAAAAGAACCAAAGCACAAAACATTATGGGTTTATAACATAATAAGCTTGTGAGTTTGTGAGAATAATTGTCTAAAGATATGTTTATGTGGTGATGTATATGCTATGAAAAAGTTTTATGTGAAAATAGGTTATAGTTTTATATATGATCATATGATGAGATGCACACTGTGAGAAAGATTTATATGATGTATAATGATGTATCTATGAATTAACACTTTATGAGAACTTAAATGTGACACAACACTGAGACGCCTTCTTGGGTGACACCGATTTAGCCGAGCACCCCCAAGAAAACAAATCCGTGAGGGTATTGACATAGAGCTTGCCAAAGCGGACAATACTACGATGCACTAGTTGCGAGAGCGTTTCAAAGAGGAAATGACCCTAAGAGAGGTGATCCTTAATTTGCCCCCTAGCCCGTGCTTTAAGTCGGGATTATGTATGTTACGCTTATCATAGGATAAGTAAGAACTAGTGACGACTAGTTAAGGTATGAGCTCATAACCTAGAGATGTTTTAGGGTGGCCCCATGAGATGAAAGTTAAAGTTTACAATGTCACATATACTATACCTATGCTAATGTTATAATGTTTCTTAGTTATTCTATTGATTGGTTTTCCTTTATGATGCATTCATGTCATTAGTATATCCCATGCTTAGTCATAAGACGCATTATAAAATATGACGGACCTTGGATAAATAATACTTTAGAAAACTAACTTAAAAGGAGTTTTATGCATGCACACCGTTTAGAAATAAAACCCAAGGCTCCTGAGGATGTGACGATGTCACCTAGGTAGGGATAACCCTACTGAGAATTCTTTTAGAAGATTCTCATTCCCTCTCTCTTTTCTTCCGTCATATCTTCAGATGGCGACATTCGTACTCTTCATCGACACCCCGGTATGGGAGCTGCACCATGACCCAGCACTTGGGTCATACCATTTTGAGAGTCGCTGCACTGTCAGAGTATTCATGTTCATGGGACGACCCTTCGCGCACCCCGTCCCGAGCTACCGCTTCACCCCGACTGCTCCTTACCGCCATAACGGGATGTTTGAGCGAGCTAGACTATGTGATGAGCAGATTCTCTGCATGCAGCCTGAGACGTCAGCCGTACGCAACTACCCGGAGTACGTGCCTCGCACCCAGTACTCGGAGGCTGACCCATCCGAAGACCCGCCATCACATATGTACAGTTGGAGCTCCAGTCCCGCTCCCCCACCTATGAGAGTTGGGAGTGAGGAGATAGTGGTTCAGCCGAGGTTGGCTCGTCGGCCATCCATGCGCCCTCGCCGCGGTGGACACGCTTCGATGATCCGCACGACCACTCCCGCCGAGATCCGCCAGTGGATTGATTCCACCCCTCAGTACTCAGACCAGCAGGAGTAGGCGCATGGGACGGGTAGTAGCTAGTGCACACACGCCACATAGTTGAGGACAAACCTTCTTTTATATATGAGGTTGTCTACTCTAGGTGCACATGGGTATGGGTGTTGTTTTTATGATTTCCCTGTATTTGTTTTCCTTGTATTCAGTTGTATTCCGTTTCCCGATGTATCAAATAGTCCTGCCCTTTTGGGTAGGCACATTATATATATATATCTATGTTTCAGATGATGTTTCCATGATATGATGTGTTTCTTTACGCTTTGCTTATATGTTTCGTTATGCTTTCTTTTAAAGATTCGTGTGTGGCTCTCACTTTGATTTTAATTCTAAAAAGAAAAATTTTACCCATATTTCCGCTAAGTATTTTCTAAGTAAAGGATGAGACCAAGAGGTAATATTCTAAAGATTAACCTAAGTACATACTAGTAGTCATAGGTTAAGATTTAGGGTGTTACATTATGGTATCAGAGCAGTTCGATTCTCATGGAGCCTGAGGATTGGATTGACTATGCTTTATAAGCATGATGTGATAGTTATGTCATGTGTAGTGCTTGATAGAGATAAGCTGTAGGACTAGAGATGCATGACTTCTGTTGCTTGCAAGTTCCATGGTAACTAGCTCATTTTTGTAACACCCTCCTAACTACCATGTATTACTCGAGCATTAACATTGTAATTAGAAGAGTATCACTTCCTTTCTATAATATCCACTAGTCAAATGAAATGAAATAAGATAAATCAAACTCTAGAGTTATAAAGAAAACTACTATAAAATGTACATATATTATTACTTTACATACCGTTTTCTATAATACATACCATATTTGAAATTAAATCACTTCACTTATAATACAACACAGGAACTACTATCAAAAGATCTACCAAGCTTGCTCAAATATCAAGGTCCAACAAAATACTAAACACACAGAAATGGACCTAAGACATCTAACACCAATTAGTCTACAATTTGGTAAGTTCTGGCACTATACTACACTACATACAAGTCAATAGCCCACGTAAGTCTCATGTCCTCCTCTGTGAAACCATTGGCCATCGGTATGATGGCCTCTCCTCAGCTAGAGGCATCTGCAGAGTCTGAGCACAATACAGCATATACACAAATAGGGGTGAGAATATTATAAAATTCTCAGTAGGGTAACCCCTTACATACAGACAGAATATAAGCAGTAAATGCATTTATAATAATAAAGAAAAACATCATGTTAGATCACATATACCAATATTAGCATACATGAGTCAAAGAAAATTATATGCAAAATGGTATTAATCATAAGTGTTTCTCTTATATCACATGGAATTCAACTTAGTGTAGTAGTTCTTTTTATTAACATAGGGAAGGCTTAGATTCACATCAGGTAACGTATGTAGTGGATAACTCCTCCGAGGACCATAGACTGCTAGGACATGAGCTCATTCCTATTCGTGATCATCAGACTTCATTTTTTCCATTTCGAATCACACACAGTTCTATTTCCTAGTCGATAAGTCTACCGACTCATAAAATTTCTTGGGAAGTTCTTATTTTTGCCTTCCCTCTCTATCACACATAAGCCTTGTTTCTATTTTTCCCGTATGTTAAAACATGCACCATTAAATTTCACATATTCTCTTTTGTCATACAACCATGTCATGGACCTTTCTATTTCAAAGTCAGGTTTATATCCCAGATATAGGCATTCAGTATCATTGGAGTCTCATTCGTACTTTATAAACAAGCCTTTCAAACAATTAACATACATTCATATGATATATACTTGGATTAAATAGATTTCTATCATTAACTTAATACATCTTAACCATTCCAGCTTCTTGACAGATTTACCATTATGGTGACAACATTTAATTCACATCTCCAATGGGCAATTCACTGGCCATAAAAATTCTCTATGACACCTCAATGTGTCTAAAAGTCCCTGTAAAAATTTCATAGCAAACAGAATACTAGAACCATGTCAAATAAATTCTACAATTTTAGTGGTCAGAGGCCACGTTTTCACAGCTCAGAATAGGATTCACACAATTTTTAACTTTAGCAAATGATAGAAAAAAATCAAAATAAAAATCACAGTTATACTTAAAGATGTCTACAAAACTCTGTAAAAATTTCAAAGGATAACTCCATCATTTTCTATGAATAAAAATTTATACAAATTCGCAGCTTCAGTACCAAGATTTCAGCCAGCATAGATATATTCTTGGTTCTTGATTTTTCTCAGGCAGTAAAACTCTTTATTATGCACCACGAAAATTATCAGAGTTTAATTATGATGTTAGCTTCAACATATAATTTTTATAGCTCATAAAAATGACTAAAATTGAACCAGAAAATTCATGAACAAATCCTGTCCTGCTGAAATCCGAAAATTCAGCAGCCTAGCCAAAACTTATTTTGACAAAAATCATTATTTAACCTCATCCAAACACTCCACCAAAATTAACACATCAATATCAACATATTATCATCAAATATAACCATAAATTTCGGAATAAAACCCAAAAAAATTTACAGAATAATTTGGAAAGAAAAAGGCCAAAGAAAACCCTACACTTTGAAGCTTTCAAGCTCTTGGCTCCAAGATTGATTTCCTTTACTTCCAAGCCTTCTAACCCACACCAAACCCTTCCTTACACAGCTGATAATAAGCTCTCAAAGTAGGAAAAATTGATGGATTCAAATTCTAATCGGTTAGATTGAAAGATCTTGATGAGTGGAATAAGTTTAGTGAAGGGAGTTTGTGATTTTGGAAATTTTAAGCTAGGTATTTGGAGGTTTAAAGCTTGCTCATGGATGTTTCAATGGAAGAAAAATGGAGGCTGTGTGGTCAGAGAATGGCCGAGAATGATGAAGAAAATGGAGTGATAAGGTTGGCTTTTTAATGATATTTAATTAAGTTGTACTAGTTATTTAATATAAAATCAAGTTCTTTCAAAAAAAATATAAGATGGATGGCTAGGATTTGATCTTGGAAAGCTAGATTGAATCTTGGCCATCCACTTGGTTTAAATGGATAGACACTATCCAAATCTTATGGATTAAGCTTTCTTTCGGTGTAAAAATCATGCACAATCGAAATTTTATCAGCTGGTAAGCAGTATACTCGGGTAATCAACTATTGCCTGAAAATTAATTCTAAGTATAAAATACTTATTCCTACCTATTTCTAACCTTAATCCTATAATTTCCAAATTTTGGGCACCTTCAAGTCTTGAATCTAAGGTTTCAGCTGTTCCGGTGGGTCTACGGGGTCTGCAAAACACTATTCACATTTTTTTTTTTTTTTTTTACGTTCGTTACATTGTTCTCATCATTTTTGTGTACACCAAAATTTTGATATTCTTACTACTAAAGCCTCAATTATTTTCTGAAAAAAAAATTAGGATGTTACAATTTTGCATGGATATTAAGCCTGATCAACTTGATGTTCATTGTTTTTTTTTTAATGTGTTTAGGGACCAATGGCACCGCGACGACAGCCTAGGACTACGCCCGATGCTGATCAAGACAATGCGACTGCTGCTGCTGTCCGTCGCATGGCGCAAGCCATGGAATGAATGTTCGACCGGATGGATCAACAAGCGAATGCTGCTCCTGTTCCCCCTCCTCCTCCTGCTACTGAGACGGTGGAACAAGCTCGCTTCGGCGAGTTCCGTAAGGCGAACCCGCCAGTGTTCCGAGGGGTAATGGACCCCGACAAGGCTGACGAGTGGATTAAGGACATGGAGAAGATCTATTCTGTCATTACCTGCTCAGAGGAGTAGAAGGTCACATTTGCTACTTTCATGTAGAAGTCCGACTTCTGGTGGAACGACACGAGGCACCTGCTAGAAGCTTCAGGAACTCCCATTGATTGGGAGCTGTTCAAAACTTACTTCTATGAGAAGTATTTCCCGGAGTCCGTAAGGAATGCAAAAGACATTGAGTTCATGCAGTTGACCCAGGGAGGGTCTACTATTGCCCAGTACACCGCGAAGTTCGAGGAGCTGATCAAGTTCTCTCGGGTGTTTCAAGGGAACCCCGATGAGGTTTGGAAATGCGTTAAGTATGAGGCCGGTCTGAAGGCGGAGATGAACTACACCGTGGCCCACATAGAGATCAGAGACTTCCCGACTCTGGTTAACAAGTGCTGAATTCTCTAAGAAGGGCAACGGAAGATGCAAGCCACAAGGGCGGAACGAGCTAAGGGACTCGGACCTCAAGCCCCGAAGTTCAAACTGCAGTACCCTTCGAGGAATCACTACAATCCCTACCAGACCAACCAGTTTCAACCACAACAACAACCACCAAGAGCTCCTGCACACCAACAATCCAAGCAACACCAAAGGCCGTCGTTTCAACATCAAGGCTTGAGGAACTTTAATAACAGTCAACCCCATGGACCGGGTGGACCCCGAAACCATAATGGAGGACCAAGTGGGGCCAAAAACAAGGCACCACAAACCCCTGCTGCTTATCCCGGAGCAACATTTGCTGACGTCTGCCCACAATGCGGGAAGAATCATGGGAATCGCCCATGTTTAACCGGTCAGAATGTGTGCTTCAAGTGTGGCAAGCCTGGCCACTATGCAAAGGACTGCGCCGGTCAAGGGACAACGAACCAGAACCCCCGACCACAACACCAAGGAAGAGTCTTTACCCTTAATGCGAAAGACGCCAAAAAGTCCAATGATCTCATTGAAGGTATGCGCGAAGTAAACGGTAAACCCTTAACTGTACTATATGACTCTGGAGCTACTCATTCTTTTTTTCACTTGCTAGTGTTGAGTCCTTAAATCTAAGAGTCTCTAAACTTCCCTTTGATCTTATTGTTTCTACTCCTACAAATCGCCCTGTTAATACTTGCCGTTGTTGTTTAAACTGTCATCTTGTTGTAGAAAATAGGTCTTTTATCATAGATTTAATTTGTTTACCCTTGAAAGACATATGCATTATCTTAGGCATGAATTGGCTTCACGCTAACCGTGTGATGTCAGATTGTGGAACCCAAACCGTAGTTTTCCCCTCTCCTCCTGAAAACATCACTCAACCCATTAAGCTGTACCTAAATTCCGTAGAAATCTTCTGTAGTGGGGAGAAAGCTAAGGGATATGTTCTCCTAGCCGCCTGCGATATAGACTTTGAGCAGAACCTAGGTGAGATACCTGTGGTGAGAGACTATCCCGAGGTGTTTCGGGATAAAATACCCGAGTTCCCTCCCGAGAAAGAAGTTGAATTCTCCATAGAGTTAGTTCCAAGAACAGGACCAATCTCTATAGCCCCATATAGGATGTTACCTTTGGAGCTAGCAGAGCTAAAAACCCAGTTGGAGGAGCTATTGAAAAAGGGTTTTATAAGGCCGAGTGCTTCACCTTGGGGCGCTCCGGTCTTATTTGTGGAAAAGAAAGACGGAAGTATGAGGATGTGTATAGACTATAGGCAGTTAAACCAAGTAACCATAAAGAATAAGTACCCGTTACCTAGGATTGATGATCTTATGGACCAGCTGAAGGGAGCCATAGTATTTTCTAAGATTGATTTGAGGTCCGGTTACCATCAGATTAGGGTTAGAGATTCGGATATTCCTAAAACCGCCTTTCAAACTCGATATGGACACTTTGAGTTCAATGTGATGTCGTTTGGTTTGACGAACGCTCCTGTAGTTTTTATGGATTACATGAATAGGATCTTTCGACCTTATTTAGATCAATTCGTGGTTGTGTTCATAGATGATATCCTCATCTATTCGAAGACCCACGAGGAGCATGAGCGTCATTTAAGGCTGGTTTTAGAGGTGCTAAAGGAGAAGAAGTTGTATGCGAAGCTTTCTAAGTGTGAATTTTGGTTAGAGGAGGTAAAGTTTTTAGGACATGTAGTGTCAAAGGGCGGCATAGCTGTCGACCCAAGTAAGATAGAAGCTGTGATGAATTGGGATAAACCAACCTCTGTAACTGAGATTAGAAGCTTTTTGGGTTTAGCTGGATATTACCGTAGGTTTATCAAAGGATTTTCCCAGTTAGCCCTACCCTTAACCAAGCTCACTAGGAAGAATGCCCCGTTTGAGTGGAGCCCCGAATGTGAAAAGAGTTTCCTAGAGCTTAAGGAAAAGCTCACCTCAACCCCGGTTTTAGTTTTACTTGACCCCAATGTACCCTTCGAGGTATATTGCGATGCTTCTGGCAAGGGTTTAGGTTGTGTGTTGATGCAAAATAGGCAAGTGGTAGCCTATGCGTCCAGACAACTCAAGCCTCACGAGGTAACCTACCCCACCCATGACCTAGAACTGGCAGCCATCGTGTTCGCTCTAAAGATGTGGAGACACCATTTGTATGGTGTAAGGTTTGAAGTTTTCTCCGATCATAAGAGTCTCAAGCACCTCTTTGATCAAAAGGAGTTAAATATGAGGCAGAGGAGATAGATGGAATTCCTCAAGGACTACGATTTTGGCTTAAGTTATCACCCCGGCAAGGCTAATGTAGTAGCCGACGCCTTGAGCCGAAACTCGCTACGTCTGTCAAGTATGATGGTTAATGAAGTTGGGTTAATAGAGCAGTTTAGGGATATGAATCTGGGGATGTCAATAACAGAGAATGGCATCGTGATGAGTCATCTCACGGTGACCAGTGGGTTTAAGCAAAGGATTATGCTTGCCCAAAGAGAAAATGAGGACTTTATGGAGACAATCGAGGCAGTCAAGGCCGGAAAGTTGAAAGGTTCTGTACGAGACCCCGACTGGTTGTGGAGGTTCAAGGGACGAATCTGTGTGCCACAAGATGGCGACCTTCGAGAGAAGATCTTGGAGGAGGCTCACAAGAGCCACTTCGCCATACATCCTGGTACTACCAAGATGTACCAAGATTTGAAGAAGATGTTTTGGTGGCCCGGATTAAAGAAGGATGTGGTTGCCTGGGTAGGTAAGTGTTTGATCTGTCAAAAGGTTAAGATCGAACACCAAAAACCCTTTGGCATGTTGCAACCCTTGTCAATCCCCGAGTGGAAGTGGGAGAGTATATCAATGGATTTCGTGACAGGATTGCCAAGGACCCTAGCTGGCCACGATGTCGTCTGGGTAATCGTGGATCGACTGACTAAGTCGGCTCACTTTCTACCTATTCGAGTCACATACTCGTTGGATAAGTTGGCTCAGCTTTACATCTAAGAAATAGTAAGGTTGCATGGAGTACCATCGACAATAATCTCGGATCGAGATCCGCGGTTTACGTCACGTTTTTAGGCAGCCTTTCAAAAGGCGTTTGGTTCCAAGTTGTGCTTGAGCACTGCTTACCACCCACAAACGGATGGTCAGTGCGAGAGGACAATCCAAACCCTGGAAGATATGCTAAGAGCCTGTTTCTTAGACCAGAAAGGAAGTTGGGATAAGTACATGCCTTTGATCGAGTTCGCGTATAACAACAGTTATCACTCGAGCATCGGTATGGCACCGTACGAGGCGTTATATGGAAGGAAGTGCCAATCACCTTTGTGTTGGTACGAGCCCGGAGAACAAAGTGTCTTAGGACCTGATGTAGTGAGGGAAACGACGGAGCAAATCAAGAAAATCAAGGATAGAATCTTAACTGCTCAAAGTCGACAGAAAAGCTACGCGAACAAAAGGCGTAAGCCCTTGGAGTTCCAAGAGGGAGAACATGTATTTCTAAGAATCACCCCCACTACAGGAATAGGGAGAGCCATGAAAGTTAAAAAGTTGAGTCCCCGATTTCTCGGTCCTTTTGAAATTCTTTAGAGAATTGGATCTGTAGCTTACAAAATAGCCTTACCACCCAATCTGTCAAACCTTCATGATGTCTTTCACGTCTCCTAGTTACGTAAATATGAGTCTGACCCTAGCCATGTCCTAGAACCAGAGCATGTACAGTTGAGGGAAGACCTCACTTTCAATGTACCGTCTACGAGAATAGTGGATCACGGAGTCAAGCAGTTAAGGAACAAGTCTGTTCCTTTGGTGAAAGTGGCGTGGGGACGAGACAAGTCAGAAGAACACACATGGCAACTAGAATCAGAGATGAAGACCAAATATCCAGAACTTTTCTAAGGTACGAATTTCGAGGGCGAAATTCTTTTTAAGGAGGGGAGTAATGTAACGCCCCGATTTTTCTGTTAGAGTGAAAATGACCAAAATGCCCCTGAAGTCATTTTCAGCCCGGAATTTGAGGAAAGCCGGTTCGGCAGTACTCGAAGGGCAAACACAATGTTGGAAGGGGATTGGATAACTTGTGTACCTTCCCGGGATCGAAAATCTCGTTTTTCGAGTTTTCGGGTGGAAATGACCAAAACGCCCCTGCAGTGTTTTACCTGTTTGCAAGTGCCGGATGAACCCAAAACTTCTCCAGATGGTTTTAAAAGGCGTTTTTATGTATTCTATGACCTCAGTTTTAATTTTTGAAGTCCCGGGCAAAATTAGTGCAAAATTACGGTTTTGCCCCTAGTTTCGTGTTTTTACGCTTAATCGCGTGATTAAGCAAACCTAAGCAATATTAGGCTCTAATCGAAGGTTAATTAATTTCCTTAATTAATCTTGAGTCAAAATAATTTATTAACGTTGATTAGAACCAAAAAGTGCTTAATTACAACCTAAAATCATATTTTAATTTCAAGACACCTAGTCATAGAATCTTGAATAGTGTTTTCTCTTTCCAATTCCTTAAATCATGGAATTGTGTTACACATTGTTTATTCATAAATGAGTTTAAAATTCTCTAATGATGTATGAGCACTCCTAATCTTGTCATAAAATCCTTAAAACACATTCTTAGTTACCTAAACTTAAGCTTAATCATTCCTAACCTTATACCTAAGCTAATACACATCTAAACCTACCATTAACACCCAATTAAATGGTCAAAACTCACCCCCACTCTGCTGCCCAGACCTGGCCGTGAGCTTCCCTCCCTATTATGCATCATATGTTCAATTTTTCAACACTCCAAGGCCATACCTCAAGTCACATACACTATACCTTGTCATAACTTTCAATCAAGCTTGATTTTCCAAGTAAATAACTAATTAAAATAGCTCATTTTCTCCATTTAATTGTGGCTGGAAAAGTTCCAGCCATGCATTGTTTCTAGAAGCCTAGTTTCATAAAAATTTGATAGGAAATTAACTGACATCAAGCCATACTTTGTAGCATAACTTCCATACTTCAAACCATGCTTCTATGACACAATCAAACAGATATTTTGCTCTCCCTTTGTCCTTCAATGCTACGGCCAGCACCCTCCTTTGGTGAGCTTCATTGTTTTGTTTTTCTATAAATAGGATGCTTGTGATAGCTTAGTTGCACCTTGAAGCATTTGCTAAGTTTAGAGTTTTAGAGTTGTCTTGCTAAGTTTTTCTTTTCTCTCAAAATTTCAAGAGTGTTCTTCCTTTCATCTTCATCCTCTTCATCTCTTCATCTCATCTCTTAACCTTGAAACACCACCCCACCACCTTGGATCACCATACAAACATCTAAACTTCCATTCTCAAACACAAGCTCACCAAGAACACATTTCCTTCCTTTTTCTTTCATCAAGACCGAATCATCATCACCATCCTAGGAGGTGTTGCTCATCTCATTTCCATCTTCAAGTCCAAGCTTTTACTTTCATCACTAGGTAGGGATTTGTTTTCAAACTTTGTTTTGCTCAAGAAAGTGTTTTTCTCTAGTTTCCTTTTGGATTCTTTTGAACTTTCCTTTGTTTTTCCTTTTCTTTTCCTTTCGGCCTCTAGGCCTTGTTATGAGCATGATAGCTTGATGATGAGAGTTTCTAGATGATGACATTGTGTTCATCTCAAAGAAACCTCTAAAGCTTGAGTTTTCCTTTTTTTATAACTTCATCTATATGTTATCTAGCTCACATGGTTTTCCAACTTAAGAAAATTAATCTAAGGATTTCTAAAAGCCCAAGCCTACCCTTGTCAACCTTAAAGTTAGCCGGCACGTTCTAGAGATTTTTCTCTAGATAGGGGTTTTGGGTATTTAATAAAGAACTTGACGTAGTTTCACTTTCTTTCTCTTTTGTATAACTTTCGGTTTTTGGGTTGTGATTTTTGAGATATTGTATTGTGTAACATCCCCTGCTGCTTTATGGATTGACGACTGTCCCCACAAACTAACATGGGTCTTTTCAGCATGCTTTGTCCTCACTCACATGCTTCCTAGGAAAACTTCCCAGGAGGTCACCCATCCCAAAATTACCCCAGGTCAAGCACGCTTAACTATGGAGTTCTTTCAGTTTGGGCTACCGAAAAGAAGATGCATCTTGTTGGTATAGGTAGTGCGAATCAATTCATATAAGCCCTCCTCAACTGTATAGTCCCATACCTATACAGTCTTAGGATCCCTCTCATTCGGGTGTGTAATCGGTTCATCCATGTACCCCTCCGCTTAGAGGACCTTGCGAGGAGCCGCTCCTTGTCCGTGCCCTCTTTGCACCGGCGATCACTCCTCGTCCTCGTCCTCGGGCATTACATGCCCACCAGCTTCCGCCTGGTTCCTCCCCGAACCACACCGTACTGGGAGAGGTGCAGGCTCTGATACCATTTGTAACATCCCCTGCTACTTTATGGATTGACTACTGTCCCCACAAACCAACATGGGTCCTTTCAGCATGCTTTGTCCTCACTTGCACGCTTCCTAGGAAAACTTCCCAGGACGTCACCCATCCCAAAATTACCCCAGGTCAAGCACGCTTAACTATGGAGTTCTTTCAGTTTAGGCTACCGAAAAGAAGATGCATCTTGTTGATATAGGTAGTCCAAATCAATTTATATAAGCCCTCCTCAACTGTATAGTCCCATACCTATACAGTCTTAGGATCCCTCTCATTCGGGTGTGTAATCGGATCATTCATGTACCCCTCCGCTTAGAGGACCTTGCGAGGAGCCGCTCCTTGTCCGTGCTCTCTTTGCACCGGCGATCACTCCTCGTCCTCGTCCCCGGGCGTTACATGCCCACCAGCTTCCGCCAGGTTCGTCCCCGAACCACACCGTACTGGGAGAGGTGCAGGCTCTGATACCATTTGTAACATCCCCTGCTGCTTTATGGATTGACGACTGTCCCCACAAACCAACATGGGTCTTTTCAGCATGCTTTGTCCTCACTCACATGCTTCCTAGGAAAACTTCCCAGGAGGTCACCCATCCCAAAATTACCCCAGGTCAAGCACGCTTAACTATGGAGTTCTTTCAGTTTGGGCTACCGAAAAGAAGATGCATCTTGTTGGTATAGGTAGTGCGAATCAATTCATATAAGCCCTCCTCAACTGTATAGTCCCATACCTATACAGTCTTAGGATCCCTCTCATTCGGGTGTGTAATCGGTTCATCCATGTACCCCTCCGCTTAGAGGACCTTGCGAGGAGCCGCTCCTTGTCCGTGCCCTCTTTGCACCGGCGATCACTCCTCATTACACACCCGAATGAGAGGGATCCTAAGACTGTATAGGTATGGGACTATACAGTTGAGGAGGGCTTATATAAATTGATTTGGACTACTTATATCAACAAGATGCATCTTCTTTTCGGTCGCCTAAACTGAAAGAACTCCATAGTTAAGCGTGCTTGACCTGGGGTAATTTTGGGATGGGTGACCTCCTGGGAAGTTTTCCTAGGAAGCGTGCGAGTGAGGACAAAGCATGCTGAAAGGACCCATGTTGGTTTGTGGGGACAGTAGTCAATCCATAAAGTAGCAGGGGATGTTACATATTAGGTTGTTATCTTGTTAAAGTCTTGAATGAGCTCTAGTTAACCATAAAATGAACCTTGCATCATGTTTACTTTATGCTTTGCATATCATGTTTACTTCCTTGCTATCACTAAGTTTCAAAATAATAAGTGAACCTTGCATTATCATGTTTATATTTCAAGTTCTCACTTAATACCAAGATAATAAATGAGTTGCATTCATATTTACTTTGTGCTATCACTTTACTTTCTAATGGAACCTAAAATAAGTGCATAAGCATGTTTATTTTTTATGTCATCACTTTAATGAACTTAGAGCTCAAGACTTGCCCATTGTTGTCTCACCAAAGGTCTAAAGATATTTATTTCTTGTGGTTCCCATTTCGGCCCTAAGGGGCTTGATTTGTTGCATTCATGAAATTAAGATGCATTCCAAAAGGAATGGACCTTGGATAATTTAGTTTTATAAAACTTAATAATGAATCTTATATGCATGTATACCTTTTAATAATAAAACCCAAGGTTCCTGAGGATATGAACGATGTAACCTTAGATAGGAGATTCCTACTGAGATTCTTTAGTAAGATTTTCACTCCTTTCTCTTCTTTCTCTTTCTTTCGTCACATCATCAGAGCTCGATAGCAACTTTCGTGGTATTCATTGATACGCCCGTCTAGGAGGTGCATTATGACCCGGATCACCGCTTCTATCATTTTGAGGGTCATTGTGCTATTCGCGTTTTTGTGTATATGGGATGATAACCTGATCTTCGAGCACACCCGCCCCCATGACGAGCAGATTCGTCGTGCTCGTCCATCTGCCTTAGCGGTATGTGACTATTCGGAGTATGTACCCCGTTCATGGAGGTCGGAGACAGATCCATCTGAGGACTCGCCTACGCACATCTACTTGGAGAGTTATGCCCCCACTCCTCCATATGGACGAGAGAGGAGTGAGGCTACCATGATGCAGTCACACGTGGCGAGGAGAGCCGAGATGCGCCCTCGCCGTGGAGCTCACGTTCAGCTAACGCACGTCCGTGTCCTACTCCACTGGCCCACACAGGAGGAGCTCGAGCAGTTTGCCAGGTACATACCTCCATCGCCAGAGGGTTCTCGCCACTAGTAGGCTTTGCTGTTGAGCTATTCGAATGCTTGAGCCGTCACGAGATCTTCCCCTTTGGCAGCATCTTTTGAGGATGGGTATTTGAGTTTAGTACTCATAGCTTGAGTAGGAGGGTAGTGTAGTTGGTTTTTATTTCCCGTCGTTCCATGTACTTTACTATTTTTGTATTTTCCTGTTGTTCTCTTTGTACTAAAAGCTCAGGCCGATTCTATAAGGGCGTGACTCTATGTATTTTTAATTATGTTATTAATGGAATGTTTCTTTGTTGAAAGTTTCTTCATTGAAATGTTGATTGTTCTATGCCTTTATATATCTGCTCATGTTGGGACTTATCTTTCCGTATCTCGATGAACATGGCTCTCACTTTGTTTTATATTTCAAAAAAAATTTACTCGTCTTTTCTGCTAAGTATTGTAATAAAAGAATGAGACTAAGAGGTAATAACCTAATGAGTTCTAAAGTGTTGGGTTAAAAATTAGGGTGTTACACAAACCTTGGAAGACATGTTGAGGGCATGTGTTTTGGATAAGAAGGATAGTTGGGATAGTTACTTGCCATTGATCAAGTTTGCATATAACAACAGTTATCATGCAAGCATCGGTATGGCACCATACGAGGCATTGTATGGAAGAAAGTGCCAATCTCCTTTGTGTTGGTACGAACCCAATGAACAAAGCATGCTGGGACCCAAAGTGGTAAGGGAGACGATGGAGCAAATTTAGAGAATTAAGGATAAAATCCTAACTGCTCAAAGTCGACAGAAAAGCTATGCAGACAAACGGCAAAAGCCGTTGAAATTCCAAGAGGGAGAACATGTATTCGTTAGGATCACCCCTAAAACTGGTATAGGACGAGCCATGAAAGTCAAAAAGTTGAGTCATAGATTCCTTGGCCCCTTTGAAATTCTCAATAAAGTAGGACCAATAGCATCCAAAATAGCCCTACCACCCAATCTGTCTAACCTCCATGATGTCTTCCACATCTCACAACTAAGAAAATACCAATCCGACCTTAGTCATGCGTTAAAGCTGGAATAAGTACAATTAAGGGAGAACTTGACCGTTAACCTACCGCCTACAAGGATTATGGATAAGGGAGTCAAGCAGTTAAGGAACAAGACGGTACCCTTGGTAAAAGTAGCATGGGGGCAGAGGAAAGTGGAAGAATTCACGTGGGAATTAGAATAAGATATAAAGATGAATTACCCCGAGCTCTTTTCAGGTAATGAATTTCGAGGGTGAAATTCTTTTTAAGGAAGGGAGTAATGTAACATCCCAATTTTTCTGTTTAAGTGAAAATGACTGAAATGCCCCTGAGGTCATATGTTCCTTTAAAGTCTTGAATGAGCTCTAGTAAAGATAAAAATGAACTTGCATCCATGTTTAAGTTTATGCTTTGCATATCATGTTTACTTTCCAATGTCATGACTAAAACCTCAAGAATAAAGAAATGAACTTGCACTCTCATGTTTAAATTTCAAGCTTTGCATTTCATATTTATATTTCAAGTTATCACCTAAACTTTAAAGATAAAAATGAACTTGCATCTCATATTTACTCTAAAGGTCTCACTTTACTTTTGTGATGAAGAATAGAATGAAGTGCATAGCATGTTTATGCTTTTGTCATCACCTAAAGATTCTAGAGCTCAAAGACTTGCCTTTTTTGTCTCAAGTAAAGTTTGGAAAATGGAAGCATTCCATGAATGCAAGATTCGTGTAACACCCCGATTTTTCTGTATTGAGCACAAATGACCGAAATGCCCTTAAGGTCATTTTTACCCGAAAATTCGAGGATGGCCGACTCAGCAGTCCTTGAAGGGTCAACTCAATGATTGAAGGGGATTATATATGTTGTGATTGATAGTAGAGATGAAAATCTCGTTTTTCCGAACTTTCGGCTCAAAATGAACAAAATACCCCTATAGCGTTTTACATAGCTATTAGTGTCGTTTGTGCTCGGAATCTCTCCAGAGAGTTCGGAATGTTAATTATATGTGCTTGATGATATTTGTTTTCATCCAAGTGGTCCCGAGCAGTGTTCGTTCGAAATTACGATCTTCCCCCTAGAATAGTATTTTTGAGCCTAATGATGTGATTAAGCAAACCTAAGCAATATTAGGCTCTAATCGAAGATTAATTAATTTTGATAATTAATCTAGAGTCAAAATAATTTATTAAGATTAATCAAAACCTAAAATTGCTTAGATTAAACTTAAATCTCTTTTTAAAAATCAAGATTTTATGTCATGGAATCTTAAATAGTATTTTCTCTCTCCAATTCCTTAAATTAAGGAATTGTGTTTGTGCATAATCATATCATAAAATGAGTTTTTATTTTGCTAATGAAGCAAGACCACTCCTAATCATGTCTCAATATTCCTAATTATATAATTACCTCACCTAAACACTTTTGTTACAAATTCCTAATCAAAAGCTTAATTAAAGAAACACCTAAACACATAACTAAACCACAATTAGATGAACAAATTCCTCTTCCATGGCCACATAGGCAGTCGGCCACTCCTTCCCCTCAATTCAAATAATTTGTTTTTATTTCAATTCAAATGAGCACTCAAAGACCATACCTTGCACCATAACTGAGCCATACTTTGAACCATACTCCACCATGCCTCCATGAAACAACCTCTCACCTCATGGAACATGAGGAAAGCTCATGGCTACTCCCTCCTCCATTCACTCCTTCACAATTTGTTTTCTATAAATACCATGCTTGGATGAACTTGGTCACACTTTAGATTATTTGCTAAGTGTAAGTTTCCAAGAGCATTTTTCCAATTATCTCTTTTTCTCTCAAGTTCAAAGAAGCTTTCTTCATCTTCATCTTCTTCATCCTCCTCCAAGAGCCACCTTATTGCAACCTCAAACCACCACACAATCACCATAAACCACCATCCAAACACCAAAGCTTCCTTTCTCAAACACAAGCTCACACAAAACACATTTCCTTTCCTTTTCTTGGACCTTGGCCGAACCTCCATCATCACTTTTGAAGAAAATTTTCGTCTCATCCTCACTTCAAAGAACCAAGTTTTTATCTTCACACATGGTAGGGGTTTTGTTTTTAAAAGCTTTTCCTTTTTATGTTAATGTTTTGATATGAAAAGTTTTAGTTTTCTCTTGGTCCAAACTCTTTTTCTCTCTTTTCATTTTAGTCATGAGACTTGACTTTTGAAAGGAAATCTTGAGCTTGATGATGAGGTTTCAAGATAGTGATCTTGTGATTTTCATTTGAGAAACCTCCAAAGCTTGAAACTTGGTTTTGGTTCTAACTCATTTTCGATTTTCCTTCCTTTTTCCTGGTAATGGTTTCAAGATAGTGATCTTGTGATTTCCCTTAACTAGTTTTGTCTTTATGGTTTCAATTCTCATTTTCTTTCTTTTTACAAAGTTGATGAAAATGCTAGGCAGCTCATATAATGTTTACTTAAGAAAATATGTCACTTGATTTTTAAAAGTCCAAAGCTTACCCTTGTCAACTTTAAAGTTGGCCGGCATATAACACCTCGATTTTTCTGTCTGAGCAAAAATGACCAAAATGCCCTTGAGGTCAATTTTAGCCCGAAATTCAAGGATAGTCGATCCGGTAGTCCTCGGAGGGCCAACTCAATGTTTGAAGGGGATTAGATAACTTTCAAGTGGTTCCGGAATCAAAAATCTAGTTTTCTAAGGTTTCAGGTCAAAATGACAAAATATCTCTATAGCATTTTTACGTGGATATAAGTGCCGGATGAGCTCGAAACTCCTCCAGATGGTTTTAAATGATGTTTTCATGTATTTCGCAACATTTGTTTAAGTCTCGGTGGTTTCGGGCAGTTTTTGTGCAAAATTATGATTTTGCCCCTAGCATAGTGTTTTTAAGCTTAATGATGTAATTAAGCAAACCTAAGCAATATTATGCTCTAATCGAAAGTTAATTAATTTCCATAATTAATCTAGAGTCAAAATAATTTATTAAAGTTAATTAGAACCTAAAATTGCTTAGATTAAACCTAAACCTCTTTTTTAAAATTCAAGATTTCTAGTCATGGAATCTTAAATAGTGTTTTCTCTCTCCAATTCCTTAAATTAAGGAATTGTGTCTACATTGTTTATGCATAAAATGAATTTAAATCTCTCTAATGATGTATGAGCACTCCCTAATCATGTCTTGAGTTTCCTAATTACATTCTTAGTTACCTAAACACTTGATTAACAATTCCTAATCTTAAGCCTAACCTAATACACACCTAAACACATCATTAGCACACAATTAAAAGAACAAATCTCTCCCCCATGGCTTGAAGAACCACACAGCCACTCCTCCCTTATTTTCCACATGTTGAATTTATTTTTCACTCCATGGTCATGCTTGCACCATGCTTACACCTTACTTTGAGTCATGCTTTGCACCATACTCACCATACTTCAAACCATGCCTCAAAAATCAAAACTTCTCACCTCATGGAACATGAGGAAGCCACACAGTTATCCCCCTCCACGAGCCCTCATTGTTTTTGATTTTCTATAAATAGCTACCTTGGATGAACTTGAATCACTTTTGTTCATTTGCTAAGTTCAAAGTTTCAAGCATTCTTGGAAGTTCTTCCTTTTTCTCTCAAGTTTTCAAGAGCTTTTCTTCATCTTCATCTTCTTCATCTCTTCTTTAAATCACAACCTCAAACCACCACACCACCACCTTGAATCATCATCTAAACACATAAGCTCTTACCCTCAAACACAAACCCACACAAAAACACGTTCCTTTCCTTTTTCCCGACCAAGGCCGAATCACCATCATCTTGTAACACCCCAATTTTTCTGTTAGAGTGAAAATGACCAAAATGCCCCTGAGGTCATTTTCGGCCCGGAACTTGAGGATAGCCGACCTGGAAGTCCTTGAGGGGCAAACTCAATGTTGGAAGGGGATTATTTGACTTGTGTACCTTTCTGGGATCCAAAATCTCGTTTTTTGAGTTTTCGGGTCAAAATGACGAAAATGCCCCTATGGTGTTTTACCTATTTGCAAATGCCGGATGAACCAGAAACTTCTCCAGATGGTTTTAAAAGGTGTTTTTATGTTTTCGGTGACTTTAGTTTAAGTCCCGGAGGTCCCGAGAAAAATTAGTGCAAAATTACGGTTTTGCCCCTAGCTTTGTGTTTTTGAGCTTAATCGTGTGATTAAGCAAACCTAAGCAATATTAGGCTCTAATAAAAGATTAATTAATTTCCATAATTAATCTAGAGTCAAAATAATTCATTAAAGTTTATTAGAACCTAAGAATGCTAAATTACAACTTGAAATCTTAATTTTTAAATTCAATATTCCTAGTCATGGAATCTTGAATAGTGTTTTCTCTCTCCAATTCCTTAAATCATGGAATTGTGTTTTCAATTGTTTATTCACAAATGAATTTTAAATTCTCTAATGATGTATGAGCACTCCTAATCTTGTCATAAAATTTCCTAAACCTCATTCTTAGTTACCTAAACTTGTGCTTAATGATTCCTAACCTTGTACCTAAACTAATACTCATCTAAACCTATCATTAGCACCCAATTACATGAACAATTTTCCTCCTCCCTTGGCTGTCCCCAATCTGGCCGAAACCATATCCCCCATTATCCATCACATGTGCAAATTTTTGACACTCCAAAGACCATGCTTCCACCTCACAAAGAACCATGCTTTGAGTCATAACCTCTATGCTTTCATCCATGCTTCATAGGACATCTTCTAGAAGACTTTTTCTCTCATTTTTGTGGCTCAAAATCAACCAGCCCTCCTTGCCTTATAGATGATTTATTTCAATTTCAAACAAAGAGAAATTACCATACTTTGAGCCATACCTTGTACCATGTATTCCATACCTCAAACCATGCTTTGAATGACCACTTTGAGGAGATATTTTCCTCCCTCAAAGCTCCAAAATTTCGTGCACCTTTCCCCCTCAATAAGCCTCCATTGTTTTTGTTTTCTATAAATACATGTGTTGAAGAACTTGTGTGAACTTTTAGATCATTTGCTAAGTTTTAGTTTTCAAGCTTTTCTTTGAGTACTTTCCTTTGTCTCTCAAAAGTTCTAAGAGTTCTTCCTCTTCATCTTCATCTTCATCTTCTTCATCTTCTCTTTACATCACCACCTCACAACCTCAAATCATCATTTAAACACTCAAACACTCAACCTCAAACACAAGCTTACCAAGAACACATCTCCTTTCCTTTCTTTCTCTCAAGGCTGAAGCATCATCATCACTTTAGGAGGAGTTTTTCCTTCCATTCTCACCTCAAAGATCAAGCCTTTGTCTTCACACTTGGTAGGGAGTTGCTTTCAAAACTTTATTTTGCTTAAAAATGAGTTTTCTCTAGTTTTCTCTTGGTTTCTTTTTGAAGCTTTCCTTTGTCTTCCTTTCTTTTTTTTTTTTCATTTCGGCCTATTGCCCTTGTTATGACCATGATAGCTTGATGATGAGAGTTTCTAGATGATGACCTTGTGTTCATCTTAAAGAAACCGCTAAAGCTTGAGTTTGTTCTTGAATTAGCAAAGTTTTAGTTTTTCTTTCCTTTTTCCTTCCTACATAGTTTCGGTTTCCATAATCTTTACCTCAAAGATTTTGTTAAAATTTTAAAGTATCTCTATTTTTATTTCATGTCAAGAAAGAATGTTGTTTTGGTTTCTTTTTTCTTTTCTTTTCTTAAAGGATTTCAGCCCCAAGAGCTTTCCTTTAAAAGTTTTGTTAAAAATTTTCAAAGTGTTTTTATATTTATTTCATCTCTAGAAATGTTGTTTTGGTTCTTACTTCCTTGAGTTTTTGTTTTCTTTTAAATGTTTGTTTCTTTTGAGCTTGATGATGATGTTCAAGAACCTAGTAGTTCCTTTGAGAACTTGGTTCAAGAACTCTAAAGCTCTCTTTGTGATGAGATAAGTGTTGGGTTGTGTTGTTCTCTAAAGTCTTGTAAGAGCTCTAGCTAAGACTAAAATGAACCTTGCATTCATATTTATGTTTATGCCTTGCATATCATATTTATTTTCCTTGCTATCACTAAATATCAAGAATAATAAGTGAACTTGCATTGTCATGTTTATATTTCAAGCTTTGCATTATCATGTTTATATTTCAAGTCCTCACTAAAAATATCAAAGATAATAATAAGTTGCATCTCATGTTTATTTTATGCTCTCACTTTATTTTCTAATGGAAGCTAAAACAAGTGCATGAGCATGTTTACTTTTATGTCAACACTTAAGAGAACCTAGAGCTCAAAGGCTTGCCCATTATGTCTCAAACAAAGGTTTGAAAAATGTGTTCTCTAGCTTGTGATTTTGGCCTTTAGAAGTTTTATTTGTTATAAGTATTTAAATCTATGTTCCACAATTTTTCTAAGCTTATATGAGTTCAAGAAATGTCTAAAACAAAGTTTTATGATTTTAAGACCTCCAGAGATCAATTTAGATTAGCTACTGCCCTTGAGAATATTTTGAGGATTTTAGATGATAAAAATGTTTATAAATGAGTTTTGATAGTTTTAAAAAGGTTCCAAGAGAAACTAGTATTTTATGTGCTTTAGAAATCAAGTTTTATGCTTTTTATGGAGATGGATTTTCGATTCTGCCTTGCTATGATTGATCACTGTTTATGCTGTTTTTATGATGATAATATGGGTATGTTTGAGTATAAATAATGTTGAAATCCATATGTGAAAGATTAGAGAAGTTAGTAACTAGAAAAAAACTAATTTGAGAATTCTAGATCCCTTAGTAAATGAATTTTCTGGATTCTGTCCAGCATAGTTTAGAAATGATAATCATGGTTTTAAATTAGTTTAAATGTGTAGAAATGACTCATAATTGGTTTAGGGCTTGATCTTGATGCCTTAGGAGCAAACCGAACTTAGAAAGGGTCATTGTTGTGACTCCAAGGTACCCGTAAAGTTAGAATTTTAGATTCTGCACTCTTGAGGTTTAAAAATGTTTATGATCATAGAAATGAGTGAGGAATACTTAGATAAGAGCCTATAAGTACCCGAGAGCTTAAGCTATGATGATTTATAACTTAGATTATGAGTAAAGGACTTAAGGGTCAATGCATAAGACATTAAGAGAACTGGTAATTTTATGATGTTTGTTTTATGCAAGTATGTTGAGATGGATATGTTTTGATGATGCATGAGGAAATGACTGTTGAAGATGTTAAGTTTATTTTGAGCATGAGAATTGAATGAGAATATGTATGTGTTATGAGCTTGTGGCGTAAAGACGGTTTGGAGGGAATTCGGTTTAACAGCTGTTATGCTGCTGAATTTCTGTCAAACCCAAAGGTTTTGAAGAATGTTTTGATGTACCATATGAGATTGAAAACCTTGGGTGACACGGTTCGGCCGGGCACCTCCAGGAGATTTTTGTGTGATAAAGCACTGAGACGTACTTCTCTTGCTACGGTGAGGAGGAGGCAAATCCGTGAGAGTATTGACATGAGCCTTACCAAAGTGGACAATTCGCTGTGCACTCGAGGCCAGTAGAGCATTTCAGAGAATGAAATATTTATATGTTATCCCCTCAATTTCCCCATATTAAATCTAGTGACGACTAGTTAGGATTGAGCTCATTCCGAGGCGATTAGGTGAGACGGAGATTGGAGGCTATGATAAAAATCGCCAGGGCGGTGTGTTGGTTGGATATAGGTGGATATGATTAAGAGGGTGGTCTTTGAGAAAAAGAACTTAAGAGTTCAAGCATGAGAAAGAAATATGATGTTTTAAAGTCACACAGTTATGAGAAAAGAAAGAGTTTTATATGAGAAGTTATATGCCACTTATACATTTACCTGATGATATGTTTCATTGAATTACTTGCATAATGTATTGTTATGCATTCATCCAATATCTATTGCATTCATATCATTAAGACCCATACTAAAAGACACCCACTTCGGATAAATAGATTTGAGAAGTTAAAAACTAAACCTTATGCATGACCACCTTTTTATAATTAAAACCGAAATGGCTGGGAACGATGACGATGACACGTGTGTTAGAGTCGGAAATCCTTACTGAGTATCTTGAATGAGTTTCTCATCGCTCTCTCTCTCTTCTTCCGTGTCATCTCCAGACGAAGATGATGGTGTATCTTGTGACCTCCACTAAGGTGTGGGCATAGGGCATGCGCTATGTGTTGGATCAGTGGGATGGAACGGAAGAGCAGAGATGCCGCTTTAGATTTATATACATATAGATGTGTATTTCTTTTGATGTGATAATAGGACTATGATAGTCATAAAATATGTATCTATGATAATATGTTTATGGTGTGATGTAATGAACAATGTTTGTGTTTTGTGACCATGAATGATATGATATCCCTTTTCTCAATGTTAGTCCTCGTTACGTCATACGCGGCTCTCACTTTGATTTTATGTTCCAAAAAAAAAATTACCCGTATTTCTGCTAAGTATTTTCATAAAAGAATGAGACTAAAAAGTAATAACCTAATGATTAACCTAATGTGTTCTAGAATATTGGGTTAAAAATTAGGATGTTACACATCTCCTAGAGAAGAATTTTGTCTTCTCATTTGCAAGCAAAGACCAAGTTTTCTTTCTTCCTTCAAGATTTCATTGGTAGGGAGTTGTTCTTATATTATTCTTTTACTCAAAAATGCTTTGTTCTTGAAAGAAAATGTTGATCTCATGAGTTTTCTTTGCTATTTATTTTCGGTTTCCTCTTGGTGTTTCCTTTTCATTTTCAGCCTTCAAGGCCCAAGTTTCATCTTATGATAGCTTGATGATTAGTGCCTCTAGATGATGACCTTGTGTTCATCTCAATGAGACCTCTAAAGCTTGAGTTTTCTTTCTTTCTTCAAAGTTTTATTTATGATACTTAGCTCACTAATGATTTCAACTTAAGAAAATAATTATATGGATTTCAACAAGCCCAAGGCCTACCCTTATCAACCTTAAAGTTGGCTGGCACGTTCTAGAGTTTACTCTAGATAGGGGTTTTGGGTACATAATAAAGAACTTGGTGTGTTTTTCTTCCTATTCTTGATTTCGGTTCTTTACTTTTCTTTTCTTTGGAATTTTGCTTTAATTTCATTTCCTTAAGCTTGATGATGATGTTCAAAGAACCATTAGGTTTCTTTGAAACTTTGGTACTTAGAACTCTAGAGCTTGCTTTATGTTGTTGAGATTATGGTTGGGATTGTGATATTAATTATTTAAAGTCTTGTATGAGCTCTAATGACATATAAAATGGACTAGCATTCATATTTAAATTCAAGCCTTGCATAGCATATTTATTTCTTATGTCATCACTAAACCCTCAAGAATAAATAAATGAGCTTGCATTATCATGTTTAAATTCAAGCTTTGCATTTCGTGTTTAGTTTTCAAGTCATCACCTAATCTTAAGAATAAAATGATTTGCATCTCATATTTATTTTGATCCCTCACTTTACTTTCTAATAAAGATAAAAATGGAGTGCATAACATGTTTACATTCTTATTATCACTTAAAAATGTTAGAGCTCAAAGACTTGTCCCTTGGTATCTCAAGTAAAGACTTGGAAATGGAAGATGTTTTCGAAATACATTCAGCCATGTGATGATGATGAGCTTGGTGTAAGTCTCATCCAGTCACAAGTGTCAAAACCTATGTTTTATAATTTTCTTAAGCATAAATGATCTTAAGGAATAGTTTAAGCATGATTTTATGATTTAAATCCCCCTTGAGATTATTTTGAAATAGATATTGCTCTTATTGGTTTCATGATGATTTTATTAAAATAAATTGTTTTCAATTGAGTTTTAAAAGTTCTAAAAAAGTTCCAAGAGAAACTAGCAATTTATGAGTGTTAGAAATGAAATTCTATGCTTGGTATGATGATTGTGTTTTTGGTTCTACCATGATTATTTGCTCACTATATGATGATGATTTTGCTATGTTAGAATGTGTATATTCATGTATATTTGATGATAGAATTAATTTGAGAAAGCTAAGGCAAGTTAGTACCCAAGAAAGAATTAAAATGAGATTTCTAGACCCCTTAGAAATGGAAATTTTGATTCTGTTCCAGTGAGGTTAACATTAGTAATAATGGTTTATAATTAGTGTAAATGCATAGGAATCACTCATAATTGGTTTAGGAATTGATCCTAGTACTTTAGGAGAAGACCAAACTTAGAAAGGGTCAAAGTTGTGATTCCTAGGTACCCGTAATTAGCAAAGCATAGGTTCTGCACTCATGAGGTTTAGAATTAGTTATAATCATAGAAATGAGTGAGGACCACTTAGTTATGAACCCATAGGTGCTCGAGAGGTTAAGTTGTGATGATAGAGAACTTAGATTTCAAGTTTAAGGCCCTAAGGGTCAAAACATAAGACATTATAGATTCTTTGATGCTTTGAGTTTATTAAATCTAAGTATGAGATGATAATATATGTGCTATGATGAGTGTGCTTATGTGATTTTAAGTTTATTATGATTATAGAAGTTGAATAAGAAAGTACATGTATTATGAGTTATTGTGGCATAAAGCAAATTTGAAGGAAATTCGGTATACAGCTGTTATGCTGCCGAATTTCCGTCAAATTACGGACTTGAGAATGTTTTTGAAAATCATATGGGATAAAGTCCTAGTGACACTAGTTCAATCGAGCACCCCCAGGAACTGAGTCTTAATATGACGTAGCACTGAGACGTACTTCTCCCACTCCGGTGGGGAGGAAGCCAATCCGTGAGGGTATGAGTGGATGCAGCATACCAAAGCGGATAATTCACTGTGCACTAGATGCCAGTAGAGCATTTCAAAGAAGGAAATATTCCTATGATAGGTGATCCTTAAGCCTCCTAGCCCGTACTCTAGTGGTCGGGATTATTTTTATGATTTCGTTTATTATAGGATAAGTAAGAACTAGTGACGACTAGTTAAGGTATGAGCTCATAACCTAGATGATGTTTTAGGGTGGCCCATGATGCTTAAGTACAAAGTTCTTAAGTCACAAAGTTGAGAAAAGATAAAAGTTTCACTTGAAAGTTAATATGTCACTTTATGCCACTTATATGTTTACTTTATGTTATGTTTTATTGAATTGCTTGCATAGTGTGCTATCATGCATTCATGTTTTTGCTATGTTGCATTCATAACATTAAGATTCATTCTAAAAGGAATGAACCTTGGATAATTATGTTTATAAACCTAATAATGAACTTTATATACATGCTCATCTTTTTATAATAAACCCAAGGCTCCTGAGGATGATGACGATGTAACCCTAGATAGGAGGTACCCTACTGAGATTCTTTAGCAAGATTCTCATTCCTTTTTCTTTCTCTCTTTCTCTCCCATCACATCTTCAAATCATGGCGACGTTCGTGGTGTTCATCGACACTCCTATATGGGAAGTGCACTTTGATCCGGAGCATGGATCATATCATTTTGAGGGACGATGCGTTGTACGAGTCTTCATGTATGTAGGACATCCCTTCACGCACCCTATACATAGTTACCGCTTCTTCTCAATGTCTCCTTACGGTGACGACATAGTCTTCAAGTGAGCCTGGACACACAACAAGCGAGTTCTTCGGACTTACACTGCTGGATTAGCCGTCTGCGACCACCCAGATTACGTGCCTCACTCTCAGCATTTAGAGGATGACATATCATAGGATCCACCGACACATATATATAGCAAGAGTTCTGCCCCTACGCCCCAATTTGTGTGAGAGGGGAGTAAGGCGACTGTGACACAGTCGAGGTTGGCGAGAAGAGCCGAGAGGTGCCCCCATCTCGGAGCCCACATTCAGCTGCCGCATGTTCTTTCCTCACTCTGCTGGTACACACCCGAGGAGCTTGAGCAGTTCCTTGGGTATATACCCCCGTCACCTGAGGATCGCCACCGCCAACAGTAGCATCTCTTAGGGATAGCTAGTGCACACACACCGCATATAGATAAGATAAACCTTCTTTTGTTATGAGGTTATCCACTTTAGGTGCACTAGGGTAGGGGTGTTTTCATTTGTGCTTTCTTTGTACTTTTCTATTTCAGTTGTATTTGCTTTTTGTTGTACTAAACTAAGTCCCACCTTTAGGTGGACATGTTATAAATATTAATGAAGTATTTCCTTTGATGTGTTATTGATTGATCTATTATGCCTTGTTATCTTGCGATTTATTCTCTTGTCTTGTGATGTACACAGCTCTTACTTTCTTTTATATTTCAAAAAAAAAAAATTTATCTGTATTTTCCGCTAAGTAATTTAAAGAAAGATTTTAAAAAATGAGATTAAGAAGTAATAACCTAATGATTAACCTAAATATGTTCTAGGAGTATGGAGTTAAAATTAGGATGTTACACGGCACGTTCTAGAGTTTACTCTAGATAGGAGCTTTTGGGCATAAAATAAAGAATATGGTGTAGTTCTCTTTATATCTTGTTCCAAGAAATGTGGTTATTTATTTTGATCTCTTAGTCTATTTCCTTGAGCTTAATGATGATGGTCAAACCATGAGGTTTATTTGAAACCTTGGTACGAAGAACTCTAAAGCTCACTTTGTGTAACGCCCCAATTTTCTGTTAGAGTGAAAATGACCGAAATGCCCCTGAGATCATTTTCGGCCCGAAATTCAAGGATAGCCGACCCAGTAATCCTCGAAGGGCTAACTCAATGTTTGAAGGGGACTAGATGACCTTTGAATGGTTCCGGGATTGAAAATCTCGCTTTCTGAGGTTTCAGGTCAAAATGACCAAAATACCCCTATTGTGTTTTACACGGGTACAAGTGCCGGATAAGTCAGAAACTTCTCCAGATGGTTTTAAATGTGTTTTTATGTATTTCGTGACATCAGTTTAAGTCCCGGTAGTCCCAGGCAGTTTTTGTGCAAAATTATGATTTTACCCCTAAGCATAGTGTTTTGAGCTTAATCGTGTGATTAAGCAAACCTAAGCAATATTAGGCTCTAATCGAAGATTAATTAATTTCCATAATTAATCTAGAGTCAAAATAATTTATTAAAGTTAATTAGAACCTAAAATTGCTTAGATGAAACTTAAATCTCTTTTAAATTCAAGATTCCCAACTATGGAATCTTGAATAGTATTTTCTCTCTCAAATTCCTTAAATTAAGGAATTGTGTCTACAATTGTTTATGCATAAAATGATTTTTAAATCCTCTAATTGTGTATGAACACTCCCTAATCATGTCATAAAATTTCTAATCACCTTCTTAGTACCTAAACACTTGCTTAGTAATTCCTAATCACGAACCTAACCTAATATACACTTAATTACACCCCTAAACCACAAATTGAACAAAAGAAACCTCTCCACCCGCTCTCCTTGACCTATGGCCACTCCTCCCCTCCATGCCCAAATATTTGAAATTGAAATGAAGCTTCAAGTGCATGCAAGCCATGCTTGAGCCATACCTCCGACCATACTCTCCATACTTTCAACCATACTCCTCCATGTCACAAAAATTCAATCTTTTACCTCATGGAACATGAGGCAAGCTACACAGCCAGCCCTCCCATTTGTGCACCCTCATTGTTTTGATTTTCTATAAATAGATACCTTGGATGAACTTGTGTCACTTTGGTTCATTTGCCAAGTTTAGAATTTCTAAGCATTCTTGTGTGTTCTTTCTTTTTCTCTCAAAGTTTCAAGAAGCTTTCTTCTTCATCTTCATCCTCTTCATCTCCTCTTTGAATCAGAACCTCAAACCACCATACTACAACCTTGAATCATCTTCTAAACACTTAAACCTTCATCCTCAAACACAAACACACCCAAAAACACATTCCTTTCTTTTTCTCTCCTCAAGGTCAAAACCTCATCATCACCTTAGGAGGAGTTTTTCCTTTCATTCTCATCTCAAAGACCAACCCTTTGTCTTCATACTTGGTAGAGAGTTGTTTCAAAGTTTTTGTTTTGCTAAAAAATGCTTTGTTCTTGAAAGAAAAATGCTATTTTCCTTAAGTTTCTCTTGGTTTCTTTTTTGTTTTCCTTCTCATTTCCTTTTTCCTTTTTCGGCCTCAAGTGTAACACCCTAAAAACTATTCAAAAATTAATTTGAGCTTTTCTGGCCATAATTTCAAAAATCCGATGAATATAGAAATGATAAGAACAATCCAATGAATCTGAAAAAAAAAATATGAATAGTAACTTACGGGTCCCGCAGGTCCGCCGGGACAGCCAAAACCCTAGAATTCAGGCCTGAAGATACCCAAAATTGAGAAAATATAAGGATAAGGTTAGAATTAGATAGAAATAAAAATTTTATACTTAGAACTATTTTTCGGGCAATAGTTGATTTCCTGGGTATACTGGTTTACCCGTTCGGTAGAATTTCGGTGTGTGGTTTTTAACACCGTAAAAACCTACTTGATGGCCAAGTAAAGGTGAGTCAATTATCTTGAGCCAATTGGATAGCCAAGATTCATTCATTGACTTTCAAAACAAATCCTGGCCATCCATTTATTTTTCTTTTCTTTAAAGAATTATATATTTACATTATATACTATCTAAATTATAATTACATGATAAATACAAACAAAGCTTCCTTATCACTCCATTTGCTTCCATTCTCAGCCATGAACCAGAAAGCTCAAGTTCCATGGTGTTTTTCCACAAAAATTAACTTCAAATGCCCAAAACCTTAGTTTTAAATCACCAAAACCCCAAATCCCCTTCACTAAACTTGTTCTACACATTGATATCTACCAAACTAACCGATCATAATTTGAATCCATCACCTTTTCTCACCTTGAGAGATCATTCTTCACTGCATAAGGAAGGGTTTGGGTGTGATATGAGAGCTTTGGAGTGAAGGATTTCCATCTTGGAGCAAACTAGAGACAAGGACACACTAGCTCTCAAGTGTAGGGTTTTCTTTGGCCTTTTTCTTTCAAACTTTTTCTGAGACTTTTTGAGGTAGTTTATTCCGAAATTTCTGATTTTATTGGTTGTTATTATGTTGATAATGATGTATTAATTTTGGTGGAGTGTTTGGATGTTGTGAAAAATGATTTTTGTCAAAAGAGAATTTGACACATGCTGCTGGATTTTTCGATTTCAACAGAATAGAATTTGTTCACGAATTTTGTGGCTCATTTCTAGTTATTTGTATTAGCTATAAAAATTATATGTTGAAGCTAATATCATAAGAAAACTCTGATAATTTTCGTGGTTCATGATAAGGAGCTTTACTGCCTGAGAAAAATCATAAACCAAGAGTCTAACTATGCTGTCTGGATTGTGGGAACTGAAGTTCTGATTTTGTATAATTTTGTTACCATAGAAAATGATTGAATTATCATTTGAAATGTTTACAGGGATTTAATAACATCTTAAAGTGTAACTGTGATTTTTATTTTGTGTTGATTCCATCATTTGCTAAATTTAAAAATTATGGGAACCCTGTTTTGAGCTGTGAAAAAGTGGTCCCTGACCACTAAACTTGTATAATTTAGTTAACATGGTTAAAGAACTCCAATTGATATGAAAATTTTACAGGGTATTTTAGAGATATGAAGGTATCACAGGTAATTTTTTTGGCTCTTGAGTTGGTAATTTGATAGAGAAATTAAATGTTGTCATTAGAATGATAAATCTGCTAAGGTGCTGAAAATATGATAATGTCTTAAACTAATGATAAAATGACATTTAGCCCAAGTGTATGTTATATGAATGCATGCTAGCTACTTTGAAGAATTTTTTTATGAGGCATGATTGGAATTGTAACGCTCCGATTTTTCTGTTAGAGTGAAAATGACCAAAATGCCCCTGAGGTCATTTTCAGCCCGGAATTTGAGGAAAGCTTAAGAAGACTCGATGGGCAAACTCAATGTTGGAAGGGGATTAGATAACTTGTGTACCTTCCCGAGATCGAAAATCTCGTTTTTCGAGTTTTCGGGTCAAAATGACCAAAACGCCCCTGCGGTGTTTTACCCATTTGCAAGTGCCGGATGAACCCGAAACTTCTCCAGATGGTTTTAAAAGGCGTTTTTATGTATTCTATGACCTCAGTTTTAATTTTTGAAGTCCCGGGAAAAATTAGTGCAAAATTACGGTTTTGCCCCTAGTTTCGTGTTTTTACGCTTAATCATGTGATTAAGCAAACTTGAGCAATATTAGGCACTAATCGAAGGTTAATTAATTTCCCTAATTAATCTTGAGTCAAAATAATTTATTAAAGTTGATTAGAACCAAAAAGTACTTAATTACAACCTAAAATCATATTTTAATTTCAAGACACCTAGTCATAGAATCTTGAATAGTGTTTTCTCTTTCCAATTCCTTAAATCATGGAATTGTGTTACACATTGTTTATTCATAAATGAGTTTAAAATTCTCTAATGATGTATGAGCACTCCTAAACTTGTCATAAACTCCCTAAATCACATTCTTAGTTACCTAAACTTAAGCTTAATCATTCCTAACCTTGTACCTAAGCTAATACACATCTAAACCTACCATTAACACACAATTAAATGGTCAAACTCACCTCCTCCCTTGCTGAACCAGACCAGGCTGTGAACCTTCTCCCTCCATATGCATCACATGTTCAATTTTTCAACACTCCAAGGCCATACCTCAAGTCACATACACTATACCTTGTCATAACTTTCAGTCAAGCTTGAATTTCCACATGAATAAATAATTAAAACAACCCATTTTTCCCATTTATTTGTGGCTGGAAAAGTTCCAGCCATGCATTGTTTCTAGAAGCCTAATTTCATAAAAATTTGATAGGAAATTAACTCACATCAAGCCATACTTTGTAGCATAGCTTCCATACTTCAAACCATGCTTGAATGACCTTGTGTAAGAGATATTTTCTGTTCCTTTTCCCTCCAAACCACAAGGCCACTCCCTCCCATTGTGAGCTCCATGGTTTTCTTTTTCTATAAATAGGATGCTTGTGATAGCCTTGTTGCACTTTGAAGCATTTGCTAAGTTTAGAGTTTTAGAGTTGTCTTGCTAGTCTTTCTTTTTCTCTCAACATTTCAAGAAGTGTTCTTCCTTTCTTTTCATCTTTATCTTCTTCATCTCTTCATCTCATCATCACCTCTCAACCATCAAACACCACCCCAAAGCCTTGAACCATCATCAAACCTCTCAAACACCACACCTCAAACACAACCTCACTTGAAACACATTTCCTTCCTTTTTCTTTCATCAAGGCCGAATCATCATCACCATCCTAGGAGGTGTTGCTCATCTCATTTCCATCTTCAAGCCCAAGTTTTACCTTCATCACAAGGTAGGGATTTGTTTTCAAACTTTATTTTGCTCAAGAAAGTGTTTTTCTCTAGTTTCCTCTTGGATCCTTTTTGAACTTTCCCTTGTCTTTCCTTTCTCTTCATTTTCGGCCATGAGGCCTTGATTTTGAGCATGATAGCTTGATGATGAGAGTTTCTAGATGATGACATTGTGTTCATCTCAAAGAAACCTCTAAAGGTTGAGTTTTCCTTTTCTTATGACTTCATCTATATGATATCTAACTCACATGGTTTTTCAACTTAAGAAAATTAATCTAAGTATTTCTAAAAGCCCAAGCCTACCCTTGTCAACCTTAAAGTTGGCCGGCACGTTCTAGAGATTTTTCTCTAGATAGGGGTTTTGGGTATTTAATAAAGAACTTGATGTAGTTTCACTTTCTTTCTCTTTTATATGACTTTCGGTTTTTGTGTTGTGATCTATGAGATATTGTATTGGGTTGCTATCTTGTTAAAGTCTTGAATGAGCTCTAGTTAACCATAAAATGAATCTTGCATCATGTTTATTTTATGCTATGCATATCATGTTTACTTCCTTGCTATCACTAAATATCAAGATAATGAATGAACTTGCATTATCATGTTTATATTTCAAGCTATGCATTACCATGTTTATATTTCAAGTTCTCACTTAATACCAAGATAATAATGAGTTGCATTCATATTTACTTTGTGCTATCACTTTACTTTCTAATGGAACCTAAAATAAGTGCATGAGCATGTTTATTTTTATGTCATCACCTAAATGAGTCTAGAGCTCAAAGACTTGCCCATTGTGGTCTCAACAAACGTCTAACAATATGTGTTTTTCTTGGGTTCATATTTCGGCCCTAAGAGGTATTGAGGTTTCCAAGTATTTGAGACTATGTCTTATAATTTTTCCAAAGCTTACGTAAGTTTAAGGAATGCATAGAACCAAGTTTTGAGAATTTAGAACCTCTTGAGACAAAGATGAATTGGTCACTGCCCTCTTAAATATTCTTATGATTTTAGATGTTAAAATTGTTTATAAATGAGCCTTGAGAGTTTAAAAAGAGTTCCAAGAGAAACTAGTATTTTATGTGCTTTAGAAATTATGTTTTATGCCTTTTATGGAGAAGTATATTTTCGGTTCTTCCTTGCTCTTGCTGCCACTGTATGTGCTGTTTTGATGAGGATAATGTGCCTATGTTTGAGTAAAAATAATGTTAAGACTTATACGTGAAAGATAGGATAAGTTAGGAACTAGAAAAGAATTAATTTGAGAATTCTAGATCCTTTAATTATGTAATTTTCTGGATTCTGTCCAGCAAGGTTTAGATTTAATAATCATGGTTTTAAATTAGTTTAAATGTGTAGGAATAACTCATAATTGGTCTAGGACTTAATCTTGAAGCCTTAGGAGCAAACTAAACTTAGAAAGGGTCATTGTTATGACTTCTAGGTACCCGTAAAGTTAGGATTTCAAATTCTGCATCCTTGAGGTTTAGAGATGTTCTTGACCATAGTGTGAGGTGAGAAATACTTAGTTATAACCTCATAGGTTCCCAAGAGACTAGGTTTTGATGATCGATAACTTAGAATGTGAGTTAAGGACTTTAAGGATCTAAACCGTAATCTCTAGAACCCCCTAATCATACAAATATAAAGTTGTCTAAATCTACATAGTGCTGTTTGGATAAGTCCTTGAGCATAAAAATTAGTAAAACTTACTAGTTGTGAACCTATAGGTGTGTAAGAGGTTAAGAATAATACTAGAACAATTAGTTTACAAGTTTAAGACTCAAAAGAACCAAAGCATAACATACTATAGGTTTATAACATAATAAGCTTGGGAGTTTGTATGTATGATTGTCTAAGGTGTGATTATGTGATAATGTATATGCTATAGTTTTAACTATACACTATGAGGAAGTTTCATGTGATGATGTATATGCTATGAAAAAGATTTATGTAATGAATAATGATGTATCTATGAATTAACACTTTATGAGAACTCAAATGTGACACAACACTGAGACGCCTTCTTGGGTGACACCGGTTTATCCGAGCACCCCCAAGAAAACAAATCCATGAGGGTATTGACATAGAGCTTGCCAAAGCGGACAAAACTACGATGCACTAGTTGCTAGTAGAGCGTTTCAAAGAGGAAATGACCCTAAGAGAGGTGATCCTTAATTTGCCCCCTAGCCCGTACCTTAAGTCGGGATTATGTTACGCTCATCATAGGATAAGTAAGAGCTAGTGACGACTAGTTAAGGTATGAGCTCATAACCTAGAGATGTTTTAGGGTGGCCCCATGAGATGAAAGTTAAAGTTAAAATGTCACATATGCTATATCACCTTATGCCAATGTTATAATGTTTCTTAGTTATTCTATTGTTTGGTTTACCTTTATGATGCATTCATATCATTAGTATATTTCTGCTTAAGTTATAAAGACGCATTATAAAATATGACGGACCTTGGATAAATAACACTTTAGAGAACTGACTCAAAAGGAATTTATATGCATGCACACCTTTTTAGAAATAAACCCAAGGTTCCTGAGGATGTGACGATGTCACCTAGGTAGTGATAACCCTACTGAGAATTCTTTTAGAAAGATTCTCATTCCCTCCCTTTTCTTCCGTCATATCTTCAGATGGCGACATTTGTACTCTTCATCGACACCCCGGTATGGGAGCTGCACCATGACCCGGCACTCGGGTCATACCATTTTGAGGGTCGCTGCACTGTCAGAGTATTCATGTTCATGGGACGACCCTTCGCGCACCCCGTCCATAGCTACCGCTTCACCCCGACTGCTCCTTACCGTCATAACGGGATTTTTGAGCGAGCGAGACCACGCGATGAGCAGATCCTCCGCGTGGAGCCCGAGACATCAGCAGTACGCGAGTACCCCGAGTATGTGCTGCGCCCCCAGTACTCGGAGACTGACCCATCCGAGGACCCGCCATCCCACATGTACAGTTGGAGCTCCAGTCCCGCTCCCCCACCGATAAGGGCTGGGAGTGAGGAGACGGTGGTCCAGCCGAGGTTGGCTCGTCGGCCATCTATGCGCCCTCGCCGTGGTGGACACGCCCCGATGATGCGCTCGACCACTCCCGCTGAGATTCGTCAGTGGATCGACTTGACCCCACAGTATTCAGACCAACAGGAGTAGACATAGGAGGGGTAGTAGTTAGTGCACACACGCCACATAGTTGAGGACAAACCTTCTTTTGTATATGAGGTTGTCTACTCTAGGTGCACATGGGTATGGGTGTTGTTCCTCTTGTATTTACCTTTAATGATTTCCATGTATTGCATTTCAGTTGTATTCCGCTTTCCGATGTATTGAATAGTCCTTCCCTTTTGGGTAGGCACAGCATTTATATATATATAACTATGTTTCAGTTGATGTCTCCATGATATGATGTGTTTCTTTATGCTTTGCTTATATGCTTCTCTATGCTTCCTCTTAAAGATTCGTGCGTGGCTCTCACTTTGATTTCAAATTCCAAAAAGAAAACTTTTACCCATATTTCCGCTAAGTATTTTCTAAGTAAAAGATGAGACCAAGAGGTAATATTCTAAAGATTAACCTAAGTATATACTAGTAGTCTTGGGTTAAGATTTAGGGTGTTACAGGAATCATATTGGGAATCATGCCTATATGCGTCCTATGCATGCATTCATAGGTAGTAAAGTGAATGATGCATTTAATTAAGTTGTATAGCCATAAGTAAAGACATATGATCCTTTCGACTTTGTCGATGGCAAATAGAGTGATATATGATCCTTTGGACATTGTTGATGGCAAATAGAGTGATATATGATCCTTTCGACTTTGTCGAGGGCAAATAGAGTGACACGTGATCCTTTCGACTTGTCGAGGGCAAAATAAATGATCCTTTTGACTGTATCAAGGGCAAATAGGTGACATATGATCCTTTTGACTGTGTCAAGGGCAAATAGAGTGAGGTATGATCTTTTTGACTTGTCAAGGGCAAATAAAGATATATGAGGTTCTCTTCGACTTATCAGGGACAATTACAAATAAGTCCATTACACTTAGCATATGGATAATCATGTTATATGTAAATGGTTGATTAGAATTACTTACTATGTGCTTGAGCTTTATAATATACGTGCACTAAGTGATTGATTATTAAAAGCTGCCCACTTCGGAAGTATCATTTGAACTTTAAAATTGAACCATCGATATATGTTGCATGCTCACTTTTTCCTAATAAACCGAAGTGGCTGGGGCGATGATGATGACATTATGATTGTGTAATTGGGGAATTGCCCTACTGAGAATTGTATAATTCTCACCCCTACTTGATTGTGTTCCCGTGTCGTCTCTAGGTTGATTCAAGGAACTATGGGCTATTACACCAAAAGAAGTTGGATTAGCAGTAGTCGGGTGTCTGAAATTGTATCATATGTATTTAGATGTATGTATAAGTGTGTAAATTTAACAGACAACATATGTGCATTAAAGTTCATAGAAGAGCTTCCTTATGTAATCGACTTTATATTAAATAAATGTTTTGCCTCTTTGCTATATATTTTTCTCGAATTACGCTAGTTATTACACGAATCCATCGAATTTGCTATAGTTATTTAAGAAAGGTCCACTAATTAATAAGTAACAACTCTCGAGTATGATTTCATAATTTAAGGATGGTGTTGTACTTGAGAGGGTGTTACATCAAGGCCTAGTATTCATCATGATAGCTTGATGATGAGTGTCTCTAGAGGATGACCTTGTGTTCATCTCAATGAGACCTCTAAAGCTTGAGTTTTCTTTCTTTCTTCAAAGTTTCTCTTATAACTATATAGCTCACTAATGATTTCAACTTAAGGAAAATGATCAAGGATTTCAATAAGCTCAAGGCCTACCCTTGTCAACCTTAAAGTTGGCCAGCATGTTCTAGAGTTTACTCTACATAGGGGTCTTGAGTACATAATAAAGAACATGGAGTATATTCCTTCTATTGTGATTTTGGTTTCTTGTTTCCTTTCCTTTATGTTTTGGCCCTTGTTCCTATTTCCTTATGGCTTTGTTTTCTTTTAAGTTTATTTCCTTGAAGCTTGATTCAAGAACTTTAAAGCTTACTTTGTTTGTTGGAGATAAATGTTGGGTTGAGATTTTGTTTCTCTAAAAGTCTTGTATGAGCTCTAAGTTAAGATAAAAAGAACTAGCATCCATATTTATCTTTATGTCATTACTAAACTTTCAAGATTAATGAATGAGCTTGCATCCTCATGTTTATGTTTATGTCCTCACTAAATCTCTAAGATAATAATGGATTTACATAGCATATTTATTTTATGCTCTCACCTCCTAATAAAGAGTAAAATAAAGTGCATTGCATATTTATGTTTATGCCATCACCTAAGAGATTTAAAGCTCAAAGACTTGCCCATTATTATCTCAAACAAAGTTTGGAAATGTATGTGTTTTATTCATATGATTTTCAGCCATGTGATGATGGTGAACTTAAAATAAGATCCACCTAATCACAAGTACTAAAAGCTATGTTTTATGATTTTCCTAAGCTTAGATGATCTCAAGAAATGTTTTGAGCAAGGTTTTATGATTTAAATCCCTCTTGAGATTATTTTGAAATAGCCACTGCCCTTATATGTTTTATGATGACTCTAATGAAATAAATTGTTTTCAATGGAGTTTTTGAAGTCTTGAAAAGATTCCAAGAGAAACTAGCAATTTATGTGTTTTAGAAATAAAGTTCTATGCATTATATGGTGACTTTGATTTCGGTTCTGCCATGAATTGTTTGCTCACTGTATGATGATGTTTAAATATGTTAGAATGTGTATTTTCATGTATATTTGATGTTGGAATTAATTTGAGAAAGCTAAGACAAGTTACTAACTAGAAAAGAATTAAAAAGCAAGTTCTAGATCCCTTAGAAATAAGAATTTTCTGGATTCTATCCAGCAAGGGTAATATTAGTAAGTAATGGTTTATAATTAGTTTAAATGTATAGGAACTAATCCTAGTACCTTAGGAAAAGACCAAACTTAGAAAAGGTAAAAAACGTGACTCCTAGGTACTCGTAATTAGTGAAATATGGATTTTGCATTATTGAGATTTAGAATTACTTATGATCATAGAATTGAGTGAGGACTACTTAGATAAGATCCTATAGGTACCCGAGAGGTTAAGTTGTGAGGATAGACAACCTAGATTTCAAGTTAAATGACCCTAAGGGTTAAAGCATAAGACATTAAGAGATTTTGAAGCTCTGAGTTGTTAATTCAAGTATGTTGAGATGATGCATGTACCTTGATCAATGTGATTATGTGAATTCAAGTTTTCTATGATGTTAGATATGATAGTATATGTATCATGAGTTTTTGTCGCATAAAGTAGATTTGAAAGAAATTCAGTATACAGCTGTTATGATGCCGAATTTCCATCAAATCAATGCTTGAGAATGTTTTTGAAAAAGTATACGGGATAAAGTCTGGGGTGACACCGGTTCAGTCGAGCACCCCCAGGAACTGAATCCTTATGTGACGTAGCACTGAGACGTACTTCTCCTACTCCGGTGAGGAGGAGGCAAAACTGTGAAGGTATGAGTGGATGCAGTCTACCAAAGTGGACAATTCGCTGTACACTAGATCCCAGCAGAGCGTTTCAAAGAAGGACATAATCCTAAGAGGGGTGATCCTTAAGCCCCCTAGCCTGTACTCTAGTAGTCGGGATTATATTTTTATGATTTCACTTATCAAGAGGATAAGTAAGAACTAGTGACGACTAGTTGAGGTATGAGCTCATAACCTAGATGTTTTAGGGTGGCCCATGTTGCTTAAGCATGAGTTCTTAAGTCACGAGTTGAGAAAAGAGAAAAGTTTTACTTGAAGAGTTTATATGCCACTATATGCCACTTACAAGTTGTTCCTGATGTTATGTTGATTGCTTGATGCATAATGTATATTCATGCATCCATGAGTTGCTATGTTGCATTCATGCATTAAGATTCATGCTAAAAGGAACGAACCTTGGACAATTACACTTATAAACTTAATAATGAACCTTGTATGCATGCTCACTTCTTTATAATAAACCCAAGGTTCCTGAGGATGTGAACGATGAAACCCTAGATAGGAGTTACCCTACTGAGATTCTTTAGCAAGATTCTCACTCCTTTTTCTTTCTCTCTTTCTCTCCCGTCACATCTTCAGAGCATGGCGACGTTCGTGGTTTTTGTCGACACCCTGACATGGGAGGTGCACTTTGATCCGGACCACGGATCCTACCATTTTGAGGGAGGATGCACTATTCGCATTTTCATGTATGTAGAACGTCTCTTCGCTCACCCTATATAGAGCTACCAGTTCTCCCTGACGTCTCCCTTTGGCGACAACCTGATCTTCGAGCACACACGCCCTAGTGACAAGCAGATCCAACGTGCTCGCCCTTCCGCCTCAGCTATACGCGACTATCCGGAGTATGTACGTTAAAGAAGGACATAATTTTAAGAGGGGTGATCCTTAAGCCCCCTAGCCCGTACTCTAGTAGTCGGGATTATATTTTTATGATTTCATTTATCAAGAGGATAAGTAAGAACTAGTGACGACTAGTTGAGGTATGAGCTCATAACCTAGATGTTTTAGGGTGGCCTATGATGTTTAAGCATGAGTTCTTAAGTCACGAGTTAAGAAAAGAGAAAAGTTTTACTTGAAGAGTTTATATGCCACTATATGCCACTTACAAGTTATTTATGATGTTTTGTTGATTGCTTGTTGCATAATGTATATTCATGCATCCATGAGTTGCTATGTTGCATTCATGCATTAAGATTCATGTTAAAAGGAACGAACCGTGGATAATTACACTTATAAACTTAATAATGAACCTTATATGCATGCTCATTTCTTTATAATAAACTAAGGTTCATGAGGATGTGAACGATGAAACCCTAGATAGGAGATACCCCACTGAGATTCTTTAGCAAGATTCTCACTCCTTTTTCTTTCTTTCTTTCTCTCCCCTCACATCTTCAGAGCATGGCGACGTTTGTGGTTTTTGTTGACACCCTGACGTGGGAGGTGCACTTTGATCCAGACCACAGATCCTACCATTTGAGGGACGATGCACTGTTCGCATTTTCATGTACGTAGGACGTCCCTTCACTTATCCTGTATAGAGCTACCGATTCTTCTCGACATCTCCCTTTGGTGACGACCTGATCTTCGAGCGCACACGCCCCCGTGATGAGCAGATCCGATGATCCCACTCATCCACCTCAGCTGTATGTGACTATCCGGAGTATGTACCTTGATCGAGCAGGTCAAAGACAAACCCATCCGAGGACTCGCCGACGCACATCTTGTAACACCCTCCTAACTACCATGTATTCCTTGAGCATTAACATTGCAATTAGAAGAGTATCACTTCCTTTCTATAATATCCACTAGTCGAATGAACTAAAAATAAGGTAAATCAAACTCTTGAGTTGTAAAGAAAACTACTACAAAATATACATATGTTTGTACTTCACATACAACTTTCCTTAATAAATACCATACTTGAAGTTAAGTCACTTCACTTATAATACAACTCAGGGACTTCTATCGAAAAACCTACCAAGCCTACTCAAATATCAAGGTCCAACAAAAATCATATATGTAACGCCCCGATTTTCACTAAACTTTTAAATGACCAAAATGCCCCTGAGGTCATTTTTGCCGAAATACGAGGACGACCGACCTCGGCCATCCCTATAAGGTTCATATGATATATGAAGGGGATTGTATGTGCTTGAGTGTTTAATAAAGCAGAGGAATCCTATTTTTAGGGTCTCCGCGTATAAATGACCAAAATACCCCTATAGCAATTTAAGGCAGTTTTAAGGTCTGTTTTGACCCGAACCTTGTTCGGAGTTCCAAAACAATGATTTTAAGGAATGGACTATGTTTGTTTTAGTCCCGGAGGTTCCGGGAAACTTTTGGTAAAAATTATGATTTTTGCCCCTGCTTAGTGCATTTTGGGCTTAAGGACGGTTTTAGCAAAACCTAAGCAATATTAGGCTCTAATTAAAGATTAATTGACGCGAGCTGTCGCAACCCGCGACAAATTAAAAATAAGTTTTAAAACCAAATTACACTAATAATGTAGTTATAGTGCAATCCGAGTCGTCTCACGAGGAAGTATTTAAATTGATTCAAATTGCAAAAAGGGGTGTTATTGACGTGATTAACAAAATAAAATTATGAAGATATAATAGCCAGAAATTACCTGCACAAAGACTCCTTCAGATCAAAATATGTTCTATCATTGGTTCAAACGGATAAAATTCATGGCAGTGACTACCTACGTCAACTATACTTTGCACAGATGACGTCGCAATACTACTTAATAGTCATACAATCGTATTACCATCAAGGATTCAACTAACACAAGAGCTAGTGATCACAATCATGACCCTATAAACCTATGCTAATTTAATTAACAATTGCGATAGTCTAAATCCTAACGGAGTTAATTCCGACCCCTTACCAATTGGAATTAATCAAATCAATCGACCTAATTTCCCAAACGGTATTCAGATTATGCAAACAAATGAATTCATAATCAACGACTCCTAAAATCATAATCACATTAATCAGCGCAATTAAGGTTTAGAAGAGAAAGCAATGGGGGCGAAAAACCAACCATGAACTGAAATTGAGAATCGGAAACCTCAAGAACAATTTTGATCTTTAGTTGTCTCTATGCGTGGTAATGGAATTACTCCTCCATGTGAGAAGTTTCACAGTCAAAGATTGATAAAAAACTATAAATTACAATGGTGGAAGACTGAAAATAAATTGTGAAAGGAAGCCTCTAAACCTAGAGAGAGAAGAGAGAGAGAGATGAGGTAGAGAGAGAGTTCTCTATTCTCCAAAACCTAGCTGCTGCCTCCCTTGCTGCTGTCTCACTCGCGTTTACTGTAGCTTCCAAGAAAAATGGGCCCAAAATTTGGCCCATACGAGATAGCAGGCAAAAATCAAATCATCGTAGGAGCACTGCAACGCTAAGAGCGCTGCAGCGCTCACCAGAACGGGTTTCTTGCAAAGTAGATCAGTCGTGCTCTCTGTCGAAAGGCCGCAGCTCTCTTAGCGCTGCAGCGCTCACCCGAATGGCAAGCTCTTGCATTTTTTCTTCCTTTCAGTCTCAGCTCCTACTTTTGATGCTTTGCACTCAATGCAATGCTCCTGTACACAAAAACCTAACTCAAGGAGACAAGTTAATTGTAACAAGATTTATTTATTAAAAAAAATGGAGGAATTGTCATTGATTTATCAAAATTGTGCAATGAGGTACAATTTATAAAACACTATTATTTTCCTCAATAACATATCAAAAACTTATGCAAAAATCCAAGGTTAAGGGGTTAAATATGCGGTGTAAACACTGCTTATCAAACTCCCCCACACTTAAACAATTACATGTCCTCATGCAAGACTAACAAACAAGCAATGGTCAAACGTCAAAGCAATCAAACCATCTGCAAGCTAACTACTAACGACTCACAAATCCTAAACTTGACACAAAACAAGGAAGACAACTAAAATGTCAATTCTAACGAACTATGAGGAAACAAGCATAAAGGGCAAAAGCAAATTATCGAGCACCAAATCCTTCCAAGCATGACTTGCGCAAAAGGAGAGCAAACAAGGTAAATTTCACTCATAACACGCAAAGATCAAGGACATGGGACCTCACAAGTCTAGTGTTTACCACTCAAGTCTCTCAATATGTGTTGGCTCAAATTTTGACACTCAAAACTTCTCAAATGGAAATGCATTACCATAGGCTTGCAAGTCATCTCACTCTCCACTAGTTACACACATGCATACACAACTCAAGAGGGCTTATTCAGGGTTGTAACGGGGCTTAGGTAAGGGGTAGGAAATATCAAAAAGGCCAAGCAAAGTTAAGCCTAAGATTAAGAGAGCAAATGTATATGCACAAGAGCAAAGATGCAAGAAGGTGCAATTTCCAAATAAAACATGCTCAACAAGCCTCATTTCTCACAACTTAACCAATTCCCCATAACTTTTTATTCATAACAACTTTCATTTTGCAAAATTTCCCCGGCAACGGCGCCAAAATTTGACGCGAGCTGTCGCAACCCGCGACAAATTAAAAATAAGTTTTAAAACCAAATTACACTAATAATGTAGTTATAGTGCAATCCGAGTCGTCTCACGAGGAAGTATTTAAATTGATTCAAATTGCAAAAAGGGGTGTTATTGACGTGATTAACAAAATAAAATTATGAAGATATAATAGCCAGAAATTACCTGCACAAAGACTCCTTCAGATCAAAATATGTTCTATCATTGGTTCAAACGGATAAAATTCATGGCAGTGACTACCTACGTCAACTATACTTTGCACAGATGACGTCGCAATACTACTTAATAGTCATACAATCGTGTTACCATCAAGGATTCAACTAACACAAGAGCTAGTGATCACAATCATGACCCTATAAACCTATGCTAATTTAATTAACAATTGCGGTAGTCTAAATCCTAACGGAGTTAATTCCGACCCCTTACCAATTGGAATTAATCAAATCAATCGACCTAATTTCCCAAACGGTATTCAGATTATGCAAACAAATGAATTCATAATCAACGACTCCTAAAATCATAATCACATTAATCAGCGCAATTAAGGTTTAGAAGAGAAAGCAATGGGGGCGAAAAACCAACCATGAACTGAAATTGAGAATCGGAAACCTCAAGAACAATTTTGATCTTTAGTTGTCTCTATGCGTGGTAATGGAATTACTCCTCCATGTGAGAAGTTTCACAGTCAAAGATTGATAAAAAAACTATAAATTACAATGGTGGAAGACTGAAAATAAATTGTGAAAGGAAGCCTCTAAACCTAGAGAGAGAAGAGAGAGAGAGATGAGGTAGAGAGAGAGTTCTCTATTCTCCAAAACCTAGCTGCTGCCTCCCTTGCTGCTGTCTCACTCGCATTTACTGTAGCTTCCAAGAAAAATGGGCCCAAAATTTGGCCCATACGAGATAGCAGGCAAAAATCAAATCATCGTAGGAGCGCTGCAGCGCTAAGAGTGCTGCAGCGCTCACCAGAACGGGTTTCTTGCAAAGTAGATCAGTCGTGCTCTCTGTCGAGCGCTGCAGCTCTCTTAGCGCTGCAGCGCTCACCCGAATGGCAAGCTCTTGCATTTTTTCTTCCTTTCAGTCTCAGCTCCTACTTTTGATGCTTTGCACTCAATGCAATGCTCCTGTACACAAAAACCTAACTCAAGGAGACAAGTTAATTGTAACAAGATTTATTTATTAAAAAAAATGGAGGAATTGTCATTGATTTATCAAAATTGTGCAATGAGGTTCAATTTATAAAACACTATTATTTTCCTCAATAACATATCAAAAACTTATGCAAAAATCCAAGGTTAAGGGGTTAAATATGCGATGTAAACACTGCTTATCATTAATTAATTTCCATAATTAATCTAGAGCTAAAATAATTATTTGAGGTTAATTAGAACAAAAAAATTGCTTAAGGAAAATTTAAAAACCTAATTCTAGTTCTTTTTCTTTAAAGAAAGCATATATGAATAGTATTTTCACTATTCACGCTCCCATTTCCAAGGAAGGTTGTCATACTCACATCACTAATCATAGAAGTCTTGACTCCATTAAAACTCACAAGACCACTCCTAGTATAAGGTGTTACAACCCTAATCACCTAATTAGTTTACCTAAAACCTTTACTTAGCAACCCCTAATCCTAAGCTAAATCAATCCTACACCTAAGAACCCTTTTAAACCATGATTTAGAGGAGATATTTTCTCTCCCATGGCTGCCCAAAAGTGGCACGACTCCTCCCCCAAAAATTCAAAAAGAATTCAAAATTTATATTAGTTTATATTGTCAATCAAGCTTACTTACACAAGCTACTTAAAGCCATACTTTAGGACATGCCTAGTTAGACTTGTCATCATACTTTGAAGGAGATATTTCTTCTCTCCTTGTAGCTGTAAAGGCCGAAGCCTTTCCCCCCTAAAAACACCTTCATTTCATTCTTCTATAAATAGATAGCTTGGAGGACTTGAAGCACCTTTTGTTCATTCACTAAGTTTAGAGTTTTAGAGCACTTTGAAACTTTCTTTTCCTCTCAAGTTCAAGAGTTCATCTCCTTCAACTTCTTCATTTCCTCTCAACCTCAACCACTAGGTAGGGAGCTTCTCAAAAAGAAATGCTTCTTTTATATTGATGCTTTGATCTTGCTTGACAATATGTTGTGAATGAGTTTTCATGGAGCTTTCATTTTCGGTTTTCCTCTTCCTTTTCTTTTTCTTTCATTTCGGCCTCAAGGCCAAGGTGAAGAAGGCTTAATGATGAGTGCTCTCTAAGATGTAACCATGAGTTCATTTTAGCATGAGACCTCTAAAGCTTGAAGTTTCTTTTGGAGGAAAGTTTCATCTTGTTCAAGTTTTGGTAAAAAATGGGTTATGTTTCTCATGAAACTCTTTGGAACTTTTGTTTTTCCTTGATTGTTTCGACCATGAAGGCCTATGGTACTTGGAAAATAAAGGCTTGATGATGAGGGTTCCATGTTGGTGCATGACCTAGGGACAACCTCTAAAGCTTGGATCTTTTTCAAAGAAAAGTTCATAATTTTCAAGTTTTATTCAAGAAAGAGTTATGTTCTCTTAAACTTTTGAAACTTCATTCTTTTTCTTTAAGGGTTCAGCCATGAAGGCCTTTGGGGCTTGGAAAAATGATAGCTTGATGATGAGGGTTTCATGTTGAGGTTAGTCACATGAATAAACTCTAAAGCTTGGACTTGGTTTCTAGACCAAGTGAGATTTCGGTTTCTTCCTTCATGTTTTACATGAGTTTGGTTTTGATGGAAGTTTAAGGTATAGGGAAATACTCAATGATGAGGGCTTAGGATGTTGATGTTTGGATCATCAAGATCTTGGCCCCTAGAGTTCAAAAATGGGTTGTTTCTTCATGATGAGGATTCGGCCACCTCATGGTCTTTGAGGGTAAAATGTCTCTTTTTACAAAACTTAGTGCTACTAGTGTTTCTTTTCTTGTGAGGTTGAGTTTTGGGTTGGAACCTTTGTTCTCTTTAAAATCTTGCAAGAGCTCTAGTCAAGATGTAAAAAGGAGTTGCATTCATGTTTAATTTCTATGCTATCACTAAATCTAAAGATAAAGATTGGACTTGCATTGCATGTTTACTTTTCAAGTCCTCACCTAAACTTCAAGATTTAAATGAATGTGCATTCCATATTTACCTTGAGCCATCACTTTACTTTTAAAAGAACCATAAAAATAGAATGCATAGCACATTTACTTTATGTCATCACCCTAAACTCCTAGAGCTCAAAGATTTGCCCATCTCATCTTGAGAAAAGATTAATAAAGGAAGGAATCTCTTTGAATATACATTCGGCCAAGTAATAGAAATGGCTTAAAAAAAATGAGTTCATTTGGTTACTAAGGCTTATAATCTATGTCTTAGGGTTTTCCTAAGTTTATGTGGACTTAGTGAATGTTTTAAATATGTTTTCCAAGATTCATTCTTGTTACAAAAAGTATTACATGGCTACTGCCCTATGTGTTTTGGGATGATCTTTAATAAAATAAAATGGTTTCCAAAGAGTTTTAGAAGCTCCAAAGTTGTTCCAAGAGAAACTAGCAACCCATATGCATTAAAGTGAATTTTTCCTATGATTTAATGACACATGTTTTCAGTTCTGCTTTGATAGTTTACAGCACCTTAAATTCTGTTTTGGGTGGTCTAAATATGCTTAAATACCTTGCCAAGTATGTGATAATTATTCTAGACATTTTAAAGTACACTTAGTAACTTTATTTGCTTGATATGTGAATTCTAGAACTACATAGAAACAGAAAATTTTAGATTCTGTCCAGCCTTGTTAAAGTAGTTAGATTCACATTATATGATGTCTAGATGAGTGGAAGTGACTCATAATTGGTTTAGGAATTAATTATTACATCATAGAAAAAGTCGGAAGTGAGAAAGGACCTAAAACGCACATTCTAGAATACCGTAATTCATCTAAATTAGCACACTGCCTAAACTGTCCAGCCATAATTAATTAGGTTTTAGAACATAATAAATTGTGGAGAAAAGGTTAATCGATCCCTTAAACCCATGAGAACATAATATGCTAGTTTGAGGTTACCCGATTTAGGGATTTTTCTTTAAGGGAGTGATTTGTAAGCTCTTGGCTAAGGATGGATTATTGTGTTATCCCATGACTAGTATGATGCTATGTGAACTATCATTTCTAAATGCTAGTTTTATTATGGCATGTGGTTGTTCTTTAAGAACTTAGAAATGCCTATGTTGTAACATGAGATATGTGACATGTATGTTTTGAGTGGCATTTCATTAAACATGCTAAGACTTAAGGTGGCTTAAACTATGAGAAAATGATCCTTTTGAACCACCAAATTATGGGTGGGGATGAGGTGATTCTATGCCCCCTAGACCCGTACTTTGAGTCGGGACCTTTAACTTATTCGAAAAGATAAGTCCAGATGCTGGTGACGACTAGCTTGGTATGAGCTCATAACCTAGTTACATCTCCCAAGGGAGACCAGTTAGGGTGGCCCCAGGAAGAAAATGATAATGCTTTAATGTCACCTAAGTAACCAAGTTAAGTTACCATGCACCATGTACCATGTTCCATGATCTATGATTTTATGTTCCATGATCTATGATTTTATGTTCCATGATCCATGATTTTATGTACCACGATCTATGAGTTTATGTGTCATGATCCATGTCAATAGTACCTATGAATTATGATTCCAGTTTCATGAATTATAGATTATGTAACCAAGAGGTTTTAGAATTAAAAAGAATAGGCCTTGGAAGTTAACGTTTTCGAACTTCATAGTTGAACCATTGCATGACCATGATTTTTAATAAGAAACCAAGGTCCCTGAGGACGTAGAAGATGACACCTAGGTAGAAGGAAAAACCCTACTGAGTTTCTTTAGCAAGAAATCTCATTCCCTCTATCTCTTTCTTCCCTTTACGTCTTCAGATCGGGATGGCGACATTCATCCTCTACATTGACTGGCCCATCTAGGAGATCCACCATGACCCCGAGCTTGGGTCATACCATTTTGAGGGCTTCTGCACTGTACGTGTGCTCATGTTTCTTGGGCGGCCCATTGCTCATCCTATAGATAGTTATCTGTTCACCCCGACGTCTCCTTATCACGATGCTACTATTTTTTAGCGCGCCCGTACGCTTGAGGAGAGGATCTTACGGACACACTCTGCCAGTTCGGGAGCGGTACCAGAGTACCTGCCACGCACTCAGCACTTGAAGGAGGATCCCTCAAAGGACACCCCAACCCACCTGTATGGAGAGGATTCTGCCCTCACTCCCCCGCGTATGCCCATGGGTAGCGAGGAGACGGTGACTCAGCCTCGGAGAGCCCCGGTGCCCGATCCACGTCCTAGACATAGAGGACAGGGCCAGTTTACAGGCATGCCTGCCCTAGCCGAGCTTCGTCCATGGATTGGTTATCTTCCACCTTACCGTTAGATATAGGATTGTGGGTGGTCCTTAGTGCACACACGTCACGTAGATTGGATAAACCTTCTTTTGTATCGAGGTTATCCACTTTAGATGCACTTGGGAATAGGTGTTCCTTTTATGTTTTCACGTTACGTGATTCCCATTTCTATGTATTTTCATGTTTCAATTGTATTCGCATTTCCTTATGTACTTGAAAAGTCCTGCCCTTAGGGTAGGCATAGCATATGCATGAAGTATTTCAGATGTGATGATGTCATGTTGATTTGGAGCCACTTCTATGTTATTGTTTCTGCATTTATTTATACCATCTATATTGTGTTACGCGCGGCTCCTATTTTAACAGGATTTCAAAAAAAAATTTGGCTCGTATTTTCCTTAAGTTATTTTCAAGTAATAGAACTATGACAAGAGGTAATAACTAATATTTGGCCTAAGTACGTAATAGTGGTATCGGGTCGAATATTAGGGTGTTACAATATATATACACAGAAATAGACCTAAGACATCTAACAGCAATTAGTCTGCAAGTTGGTAAGTTCTTGGTACTATACTACACTATATACAAGTCAAAACCCCTGTAGGTCTCATGTCCTCCTAGGTAAAACCATTGACCATCGTTATGATGGCCTCTCCTCCGCCAAGGGCATCAGGACCCTCTGGTGGGTTTGAATTGGAGGACAAGGATGAGAAGGGAGCATCCACTGGGGGAGGTACTAGTGGTGCTAGAGGGATATCAAATATAACTAGGTGCGCCATATGGAGAGGCACACCGTCGTAGGAAAAAGCTGGATCGAAATTAGCAGTGAAGACAGACGCACTAAAGGAACGACCAAAGAACATATATGCACGAATCTGGGAATAAACTGTTGCATAAAGAAAGTCAAGAACCGAATCGTAATGCCACACCCACTGTGGCGAATCAAGGAAGAATACTAGTGAAGGCATCTATAGAGTCTGAGCACAATACAACATATACACAAATAGGGGTGAGAATATTATAAAATTCTCAGTAGGGTAATCCCTTACATGTGACAGAATATAATCAGTAAATGCATTCATATAAATATAAAAAAAAAATCATGCTAGATCACATATATCAATATTAGTGTACATGAGTCAAGGAAAATTAAATGCAAACTGGTAGTAATCGTATGTGTTTCTCTTATATCACATGGAATTCAACTTAGTGCAGTTGTTCTTTTTATTAACATAGGGAAGGCTTAGTTTCATATCCAATAATATCTGTAGTGGATAATCGCACAGAGAACAATAGATTGCTAGGACATGAGCTCATTCCTATTCGTGATCGACAGACTTCATTTTTTTCTACTTCCGAATCACACACAGTTCTATTCCTAGCCGATACGTCTACTGACTCATACAATTTCCAGGGACGTTCTTATTTTTGCCTTCCCTCTTCACTCCACATAAGCCTTATTTCTGTTTTCCCCATATGTTAAATCATGCATCATTAAACCTCATATATTCTCCTTTGTCACATAAATGCATCATATACTTTTATTTTTCAAAGGCATGCTCGCATCACACATAGGCATTCACTCACAAGAAATTCTTATTTGTGCCTCATAAATCAATCTTTAAATTCTCTAGCATGCATACATACTCATCATACTTAAATCAAGAATAATTATATCTCCAAATCAATACTTTGAGTTCATTTCAGCACAATTGCAGCATGTTGGCAGAATTCATGCTTAAAGAGTAAAATTTATTATACATCTCAAACATCCATTTCCAGGGCTATAAAAATTATCCAAGACACCTCAATGTATGCATAAGGCCCTATAAAATTTCATAGCAAAAAGAGTTCTCTAACTCTGTCAACAAATTCTACAAATTTGGTGATCATAGACCACTTCACCTTAGCTCAATACCTGAATTCACTAATTTTTAACCTTATTAAATGAACTCATAAATTCGTACAAAAATTTAGGTTAAGCCTCAAGATGTTCTTAACATCCTGTAAACATTTTAGCTCAAAATTATATCATTTACTAGGGTAACAAAATTAGACAATTTTCTAGCTTCAAATTCAACATTTCAAGCAGCATAGTTACAACTTCGGTTCTTGAATTTTTTAAATCATTAGGAGTCAAAAACAGAACTCAAGAAAATTATTAGAACTACCCTAGGATGTTAAATTCAACATATAATTTTTATAGCTCATGAAAATACTCACAATTCCCTCAAAAAATTCGTGAACAATCACTGTCAGTAGGAAAATCGAAAATCCAGCAACCTAGCCAAAACTTCATTTAGTAAAATGATTACTCTAACCTCATCCAAATCCTCCACCAAAATTTATTCATCAACAACCATATATCACTAACCAAAATAATCAAAAATTTGTGCAGCACAAGTCAGAAATAAGAAAAATAAATTTGACAAGAAAAGACTCAATAGAACCCTACTCTTGGAAGCTAAAGGTGCCTTAGTCTCTAGGATGCTCCCAAGTGATGCTCTTCACTCCACAACTCTCAGGATACACCCAAGCCCTTCTCTAATCAGTGATGAGTGGGGTAAGTAAGATGAGGTTTGGGAATTTTAATCAGTTAGAATTGTAGAGGTTGATGTATAGAACAATTTTAGTGAAGAGAGTTTTTGGTTTTGGTAGCTCTAGCTAGTATATATGTAATTTGAACTGAAAATAGAGCTCTTAGTTATGGAGGTATGAAGGCTGTCTCCTTTCCTTCAATGGCCGAGAATGTTGTTTCTTCAAAAAGCTTAATGGTTAAGTTTATCTTATAATAAATGCAAATGAATTTAATATATTATTCTTAGATATTTCTTTACCTAACAAAGCTAAATGGATGGCTAGGATCAATCTTGTAATTCAAGATTGAATCTTAGCCATTCCTTTAATATAAAGAGATAAGGTTCTTTATTTTGTAAAGGTTAAAATAGCTTTCGGTGTTAGAAATCACACACCGAAATTTCACCGAACGGGTAAAACAATGTACCTGGGTAATCAAGCATTGCCCGAAAATTAATTCTAAGTATAAAACCTTTATTCCTAACCATTTCTAATCTCAATCCCATCTTTTCCTAATTTCGGGCACCTTTAGGTCCCAAATCTAAGGTTTTGGCTGTCCCAGCAGGCCCGCAAGTTACTATTCATATATTTTTTTAAGATCCATTATGTTGTTCTTATCATTTCTATGTACATCAGAATTTCAAGATTCCAATTAATAAAGTCTCCAGTAATTTCTGAATAAAATTTAGGGTGTTACACATCTACTCGGAGAGTTCTGCCTGTAACGCCCCGATTTCTATGTTGAAGTGAAAATGACCAAAATGCCTCTGAGGTCATTTTCAGCTCGGAATTCGAGGAAAGCCGGTCCGGTAGTACTCGAAGGGCAAACTCAATTTTGGAAGGGGATTAGATGACTTGTGTATCTTTCCGGGATCGAAAATCTCATTTTTCGAGTTTTCGGGTCAAAATGACCAAAACACCCCTGCGGTGTTTTACCCGTTTGCAAGTGCCGGATGAACCCGAAACTTCTCCAGATGGTTTTAAAAGGCATTTTTATGTAGACTATGACTTTAGTTTTGGTCCTGGAGGTCCCAGGTGAAATTAGTGCAAAATTATGGTTTTGCCCCTAGTTTCGTGTTTTTACGCTTAATCGTGTGATTAAGCAAACCTAAGCAATATTAGGCTCTAATTGAAGGTTAATTAATTTCCATAATTAATCTTGAGTCAAAATAATTTATTAAAGTTGATTAGAACCTAAAAGTGCTTAATTACAACTTAAAATCTTATTTAAAATTCAAGACTCCTAGTCATGGAATCTTGAATAGTGTTTTCTCTCTCCAATTCCTTTAATCATGGAATTGTGTTACACATTGTTTGTTCACAAATGAGTTTTTAATTCTCTAATGATGTATGACTCCTAATCTTGTCATAAAATCCTTAAATCACATTTTTAGTCACCTAAACTTAAGCTTAATTATTCCTAACCTTGTACCTAAGCCTAATACACATTTAAACCTACCATTAACACACAATTACATGAAACAAATCCTCCTCCCCCTTGCTATACCAGGTCTGGCCGTGCACTCCATGCCCTCCATATGCATCACATGCTCAATTTTTCAACACTCCAAGGCCATACCTCAAGTCACATACACCATGCCTTGTCATATTTTCAATCAAGCTTGATTTTCCAAATGAATAACTAATTAAAATAACCCATTTTCCTCATTTATTTGTGGCTGAAAAAGTTCCAGCCATGTCAAGTTTCTAGAAGCCTAATTTCATTCAAAAATTGATAGGAAATTCACTCACATCAAGCCATACTTTGTATCATACACTCCATACTTCAAACCATGCTTGAATGACCTTGTGTAAGAGATATTTTTCTCTTCCTTTCCCTCCAAATTTCTATGGCCAAGGCCTCCATGAGTGAGCCTCAATTGTTTTGTTTTTCTATAAATAGGTGCATTAGAAGAACTTGCAAACACTTTAGCTCATTTGCACACTTTTTAGTTTTCTAAGCTTTCTTGAGTTTCTTTCTTTTTCTCTCAAGTTTCAAGAGAGTTCTCTCTTGTTCTTCATCTTCATCTTCATTCTCTCTTCATTTCATAATCATCTCATAACCTTGAAACACCACCCCACCACCTTAGATAATCATACAAACACCTAAACTTCCATTCTCAAACACAAGCTCACCAAGAACACATTTCCTTTCTTTTTCTCTCCACAAGGCTGAAGCCATCTATAAATACCTAAGCTTTAGAACTTGTGAGAACCTTTAGATCATTTGCACACTTTTAGTTTTCAAGCTTTCTTTGAGTTCTTTTCCCTTTTTCTCTCTAAGTTCCAAGAGAACTCTATCTTATTCATCTTCTTCATCCTCATCTTCTCTTCATCTCATCATCATCTTACAACCTCTAAACACCACCCCATAGCCTTGAAACACCTCCTAAGCTCTCAAGCACCTCACCTCAAACACAATGTAACACCCTAAATCTTAACCTAAGACTACTAGTATCTACTTAGGTTAATCTTTAGAATATTACCTCTTGGTCTCATCTTTTACTTAGAAAATACTTAGCGGAAATATGGGTAAAAATTTTTCTTTTTGGAATTAAAATCAAAGTGAGAGCCACGCACGAATCTTTAAAAGGAAGCATAACGAAACATATAGGCAAAGCATAAAGAAACACATCATATCACGGAAACATCAACTGAAACATAGATATATATATATATAATGTGCCTACCCAAAGGGCAGGACTATTCGATACATCGAGAAATGGAATACAACTGAAATGCAAATACAAGGAAATCATAAAAGGTAATACAAGAAAAACAACACCCATACCCATGTGCACCTAGAGTAGACAACCTCATATACAAAAGAAGGTTTGTCCTCAACTATGTGGCGTGTGTGCACTAACTGCTACCCATCCAATGCTCCTACTCCTGCTGGTCCGAGTACTGAGGGGTGGAATCGATCCACTAGCGGATCTCGGCGGGAGTGGTCGTGTGGATCATCGAAGCGTGTCCACCGTGGCGAGGGCGCATAGATGGCCGACGAGCCAACCTCGGCTGAACTACTATCTCTTCACTCCCGGCTCTCATCGGTGGGGGAGCGGGATTGGAACTCCAACTGTACATGTGTGAGGGCGGGTCCTCGGATGGATCCGTCTCCGAATACTGAGTCCGAGGCACGTACTCCGGGTAATCGCGTACGGCTGACGTCTCGGGCTGCATGCGGAGAATCTACTCATCACGTGGTCTAGCTCGCTCAAAAATCCCGTTATGGCGGTAAGGAGCAGTCGGGGTGAAGCGGTAGCTCGGGACGGGGTGCGCGAAGGGTCGTCCTATAAACATGAAGACTCTAATAGTGCAGCGACCCTCAAAATGGTATGACCCGAGTGCCGGGTCATGGTGCAGTTTCCATGTCGGGGTGTCGATGAAGAGTACGAAGGTCGCCATCTGAAGATGTGACGGAAGAAAGAGAGAGGGAATGAGAATCTTCTAAAGAATTCTCAGTAGGGTAATCCCTACCTAGGTGACATCATCACATCCTCAGGAACCTTGGGTTTTATTTCTAAAAAGATGTGCATGCATATAAATCCCTTTTAAGTTAGTTTTCTAAAGTGTTATTTATCCTAGATCCGTCATATTTTACAATGCATCTTATAACTAAGCATGGAGTATACTAATGATATGAATGCATCATAAAGGTAAACCAATCAATAGAATAGCTTAAGAAATATTATAACATTGGCATAAGGTGATAGGCATAGCATATGTGACATTTTAAACTTTAACTTTCATCTCATGGGGGCCACCCTAAAACATCTCTAGGTTATGAGCTCATACCTTAACTAGTCGTCACTAGTTCTTACTTATCCTACGATAAGCGTAACATAATCCCGACTTAAAGTACGGGCTAGGGGGCAATTAAGGATCACCTCTCTTAGGGTCATTTTCTCTTTGAAACGCTCTACTAGCAACTAGTGCATCGTAGTATTGTCCGCTTTGGCAAGCTCTATGTCAATACCCTCACGGATTTGTTTTCTTGGGGGTGCTCGGCTAAACCGGTGTCACCCAAGAAAGCGTCTCAGTGTTGTGTAACATTTAAGTTCTCATAAAGTGTTAATTCACAGGTATATCATTATTCATCATATAAATCTTTCTCATAGTATGCATCTCATCATATAATCATATATAAAACTATGACCTATTTTCACATAAAACTTTTTCATAGCATATGCATTATCACATAAACATATCTTATTCATACAAACTTACAAACTTATTATGTTATAAACCCATAGTATTTTATGCTTTGGTTCTTTTGAGTCTTAAACTTGTAAACTAATTGTTCTAGTATTATCCTTAACCTCTTACATACCTATAGGTTCACAACTAATAAGTTTTACTAATTTTATGCTCAAGGACCTATCCAATGCAGATTTGGACAGCTTTATATTTGGGTGATTACGGGGTTCTAGAAATTACGGTTTAGACCCTTAAAGTCCTTAACTCGCATTCTAAGTTATCGATCATCAAAACCTAGTCTCTTGGGAACCTATGAAGTTATAACTAAGTATTTCTCACCTCACACTATGGTCGAGAACATCTCTAAACCTCAAGGGTGCAGAATTTGAAATCCTAACTAACTTTACGGGTACCTAGAAGTCACAACAATGACCCTTTCTAAGTTCGGTTTGCTCCTAAGGCTTCAAGATTAAGTCCTAAGCCAATTATGAGTCATTCCTACACATTCAAACTAATTAAAAACCATGATTATTAAATCTAAACCTTGCTGGACAGAATCCAGAAAATTACATAATTAAAGGATCTAGAATTCTCAAATTAATTCTTTTCTAGTTCCTAACTTATCCTATCTTTCACATATGAGTCTTAACATTATTTTTTACTCAAGCATAAGCACATTATCATCATCAAAACAGCACATACAGTGGTAGCAAAGAGCAAGGAAGAACCGAAAATATACTTCTCCAAAAAAGGCATAAAACATAATTTCTAAAGCACATAAAATACTAGTTTCTCTTGGAACTCTTTTTAAACTTTCAAAACTCATTTATAAACAATTTTAACATCTAAAATAATAAGAATATTTAAGAGGGCAGTGACCAATTTATCTTTATCTCAAGAGGTCCTAAATTCATAAAACTTAGTTCTATGCATTCTTTAAACTCATATAAGCTTGGAAAAATTATAAAACATAGTCTCAGATACTTAGAAACTTCAAGACCTCTTGGGGCCGAAATATGAACCAAAGAAAATACATATTGTTAGACCTTTGTTGAGACAACAATGGGCAAGTCTTTGAGCTCTAGGTTTATTTAGGTGATGACATAAAAATAAACATGCTTATGCACTTATTTTAGGTTCCATTAGAAAGTAAAGTGATAGCACAAAGTAAATATGAATGCAACTCATTATTATCTTGGTATTAAGTGAGAACTTGAAATATAAACATGATAATGCATAGCTTGAAATATAAACATGATAATGCAAGTTCATTCATTATCTTGGTATTTAGTGATAGCAAGGAAGTAAACATGATATGCAAAGCATAAAGTAAACATGATGCAAGGTTTATTTTATGATTAACTAGAGCTCATTCAAGACTTTAACAAGACAACAGCCCAATACAATATCTCAAAGTTCAAAACACCAAAATCGAAAGTCTTACAAAAGAAAAAGAAAGTGAAACTAAGTCAAGTTCTTTATTAAATACCCAAAACCCCTATCTAGAGAAAAATCTCTAGAACGTGCCGGCCAACTTTAAGGTTGACAAGGGTAGGCTTGGGCTTTTAGAAATCCTTAGATTAATTTTCTTAAGTTGAAAAACCATGTGAGCTAGATATCATATAGATGAAGTCATAAGGAAAGGAAAACTCAAGCTTTAGAGGTTTCTTTGAGATGAACACAATGTCATCATCTAGAAACTCTCATCATCAAGCTATCATGCTCACAACAAGGCCTAGAGGCCGAAATGAAAAGAAAAGGAAAAGCAAAGGAAAGTTCAAAAAGAATCCAAGAGGAAACTAGAGAAAAACACTTTCTTGAGCAAAACAAAGTTTGAAAACAAATCCCTACCTTGTGATGAAGGTAAAAGCTTGGACTTGAAGATGGAAATGAGATGAGCAACACCTCCTAGGATGGTGGTGATGATTCGGCCAAAGAGGAAGGAAAAGAAAGGAGATGTGTTTTGGGTGAAGTTGTGTTTGAGGTGTGGTGTTTGAGAGGTTTGATGATGGTTCAAGGCTTTGGGGTGGTGTTTGATGGTTGAGAGATGATGATGAGATGAAGAAGATGAAGATGAAAAGAAAGGAAGAACACTTTTGAAACTTTGAGAGAAAAGAAAAACTTAGCAAGACAATTCTAAAACTCTAAACTTAGCAAATGCTTCAAGGTGCAACAAGGCTATCACAAGCATCCTATTTATAGAAAAACAAACCCATGGGGCTCACCAAGGGGAGGAGTGGCCGTGTGGTATTGGAGGGAAAAGGGAGAGGAAAATATCTCTTACACATGGTCATTCAAGTATGGTTTGAAGTATGGAAGCTATGCTACAAAGTATGGCTTGATGTGAGTTAATTTCCTATCAAATTTTTATGAAATTAGGCTTCTAGAAACAATGCATGGCTGGAACTTTTCCAGCCACAAATAAATGGAGAAATGGGCTATTTTAATTAGTTATTTACTTGGAAAATCACGCTTGATTGAAAGTTATGACAAGGTACAGTGTATGTGACTTGAGGTATGGCCTTGGAGTGTTGAAAAATTGAACATGTGATGCATAATGGGGAGGGGCAGCTTCGGCCAGACCTGGCAGCTGAGTGGGGAGGATGATTTGATCATGTAATTGGGTGTTAATGGTGGGTTTAAGTGTAGGTTAGCTTAGGTACAAGGTTAGGAGTAATTAAGCTTAAGTTTAGGTAACTAAGAATGTGTTTTAAGGATTTTATGACAAGATTAGGAGTGCTCATACATCATTAAAGAATTTTAAACTCATTTATGAATAAACAATGTGTAACACAATTCCATGATTTAAGGAATTGGAAAGAGAAAATACTATTCAAGATTCCATGACTAGGAGTCTTGAAATTAAAATATGATTTTGAGTTGTAATTAAGCACTTTTAGGTTCTAATCAACTTTAATAAATTATTTTGACTCAAGATTAATTAAGGAAATTAATTAACCTTTGATTAGAGCCTAATATTGCTTAGTTTTGCTTAATCACGCGATTACGCGTAAAAACACGAAACTAGGGGCAAAACCGTAATTTTGCACTAATTTCGCCCGGGACCTCCGGGACCAAAACTAAAGTCACAGTCAACATAAAAATGCCTTTTAAAATCATCTGGAGAAGTTTCGGGTTCATCCGGCGCTTGCAAATGGGTAAAACACCGTAGGGGCGTTTTGGTCATTTTGACCCGAAAACTCGAAAAACGAGATTTTCGATCCCGGGAAGGTACACAAGTTATCTAATCCCCTTCCAACATTGAGTTTGCCCTTTGAGTACTGCCGAACCGGCTTTCCTCGAATTCCGGGCTGAAAATGACCTCAGGGGCATTTTAGTCATTTTCACTCTAATAGAAAAATCGGGGCGTTACACACAACCTCACCTCAAACACAACTCTAACCTCCTTATCTCCCCTTGGCCGAAACCATCAGGCCTTTTGGAGGAGCTCATCATCTTGTTTTCTTTTCTCAAAGCTCAAGCTTTTTATCTTCACTCTAGGTAGGAGTGTTTTCTAAACTTTGTTTTCTTGAAAATGAGTTTCTTTCTAGCTCTCTCTTGGATTTTCTTTTGAAACTTTCTTTGTTTTTCCTTCCTTGTGATTTCGGCCATGAGGCCTTGAGGAGCACATGATAGCTCAATGATGAGGACTCCTAGAGGATGACTATGTGTTCATCTCAAAGGAACCTCTAGAGCTTGAGTTTTTCTTTTCCTTTAACTTCATCTATACTATACTTAGCTCACATGGTCTTTTTTCAACTTAAGAAAATTAATCTAAGGATTTCTAAAAGCCCAAGCCTACCGTTGTCAACCTTAAAGTTGGCCGACACGTTCTAGAGATTTTTCTCTAGATAAGGGTTTTGGGTATTTAATAAAGAACTTGGCTTAGTTTCACTTTCTTGTTCTTTTGTAAGGTTTTTGGTTTTGGTATTTTGATCCTTGAGATTTTGTTTGGTTTTGTTTAGAAAGTTTGTTTTCTTTGAGCTTGATGATGATGTTCAAGAACCTCATAGTTCCTTTGAGAACTTGGTTCAAGAACTCTAGAGCTCTCTTTGTAATGAGATATATGTTGGGTTGTTACTTTGTTAAAGTCTTGAATGAGCTCTAGCTAAACATAAGATGAACTTTGCATCATGTTTATTTTATGCTTTGCATATCATGTTTACTTCCTTGCTATCATTAAATACCAAGATAATGAATGAACTTGCATTATCATGTTTATATTTCAAGCTATGCATTATCATGTTTATATTTCAAGTTCTCACTAAATATCAAAGATAATAATATGTTGCACCTCATATTTATTTTATGCTATCACTTTACTTTCTAATGGAACCTAAAATAAGTGCATGAGCATGTTTACTTTTATGTCATCACTTAAATGAACCTAGAGCTCAAAGACTTGCCCATTGATGTCTCAAACAAAGGTTTAAAATATTTATTTCTTTTGGTTCACATTTCGGCCCTAAGGGGTTTTGGAGTTTCCAAGTGTTGAAAATTATGTTTTATAATTCTTCTAAGCTTATATGAGTACAAGGAATTTGTATAACCAAGTTTTATGAATTTAGGGCCTCTTGAGGTATAAATGATTTGGCTACTGCCCTCTTACATAATTTTATGATTTTAGATGATAAAAATATTTAGAAATGAGTTTTGAAAGTTTTAAAAGGGTTCCAAGAGAAACTAGTATTTTATGTGCTTTAGAAATTGTGTTTGATGCCTTTAAAAAGGAGATGTTTGTTCGATTCTGCCTTGCCATGTTTAGCCACTGTATGAGCTGTGTTAATGATGATAATATGCTTATGTTTGAGTATAATTAATGTTGAGGCTCATATGTGAAAGATAAGAGAAGTTAGAAACTAGAAAAGAATTAATTTGAGAGTTTTAGATCCCTTAACGTTTGAATTTTCTGGATTATGTCCAGCAAGGTTTAGTAATGCTAATCATGGATTTAAATTAGTTTAAATGTGTAGGAATGACTCATAAATGGTTTAGGACTTGATCTTGATACCTTAGGAGCAAACCGGACTTAGAAAGGGTCATTGCTGCGACTCCTAGGTACCCGTAAAGTTAGGAATATGAATTCTGCACTCTTGAGGTTTAGAGATGTTCTTGATCATAGTGTGAGGTGAGAAATACTTAGTTAAGACCTTATAAGTTCCCGAGAGATTAGGTTTGATGATTTATAACTTAGAATGTGAGTTAGGGACCTTAAGGGTCAATGCATAAGACACTAAAGAGTTGTTAATGCTATGATGTGTTGTTTGATGCAATGATATGATGAGATGTGCTTGATGCATGAGAAAATGATTGATGAAATGTTAAAGTTTATCATAGCATGAGATTTCATGAGAACATGATGTGTGAATTAGCTTGTGGCAGTTTGAAGGAAATTCGGTTGAACAGCTGTTATGCTGCCGAATTTCCGTCAAACCTTAAAGGGTTGAGAGAAATGATTTATGAGTACCATATGAGTTGAAAACCCTGGGTGAAACCGGTTCGTCCGAGTACCCCCAGGAGATTTTTATGTGACAAAGCACTGAGATGCACTTCCCCCGAGGAGGTGCCGGTTCGGCTGAGTACCCCTAGGAGGAGACAAATCCGTGAGGGTATGAGTAGATGCAGCCTACCAAAGCGGACAAATTACGAGGCCATGCATGGCTAGCAAAGCATTTCAAAGAGGGTATATCCTAAAGAGAGGTGATCCCTGCCCCCTACCCGTACTTGCGAGTCGGGATTATTATTTATGTTTTGCTTATTCAAGATAATAAGCAAGAGCTAGTGACGACTAGCTGAGGTATGAGCTCATAACCTAGTTATTTTTAGGGTGGCTTATATGCTAAAGTACCATGATTGATATCACGAAGTTGAGGAACGAATCACTTGAAAGTTATATGCCCTTATGCCACATGAATTATGTTTATGCGCTTTGATGTGTGGTCTTATATGCTCAAGTATTGACATGCATCCATGATATAACCTGTTGCATTTATAATACCAAGACGCATGCTAAAAGGAATGGACCTTGGATAATTAGTTTGAGAAACCCTAAATTGAACTTTATATGCATGATCACTATTTTATAATTAAACCCAAGGTTCCTGAGGATGTGTACGATGTAACCCTAGGATAGGAGACTCCTACTGAGATTCTTTAGCAAGAATTCTCACTCCTCTCTCTTCTTTCTTCCGTCATATCTTCAGAGACCGATGGCGACGTTCATGCTTTTCATTGACACGCCTGTTTGGGAGGTGCACTACGACCCGGACCACCATTCGTATCATTTCGAGGGTCGTTATGCCATCCGCGTTTTTGTGTACATGGGACGACCTTTTGCTTACCCGGTTTCGAGCTACCAGTTCACTCCTACTGCACCTTTTGGTGGTGATGACATGATCTTCGAGCGCACTCGCTCTTGTGACGAGCAGCTACGTCGTGCCCGTACCTCTGCCTCGGCTGTCCGCGACTACCCGGAGTACGTGCCTCAGTCGAGGAGGTCCGAGACCTATCCATCCGAGGAATCGCCGACGCATGTCCCTTCGGAGGGCTCCGCTCCCTTTCCCCAGTTCTGGCGTGAGGGGAGTGAGGAGACTGTGAGGCAGCCACGCTTGGCAAGGAGAGCCGAGATGCGTCCGCGTCGAGGAGCCCACGTTCAGCCACCGCAAGTTCCCTTCACGCTCCATTGGCCCACACAAGAGGAGATAGAGCGTTTCCCTGGGTACCTGCCTCCATCACCCGAGGATCCTCGTCGTCACTAGTTCCCGATGGAGAGCTTTGCGAGCACTCGAGCTTTTATGGAGATCTTCCCTTTGGTAGTACCTTTTAGGAGGGGTTGTAATTTGTACTCACAGTAGGAGGGTAGCGTTTTGGGTTTTTCTATCTTCATGTTAAACCATGTACCTTACCTTTTCTGTTGTATTTTCTTTTCCTGTTGTATTACAAGCTCTGCCCGTCTCCATGAGGGTACGACTACTTATGTACTTAAATTATGTTATTAATGGAATGCTTCCTTGGTTATATGCTTCACTCTGTGGTCTCTGCTAATTGTTATGCATGCTTTATGTTTCTGTCATTCGACTAGTTAAGTTCACGGCTCTCACTTGGTTTATGTTTTCAAAAAGAAAAATTTACCCGTAATTTCTGCTAAGTATTTTATTAAAAGTTGAGACTAAGAAGTAATAACCTAATGATTAGCCTAATATGTTCTAGAGTATTGGGTTAAAAATTAGGGTGTTACATGAATCACTTGTGATGTGAGCATGTGAACTGATCGAGCATATACTTTTTGAGCATACTAACACGAAAGACAGGATGTATTACTGATAAACTAGAAGGTAGTACCAATCTAAAGAGTCTCATTGAAGGTATGTGCGAAGTAAACGGTAAACCCTTAACTGTACTATATGACTCTGGAGCTACTCATTCTTTTATTTCACTTGCTAGTGTCGAGTCCTTAAATCTAAGAGTCTCTAAACTTCCCTTTGATCTTATTGTTTCTACTCCTACAAATCGCCCTATTAATACTTGCCATTGTTGTTTAAACTGTCATCTTGTTGTAGAAAATAGGTCTTTTATCATAGATTTAATTTGTTTACCCTTGAAAGACATAGGCATTATCTTAGGCATGAATTGGCTTCACGCCAACCGTGTGATGTTAGATTGTGGAACCCAAACCGTAGTTTTCCCCTCTGCTCCTGAAAACATCACTCAACCCATTAGGCTGTACCTAAATTCAGTAGAAATCTTCTGTAGTGGGGAGAAAGCTAAGGGATATGTTCTCCTAGCCGCCTGCGATGTAGACTTTGAGCAGAACCTAGGTGAGATACCTGTGGTGAGAGACTATCCCGAGGTGTTTCCGGATGAAATACCTGAGTTCCCTCCCTAGAAAGAAGTTGAATTCTCCATAGAGTTGGTTCCAAGAACAGGACCAATCTCTATAGCCCCATATAGGATGTCACCTTTGGAGCTAGCAGAGCTAAAAATCCAGTTGGAGGAGCTATTGGAAAAGAGTTTTATAAGGCCGAGTGCTTCACCTTGGGGCGCTCCGGTCTTATTTGTGAAAAAGAAAGACGGAAGTATGAGGATGTGTATAGACTATAGGCAGTTAAACCAAGTAACCATAAAGAATAAGTACCCGTTACCTAGGATTGATGATCTTATGGACCAGCTGAAGGGAGCCGTAGTATTTTCTAAGATTGATTTGAGGTCCGGTTACCATCAGATTAGGGTTAGAGATTCGGATATTCCTAAAACCGCCTTTCGAACTCGGTATGGACACTTTGAGTTCAATGTGATGTCGTTTGGTTTGACGAACGCTCCCGCGGTTTTTATGGATTACATGAACAGGATCTTTCGACCCTATTTAGATCAATTCGTGGTTGTGTTCATACATGATATCTTCATCTATTCGAAGACCCACGAGGAGCATGGGCGTCATTTAAGGCTGGTTTTAGAGGTGCTAAAGGAGAAGAAGTTGTATGCGAAGCTTTCTAACTGTGAATTTTGGTTAGAGGAGGTAAAGTTTTTAGGACATGTTGTGTCAAAGGGCGGCATAGCTGTCGACCCAAGTAAGATAGAAGCTGTGATGAATTGGGATAGACCAACCTTTGTAACTGAGATTAGAAGCTTTTTGGGTTTAGCTGGATATTACCGTAGGTTTATCAAAGGATTTTCCCAGTTAGCCCTACCCTTAACCAAGCTCACTAGGAAGAATGCCCCGTTTGAGTGGAGCTCCGAATGTGAAAAGAGTTTCCTAGAGCTTAAGGAAAAGCTCACCTCAACCCCGGTTTTAGTTTTACCTGACCCCAATGTACCCTTCGAGGTATATTGCGATGCTTCTGGCAAGGGTTTAGGTTGTATGTTGATGCAAAACAGGCAAGTGGTAGCCTATGCGTCCAGACAACTCAAGCCTCACGAGGTAACCTACCCCACCCATGACCTAGAACTGGCAGCCATCATGTTTGCTCTAAAGATGTGGAGACACCATTTGTATGGTGTAAGGTTTGAAGTTTTCTCCGATCATAAGAGTCTCAAGCACCTCTTTGATCAAAAGGAGTTAAATATGAGGCAGAGGAGATGGATGGAATTCCTCAAGGACTACGATTTTGGCTTAAGTTATCACCCCGGCAAGGCTAATGTAGTAGCCGACGCCTTGAGCCAAAACTCGCTACGTCTGTCAAGTATGATGGTTAATGAAGTTAGGTTAATAGAGCAGTTTAGGGATATGAATCTGGGGATGTCAATAACGGAGAATGGCATCGTGATGAGTCATCTCACGGTGACCAGTGGGTTTAAGCGAAGGATTATGCTTGCCCAAAGAGAAAATGAGGACTTTATGGAGACAATCGAGGCAGTCAAGGCCGGAAAGTTGAAAGGTTTTGTACGAGGCCCCGACTGGTTGTGGAGGTTCGAGGGGCGAATCTGTGTGCCACAAGATGGCGACCTTCAAGAGAAGATCTTGGAGGAGGCTCACAAGAGCCACTTCGCCATACATCCTGGTACTACCAAGATGTACCAAGATTTGAAGATGTTTTGGTGGCCCGAATTAAAGAAGGATGTGGTTGCCTGGGTAGGTAAGTGTTTGATCTGTCAAAAGGTTAAGATCGAACACCAAAAACCCTCTGGCATGTTGCAACCCCTGTCAATCCCCGAGTGGAAGTGGGAGAGTATATCAATGGATTTCATGACAGGATTGCCAAGGACCCAAACTGGCCACGATGCCGTCTGGGTAACCATGAATCGACTGACTAAGTCGGCTCACTTTCTACCTATTCAAGTCACGTACTTGTTGGATAAGTTGGCTTAGCTTTACATCCAAGAAATAGTAAGGTTGCATGGAGTACCATCGACAATAATCTCGGATCGAGATCTGCGGTTTACGTCACGTTTTTGGGGAACTTTTCAAAAGGCGTTTGGTTCCAAGTTGTGCTTGAGCACTGCTTACCACCCACAAACGGATGGTCAGTCCGAGAGGACAATCTAAACCCTGGAAGATATGCTAAGAGCCTGTGTCTTAGACCAGAAAGGAAGTTAGGATAAGTACATGCCTTTGATCGAGTTCGCGTATAACAACAGTTATCACGGGAGCATCGGTATGGCACCGTACGAGGCGTTATATGGAAGGAAGTGCCAATCACCTTTGTGTTGGTATGAGCCCGGAGAACAAAGTGTCTTAGGACCTGATGTAGTGAGGGAAACGACGGAGCAAATCAAGAAAATCAAGGATAGAATCTTAACCGCTCAAAGTCGGCAGAAAAGCTACGCGGACAAAAGGCGTAAGCCCTTGGAGTTCCAAGAGGGAGAACATGTATTTCTAAGAATCACCCCCACTACAGGAATAGGGAGAGCCATGAAAGTTAAAAAGTTGAGTCCCCGATTTCTCGGTCCTTTTGAAATTCTTCAGAGAATCGGATCTGTAGCTTACAAAATAGCCTTACCACCCAATCTGTCAAACCTTCATGATGTCTTTCACGTCTCCCAGTTACGTAAATATGAGTCCGACCCTAGCCATGTCCTATAACCAGAGTATGTACAGTTGAGGGAAGACCTCACTTTCAATGTACCGCCTACGAGAATAGTGGATCACGGAGTCAAGCAGTTAAGGAACAAGTCTGTTCCTTTGGTGAAAGTGGCATGAGGACGAGACAAGTCGGAAGAATACACATGGGAACTAGAATCAGAGATGAAGTCCAAATATCCAGAACTTTTCTAAGGTACGAATTTCGAGGGCGAAATTCTTCTTAAGGAGGGGAGTAATGTAATGCCCCGATTTTTCTGTTAGAGTGAAAATGACCAAAATGCCCCTGAGCTCATTTTCAGCCCGGAATTCGAGGAAAGCCGGTTCGGCAGTACTCGAAGGGCAAACTCAATGTTGGAAGGGGATTGGATAACTTGTGTACCTTCCCGGGATCGAAAATCTAGTTTTTTGAGTTTTCGGGTCGAAATGACCAAAATGCCCCTGTGGTGTTTTACCCGTTTGCAAGTGCCGGATGAACCCGAAACTTCTCTAGATGGTTTTAAAAGGCGTTTTTATGTATTCTATGACCTCAGTTTTAATTTTTGAAGTCTCGGGCAAAATTAGTGCAAAATTACGGTTTTGCCCCTAGTTTCGTGTTTTTACACTTAATCGCGTGATTAAGCAAACCTAAGCAATATTAGGCTCTAATCGAAGGTTAATTAATTTCCTTAATTAATCTTGAGTCAAAATAACTTATTAAAGTTGATTAGAACCAAAAAGTGCTTAATTACAACCTAAAATTATATTTTAATTTCAAGACACCTAGTCATAGAATCTTGAATAGTATTTTCTCTTTCCAATTCCTTAAATCATGGAATTGTGTTACACATTGTTTATTCATAAATGAGTTTAAAATTCTCTAATGATGTATGAGCACTCCTAATCTTGTCATAAAATCCTTAAAACACATTCTTAGTTACCTAAACTTAAGCTTAATCATTCCTAACCTTGTACCTAAGCTAATACACATCTAAACCTACCATTAACACCCAATTAAATGGTCAAAACTCACCCCCACTCTGCTGCCCAGACTTGGCCGTGAGCTTCCCTCCCCATTATGCATCACATGTTCAATTTTTCAACACTCCAAGGCCATACCTCAAGTCACATACACTATACCTTGTCATAACTTTCAATCAAGCTTGATTTTCCAAGTAAATAACTAATTAAAATAGCTCATTTTCTCCATTTAATTGTGGCTGGAAAAGTTCCAGCCATGCATTGTTTCTAGAAGCCTAATTTCATAAAAATTTGATAGGAAATTAACTCACATCAAGCCATACTTTGTAGCATAGATTCCATACTTCAAACCATGCTTCTATGACACAATCAAAGAGATATTTTCCTCTCCCTTTGTCTTTCAATGCTACGGCCAGCACCCTCCTTTGGTGAGCTTCATTGTTTTGTTTTTCTATAAATAGGATGCTTGTGATAGCTTAGTTGCACCTTGAAGCATTTGCTAAGTTTAGAATTTTAGAGTTGTCTTGCTAAGTTTTTCTTTTCTCTCAAAATTTCAAGAGTGTTCTTCCTTTCATCTTCATCCTCTTCATCTCTTCATCTCATCTCTTAACCTTGAAATACCACCCCACCACCTTGGATCATCATACAAACATCTAAACTTCCATTCTCAAACACAAGCTCACCAAGAACACATTTCCTTCCTTTTTCTTTCATCAAGGCAGAATCATCATCACCATCCTAGGAGGTGTTGCTCATCTCATTTCCATCTTCAAGTCCAAGCTTTTACTTTCATCACTAGGTAGGGATTTGTTTTCAAACTTTGTTTTGCTCAAGAAAGTGTTTTTCTCTTGTTTCCTCTTGGATTCTTTTGAACTTTCCTTTGTTTTTACTTTTCTTTTCCTTTCGGCCTCTAGGCCTTGTTATGAGCATGATAGCTTGATGATGAGAGTTTCTAGATGATGACATTGTGTTCATCTCAAAGAAACCTCTAAAGCTTGAGTTTTCCTTTTTTTATAACTTCATCTATATGTTATCTAGCTCACATGGTTTTCCAACTTAAGAAAATTAATCTAAGGATTTCTAAAAGCCCAAGCCTACCCTTGTCAACCTTAAAGTTAGCCGGCACATTCTAGAGATTTTTCTCTAGATAGGGGTTTTGGGTATTTAATAAAGAACTTGACGTTGTTTCACTTTCTTTCTCTTTTGTATAACTTTCGGTTTTTGGGTTGTGATCTTTGAGATATTGTATTGGGTTGTTATCTTGTTAAAGTCTTGAATGAGCTCTAGTTAACCATAAAATGAACCTTGCGTCATGTTTACTTTATGCTTTGCATATCATGTTTACTTCCTTGCTATCACTAAGTTTCAAGATAATAAGTGAACCTTGCATTATCATGTTTATATTTCAAGCTATGCATTATCATGTTTATATTTCAAGCTATGCATTATCATGTTTATATTTCAAGTTCTCACTTAATACCAAGATAATAAATGAGTTGCATTCATATTTACTTTGTGCTATCACTTTACTTTCTAATGGAACCTGAAATAAGTGCATAAGCATGTTTATTTTTTATGTCATCACTTTAATGAACTTAGAGCTCAAGACTTGCCCATTGTTGTCTCAACAAAGGTCTAAAGATATTTATTTCTTGTGGTTCCCATTTCGGCCCTAAGGGGCTTTGGTGTTTCTAAGTATTAAAAACTATGTTTTATAATTTATCTAAGCTTATGTGAGTATAAGGAATATGTAGAACTAAGTTTTACGAATTTAGGATCTCTTGAGATAAAAATAATTTAGCCACTGCCCTCTTAAGTATTCTTATGATTTTAAAAGGATAAAAGTGTTTATAAACAAGTTTTGAAAGTTCTAAAATGGTTTCAAGAGAAACTAGTATTTTATGAGCTTTAGAAATTATGTTTTATGCCTCTTATGGAGAAGTATATTTTCAGTTCTTCCTTGCTCTTTACTGCCACTGTATGTGCTGTTTTAATGATGATAATGTGCCTATGTTTGAGTAAAAATAATGTTAAGACTCATATGTGAAAGATAGGATAAGTTAGGAACTAGAAAAGAATTAATTTGAGAATTATGGATCCTTTAATTATGTAATTTTCTGGATTCTGTGCAGCAAGGTTTAGATTTAATAATTATGGTTTTTAATTAGTTTGAATTTATAGGAATGACTCATAATTGGTTTAGGACTTAATCTTGAAGCCTTAGGAGCAAACCGAACTTGAACTTAGAAAGGGTCATTGTTGTGACTTCTAGGTACCCGTAAAGTTAGGATTATAAATTCTGCATCCTTGAGGTTTAGAGATGTTCTCGGTCATAGTGTGAGGTGAGAAATACTTAGTTATAACCTCATAGGTTCCCAAGAGACTAGGTTTTAATGATCGATAACTTAGAATGTGAGTTAAGGACTTTAAGGGTCTAAACCGTAATTTCTAGAACCCCGTAATCACACAAATATAAAGCCATCCAACTCTGCATAGTGCTGTTTGGATAGGTCCTTGAGCATAAAAAAATTAGCAAAACTTATTAGTTGTGAACCTATAGGTGTGTAAAAGGTTAAGAAGAATGCTAGGACAATTAGTTTACAAGTTAAGACTCAAAAGAACCAAAGCACAAAACATTATGGGTTTATAACATAATAAGCTTGTGAGTTTGTGAGAATAATTGTCTAAAGATATGTTTATGTGGTGATGTATATGCTATGAAAAAGTTTTATGTGAAAATAGGTTATAGTTTTATATATGATCATATGATGAGATGCACACTGTGAGAAAGATTTATATGATGTATAATTATGTATCTATGAATTAACACTTTATGAGAACTTAAACGTGACACAACACTGAGACGCCTTCTTGGGTGACACCGGTTTAGCCGAGCACCCCCAAGAAAACAAATCCGTGAGGGTATTGACATAGAGCTTGCCAAAGCGGACAATACTACGATGCACTAGTTGCTAGTAGAGCGTTTCAAAGAGGAAATGACCCTAAGAGAGGTGATCCTTAATTTGCCCCCTAGCCCGTACTTTAAGTCGGGATTATGTATGTTACGCTTATCATAGGATAAGTAAGAACTAGTGACGACTAGTTAAGGTATGAGCTCATAACCTAGAGATGTTTTAGGGTGGCCCCATGAGATGAAAGTTAAAGTTTACAATGTCACATATACTATACCTATGCTAATGTTATAATGTTTCTTAGTTATTCTATTGATTGGTTTTCCTTTATGATGCATTCATGTCATTAGTATATCCCATGCTTAGTCATAAGACGCATTATAAAATATGACGGACCTTGGATAAATAATACTTTATAAAACTAAATTAAAAGGAGTTTTATGCATGCACACCATTTAGAAATAAAACCCAAGGTTCCTGAGGATGTGATGATGTCACCTAGGTAGGGATAACCCTACTGAGAATTCTTTTAGAAGATTCTCATTCCCTCTCTCTTTTCTTCCGTCATATCTTCCGATGGCGACATTCGTACTCTTCATCGACACCCCGGTATGGGAGCTGCACCATGACCTAGCACTTGGGTCATACCATTTTGAGGGTCGCTGTACTGTCAGAGTATTCATGTTCATTGGACGACCCTTCGCGCACCCCGTCCCGAGCTACCGCTTCACCCCGACTGCTCCTTACCGCCATAACGGGATTTTTGAGTGAGCTAGACCACGTGATGAGCAGATTCTCCGCATGCAGCCTGAGACGTCAGCCGTACGCAATTACCCGGAGTACGTGCCTCGCACCCAGTACTCGGAGACGGACCCATCCGAGGACCCGCCATCACATATGTATAGTTGGAGCTCCAGTCCCGCTCCCCCACCGATGAGAGCTGGGAGTGAGGAGACAGTGGTTCAGCCGAGGTTGGCTCATCGGCCATCCATGCGCCCTCACCGCGGTGGACACGCTCCGATGATCCGCACGACCACTCCCGCCGAGATCCGCCAGTGGATTAATTCTACCCCTCAGTACTCGGACCAGCAGGAGTAGGCGCATGGGACGGGTAGTAGCTAGTGCACACAAGCCACATAGTTGAGGACAAACCTTCTTTTGTATATGAGGTTGTCTACTCTAGGTGCACATGGGTATGGGTGTTGTTTTTATGATTTCCCTGTATTTGTTTTCCTTGTATTCAGTTGTATTCCGTTTCCCGATGTATTGAATAGTCCTACCCTTTTGGGTAGGCACATTATATATATATATATCTATGTTTCAGATGATGTTTCCATGATATGATGTGTTTCTTTACGCTTTGCTTATATGTTTCGTTATGCTTTCTTTTAAAGATTTGTGCGTGGCTCTCACTTTGATTTTAATTCTAAAAAGAAAACTTTTACCCATATTTCCGCTAAGTATTTTCTAAGTAAAGGATGAGACCAAGAGGTAATATTCTAAAGATTAACCTAAGTACATACTAGTAGTCTTAGGTTAAGATTTAGGGTGTTACACCAATTTCTTAGATAAGTTGGCTTAGTTGTACATACAAGAGATCATAAGATTAAATGAAGTACCATCGATGAAAATCTCGGATCGAGATCCGAGATTTACATCACATTTTTTTTGGAGCATTTCAAAAAGCGTTCGGTTCAAGGCTGTGCCTAAGCACGGCTTACCACCCTCAAATAGATGGCCAGCCAGAAAGGACTATACAAATTGTAACGCCTCGATTTTCTGCTAGAGTAAAAATGAGCAAAATGCCCTTGAGGTCATTTTCAGCCCGGAACTCAAGGATAGTCGGCCCGGTAGTCCTCAAGGGGCTAACTTAATGTTTGAAGGGGATTAGTTGACTTGTGTACCTTTCCGAAATCGAAAATCTCATTTTTTGAGATTTCAGGTCGAAATGACCAAAATACCCCTGTTGTGTTTGACACGGGTACGAGCACCGGATCGACCCGAAACTTCTCCAGATGATTATAAAAGGTGTTTTTATGTATTCTGTGACCTCAGTTTTGGTCCCGGTGGTCCCGAGCAATTTTTGTATAAATTACAATTTTGCCCCTAGTTTAATGTTTTTGAGCTTAATCGCGTGATTAAGCGAACCTAAGCAGTATTAGATTCTAATCAAAGGTTAATTAATTTCCATAATTAATCTAGAGTCAAAATAATTTATTAGAGTTGATTAGAACTAAAGATTGCTTAATTTAAACTCAAATCTTATTTTAAATTCAAGATTCCTAGTCATGGAATCTTGAATAGTATTTTCTCTCTCCAATTCCTTAAATCATGGAAATTTGTCTACATAGTTTATTCATAAAATGAATTTTAAATCCTCTAATTGTGTATGAGCACTCCTTAATTGAGTCTTGAAATTCCTAATTACATCCTTAGTTACCTAAACTTGTGCTTAGTGATTCATAACCTTGCACCTAAACTGATACACACCTAAACATATCATTAACACAATTACATGAGCAGTTTTCTCTCCCCATTGGTTGTTCAAATTTGGCAGAAACCCCATGCCCTAAATATTCATCACATGCTCAAATTCTTACACTCAAAAGACCATGCTTTCACCTTACATACACCATGCTTGGTCATACTTTCATCTATACTTGAATGACTAAATGAATTAGATATTTTCCCTCATTTTTGCTGTCCAAAAACCGCCAGTCTCCATGCCTTCTAGAAGGATTATTTCATTTCAAAATGTGAAAGAAAATCACTTCAAACACCATGCTTGAAGCCATACATCCCATGCTTTCAACCATACTCCTCCATGCTTTCAACCATACTCCTCCATGCTCCAAAAAAATTCAATCTCTCACCTCATGGAACATGAGGATGCACATGGTTTCTTTCCCTCCTCCATGAGCTCTCATTTGTTTCATTTTCTATAAATACCTTGCTTACTTGAGCTTGAAAACACTTTAGATCATTTATTAAGTTTTAGTTTTCAAAGCTTTCTTTGAGTTCTTTCCTTTTCTCTCAAGAGTTCTTAGAGTTCATCTTCTTCATCTTCATCTTCTTCCTCTACCACCTTGAGCCACCATAGCACCACCACTAAACACCACCTCACAACCTTGAATCACCTCCTAAGCCCCTAAACACTTAACCTCAAACACAAACTCACCAAGAACACATTTCGTCTCTTTTCCTCTCCACAAGGTCGAAGCCACATCTCCACTCTAGGAGGAGTTGCTCTTCTCATTTCCTTCCAAGATCAAGCATTTGCATCTTCACTCTTGGTAGGAGTTGCTTTTTAGTTTTGTTTTTACTCAAAAATGCGATTTTCTCAATTTTTCTCTTAGTTTCTTTTTGAGCTTTTCCTTGCTTTTCATTTTCTTTTCATTTCAGCCACAAGGCTTTGTTATTAGCATGATAGCTTGATGATGAGTGTTCCTAGATGATGACCTTGTGTTCATCTCAAAGAAACCTCCAAAGCTTGAGTTTCTTTCCTTTCTTTGAGCTTTATCTATATTACTTAGCTCACATGGTTTTTCAACTTAAGAAAAATTAATCTAAGGTTTTCAAAAAGCCCAAGCCTACCCTTGTTAACCTTAAAGTTGGTCAACTCGTTCTAGAGATTTTCTCTAGATAGGAGTTTTGAGTACTTAACAAAGAATATGACATAGTTTCATTCTCTTTTCCTTTCTTTATATGCTTTTGGTTCTTGTCTTCTTTTCCTCCACATTTCGGCTTTGTTTTCCTTTTCCTTGTGGTTTTGTTTTCTTTTGAGTTTACTTTCTTTGAGCTTGATGATGATGTTCAAGAGCCATGTAGTTCCTTTGAGAACTTAGTTCAAGAACTCTAAAGCTCACTTTGTTGATGAGATGAACGTTGGGTTGAGATTTTTGGTTCTCTTTAAAAGTCTCATATGAGCTCTAAGTTAAGATAAAAAGAACTTGCATCCATATTTATATTATGTTATCACTAAGTGCTCAAGATTAAAGAATGAACTTGCATTTCCATATTTATGTTTATGCTCTCACTAAATCTCTAAGATAATAATGGATCTGCATAACATATTTATTTTTATGTTCTCACCTCCTAATAAAGACTAAAACCAAGTGCATTGCATATTTACTTTTATGTCAATCACTTAAGAGATTTAGAGCTCATGGACTTAACCATTATTATCTCAAACAAAGTTTGAAAACATAAGTCTTTGCTTCTTGATTTTCGGCCTTGTGATGATGTGGATCTTAGAATGAGATTCACCTAGTTACAAGTGCTAAAACTTGTGTTTCACGATTTTCCTAAGATTAGATGATTTTAAGAAATGTTTTGAACAAGGTTTTATGTTTTAAAACACTCTTGAGATTTATTTAAAATAGCTACTACCCTCTTTGGTTTTATGATGGTTTTGAAGAAATAAATTGTTTTTAAGTGTGTTTTATAAGTTTTAAAAAGGTTCCAAGAGAAACTAGCAATTTATGTGTTTTAGAAATCAAGTTTTATGCATTGTTTGATAGAGATGTTTTCGGTTCTGCCATGCTTGGTTGCTCACTATTTTCTGCTGTTTTGATAACGATAATATGAGTATGTTCATGTATAATTAATGCTAAAATTCATTTGTGAAAGTTAAGACAAGTTAGTAACTAGAAAGGAATTAATTTGAGACTTTTAGATCCCTTAGAAATGTAATTTTCTGGATTCTGTCCAGCAAGGTTTAAAATTAGAAATCATGGTTTATAATTAGTTTAAATGTGTTGGAATTGCTCATAATTGGTTTAGGACTTGATCTTGATGCTTTAGGAACAAACCGAACTTAGAAAGGGTCCAAGTTGTGACTCCTAGGTACCCGTAAAGTGTAAATCATGGATTCTGCACTCTTGAGGCTTAGAACTGTTTATGATCATAGAACTGAGTGAGGAATACTTAGATATGAGCCTATAGATACCCAAGACCTTAAGTTGTGATGTTAAACAACTTAGATTTCAAGTTAAAAGACCTTAAGGGTCAAAGCATAAGACATTAAGAGACTTTGATGTTTTAAGTTTGATAATGCAAGTTTGATGTGTTGATGTATATGCTTCAATGATGTATGAGTTATGATGAAGTGTTTTATTGAAATGTTAAGTCTATCATGAGCATGAAAGTTGCATGAGTAATGCATATGTGTAATGAGCTTGTGGCATAAAGTTGATTTGAAGGAAATTCGATACACAGCTGTTACGCTACCAAATTTCCATCAAATCTAAAGGACTTGAGAATATTTTTGAAGTATGATATGAGATTGAAACCCCTGGGTGACACTGGTTCTGCCAAGCACTCCATATGAGATTTTTATATGGCAAAGCACTGAGACGCGCTTTCCTGGGTGACACCGGTTCAGCCGAGCACCTATAAGGAAGACAAATCTGTGAGGGTATGAGTAGATGCAGCCTATCAAAGTGGACAAATTGTTGTGGCTAGATGCCCGCAAAGCGTTTCAAAGAGGGTATATCCTAAGAGAGGTGATCCCTAGCTCCCTAACCCGTACTCAAGGAGTCGGAATTATTTTATTATGTTTCGCTTATTCAGATAATAAGCAAGAGCTAGTGACAACTAGCTGAGTTATGAGCAACCTATATGTTTTAGGGTGGCCCTATAATACTATTAGTTTGATGATTTATGTCACAAAGATTGAGGAAAGTCCCACATGAAAAATTTATGCCCCTTTATGCCACTTGAATGCTTCTTGATGATTATGATTTGTTGAGTTATCTGTTTAGAGTATTGCCATGCATTCATGCTTGATATGTTGCATTCATGAAATTAAGATGCATTCCAAAAGGAATGGACCTTGGATAATTTAGTTTTATAAAACCTAATAATGAATCTTATATGCATGTATACCTTTTAATAATAAAACCCAAGGTTCCTGAGGATATGAACGATGTAACCTTAGATAGGAGATTCCTACTGAGATTCTTTAGTAAGATTTTCACTCCTTTCTCTTCTTTCTCTTTCATTCATCACATCATCAGAGCTCGATAGCGACTTTCGTGGTATTCATTGATACGCCCATCTAGGAGGTGCATTACGACCCGGATCACCGCTTCTATCATTTTGAGGGTCATTGTGCTGTTCGCGTTTTTGTGTATATGGGATGATGACCTGATCTTCGAACACACCCGCCCCCATGACGAGCAGATTCGTCGTGCTCGTCCATCTGCCTTAGCAGTATGTGACTATTCGGAGTATGTACCCCGTTCATGGAGGTCGGAGACAGATCCATTTGAGGACTCGCCTACGCACATCTACTTGGAGAGTTCTGCCCCCACTCCTCCATATGGACGAGAGAGGAGTGAGGCTACCATGATGCAGTCACACTTGGCGAGGAGAGCCGAGATGCGCCCTCGTCGTGGAGCTCACGTTCAGCTAACGCACGTCTGTGTCCCACTCCACTGGCCCACACAGGAGGAGCTCGAGCAGTTTGCCAGGTACATACCTCCATCGCCAGAGGGTTCTCACCACTAGTAGGCCTTGTTGTTGAGCTATTCGAATGCTTGAGTCGTCACGAGATCTTCCCCTTTGGCAGCATCTTTTGAGGTGGGGTATTCGAGTTTAGTACTCATAGCTTGAGTAGGAGGGTAGTGTAGTTGGTTTTTATTTCCCGTCGTTCCATGTACTTTACTATTTTTGTATTTTCCTGTTGTTCTCTTTGTACTAAAAGCTCAGACCGATTCTATAAGGGCGTGACTCTATGTATTTTTAATTATGTTATTAATGGAATGTTTCTTTGTTCAAAGTTTATTCATTGAAATGTTGATTGTTCTATGCCCTTATATATCTGCTCATGTTGGGACTTATCTTTCCGTATCTCAATGAACATGGCTCTCACTTTGTTTTATATTTCAAAAAAAATTTACTCGTATTTTCTGCTAAGTATTGTAATAAAAGAATGAGACTAAGAGGTAATAACCTAATGATTAACCTAATGAGTTCTAAAGTGTTGGGTTAAAAATTAGGGTGTTACACAAACCTTGGAAGACATGTTGAGGGCATGTGTTTTGGATAAGAAGGATAGTTGGGATAGGTACTTGCCATTGATCAAGTTTGCATATAACAACAGTTATCATGCAAGCATCGGTATGGCACCATACGAGGCATTGTATGGAAGAAAGTGTCAATCTCCTTTGTGTTGGTACGAACCTAATGAACAAAGCATGCTGGGACCCAAAGTGGTAAGGGAGACGATGGAGCAAATTTAGAGAATTAAGGATAAAATCCTAACTGCTCAAAGTCGACAGAAAAGCTATGCGGACAAACGGCAAAAGCCGTTGAAATTCCAAGAGGGAGAACATGTATTCCTTAGGATCACCCCTAAAACTGGTATAGGACGAGCCATGAAAGTCAAAAAGTTGAGTCATAGATTCCTTTGCCCCTTTGAAATTCTCAATAAAGTAGGACCAGTAGCATCCAAAATAGCCCTACCACCCAATCTGTCTCACCTCCATGATGTCTTTTACATCTCACAACTAAGAAAATACCAATCCGACCTTAGTCATGTGTTAAAGCTGGAATAAGTACAATTAAGGGAGGACTTGACCGTTAACCTACCGCCTACAAGGATTATGGATAAGGGAGTCAAGCAGTTAAGGAACAAGACGGTACCCTTGGTAAAAGTAGCATGGGGGCAGAGGAAAGTGGAAGAATTCACGTGGGAATTAGAATAAGATATAAAGACGAATTACCCCGAGCTCTTTTCAGGTAATGAATTTCGAGGGTGAAATTCTTTTTAAGGAAGGGAGTAATGTAACATCCCAATTTTTCTGTTTAAGTGAAAATGACTGAAATGCCCCTGAGGTCATTTTTACCCGGAATTTTATGATGGTTGACCCGGTGGTCCTCGAAGGGTCAACTCAATGTTTGAAGGGGATTAAACGTGTTGTGATTGATAACAGGGATGAAAATCTCATTTTCTAAACTTTCGGCTCAAAATGACCAAAATACCCTTATGGCGTTTTACACGGGTATAAGTGCCATTTGAGCCCAGAATCTTTCCTGGGAGTTCAAAATGCTAATCATATGTGGTTAATGATGATTGTTTAAGACCTGGTAGTCCCGGGCAGTTTTGTGTAAAATTACCATTTTGCCCCTGAAATAGTGTATTCCGGGCCTAATGACGTAATTATGGAAACCTAAGTAATATTATGAAAGATTAATTAATTTCGGTAGTTAATATAGAGTAAAAATAATTTATTAAGGTTAGTTAGAACCTAAGATTGCTTAGATAAACTTAAATCTCTTTCTTAAGGTCAAGATTCCATATCATGGAATCTTAAATAGTATTTTCTCTCTCCAATTCCTTAAATTAAGGAATTATGTTTGTGATTGATTATCTTCTAAAATGAGTTTTGATTTCACTAATGAAGCAAGAATAATCCCTAATCATGTCTTGACACCCTTAATTACCCATTACCTTACCTAAACACTTACTTACAAACTCCTAATCAAAAGCTTAATCAAAGATACACCTAAACACACCTTGTAACACCCTCCTAACTACCATGTATTACTCGAGCATTAACATTGTAATTAGAAGAGTATCACTTCCTTTCTATAATATCCTCTAGTCAAATGAAATGAAATAAGATAAATCAAACTCTAGAGTTATAAAGAAAACTACTATAAAATGTACATATATTATTACTTTACATACCGCTTTCTTTAATACATACCGTACTTGAAGTTAAGTCACTTCGCTTATAATACAACACAGGAACTACTATCAAAAGATCTACCAAGCTTGCTCAAATATCAAGGTCCAACAAAATACTAAACACACGGAAATGGACCTAAGACATCTAACACCAATTAGTCTACAAGCTGGTAAGTTCCTGGCACTATACTACACTACATACAAGTCAAAAGCCCCCGTAAGTCTCATGTCATCCTATGCGAAACCATTGGCCATCGGTATGATGGCCTCTCCTCAGTCAGGGGCATCTGCAGAGTCTGAGCACAATACAGCATATACACAAATAGGGGTGAGAATATTATAAAATTCTCAGTAGGGTAACCCCTTACATACAGACAGAATATAAACAGTAAATGCATTTATAATAATAAAGAAAAACATCATGTTAGATCACATATATCAATATTAGCATACATGAGTCAAAGAAAATTATATGCAAAATGGTAGTAATCATAAGTGTTTCTCTTATATCACATGGAATTCAACTTAGTGTAGTAGTTCTTTTTATTAACATAGGGAAGGCTTAGATTCACATCAGGTAACATATGTAGTGGATAACTCCTCAGATGACCATAGACTGCTAGGACATGAGCTCATTCCTATTCGTGATCATCAGACTTCATTTTTTTCCATTTCTGAATCACACACAGTTCTATTTCCTAGTCGATAAGTCTACCGACTTATAAAATTTCTTGGGAAGTTCTTATTTTTGCCTTCCCTCTCTATCACACATAAGCCTTGTTTCTATTTTCGCCGTATGTTAAAACATGCACCATTAAATTTCACATATTCTCTTTTGTCATACAACCATGTCATGGACCTTTCTATTTCAAAGTCAGGTTTATATCCCAGATATAGGCATTCAGTATCATTGGAGTCTCATTCATACTTTATAAACAAGCCTTTCAAACAATTAACATTCATTCATATGATATATACTTGGATTAAATAGATTTCTATCATTAACTTAATACATCTTCACCATTCCAGCTTCTTGACAGATTTACCATTATGGTGACAACATTTAATTCACATATCCAATGGGCAATTCACTGGCCATAAAAATTCTCTATGACACCTCAATGTGTCTAAAAGTCCCTGTAAAAATTTCATAGCAAACAGAATACTAGAACCATGTCAAATAAATTCTACAATTTTAGTGGTCAGAGGCCACTTTTTCATAGCTCAGAATAGGATTCACACAATTTTTAACTTTAGAAAATGATAGAAACAACTCAAAATAAAAATCACAGTTATACTTAAAGATGTCTAGAAAACTCTCTAAAAATTTAAAAGGATAAATCCATCATTTGCTATGAATAAAAATTTATACAAATTCACAGCTCCAGTACCAAGATTTCAGCCAGCATAGATATACTCTTGGTTCTTGATTTTTCTCAGGCAGTAAAACTCTTTATTATGCACCACGAAAATTATCAGAGTTTCCTTATGATGTTAGCTTCAACATATAATTTTTATAGCTCATAAAAATGACTAGAATTGAACCAGAAAATTCATGAACAAATCCTGTCCTGCTGAAATCCGAAAATTCAGCAGCCTAGCCAAAAACTTATTTTGACAAAAATCATTATTTAACCTCATCCAAACACTCCACCAAAATTAACACATCAATATCAACATATTATCATCAAATATAACCATAAATTTCGGAATAAAACCCAAAAAAAATTTACAGAATAGTTTGGAAAGAAAAAGGCCAAAGAAAACCCTACACTTTGAAGCTTTCAAGATCTTGGCTCCAAGATTGATTTCCTTTACTTCCAAGCCTTCTAACCTACACCAAACCCTTCCTTACACAGCTGATAATAAGCTCTCAAAGTATGAAAAGTTGATGGATTCAAATTCTAATCGGTTAGATTGAAAGATCTTGATGAGTGGAATAAGTTTAGTGAAGGGAGTTTGTGATTTTATCAAGTGTAGACAAGGATTTTGGAGCTTTGAATTTAAGTTTCAAGCATTTTGAGGAAGCAAAAATGGAGTTTGGGCTGTCTCCTTTGTTATGGCCAAGAATGAAGATGATAATTATGAGGATTTTGATTTTATTTATATTAAGATAATGTATATAATTTAGCAATTATGAAATTATCTTCTTTGAAATTTTGTAGCATTCTCATTGGCTCTTGAAAAAGGAAAGGATATGTATTGCTCTAGACCATACACTTGTCACCCTAGGTGGCAAGCTTGCACTGGTAGCTTCATCCGGTATAAAAACTACACACCGTAATTTTACCAAACGGGTAAAACAGTGTACCCGGGTAATCCACTATTGCCTGAAAATTAATTCTAAGTATAAAATATTTATTCCTACCTATTTCTAACTTTAATCCTATAATTTCCAAATTTCAGGCACCTTCAGGTCTTGAATCTAAGGTTTCAGCTGTTCCGGTGGGTCTACGGGGCCTGCAAAACACTATTCACGTTTTTGTTTTTTTTTTTTTTTTTCTACGTTCGTTACATTGTTCTCATCATTTTTGTGTACACCAAAATTTTGATGTTCTTACTACTAAAGCCTCAATTATTTTCTGAAAAAATTTAGGATGTTACACACCTCTAAACCATAATTAGATGAAACAATTCTCCACTTGTCTGCACACCATGACCGGCCACTCCTCCCCCAAATTGTCACATGTTGATTCATTCAAACACTCAAAGAACCATGCCTGGAGCCATGCCATGAACCATGCCTAGCCATACCTCCAACCTTACCTTTGAATGACATTTTGAGGAGATATTTTCACCTCCCCCTTGGCTCATTGTCTGTGGCTTTTCCCTCTCCATTCATTTGTTCATGTTTCAATTCTCTATAAATACACATCTTGGATGAACTTGGTTCCATTTGCTCATTCTTTAAGTATTGTCTTAAGAATTCATTCAAGTTTTCTCTCTTTTTCCTCAAGAACTAAAGAGTTCTCCTTTTCTTTCATCTCCTTCATCTTCCTCAAAGAACCACCTTCTTATAACATACAACCACCACACAACCACCATAGATCTTTATTCAAGCAAATAAGCTTTCATCCTTATACACTAAGCTCAAACAAAAATATTTCTTTCCTTCTTGGCCGAATATACATGCCATCTTGGAGAGGAGTTTTTCCTTCTCATTTCCTTACAAGAACAAGCTATTTTCTTTACAACAATAAACACTACTTGGTAGGGGTTTTGTTATAAAAGCTTTATCTTTTATTTGATGTTTTGTTATAAACAAGTTTTTCTTGGTTTCTCTTGGTCTTTAAATTTCTTTTCCTCTTTTCTATATTCAGCCTTGGAGCCTTGTTTTTCTAAAGAAAATTTTGGCTTGATGATAAGAGTTTAAGATGATGATCATGAGATTATCACTTGTGTAACCTCTAAAGCTTGAAACTTGGCCTTTTGACCAAAAGGTATTTCGATTTTTTTTCTTTTTCTTTCCTTGTCTTGGTTTCAGTTTTGAAGTGTGGTTTTGGTTGAAAAATAACTCAATGATGAGAGCTCATGGTAGTGGTGTTAATGCATCACTAAGTCATGGTATCTAGAGTCTCAAAGGTTGCTTTTTCTTCTTGTTTGGCTTCGGCCTTATTTCCATTTCCTTGAGCTTGATGATGAAGTTCACACCATAAGGTCTCCTTGAAACCTTGGTACAAAGAACTCTAAAGCTCACTTTGTCTTGTTAAGATAAGTTTGAGGTTGAGGCATATGTTCCTTTAAAGTTTTGAATGAGCTCTAGTAAAGATAAAAATGAACTTGCATCCATGTTTAAGTTTATGCTTTGCATATCATGTTTACTTTCCAATGTCATGACTAAAACCTAAAGAATAAAGAAATGAACTTGCACTCTCATGTTTAAATTTCAAGCTTTGCATTTCATATTTATATTTCAAGTTATCACCTAAACTTTAAAGATAAAAATGAACTTGCATCTCATATTTACTCTAAATTTCTCACTTTACTTTTATGATGAAGAATAGAATGAAGTGCATAGCATGTTTATGCTTTTGTCATCACCTAAAGATTCTAGAGCTTAAAGACTTGCCTTTTTTGTCTCAAGTAAAGTTTGGAAAATGGAAGCATTCCATGAATGCAAGATTCGTGTAACACCCCGATTTTTCTGTATTGAGCACAAATGACCGAAATGCCCTTAAGGTCATTTTTACCCAAAAATTCGAGGATGGCCGACTCGGCAGTCCTTGAAGGGTCAACTCAATGATTGAAGGGGATTATATATGTTGTGATTGATAGTAGAGATAAAAATCTCGTTTTTCCGAACTTTCGACTCAAAATGAACAAAATACCCCTATAGCGTTTTACATAGCTATTAGTGTCGTTTGTGCCCGGAATCTCTCCAGAGAGTTTGGAATGTTAATTATATGTGCTTGATGATATTTGTTTTCATCCAAGTGGTCCCGAGCAGTGTTCGTTCGAAATTACGATCTTCCCCCTAGAATAGTGTTTTTGAGCCTAATGATGTGATTAAGCAAACCTAAGCAATATTAGGCTCTAATCGAAGATTAATTAATTTTGATAATTAATCTAGAGTCAAAATAATTTATTAAGGTTAATCAAAACCTAAAATTGCTTAGATTAAACTTAAATCTCTTTTTAAAAATCAAGATTTTATGTCATGGAATCTTAAATAGTATTTTCTCTCTCCAATTCCTTAAATTAAAGAATTGTGTTTGTGCATAATCATATCATAAAATGAGTTTTATTTTGCTAATGAAGCAAGACCACTCATAATCATGTCTCAATATTCCTAATTATATAATTACCTCACCTAAACACTTTTGTTACAAATTCCTAATCAAAAGCTTAATTAAAGAAACACCTAAACACATAACTAAACCACAATTAGATGAACAAATTCCTCCTCCATGGCCACATAGGCAGTTGGCCACTCCTTCCCCTCAATTCAAATAATTTGTTTTTATTTCAATTCAAATGAGCACTCAAAGACCATACCTTGCACCATAACTGAGCCATACTTTGAACCATACTCCACTATGCCTCCATGAAACAATCTCTCACCTCATGGAGCATGAGGAAAGCTCATGGCTACTCCCTCCTCCATTCACTCCTTCACAATTTGTTTTCTATAAATACCACGCTTGGATGAACTTGGTCACACTTTAGATTATTTGCTAAGTGTAAGTTTCCAAGAGCATTTTTGCAATTATCTCTTTTTCTCTCAAGTTCAAAGAAGCTTTCTTCATCTTCATCTTCTTCATCCTCCTCCAAGAGCCACCTTATTGCAACCTCAAACCACCACACAACCACCATAAACCACCATCCAAACACCAAAGCTTCCTTTTTCAAACACAAGCTCACACAAAACACATTTCCTTTCCTTTTCTTGGACCTTGGCCGAACCTCCATCATCACTTTTGAAGAAAATTTTCTTCTCATCCTCACTTCAAAGAACCAAGTTTTTATCTTGACACATGGTAGGGGTTTTGTTTTCAACAGCTTTTCCTTTTTATGTTAATGTTTTGATATGAAAAGTTTTAGTTTTCTCTTGGTCCAAACTCTTTTTCTGTCTTTTCATTTTAGTCATGAGACTTGACTTTTGAAAGGAAATCTTGAGCTTGATGATGAGGTTTCAAGATAGTGATCTTGTAATTTTCATTTGAGAAACCTCCAAAGCTTGAAACTTGGTTTTGGTTCTAACTCATTTTCGATTTTCCTTCCTTTTTCCTGGTAATGGTTTCAAGATAGTGATCTTGTGATTTCCCTTAACTAGTTTTGTCTTTATGGTTTCGATTCTCATTTTCTTTCTTTTTACAAAGTTGATGAAAATGCTAGGCAGCTCATATAATGTTTACTTAAGAAAATATGTCACTTGATTTTTAAAAGTCCAAAGCTTACCCTTGTCAACTTTAAAGTTGGCCGGCATATAACACCTCGATTTTTCTGTCTAAGCAAAAATGACCAAAATGCCCTTGAGGTCATTTTTGGCCCGAAATTCAAGGATAGTCGATTCGGTAGTCCTCGGAGGGCCAACTCAATGTTTGAAGGGGATTAGATGACTTTCAAGTGGTTCCGGAATCAAAAATCTAGTTTTCTAAGGTTTCGGGTCAAAATGACAAAATACTCCTATAGCATTTTTACGTGGATATAAGTGCCGGATGAGCTCGAAACTCCTCCAGATGGTTTTAAATGATGTTTTCATGTATTTCGCAACATTTGTTTAAGTCTCGGTGGTTTCGGGCAGTTTTTGTGCAAAATTATGATTTTGCCCCTAGCATAGTGTTTTTAAGCTTAATGATGTAATTAAGCAAACCTAAGCAATATTATGCTCTAATCGAAAGTTAATTAATTTCCATAATTAATCTAGAGTCAAAATAATTTATTAAAGTTAATTAGAACCTAAAATTGCTTAGATTAAACCTAAACCTCTTTTTTTAAATTCAAGATTTCTAGTCATGGAATCTTAAATAGTGTTTTCTCTCTCCAATTCCTTAAATTAGGGAATTGTGTCTACATTGTTTATGCATAAAATGAATTTAAATATCTCTAATGATATATGAGCACTCCCTAATCATGTCTTGAGTTTCCTAATTACATTCTTAGTTACCTAAACACTTGATTAACAATTCCTAATCTTAAGCCTAACCTAATACACACCTAAACACATCATTAGCACATAATTAAAAGAACAAATCTCTCCCCTATGGCTTGAAGAACCACACAGCCACTCCTCCCCTAGTTTCCACATGTTGAATTTATTTTTCACTCCATGGCCATGCTTGCACCATGCTTACACCTTACTTTGAGTCATGCTTTGCACCATACTCACCATACTTCAAACCATGCCTCAAAAATCAAAACTTCTCACCTCATGGAACATGAGGAAGCCACACAGTTATCCCCCTCCACGAGCCCTCATTGTTTTGATTTTCTATAAATAGCTACCTTGGATGAACTTGAATCACTTTTGTTCATTTGCTAAGTTCAAAGTTTCAAGCATTCTTGGAAGTTCTTCCTTTTTCTCTCAAGTTTTCAAGAGCTTTTCTTCATCTTCATCTTCTTCATCTCCTCTTTAAATCACAACCTCAAACCACCACACCACCACCTTGAATCATCATCTAAACACATAAGCTCTTACCCTCAAACACAAACCCACACAAAAACACATTCCTTTCCTTTTTCCCGACCAAGGCCGAATCACCATCATCTTGTAACACCCCAATTTTTCTGCTAGAGTAAAAATGACCAAAATGCCCCTGAGGTCATTTTCGGCCCGGAACTTGAGGATAGCCGACTTGGAAGTCCTTGAGGAGCAAACTCAATGTTGGAAGGGGATTATTTGACTTGTGTACCTTTCTGGGATCCAAAATATCATTTTTTGAGTTTTCGGGTCAAAATAACCAAAATGCCCCTGTGGTGTTTTACCTATTTGCAAATGCCGGATGAACCAGAAACTTCTCTAGATGGTTTTAAAAGGTGTTTTTATGTTTTTGGTGACTTTAGTTTTAGTCCCGGAGGTCCCGAGAAAAATTAGTGCAAAATTACGGTTTTGCCCCTAGCTTTGTGTTTTTGAGCTTAATCGTGTGATTAAGCAAACCTAAGCAATATTAGGCTCTAATAAAAGATTAATTAATTTCCATAATTAATCTAGAGTCAAAATAATTTATTAAAGTTGATTAGAACCTAAGAATGCTAAATTACAACTTGAAATCTTAATTTTTAAATTCAATATTCCTAGTCATGGAATTTTGAATAGTGTTTTCTCTCTCCAATTCCTTAAATCATGGAATTGTGTTTTCAATTGTTTATTCACAAATGAATTTTAAATTCTCTAATGATGTATGAGCACTCCTAATCTTGTCATAAAATTTCCTAAACCTCATTCTTAGTTACCTAAACTTGTGCTTAATGATTCCTAACCTTGTACCTAAACTAATACACATCTAAACCTATCATTAGCACCCAATTACATGAACAATTTTCCTCCTCCCTTGGCTGTCCCCAATCTGGCCGAAACCATATCCCCCATTATCCATCACATGTGCAAATTTTTGACACTCCAAAGACCATGCTTCCACCTCACAAAGAACCATGCTTTGAGTCATAACCTCCATGCTTTCATCCATGCTTCATAGGACATCTTCTAGAAGACTTTTTCTCTCATTTTTGTGGCTCAAAATCAGCCAGCCCTCTTTGCCTTATAGATGATTTATTTCAATTTCAAACAAAGAGAAATTAGCATACTTTGAGCCATACCTTGTACCATGTCTTCCATACCTCAAACCATGCTTTGAATGACCACTTTGAGGAGATATTTTCCTCCCTCAAAGCTCCAAAAATTCGTGCACCTTTCCCCTTCAATAAGCCCCCATTGTTTTTGTTTTCTATAAATACATGTGTTGAAGAACTTGTGTGAACCTTTAGATCATTTGCTAAGTTTTAGTTTTCAAGCTTTTCTTTGAGTACTTTCCTTTGTCTCTCAAAAGTTCTAAGAGTTCTTCCTCTTCATCTTCATCTTCATCTTCTTCATCTTCTCTTTACATCACCACCTCACAACCTCAAACCACAACCTCAAATCATCATTTAAACACTCAAACACTCAACCTCAAACACAAGCTCACCAAGAACACATCTCCTTTCCTTTCTTTCTCTCAAGGCTGAAGCATCATCATCACTTTAGGAGGAGTTTTTCCTTCCATTCTCACCTCAAAGATCAAGCCTTTGTCTTCACACTTGGTAGGGAGTTGCTTTCAAAACTTTATTTTGCTTAACAATGAGTTTTCTCTAGTTTTCTCTTTTTGAAGCTTTCCTTTGTCTTCCTTCCTTTTTTTTTTCATTTTGACCTATTGGCCTTGTTTATGACCATGATAGCTTGATGATGAGAGTTTCTAGATGATGACCTTGTGTTCATCTCAAAGAAACCGCTAAAGCTTGAGTTTGTTCTTGAATTAGCAAAGTTTTAGTTTTTCTTTCCTTTTTCCTTCCTACATAGTTTCGGTTTCCATAATCTTTACCTCAAAGATTTTGTTAAAATTTTAAAGTATCTCTATTTTTATTTCATGCCAAGAAAGAATGTTGTTTTGGTTTCTTTTTTCTTTTCTTTTCTTAAATGATTTCAGCCCCAAGAGCTTTCCTTTAAAAGTTTTGTTAAAAATTTTCAAAGTGTTTTTATATTTATTTCATCTCTAGAAATGTTGTTTTGGTTCTTACTTCCTTGAGTTTTTGTTTTCTTTTAAATGTTTGTTTCTTTTGAGCTTGATGATGATGTTCAAGAACCTAGTAGTTCCTTTGAGAACTTGGTTCAAGAACTCTAAAGCTCTCTTTGTGATAAGATAAGTGTTGGGTTGTGTTGTTCTCTAAAGTCTTGTAAGAGCTCTAGCTAAGACTAAAATGAACCTTGCATTCATATTTATGTTTATGCCTTGCATATCATATTTATTTTCCTTGCTATCACTAAATATCAAGAATAATAAGTGAACTTGCATTGTCATGTTTATATTTCAAGCTTTGCATTATCATGTTTATATTTCAAGTCCTCACTTAAATATCAAAGATAATAATAAGTTGCATCTCATGTTTATTTTATGCTCTCACTTTATTTTCTAATGGAAGCTAAAACAAGTGCATGAGCATGTTTACTTTTATGTCAACACTTAAGAGAACCTAGAGCTCAAAGGCTTGCCCATTATGTCTCAAACAAAGGTTTGAAAAATATGTGTTCTCTAGCTTGTGATTTTGGCCTTTAGAAGTTTTATTTGTTATAAGTATTTAAATCTATGTTTCATAATTTTTCTAAGCTTATATGAGTTCAAGAAATGTCTAAAACAAAGTTTTATGATTTTAAGACCTCTAGAGATCAATTTAGATTAGCTACTGTCCTTGAGAATATTTTGAGGATTTTAGATGATAAAAATGTTTATAAATGAGTTTTGATAGTTTTAAAAAGGTTCCAAGAGAAACTAGTATTTTATGTGCTTTAGAAATCAAGTTCTATGCTTTTTATGGAGATGGATTTTCGGTTCTGCCTTGCTATGATTGATCACTGTTTATGCTGTTTTTATGATGATAATATGGGTATGTTTGAGTATAAATAATGTTGAAATCCATATGTGAAAGATTAGAGAAGTTAGTAACTAGAAAAAAACTAATTTGAGAATTCTAGATCCCTTAGTAAATGAATTTTCTGGATTCTGTCCAGAATGGTTTAGAAATAATAATCATGGTTTTAAATTAGTTTAAATGTGTAGGAATGACTCATAATTGGTTTAGGACTTGATCATGATGCCTTAGGAGCAAACCGAACTTAGAAAGGGTCATTGTTGTGACTCCAAGGTACCCGTAAAGTTAGAATTTTAGATTCTGCACTCTTGAGGTTTAAAAATGTTTATGATCATAGAAATGAGTGAGGAATACTTAGATAAGAGCCTATAAGTACTCGAGAGCTTAAGCTATGATGATTTATAACTTAGATTATGAGTAAAGGACTTAAGGGTCAATGCATAAGACATTAAGAGAACTGGTAATTTTATGATGTTTGTTTTATGCAAGTATGTTGAGATGGATATGTTTTGATGACACATGAGGAAATGAATGTTGAAGATGTTAAGTTTATTTTGAGCATGAGAATTGAATGAGAATATGTATGTGTTATGAGCTTGTGGCGTAAAGACGGTTTGGAGGGAATTCGGTTTAACATCTGGTATGCTGCTGAATTTCTGTCAAACCCAAAGGTTTTGAAGAATGTTTTGATGTACCATATGAGATTGAAAACCTTGGGTTTCACGGTTCGGCCGGGCACCTCCAAGAGATTTTTGTGTGATAAAGCACTGAGACGTACTTCTTTTGCTACGGTGAGGAGGAGGCAAATCCATGAGAGTATTGACATGAGCTTTACCAAAGCAGAGAATTCGCTGTGCACTCGAGGCCAGTAGAGCATTTCAGAGAATGAAATATTTATATGTTACCCCCTCAATTTCCCCATATTAAATCTAGTGACGACTAGTTAGGATTGAGCTCATTCCGAGGCGATTAGGTGAGACGGAGATTGGAGGCTATGATAAAAATCGCCGGGGCGGTGTGTTGGTTGGATATAGGTGTATATGATTAAGAGGGTGGTCTTTGAGAAAAAGAACTTAAGAGTTCAAGCATGAGAAAGAAATATGATGTTTTAAAGTCACACAGTTATGAGAAAAGAAAGAGTTTTATATGAGAAGTTATATGCCACTTATACATTTACCTGATGATATGTTTCATTGAATTACTTGCATAATGTATTGTTATGCATTCATCCAATATCTGTTGCATTCATATCATTAAGACCCATACTAAAAGACACCCACTTCGGATAAATAGATTTGAGAAGTTAAAAACTAAACATTATGCATGACCACCTTTTTATAATTAAAACCGAAATGGCTGGGAATGATGACGATGACACGTGTGTTAGAGTCGGAAATCCTTACTGAGTATCTTGAATGAGTTTCTCATCGCTCTCTCTCTTTTCTTCCGTGTCGTCTCCAGACAAAGATGATGGTGTATCTCGTGACCTCTACTAAGGCGTGGGCGTAAGGCATGCGCTACGTGTTGGATCAGTGGGATAGAATGGAAGAGCAGAGATGCCGCTTTAGATTTATATACATATAGATGTGTATTTCTTTTGATGTGATAATAGGACTATGATAGTCATAAAATATGTATCTATGATAATATGTTTATGTTGTGATGTAATGAACAATGTTTGTGTTTTGTGACCATGAATGATATGATATCCCTTTTCTGAATGTTAGTCCTCGTTACGTCATACGCGGCTCTCACTTTGATTTTATGTTCCAAAAAAAAAAATTACCCGTATTTCTGCTAAGTATTTTCATAAAAGAATGAGACTAAAAAGTAATAACCTAATGATTAACCTAATGTGTTCTAGAATATTGGGTTAAAAATTAGGATGTTACACATCTCCTAGAGAAGAATTTTGTCTTCTCATTTGCAAGCAAAGACCAAGTTTTCTTTCTTCCTTCAAGATTTCATTGGTAGGGGGTTGTTCTTATATTATTATTTTACTCAAAAATGCTTTGTTCTTGAAAGAAAATGTTGATCTCATGAGTTTTCTTTGCTATTTATTTTCGGTTTCCTCTTGGTGTTTCCTTTTCATTTTCAGCCTTCAAGGCCCAAGTTTCATCTTATGATAGCTTGATGATGAGTGCCTCTAGATGATGACCTTGTGTTCATCTCAATGAGACCTCTAAAGCTTGAGTTTTCTTTCTTTCTTCAAAGTTTTATTTATGATACTTAACTCACTAATGATTTCAACTTAAGAAAATAATTATATGGATTTCAACAAGCCCAAGGCCTACCCTTATCAACCTTAAAGTTGGCTGGCACGTTCTAGAGTTTACTCTAGATAGGGGTTTTGGGTACATAATAAAGAACTTGGTGTATTTTTCTTCCTATTCTTGATTTCGGTTCTTTCTTTTTCTTTTCTTTGGAATTTTGCTTTAATTTCATTTTCTTAAGCTTGATGATGATGTTCAAAGAACCATGAGGTTTCTTTGAAACTTTGGTACTTAGAACTCTAGAGCTTGCTTTATGTTGTTGAGATTATGGTTGGGATTGTGATATTAATTCTTTAAAGTCTTGTATGAGCTCTAATGACATATAAAATGGACTAGCATTCATATTTAAATTCATGCCTTGCATAGCATATTTATTTCTTATGCCATCACTAAACCCTCAAGAATAAATAAATGAGCTTGCATTATCATGTTTAAATTCAAGCTTTGCATTTCGTGTTTACTTTTCAAGTCATCACCTAATCTTAAGAATAAAATGACTTGCATCTCATATTTATTTTGATCCCTCACTTTACTTTCTAATAAAGATAAAAATGGAGTGCATAACATGTTTACATTCTTATTATCACTTAAAAATGTTAGAGCTCAAAGACTTGTCCCTTGGTATCTCAAGTAAAGACTTGGAAATGGAAGATGTTTTAGAAATACATTCAGCCATGTGATGATGATGAGCTTGGTGTAAGTCTCATCCAGTCACAAGTGTCAAAACCTATGTTTTATAATTTTCTTAAGCATAGATGATCTCAAGGAATAGTTTAAGCATGATTTTATGATTTAAATCCCCCTTGAGATTATTTTGAAATAGCTATTGCTCTCATTGGTTTCATGTGATGATGATGAGCTTGGTGTAAGTCTCATCCAGTCACAAGTGTCAAAACCTATGTTTTATAATTTTCTTAAGCATAGATGATCTCAAGGAATAGTTTAAGCATGATTTTATGATTTAAATCCCCCTTGAGATTATTTTGAAATAGCTATTGCTCTCATTGGTTTCATGATGATTTTATTAAAATAAATTGTTTTCAATTGAGTTTTAAAAGTTCTAAAAAAGTTCCAAGAGAAACTAGCAATTTATGAGTGTTAGAAATGAAATTCTATGCTTGGTATGATGATTGTGTTTTTGGTTCTACCATGATTATTTGCTCACTATATGTTGATGATTTTGCTATGTTAGAATGTGTATATTCATGTATATTTGATGATAGAATTAATTTGAGAAAGCTAAGGCAAGTTAGTACCCAAGAAAGAATTAAAATGAGATTTCTAGACCCCTTAGAAATGGAAATTTTGATTATGTTCCAGTGAGGTTAACATTAGTAATAATGGTTTATAATTAGTGTAAATGCATAGGAATCACTCATAATTGGTTTAGGAATTGATCCTAGTACTTTAGGAGAAGACCAAACTTAGAAAGGGTCAAAGTTGTGATTCCTAGGTACCCGTAATTAGCAAAGCATAGGTTCTGCACTCATGAGGTTTAGAATTAGTTATAATCATAGAAATGAGTGAGGACCACTTAGTTATGAACCCATAGGTGCCCGAGAGGTTAAATTGTGATGATAGAGAACTTAGATTTCAAGTTTAAGGCCCTAAGGGTCAAAACATAAGACATTATAGATTCTTTGATGCTTTGAGTTTATTAAATCTAAGTATGAGATGATAATACATGTGCTATGATGAGTGTGCTTATGTGATTTTAAGTTTATTATGATTATAGAAGTTGAATAAGAAAGTACATGTATTATGAGTTATTGTGGCATAAAGCAAATTTGAAGGAAATTCGGTATACAGCTGTTATGCTGCCGAATTTCCGTCAAATTACGGACTTGAGAATGTTTTTGAAAATCATATGGGATAAAGTCCTAGTGACACTAGTTCAACCGAGCACCCCCAGGAACTGAGTCTTAATGTGACGTAGCACTGAGACGTACTTCTCCCACTCCGGTGGGGAGGAAGCCAATCCGTGAAGGTATGAGTGGATGCAGCATACCAAAGCGGATAATTCACTGTGCACTAGATGCCAGTAGAGCATTTCAAAGAAGGAAATATTCCTATGATAGGTGATCCTTAAGCCTCCTAGCCCATACTCTAGTGGTCGGGATTATTTTTATGATTTCGTTTATTATAGGATAAATAAGAACTAGTGACGACTAGTTAAGGTATGAGCTTATAACCTAGATGATGTTTTAGGGTGGCCCATGATGCTTAAGTACAAAGTTCTTAAGTCACAAAGTTGAGAAAAGAGAAAAGTTTCATTTGAAAGTTAATATGTCACTTTATGCCACTTATATGTTTACTTTATGTTATGTTTTCTTGAATTGCTTGCATAGTGTGCTATCATGCATTCATGCTTTTGCTATGTTGCATTCATAACATTAAGATTCATTCTAAAAGGAATGAACCTTGGATAATTATGTTTATAAACCTAATAATGAACTTTATATACATGCTCATCTTTTTATAATAAACCCAAGGCTCCTGAGGATGTTGACGATGTAACCCTAGATAGGAGGTACCCTACTGAGATTCTTTAGCAAGATTCTCATTCCTTTTTCTTTCTCTCTTTCTCTCCCATCACATCTTCAAATCATGGCGACGTTCGTGGTGTTCATCGACACTCCTATATGGGAAGTGCACTTTGATCCGGAGCATGGATCATATCATTTTGAGGGACGATGCGTTGTACGAGTCTTCATGTATGTAGGACGTCCCTTCACGCACCCTATACATAGTTATCGCTTCTTCTCAATGTCTCCTTACGGTGACGACATGGTCTTCAAGTGAGCCTGGACACACAACAAGCGAGTTCTTTGGACTTACACTGCTGGATTAGCCGTCTGCGACCACCCAGATTACGTGCCTCACTCTCAGCATTCAGAGGATGACATATCATAGGATCCACCGACACATATATATAGCAAGAGTTCTGCCCCTATGCCCCAATTTGTGTGAGAGGGGAGTAAGGCGACTGTGACACAGTCGAGGTTGGCGAGAAGAGCCGAGAGGTGCCCCCATCTCGGAGCCCACATTCAGCTGCCGCATGTTCGTTCCTCACTCTGCTGGTACACACCCGAGGAGCTTGAGCAGTTCCTTGGGTATATACCCCCGTCACCTGAGGATCGCCACCGCCAACAGTAGCATCTCTTAGGGATAGCTAGTGCACACACACAGCATATAGATAAGATAAACCTTCTTTTGTTATGAGGTTATCCACTTTAGGTGCACTAGGGTAGAGGTGTTTTCATTTGCGCTTTCTTTGTACTTTTCTATTTCAGTTGTATTTGCTTTTTGTTGTACTAAACTAAGTCCCACCTTTAGGTGGACATGTTATAAATATTAATGAAGTATTTCCTTTGATGTGTTATTGATTGATCTATTATGCCTTGTTATCTTGCGATTTATTCTCTTGTCTTGTGATGTACACAGCTCTTACTTTCTTTTATATTTCAAAAAAAAAAAATTTATCTGTATTTTCCGCTAAGTAATTTAAAGAAAGATTTTAAAAAATGAGATTAAGAAGTAATAACCTAATGATTAACCTAAATATGTTCTAGGAGTATGGAGTTAAAATTAGGATGTTACACGACACGTTCTAGAGTTTACTCTAGATAGGAGCTTTTGGGCATAAAATAAAGAATATGGTGTAGTTCTCTTTATATCTTGTTCCAAGAAATGTGGTTATTTATTTTGATCTCTTAGTCTATTTCCTTGAGCTTAATGATGATGCTCAAACCATGAGGTATATTTGAAACCTTGGTACAAAGAACTCTAAAGCTCACTTTGTGTAACGCCCCAATTTTCTGTTAGAGTGAAAATGACCGAAATGCCCCTGAGATCATTTTTGGCTTGAAATTCAAGGATAGCCGACCCAGTAATCCTCGAAGGGCTAACTCAATGTTTGAAGGGGACTAGATGACCTTTGAATGGTTCCGGGATTGAAAATCTAAGCTACGAGGTTTCAGGTCAAAATGACCAAAATACCCCTATTGTGTTTTACACGGGTACAAGTGCCGGATAAGTCAGAAACTTCTCCAGATGGTTTTAAACATGTTTTTATGTATTTCGTGACATCAGTTTAAGTCCCGGTAGTCCCAGGCAGTTTTTGTGCAAAATTATGATTTTACCCCTAAGCATAGTGTTTTGAGCTTAATCGTGTGATTAAGCAAACCTAAGCAATATTAGGCTCTAATCGAAGATTAATTAATTTCCATAACTAATCTAGAGTCAAAATAATTTATTAAAGTTAATTAGAACCTAAAATTGCTTAGATGAAACTTAAATCTCTTTTAAATTCAAGATTCCCAGTTATGGAATCTTGAATAATATTTTCTCTCTCCAATTCCTTAAATTAAGGAATTGTGTCTACAATTGTTTATGCATAAAATGATTTTTAAATCCTCTAATTGTGTATGAACACTCCCTAATCATGTCATAAAATTTCTAATCACCTTCTTAGTACCTAAACACTTGCTTAGTAATTCCTAATCACGAACCTAACCTAAGATACACTTAATTACACCCCTAAACCACAAATTGAACAAAAGGAACCTCTCCTCCCTCTCTCCTTGACCTATGGCCACTCCTCCCCTCCATGCCGAAATATTTGAAATTGAAATGAAGCTTCAAGTGCATGCAAGCCATGCTTGAGCCATACCTCCGACCATACTCTCCATACTTTCAACCATACTCCTCCATGTCTCAAAAATTCAATCTTTTACCTCATGGAACATGAGGCAAGCTACACAGCCAGCCCTCCCATTTGTGCACCCTCATTGTTTTGATTTTCTATAAATAGCTACCTTGGATGAACTTGTGTCACTTTGGTTCATTTGCCAAGTTTAGAATTTCTAAGCATTCTTGTGTGTTCTTTCTTTTTCTCTCAAAGTTTTAAGAAGCTTTCTTCTTCATCTTCATCCTCTTCATCTCCTCTTTGAATCAGAACCTCAAACCACCATACCACAACCTTGAATCATCTTCTAAACACTTAAACCTTCATCCTCAAACACAAACACACCCAAAAACACATTCCTTTCTTTTTCTCTCCTCAAGGCCAAAACCTCATCATCACCTTAGGAGGAGTTTTTCCTTTCATTCTCATCTCAAAGACCAACCCTTTGTCTTCATACTTGGTAGAGAGTTGTTTCAAATTTTTTGTTTTGCTAAAAAATGCTTTGTTCTTGAAAGAAAAATGCTATTTTCCTTAAGTTTCTCTTGGTTTCTTTTTTGTTTTCCTTCTCATTTCCTTTTTCCTTTTTCGGCCTCAAGTGTAACACCCTAAAAACTATTCAAAAATTAATTTGAGCTTTTCTGGCCATAATTTCAAAAATCCGATGAATATAGAAATGGTTAGAACAATCCAACGAATCTGAAAAAAAAATGTGAATAGTAATTTATGGGTCCTGCAGGCCCGCCGGGACAGCCAAAACCCTAGAATTCAGGCCTGAAGATACCCGAAATTGAGAAAATATAAGGATAAGGTTAGAATTAGATAGAAATAAAAATTTTATACTTAGAACTATTTTTCGGGCAATAGTTGATTTCCTGGGTATACTGGTTTACCCGTTCGGTAGAATTTCGGTGTGTGGTTTTTAACACTGTAAAAACCTACTTGGTGGCTAAGTAAAGGTGAGTCAATTATCTTGAGCCAATTGGATAGCCAAGATTCATTCATTGACTTTCAAAACAAATCCTGGCCATCCATTTATTTTTCTTTTCTTTAAATAATTATATATTTACATTATATACTATCTAAATTATAATTACATGATAAATACAAAACAAAGCTTCCTTATCACTCCATTTGCTTCCATTCTCGGCCATGAACCAGAAAGCTCAAGTTCCATGGTGTTTTTCCACAAAAATTAACTTCAAATGCCCAAAACCTTAGTTTTAAATCACCAAAACCCCAAATCCCCTTCACTAAACTTGTTCTACACATTGATATCTACCAAACTAACCGATCATAATTTGAATCCATCACCTTTTCTCACCTTGAGAGATCATTCTTCACTGCATAAGGAAGGGTTTGGGTGTGATATGAGAGCTTTGGAGTGAAGGATTTCCATCTTGGAGCAAACTAGAGACAAGGACACACTAGCTCTCAAGTGTAGGGTTTTCTTTGGCCTTTTTCTTTCAAACTTTTTCTGAGACTTTTTGAGGTGGTTTATTTCGAAATTTCTGATTTTATTGGTTGTTATTATGTTGATAATGATGTATTAATTTTGGTGGAGTGTTTGGATATTGTGAAAAATGATTTTTGTCAAAAGAGAATTTGACACATGCTGCTGGATTTTCCGATTTCAACAGAATAGAATTTGTTCACGAATTTTTTGGCTCATTTCTAGTCATTTTTATTAGCTATAAAAATTATATGTTGAAGCTAATATTATAAGAAAACTCTGATAATTTTCGTGGTTCATGATAAGGAGCTTTACTGCCTGAGAAAAATCATAAACCAAGAGTCTAACTATGCTGTCTGGATTGTGGGAACTGAAGTTCTGATTTTGTATAATTTTGTTACCATAGAAAATGATTGAATTATCATTTGAAATTTTTACAGGGATTTAATAACATCTTAAATTGTAACTGTGAGTTTTATTTTGTGTTGATTCCATCATTTGCTAAATTTAAAAATTATGAGAACCCTGTTTTGAGCTGTGAAAAAGTGGTCCCTGACCACTAAACTTGTATAATTTAGTTAACATGGTTAAAGAACTCCAATTGATATGAAAATTTTACAGGGTATTTTAGAGATATGAAGGTATCACAGGTAATTTTTTTGGCTCTTGAGTTGGTAATTTAATAGAGAAATTAAATGTTGTCATTAGAATGATAAATCTGCTAAGGTGCTGAAAATATGAGAATGTCTTAAACTAATGATAAAATGACATTTAGTCCAAGTGTATGTTATATGAATGCATGCTAGCTACTTTGAAGAATTTTTTTATGAGGCATGATTGGAATCATATTGGGAATCATGCCTATATGTGTCCTTTGCATGCATTCATAGGTAGTAAAGTGAATGATGCATTTAATTAAGTTGTATAGCCATAAGTAAAGACATATGCTCCTTTCGACTTTGTCGATGGCAAATAGAGTGATATATGATCCTTTGGACATTGTTGATGGCAAATAGAGTGATATATGATCCTTTCGACTTTGTCGAGGGCAAATAGAGTGACACGTGATCCTTTCGACTTGTCGAGGGCAAAATAAATGATCCTTTTGACTGTATCAAGGGCAAATAGGTGACATATGATCCTTTTGACTGTGTCAAGGGCAAATAGAGTGAGGTATGATCTTTTTGACTTGTCAAGGGCAAATAAAGATATATGAGGTTCTCTTCGACTTATCAGGGACAATTACAAATAAGTCCATTACACTTAGCATATGGATAATCATGTTATATGTAAATGGTTGATTAGAATTACTTACTATGTGCTTGAGCTTTATAATATACGTGCACTAAGTGATTGATTATTAAAAGCTACCCACTTCGGAAGTATCATTTGAACTTTAAAATTGAACCATCGATATATGTTGCATGCTCACTTTTTCCTAATAAACCGAAGTGGCTGGGGCGATGATGATGACATTATGATTGTGTAATTGGGGAATTGCCCTACTGAGAATTGTATAATTCTCACCCCTACTTGTTTGTGTTCCCGTGTCGTCTCTAGGTTGATTCAAGGAACTATGGGCTATTACACCAAAAGAAGTTGGATTAGCAGTAGTCGGGTGTCTGAAATTGTATCATATGTATTTAGATGTATGTATAAGTGTGTAAATTTAACAGAGAACATATGTGCATTAAAGTTCATAGAAGAGCTTCCTTATGTAATCGACTTTATATTAAATAAATGTTTTGCCTCTTTGCTATATATTTTTCTCGAATTACGCTAGTTATTACACGAACCCATCGAATTTGCTATAGTTATTTAAGAAAGGTCCACTAATTAATAAGTAACAACTCTCGAGTATGATTTCATAACTTAAGGATGGTGTTTTACTTGGGAAGGTGTTACATCAATTCCTAGTATTCATCATGATAGCTTGATGATGAGTGTCTCTAGAGGATGACCTTGTGTTCATCTCAATGAGACCTCTAAAGCTTGAGTTTTCTTTCTTTCTTCAAAGTTTCTCTTATAACTATATAGCTCACTAATGATTTCAACTTAAGGAAAATGATCAAGGATTTCAATAAGCTCAAGGCCTACCCTTGTCAACCTTAAAGTTGGCCAGCATGTTCTAGAGTTTACTCTACATAGGGGTCTTGAGTACATAATAAAGAACATGGAGTATATTCCTTCTATTGTGATTTTGGTTTCTTGTTTCCTTTCCTTTATGTTTTGGCCCTTGTTCCTATTTCCTTATGGCTTTGTTTTCTTTTAAGTTTATTTCCTTGAAGCTTGATTCAAGAACTTTAAAGCTTACTTTGTTTGTTGGAGATAAATGTTGGGTTGAGATTTTGTTTCTCTAAAAGTCTTGTATGAGCTCTAAGTTAAGATAAAAAGAACTAGCATCCATATTTATCTTTATGTCATTACTAAACTTTCAAGATTAATGAATGAGCTTGCATCCTCATGTTTATGTTTATGTCCTCACTAAATCTCTAAGATAATAATGGATTTACATGGCATATTTATTTTATGCTCTCACCTCCTAATAAAGAGTAAAATAAAGTGCATTGCATATTTATGTTTATGCCATCACCTATGAGATTTAAAGCTCAACGACTTGCCCATTATTATCTCAAACAAAGTTTGGAAATGTATGTGTTTTATTCATATGATTTTCGGCCATGTGATGATGGTGAACTTAAAATAAGATCCATCTAATCACAAGTACTAAAAGCTATGTTTTATGATTTTCCTAAGCTTAGATGATCTCAAGAAATGTTTTGAGCAAGGTTTTATGATTTAAATCCCTCTTGAGATTATTTTGAAATAGCCACTGTCCTTATATGTTTTATGATGACTCTAATGAAATAAATTGTTTTCAAGAGTTTTTGAAGTCTTGAAAAGATTCCAAGAGAAACTAGCAATTTATGTGTTTTAGAAATAAAGTTCTATGCATTATATGGTGACTTTGATTTCGGTTCTGCCATGACTTGTTTGCTCACTGTATGATGATGTTTAAATATGTTAGAATGTGTATTTTCATGTATATTTGATGTTGGAATTAATTTGAGAAAGCTAAGACAAGTTAGTAACTAGAAAAGAATTAAAAAGCAAGTTCTAGATCCCTTAGAAATAAGAATTTTCTAGATTCTGTCCAGCAAGGGTAATATTAGTAAGTAATGGTTTATAATTAGTTTAAATGTATAGGAACTAATCCTAGTACCTTAGGAAAAGACCAAACTTAGAAAAGGTAAAAAACGTGACTCCTAGGTACCCGTAATTAGTGAATATGGATTTTGCATTATTGAGATTTAGAATTACTTATGATCATAGAATTGAGTGAGGACTACTTAGATAAGATCCTATAGGTACCCGAGAGGTTAAGTTGTGAGGATAGACAACCTAGATTTCAAGTTAAATGACCCTAAGGGTTAAAGCATAAGACATTAAGAGATTTTGAAGCTCTGAGTTGTTAATTCAAGTATGTTGAGATGATGCATGTACCTTGATCAATGTGATTATGTGAATTCAAGTTTTCTATGATGTTAGATATGGTAGTATATGTATCATGAGTTTTTGTCGCATAAAGTAGATTTGAAAGAAATTCAGTATACAGCTGTTATGATGCCGAATTTCCATCAAATCAATGCTTGAGAATGTTTTTGAAAAAGTATACGGGATAAAGTGCAGGGTGACACGGTTGATCGAGCACCCCCAGGAACTGAATCCTTATGTGACGTAGCACTGAGACGTACTTCTCCTACTCCGGTGAGGAGGAGGCAAAACTGTGAAGGTATGAGTGGATGCAGTCTACCAAAGTGGACAATTCGCTGTACACTAGATGCCAGTAGAGCGTTTCAAAGAAGGACATAATCCTAAGAGGGGTGATCCTTAAGCCCCCTAGCCCGTACTCTAGTAGTCGGGATTATATTTTTATGATTTCACTTATCAAGAGGATAAGTAAGAAATAGTGACGACTAGTTGAGGTATGAGCTCATAACCTAGATGTTTTAGGGTGGCCCATGTTGCTTAAGCATGAGTTCTTAAGTCACGAGTTGAGAAAAGAGAAAAGTTTTACTTGAAGAGTTTATATGCCACTATATGCCACTTACAAGTTGTTCCTACTGTTATGTTGATTGCTTGATGCATAATGTATATTCATGCATCCATGAGTTGCTATGTTGCATTCATGCATTAAGATTCATGCTAAAAGGAACGAACCTTGGACAATTACACTTATAAACTTAATAATGAACCTTGTATGCATGCTCACTTCTTTATAATAAACCCAAGGTTCCTGAGGATGTGAACGATGAAACCCTAGATAGGAGTTACCCTATTGAGATTCTTTAGCAAGATTCTCACTCCTTTTTCTTTCTCTCTTTCTCTCCCGTCACATCTCAGAGCATGGCGACGTTCGTGGCTTTTGTCGACACCCTGACATGGGAGGTGCACTTTGATCCGGACCACGGATCCTACCATTTTGAGGGACGATGCACTATTCACGTTTTCATGTATGTAGAACGTCTCTTCGCTCACCCTGTATAGAGCTACCAGTTCTCCCTGACGTCTCCCTTTGGCGACAACCTGATCTTCGAGTACACACGCCCTAGTGACAAGCAGATCCGACATGCTCGCCCTTCCGGCTCAGCTATACGCGACTATCCGAAGTATGTACGTCAAAGAAGGACATAATCCTAAGAGGGGTGATCCTTAAGCCCCCTAGCCCGTACTCTAGTAGTCGGGATTATATTTTTATGATTTCACTTATCAAGAGGATAAGTAAGAACTAGTGACGACTAGTTGAGGTATGAGCTCATAACCTAGATGTTTTAGGGTGGCCTATGATGTTTAAGCATGAGTTCTTAAGTCACGAGTTAAGAAAAGAGAAAAGTTTTACTTGAAGAGTTTATATGCCACTATATGCCACTTACAAGTTATTTATGATGTTTTGTTGATTGCTTGTTGCATAATGTATATTCATGCATCCATGAGTTGCTATGTTGCATTCATGCATTAAGATTCATGTTAAAAGGAACGAACCGTGGATAATTACACTTATAAACTTAATAATGAACCTTATATGCATGCTCATTTCTTTATAATAAACTAAGGTTCATGAGGATGTGAATGATGAAACCCTAGATAGGAGATACCCCACTGAGATTCTTTAGCAAGATTCTCACTCCTTTTTCTTTCTTTCTTTCTCTCCCCTCACATCTTCAGAGCATGGCGACGTTTGTGGTTTTTATTGACACCCTGACGTGGGAGGTGCACTTTGATCCAGACCACGGATCCTACCATTTGAGGGACGATGCACTGTTCGCATTTTCATGTACGTAGGACGTCCCTTCACTTATCTTGTACAGAGCTACCGATTCTTCTCGACATCTCCCTTGGGTGACGACCTGATCTTCGAGCGCACACGCCCCCGTGATGAGCAGATCCGACGATCCCACTCATCCACCTCAGCTGTATGTGACTATTCGGAGTATGTACCTTGATCGAGCAGGTCAGAGACAGACCCATCCGAGGACTCGCCGACGCAGATCTTATAACACCCTCCTAACTACCATGTATTCCTTGAGCATTAACATTGCAATTAGAAGAGTATCACTTCCTTTCTATAATATCCACTAGTCGAATGAACTGAAAATAAGGTAAATCAAACTCTTGAGTTGTAAAGAAAACTACTACAAAATATACATATGTTTGTACTTCACATACAACTTTCCTTAATAAATACCATACTTGAAGTTAAGTCACTTCACTTATAATACAACTCAGGGACTTCTATCGAAAAACCTACCAAGCCTACTCAAATATCAAGGTCCAACAAAAATCATATATGTAACGCCCCGATTTTCACTAAACTTTTAAATGACCAAAATGCCCCTGAGGTCATTTTTGCCGAAATACGAGGACGACCGACCTCGGCCATCCCTATAAGGTTCATATGATATATGAAGGGGATTGTATGTACTTGAGTATTTAATAAAGCAGAGGAATCCTATTTTTAGGGTCTCCGCGTATAAATGACCAAAATACCCCTATAGCAATTTAAGGTAGTTTTAAGGTCTGTTTTGACCCGAACCTTGTTCGGAGGTCCAAAACAATGATTTTAAGGTATGGACTATGTTTGTTTTAGTCCCGGAGGTTCCGGGAAACTTTTGGTAAAAATTATGATTTTTGCTCCTACTTAGTGCATTTTGGGCTTAAGGACGGTTTTAACAAAACCTAAGCAATATTAGGCTCTAATTAAAGATTAATTAATTTCCATAATTAATCTAGAGCTAAAATAATTATTTGAGGTTAATTAGAACCAAAAAATTGCTTAAGGAAAATTTAAAAACCTAATTCTAGTTCTTTTTCTTTAAAGAAAGCATATATGAATAGTATTTTCACTATTCACGCTCCCATTTCCAAGGAAGGTTGTCATACTCACATCACTAGTCATAGAAGTCTTGACTCCATTAAATCTCACAAGACCACTCCTAGTCTAAGGTGTTACAACCCTAATCACCTAATTAGTTTACCTAAAACCTTTACTTAGCAACCCCTAATCCTAAGCTAAATCAATCCTACACCTAAGAACCCTTTTAAACCATGATTTAGAGGAGATATTTTCTCTCCCATGGCTGCCCAAAAGTGGCACGACTCTTCCCCCAAAAATTCAAAAAGAATTCAAAATTTATATTAGTTTATATTGTCAATCAAGCTTACTTACACAAGCTACTTAAAGCCATACTTTAGGACATGCCTAGTTAGACTTGTCATCATGCTTTGAAGGAGATATTTCTTCTTTCCTTGTAGCTGTAAAGGCCGAAGCCTTTCCCCCCTAAAAACACCTTCATTTCATTCTTCTATAAATAGATAGCTTGGAGGACTTGAAGCACCTTTTGTTCACTCACTAAGTTTAGAGTTTTAGAGCACTTTGAAACTTTCTTTTCCTCTCAAGTTCAAGAGTTCATATCCTTCAACTTCTTCATTTCCTCTCAACCTCAACCACTAGGTAGGGAGCTTCTCAAAAAGAAATGCTTCTTTTATATTGATTCTTTGATCTTGCTTGACAATATGTTGTGAATGAGTTTTCATGGAGCTTTCATTTTCGGTTTTCCTCTTCCTTTTCTTTTTCTTTCATTTCGGCCTCAAGGCCAAGGTGAGGAGGGCTTAATGATGAGTGCTCTCTAAGATGTAACCATGAGTTCATTTTAGCATGAGACCTCTAAAGCTTGAAGTTTCTTTTGGAGGAAAGTTTCATCTTGTTCAAGTTTTGGTCAAAAATGGGTTATGTTTCTCATGAAACTCTTTGGAACTTTTGTTTTTCCTTGATTGTTTCGGCCATGAAGGCCTATGGTACTTGGAAAATAAAGGCTTGATGATGAGGGTTCCATGTTGGTGCATGACCTAGGGACAACCTCTAAAGCTTGGATCTTTTCCAAAGAAAAGTTCATAATTTTCAAGTTTTATTCAAGAAAGAGTTATGTTCTCTTAAACTTTTGAAACTTCATTCTTTTTCTTTAAGGGTTCGGCCATGAAGGCCTTTGGGGCTTGGAAAAATGATAGCTTGATGATGAGGGTTTCATGTTGAGGTTAGTCACATGAATAAACTCTAAAGCTTGGACTTGGTTTCTAGACCAAGTGAGATTTCGGTTTCTTCCTTCATGTTTTACATGAGTTTGGTTTTGATGGAAGTTTAAGGTATAGGGAAATACTCAATGATGAGGGCTTAGGATGTTGATGTTTGGATCATCAAGATCTTGGCCCCTAGAGTTCAAAAATGGGTTGTTTCTTCATGATGAGGATTCGGCCACCTCATGGTCTTTGAGGGTAAAATGTCTCTTTTTACAAAACTTAGTGCTACTAGTGTTTCTTTTCTTGTGAGGTTGAGTTTTGGGTTGGAACCTTTGTTCTCTTTAAAATCTTGCAAGAGCTCTAGTCAAGATGTAAAAAAGAGTTGCATTCATGTTTAATTTCTATGCTATCACTAAATCTAAAGATAAAGATTGGACTTGCATTGCATGTTTACTTTTCAAGTCCTCACCTAAACTTCAAGATTTAAATGAATGTGCATTCCATATTTACCTTGAGCCATCACTTTACTTTTAAAAGAACCATAAAAATAGAATGCATAGCACATTTACTTTATGTCATCACCCTAAACTCCTAGAGCTCAAAGATTTGCCCATCTCATCTTGAGAAAAGATTAATAAAGGAAGGAATCTCTTTGAATATACATTCGGCCAAGTAATAGAAATGGCTCAAAAAAAAATGAGTTCATTTGGTTACTAAGGCTTATAATCTATGTCTTAGGCTTTTCCTAAGTTTATGTGGACTTAGTGAATGTTTTAAATATGTTTTCCAAGATTCATTCTTGTTACAAAAAGTATTACATGGCTACTGCCCTATGTGTTTTGGGATGATCTTTAATAAAATAAAATGGTTTCCAAAGAGTTTTAGAAGCTCCAAAGTTGTTCCAAGAGAAACTAGCAACCCATATGCATTAAAGTGAATTTTTCCTATGATTTAATGACACATGTTTTCAGTTCTGCTTTGATAGTTTACGGCACCTTAAATTCTGTTTTGGGTGGTCTAAATATGCTTAAATACCTTGCCAAGTATGTGATAATTATTCTAGACATTTTAAAGTACACTTAGTAACTTTATTTGCTTGATATGTGAATTCTAGAACTACATAGAAACAGAAAATTTTAGATTCTGTCCAGCCTTGTTAAAGTAGTTAGATTCACATTATATGATGTCTAGATGAGTGGAAGTGACTCATAATTGGTTTAGGAATTAATTATTACATCATAGAAAAAGTCGGAAGTGAGAAAGGACCTAAAACGCACATTCTAGAATACTGTAATTCATCTAAATTAGCACACTGCCTAAATTGTCCAGCCATAATTAATTAGGTTTTAGGACATAATAAATTATGGAGAAAAGGTTAATCGATCCCTTAAACCCATGAGAACATAATATGCTAGTTTGAGGTTACCCGATTTAGGGATTTTTCTTTAAGGGAGTGATTTGTAAGCTCTTGGCTAAGGATGGATTATTGTGTTATCCCATGACTAGTATGATGCTATGTGAACTATCATTTCTAAATGCTAGTTTTATTATTGCATGTGGTTGTTCTTTAAGAACTTAGAAATGCCTATGTTGTAACATGAGATATGTGACATGTATGTTTTGAGTGGCATTTCATTAAACATGCTAAGACTTAAGGTGACTTAAACTATGAGAAAATGATCCTTTTGAACCACCAAATTATGGGTGGGGATGAGGTGATTCTATGCCCCCTAGACCCGTACTTTGAGTCGGGACCTTTAACTTATTCGAAAAGATAAGTCCAGATGCTGGTGACGACTAGCTTGGTATGAGCTCATAACCTAGTTACATCTCCCAAGGGAGACCAGTTAGGGTGGCCCCAGGAAGAAAATGATAATGCTTTAATGTCACCTAAGTAACCAAGTTAAGTTACCATGCACCATGTACCATGTTCCATGATCTATGATTTTATGTTCCATGATCCATGATTTTATGTACCACGATCTATGAGTTTATGTGTCATGATCCATGTCAATAGTACCTATGAATTATGATTCCAGTTTCATGAATTATAGATTATGTAACCAAGAGGTTTTAGAATTAAAAAGAATAGGCCTTGGAAGTTAACGTTTTTGAACTTCATAGTTGAACCATTGCATGACCATGATTTTTAATAAGAAACCAAGGTCCCTGAGGACGTAGAAGATGACACCTAGGTAGAAGGAAAAACCCTACTGAGTTTCTTTAGCAAGAAATCTCATTCCCTCTATCTCTTTCTTCCCTTTACGTCTTCAGATCGGGATGGCGACGTTCGTCCTCTACATTGACACGCCCATCTAGGAGATCCACCATGACCCCGAGCTTGGGTCATACCATTTTGAGGGCTTCTGCACTGTACGTGTGCTCATGTTTCTTGGGCGGCCCATTGCTCATCCTGTAGATAGTTATCTGTTCACCCCGACATCTCCTTATGACGATGCTGCTATTTTTTAGTGCGCCCATACGCTTGAGGAGAGGATCTTACGGACACACTCTGCTAATTCGGGAGCGGTACCAGAGTACATGCCACGCACTCAGCACTCGAAGGAGGATCCCTCAGAGGACACCCCTACCCACCTGTATGGAGAGGATTCTGCCCTCACTCCCCCGCGTATGCCCATGGGTAGCGAGGAGACAGTGACTCAGCCTCGGAGAGCCCCGGTGCCCGGTCTACGTCCTAGACATAGAGGACAGAGCCAGTTTTCAGGCATGCCTGCCCTAGCCGAGCTTCGTCCATGGATTGGTTATCTTCCACCTTACCTGTGGCGTTAGATGTAGGATTGTGGGTAGTCCTTAGTGCACGCACATCACGTAGGTTGGATAAACCTTCTTTCGTATCGAGGTTATCCACTTTAGATGCACTTAGGAATGGGTGTTCCTTTTATGTTTTCACGTTATGTGATTCCCATTTCTATGTATTTTCATGTTTCAATTGTATTCGCATTTCCTTATGTACTTGAAAAGTCCTGCCCTTAGGGTAGGCATAGCATATGCATGAAGTATTTCAGATGTGATGATGTCATGTTGATTTGGAGCCACTTCTATGTTATTGTTTCTGCATTTATTTATACCATCTATATTATGTTACGCGCGGCTCCTATTTTAACAGGATTTCAAAAAAAAATTTGGCTCGTATTTTCCTTAAGTTATTTTCAAGTAATAGAACTATGACAAGAAGTAATAACTAATATTTGGCCTAAGTACGTAATAGTGGTATCGGGTCGAATATTAGGGTGTTACAATATATATACACAGAAATAGACCTAAGACATCTAACAGCAATCAGTCTGTAAGTTGGTAAGTTCTTGGTACTATACTACACTATATACAAGTCAAAACCCCTGTAGGTCTCATGTCCTCCTAGGCAAAACCATTGACCATCGTTATGATGGCCTCTCCTCCACCAAGGCATCAGGACCCTCTGGTGGGTCTGAATTGGAGGACAAGGATGAGAAGGGAGCATCCACTGGGGGAGGTACTAGTGGTGCCAGAGGAATATCAAATATAACTAGGTGCGCCATATGGAGAGGCACACCGTCGTAGGGAAAAGCTGGATCCAATAATATCTGTAGTGGATAATCGCACAGAGAACAATAGACTGCTAGGACATGAGCTCATTCTTATTCGTGATCGACGGACTTCATTTTTTTCTACTTTCGAATCACACACAGTTCTATTCCTAGCCGATACGTCTACTGACTCATATAATTTCCAGGGACGTTCTTATTTTTGCCTTCCCTCTTCACTCCACATAAGCCTTGTTTCTGTTTTCCCCATATGTTAAATCATGCATCATTAAACCTCATATATTCTCCTTTGTCACATAAATGCATCATATACTTTTATTTTTCAAAGGCATGCTCGCATCACACATAGGCATTCACTCACAAGAAATTCTTATTTGTGCCTCATAAATCAATCTTTAAATTCTCTAGCATGCATACATACTCATCATACTTAAATCAAGGATAATTATATCTCCAAATCAATACTTGAGTTCATTTCAGCACAATTGCAGCATGTTGGCAGAATTCATGCTTAAAGAGTAAAATTTATTATACATCTCAAACATCCATTTCCAGGGCTATAAAAATTATCCAAGACACCTCAATGTATGCATAAGGCCTTGTAAAATTTCATAGCAAAAAGAGTTCTCTAACTCTGTCAACAAATTCTACAAATTTGGTGATCATAGACCACTTCACCTTAGCTCAATACCTGAATTCACTAATTTTTAACCTTATTAAATGAACTCAAAAATTCGAACAAAAATTTAGGTTAAGCCTCAAGATGTTCTCAACATCCTGTAAAAATTTTAGCTCAAAATTATATCATTTACTAGGGCAACAAAATTAGACAATTTTCCAGCTTCAAATTCAACATTTCAGGCAGCATAGTTACAACTTTGGTTCTTGAATTTTTTAAATCATTAGGAGTCAAAAAAAGAACTCAAGAAAATTATTAGAACTACCGTAGGATGTTAGCTTCAACATATAATTTTTATAGCTCATGAAAATACTCACAATTCCCTCAAATAATTCGTGAACAATCACTGTCAGTAGGAAAATCGAAAATCCAGCAGCCTAGCCAAAACTTCATTTGGTAAAATGATTACTCTAACCTCATCCAAATCCTCCACCAAAATTTATTCATCAACAACCATATATCACTAACCAAAATAATCAAAAATTTGTGCAGCACAAGTCAGAAATAAGAAAAATAAATTTGACAAGAAAAGACTCAATAGAACCCTACTCTTGGAAGCTAAAGGTGCCTTGGTCTCTAGGATGCTCCCAAGTGATGCTCTTCACTCCACAACTCTCAGGATACACCCAAGCCCTTCTATAATCAGTGATGAGTGGGGAAAATAAGATGAGGTTTGGGAATTTTAATCAGTTAGAATTGTAGAGGTTGATGTATAGAACAATTTTAGTGAAGAGAGTTTTTGGTTTTGGTAGCTCTAGCTAGTATATATGTAATTTGAACTGAAAATGGAGCTCTTAGTTATGGAGGTATGAAGGCTGTCTCCTTTCCTTCAATGGCCGAGAATGTTGTTTCTTCAAAAAGCTTAATGGTTAAGTTTATCTTATAATAAATGCAAATGAATTTAATATATTATTCTTAGATATTTCTTTACCTAACAAAGCTAAATGGGTGGCTAGGATCAATCTTGTAATTCAAGATTGAATCTTAGCCATTCCTTTAATATAAAGAGATAAGGTTCTTTATTTTGTAAAGGTTAAAATAGTTTTCGGTGTTAGAAATCACACACCGAAATTTCACCGAACGGGTAAAACAATGTACCCGGATAATCAAGCATTACCCGAAAATTAATTCTAAGTATAAAACCTTTATTCCTAACCATTTCTAATCTCAATCCCATCTTTTCCTAATTTCGGGCACCTTTAGGTCCCAAATCTAAGGTTTTATTGTCCCAATGAGACATAAGTTACTATTCATATTTTTTTTTAAGATCCATTATGTTGTTCTTATCATTTCTATGTACATCAGAATTTCAAGATTCCAATTAATAAAGTCTCCAGTAATTTCTGAATAAAATTTAGGGTATTACACATCTACTCGGAGAGTTCTGCCTGTAACGCCCCAATTTCTATGTTAGAGTGAAAATGACCAAAATGCCCCTGAGGTCATTTTCAGCCTGGAATTCGAGGAAAGCCGGTCTGGTAGTACTCGAAGGGCAAACTCAATTTTGGAAGGGGATTAGATGACTTGTGTATCTTTCCGGGATCGAAAATCTCATTTTTCGAGTTTTCGGGTCAAAATGACCAAAACACCCCTACGGTGTTTTACCCGTTTGCAAGTGCCGGATGAACCCGAAACTTCTCCAGATGGTTTTAAAAGGCGTTTTTATGTAGACTATGACTTTAGTTTTGGTCCTGGAGGTCCCAGGTGAAATTAGTACAAAATTACGATTTTGCCCCTAGTTTCGTGTTTTTACGCTTAATCGTGTGATTAAGCAAATCTAAGCAATATTAGGCTCTAATCGAAGGTTAATTAATTTTCATAATTAATCTTGAGTCAAAATAATTTATTAAAGTTGATTAGAACCTAAAAGTGCTTAATTACAACTTAAAATCTTATTTAAAATTCAAGACTCCTAGTCATGGAATCTTGAATAGTATTTTCTCTCTCCAATTCCTTTAATTATGGAATTGTGTTACACATTGTTTCTTCACAAATGAGTTTTTAATTCTCTAATGATATATGACTCCTAATCTTGTCATAAAATCCTTAAATCACATTTTTAGTCACCTAAACTTAAGCTTAATTATTCCTAACCTTGTACCTAAGCCTAATACACATTTAAACCTACCATTAACACACAATTACATGAAACAAATCCTCCTCCCCCTTGCTATACCAGGTCTGGCCATGCACTCCATGCCCTCCATATGCATCACATGCTCAATTTTTCAACACTCCAAGGCCATACCTCAAGTCACATACACCATGCCTTGTCATATTTTCAATCAAGCTTGATTTTCCAAATGAATAACTAATTAAAATAACCCATTTTCCTCATTTATTTGTGGCTGAAAAAGTTCCAGCCATGTCAAGTTTCTAGAAGCCTAATTTCATTCAAAAATTGATAGGAAATTCACTCACATCAAGCCATACTTTGTATCATACACTCCATACTTCAAACCATGCTTGAATGACCTTGTGTAAGAGATATTTTTCTCTTCCTTTCCCTCCAAATTTCTATGGCCAAGGCCTCCATGAGTGAGCCTCAATTGTTTTGTTTTTCTATAAATAGGTGCATTAGAAGAACTTGCAAACACTTTAGCTCATTTGCACACTTTTTAGTTTTCTAAGCTTTCTTGAGTTTCTTTCTTTTTCTCTCCAGTTTCAAGAGAGTTCTCTCTTGTTCTTCATCTTCATCTTCATTCTCTCTTCATTTCATAATCATCTCATAACCTTGAAACACCACCCCACCACCTTAGATCATCATATAAACACCTAAACTTCCATTCTCAAACACAAGCTCACCAAGAACACATTTCCTTTCTTTTTCTCTCCACAAGGCCGAAGCCATCTAGCCCCAAGGAGGAGCTCATCATTTTGTTTTCCTTTTTCAAAGATCAAAGATTTCTTCTTCACTTTAGGTAAGAGTGTTTTTCTAAACTTGTTTTTCTTGTAAAGGAGTTTTTCTCTAGCTTTCTCTTGGATTTCTTTTGAAACTTTTCCTTGGTTCTTTTCTTCCTTCTCATTTCGGCCATGAGGCCATGTTTACTGAATTTCCGCCAAATTTTTGGACTTAGAAAATTATTTAAAATGCATGTGTTATTACATGGTATGAGATGAGATTTAAAGTGATATAATGATACATGAAAATGATCCCCTACACTCCTCGAATTAAAGGTTATGAGGGGTGATCCGCTAAAAGGCTTACAGTGACATAAACTATGTGGAAATGTCCCTCTAGGCTCCCCGAATTAAAGGTTATGAGAGGTGATTCACAAAAGGAAATGACCCTATAGACTCTCCGAATTAAAGGTTATGATAGGCTTAAGCCCCTTAACCCGCACTTCGGGAGTCGGGATTTATACTTATCTCAGGATAAGCATAAACTAGTGACGACTAGTTAGGTATGAACTTATAACCTATAAATTCTCAAAAGGGAAGAGTTATTAGGGTGGCCCTATGATATAACGAATAATGAATGTAATGTCATTTAAGCAAAGGAAAAGAGAAAGATTTTACAAGAAAGTACATGCCTCTTGATGCCACTTATATGAGTATGTTTCTTTATTGACATGGTCAAGTGATATTTGCATAATGTTTTTGTCATACATTAACACTATGCCACGTTGCATTTATAACATCAAGATTCATCCTAAAATAAATGGACCTTAGATAATTATGTTTAAAATCTAATAATGAACTTCATGCATGCCCACCTTTTTATAATAAACCCAAAGTTCCTGAGGACATAGACGATGACACTAGGATAGAAGGATTTTCCCTACTGAGATTCTTTATTAAGATTCTCACTTGCTCTATCTTTCTTTCTTTCCGTTATGTCTTCAGAGGGTGATGGCTTCGTTCGTGATCTTCATTGACACCCCAGTGTGGGAGGTGCACTATGACCCGAACTACCGTTCGTATCACTTTGAGGGTCGATGTGCAGTACACATTTTTGCATACATGGGACACCCCTTTCACCTACCCGGTTTCCAGCTTCAGGTTCACCCCCACTTCCCCCTATGGTAATGACTTGATCTTTGAGCACACTCGACCTTGCGATGAGTAAACTCAACGTGCTCGCCCTGCCACTTTGGCATTCCGTAATTACCCCAAGTACGTTCCTCATTCAAGGCGTTCGAAGACCGACCCGTCAAAGGACTCCTCCACACACATCTACTCAGAGCGTTTTGCACCAACGACATCCATGGATGTGAGTAGAGGCAGTGAGCGCACGGTGACCCAACCCAAGCTAGCCCGACGACCAGAGATGCATCCACATCGCGGAGGCCATGTTCGTCCCCTGTTCTACCTGCATACACCTGCAAAGCTTGCCTAGTTCATTGGGTATGTGCCCCATTCATCGAAGGATCAGGATCGCCAGTAGATTTTGACAAAGGACCTGATAGAGTGCCAGAGCTATCACACAAGGATCCCCATTTTTATGCTGCATCTTTTGTTAGGGGTGACTTTAGTTATAAGCACTCATAGGACTAGTGGAGGGGAGTAGTGGTTGGCATCTAGTGTTTTGATATTTCATGTACTTTCTGCTTGTATGTATTTCTTTCCGCTGTTTGTTTATGTATTGAAAGCTCAACCTACTTTGTTTGGGTGTGACTCTGCTTATTCTATATTTCCTAGTGTATTACCATATATGAACCACGTTATGATGAAATGCTTAATATATGTATCTTGTGTTTATGAATGACATATTTATCCTTTTATGATGCGGATTGACGTTTGCTTTATGATAGTACGCATAGCTCACGTTTTGTTTTATGTTTCAAAAAAAAAAAATTTACCTATATTTTTCGCTAAATATTTTAGTAATGTAAAGTGAAAGAATGAAGCAAAAGAGTAATAGCTAATAATTAACTTTAATACGTCTTAGGTATGTTGGGTTAAATATTAGGATGTTACAATAATTCAGGTGTTTGAACACTTTGGTTAATAGCATTCTATATGGAGCAGGGCAGATTTTATATTTTTCTTTTTAGCAACAATGGCATCAACCATGTATTCAAAGATAAGTCTAGGCATGTTAACTTTTTTCATTGTTAGTAGGTAGAAGAGCAACATGCAGTCCATTCCGGTTAGTGAGTCCATGCTTCCTATTCTTGGAAGAAGAGAGAACTGAATAAGGATGCAAACTTGTCTGGCTCTAGAGTTAAGCATAATGATGGTTATCTCACTGGGTTGGTGTTCCCAAGAATTTGTGAGGCAATTTCAAACTTCTTCTACTCTAAGAGTAGTGAACCAATTTTTATCAAATGAACATTGAATTCCCTCATTAGGTGCATGGATGATATGAGAGAGGTCATTTGTGCTCAGTTCCAAATCTACAACTCTGATATAAGAAGTGAGTACAAAGTCAATTACTTGTACTAATTAGGAATAGAAGGCTATTACCATTCTAGTAAATATTCTATTTGTGATGTTGAGAAATCCTTTCCATTCCAACAGAATCATGAAAAGACTCATCAGTTCCGTGGTGGGTCTCTTTCTTGGAGCTATAGGACAAGGAGCAAAGCTATCGACATATAATTTTTTATGAAAATATTCATTATACATCTGGAATATTCCTAGATCGGCAACATTTCCATCAAACTTCTTCCTTTCCACCATCTTTGAATTTGTTTAGAACTAGAATGCTAAACCTTGGGAGGGATGATAGAAAAGAAATCGTTAGGGTTTCATAGTACAAAGGTCAATTTTGATTTCAAATTGAGGGTTTGAAGAAGTAAGAATACCAAACGAATGAGGAAGCATGTTGAGGAAAATGCAGGTAATCATGTAACGAGTGAGGAGTGGATGATGGTATTTTAAGTGATAAAACGTTACTAACTGAAGACCAAACCTTATTAGTGAGAGAAATGCGAAACACGAGGGAGTCTTCCCACCTTTTTGCCTTTCTTTAGAATAGGTGATTTCTGATTTTTCAAGCATTTTCTAGAGAGTTCACTTTCTGAACCCTACTTCTCACTTTCTGATAGCTTGGAGTGTTAAAATATCCCTACTTACTAGTTATCTTTAAATCATGACTCCCATAATATCAAGTGTTTTTGGATTTTTGAATTTTCTTTTCTCTTCTTTTGCCAGTTCTTCTATTTCCTAAGCTATTGATCAAATTTTTTGATTTTAAAGGGATGAGCTGGTCTTCAAAATTGATGTCTTTATGTGATCTTCAAATCAGAGCTATGGAGAGGAAAATACCCGAAAATATTGTGTATGAATGCTTATGCAAAGTTTTTGGGACATGATGCAACCAAAAAAAAAAAAAATTGAATGTGATTTTAAACATGTTTGTCAACGAGAAGCATAGATCTATAGTGTTGAATCTGGTTTTCTAAACAAGACCACTATCACTGGTATTATAGGGATCTTAGGAATACCTCGATATTTGATCTTTTGGCTAGTTCCTTATCTGTAGCATCTGGGTGCAGTAGTTTGTAGCAATCTCCATTTTCACCTTAGTCATCAGAGGTATGTTCTTTTGTTTGCACAATTAGGAGTTTTAAATCTTTCAAGATATTGTTAGCATTTTGGAATCTCTTAGTTCCATATGGCTTGTTGATTTATGTTCATGATGAATCCCCTCTTCTTCAAGTATTCAAACCTTGCAATTTTTTTTTTATCTGATTTAGCTCTTGTAGCAGCATCCACCTAACTTTGATTTGATCAAAGCTTCTGTAGTACAAGTAGGTACAATGGTGCAGATAGAAACACAGTTTACCATGATTCTTTAAGAATGACATATCTCACAGAACTTTTAGATTGCTTTTCTTCTTGTTCAGAAATGTTTTTCTGATTTGCTTTAGAGTCCTTAATGTACTTTTATAAGTATCTAAGTTTTGGAGTTTACTTTCTGATGGTCTAGCTTCTATCGTTTTGCTATTAGAAGTTTCCTTGAGACTCTTCTCCTCAAGGCTTTCTTCCGGTCCTAAGTAATAGCTAGCAAAGTTATTCTTGAATACTCTTTATCAATGAACTCAAGCCATTTGGAGATCTTCAGTATCTTGCTCCTGATTTTCTTTTTGAGTTGAGGAAGATGTTTAAGATGATTATTGTTCTTTTAAACTTCTAGACACCTTGATTAGTGACAATGTTTAGATGTACCTATAATTGTAACATTCCCATTTTTACCACAGGAAACATTTGCTCAGTGGTGACCTGAGTGAACGATTTTGCTTGAAAAAGTTGAATTCTCACTCGGGCAAGGGGAAGTCAACATAAAGGGTTAAGGTTTGACTAAGAGTCAACAACAGTCAACGTCAAAGGTCAAAGTTAAAAAGTCAAAACATAAGATCAAAAGTCAACCATAACAAGTTAAAGTTGAAGAAAGTCAACAAAATCAAGTAAAAGTCAATTGAAACAAACAGAGGTCAACATGAAAGCCAAAGAGTGATAAGGGACTAATTAAATTATGATCAAGTGATTTGAATCAAGGTAATCAAGGTTTAATAGTCTAATCATGGGTCATAATAAAGTAAGCAACATATGATTCCCTAAATAATATTAAAATAAGCTTAATTAGTAGTTTACCATAAATGGTAACTATCTTAAGAATGAGTTATACCTAAAATAGCTAAAGTAAACATGATTAACTATTAATGAGAATAATTACTAACCTAATAGAGGTTTAGTATAATTAATCTATGAAAGATTCTCCATTGAAAATAAAATATAAATACAAGATGAATTAAATCATTTCTGGTAAAAAGTGCTTATCACCAAAAGTGATAAAAGTATCTTAAATAACCAACAAACACTATGTTCCTCTACTAGACAATTCTTAAACACACTAAACCCTTTCTATTCCTCATATTTTATACCAACATACAAAGGAAAAACACCCACATAAGTTCTTTGAGGGTTTGAATGAATCAACATGTGACAATTTGGGGGAGGAGTGGCCGGTCATGGTGTGCAGCCAAGAGGGGAGAATTGTTTCATCTAATTATGATTTAGAGGTATATTTAGGTGTATCTTTGATTAGGAGTTTGTAAGTAAGTGTTTAGATAAGGTAATGGGTAATTAAAGGTGTCAAGACATGATTAGGGATTGTTCTTGCTTCATTAGTGAAATCAAAACTCATTTTACAAGATAATCAATCACAAACATAATTCCTTAATTTAAGGAATTGGATAGAGAAAACATTATTCAAGATTCCATGACATGGAATCTTGACCTTAAGAAAGAGATTTAAGTTTATCTAAGAAATCTTAGGTTCTAATTAACCTTAATAAATTATTTTGACTCTAGATTAATTACCAAAATTAATTAATCTTTGATTAGAGCCTATATTGCTTAGGTTTCCATAATCACGTCATTAGGCCCGAAATACACTATTTCAGGGCAAAATGGTAATTTTGCACAAAAACTGCTCGGGACTACCAGGTCTTAAACAATCATCATTAACCACATATGATTAGCATTCCGAACTCTCGGGAAAGATTCCAGGCTTAAATGGCACTTATACCCACGTAAAACGCCATAGAGGTATTTTGGTCATTTTGAGCTGAAAGTTTAGAAAATGATATTTTCATCCCTGTTATCAATCACAACATGTTTAATCCCCTTCAAACATGGAGTTGACCCTTTGAGGACTGCCGGGTCGGCCATCCTCAAATTTCGGGTAAAAATGACCTTAGGGGTATTTCGATCATTTTCGCTCAAACAAAAAAATTAGGGTGTTACAATTATCCTCTAGCAAATGAATGGTATGAATATATTGTTTGAATTGAGTATACCATATCTTTCTTTAGAGCTAAGAGAAAATCCATTGATGCTCCTGTAGAACACTTCAAAAAGATGAAAGAAGCCATCAATAATGCTGAGTGATCCGAGGACAAGAGAATGATAATCAATCTGGACAACAGCTTATAAGATTCTGCAAAACCCCAAACTAACATCGGTGGTGATGATATACCTGATCCATTATCCAAACCTACAGAATCCGGAACTGATCAAGGAAGCAAAATTGGGGAAAAAAAGAAGAACCCTTGTCATCCACAAAAAGGAAGTCATTAGATGACAGTGCGGGAAGCATAGTTCATGAGACTGACTTTACTCTAGCTGATGACTCTCCTCCTATTCATATCAACAAATCCACCATGCCTGCTCCACCACCTGTTCCTGTTTCACAGCCAGCCTAAGAAACAAACCAACCTTCCACCAGTCGTCCTTAGCTCGAGCCTCTTAAAGTCAGTCCTTGAATACGAATGCTGTTAGAAAATCAACAGCTCATTGCTGATAGGCTGGATGATTTGCAAAAAAGGTCGTGCAATCATGAGGACTTACTGCTTCAAATCCTTCAGATTAACCAACAAATTCTACAAGAGTTGAGACGTCGAGGTTAAAGATGATGTTCCTGATCATCTCCTTTTATATGATGCTAAAAGGGAGAGATAGAAGATGAAGAAAATCTGTGCTATGGAGTTTAAGAAGAGCATATGCTGAGAAGGAGCCCAAAATATCTAGGGTAGGATGATGCATATATATATATATATTGAGCTTATCTATGTTTTAAATATTTCCCTTTATAATCTGATAATTTTCTTTTCTGGATTCCATAATTTATCTATAGCACTCATGCTTAGTGTATTTACTTTAAGTCTTTTTATACTCTGATATATATATATATATATATATACATATATGGCTCTTTAAGCTCTAATACATATTGATGCCTACTTATCATGCTTAGCTAATCATATATCACGACATGTCTGTGTATGCTTCTGATCTCTTAAGATTTGCTCTGAACTGATTAATCATTAACATGCTAGAGAAATAAGCACACATCTATGTTCATGATTAGCTTTAGCAAGTATCCTTAAGAAACACAAATTCTTTCTACTAGTATCTCGATACTCGAATTCTATTTATGTGTTTAGATATGTATAAGATGGCTTGAAATGCCTATCATTATAAAACACATTATTATTGACACATGTATGAGATGCACTACAAGAAAATTGGTCTGAGGCAACGCTTTAAAAGTGTTGCCAAAAGACACAGAAAGTGTTGCCTTTAACTAAAGGCAATGTTTTTCTATCTAAGGCAATGCTTTTCTGGGCGTTGGCTATACTACCGTTGACTTTTCTCAAAGGCAACGCTTTTTTGATAAAAGGCAACAGTTGATACAAAAAGCGTTGCCTATAAGGGTACAAAAGGCAACGCTTTTACTGATCATCAAAGGCAACGCTTTGGCAAATTTTGAGGCGTTGCCATTTCTTCATTTAAGGCAACGCTTTCTAAGCGTTGCATTTGAGGTTTATAAAACTTCTTTTAACCGTTGCCTTTTGTGTAAGGCATAAGAACTCTTTATTGATTAACAGCAACGCTTTGAAGCGTTGCCTTTACCTTTACAAAAGACAACACTTTTAAGGTGTTGTTTTACTTTAGTAAGAGGCAACACTTTTATACGTTGGCTTTACTTTTGATTAAAAACAACATTTTTTTAACATAAAAAAGTTGCCTTTTTTGCAAATCCAACTCTATTTATTTCCAAAAGAGCAACTCTTTTTCTTTCCTTTTTTTGGTTCCAAATTTTATGATTCTTAAAAGTATTATCTTTTCTATTAACTATAAACAACATATTTTCAAACAAAAAATTCACATTTATTGCAACATTAGCTTTTCAATTTCAAATTTATAACTATTCAACTAAATTCATAAATAAAATAAACCACCAGTAATCAATTATGTAAAAGATAAGACATTAATATATACATATAGTCTGTAATATTGGCTAATACATTGTTATAAGCGATGGAAACAAGTCAACCATTCAAACCAAAATATAAACAAGTAAATATATATATTTCCCAAAAGCACACTAGTGATAAGAAGTTTACGCAAAATAAATCTCCAGATGTATAGTCCAACATAAATTACATCAACTGCAAGTCCTTAGATTTTTGTTTCAACTCTTTGTTATTTGCTTGAGTACTTGCACATGCATTAAGTTTGAACTGCAGCATAAACCCACCAATTAAAAATTAAAATATTATTAAGCTAAATTTAATTAATAGCTATATTTACAAAACATAAAAAATAAAGGAAAAGAAACTATATATCAAACACATAACTCAAAAGTTTCTACACCTGTTACAACAACAAAAATTAGATGAAGAGAAGACTTCACTTGAAATACATTACATTATGAATTCAATTAATTATTTTATATACAATTTCACATTTTCATCCTGCCAAGTAAGATTATGATATTTTTTATTTAAAATTTCCACAGCCAATCACACATATAAGCCTAATCAATGTGATACTTTGTTTTATTCTTTAAGATATCAAGGAATGATTTTATTGAAATCAATACATCTACCTACAAGTTATAGCTGGTGCTTTTTATACCGGTGAATAGTTTAACCGTATTATATGGTGTGTATGTATAAACACTCACATGGGTGTTTATACTTTTCAAACTTTCTGTAAAAGACATTGAATTGATGATGCATAGGTGAGAGGATACTTTCCAAACACTCACATGGTTTTTCTTCCTCCAACACTTTCATACTAGCTAAAATGCATGATACTGACATAGAAAACTGAAGTGCAAGGCTTTGTAATTTGCATATTACAATTTTACCTATTTCTCCAAAAGCTCATTTTCATTTCTCAGAACATGCTCCTGTTTGAAGTAGCCAAAGAAGAGGACAAAAGGTTTAACAAACCATGAATACAATCTTCCAATAACACTTGGAATCTGAACAAATAAAATTAGTAAAACAATGAATACAATCTTCTTACATTGTTAAAGGAGAGCATATGTAGGTTAACATATGTAGGTTAAAGGAGAGCATATGTAGGTTAACATTGTGAAGGTTTTATAACCATGAAGACATAAGAGTAAAACTACAGGTGATTCATGGCCAGCGAATTAATTTCAGTGTTAAGCAATTTCATGTAGTTTTACGTAACTAACAGATGTAGTACAAGCAAGCAATTAAAATTTTCTTTTTCCTGTAGACTACTACACACTAATGCAAGATAAATTGCAGAAAATCAAAGGAGAGCATATGTAGGTTAACATTGTTAAGGTTTTATAACCATGAAGACATAAGAGTAAAACTGCAGGTGATTCATGGCCAGCGAATTAATTTCAGTGTTAAGCAATTTCGTGTAGTTTTACGTAACTAACTAACAGATGTAGTACAAGCAAGCAATTAAAATTTTCTTTTTCCTGTAGACTACTAAACACTAATGCAAGATAAATTGCAGAAAATCAAAGGGAGTTTCATGGGCTGGTAAAATACATTTGAAAAACTCTCATATCAAGAAGGAACTGCACTATAAAGAAACTAAACAATAAATTTAAGTATGAAATCATTTGGTAAGCAAGCATCACAAAAGGACGGTAGTGGAATGAATTGAAGAGGCCCCTTCAGTCCAAGATGTGACAGTCACAACTGAATTACAGCTCCTGCATCGTTGGATCAGAAGCACACCATAATCATGACAGCCTTTAATGGTCCGTTCTTTTTATTTTTGCAGATTAAAACAAATACATTAAAATAATAATTGCAAATGAAGCTTAATTTATAAGCTTTAAACTAAACTTCACATGAGACATAGTTTCCCATATATTTAGCAAGATGGTCCATTCTTCCGAACCTCACATATGAGGAGGATTCCAAAAATGCAGCAAAAAACACCAAAAAACAACCAAATGCTGCTCAACGCAAAGCTTACAGAAAATTGAGTGTCTTTTTACTTGGGCCGTAGAGAATGTTGAGTTCTTAGAGATGTCAAAAGCTATTGGGTCTAATTTAACCCACCGTCAACCTGCAACAGTCAAGACCAGTTTGAATAAGGAAAGGCCACAGGACCAAAAGAAAATAAGGAATCTTCACTCATCAAAGTCTTCCATCACTCTACTTCTACACAATCAACACAGTAAACATAACAATCAACAAATAATGATCTTCTTTTTGCTAATGGACATAGACCCCAATGCTTGTAGCATAACTAATCAAATATTCACATTATTCTAGAATGCCACCAATGACCCTTCGCCCAATCCATAACAAAAATTCAAAATTCGGGAAGCAACAACACATAACACTAGAATTTTGTAAGGAAGAGAATTATTGAGAAGGACAAAGAGGTCAATGCTGAAGTGGATGCAAGGCACAAGGAGACAAAAGCTGAGTTAGTTATGAGGAAGGGACAGGTGGCAAATGATACTGATATCATGGAGCAAAGAAAGAGCAGCAGGAGGAGAGTAACAAATAGCCCGCTGCGTGACTTTGTCTGTTAGGGATTTGGTGGTAATTCTCATCTCTCTCTGTGACAGCTTCTTCTTCCCTTTTATTCTGAGACTCTCATCCTTACCTTCTTCTTTTCTTATCCTCTAGGTGTTGAAGCATTTCATGTGGAGGCTACCTTAGGACTACTATCAGCAATTGTTCTTCATCATTTTTATATTTTCGTCTAACTATATTACTTCAGAAAATTACCAAAAACATTGTTGCTATTATATTCCTTGTTGTTTTACTGTCGAACTCTGTTATCATTCCATTTCCTTAATACAAGCACGGGTACAACCCTTTCTACCAGTATTATCTAGATTTTTCCCCAAATTATATATATATATATATATATATTGTGTGCCCAAACAACCTAAATTTCCACTTTCTGGCTTATTATGGCAAAATCACTCACGAGAACCCAAGACAGTAGAAAAAACAATACATCCTTCATTAAACAATAAATTTATTTCAATTTGTCAACTACTTCAACTCAGCGCCTCTAATTTGCAGGTATCTCTTTTTAAAGAGAGAGATAGAGACAGAGACAGAGACAGAGACAGAGAGAGATCAGTTAAGTTGGCAAGAGATACCGTGGCGGATAAGGAGGTACGTGGCGGAGCTCTGCAACTGCAAAGAAAGGTGCACGTGATGGAGCTTTGCAAGGCACGCGACGGAGCTCTGCAAGGCACACGGTGGAGCTTTTGGCACCTCGAAGAAGGAGGCCACGCGACGGAGCTTCTGGAGCCGAAAGGAAAAGGGCAACCAGCAGAGCTTCTGGATCCGAGAAGAAGAAGCCACGCGACACAGCTCTAGAACCTTGAAGAAGGGGTTCACGACAGAGCTCTAGAACCGCAAAGTAGGGGGCATGCGGCCGAGGTCTGGAACCGGGATGAAGGGAGCACGAGGCAGAGCTCCTACATGCGGCGTGAGCTTTTGGAATTGGGATTCAGAGCTTCTAAACCCTTGATCTTGGGTTCATGTTTAGGGCTAGGGATTGAGTGAGGGATTAAGTTTTTTATTTGTAACAAAGGAAAAATGGGCTTTTGTTTTGTGCTGCCTAATGTTGAGGTCTTCAGAAATTTTTTATAACTTTAGCCAATTTTCAGTGCAAAAATCAATTTTTAGCGTAGGAAAAATTTTAGTTTGGTGCTAAAAATATAAGCAACGTTTTAAAAGCGTTGCTAATTTTATTTTACAAATGCAACGCTTTGAAAGTGAAGGGTATGTGCAAATAGACGTTGCCTTCTATTAGATTATATCGCAACGCTTTAAAAGCGATGTCTTTTTATACTAAGACAACGCTTTCTAAGCGTTGCCTTAAATTTTGTTGCCTTAGCCTAACACAAACGTTGTCTTTCTAAGCGTTGCCTTAAATTTTGTTGCCTTAGCCTAACACAAACGCCACCCCTATAAAAGCGTTGCCTTAGACCCCCAAAGGCAACCCTTTTTAAGCGTTGCCTTAAAAAAGTGTTGCCTTAGACCAAAAATGTTGTAGTGATGCTCTATTTAATCTAATCAAACATAGTTATAAATAGTTTATAAGGACTTTCAGAAACCTGCTTTTAAATGCCTCTACTTCAACTATGATCAGTAAGTTAATCTTAGAATCATCTCAAGTGTGCTGAGCTTAAATGACTAACAATGTGTTATATTATGATTCTGATGTATATCAGTAAGCAAAAATCCATAGTTTGCATATATATATATATATATATATATATATATATATATATCAGTTTTGAGAAAAAGACTTCAAAAAGTGTTTTATCCTTTGATACTTATGTTAAAGAGTTTCCTGGCTCATAACAATAAGCTCATTAGTGCTTAATGCTTTGATAAAAGTAGGTTGAATCCCTGATTAAGCTTCAAAAACCTAGCTTTGTAATACGTTGATATAATTTATATCAAGGTTTCTCTGAGCATCAAAAACTACATTTATGTCACTTAATTTTTGTCATGGCATGCTCATAAAGGTTTATCATACATGCATATACACACACACACACACACACACACACACACACACACATATATGTATATATTTTTGGCCATTAATTTTTTCTAAAAGGGGCATAGGAAAAGAATATGCTAAATAAGATTTTTAATCAAGGAAGAATATCAGATGTATTACTTTTTTATTTATTCAAGAACACTTAAATGTTAGGAAGTCATTTTATAACAAGAATCAAGTTGTTGGTAAAATTGAACTTAAACGATGACATATGCTTTAGTATCTTTGTGATACAATTTTAAGAAGCATTTTGATTTAAATTAGAAAATATCATTATAAAACCAAATAGCTCTTTTTTGAGTTAACTTAAGTCTTCAAAATTTTCTTGAACACATCAAATCATGCTTTAAGAGAAGGACTTACTAAGATTTAAGAATCATGATGACTTGAAAGAAAATGTACTTATCATAACATATTCTGTATTATTTCTTTCAACATTTCTTCAAAAGATTTTCTTCAAATTGGTTTGTCATCATCATAAACAAGGAGATTGTAAGCTCCAGAACCCTTCAGAAAGTATGAGCTTTATTGTTTTGAATGACAACAAAGTCAATTTAAAGAAAATATTTTGAAGAACGACTAATGAATACCTTGAGTTTCTTGACTAAAGCTTAATAGGTAAATTCCGAAGCATATTACATGGACTTAAGCAAAAATAACTTCACTTTGCATGTGCAAACATGTTTTATCTCATGGGAAGAGAATGAGCTTAAATGAAGTGAATATTACATCATGTAAAGAACACTTATATGCATTAAGGAATGAAGTAGATCAATACAAAAACAAGAAACCCAAGGAAACGGTTTTCAGAAAGTAACACGGGACTTTAGAAAGTGCACTAAAGAATAAGGAAATCATGCCAACCCTAAAAGTAACGTGTTACTTAGTCAACGATCATCACAATCACAAATCCATCAACATTAAAAAGCTAAGATTGAATACTAGGAGATTGAACAATGATGAAGGGATTGACTACACATGTCAGAAAGTTCATTTAACTGTGGAGCATAGAGCGCTACAAGAAATGGAGGGAAATTTGAAATTCAAGTTTCAAATCTTGAGTTAAACTCAGTTTTATAACTGGTATGTCATCTCTTCTGCCTGATTGGTCAACCATCCTTGCTTCTAGAATGAGGAGTTTAGAAACCACTATCAGAAATAAATAGAAAAAGGGACATCAGAAACCTATACAATATAATGGCTTCTTCAACCGATGTGACAAGTCTGTCAGCCTAACTCTCTAGATTAACGTTCCAAGACACAACAGATAATCTACACATGCTGCTTGGAGATCTGATCAAGGTTAACAGTCATGAAGAAGGACCAATATAAATGAAGATGCTATGCTTGAATGCCGATGAGAAGTTGAAGACATAAGAGTGAAAAATCTAGAAAAATCCCTCCACACTTCTTGTGATGTTCATCATAATATGTAATCAGTCTCCTTGAAGTGTAAAATCTTCTTTCTATGTTTTGAATTGATTTATATACTCTTCTTAGGAAAAGATGTTAGAGAGAAGTCGCTCTTGTTTCCTAAGTTTGTTTTATTGAATATTTGTAAGGAAACTTGAATGTAAGTTAGTTTGAGTGGCAACCCAAACAAATAACCTTTGTAGCCTTGATCTAGTAGTGATCAGAGTGAGACATAGCTTGGAGAAGCTAAGGTAAAACTACATGCAACGCGATGGCAGAGGCATTTTGCTCATCTCGATCCAGCTTGAAGATGCTGTGTAAGAACTACTCGCAACTTGATGATGGAGACATTCCAGTCATCATGGTTCAGCATGGAGAGGCTGGGAAAAACTACTTGAAACGTGGTAGTAGGGGTTGTTTATAAGTCATAGTTCAGCTTGGAGAGGCTAGTTCAAGGCTACTCAATTCATCTTGGAGAGGCTGATTCAAGACTACTCAGTTCAGCTTAGATAGGTACAGAACTACTCAATTTGGGACAATATGGGTTGTTTAGTATTCACTGTGAGAACTTGGGAGGGCTAATGTAAAGACTATCTAGTTTACTTTCTCAAGTTGAAAAAGTTATTGTTAGTGGAATCTCAACATATTTTGAGTATTGGATTTAGTCAGGTTTGGTCGAACCAGTATAAAAATATTTGTGTCATTTCTCTCTTCCCTGATTTCTTAACTTTAATGTTGTGTGCTTTAATTTAATAACTACTGAAATATTATTATTAAAATGCTTCAATGATCTACTTTCTGAAACAACTAACCATGATTTCGCTACACTTCAAGCTTTAAGCTTGATAGTATGTTTTTGTTAAATGTTTTAGATTTGAAGAAAGCTCCAAAACACAATTCAACCCGCCTTCTCATGCATTTTTTTACCTACATCATTAGCATATAACTTCACAAACAAGTTTTATTTTCACAAAATCATGTGTAAACATGTTAAATCTCAACCAAAAAGATTTAGAACTTAAATGAAGTGAAAATAATCCTTGAAATGGATGTTCGTCTGGTGAGCGCATGAAAGGAAATTATCAAGAACAAGATATCAAGACTCAGATCTTCAAAAAGTATCCCATGACATTAAAAAGTGTTATTCAAGTGAAGATTTCAATTCAACTCTGAAGCAAAGTGTGGTTACCATCATCAATCATCATGATCATAATCTTTTCCATTAAACAAGCACTAATTGAAACATCAAAGATAAAAAGGAATGTCTAGGAACTGATACAGCACTTCAAAAAGCATGTTTACTATAAATAGTGTACTTTACATAAATGTGAGGGAAAATTCAAAGTTCAAATTAAAGTCAAAGTCACTCAGGTACTAATAGTGACATCTCTTTCCAACTTGGTCAACCACCCCAGCATCTAGAAGAAAAGGTCCAGAAACCCCATTCAGAAAGAAAAAAGTAGTTTCTGAAAGTCGACTTAGAAACTTTTAATAGACAACGGCTTCTGCAACTACAAAAGTAACTCTAACACATCGAGCTACTCTTCTAGACTACATTTCTAAGACACAAAAAGATGATCAACACATGTCACTGGGAAAATAAATCAAGGGTAATAGTTATAAACGAAAGATCCAGTATAAAAGGAGGTTATATGCTTACAACTCAAGACTTTTGGTTGAATCATTTGAAAAACTCTCAAGAACACGAGACCCTCCTTCATCTTCTATAAAGTTATCTTATAATCAGTTTCTTTCTTCTGTAAAAATCTTCTTTCTTAGTTCTTATTATCTAACAGCTTCTTCCAAGGGATAGCTATTAGAAAGAAGTCATTCAAATTTTCGGATAATACTCTATTTTATTTTGAGAAAACTTGAGTGCATAATAATTGAGTGATCCAACCCAAACATATTCATTGTTCCCTGATCCAGTAGTGATCTTTGTGAGGCAGCTTGAAGAAGCTAGTCAAAGACTACCTGCAAGTGACAGCAGAGTGAGCTATTGGTCACGTGAGATAGCTTGAGAAGGAGATTGAAAGACTATCTGACTTTCTCAAAGTTGAGAAAAAGGTTAATTAGTGGAACTCAACAGTGATGTAGGCAGTTGGGCCGAACCAGTATAAAAACTCGTGTAATATTTCTTCTTTCCCTAAATCTCCTTTCTAATTTATTTTATGCTTATTTAATTACTTTCCTAAAAAACGTTCTTAAATGTGTTGTCCATATATCTGTTAAGTCCAAAAAGTTACTTTATGACATCTACTAACATTCTTTTCGTTGCACTTCAAGTTCACACTTGATAGTTTTGATTTAAAGTTTTTTAGAAAGGAAAAAGAGAAGAAAAGTTAAAGCACAATTCAACCCGCTTTCTCATGCACCTCTCAACCTACATAACCCATACTCTAGAACATGACATGGAGAAGAGGGAGATGACATAAACCACTAAATCTCTTACCTTTGAGCTTTGGGGGAGAAAGGTTGGAGTAAGATTGAGAGAAAATGGCATTTAGAGGGAAGGGTTCTCGATTTCTGGATGAGAAACCTGAAGGGGGAAGGGTTTTTTAAAGATGTCAAGCTCATTTGGCAAAAAGGTATCATTTTTAGTACTGTGTTTCCATCTGAGTGCTCACCATGCTGACACCCTCCCTCCCTGTAGCGAGTATATCTCACTACAATGAGACTGTATGGCAAAACAGGGACAAAAATGCTCGCTTGTTTGCTACAGTGAGTATATCTCACTGCAGCAAACCTATTTTGTATAATTCTGTAGAACTTTAGCTGCAACACGGTTTCTGCATCTAGGGCCTTCCCAGCTACACGGGTGGGTCCTAGGGGGCCCTAGGGCTATACTAGAGTTGTCTACGAACATGTGTACCTAAGGTATTACATACTCTCCCTTATAAGAGATTTTGTCCCCAAATCTTAAAACATACCTTGAAGAGGAAAAGATGAGAATATTTGATCCTTATGGCTTCTTCAATTTCCTAAGTGGCTTCCTTATTGGAGTTGTTCCTCTAGATAACATTCACTGAGGTCACTTTCTTTGAGTGAAGCTTCTAGACTTGCCTATCCACAATGGCAACCAGTTCCTCTTCATATGACAGGCTCTCATCAACTTGAATTGTAACGCCCTGATTTTCTGTTAAAGTGAAAATGACCAAAATGCCCCTGAGGTCATTTTCGGCCCGGAATTCGAAGAAAGCCGGTCCGACAATACTCGAAGGGAAAACTCAATGTTGGAAGGGGATTGGATGACTTGTGTACCTTCCTGGGATCGAAAATCTCGTTTTTCGAGTTTTCGGGTCAAAATAACCAAAACGCCCCTGCGGTGTTTTACCCGTTTGCAAGTGCCGAATGAACCCGAAACTTCTCCAGATGGTTTTAAAAGGCGTTTTTATGTAGACTGTGACTTTAGTTTTGGTCCCGGAGGTCCCAGGCGAAATTAGTGCAAAATTACAGTTTTGCCCCTAGTTTCGTGTTTCTACGCTTAATCGCGTGATTAAGCAAACCTAAGCAATATTAGGCTCTAATCGAAGGTTAATTAATTTCCTTAATTAATCTTGAGTCAAAATAATTTATTAAAGTTGATTAGAACCTAAAAGTGCTTAATTACAACTTAAAATCATATTTTAATTTCAAGACTCCTAGTCATGGAATCTTGAATAGTGTTTTCTCTTTCCAATTCCTTAAATCATGGAATTGTGTTACACATTGTTTATTTGTAAATGAGTTTTTAATTCTCTAATGATGTATGAGCACTCCTAATCTTGTCATAAAATTCCTAATACTCATACTTAGCTACCTAAACTTAAGTTTAATTACTCCTAACCTTGTACCTAAACTAACCTACACTTAATCCTATCATTAGCACCCAATTACATGGAAGATAAATCCTCCCCATCTTTGTCTGAATTTTGGCCGAAGCCATGCCCTCCCATGTGCACCTCATGTGTGAATTTTTCTCACTCAAAGAGCCATGCTTTGACCTTGCACAAACTATACTTTGAGTCATACAAACCATGCTTTCATCCATGCCTCCAAGGACAACATCTAGAAGCCTTTCTTTCCCCCATTTTCTGGTCAGATTTGCGCCAGCCCCATTTTCATGATTTATTTCATTTCAAAACTTGTAGGAAAATCACCTCAAATCACCATACATGTCATACCTTGTCATAGTTTCAATCAAGCTTGCTTTTCCTAATGAATAACCAAGCAAAATAAATTAATTCCCCCATTTATTTGTGGCTGGAAAACTTCCAGCCATGTCTCATTTCTAGAAGCTCAATTTCATCCACAATTAAAAGAAAAGCTCACTCAAAAACTCATGCCTAAAGCCATACCTTATGTCATGAGCTCCATGCTTCAAACCATGCTTGTATGACACCATCAAAGAGATATTTTCTCTTCCTTTCCCTCTCAAACCACACGGCCAGCCTCCCCCACCATGAGACCTCAATTGTTTTCATTCTCTATAAATACCTAAGCTTTAGAACTTGTGAGAACCTTTAGATCATTTGCACACTTTTAGTTTTCAAGCTTTCTTTGAGTTCTTTTCCCTTTTTCTCTCTAAGTTCCAAGAGAACTCTCTCTTGTTCATCTTCTTCATCCTCATCTTCTCTTCATCTCATCATCATCTTACAACCTCTAAACACCACCCCATATCCTTGAAACACCTCCTAAGTAGATACTAGTAGTCTTAGGTTAAGATTTAGGGTGTTACATTGTGTTTAAGGTGAATATTACCTCTTGGTCTCATCTTTTACTTAGAAAATACTTAGCAGAAATATGGGTAAAAATTTTTCTTTTTGGAATTAAAATCAAAGTGAGAGCCACGAACGAATCTTTAAAAGGAAGCATAACGAAACATATAGGCAAAGCATAAAGAAACACATCATATCATGGAAACATCAACTGAAACATAGATATATATATATAATGTGCCTACCCAAAGGGCAGGACTATTCGATACATCGAGAAACGGAATACAACTGAAATGCAAATACAAGGAAATCATAAAAGGTAATACAAGAAAAACAACACCCATACCCATGTGCACCTAGAATAGACAACCTCATATACAAAAGAAGGTTTGTCCTCAACTATGTGGCGTGTGTGCACTAACTGCTACCCATCCAATGCTCCTACTCCTGCTGGTCCGAGTACTGAGGGGTGGAATCGATCCACTGGCGGATCTTGGCGAGAGTGGTCGTGTGGATCATCGGAGCATGTCCACTGCGGCGAGGGCGCATAGATGGCCGACGAGCTAACCACGGCTAAACTACTGTCTCCTCACTCCCGGCTCTCATTGGTGGGGGAGCGGGACTGGAACTCCAACTGTACATGTGCAAGGGCGGGTCCTCGGATGGATCTGTCTCCGAATACTGAGTCTGGGGCACGTACTCCGGGTAATCGGGTACGGCTGACGTCTCGGGCTGCATGCGGAGAATCTGCTCATCACGTGGTCTAGCTCGCTCAAAAATCCCGTTATGGTGGTAAGGAGCAGTCGGGGTGAAGCGGTAGCTCGGGACGGGGTGCGCGAAGGGTCGTCCTATAAACATGAAGACTCTAACAGTGCAGCGACCCTCAAAATGGTATGACCCGAGTGCCGGGTCATGGTGCAGTTCCCATGTCGGGGTGTCGATAAAGAGTACGAAGGTTGCCATCTGAAGATGTGACGGAAGAAAAGAGAGAGGGAATGAGAATCTTCTAAAGAATTCTCAGTAGGGTAATCCCTACCTAGGTGACATCATCACATCCTCAGGAACCTTGGGTTTTATTTCTAAAAAGATGTGCATGCATATAAATCCCTTTTAAGTTAGTTTTCTAAAGTGTTATTTATCCAAGGTCCGTCATATTTTACAATGCGTCTTATAACTAAGCATGGAGTATACTAATGATATGAATGCATCATAAAGGTAAACCAATCAATAGAATAGCTTAAGAAATATTATAACATTGGCATAAGGTGATAGGCATAGCATATGTGACATTTTAAACTTTAACTTTCATCTCATGGGGCCACCCTAAAACATCTCTAGGTTATGAGCTCATACCTTAACTAGTCGTCACTAGTTCTTACTTATCCTACAATAAGCGTAACATAATCCCGACTTAAAGTACAGGCTAGGGGGCAATTAAGGATCACCTCTCTTAGGGTCATTTCCTCTTTGAAACGCTCTACTAGCAACTAGTGCATCGTAGTATTATGCCTTTGGCAAGCTCTATGTCAATACCCTCACGGATTTGTTTTCTTGGGGGTGCTCAGCTAAACCGGTGTCACCCAAGAAAGCGTCTCAGTGTTGTGTAACATTTAAGTTCTCATAAAGTGTTAATTCACAGGTATATCATTATTCATCATATAAATCTTTCTCATAGTATGCATCTCATCATATAATCATATATAAAACTATGACCAATTTTCACATAAAACTTTTTCATAGCATATGCATCATCACATAAACATATCTTATTCATACAAACTTACAAGCTTATTATGTTATAAACCCATAGTATGTTATGCTTTGGTTCTTTTGAGTCTTAAACTTGTAAACTAATTGTTCTAGTATTATCCTTAACCTCTTACATACCTATAGGTTCACAACTAATAAGTTTTACTAATTTTTATTCTCAAGGACCTATCCAATGCAGATTTGGATAGCTTTATATTTGGGTGATTACCGGGTTCTAGAAATTACGGTTTAGACCCTTAAAGTCCTTAACTCGCATTCTAAGTTATCGATCATCAAAACCTAGTCTCTTGGGAACCTATGAAGTTATAACTAAGTATTTCTCACCTCACACTATGGTCGAGAACATCTCTAAACCTCAAGGATGCAGAATTTGAAATCCTAACTTTACGGGTACCTAGAAGTCATAACAATGACCCTTTCTAAGTTCGGTTTGCTCCTAAGGCTTCAAGATTAAGTCCTAAACCAATTATGAGTCATTCCTACACATTCAAACTAATTAAAAACCATGATTATTAAATCTAAACCTTGGTGGACAGAATCCAGAAAATTACATAATTAAAGGATCTAGAATTCTCAAATTAATTCTTTTCTAGTTCCTAACTTATCCTATCTTTCACATATGAGTCTTAACATTATTTTTTACTCAAGCATAAGCACATTATCATCATCAAAACAGCACATACAGTGGCAGCAAAGAGCAAGGAAGAACCGAAAATATACTTCTCCAAAAAAGGCATAAAACATAATTTCTAAAGCACATAAAATACTAGTTTCTCTTGGAACTCTTTTTAAACTTTCAAAACTCATTTATAAACAATTTTAACATCTAAAATCATAAGAATATTTAAGAGGGCAGTGACCAATTTATCTTTATCTCAAGAGGTCCTAAATTCATAAAACTTAGTCTTATGCATTCTTTAAACTCATATAAGCTTGGAAAAATTATAAAACATAGTCTCAAATACTTAGAAACTTCAAGACCTCTTGGGGCCGAAATATGAACCAAAGAAAATACATATTGTTAGACCTTTGTTGAGACAACAATGGGAAAGTCTTTGAGCTCTAGGTTCATTTAGGTGATGACATAAAAATAAACATGCTTATGCACTTATTTTAGGTTCCATTAGAAAGTAAAGTGATAGCACAAAGTAAATATGAAAGCAACTCATTATTATCGTGGTATTAAGTAAGAACTTGAAATATAAACATGATAATGCATAGCTTGAAATATAAACATGATAATGCAAGTTCATTCATTATCTTGGTATTTAGTGATAGCAAGGAAGTAAACATGATATGCAAAGCATAAAGTAAACATGATGCAAGGTTTATTTTATGATTAACTAGAGCTCATTCAAGACTTTAACAAGACAACAACCCAATACAATATCTCAAAGTTCAAAACACCAAAACCGAAAGTCTTACAAAAGAAAAAGAAAGTGAAACTAAGTCAAGTTCTTTATTAAATACCCAAAACCCCTATCTAGAGAAAAATCTCTAGAACGTGCCGGCCAACTTTAAGGTTGACAAGGGTAGGCTTGGGCTTTTAGAAATCCTTAGATTAATTTTCTTAAGTTGAAAAATCATGTGAGCTAGATATCATATAGATGAAGTCATAAGGAAAGGAAAACTCAATCTTTAGAGGTTTCTTTGAGATGAACACAATGTCATCATCTAGAAACTCTCATCAACAAGCTATCATGCTCATAACAAGGCCTAGAGGCCGAAATGGAAAGAAAAGGAAAAACAAAGGAAAGTTCAAAAAGAATCCAAGAGGAAACTAGAGAAAAACACTTTCTTGAGCAAAACAAAGTTTGAAAACAAATCCCTACCTTGTGATGAAGGTAAAAGCTTGGACTTGAAGATGGAAATGAGATGAGCAACACCTCCTAGGATGGTGGTGATGATTCGGCCAAAGAGGAAGGAAAAGAAAGGAGATGTGTTTTGGGTGAAGTTGTGTTTGAGGTGTGGTGTTTGAGAGGTTTGATGATGGTTCAAGGCTTTGGGGTGGTGTTTGATGGTTGAGAGATGATGATGAGATGAAGAAGATGAAGATGAAAAGAAAGGAAGAACACTTTTGAAACTTTGAGAGAAAAGAAAAACTTAGCAAGACAATTCTAAAACTCTAAACTTAGCAAATGCTTCAAGGTGCAACAAGGCTATCACAATCATCCTATTTATAGAAAAACAAAACCATGGGGCTCACCAAGGGGAGGAGTGGCCGTGTGGTATTGGAGGGAAAAGGGAGAGGAAAATATCTCTTACACATGGTCATTCAAGCATGGTTTGAAGTATGGAAGCTATGCTACAAAGTACGGCTTGATGTGAGTTAATTTCCTATCAAATTTTTATGAAATTAGGCTTCTAGAAACAATGCATGGCTGGAACTTTTCCAGCCACAAATAAATGGAGAAAATGGGCTATTTTAATTAGTTATTTACTTGGAAAATCAAGCTTGATTGAAAGTTATGACAAGGTATAGTGTATGTGACTTGAGGTATGGCCTTGGAGTGTTGAAAAATTGAACATGTGATGCATAATGGGGAGGGCAGCTTGGACCAGACCTGGCAGCTGAGTGGGGAGGATGATTTGATCATGTAATTGGGTGTTAATGGTGGGTTTAAGTGTAGGTTAGCTTAGGTACAAGGTTAGGAGTAATTAAGCTTAAGTTTAGGTAACTAAGAATGTGTTTTAAAGATTTTATGACAAGATTAGGAGTGCTCATACATCATTAAAGAATTTTAAACTCATTTATGAATAAACAATGTGTAACACAATTCCATGATTTAAGGAATTGGAAAGAGAAAATACTATTCAAGATTCCATGACTAGGAGTCTTGAAATTAAAATATAATTTTGAGTTGTAATTAAGCACTTTTAGGTTCTAATCAACTTTAATAAATTATTTTGACTCAAGATTAATTAAGGAAATTAATTAACCTTCGATTAGAGCCTAATATTGCTTAGGTTTGCTTAATCACGCGATTAAGCGTAAAAACACGAAACTAGGGGCAAAATCGTAATTATGCACTAATTTCGCCCGGGACCTCCGGGACCAAAACTAATGTCACAGTCTACATAAAAACGCCTTTTAAAATCATTTGGAGAAGTTTCGGGTTCATCCGGCACTTGCAAATGGGTAAAACACCGCAGAGGCATTTTGGTCATTTTGACCCGAAAACTCGAAAAACGAGATTTTCGATCCCGGGAAGGTACACAAGTTATCTAATCCCCTTCCAACATTGAGTTTGCCCTTCAAGTACTGCCGAACCGGCTTTCCTCGAATTCCGGGTTGAAAATGACCTCAGGGGCATTTTGGTCATTTTCACTCTAACAGAAAAATCGGGGCGTTATGTAACACCCTAAATCTTAACCCAAGACTACTAGTATATACTTAGGTTAATCTTTAGAATATTACCTCTTGGTCTCATCTTTTACTTAGAAAATACTTAGCGGAAATATGGGTAAAATTTTTCTTTTTGGAATTTGAAATCAAAGTGAGAGCCACGCACGAATCTTTAAGAGGAAGCATAGAGAAACATATAAGCAAAGCATAAAGAAACACATCATATCATGGAGACATCAACTGAAACATAGTTATATATATATAAATGCTGTGCCTACCCAAAAGGGAAGGACTATTCAATACATCGGAAAGCGGAATACAACTGAAATGCAATACATGGAAATCATAAAAGGTAAATACAAGAGAAACAACACCCACACCCATGTGCACCTAGAGTAGACAACCTCATATACAAAAGAAGGTTTGTCCTTAACTATGTGGCGTGTGTGCACTAACCACTACCCCTTCTATGTCTACTCCTGCTGGTCCGAGTACTGTGGGGTCGAGTCGATCCACTGACGAATCTCGGCAGGAGTGGTCGAGCGCATCATCGGGGCATGTCCACCGTGGCGAGGGCGCATAGATGGCTGACGAACCAACCTCGGCTGGACCACCGTCTCCTCACTCCCAGCCCTCATCGGTGGGGGAGCGGGACTGGAGCTCCAACTGTACATGTGGGATGGCGGGTCCTCGGATGGGTCCGTCTCCGAGTACTGGGGACGCGGTACATACTCGGGATACTCGCTTACTGCTGATGTCTCGGGCTCCATGCGGAGGATCTGCTCATCGCGTGGTCTCGCTCGCTCAAAAATCCTGTTATGACGGTAAGGAGCAATCAGGGTGAAGCGGTAGCTCGGGACAGGGTGCGCGAAGGGTCGTCCCATGAAAATGAATACTCTGACAGTACAGCGACCCTCAAAATGGTATGACTCGAGTGCCGGGTCATGGTGCAGCTCCCATACCGGGGTGTCGATGAAGAGTACAAATGTCGCCATCTGAAGATATGACGGAAGAAAAGGGAGGGAATGAGAATCTTTCTAAAAGAATTCTCAGTAGGGTTATCCCTACCTAGGTGACATCGTCACATCCTCAGGAACCTTGGGTTTATTTCTAAAAAGGTGTGCATGCATATAAATTCCTTTTGAGTCAATTCTCTAAAGTGTTATTTATCTAAGGTCCGTCATATTTTATAATGCGTCTTTATAACTTAAGCAGAAATATACTAATGATATGAATGCATCATAAAGGCAAACCAAACAATAGAATAACTAAGAAACATTATAACATTGGCATAAGGTGATATAGCATATATGACATTTTAACTTTAACTTTCATCTCATGGGGCCACCCTAAAACATCTCTAGGTTATGAGCTCATACCTTAACTAGTCGTCACTAGCTCTTACTTATCCTATGATAAGCGTAACATAATCCCGACTTAAAGTACGGGCTAGGGGGCAAATTAAGGATCACTTCTCTTAGGGTCATTTCCTCTTTGAAACGCTCTACTAGCAACTAGTGCATCGTAGTTTTGTCCGCTTTGGCAAGCTCTATGTCAATACCCTCACGGATTTGTTTTCTTGGGGGTGCTCGGCTAAACCGGTGTCACCCAAGAAGGCGTCTCAGTGTTGTGTCACATTTAAATTCTCATAAAGTGTTAATCTTTTTCATAGCATATACATCATTACATGAAACTTTCTTCATAGTGTATACATAAAACCATAGCATATACATTATCACATAATCACACCTTAGACAATCATTCATACAAACTCCCAAGCTTATTATGTTATAAACTTATAGTATGTTATGCTTTGGTTCCTTTGAGTCTTAAACTTGTAAACTAATCGTTCTAGTATTATTCTTAACCTCTTACACACCTATAGGTTCACAATTAATAAGTGTTACTAATTTTTATGCTCAAGGACTTAGCCAAACAGCACTATGCAAATTTGGACAGCTTATATTTGTGTGATTACGGGGTTCTAGAGATTACGGTTTAGACCCTTAAAGTCCTTAACTCACATTCTAAGTTATTAATCATCAAAACCTAGTCTCTTGGGGACCTATGAGGTTATAACTAAGTATTTCTCACCTCACACTATGGTCAAGAACATCTCTAAATCTCAAGGATGCAGAATTTGAAATCCTAACTTTACGGGTACCTAGAAGTCACAACAATGACCCTTTCTAAGTTTAGTTTTCTCCTAAGGCTTCAAGATTAAGTCCTAAACCAATTATGAGTCATTCCTACATATTTAAACTAATTTAAAACCATGATTATTAAGTCTAAACCTTGCTGGACAGAATCCAGAAAATTACATAATTAAAAGATCTAGAATTCTCAAATTAATTCTTTTCTAGTTCCTAACTTATCCTATCTTTCACATATGAGTCTTAACATTATTTTTACTCAAACATAGGCACATTATCATCATCAAAACAGCACATACAGTGGCAGGAAGGAGCAAGGAAGAACCGAAAATATACTTCTCCATAAAAGGCATAAACATAATTTCTTAAGCACATAAAATACTAGTTTCTCTTGGAACTCTTTTTAAACTTTCAAAACTCATTTATAAATAAATTTAACGTCTAAAATCATAAGAATATTTAAGAGGGCAGTGACCTATTCATCTTTGTCCCAAGAGGTTCTAAATTCTCAAAACTTGGTTCTATGCATTCCTTAAACTCACTTAAGCTTGGAAAAATTATAAGACATAGTCTCAAATACTTGGAGACCTCAGGACCTCTTAGGGCCGAAACATGAACCCAAGAAAAACACATATTGTTAGACCTTTGTTGAGACAACAATGGGCAAGTCTTTGAGCTCTAGATTCATTTAGGTGATGACATAAAAATAAATATGCTCATGCACTTATTTTAGGTTCCATTTAGAAAGTAAAGTGATAGCACAAAGTAAACATGAATGCAACATATTATTATCTTGGTGTTAAGTGAGAACTTGAAATATAAACATGATAGTGCATAGCTTGAAATATAAGCATGATAATGCAAGTTCATTCATTATCTTGGTATTTAGTGATAGCAAGGGAATAAACATGATATGCAAAGCATAAAGTAAACATGATGCAAGGTTCATTTTATGATTAACTAGAGCTCATTCAAGACCTTAACAAGATAACAACCCAATACAATATCTCAAAGATCACAACACAAAAATCGAAAGTCATATAAAAGAGAAAGAAAGTGAAACTACATCAAGTTCTTTATTAAATACCCAAAACCCCTATCTAGAGAAAAATCTCTAGAATGTGCCGGCCAACTTTAAGGTTGACAAGGGTAGGCTTGGGCTTTTAGAAATCCTTAGATTAATTTTCTTAAGTTGAAAAACCATGTGAGTTAGATATCATATAGATGAAGTCATAAGAAAAGGAAAACTCAAGCTTTAGAGGTTTCTTTGAGATGAACACAATGTCATCATCTAGAAACTCTCATCATCAAGCTATCATGCTCAAAATCAAGGCCTCATGGCCGAAAATGAAAAGAAAGGAAAGACAAGGGAAAGTTCAAAAAGGATCCAAGAGGAAACTAGAGAAAAACACTTTCTTGAGCAAAATAAAGTTTGAAAACAAATCCCTACCTTGTGATGAAGGTAAAAGCTTGGACTTGAAGTGGAAATGAGATGAGCAACACCTCCTAGGATGGTGATGATGATTCGGCCTTGATGAAAGAAAAAGGAAGGAAATTTGTTTCAAGTGAAGTTGTGTTTGAGGTGTGGTGTTTGAAAGGTTTGATGATGGTTCAAGGCTTTGGGGTGGTGTTTGATGGTTGAGAGGTGATGATGAGATGAAGAGATGAAGAAGATAAAGATGAAAAGAAAGGAAGAACACTTCTTGAAATGTTGAGAGAAAAAGAAAGACTAGCAAGACAACTCTAAAACTCTAAACTTAGCAAATGCTCCAAGGTGCAACAAGGCTATCACAAGCATCCTATTTATAGAAAAACAAAACCATGGAGCTCATCAAAGGGAGGGTGTTGGCCGTGTGGTTTGAGGGAGGAACGAAGAGAAAATATCTCTTACACAAGGTCATTCAAGCATGGTTTGAAGTATGGAAGCTATGCTACAAAGAATGGCTTGATGTGAGTTAATTTCCTATCAAATTTTTATGAAATTAGGCTTCTAGAAACTTGTCATGGCTGGAACTTTTCCAGCCACAAATAAATGGGAAAAATGGGTTGTTTTAATTATTTATTCATGTGGAAATTCAAGCTTGATTGAAAGTTATGACAAGGTATAGTGTATGTGACTTGAGGTATGGCCTTGGAGTGTTGAAAAATTGAACATGTGATGCACAATGGGGGAGGAAGCTCACGGCCAGGTCTGGTACAGCAAGGAGGAGGTGAGTTTTGACCATTTAATTGTGTGTTAATGGTAGGTTTAGATGTGTATTAGCTTAGGTACAAGGTTAAGAATGATTAAGCTTAAGTTTAGGTAACTAAGAATGTGATTTAGGGAGTTTATGACAAGTTTAGGAGTGCTCATACATCATTAGAGAATTTTAAACTCATTTATGAATAAACAATGTGTAACACAATTCCATGATTTAAGGAATTGGAAAGAGAAAACACTATTCAAGATTCTATGACTAGGTGTCTTGAAATTAAAATATGATTTTAGGTTGTAATTAAGTACTTTTTAGTTCTAATAAACTTTAATAAATTATTTTGACTCAAGATTAATTAAGGAAATTAATTAACCTTCGATTAGAGCATAATATTGCTTAGGTTTGCTTAATCACGCGATTAAGCGTAAAAACACGAAACTAAGGGCAAAACCGTAATTTTGCACTAATTTTGCCCGGGACTTCAAAAATTAAAACTGAGGTCATAGAATACATAAAAATGCCTTTTAAAACCATCTGGAGAAGTTTCGGGTTCATCCGGCACTTGCAAATGGGTAAAACACCGCAGGGACGTTTTGGTCATTTTGACCCGAAAACTCGAAAAACGAGATTTTCGATCCCGGGAAGGTACACGAGTTATCTAATCCCCTTCCAACATTGAGTTTGCCCATCGAGTACTGCCGAACCAGCTTTCCTCAAATTAGAATTTGAAAATGACCTCAGGGGCATTTTGGTCATTTTCACTCTAACAGAAAAATCGGGGCGTTACACGTTACATTACTCCCCTCCTTAAAAAGAATTTCGTCCTCGAAATTCATACCTTAGAAAAGCTCCGGATATTTGGACTTCATCTCTGATTCTAGTTCCCACGTGTATTCTTCCAACTTGTCTCTTCCCCACGCCACTTTCACCAAAGGAACAAACTTGTTCCTTAACTGCTTGACTCCGTGATCCACTACTCTCGTAGGTGGTACATTGAAAATGAGGTCCTCCCTCAACTGTACATGCTCTGATTCTAGGACATGGCTAGGGTCGGACTCATATTTACGTAACTGAGAGACGTGAAAGACATCATGAAGGTTTGACAGGTTGGATGGTAGGGCTATTTTGTAGGCTACAGATCCGATTCTCTGAAGAATTTCAAAAGGACCGAGAAATCGGGGACTCAACTTTTTAACTTTCATGGCTCTCCATATTCCTGTAGTGGGGGTGATTCTTAGAAATACATGTTCTCCTTCTTGGAACTCCAAGGGCTTGCGCCTTTTGTCCGCGTAGCTTTTCTGCCGACTTTGAGTAGTTAAGATTCTATCCTTGATTTTCTTGATCTGCTCCGTCGTTTCCCTCACTACATCAGGTCCTAAGACATTTTGTTCTCCGGGCTCGTACCAACACAAAGGTGATTGGCACTTCCTTCCATATAACGCCTCGTACGGTGCCATACCGATACTCGCGTGATAACTGTTGTTATACGCGAACTCGATCAAAGACATGTACTTATCCTAACTTCCTTTTTGGTCTAAGACACAGGCTCTTAACATGTCCTCTAGGGTTTGGATTGTCCTCTCAGATTGACCATCCGTTTGTGGGTGGTAAGCGGTGCTCAAGCATAACTTAGAACCAAACGCCTTTTGAAAGGCTCCCCAAAAACGTGACGTAAACCGCGGATCTCGATCCAAGATTATCGTCGGTGGTACTCCATGCAGCCTTACTATTTCTTGGATGTAAAGCTGGGCCAACTTATCCAACGAGTATGTGACTCGAATAGGTAGAAGGTGAGCCGACTTAGTCAGTCGATCTACGATTACCCATACGGCATCGTGGCCAGCTTGGGTCCTTGGCAATCCTGTCACGAAATCCATTGATATACTCTCCCACTTCCATTCGGGGATTGACAGGGGTTGCAACATGCCAGAAGGTTTTTGGTGTTCGATCTTGACCTTTTGGCAGACCAAACACTTACTCACCCAGGCGACCACATCCTTCTTTAATCCGGGCCACCAAAACATCTTCTTCAAATCTTGGTACATCTTAGTAGTACCAGGATGTATGGCGAAGTGGCTCTTGTGATCCTCCTCCAAGATCTTCTCTCGAAGGTCACCATCTTGTGGCACACAGATTCGCCCCTCAAACCTCCACAACCAATCGGGGCCTCATACAAAACCTTTCAACTTTCCAGCCTTAACTGCCTCGATTGTCTCCATAAAGTCCTCATTTTCTCTTTGGGTAAGCATAATCCTTTGCTTAAACCCACTGGTCACCGTGAGATGACTCATCACGATGCCATTCTCCTTTATTGACATCCCCAGATTCATATCCCTAAACTGCTCTATTAACCCAACTTCGTTAACCATCATACAAGATAAACGTAATGACTTTCGACTTAAGGCATCAGCGACTACATTAGCCTTGCCGGGGTGGTAACTTAAGCCAAAATCGTAGTCCTTGAGGAATTCCATCCATCTTCTTTGCCTCATATTCAACTCCTTTTGATCAAAGAGATGCTTGAGACACTTATGATCAGAGAAAACTTGAAACCTTACACCATACAAATGGTGTCTCCACATCTTTAGAGTGAACATGATGGCTGCTAGTTCTAGGTCATGGGTGGGGTAGGTTACCTCATGAGGCTTGAATTGTCTGGACGCATAGGCTACCACTTGCCTATTTTGCATCAACACACAACCTAAACCCTTGCCAGAAGCATCGCAATATACCTCGAAGGGTACATTGGGGTCAGGTAAAACTAAAACTGGGGTTGAGGTGAGCTTTTCCTTAAGCTCTAGGAAACTCTTTTCACATTCGGGGCCCCACTCAAACGGGGCATTCTTCCTACTGAGTTTGGTTAAGGGTAGGGCTAACTGGGAAAATCCTTTGATAAACCTACGGTAATATCGAGCTAAACCCAAAAAGCTTCTAATCTCAGTTACAGAGGTTGGTCTATCCCAATTCATTACGGCTTCTATCTTACTCGGGTCAACCGCTATGCCACCTTTTGACACAACATGTCCTAAGAACTTCACCTCTTCCAACCAAAATTCACACTTACACAACTTCGCATATAACTTCTTCTCCTTTAGTACCTCTAAAACTAGCCTTAAATGATGCTCATGCTCCTCGTGGGTTTTTGAATAGATGAGAATATCATCTATGAACACAACCACGAACTGATCTAAATAGGGTCGAAAGATCCTATTCATGTAATCCATAAAAACTGCGGGAGCGTTCGTCAGACCAAACGACATCACATTGAACTCAAAGTATCCGTACCGAGTTCGAAAGGCGGTTTTAGGAATGGCTGACTCTCTAACCCTAATCTGATGATAACCAGACCTCAAATCAATTTTAGAAAATACTACGGCTCCCTTCAACTCGTCCATAAGATCATCAATCCTAGGTAACAGGTACTTATTCTTTATGGTTACTTGGTTTAACTGCTTATAGTCTATACACATCCTCATGCTTCCATTTTTCTTTTTCACAAATAAGACCGGAGCGCCCCAAGGTGAAGCACTCGGCCTTATAAAACTCTTCTCCAACAGCTCCTCCAACTGGGTTTTTAGCTCTGCTAGCTCCAAAGGTGACATCCTATACGGGGCTATAGAGATTGGTCCTGTTCCAAGAACCAACTCTATGGAGAATTCAACTTCTCTCTCGGGAGGGAACTCGGGTATTTCATCCGGAAATACCTCGGGATAGTCTCTCACCACAGGTATCTCACCTAGGTTCTGCTCAAAGTCTACATCGCAGGCGGCTAGGAGAACATATCCCTTAGCTTTCTCCCCACTACAGAAGACCTCTACGGAATTTAGGTACAGCCTAATGGGTTGAGTGATGTTTTCGGGAGGAGAAGGGAAAACTACGGTTTGGGTTCCACAATCTAACATCACACGGTTGGCGTGAAGCCAATTCATGCCTAAGATAATGCCTATGTCTTTCAAGGGTAAACAAATTAAATCTATGATAAAAGACCTATTTTCTACAACAAGATGACAATTTAAACAACAACGGTAAGTATTAACAGGGCGATTTGTAGGAGTAGAGACAATAAGATCAAAGGGGAGTTTAGAGACTCTTAGATTTAAGGACTCGACACTAGCAAGTGAAATAAAAGAATGAGTAGCTCCAGAGTCATATAGTACAGTTAAGGGTTTACCGTTTACTTCGCACATACCTTCAATGAGATCTTTGGACTTCTTGGCGTCTTCCACATTAAGGGTAAAGACTCTTCCTCGGTATTGTGGTCGGGGGTTCTGGTTCGATGTCCCTTGTCCGGCGCAGTCCTTTGCATAGTGGCCAGGCTTGCCACACTTGAAGCACACATTCTGACAGGCTAAGCATGGGCGATTCCCGTGGTTCTTTCCACATTGGGGGCAGACATCAGCAGATGTTGCTCTGGGGTAAGCAGCAGGGTTTTGTGGTGCCTTGTTCTTGGCCCCACTTGGTCCTCCATTGTGGTTCCGGGGTCCACCCGGTCCATGGGGTTGATTGTTATTGAAGTTCCTCGGGCCTTGATGTTGAAACGGCGGCCTTTGGTGTTGCTTGGATTGTTGGTGTGTAGGAGCTCTCGGTGGTTGTTGTTGTTGTTGTGGTCAGAACTGGTTGGTCTGGTAGGGGTTGTAGTGATTCCTTGAAGGGTACTGGGGTTTGAATCTCGGGGCTTGAGGTCCAAGTCCCTTAGCTCGCTCCGCCCTCGTGGCTTGCATCTTCCGTTGCCCCTCTTCAAGAATCCAGCACCTGTTGACCAGAGTTGGAAAGTCCCTGATCTCCATGTGGGCCATGGCGTAGTTTATCTCCGCCTTCAGACCGGCCTCATACTTAACGCATTTCCAAACCTCATCGGGGTTCCCTTGAAATACCCGAGAGAACTTGATCAGCTCCTCGAACTTTGCGGTGTACTGGGCAACAGTAGACCCTCCCTGGGTCAACTGCATGAACTCAATGTCTTTTGCATTCCTCACGGACTCCGGGAAATACTTCTTGTAGAAGTAAGTCTTGAACAGTTCCCAGTCAATGGGAGTTCCAGAAGCCTCTAGCAGACGCTTCGTGCCGTTCCACCAAAACTCGGCGTCGGACTTCAGCATGAAAGTAGCAAATGTGCCCTTCTACTCCTCTGAGCAGGTAACGACAGAGTAGATCTTCTCCATGTCTTTGATCCACTCATCAGCCTTGTCGGGGTCCATTACCCCTCGGAATACCGGCGGGTTCGCCTTGCAGAACTCGCCAAAGCGGGCCTGTTCCACCGTCTCAGCAGCAGAGGGAGGAGGGGGAATAGGAGCAGCATTCGCTTGTTGATCCATCCGGTCGAACATTCATTCCATGGCTTGTGCCATGCGACGGACTGCAGCAGCAGTTGCATTGTCTTGGTCAGCATCGGGCGTAGTCCTTGGCAGTCGTCGCGGTGCCATTGGTCCCTAAACACATGAAACAATGAACATCAAGTTGATCAGGCTCAATATCCATGCAAAATGAGCTAGTTACCATGGCACTTGCAAGCAACAGAAGTCATGCATCTCTAGTCTTACAGCTTATCTCTATCAAGCACTACACATGACATAACTATCGCATCATGCTTATAAAGCATAGTCAGTCCAATCCTCAGGCTCCATGAGAATCGAACTGCTCTGATACCATAATGTAACACCTTAAATCTTAACCTAAGACTACTAGTATGTACTTAGGTTAATCTTTAGAATATTACCTCTTGCTCTCATCTTTTACTTAGAAAATACTTAGCGGAAATATGGGTAAAAATTTTTCTTTTTGGAATTAAAATCAAAGTAAGAGCCACGCACGAATCTTTAAAAGGAAGCATAATGAAACATATAGGCAAAGCATAAAGAAACACATCATATCACGAAAACATCAACTGAAACATAGATATATATATATATATATAATGTGCCTACCCAAAGGGCAGGACTATTCGATACATCGAGAAACGGAATACAACTGAAATGCAAATACAAGGAAATCATAAAAGGTAATACAAGAAAAACAACACCTATACCCATGTGCACCTAGAGTAGACAACCTCATATATAAAAAAAGGTTTGTCCTCAACTATGTGGCGTGTGTGCACTAACTGCTACTCACCCAATGCTCCTACTCCTGCTGGTCCGAGTACTGAGGGGTGGAATCGATCCACTGGCGGATCTCGGCGGGAGTGGTCGTGTGGATCATCGGAGCGTGTCCACTTCGGCGAGGGCGCATAGATGGCCGACAAGCCAACCTTGGCTGAACTACTGTCTCCTCACTCCCGACTCTCATCGGTGGGGGAGCGGGACTGGAACTCCAACTGTACATGTGCGAGGGCGGGTCCTCGGATGGATCCGTCTCCGAATCGAGTCAGGGCACGTACTCAGGGTGTCAGCGTACGGCTGATGTCTCGGGCTGCATGTGGAGAATCTGCTCATCACGTGGTCTAGCTCGCTCAAAAATCCCGTTATGGCGGTAAGGAGCAGTCGGGGTGAAGCGGTAGCTCAGGACGGGGTGCGTGAAGGGTCGTCCTATAAACATGAAGACTCTAACAGTGCAGCGACCCTCAAAATGGTATGACCCGAGTGCCGGGTCATGGTGCAGTTCCCATGTCGGGGTGTCGATGAAGAGTATGAAGGTCGCCATCTGAAGATGTGACGGAAGAAAAGAAAGAGGGAATGAGAATCTTCTAAAGAATTCTCAGTAGGGTAATCCCTGCCTAGGTGACATCATCACATCCTCGGGAACCTAGGGTTTTATTTCTAAAAAGATGTGCATGCATATAAATCCCTTTTAAGTTAGTTTTCTAAAGTGTTATTTATCCAAGGTCCGTCATATTTTACAATGCGTCTTATAGCTAAGCATGGAGTATACTAATGATATGAATGCATCATAAAGGTAAACCAATCAATAGAATAGCTTAAGAAATATTATAACATTGGCATAAGGTGATAGGCATAGCATATGTGACATTTTAAACTTTAACTTTCATCTCATGGGGCCACCCTAAAACATCTCTAGGTTATGAGCTCATACCTTAACTAGTCGTCACTTGTTTTTACTTATCCTACGATAAGCGTAACATAATCCCGACTTAAAGTACGGGCTAGGGGGCAATTAAGGATCACCTCTCTTAGGGTCATTTCGTCTTTGAAACGCTCTACTAGCAACTAGTGCATCGTAGTATTGTCTGCTTTGGCAAGCTCTATGTCAATACCCTCACGGATTTGTTTTCTTGGGGGTGCTCGGCTAAACCGGTGTCACCCAAGAAAGCGTCTCAGTGTTGTGTAACATTTAAGTTCTCATAAAGTGTTAATTCACAGGTATATCATTATTCATCATATAAATCTTTCTCATAGTATGCATCTCATCATATAATCATATATAAAACTATGACCTATTTTCACATAAAACTTTTTCATAGCATATGCATCATCACATAAACATATCTTATTCATACAAACTTACAAGCTTATTATGTTATAAACCCATAGTATTTTATGCTTTGGTTCTTTTGAGTCTTGAACTTGTAAACTAATAGTTCTAGTATTATCCTTAACCTCTTACATACCTATAGGTTCACAACTAATAAGTTCTACTAATTTTTATGCTCAAGGACCTATCCAATGCAGATTTGGACAGCTTTATATTTGGGTGATTATGGGGTTCTAGAAATTACGGTTTAGACCCTTAAAGTCCTTAACTCGCATTCTAAGTTATCAATCATCAAAACCTAGTCTCTTGGGAACCTATGAAGTTATAACTAAGTATTTCTCACCTCACACTGTAATTAGAGAACATCTCTAAACCTCAAGGGTGCAGAATTTGAAATCCTAACTTTACGGGTACCTAGAAGTCACAACAATGACCCTTTCTAAGTTCGGTTTGCTCCTAAGGCTTCAAGATTAAGTCCTAAACCAATTATGAGTCATTTCTACACATTCAAACTAATTAAAAACCATGATTATTAAATCTAAACCTTGCTGGACAGAATCCAGAAAATTACATAATTAAAGGATCTAGAATTCTCAAATTAATTCTTTTCTAGTTCCTAACTTATCCTATCTTTCACATATGAGTCTTAACATTATTTTTTACTCAAGCATAAGCACATTATCATCATCAAAACAGCACATACAGTGGCAGCAAAGAGCAAGGAAGAACCGAAAATATACTTCTCCAAAAAAGGCATAAAACATAATTTCTAAAGCACATAAAATACTAATTTCTCTTGGAACTCTTTTTAAACTTTCAAAACTCATTTATAAACAATTTTAACATCTAAAATCATAAGAATATTTAAGAGGGCAGTGACCAATTTATCTTTATCTCAAGAGGTCCTAAATTTATAAAACTTAGTTCTATGCATTCTTTAAACTCATATAAGCTTGGAAAAATTATAAAACATAGTCTCAAATACTTAGAAACTTCAAGACCTCTTGGGGCCGAAATATGAACCAAAGAAAATACATATTGTTAGACCTTTGTTGAGACAACAATGGGCAAGTCTTTGAGCTCTAGGTTCATTTAGGTGATGACATAAAAATAAACATCCTTATGCACTTATTTTAGGTTCCATTAGAAAGTAAAGTGATAGCACAAAATAAATATGAATGCAACTCATTATTATCTTGGTATTAAGTGAGAACTTGAAATATAAACATGATAATGCATAGCTTGAAATATAAACATGATAATGCAATTTCATTCATTATCTTGGTATTTAGTGATAGCAAGGAAGTAAACATGATATGCAAAGCATAAAATAAACATGATGCAAGGTTTATTTTATGATTAACTAGAGCTCATTCAAGACTTTAACAAGACAACAACCCAATACAATATTTCAAAGTTCAAAACACCAAAACCGAAAGTCTTACAAAAGAAAAAGAAAGTGAAACTAAGTCAAGTTCTTTATTAAATACCCAAAACCCCTATCTAGAGAAAAATCTCTAGAACGTGCCGGCCAACTTTAAGGTTGACAAGGGTAGGCTTGGGCTTTTAGAAATCCTTAGATTAATTTTCTTAAGTTGAAAAACCATGTAAGCTAGATATCATATAGATGAAGTCATAAGGAAAGGAAAACTCAAGCTTTAGAGGTTTCTTTGAGATGAACACAATGTCATCATCTAGAAACTCTCATCATCAAGCTACCATGCTCATAACAAGGCCTAGAGGCCGAAATGAAAAGAAAAGGAAAAACAAAGGAAAGTTCAAAAAGAATCCAAGAGGAAACTAGAGAAAAACACTTTCTTGAGAAAAACAAAGTTTGAAAACAAATCCCTACCTTGTGATGAAGGTAAAAGCTTGGACTTGAAGATGGAAATGAGATGAGCAACACTTCCTAGGATGGTGGTGATGATTCGGCCAAAGAGGAAGGAAAAGAAAGGAGATGTGTTTTGGGTGAAGTTGTGTTTGAGGTGTGGTGTTTGAGAGGTTTGATGATGGTTCAAGGCTTTGGGGTGGTGTTTGATGGTTGAGGGATGAGGGATGATGATGAGATGAAGAAGATGAAGATGAAAAGAAAGGAAGAACACTTTTGAAACTTTGAGAGAAAAGAAAAACTTAGCAAGACAATTCTAAAACTCTAAACTTAGCAAATGCTTCAAGGTGCAACAAGGCTATCACAAGCATCCTATTTATAGAAAAACAAAACCATGGGGCTCACCAAGGGGAGGAGTGGCCGTGTGGTATTGGAGGGAAAAGGGAGAGGAAAATATCTCTTGCACATGGTCATTCAAGCATGGTTTGAAGTATGGAAGCTATGCTACAAAGTATGGCTTGATGTGAGTTAATTTCCTATCACAATTTTATGAAATTAGGCTTCTAGAAACAATGCATGGCTGGAACTTTTCCAGCCACAAATAAATGGAGAAAATGGGCTATTTTAATTAGTTATTTACTTGGAAAATCACGCTTGATTGAAAGTTATGACAAGGTATAGTGTATGTGACTTGAGGTATGGCCTTGGAGTGTTGAAAAATTGAACATGTGATGCATAATGGGGAGGGACAGCTTCGGCCAGACCTGGCAGCTGAGTGGGGAGGATGATTTGATCATGTAATTGGGTGTTAATGGTGGGTTTAAGTGTAGGTTAGCTTAGGTACAAGGTTAGGAGTAATTAAGCTTAAGTTTAGGTAACTAAGAATGTGTTTTAAGGATTTTACCACAAGATTAGGAGTGCTCATACATCATTAAAGAATTTTAAACTCATTTATGAATAAACAATGAGTAACACAATTCCATGATTTAAGGAATTGGAAAGAGAAAATACTATTCAAGATTCCATGACTAGGAGTCTTGAAATTAAAATATGATTTTGAGTTGTAATTAAGCACTTTTAGGTTCTAATCAACTTTAATAAATTATTTTGACTCAAGATTAATTAAGGAAATTAATTAACCATCGATTAGAGCCTAATATTGCTTAGGTTTGCTTAATCACGCGATTAAGCGTAAAAACACGAAACTAGGGGCAAAACCGTAATTTTGCACTAATTTCGCCCGGGACCTCCGGGACCAAAACTAAAGTCACAGTCGACATAAAAACGCCTTTTAAAATCATCTGGAGAAGTTTCGGGTTCATCCGGCACTTGCAAATAGGTAAAACACCGCAGGGGCGTTTTGGTCATTTTGACTCAAAAACTCGAAAAACGAGATTTTCGATCCCGGGAAGGTACACAAGTTATCTAATCCCCTTCCAACATTGAGTTTGCCCTTCGAGTACTGCCGAACCGGCTTTCCTCGAATTCCGGGCTTAAAATGACCTCAGGGGCATTTTGGTCGTTTTCACTCTAACAGAAAAATCGGGGCGTTACTCACAACCTCACCTCAAACACAACTCTAACCTCCTTATCTCCCCTTGGCCGAAACCATCAGGCCTTTTGGAGGAGCTCATCATCTTGTTTTCTTTTCTCAAAGCTCAAGCTTTTTATCTTCACTCTAGGTAGGAGTGTTTTCTAAACTTTGTTTTCTTGAAAATGAGTTTCTTTCTAGCTTTCTCTTGGATTTTCTTTTGAAACTTTCTTTGTTTTTCCTTCCTTGTGATTTCGGCCATGAGGCCTTGAGGAGCACATGATAGCTCAATGATGAGGACTCCTAGAGGATGACAATGTGTTCATCTCAAAGGAACCTCTAGAGCTTGAGTTTTTCGTTTCCTTTAACTTCATCTATACTATACTTAGCTCACATGGTCTTTTTTCAACTTAAGAAAATTAATCTAAGGATTTCTAAACGCCCAAGCCTACCCTTGTCAACCTTAAAGTTGGCCGGCACGTTCTAGAGATTTTTCTCTAGATAGGGGTTTTGGGTATTTAATAAAGAACTTGGCTTAGTTTCACTTTCTTGTTCTTTTGTAAGGTTTTCGGTTTTGGTATTTTGATCCTTGAGATTTTGTTTGGTTTTGTTTAGAAAGTTTGTTTTCTTTGAGCTTGATGATGATGTTCAAGAACCTCATAGTTCCTTTGAGAACTTGGTTCAAGAACTCTAGAGCTCTCTTTGTAATGAGATATATGTTGGGTTGTTACTTTGTTAAAGTCTTGAATGAGCTCTAGCTAAACATAATATGAACTTTGCATCATGTTTATTTTATGCTTTGCATATCATGTTTACTTCCTTGCTATCATTAAATACCAAGATAATGAATGAACTTGCATTATCATGTTTATATTTCAAGCTATGCATTATCATGTTTATATTTCAAGTTCTCACTAAATATCAAAGATAATAATATGTTGCACCTCATATTTATTTTATGCTATCACTTTACTTTCTAATGGAACCTAAAATAAGTGCATGAGCATGTTTACTTTTATGTCATCACTTAAATGAACCTAGAGCTCAAAGACTTGCCCATTGATGTCTCAAACAAAGGTTTAAAATATTTATTTCTTTTGGTTCACATTTCGGCCCTAAGGGGTTTTGGAGTTTCCAAGTGTTGAAAATTATGTTTTATAATTCTTCTAAGCTTATATGAGTACAAGGAATTTGTAGAACTAAGTTTTATGAATTTAGGGCCTCTTGAGGTATAAATGATTTGGCTACTGCCCTCTTACATAATTTTATGATTTTAGATGATAAAAATATTTAGAAATGAGTTTTGAAAGTTTTAAAAGGGTTCCAAGAGAAACTAGTATTTTATGTGCTTTAGAAATTGTGTTTGATGCCTTTAAAATGGAGATGTTTGTTCGATTCTGCCTTGCCATGTTTAGCCACTGTATGAGCTGTGTTAATGATGATAATATGCTTATGTTTGAGTATAATTAATGTTGAGGCTCATATGTAAAAGATAAGAGAAGTTAGAAACTAGAAAAGAATTAATTTGAGAGTTTTAGATCCCTTAACGTTTGAATTTTCTGGATTCTGTCCAGCAAGGTTTAGTAATGCTAATCATGGATTTAAATTATTTTAAATGTGTAGGAATGACTCATAAATGGTTTAGGACTTGATCTTGATACCTTAGGAGCAAACCGGACTTAGAAAGGGTCATTGTTGCGACTCCTAGGTACCCGTAAAGTTAGGAATATGAATTCTGCACTCTTGAGGTTTAGAGATGTTCTTGATCATAGTGTGAGGTGAGAAATACTTAGTTAAGACCTTATAAGTTCCCGAGAGATTAGGTTTGATGATTTATAACTTAGAATGTGAGTTAGGGACCTTAAGGGTCAATGCATAAGACACTAAAGAGTTGTTAATGCTATGATGTGTTGTTTGATGCAATGATATGATGAGATGTGCTTGATGCATGAGAAAATGATTGATGAAATGTTAAAGTTTATCATAGCATGAGATTTCATGAGAACATGATGTGTGAATTAGCTTGTGGCAGTTTGAAGGAAATTCGGTTTAACAGCTGTTATGCTGCCGAATTTCCGTCAAACCTTAAAGGGTTGAGAGAAATGATTTATGAGTACCATATGAGCTGAAAACCGTGGGTGAAACCGGTTCAGCCAAGTACCCCCAGGAGATTTTTATGTGACAAAGCACTGAGACGCACTTCCCCCGAGGAGGTGCCGGTTCGGCCGAGTACCCCTGGGAGGAGACAAATCCGTGAGGGTATGAGTAGATGCAGCCTACCAAAGCGGACAAATTACGAGGCCATGCGTGGCTAGCAAAGCATTTCAAAGAGGGTATATCCTAAAGAGAGGTGATCCCTGCCCCCTACCCGCATTTCAAGTAGTCGGGATTATTATTTATGTTTCACTTATTCAAGATAATAAGCAAGAGCTAGTGACGACTAGCTGAGATATGAGCTCATAACCTAGTTATTTTTAGGGTGGCTTATATGCTAAAGTACCATGATTGATGTCACGAAGTTGAGGAACAAATCACTTGAAAGTTATATGCCCTTATGCCACATGAATTATGTTTATGCGCTTTGATGTGTGGTCTTATATGCTCAAGTATTGACATGCATCCATGATATAACCTGTTGCATTTATAATACCAAGATGCATGCTAAAAGGAATGGACCTTGGATAATTAGTTTGAGAAACCCTAAATTGAACTTTATATGCATGATCACTATTTTATAATTAAACCCAAGGTTCCTGAGGATGTGTACGATGTAACCCTAGGATAGGAGACTCCAACTGAGATTCTTTAGCAAGAATTCTCACTCCTCTCTCTTCTTTCTTCCGTCATATCTTCAGAGACCGATGGCGACGTTCGTGCTTTTCATTGACATGCCTGTTTGGGAGGTGTACTACGACCCGGACCACCATTCGTATCATTTCGAGGGTTGTTGTGCCATCCGCATTTTCGTGTACATGGGACGACCTTTTGCTTACCCGGTTTCAAGCTACCAGTTCACTCCTACTGCACCTTTTGGTGGTGATGACATGATCTTCGAGCGCACTCGCCCGCGTGACGAGCAGCTACGTCGTGCCCGTACCTCTGCCTCGGCTGTCCGCGACTACCCGGAGTACATGCCTCGGTCGAGGAGGTCCGAGACGGATCCATCCGAGGAATCACCGACGCATGTCCCTTCGGAGGGCTCTGCTCCCTTTCCCCAGTTCCGGCGTGAGGGGAGTGAGGAGACTGTGAGGCAGCCACGCTTGGCAAGGAGAGCCGAGATGCGTCCGCGTCGTGGAGCCCATGTTCAGCCACCGCAAGTTCCCTTCACGCTCCATTGGTCCACACAGGAGGAGATAGAGCGTTTCCCCGGGTACCTGCCTCCATCACCCGAGGATCCTCGTCGTCACTAGTTCCCGATGGAGAGCTTTGCGAGCACCCGAGCTTTTATGGAGATCTTCCCTTTGGTAGTACCTTTTGGTAGGGGTTGTAATTTGTACTCACAGTAGGAGGGTAGCGTTTTGGGTTTTTCTATCTTCATGTTAAACCATGTACCTTACCTTTTCTGTTGTATTTTCTTTTCCTGTTGTATTACAAGCTCTGCCCGTCTCCATGAGGGTACGACTACTTATGTACTTAAATTATGTTATTAATGGAATGCTTCCTTGGTTATATGCTTCACTCTGTCTCTGCTAATTGTTATGCATGCTTTATGTTTCTGTCATTCGACTAGTTAAGTTCGCGGCTCTCACTTGGTTTATGTTTTCAAAAAGAAAAATTTACCCGTAATTTTTGCTAAGTATTTTATTAAAAGTTGAGACTAAGAAGTAATAACCTAATGATTAGCCTAATATGTTCTAGAGTATTGGGTTAAAAATTAGGGTGTTACATGAATCGCTTGTGATGTGAGCATGTGAACTGATCGAGCATATACTTTTTGAGCATACTAACACGAAAGACAGGATGTATTACTGATAAAGTAGAAGTGAAAACTCATAAACTGTTTAAAAATGCCTTTAAGAAATATATAACATAGTAAATCACAAATGCTAAATATAAAAGAGATAAGCAAAGATAGAAAGATACTGTAAAGTGATTTTTATACTAGTTCAGTCAACCCTACCTACATCCAATTCTCAGCAACCAAGAGTTGAACTAATCAACCATTTCTCAACCCCTAAAAAGTAAGTGTTCCAATTTACTCTCACTCAAAGTAGCCTTTTTACTAGCCTCTTCAAACTAACCTAACAATGATCACTAACTAATCAGGTACAAGTTTTTAGTTTGGTTGGTACACTCCAACTAAGATGCACTCAAGTTTTTCTGAGAATGAAACAGTGTATCAACTGAAAACTTGAACGAATTTTTTCTAACAATTATTAGGAAAGTTATCTAATGAACGCTAGGAAGAAGTTTTTTTTTAATAGAAACAGGTATTGGTTACAAGATGTAATATACTTTACAAAAGAAGAAGGATTCGCATTTGAGCATTCTTTGCAATTTGTCAAAAGCCTTGAGTTATGTGCACATGACATCCTTTTATACTTGATCTTCAAATCAGGCCATTATCCCATGATTTGTCTTTCTCTTGACATATGTTGATATTCTTTTTGTGTCTGGGAACTGTCATCCAAAAGACTAACTCGATTGTGTCAAAGCCACATTTGCAGATGCAAAGACCATTGTCCAATGTAGTTTCCAAGTAAAGCTTCAAAACTGCTTTTTACTTTCTAGATATGGTTTCTGAACTTTTTCTTCTAAAAACTGGGACAGTTGACCAAGTGTAAAAGTAACATATCTCTGTCAGCCTTTTTGGGAGTTGACTTAATTTGAAATTTAAATTTTCCTTCCATTTCTACAACGTGTATATGGTTTCTAGAAACATGTGTTTTTTTTTATGTGCTTCTTTAGTTTTTGATCTTCTAATTAATCTCCTTTCCTTTAGTCTGATATTGATAATGACCTTTTCATTGTGTTGGTGAGAAAATGCACGAAAACCTGGGGGGGGTGTTGAATCATGCTTTCTTTTTTACGATTTTCAAACTTAAACTTTTCCATAAAAATCTATCAAGCTTTGAGCTTGAAGTGCAATGGAAGATAGGTTAGATTATTTATAAAGTAACTTTTTGAATTAAACAGTTCTAGTAAATAGTTTAACAGCAAGAGATAGAGATCAAAAAACTTATGCAGAATTAAAAGCTGAAAATAGAGAAGTGAAGGATGAGAGAATACTGAATCAGGAGTTTTATACTAGTTTGGCCAACACCTGTCTACATCCAGTTCTCAGTAACCACTGAGTTTTGTAGCACCCTAATTCTTAACCCAACTATCTAGAACACATTAGGTTAATCATTAGGTTATTACTTCTCAGTCTCATCATTTTATTAAAATACTTAGCGAAAATTACAGGTAAATTTTTTTTTTGAAAACATAAAACAAAGTGAGAGCCACGAACTTAACTAGTCGAACGACAGAAATATAAAGCACGCGTAACAATCATTAGAAATCATGAGGTAAAGCACATAATCAAAAGAACATCAGTCATGATAATAGAGAAAACATTTCATTAATAACATAATTAGAGTACATAAGTAGTCATACCCTCATAGGGACGGGCAGAGCTTGTAATACAACGGAAATAAGATACAACATAAAACAAGAAAGCAGAAATAAACCACAACTACTTAAGTGCACTTATGGTGAATAACCTCAAAACAAAAGAAGGTTTATCCACTCTACATGTGGGTGTGTGCACTAAGCCTCCCCTACGACGTCAACCACTGGAATTCGGGAAATGGTGGAGTGTGACCAATCCATAGATGCAGGGCGGCAAGAGTGGGAACACGTGAAGACTGAGCATGAGCTCCTCGATAGGGGCGCCTCTCGGCTCGCCTAGCCAGCCTCGGCTGTGTAACAGTCTCCTCGCTCACAGCTCGCATGAACTGAGGTGTAGGAGCAGAACTCTCACTATACATGTGCGTCGGCGGGTCCTCGGATAGGTCATCCTCCGAACTCGGGGACCGAGGCACGTAGTCCTGGAAGTCTCGAGGCATTGAACCACCAGTATACGTCCACAGAATCCTCTCATCTCACATTCGGGCGTGCTCAAAAACCATCGCATCATCATAGGGTGACATCAGAGAGAAACGGTAGCTCTGTACAGGGTGTGCAAAGGGGCGTCCGATGAACATAAAGACTTGCACGGTGCACTGCCCCTCAAAATGATATGACCCGTGGTCCGGGTCATAGTGAACCTCCCAAGTAGGTGTGTCAACGAAGACCACGAACGTCGCTATCGCTCTCTGAAGATGTGACGGAAGAAGGAAAAGGAAGAGAAAGGAGTGAGAATTCTTGCTAAAGAAATCTCAGTAGGAGTCTCCTATCCTAGAGTTGCATCGTTCACATCCTCAGGAACCTTGGATTTATTTATGAAATAGTGAGCATGCATAATAGATTCAATTTAGGGTTTATAAAACTATTTATCCAAGGTTCATTCCTTTTACCATGCATCTACATGTCATGAATGCAACATATTAAAACATGAATGCATGGTAATGCCTCAATCAAATATCTCAATGAATCACAATTTCAAGTAAGCACACGAGTGGCATAAAGGGCATATAACTTTCAAGTGGATCATTCCTCAACTTCGTGACATCAATCATGGTACTTTAGCATAATAAGGCCACCCTAAAATAACTAGGTTATGAGCTCATACCTCAGCTAGTCATCACTAGCTCTTGCTTATTATCTGAATAAGTGAAACATAATAAATAATCCCGACTACGCAAGTGAAATGCAGGTAGAGGCGAGGATCACCTCTCTTAGGATATACCCTCTTTGAAATGCTTTGCGGGAATTAAGCCATAGCAATTTGTCCGCTTTGGTAGGCTGCATCTACTCATACCCTCACGGATTTGTCTCCCCTGGGGGTGCTCGGCCGAACCGGTGTCACCCAGGAAAGCACGTCTCAGTGCTTTGTCACATAAAAATCTCCTGGGGGTGCTCGGCCAAACCAGTGTCACCCAGGGTTTTCAACTCATATGGTACTCTTAAACATTTCTTTAACCCTTTAAGGTTTGATGGAAATTCGGCAGCACAACAGCTGTCAAACTGAATTTCCTTCAAACCGAAACTTATGCCACAAGTTAATCACACAACATATTCCTCATTTAAATCTCATACTATGATAAACTCATATCTCAAACAATCATTTCCTCATGCATCATAAACATCTCAACATATTATTATATCATATAAACAGCATAGCATTAACAGTTTCTTAATGTCTTATGCATTGACCCTTAAGGTCCTTAACTCACAGTCTAAGTTATAAATCATCAAAACTTAAACTCTCAGGTACCTATAGGTTCATATCTAAGTATTCCTCACTCGATACTATGATCAAGAACATCTCTAAACCTCAAGGAAGCAGAATCTAAAATCCTAACTTTACGGGTACCTAGGAGTCACAACAATGACCCTTTCTAAGTCCGGTTTGCTCCTAAGGCATCAAGATCAAGTCCTAAACCATTTATGAGTCATTCCTACACATTTAAACTAATTTAAAACCATAATTATCATTTCTAAACCTTGCTGGACAGAATCCAAAAAAATCAAACATTAAGGGATCTAAAACTCTCAAATTAATTATTTTCTAGTTACTAACTTCTCTTATCTTTCACATATGAGTTTTAACATTAATTATACTCAAACTAAATCATATTATCATCATCAAAACAGCATATACAGTGACCATAAATAGCAAGGCAGAACCGAAACCAAGTCTCCATACCAAGGCATCAAACACAATTTCTAAAGCACATAAAATACTAGTTTCTCTTGGAACCTTTTTCAAACTTTCAAAACCCATTTATAAACATTTTTAACATGTAAAATCATCAAAATATTTATGAGGGCAGTAGCTAAATCAAACTTGTCTCAAGAGGTCCTAAATTCATAAAACTTAGTTCTATGCATTCCTTAAACTCATAAAAGCTTAGAAAAATTATGAAACTTAGTTCTCAATACTTGGAATCAAATAAACTCTTAGGGGCCGAAAACATAAGCTAAGGAAATACATATTTCAAGCCTTTGTTTGAGACAACCATGGGCAAGTCCTTGAGCTCTAGGTTTACTTAAGTGATGACATAAGATAAACATGCTCATGCACTTATTTTAGGTTCCTTTAGAAAGTAAAGTTATAGCATAAAATAAACATGAATGCATCTTGTTATTATCTTTGGCATTTAAGTGAGGACTTGGAATATAAACATAATAATGCATTGCTTGAAATATAAACATGATTATGCAAGTTCCTTTGTTATCTTGGTACTTAGTGATGACAAGGAAAATAAATATGATGTGCAAAGCATGAAAGTAAACATGAAGGCAAAGTTCATTTTAAGGTTATCTAGAGCTCTTACAAGACTTTAGAAAATAACAGCCCAACACTCATCTCATCACAAAGAGAGCTTTAGAGTTCTTGAACCAAGTTCTCAAAGGAACTATGAAGTTCTTGAACATCATCATCAAGCTCAAAATAAATAAACTTTCAAAGAAACACAAAACCTTAAAAGAAAGGAAACCAAAACTGAAATATTTAAAGGAAAGGAAGCAAGGAAACCGAAATGAAAAACAAGAAAAAGTGAAGGTGTTCTTGAGCTAGAAATCATTTTGAGTTAGTAAATCAAGATGAAACTTAGAGAAAATAAAAACTCAAGCTCTAGAGGTTCCTTTGAGATGAACACATAGTCATCATCTAGGAGCTCTCATCATTGAGCTATCATGTGCTCATCAAGGCTAAGAGGCCGAAACATCAAGGAAGGAAAAATAAAGAAAGTTTCAAAAAGAAAATCCAAGAGAAAGCTAGAAAAACTCATTTTCAAGAAAGACAAGGTTTAGAAAAACACTCCTACCTAGAGTGAGATGAAAAGCTTGAACTTTAAAAAGGAAAACAAGATGAAGAACTCCTCCTTGGGGTAAGATAGCTTCGGCCTTGGAGAGGGAGAAGAAAAGGAGATGTGTTTCAAGTGAGGTTGTGTTTGAGGTGAGGTGTTTGAGAGGTTAGGAGGTGATTCAAGGTTGCGAGATGGTGTTTGAAGGTTATGAGATGATTATGTGATGAAGAGATGAAGAAGATGAAGATGAAGAACAAGAGGAAACTCTCTTGAAAACTTAGAGAGAAAAGGAAGAACCTAAGGAAAGCTTAGAAACTCTAAAAGTTTGCAAATGAGCTAAAGTGTTTGCATGTGTTTCTAGGCAAGGTATTTATAGAAAATGGAAACAAATGAAGGCTCATTGAGGGGGAGGAGAAGCCGTAGCACAAAGGGAGGGAAAGGAAGAAAAATATCTCTTTCAAGGTGTCATACAAGCATGGTTTGAGGTATGGAGTTTATGATACAAAGTATGGCTTCAAGCATGGGTTTTTGAGTGAGTTTTCTTTCAAATTTTGAATGAAATAAGTCTTCTAGAAACTTGACATGGCTGGAAGTTTTTCAGCCACAAATAAATTAAGGAATTGGTTTATTTCATTTAGTTATTCATTTGGAAAATCAAGCTTGATTGAAAATATGACAAGGTATGGTGAGTATGACTTGAGGTATGGCTTTGGAGTGTTGAAAATTTGAACATGTGATGCATATGGAGGACGTGAGCCTTCAGCCAGACCAGGGGCAGCAGAGAGGGAAAAAAATCTTTCATGTAATTAGGTGTTAATAATAGGTTTAAGTGTGTATTAGTTTAGGTACAAGGTTAGGAATAATTAACCTTAAGTTTAGGTGACTAAGAATGAGGTTTAAGGATTTTATGACAAGATTAGGAGTGCTCATATATCAGTAGGAGATTTAAATTCATTTTTATGAGTAAACAATTGTAAACACAATTCCATGATTTAAGGAATTGGAGAGAAAAAACACTATTCAAGATTCCATGACTAAGAATCTTGAATTTAAAGTAGGATTTCAAGTTGTAATTAAGCATTTTTAGGTTCTAATCAACTTTAATAAATTATTTTGACTCAAGATTAATTATGGAAATTAATTAACCTTTGATTAGAGCCTAATATTGCTTAGGTTTGCTTAATCACGCGATTAAGCGTAAAAACACGAAACTAGGGGCAAAATCGTAATTTTGCACTAATTTCGCCCAAGACCTCCGGGACCAAAACTAAATTCATAGAATACATAAAAACACCTTTTAAAACTATATGGACAAGTTTCGGGTTCATCCGGCACTTGCAAACGGGCAAAACACCGTAGGGGAGTTTTGGTCATTTTGACTTGAAAACTCGAAAAATGAGATTTTCGATCCCGGAAAGGTACACAAGCCATTTAATCCCCTTCCAATATTGAGTTTGCCCTTCAAGTACTGCCGGATCGGCTTTCCTCGAATTCCGGGCCGAAAATGACCTCAGGGGCATTTTGTCATTTTCACTTTAACAGAAAATTGGGGCGTTACAAGTTTCATTACTCTTCCTCGATCTAAGGAGATAACAATACATGTTAATCTTTACTTTAGCTTTCCCAAGCTCTTACTAGTGTTAGTAAACCACACTTACTAACACAACAATAAGAAGTAGTTTTGCAGTAGCCTCTTCAAGCTTTCAACTTTCGATCGCTACTGGATCAATGATACAATAGATTCAAGATTGATGTTTATTTTGAATAATCTTACACTCAAGCTTCTCTTCGTAATGAATATGAGATGATAAATCTAAGATGACTTGAGTGACTTCTTTCTATTGATTCTTCCTCAGAAGAATGTATGAACAATCTGGTATGTAGAAAGAAGATTTTAATATACAAAGAATCTAGCAAATGATATTCATAGAGAGATTTGGAATGATTTTCACAGTGTTTTTGCTCTCTTGTTCGTCTCTTATCTTTTGAAGCTCAGACATCTCTATTTATAGATGATTTTCCTTTGTTAATGTTGCCCTTGATCTTTTATCCAACCAACACGTGTTAAGCATCAAATTGAGTATTGGGAACATAATCTAGAGGAGTAGCTCGTCTAGTGTCAAAGCTCTTTTTCAAAAGTCATTGATGAGTTAAGGTTTCTGAAGTCTATCAAAAACTAGTTTTCTATTTTTTGAACGTGGTTTCTGAACTTTTATTAAGTTTTTCTTTGTTGATCTAGGGTGCAGAAGAGATGATGTTCTGGGTAAAATAGATTGATTTGTCTTTTGATTTTGAATTTCAAATCTAATTGCTTTCCCTCTCTTTTTATGATGCGAATTTTCTGAAGAGCACTGCTAGTTCCTTGTTGATTTATTTGTCTTGTGATCTTCAATCTTGACATTTTGATAATGAATAATCTATGATTATGATGATTGAAGATTGAGTAACACATTGCTTCCAGCTTTTGTATGTTAACTTCATTATAGCCCTTCTTTCTGAAGTTTAGTGTTACTTTCTAACGACCATATCCTTGGTTTCTTGATTTTGTTTCAAAAAACTTGCTTCCTTGATGCACACAATCACATTTTTCTTCATGGAGTCATGTTCGACTCCCTCCTTGAGAGCCGGGAGTAGAGGTGTTAAATGGGTTAGCCCACCCCCATTTGGCCCAAACCCAAGTAGGCTAGGGCCAGCCCACTTATAAAAATTTTAAAATTTAAACACTCTTAAAATGATTTGGCCCATGGATTGGCCCATCTATGGGCTACTCTTTTAACTAAGATTATTTAGTAATGTATTATTTACAAGAAAAAGTCAAAGTACCTATTTTTTTTTATTAGCCTTTTTCCTTTTTCTTGTTATATAAAAATGAAATTACTATGTCTCTAAGATATAAACAAATGACATAACTACAACTTATGTAAAGTGAATATTTAGAAAGTATCTATATATTGCATATATTTAGCCTTTCTTTTTTTTTTTTCAAAAGAGCCACTGATCCCTCTCACTTCAAATGGATTGGCCCATGGGCTGAAGACATAGTACAAGCTAAAATAAAAGGAATCAAGACAACACGGTAAAATGAGCAAGTAAAGTTTGTATTACTAATGTAGAAGAGATTGCACTAACTAGCATCTGTTGACAATTTTACACATCTCATAATACACTAGAGCAACTAATCTAGGCTTTATGTCAAAAATCAAAACGTTTACGAGCTTGGCTCCTGAGCATAGAACAAGCAGCAAAGAAGTCTGAAACTCCATAATGTAGGCCATCAAAGATGTAAGCCAAAGCTGACAAACTAAAACTCCATAGTCACCCTTTGCCAAGAAACTTGCAACAACAGCCTGATAAGTAATAAAGCTCCATTGATCAATAAAAGACACCATCATATAATCATAAGATGTAAACTGCATAGCCATTACAGTAGGAAAATGCGATGTCAAACTAAAAATCAATTTACCTGACCAGTTGCTCCTTGTGCATCTACAAGCAATCATATCTAATGTGCTGTTGTGGCTAAGGGTCCAAGACACCCAGCCATTGTTGTGCTCTAAGTTATTTTTATTACAACAGCTAAAGTTCTCCCAAGAAGGAAACCGCCTGTGCAGAAAATTCAAATTGGTAAAAGACTAAAAATGTGAAAACTCTCTCCAATTAATTTAAACCAATTGTAGCAATAATACCATTATGTCCATCAATCGGTTGAATCAAACAAGTGCAACAACTAAACTCATGTCAAATCAGAAGGAGCAGTTACTAAACCTAGCAATTAAAAGAAGCTCCTTAGATTAACATAAAAGGGCATTTAAAGGAATCTTTGGTTTCAAACAATTTTTTATTTTTTTTATCCTCTAAGCAATTGACCCTGATATCTCAGCAAAAAAAGGTAATCCCCAAAACGAAAAGAAAATAATAATAACAATAATAAAATAAGCAACCACTAAGTTAATTAAAGAAATCCAGAAAAGAGATTGGAAAGATAGATAACAACAAATGCATAGATTGGAAAGATAGGAGAAAAGAAAAAAAAGAGTGGTGGCACATTTTGCAACAATACCCAGTAACTTGTTAAAGACTTGTCCCATTGACACAAAGCAAAGAACGTTACTGTTGGGCTCTGAAGCTTATGAGATTTAACACTTGAGATGGAAGTGGCGTGGAGATGAGATGAGATATAAACACAAAATAGAAAATCAGACTACTACATCATTCTTCATCTACATCTTCATCTTCTTGATGCATAACTACTGTTTTATCCTTAAGAGTTTTGCAATCATCTTCATCTGAAATAAGGACAAGATTATAAACAATTAAAAGATCAAACAAGATTTGTCATAATATAAAGCATATTAGGACATTACCTTCAGGGTTCAAAACAAAGCCATGCAACCAATTTCTAGTGCAAATAAGCATTTGTACATTTTCTGGAAGAGTTGAACTTCTATACTTTGTAAGAACACACCCACCAATGCTAAAAGCAGATTCTGATGCTACAGTAGTAATTGGAATACTCAAGACATCTCTAGCCATAACTGACAGCGTGGGAAATCATTTTTCATGAGTCTTCCAGTAATTCAACACATCAAAATCTTCACTGTCCTCAGAATCAATTGGTGGTTCATCAAAATAAAGATCCAATTCATTCTTCCCAGCAATAGATTTCGTTTCATTTTGAAACATTTTAAACTCCTGAAAAATGTAATTTATTTATTATATGAACAAAAGAGAATTGAAGCTAAGAAATAACTAATTCTCATAACAAACGTAAGCTAAATATCCTTGATCTCTTTGGCTTGTTTCCTTCTCCGACGACCTTATTCAACGTGCTAGACTCACTGGAAGACTGAGAAGCACTCGGAGCATTAAGATTGTAGGAATACTCCCTATAAAGCTTCTCGAACTTTTCCTTCACAATTTGAACCTTATCTCTAGATGTTGAGAGATCAAGTTTTCTTTAGCAGAAGTTCAAAAAATCTAGCTTTAATCAGGGATCAAGAATGGCTCCAAAAGCCAAGACTACACTGTAATCCTTCCAATATTTGTCAAAATTTTCCATCATTCTTCCAGCCATGTCTCTTATCACATCCTCCTCATTAAATTTGTTTTGATCCAGCATGCATTGAATCTTCCAAACTTGCATAAAATACAAATTTGAAGTCGGATAAGATGAACCCGAGATTAGATTTGTAGTATCAAAGAAAGGTTCCAGAAATTCACACATCTTCTCTGCCCTTCTCCATTCTTCAAATGATGGACAAAATTTGTAATTGTTGTCTATCACTCAAAAAATATCAAATGCTCTTTCAAATTTTATTGCACTTTCGAGCATCATATATGTCAAATTCCACCGAGTTGAAACATCTAATTTCAAACCCGTGCTTTCATCAATGGCAGCTTATTGCACACATTCTTTAAACTTTATCATTCTCGAATCCGATCCCCTCACATACTTGACACTTTCTCTAATTTTAAACAATGCTTCGCTTGCCACTTTTAAACCCTCTTGCACAATAAGATTGAGTATGTGAGCACATCACACATGAAAAAATTCTCCATCACACAACAAATGATTTTGCAGATGTAGATGAGTCTTCAAAATATTCTGCATACTATCATTTGCAGAAGCATTATCCAAAGTAATGGAGAACACCTTCTCATCAATTCCCCATTGCTTTAGACACTCAAATAACATGGCTTCCAATTCAACCCCAGTGTGTGGAGGCTTCATTCAACAAAAGTTAAGGATTCTACTGGTTAGTCTCCAACTTTCATCAACAAAATGCGCAGTTAAACAAATATAACCCTCTGTGGTAGATGTTGTCCATATATCAGAAGTTAAACAAACCCTATTGGGGATCCTAGACATCACTTGCTTTAGTTTATCCTTTTCTTTTAAGTAAATTTTCTGAATATCAGACACCACAGTGTTCCTAGAGTGCATCACAATACTAGGGTTCAAATATTTGACCCATTCATTGATCTTCTCATACTCAACAAAGTTAAAAGGAAGATCATGCTTGATTATAGCTTGTACAAGCAGATCACGATGAGTTTTTTTATTATTCTTAATCATAATCGATTTCCCCTCTTGATTATTCAACATCTCAGCCCTATTGATGTTTTTGCAACTTGCCATATGTCGACTTAAATGGGAAGTTCCATAATTATTCTTGGTCTTAGGATTTTTCCCAATTGCATAGCTACGACAACAATAGTTACACATAGCTCTTTCTATTCCATCCTTATCTATCCCATTCCTAGTAAAAAAATCCCCAAACGCTTGAGATTTCTTTCTTAGATGACTCAACACTTCCAGATACTCCAGTAGGAGTTTCACAAACATCTTCGTCATCCACATTCACAACATTGTTCGCAGACTCCATAATAATATACCTTTCAAAAATTCCTAAACATAGAGACAATCACAATTTCATGAACAAACACACAAGTATACAAAAAAAGAAGATCATTACATAACAATCAACAAATATTCAAGCTTCATAGAGATTCCAGTCATATATAAATATACATAAACCCTTGATAATTTTGTACATTTTAAAAGTTAATTCGTGGCTAATGGAAATCATTATGTTGATGTAGAGAATATTCATCATCAATTATTTTCAAATTTCTAAAACTTGGAGTCTATCCTGCATTCTAAATTTGTTATTTACAAGTATCATTCTAAATTATTAGAGCTTTAAAATTCAAATAATTAACTTAAGTTCTTTTTCACTTTTAGCACTTGATGTTTAAATTTGGTGCTTAATTGAAAGCTTTAATGTATGTCTTGTGTTCTATTTATTACAGTGATTTAATAGAAATTTTGGTTTATCTTGTCCTCTGCTTTGCAAGAAGTACCAGAAACAGAGACAACAACAACAACAGAGGAACAACCAACGTAACCCTAGGAACCAAAAACAATCACTGGCATAGCAAACACTAGGATTTAATAGAAATAGTTTGTCTCATTCTTACACCAAAACATGAAGACAACAATCACCTAATTTAAATAGTTAAAATTTTTTTGTCAAACCTGATGTATACATTATTCCTATCACATAAATGAGTTTCAAAGCTTATGTTGAAATCAGTCATTCATCAAAATTTTCACCTTATCAATCGTTTTTACTCTATAAATAAAACTCAGCAATAAATCCAATCGTTCAAGTGTAGTGTTACTACTTACTAGGCAAAACACCCCCGAAGCAGCAACTTTGCCAACGGCTACGAGAACGTCACTAGGTACGGCAACAATAGCACCGGACCTTAAGCTCCTTCATGAACTACTCCAATGATGAGAACTTCACCAGTAACGGCAACAACAATGCGCTGGACCTTTCAGATCCTTCACAAACTACTCCGACGGCCTCTTCACCACTCCAGCGGCAACGAGAAGTTCGTCAGGTATAGCAACAACGGCAACTACGAGAAGGAAGGACGCAGCCGCGAGAACAACTCAAACATGGTGGCATCGTCGTTTTCCAAGTATGGGGTGAATGAGGGAGATGATTTGGGGATTAGGGTTCATCAGAAGGAGATGATTTAGGGGGAATGTGTTTCACTATTTCAGATTCATTCATCAGAGAATTTCAGATTTTTGGGGGCCGGGGGCGTGCGTGAATTTTAGATTTTGTGGGCTTACTGTAATTTCAGATTTGGGGGCAGTGTGTTTTATACTTTTAGTTTTTAATATGGGCCGACCCATAGCCCATGGGGGCTGACCCACTATTTTAATGGATTTAGTGAGTCAGGGCCTTTTTAAGCCGCGTAAGTTGTGGACTAAAATTTTAATGGGGCTGAAATGGTGGGCTCAGGGGCTAGCCCAAGGGCTTAGGGCCACTTTGACAGCACTAGCTAGGAGCACTCCTTGCCCCCACCAACCCCCTCCCAAAAATATAAAATAAAATAAAAACTTTTCTCCATCAAGAATTCAAAATTACAATATTTAATCCGCTTGCAATAATTGTGGTTAGTACATCAATACCTGATAACATATTAGACTAGAAAAGAATATGCCCACAAACAGCTGAAATTATAAGCTCATAATTGAGAGGAATGTTGCCGGCCATTTTCTCTCAATTTAGATCCTCATTTCTGAAGAACAACTTAGGATAAGAGTAGCTGGATAAAGTATATCAAAATAAATAAACAATTCGTATTTGTTTTGTTTTGTGAGTTGTTATCCAATGTCTTATTTCTCATATCAATCGGAAGTTCAATTGATGAATAAATTTTGCTCTCTAAAATGCAAATATGCACTTCACAACGGTCGAACTCTTTCTCTTGCACTTACCATAAAACATTGTCAAAATTCATGTTGATTTGTATGAAATCATTGTCAAATTCAGTTGATATATGTTGAAGAATAATATGAACTTCTACTAGGTACAAGATTTTCAATGTTAAAGTTGAAAGTGGAAACTCTTTCTTTTTGTCCCTTGTTAAAAACCACTTCTACCAAGAATGTTGCACAAACAGGCCGATGGTCAGAAAACTTCAGTTCTTTGCGTACGTAGGAAAGTTGATGTATTCCGCTTCCATGCCACAAGATCCTATCACACCTGCAATCCTCCATTATTCAGATTAAAGAGAAAAATGTCTTAAATTCATCAAAACTAATGCTGATACATGTAACATCCCCAAATTTATAACTAAGAATCTTAATTATCGATAGCAAAACCAAGAGAATCTGGACAAATGTTATGAAACACAACAAATAGACTACTTAAGTATGTCTAGAGAAAAATGCAAAGAATTACGAAAATGCCATCACTTAGTGGAAATTACGAAAATGCCCTTGCTATGTAAAGGAAATTACCAAACTACCCTTGCCTTATTAAATGACAAAGATACCCTTACTCTATGAATGGAATTACAAGAATATCCACTAACATCTTTGCACAAAACATGGAAACGTGTTTGCATAAAACATGGAAACATGTTTGCATAAAACATGGAGCATTTTCATCCAACATGTTTGCATAAAACATGGAAACGTGTTTGCACAAAACATGGAAACGTGTTTGCATAAAACATGGAAACATGTTTGCATAAAACATGGAGCATTTTCATCCAACATGTTTGCATAAAACATGGAAACGTGTTTGCACAAAACATGGAAACGTGTTTGCACAAAACAAGGAGCATTTTCATCCCAAAATTTAGCCAACATGTTTCCATAAATCATGCTCCAAGTGCTTTCCATCTTCCTGCTTTTTTCTCTAATCTTTCCACTATAAATACTCCTCAAACTCTCTTCAATTCAGAAACTCTCTAAGTGTTCTTTCTTTCTTATTCTATCATTCTTCTTATGTTCTTCAAAAACTTCTCTTGATCCTCTAAACTTCATCCAAACACTTCAATCCTAAGTCCAAACTTTCACTAGCCCTCACAAGAGTTACAATCTTTAACTCTAGTGAGAAATATTTTCTTAAGCATTCAAGTTCTAGAGCCAAGATTCAAGGAGGGTCATCCACTCCAAAGACTCTTGTTCGAAGCTTAAGGAAGAAGAGAAGGACCCTTTTTAGACCCTACACAAGAGGTAGGAGCTTCATCTTTAATTGTTCAAGCATTGTTGGCTTCTAACCTTGATAGAATGCCTCAAGTTTGAGTTATTGTCAAAAGTTTTAAATGATTATTTGAAAAATATATTTTTAGAAATATGACATGTTCTATTCTGTTATGAGTACCCTTATGATGTTATCAAACTCAAATATAACTTGAAAAGATTGTATGTGAAACCTGATTTAATAAAGGTAACTTAAGACATGAAAATGGTAGGTGCTGGAAATTCTAGTTGTTTCTGGCAGCAGGTACTTCGAAAGCTACTGTTCATAAAATATTAAGTATCTCGAAATTAAAATAATTTTATTATAAACTAAACTCATTATAGAACACTCTCCAAAAAGAATCACCCAAAACGGAGTTTTCTAGCTCAAGATATAAATTTTTAAAGTAGAGCCTAAGACTGAAACTTTAAATCCGACCTTGTAGTAGTAAAATAGGTGTAACTCACTCTAGAAAAATGTAAATGGACTGATTTCAACTTTGTTGGAGAGCTAACACATATAGGAATACACCCATGTATGTTATGTATAAAGCTTTGTACCACGTAAATACAGAATGAAAAATAAATTTCGGAATAGTGTACTGTGAAAGTGCAGTTTGGAAAGGTTCTGGCTAAGGAAAGACTTGGTATTTAAGCATGTCCATTGTGACCGACCTCTCTTTCCTGGGAACCCTCCTATGCATGGTTTATAGTTGATTTACACTATTCCAAAGATGTAAATGCTAAAATTTGATGAGTTAGGAATTTGGAACTACCTTTACTAAGCTGAGATAACAAGTATACAGATAATTATAAACTTTCTTCTAAAAGATGTCAAAACTATAAATAAAAGAATCAAGTCTTGTAAAGAGAGAATTTTAAGAATTTAAGTAGAATAATAATCTTCAAGAGTTATATGAAAGTCATAATAAAAATATATAAAGAACCTATAATAATATTTTGAAGTGCATTAATGTATTAATGGAATGCTAAGAGTACAAAGAACACTAAGAGAAAAAGATAATACTAAGACATCCATTACCTCTTACGAACACTAGAAACTCAACTTGATAACTTTGGTTGGTTAATATGAATCATCTATGGAAGTGTTTACTATGAGATTTACATGATATTGTCCATGTTTTATGAAGTGATTTATAGTAATGTGAATGTATGGTGATGAATTATGAAATGATGAGGATGAATGATTGATTGCCTAGAATTTATTGTGATTACATGATAATATGCATACATTCGTTTTCAAAAGAAATAATAAAAGTAAAGTTTGAAAAAGTAGCAATGAAAGTCTGGAAAAGTGGACTTGAGCTAAATTCACGGCTTAACCCCCTAAACCGTTGAGATCACGGCAACGGAATGAAAACCAAAAAGGTTATGGCGACGGCCATGGTATGAGCTCATTACTAATGTTCAAGATTAGTTTAAAAGTAACTGCACTTCGGCTAATCACGTTTGTGAAAATTTGATAATTGAATCCTTACCTGTTCACCTTTTTATAATAAACCCGAAGTGACTGGGACGACAACGATGACACTTTTAGTACAAGTAGGAACTCCTACTGAGAAATCATGTATTTCTCACTCCTATGTTTATTTTCCGTTGTCGTTACCAGAGACAGACGTGTCCACCTAAAGCAACGAGGCCAGAAATGAGGAAGGAGGTAGCACGTGAAGATTTCAAACCGTTCAAGTAGGAGCATTCCGAGCTTTAGTTACATTATAGTTTGTGAGAAACAATTAGTAATAGTAGAACTTATATTGTTATTTGTAATAACTTATCAGTATGATATATGCCCTGTTGTGACTTATGTATTAAGTGATTATATTCCAGTTTATGTGATAATTGTTCTACACTTAGTCTTTTATTCCGCTTATTTAATTAGGTGCGCAATGTAACTTGATTATTATCTATAAAAGCGCTATGTATTTCACTTCTCGTTACAGGCTTAAGTTTTCAAAAAAATTAATTTATTTAAAGAAAAAAAAAAACTTCCATTATTTTTCTAAGTTAATTTCAAAAGAAAATTAATACAAGGCATAAGTGACAACTAATAGAATCCAAATGTGAACTTAAGCACAGTGGGGTTCTATTAGGGTGTTACAATACATACCAAGCTGGAGTTCTCCTTTTGTTCCTTGAAACTTTGACACCTTCAACATAGTAAGTATCCGAGTTGATGGGATATTTATAAGTAGGTGCAAAATAGATCTTCCCCTCTTTCCAACCCTTGAACACTCGACCGGCTTCCCTTTCCATCTTAAGCTATGAAAATAATACACAATGCAAAATCAAAGTTATTAAAAGTCACAACAGAAATACAACTGAGGGTCTATTTGGATAATACTATTTATGAATTTTTTTTTACTTCATACAAATTAAATGTTATATTTTTAATTTTTTGTCCTATTTGTTTATACAACTTTTTATTTTTAAAAACTCATTTTTAATGTTTTATGAAAAGTTAAAATTTTTAGCTTCAGAATAAGCACTTTTAAAAACATTAGAAAACAAGACAACTATTACTACATATCTAAATACAAAATGCAGAATAACTGAATCGTAAGTTACATTTCAAAAATTCCTTTCATATAAAGGTTTAAATAAACTATTTATCCAAACAAATCATAAATGTAATAGTATAGACTCAAGTAAATATATGCACCTCTTAATAAATGTTCAGAATATTATCAGCAGCGAATCAAACTGTTAGTGGGCTTCCCTCCTAAGTGGCCCAACAACTAATTAAGAAAAATAAAAAAGAAACAAATAAATAATAAAAAAAAAAAGCAAGACACGCTACTGTGCGTGTGAAAAAGAAAAGAAGAAACCGTGGAGCGCTGCTGTGAAGAAAAAAGAAAAAGGAAAAGGGGCACTGCAGGGTTCATCATCAGACGGGTAAACGTGCTCTGTTTATCATGAAAATTTAGTATGTTATTCCTGATGTTGAGCTTGATAGTTTGATATAGCCTGTTAATTTTATTGCCTTCTCCGGTGGCTATTTTGAGATACCCACATTGTGGAGTTATATGGTTGTGTTCCGTCCATTGGGGTGAGTATTTTGTTGATTGTTGAGATTCCCTAGTGCTACTAGGAAGACTGATTGTATTCCCATTAATCATAGTGGAAGTATTTTGCTGGACTAGGTCCCGTGGGTTTTTTGTCCCTCTAATTGGGGGTTTTCCCACGTTAAAAATTACGGTGTCTCTTATTTTATTTTTCTGCCAAATTATTATACTGCCTAGAAGATTTTTGGTACTACCTATTTAACTGCACAGGTGTAGGGAAATATTTGTTGCTTCCGCTGTTGATAACAGGTTCATTCCTAAGATTTCCCCAACAAAGTGGTATCTAGAGCTTTGGTTATTTTTTTATCTGTGCAGTTTAAATGGAGGAACATCAGGGGCCAAATATGATCAAGTTGAATTCCAAAAATTACTCAGTTTGGAAGACTCTCATGGAAGACATGCTATACAGTAAGGATTTATATGATCCTGTTGAGGGTGATAAATATAGGCCTGCTAATAAATCTGATGCTGAATGGAATAGAATGAATAGGAAAGCTGTTGCTTTGATTAGGCAGTGGTTGGATCTTAGTGTGTATCCACATGTTGACAAAGAAACTAATGCTCAAAGCATGTGGCAGAAATTGGCAGATTTATATGAGAGGAAGAATGTGCAAAATAAGGCATATTTGATTCGGAAGCTAGTAAATATGAAATATAAAGAAAGTGATTCAATGCCAGAGCATTTGAGTAGCTTCCAAGAGATTGTTAATCAGTTGACAACCAATGAGATTACATTGTCTGATGAGTTGCAAGCATTGTTGCTGTTGAGTTCTTTGCCTGACAGTTGGGAAGTCCTGGTTGTGACATTGACAAACTTAGCTCCAAATGGGAAGTTGACGTTGTCAATGGTTAAAGAAAGTATGTTGAATGAAGAGGCCAGAAGAAGAGAGTGGGGCTTGATTAGTGCCTCCACCCAGTCAGAAGCACTTGTTGTAGAGTCACGGGGGAGAAGTCAAAATAGAAAATCTCATAATACTGACAGGTCAGAGAACCATAGCAAGTCAAGGGGTAAGTCCAAGACAAGAAAGGATTTTAATTGCTATCATTGTGGCAAGCCGGGACACATCAAAAAGCATTGCAGGTACTTGAAAAGAGAGAAATCCAGAGAAAGAGATGAAGACAAAAATAGTAACAATGATAACGACACTGCTGCTGTTGCATATGATGATGTTCTTGTTCTACATCATGAGAACTTCATAAATCTTGCATGTGATGATTCTAGTTGGATCATGGATTATGGTGCCTCATGTCATGTTACTCCTAGGCATGAGTTTTTCTCTACTTATACTGCTGGTGACTTTGGCAGAATAAGACTAGGAAACGAAGGGATATGCAAGATTGTTGGTATGGGAGATGTGTGGCTTGAAACTAGCATGGGATGCAGATTACAGTTGAAGAATGTTAGGCATGCGCCTGATATGCGTCTGAGCTTGATGTCGATCAAAGCATTGGACGGAGAAGGTTACTGCACTACCTTTGGTGGTGGACAATTCAAAATCACCAAAGGGTCGCTAGTTGTTGCAAGAGAAGATAGTAGTTTCACTGCTCTCTACCAGTTTCCCGGAAAGTTGTGCAAAGAGGAGGTGAATGTTATTGATGATTCCTCTTCAGACTTATGGCATATGCGTCTTGGCCACTTGAGTGAAAAAGGACTTGGTGTTCTAGCCAAGAATCAGTGTCTTCCAATAAAAGGTACGTCTTTAAAGACTTGCACTCATTGTTTTGTTGGAAAGCATGCTAGAGTAGCTTTTCATTATTCAGGACCTCATAGGAGACCAGATGTGCTAGATTTAGTTCACACTGATGTTTGCACTATGGACACAAAAACACTAGGTGGTGCATCATATTTTGTGACTTTTATTGATGACCATTCTCGGAAAGTGTGGGCTTTTGTGTTGAAATCTAAAGACCAGGTGCTCGGAGTTTTCAAAAGCTTCCATGCAAGTGTTGAAAGAGAAAAGGGAATGAAATTGAAATGTGTCCGAGCAGATAATGGTGGTGAGTACAGGGGTCCATTTGAAGACTATTGCAGAGAACATGGGATCAGGCTTGAGAAAACAGTTCCCAAGACTCCTCAGCATAATGGAGTTGCAGAGAGAATGAACCGTACAATCAATGACAGAATCAGGTGTATGCTCTCTCATGCAAAGTTGCCCAAATCCTTTTGGGGTGAAGCAATGAGAACTGCAGTGGATTTGATCAACCTTTCTCCTTCAGCTCCTCTAGATGGTGATGTTCCACAAAGAGTATGGACAGGGAAATATGTCTCATATAGTCACTTGAGAGTGTTTGGCTGCAGGGCTTTTGCTCATGTTCCAAGAGATGAGAGGTCCAAGCTTGATGGGAAGTCCAAGCAGTGTATCTTCATTGGTTATAGTCATGAAGACTTTAGTTACAGGTTGTGGGATCCAGTGAGTAAGAGAATAATCAGAAGCCGAGATGTGATTTTTCTTGAAGACCAAACCATTGAAGATTTTGAAAAGTCAGATAAGCCGATTATGCATTTACTAGAAGTGACAGTCATGTTGAGCAAGAGTTTCCTCCTATTACTCCTATTGATGGGGGAGATACAGAGGTTGATAATGGGAATACTAGTGATGTGCCTGCACCTACTCTTGAGGTGCCAGTTGAGCAAGTTCCACTAGAACCACCAGTTGAGCCACAACTGAGAAGATCTACAAGACCGCATCAGCCTTCTAAGAAATATCCTTCAGATGAGTATGTGACACTCTCTGATAGTGGGGAGCCAGAGAGCTATCAAGAGGCTATTTCTGATGAGCACAAAGACAAGTGGTTGAAGGCCATGCAAGAGGAAATGAATTCCTTGTATGAGAATCACACCTTTGAGTTGATGAAGTTGCCAAAGGGTAGAAAAGCACTCAAAAATAAATGGGTGTTCAAGTTGAAAGTTGAAGATAATGTCTCACAGCCAAGGTACAAAGCAAGGTTGGTTGTGAAAGGTTTTGAGCAGAAGAAAGGAATTGATTTTGAAGAGATTTTCTCACCAGTGGTGAAGATGTCCTCTATTCGAGTTGTGCTTGGATTAGCAGCAAACTTGAATTTAGAGGTTGAGCAGCTTGATGTGAAGACTGCATTCCTTCATGGTGACTTGGAGGAAGAAATTTATATGGAACAGCCAGAGGGTTTCAAGGTTAAAGGAAAGGAGCAGCTTGTGTGCAAATTGAAAAAGAGTTTGTATGGCCTCAAGCAAGCACCAAGGCAATGGTACAAGAAATTTGATTCTTTCATGGCAGATCATGGGTATAGTAAGACTACTTCGGACCATTGCATATTTGTTAAGAAATTCTCTGATGGTGATTTCATAATTCTCTTGCTTTTTGTGGATGACATGTTGATTGTTGGTCATGACAAGCAGAAGATTCAGAGTCTTAAGAGTGACTTGAGCAAGTCCTTTGCTATGAAGGACTTAGGTTCTGCAAAGCAAATCCTTGGCATGAGGATCACTCGTGATAGGAAGAATGGTAACTTGTGGTTATCTCAGCAGAAGTACATTGAGAAGGTGTTGGAGAGATTTAGCATGAGTAATTCAAAGCCTGTTGGTACTCCACTTGCTGGTCATTTCAAGTTGAGTTCACAACAATGTCCTACAAGTGAGAAAGAAAAAGAAGAGATGAAAAAGGTTCCATATGCGTCTGCAGTTGGCAGTTTAATGTACGCTATGGTATGTACTAGGCCAGATATTGCTCATGCTGTTGGTGTTGTTAGCTGGTTTCTCTCTAATCCTGGTAAGGATCATTGGCAAGCTGTAAAGTGGATTTTCAGGTATCTTCGGGGCACTTCCAAAGTTTGTTTTTGCTTTGGTAGTGGTCAGCCTGTGTTGGATGGTTACACAGATTCGGATATGGCTGGTGATCTTGATTCAAGGAAGTCTACTTCCGGGTACTTGATGACTTTTGCAGGGGGAGCCGTGTCATGGCAGTCCAGACTTCAGAAATGTGTTGCTTTGTCTTCCACTGAGGCCGAATATATTGCTGTCACTGAAGCTTCAAAAGAACTCTTGTGGATGCAGAAATTTCTACAAGAGTTGGGCCTTGATCAAGAGAAGTTTGTGTTATTTTGTGATAGCCAGAGTGCTATCCATCTCAGCAAGAACCCGACATTTCATTCCAGGTCGAAGCACATAGAGGTGCGGTATCATTGGATACGTGAAGCACTGGAGATGAAGTTGCTTTCACTGGAAAAGATCCATACTGATGACAATGGTTCAGATATGATGACTAAAGCTTTGCCGATGGCAAAGTTTGTTTCTTGCAGAGAGAAAGCAGGCTGAGTGGAGCAGCGTATTCCCACTTGAGTCGGGAAGGGGGAGATTTGTTAGTGGGCTTCCCTCCTAAGTGGCCCAACAACTAATTAAGAAAAAACAAAAAGAAACAAAAAAAAAAAAAAAGCAAGACACGCTACTGTGCGTGTGAAAAAGAAAAGAAGAAACCGTGGAGCGCCGCTGTGAAGAAAAAAGAAAAAGGAAAAGGGGCACTGCAGGGTTCATCATCAGACGGGTAAACGTGCTCTGTTTATCACGAAAATTTAGTATGTTATTCCTGATGTTGAGCTTGATAGTTTGATATAGCCTGTTAATTTTATTGCCTTCTCCGGTGGCTATTTTGAGATACCCACATTGTGGAGTTATATGGTTGTGTTCCGTCCATTGGGGTGAGTATTTTGTTGATTGTTGAGATTCCCTAGTGCTACTAGGAAGACTGATTGTATTCCCATTAATCATAGTGGAAGTATTTTGCTGGACTAGGTCCCGTGGGTTTTTTGTCCCTCTAATTGGGGGTTTTCCCACGTTAAAAATTACGGTGTCTCTTATTTTATTTTTCTGCCAAATTATTATACTGCCTAGAAGATTTTTGGTACTACCTATTTAACTGCACAGGTGTGGGGAAATATTTGTTACTTCCGCTGTTGATAACAGGTTCATTCCTAAGATTTCCCCAACATAAACCACTTGGAATTGTGGTGGATTGCTCATCCGATTTCATTCATCGTACACATATATGCATATATTTCCATCCATCACCTCACAGCACGATCACAAGACTACCACTAGGACAACCACCGTGAGTTTCGCCCTTCGTGCACAACACCGTGACAGCATCAACCATAAGTCACGTGCCACCTCTACCCACCTTTCTACCCTCACCGCCCAACCACTGTCGGAGCATATGTCGGTCCAACAATCAAGGAGAGCTTGACAACAAGGGCGGCGGATCTAATGAGGTGGCGGAAGCAAGAATCTTTGTAGTCGTGCAGATAGTCAGAGAAATAGTTGGGTTAGTGGCAGAATTGTGGTGGTGGTGGTGGATTTTTTTTCTTGGAAGAAGATTGGAGTGATGGTGCATGGGTGGTCTTCAAAGGAGAGGTTATAACATGTATTGAGTGTGTGATGCTCCCTACTTTTGTAGGGAGCATAGAAGGAAACTAGGACACTTAACAACAATGGCATGAACGGACTTTGCAAATCATGCAATGGCAGTATGTGTGATATTCAAATCAACATAGGATTCTTAAGCAAAGGAAACTACCTGATCCTTGTCAAAAAGTGCAAGCCAGTCTTTCTTTTCCACAAGCCTTTTTGCATCATCATAGCTCAAAGAAATTCTGTAATTCAAGTCCCCAAACCATATGATTCGACTGGAGACAAAATTTCTTATCAAATCATAATTTTGGCACAATAGATATGCAAAATTACTGAAATTTATAAGTAATTGAAAAATCTTGCTTTATAACCAAATGATGCTCACTCGTGATTTAGAATCTTGTCAGGCATCCGGCTATATGATGTCTTACAAATCCTTGGGAACTGAGTGTTCTTTAGTATCTCTATTACATCCAGATTTCTACGAAGCTCATCACCCTCTTTCTCTCCAGATGCCAAATGACTGCAAATAAAGCAAATACTTGTCTGACAAAATGACATGCTCACAGATATACACCCCTGCAACCACAGAACAACATGGTGATGTAGATAGTAACTTTACTTCCATCTCTAAAAGGAAAAAAAAAAAAAACCCCTACAAAAATCACATTCAGGACGACCTTGTTTCCGAGGCAACCCATGATCCCACGACTAGTGCAACATATTCTCAAATGGCCTACATACTGAACAAGCTCCTTTCTCATCCAGACACACACAAAAATTCCAACCATCTGCTTACTAGCAACAAGACTGTATTTCATCTTATTAGTAGCCAAATCAACAGAAATTTGAAAGTTGTCATCCTCCTCTTCAGTGGAAGAATCATCTAGCATTAAATTTGATTCTTGACAGCGAAAACAGAAATCCTTAGCTGCCTTCCTTCCCATTTCAAGAACACAGTTACAACTTTTTAGTTTCTTTCCATTTATTTTCCTGAAAGTCTTCTTAATCTTCTTTAAAGAAGGCTTTTGGAAAAACAATGAACCACCAAACGATGCAGTCGGTTTTAGTCCTTTAGAAGTCAAATCTAAAGGTCCATTGATTGATTGATTGATTAGAGCAAGCCATTTTGCAGTAGGTTCATTATCCTCTAGTACCAGCACATTTCCTGCATTTAAAGGGACAATCTCCTGAAAGCTAAAAAGCAGAAAGAAAGTTTATAAGGAAAAAAAAATTAGAATTTAATCTTGATACATTGTCACTCTAAAAGAATTTTACATCATCATCCAATTATGTACTTTTACTTGCAAGACTTTTGATAACCACTATTTTTTGATATAGCAACACATGATTGGATGATAGTGTAAAACTCTTTGACTACAAAAGTTCATCAAAATTAATATAAAAAAGAGTAAACCACCAAGTTAGTCCCTGACAATTTCGGCATCAGACAAGTTGCTCCTTGACAACTAGAAAGTGTCAACTCAGTCCCTGACAATGTCAAAACTCGGACAGTCAGTGGTCCCTGAACAGAAAACTAGTGACAATTTCAAATTCGGACATATTAGTCCCTAACGACTAGTGACAATTTCATTACTGGACATATTGGTCCCTAATGTCATTTAAAATCCTCTTTCTTCCTTCATCCACTTCATCCTCACCACCACCACGACCACCACTCTCTTCCCTATGAAATCCCCACCCCCCCTCGGCCTCCTACTACCACCAAAAATGCCTTATCCGCCACCACCTCCAAAATCCCAACCCCATTTCTCATAATCCCCAAACTTGAACCGTTAAAGGAATGTCCCACCACCACCCCAACACCACCACCAACTATTCACGGCCATCACCGGTGGTAGCCGCCATAGCCCCTGTCCTCTGTCATGCTTCTTTCATCATTATTTTGGCTTGGTTTTTTTTTTCTTTGGTTAGATTGGCTATGGGCATTGGTTCATGGTGGATGATGGTGGTGGCTATGGGGGATGATGGTGGCTGTGATCCTTAACGTCATTTAAAATCCTCTTTCTTCCTTCAACCTCTTCATCCTCACTAGCACCACCACCACTCTCTTCCCCCTGAAATCCCCATCCCCCCGCCCCCCACTACCACCAAAAATGCCTTATCCGCCACCACCTCCAAAATCCCAACCCCATTTCTCATAATCCCCAAACTTGAACCCTTGAAGGAATGTCCCACTACCACCACCACCACCACCACCACCACCACCCCAACACCACCACTAACTGCCATCAACAGTGGTAGCCGCCATAGCCCCTATCCTCTGCCATGCTTCTTTCATCATTATTTTTGCCTGGTTTTTTGTTTCCTTTGGTTGGATTGGCTGTTAGCTTTGGTTCATGGTGGATGATGGTGGTGGTTGTGTGGGATGATGGTGGCTGTGATGATGGTGATTGTGGTTGTGAGTTTTTCGCTTGTTGACAGGAAAAATATAGTGCTATGGATGGTGGTGGTGGTGAAGAGAATGAATGAAGGAAAGGGATGGGGAATGAAGGAGGATAGGGACTAATATGTCCGAGTTTGAAATTGTCACTAGTTTTCTGTCTAGGAACCACTGAGTGTCTAAGTTTTGACATTGTCAGGAACTGAGTTGACACTTTCTAGTTGTCAAGGACTAATTCAACTGACACCAAAATTGTCTGGGACTAACTTGGAGGTTTACTCTATAAAAAATTAAAGCAGTAATCCCCAATTTTAGTCTTTTCCTCTCATAACAAAGCACTGCTAGTTATTAAAAGTTCTTCTATAGTTCAAGCAGAGAACACATGTATTAGTGTATCAGATACTGCAAATATTTCAGTAGTTTGTTTTAGTATAACTAGCAAGAAAGCTCACTGTCTTGAACATCAAAAATGATAAATGGCCTTTCAATTGACCAAGTGATGTACGGGAGGGTAGTTAGTTAACTCCCTTAAAAGCATATCATTGATTCAAAACTTATTCCTGGATCAAGAGAGCATACCCCAAAACATAGATGTCCGGTTCATTTTGGACCTGAAGAAAATCACTCAGATCAAGGTTCCCATTGGGAGATTGCCCTCCTACATTCCAGGTTGCTGCAAAAACTCTATTGAAACAGTCAAATGACTATGATGTAAAACTGATATTAAATATTGTATTAATAACAGGAAGCTATATAAAATTGAATAATAATAATCCCCATACAAATACCTGAAGTTTTGAATTGCTTCACCAGAAGACATAGAATGTTGTGGGCCTCGGTTTACAATTGATGAATCAGAAATTGCTTCTGCAAGTGATTCAAGGTATTATCAATATACTAGACAAGGAATATTAGAGACTAGTCAAAGTGATCGTGCAAAGGGAACTTTGTTTCAGAATGAGTTTGCTGCTGAAACATGTATAGCTCCAAAGCCCCCTTTACTTAGCATGCTGCTTCCGTAATAAGGGAACATAAATACAGTAAAAGTGGAAGGATAGAGTGTAGATGATGGAGAACAGGTAAAAGATTGGATGAGTGATGTGTAGTTCCTTCCTGCACACTAGCTTAAACTCTAAACTTGAATATATTCTAAGGCACTAGATGCTACAGTCTTAGATATCCACCCAGCCATATAGCATCATCAATCTAATTTTTTTAGAAGATAATTAAAATGATAATTCTCCCAACCACTAGTTAATGCGGGGTAGTCATATCACCAAGCACGAAAGGTATATGCTTTTGTCAATCCCCACCCATTTTAACCATAAGGAGGAATTTTATGTGCCTAGTTAAAAGGAGATGTTGGGGTAAAACAGTAGTAAAAGAAAATTTGTCCACCCTTCATGCTTAATCTAGTACACAATCTAAAACCCGAGCCTGAATATATTCTCATATTTTACATTAAATAGACTTGGATGTTCCACCAAGCCAATGTGAAGTTTCTGTAATCAGTTAAGCCAGCTCATCTTGTAATCTTTACACTCCATAGTAGAGAGAGAAGTGAAAACGTTCCATTCACAGGGAAACAAAGAAAGAAGCAAACAAGATTCTCCTCAACAGGAAAGTTGTTATTGTAATAAATATTCTCTTCAACAGAGAAGTAGTGCTTGCACCTTCGCAGGAAAGCAAATTGAAGGGGAAATGGTATCTCCAAAATAGTAACAAAAAGAAATTAACAATGTCTACGTTGATCTCCAGTAATGCCACAATGAAAAAGGATTATTTGTGCTTTTTCTTATCTTTACATACATAGCCAAAATGTTATTTGCCGCTATTTAGTTGACTCGGAATGAGTTTCCATGGAACTCACCAATTGAATCAACAAGAACCCTCGCCGTTGGCCCTCCATTTCTCTCTTTCATGGTCAAAACTTTCCAAATAAATGACTGAAATCACATTCAGAACAACAATAAGAAAAAGAAAACCAACATTTAATCAAGTACGTGCCATAAAACATTACAGAACCAAAATACTGTCAATCCAACATACATGACTTGAAAGTTTCCGGAGTGCTAAGATATATATATATATATATTAAAAACAGTTTCCACAGTAACATCTCCAGAACAGTGAATCAGAAAAACAAAACCACACAATAGATCCAACAGAATTAAAATGAAGACAGAAAATAATAGATCTATGTAAAAGTGTAAAACGAGAAACCTGCTTTTTCCTCTGCTGACTGCTCTGTATCTTATCTGAAACTACTCGTTTATCCTCAAATTCGTTGTCCATCTAGATTCTCATTTAAAGGGGAGAGGGAGGAAAAAACTTGTATATTAGCGCATTTCCAAAATCCAAATATTAGTTTGAAAGGAATTAATACACGAAAGTCAAATGATTAATTTCCCAGTAGTTATTCACAAGAAAGCATCTCAAAGCGTTCACACGCAAAGTAAACAGAACAAATTCATATTACGTGAAAGACATGGTGTATGGCCCAAATTGTCAAACAAGGAATTTACAGATGCCAAAGCACTGTTGACACTCAAATAAAATATTGAGTGCAAAACAAATTAATTCCTCATCATGAATCCAACACTCCAAAACCACAGCAATATTTTACGCAAAATGACATTCATGAAGAAAGAAATCAGTCTAATGTAAAAAGCTCTGAAAATGGGTTGAAAGCCCAAATGTGATTCCTATAGAAGACAATTTCGTAGGGAATGGCCTTCCAGCATCAATTATAAGACAGAATACTTTCAGGGAAAGATCAGAAACTGCGAAAGCATAAAGAAAAAAAAAAAAAAAAAAGAAAGAAAGAAAGAAAGAAAAGAAAAAGAAACCTTTATGTCCTAGTTATTGAACTGAGAACTCTCTGCAGTTTCTCGTGTGCAACCAAAGGATCCAAAAGGAGTGAGAGACTTCAACTAATCCCTAAACAATTATTTAATGCTTCCCAAAACATAGAAGGTGAGACAGATGAAGGGGAGTTCCTTGCTTAAGAAATTGGAATGGGAAATTCACAAGAAAGAAAAGAGGAAACAGTCAAAAGGGAGAATAGAACGGGAATCTATTTCATGTGTCCCTTCTTCATTCACGTTTATTATTTTTTATTATTATTATGGCGTAGCAGAGGCTATGATTCGTCCGTTTGTTCTTTGTATTCTTCTGTGGAAACCAAAAATTGTTCTTTCTCAGAGCCAACAAAAAAATAAGGGTTCCTCCAGGGTCAATGCAGACAGAATTGTCTTTGGAGCTTGAACCTCCTGTCCTTTCTACTAGTTTGAATGTTAAGGGAGACTAGAAAAGTAGCTACTCTTTGTGTGATCCGGTCTAGAGAGAGCGAGAGAGTGTGTATGTGTGTGTAACAAACCCACGTGTGCTCCCGCCTGCATATAAGATCACGAATGGTTTGCCTTCTACGAAGTAAAATTGACGGTTTGTGCTTTGTTTCCGACGACTGTAGCACCAAAAGGTAGATTCTACCTTGGGCTATCGAATGCCCTTTGCCCATCTGCACAGATTTTTGGAAGGTATTTATTTACAGTAAAGAAATGAACTTTCTTTCAAATTAAACTAAAAAGAAAACTGACCTTCGATGTTAATATATTGTTCATACGGAAAAAGTCTTAGCTATTTTTAGAGTCAAACCTCATTTATTAATTGATAAATTAACTATTATTTTAAAAGTGTATGAAAATTGAAAGATAATAATGACCCATAAAATTTATGTGATAATTAATAAATGGATTAGTACAAATGTTTTCTCTTACTTTGACGCTCATAAGTATTTCTTTGTTTATACGCTGGTATTGACGCAACATGTTATTGTAAAATATAAGAGTTTAATTATATTCTTTTTATCCACGGATATAATGTAAAGTAATTCTATACTATTAACAAATAGAATTTTAAATGATAAATCATGATGGTGGGTGTGATAACTGGTAATTATACCTATAATTTGTCATTTTTATAAAATTTTATTGTTTGATAGTATAAAAAAATTTTAAACTATCAATAGAAATTAAAATCAAATTATAAACATTTGAAATATAAGTTTAAATTTTTAACAAAAAATATGAGTTTAATTTAAATATAGCTACAATGTAAAACTTTTTTGCACAATTATCCAATAAAATACTATCAAATCAACAAAACTCTTACTACCACCTCATTGTACCAGAAGTCATGTGTATAAGAGAATTTGATTAAATGTCAATATAAAAAAAAAGGAGTTATGCATTGCTGACTAGTGCATGAAAATTAATTCATTACAATATTTGAGTTTAATAATAACACGAGAATAACATAAAGTATTTATGGCAATAGGTATAATGTAAAAGATCTAATTTTCACCTAGTATTATTTAATTATATATTGTCAATAAAACTGACTTTTACACTCATTAAAGGTGTAATGAGTGGACACCTAATTTTGTTGGACTTATAAAATAGAAAATCCAAAAATTGGCATATTTTTATAGTTTGGGAAGAATACCCATTTTCTTTTTTAGCCCATTATTTTTACATTGCTTTTGAGTCAAAAACAAAAAAAAAAGGAAGAAAGAACAGAAAAAAAAAAGAGTTATCTTTTTTAGCTTTGAGAAAAATTAAAATGTACAAAAAAATTAATAAAAAAATGCTAGGCCATTATTCCTTTTTCCTTTAATCATTGCCCATTTCTTTAGCCTTTTTGGTAGGTTTATTTTGTGGAACTACATTTTGGATCATCTCTTGAGTTAGTCCATCTTGACTTAAGCCCATACTTTCAACTTTTTTCTTCTTTGTTAATTTAATTTCTTCTAAAAAATCCAAAAAAATAAAAATAAAAATGGAAATGGAGATTGACAACAATTGCACATTGTCAATTCTCAAGCCCCTTTCTCCTCAAATTGACCAATACATTAAGCTCCAATCCAAGCTGAAACCATGGACAAGTAAAGTGCTAAAATGGAACTACTTTGTGATAACTTGCTAGCAATGAAAGATGCAAAGCAGGATACCAAAAATATGAAAAGCTCGACATGAAGGAGGGGAAGGGCATTCAAATAAGGGGAGTAGTAGTAGCAAGGAGCATTCACAAAAAAAAAAAAAACTGAGTGCAAAAGAGAGAGGAGGATTGTGAGAGGAGAATAACAGCAATTGAGGGCAAATAAGCAGCAGCAAAATGGTAGACCACTCTCCAAGCTAAGAAAACAAACACAGAACAATCGAACCAAGCACAATGGTCATAATGAAACCATAACAACCTAATCTTCATCCCATAAAAAACATAAGCCAAATCATCATGTCATTCCCTTCCAACCCCAAAAACAAAACCCATAAATCAAACATAAATACAAAACTAAATTTAGAACCCCTAACCAACACACCTCTCAACCACAAATGCCAAACGTTCATAAACAAAAATAAACAAAAAAGAAAGGAAGAGAAAAAAAAAGGGAAGAAGCTCACGATTAATACCATATCAAGCTCTAACCACCATGACTACCACCACATCATTCGCTGCCATCCTCACCGCGACCTTCACTTCACACAACCATGGCACTTTGGGACACCTTTGCTCCACTGTGAATGTACACACGGAACCTTTATGGTTAACCCCAAGTGTCACGATCTTCACCATGACTTCCTCCTTCACTTACGTGCCTCAGCCTTTGCCGTTGCATGGTACGTACAACACTATTATGGGAATCCCAATTCCATTGTGAATTTGCCATGGTTTCTTTCTCTTTCGTCGCATGAAGTCGATACATGTAACACCCTAGAGTTATTTAGAAATTAATTGAAGCTTTATTAATAAGAATTTCACTATTTTGATAGACATAGTGATGGTGAGGATGAACAAATGGACGAGTACAAAAAAAAAAAAAAGCTCATGCGTGGGTGTGAATAGTAACTTATGAGCCCGTAGTGCAACAATAACCTTGGAATTAGGATTGGGAGATCTCCAGGACCAAGGGAATATAGGTTAACGCCTGGGATAGAGTATTGGCCCAAGTTTAATTTCGACTAATATTCTAATTTCTCAGGTACTGTGTTTCACTTGTTCGATAAAATTTTAATGTGTGATTTTTAACACCAAAAGATAGCTTAACCTTTAATATTGGATAATGGTTATCCTTTTAAACTAAGTGGAATGCCAAGATTTAATCTTGACTAATAAGATCAAATCATAGTCATCCACCTCATTATTTCTTTTTAAAAGAAAGAAATTCACACTTTAACTACATAATTACTAAGTCTATATTAAGATAAGATTAAATCACCAACCTTATCATTTCTTCCTCACAAAAACTTGACAAGAAGTGGAAACATAGCCTCCATTTGTGTTTTCTCCCAAACCTTAACTTCAAATGCCCAAAACCTTTGTTTATAATCACCTAAACCAAAAATCTTGTTTACCAAACTTCAACTACCCATCATAATCTACTAAACTAACCCATTAGAATTTGAATCCATCGCCATTTTTTACTTTGAGATTTCATAACCTACTGTCAAAGGATGGGTTCAGAGTTGATTTGAAGAACTAGTGGTGAAGGAAACCATTTCTAAAAGCTCCTTTAGAGTTAGAAGCCCTAAAGTTTCACAAGTAGGGTTTTTGTATTTCTGCTGTTTCAATTTGGTTTCTACAAGTTGTTCACTATTTAAACTTTATATTTTTTGTTCTATTGCATGTCATAGATATTGATGTGTTTACATTGGTAGAGTAGTTTAATGTTGTTAGAAAATCATTTTTATCAAAATAAGTTTCAAACTAGGCTGCTGGAATCTCTAGTTTTTCATAGGTAAAAGATGATTCACAAATTTTCTTCAGTATTTGTAGATATATTTTTGAGCAAAAAATTTTATATGATAAATTTAACATTTGAAGGTATTTCTGTGATTTTTCTTGAGTCATTTTGAAAACTTTTACTATTTTTGAAAAATAAAAAAAAGATACTGCTGTGGTTGTGGTCTGAATAGTAAATTCTGAAGCTATAAATTTGTCTAATTTTGTTACAATATCAAATAATTTAATTTTCCTTTGAAATTTTTATAGTGTGTTGTAAACATCTTGAAGTTTAACCATGAATTTTCATAGAATTTGTTAAGTTTATTTGATATGGTAATAAAATTAGGGATTCTAGTTGTTGCCTGAAATCTAGTGGTCATTGACCATAGAATTTATATATTTTTGTTAATATAGCTAGAGAGCTTATTTTGCCATGTTAATGGACACATTGAAGTGTCATCAAGAATTTTTATGGCCTTATTTTATGTAGATTGGTATGTGAACTAAATGTATTATTGGAATGTGAATTATGCCTAATGTGCTAGAATTGTACCAATGCCTTAAATTGATTATATAATGACATTTGGTTCAAGTGTGATGTAATGCATGCTATAGACTTTAAGATTGGTTTATGAGGAATGAATGAGAATCATTGGTGAATGAATGTCTATATGTGATTAATGCATGCATTTGGAAAAAGAAAAGTAAATAATGCATATATATGACAAAAGAAAATGTATGAACTTCTATTGTGCATGTTCTGACATATGGCCAAATAGAAACAAGACTTATGTTGAATGAAAAGGAAGACAAAAAAGGAACTTCCTTAGACATATTATGAGTCAGTAGATATATCGACTAGAAATAGATCTGTGTCAAATTCGAAAGAAGTAAAAATGAAGTATGATGATTATGTATATAAATAAGCTCAATCTTAATAAGCAGTTTATTACCAATATATGGTGTTATCTACTAGTATCAATTAGTATAAAACTAAGTCTTCCTTATGTTGATGAAAAGAAAGAAATATGAAAAATTGAGTTATGTGATCACAAGAGAAAATCCATGACTATTTGTTGTTCTTGCATATCGTTTTACGTAGAATTACCTATATGGATGAAGTTACTAGTTTTGATATATTTGTGTTTGAATGAATGCTCTATTGAGAATTATATTATATTCTCATCCCTTTGTTTGGATGTATTTTATATTGTATTCATATTCTGCAGATGTCATTGGTAATAGTTTTCATTGATTCCCCACAGTATGAGTGCCATTACAACCCCATCCTAGACTCATTGTTGTCATAGCTCACTCCCGAATAAAAGCATATGTGTTTTTCAATTGTTCCTTTACCATTTATGTTGATCTATAGTTCCCTTATTATGGTATGCCTCTACATATAGCACACCTAATCATGTTCATACCCATGCCTGCGCCACTAGTACCACCTTCAAGGGGGGCCCAATCACCGTCTTCATTATCTAACTCTAATTCCTCTACTAGCTCCAATGGCCCAACTGGAGGTTATGCCATCATTTTGATGGCTAATGCTTTCCATTAGAGGATTAGGAGATACTCAGGAACCCTACTACTTGTATATAGTTTTAGCCTGGTTTAGGATCTTGTGAACCTATAGATAGTTTTATTTGTTACTTTTAAGACCCCTCATGTGTATATGTTCTTTTTGTTGGGTCTTAGGATAAAGCAAGTTATACTAAGTACTGGATATATTTTGGATTTGGTTCCCAGGTAGTCTTGCTAGCAGTTTGACTTAACTTTGGGTGTGTTGTCTGTAACATCCTAATTTTTAACCCAATACTCCTAGAACATATTTAGGTTAACCATTAGTTTATTACTTTTTCATTTCATTCTTTATAAATCTTTCTTTAAAATACTTAGCGGAAAATACGGATAAATTTTTTCTTTGAAATATAAAAGCAAAGTGAGAGCCGCGTATAACTTAAGCAAGCGTTAAAGATATAGCATAACACAAATATAAAAGAAAGCACAAACATGAATATCAAGTAACTTCACAACAGTAGTCAATCATATACACATCGAAGGAAATATGTAACACCCTAATATTTAACTCAACATGCCTAGGACGCATTTAAGTTAATTATTAGTTATTACTCTCTTGTTCCAGTCTTTAACTTAAACCATTGAAAATACTTTAGCAAAAAATATGGTAAAATTTTTTTTTTTAAATACAAAACGTGAGCCGCGCATACTAACTAATTTGTATCAACCACCTTACCTATAAAAGTAAAAAGATAACATCGAGTCACAGATAAATATGAAATACCTCACTCAATTAATATAACGATACCATTATAAATAATAATCGTTCCTTACTGAATACCCAAAACTTACAGGAAACCAAGCAGCACATCACTGACATAGATCAAGACAAATACATTAGTCCACAAAAATTATCATGCAAATAAAAACTTAACAAACTAGCATAAGATCTTTCTCCCACGTTTCCTACTCGGAGTGTCTAGAATGGATTCTACGAGTCGGCTCATCACGAGAGGCAAGACGTCTCATAGGTAGAACATGAGCACCTCGACGTGGACGGGTGGCTCCTCTCACTGGTTGCGTGACAGTAGCTTCTCCATTGCTATCGTACTCCCGTTCCATACAGGCAGCAGGAGCAAATTCACCTGAATAGTGACCGGATAGTATATCCTCATATGGGTCCGACCACGAACCAGTAGAGTGAGGTGGTGACCTTGGTATATAGTCAGGGAAATCTCGAACCGCCGATACGAAAGGTCGAGAAAACTGTTGAGGACCCGGTTGTGCATGCTCGAAAGTAAGGTCATCCGAAAAAGGGGTGGTAGGAGAAAACCACATACTAGAAACAGGGTATGCAAAAGGACGATCCATGAACACATACAAATGAACGGCACAACGACCCATAAAATAGTATGATCGGTTAGCCGGGTCGAAATGTATTTCCCATGAGAGGGCATCAACATAAATCATGAACGTTGCCATCTACCTCTGAAGACGAGATGGAAAGAAATAAAGAGGGAGTGAGAATCTTATAAAAGAATCTCAGTAGGGCCTTCGCCTCCTAATATGTGTGTCATCATCATCGTCCCCAGGAACCTCGGGTTTCATTATGAAAAATATGGGCATATATAAGGTTTATTTATTAAGTTCCAAATACCATTAGCCGAGGCCCGTATCTTTTAACATGAGTCTTGATGTCATGTATGCATCATACTATTATCATGAATGCATGTCAATGCCATATACATTATAACATAAGAGTTCATATATAAATGCATCATGACATAAAGAACATAAATTCCTTTGATATAACTTTTCCTTAATATGTTTTTAGGTGACTTAAATTTCTCAATCTTTTTTCTTAGGGAAACCACCCTATAATTTCTCTCCTCTTGAGAGTTCTAGGTTATGAGCTCATACCTCACTAGTCGTCACTAGTATATACTTATCCTCTCGATAAGTTAATTCCTGACTCCCAGAGTGCGGGTTAGGGGGTTTAGGAACACCTTTCATAACCATTAATTCCTAGAGTCTAAAGGGTCCTTATTGAATCTCCTCTTATAACCTTTAATTCAGGGAGTCTAGAGGATCACCCCATTGGATCACCTCTCATAACCTCTAATTCGGGGAGTCTAGAGGATCATTTCCATATGTCTTATGTCACCTTTCATCTTAGTATGTTATTCATAGATGCAAGCACGAACATATAATCATCGCTTATCCTTTAATATATCATGCTTATAGAACTCTTGAATATGCATCTCAATTAATCAATCATACACATAGCATGCTACAATTCATCAAGTAATTGATCATATGAGTATGCATATATACATTTATATAAGCATGCTATTATCAAATATCTCATGAAAGTGAACATACTTAACAGGAAAGATGCCATATATTAATGATCGGCAATTACATAAAACAAGAATTAAGCATGCATAATCCTTAATTAGTAACAAAGCACAAATATCATAAGTCATATAAATTTCGACTAAAACACATGAATATGGCTTCTATAAGATATCAATTTATGCTAACCTCCTCAAGTTATCAATATTTACACTTAAGCCCAAAAGAGGGTCTAAACTGCAATTTCTCAAAGATTGCGGTCAAAACGTAATTTTTTCTTTTTAACATATTTCCTCAAACCAATGATCCTCAAAATTTCTCTATACTTTTAAGAGACCCATAACAACTAGAATTCATTTAAGTTCATCATAGAAACCATCTATGGTCATAGACTAAATTTTGCCACACTTTAGGGGTCAAAGTGCAAAATCACTCATTTTTCACCCTTAACAATTACCAAAACTTCTAAAACTTTTTCTAAACATCGTAAATGGTATTTTGATTACATGGATACATTTAACATCATTAATAACTCGAATTAAAGTCATTTGGCTGAAATTACATAATTGATAATTCAAAACACAACTTTCTGTATTTTGCAAAATGGCCCAAACTAACACTTGTAATTATTCTTTTATACATCTAAGATACCAAAAATAATTTTTACAATAATTATTAATGATTATTATGCCTATGAACAGTACCCTACAGTGATGAACAGTTCGAGACAGTAATGAATAGTACCAGAAAATTATTTTTTCTAAATTTTCCTAAAATTACAATTTTGATCTTTTCTAGATACTGTTTTTCCTTGTTACTTGATTTAAGACTTAGGAAACACTTAAAAATTAATTTTACCACTTAGTATGACCAAATATTAATACCAAATAGAGAGCAAATCATAAGATTTAATAATAAATCTTTTTGCTCATGAAAATGTTATTTTTACTATCTTTTAAGTTTCAAGACTTGTAAAACTTCTAAAGCACAACTTACTAAAATTCCAAAACACAAGATTTGAACTATAAAATGAAATAAAAGTTATCTTAACCTCACCATCATATCATGGCCGAAAATACATATCCATTAGCATAGCCCTGAAATAAAATTTTTATTTAAGTTCCAAGGACAATTTTTGAGCTTTAAGATCTTAGGTGATAACCAAAAGTAAACATGCTATGCAACCTCATTTTTTAATCTTTAACATTATAAGGTGATGACTTGAAAATATAAATATAATGTGCAAGGCTTGAATTATAAACATGAGATGCACATTCATTATTAAGTCTTTAAAATTTAGTGATGACTTGAAATAAATATGATATGCAAGACTTGAAAATTAAACATGATAATGCAAATCCATTTCTTTAATCTTCTAGATTTAAGGTGATGGCTTGAAAAATAAATATGATATGCAAGGCATTGAAACATAAACATGAGATGCAAGAGCTTGAAATTTAAACATGAGTGCAAGTCCATTTTATATCTTGCTCACTTAAAGCTCAAAAACTTCACAAGATTAAATTCTTGTCCCTAATAGATCTTAAACATTAGTAAGCATTAGAGTCCTTTATTACCAAGGTTCCAAGAACCTTATTTCTTAAATTTATTATCAAGCCATGGTCATCATAAAAATTCAAAGAATTAAAGAACAAGAACATAAGAAAGAATATGAAATAAAGTCCCTACCAAGTTGTTTCTTGTTTCTTAAAGAAAGCTTGATCTTCTATGATTAATCAAGAACCAAAAATATGATCCTAATGCTTGTGATATTTCGGCCAATAAGGTTGATGTTGAGGAAGGATTTTTCTTGTATTCTAATGCTTAGAAATGGAAAGTTTAAGTGCTTAGGAGTTGGTTTATGGTGGATATGTGTTTGTTTGAGCTTGAGAACTTGGATGAATGTCAAGAATAGAGTCTCTTGGAGATGGTGGAGGATGAAGAAGAGAACTTTGAGTTTAGAGAGAGAATAGAAGATTTTTGGCCAATTTTTGTGAGCAAGACTACAACAAAAAATGCAAGTAGTAAGAATAAGTGTTTGTGTGTGCATTAGGCTTTAGAAAAACACATATATATAGGAGTTTTGGAGCTGCAAAACCGTGGCCTTATGACTGTAATGGAGGCAGAATTTTTGAGCAATAATGTGCAAGACAACTCCAACAAAGCATATGGTAAGGTAATGATGTGTTTGTGTGTGCATTATTCCATGAAATAAAATAAAATGTGGCCATGAGGATGGCATGGAGCCGTGGCCTTTGTTGAGAATAATGGGGGACAAGTTTATTTATTTTCTAAGTGGTAGGACACATAGGATAGTATAGTTAATTAGGTGGTAGGTTTAGGAATTTGTAAATTTGAATAAATGGTAAAAATAAAATGTATAAGATTCAACAAGACAAGGTTAAAGAGTAATCTTACTCTAGAGATGGAGTTAATCTCAATTGAGTAAAAGATTAATTAGTAACTTAAGTTCTAACCTCAAGTCAAAGAAAGAAAATGCCTTATATTTACCTTAATCTTAACATTATTGATTTTATGAGTTCTAGTAATCAAGAAAAGAAATTAACTTCCCTAAAAATTTCTTAAACTCTAATTATCCTAGGTAATTATTTTTTAACCTCAAGTAATTATTTTTAACCTTAGGTAATTAATTTTTAACTCAAGGTTAATTTTGAGTTCACTTAGAGCTTTAACATTTCCTTAATTAAATAAGTGAACTTATTTAGCACAACTAGGGGTAAAAAGGTAATTTCACATAAAAGCTATCTAGAATTACCTGAACATTTCTAGATATCAAGTCATACTTGAAATAAACATTTTTGAACTTCTCGGTGATAACTGCGTTCAAGGATTGCTTAATTTCACACTAAATTACCGCATGGGTAATTCGGTAATTTTACGTACAGTAAAAATCGGGAATTGAGATCTTTACCATGATATCATCATAACACAAATAATCCCCTTCAAATATAAAATTAACCCCTTGAGGATAATCGGGATTGGTTATCTTTGATTTTCGGGGCAAAATAACCTCAAGGGCAATTTGGTCATTTGCGCACAGAAAAATCGGGATTTATGATTTTCGCACAGCTTGCTATTCAAGCCTCATATAATGTTGTCCTAATGTTAAAATTCCTTATTAAGGATTGCTCGACCTCAATTCTCATGCAAAATTTACCTAGGGGCATTTTGGTAATTTTACATAACAGTAAAAAAATTTGGGATGTTACAAAATACTTCATTAATATCATAATATGCCCACCTAAAGGTAGGGCTTAGTTTAGTACAACAGAAGGTAAATACATAAAGAAGGCAAATACAACTGAAATAGGAAAGTACAAGGAAAGCATAAGAAATGGCACCCATACCCTAGTGCACCTAAGGTGGATAACCTCATAACAAAAGAAGGTTTATCCTAAACTACACGTGGTGTGTGTTCACTAGTCCTCCCCAAAGACCTCTATTGCTGCGACCCGGGATAAGGAGGGATGAAACCAATCCACTGACGAAGCTCGCCCGGAGGGGGCACTTGCTGCGACTGAGCATATGCTCCACGATGGGGGCGCATCTCGTCTATCCTAGCCAGCCTCGGCTGCGTCACAGTCTCCTCGCTCCCCTCTTGCACAAATCGAGGAGTGGGGGTAGAACTCTCGCTATACATGTGGGTAGGTGGATCCTCCAAGGGGTCGTCCTCTGAATGTTGAGAACGGGGCACGTAGTCCGAGTGGTCGCGGATGGCCAAACCTGCCGTGTACGTCCGAAGAATCCTCTTGTTATGTGTCCGAGCGCGCTCGAAAACCATGTCGTCGCCGTAGGGAGACGTCAGGGAGAAGCGGTAGCTATGTACAGGGTGTGTAAAGGGGAGTCCTATAAACATGAAGACTCTCAACGTGCAGCGCCCTTCAAAATGATATGACTGGTGCTCCGGGTCAAAGTGGACCTCCCACGTGGGGGTATCGATGAACAAGATGAACATCGCCATCGTGATCTGAAGATGTGACAGGAAAGAAAGAGAGGAAGAAAAAGGGAGTAAGAATCTTACTAAAGAATCTCAGTAGAGTATCTCCTATCTAAGGTGACATCGTCAACATCCTCAGGAACCTTGGGTTTATTATAAAAGGTGAGCATGCATATAAAGTTCATTATTAGGTTCATAAACATAGTTATCCAAGGTTCATTCCTTTTAGAATGAATCTTAATGTTATGAATGCAACATAGTAAAGCATGAATGTATGATAATACTTTGTGCAAGAAGTCAATCAAACATAACATCAAGAAATATATAAGTGGCGTAAAGTGGCATTACATCTTTCAAGTAAAACTTTCCTTTTTTCTCAAATTTGTGACTTAAGAACTTCATATTCTAGCATCATGGGGCCACCCTAAAACATCATCTAGGCTATGAGCTCATATCTTAACTAGTCGTCACTAGCTCTTACTTATCCTATGATAAGCATAAACATAAAATGCCGACTTCTAGAGTACGGGTTACGGGGCTTAAGGATCACCTATCATAACCTTTAATTTGGGGAGTCCATAGGAATATTTCCTTCTTTGACATGCTCTACTTGCATCGAGTGCACAACGAGTTGTCCGCTTTGGCAGGCTACATCCACCATACCCTCACGGTTTTGCCTCCTCCCAATCGGAGCGGGAGAAATGCCTCTCAGTGTTTCGTCACATTAAAACTCATTTCCTGGGGGTGCTCGGCCGAACCAGTGTCACCAAGGACTTGTTTCATATGGTTTTCAAAAACATTCTCAAGTTCTTAATTTGACAGAAATTTGGCAGCATAACAGCTGTAAATCGAATTTCTTTCAAATTTCGCTTTATGCCACGATAACATATAATGCATATACATTTCTCATTCAACTTCTATAACCATGATAAACTTAAAATCACATAAAAATACTCATCATAGCACATACATCATCACAACATACTTGAATCAATCAACTTATTTCATCAAAGATCCTATGGTGCCTTATGTTTTGACCCTTATGGTCTTAAACTTGAAATCTAAGTTCTCTAGTATCTGATTCTAACCTCTTATGTACCTATAGGTCCACAACTAATTATTCTCACTAACTATCATGATCATAACCTATTCTAAACATCATTAGTGCAGAACCTATATTTTTACAATCACAGGTACCTAGGAGTCACAACTTTGACCCTTTCTAAGTTTGGTTTTCTCCTAAAGTACCAAGATCAATTCCTAAACCAATTATGAGGGATTCCTACATATTTACACTAATTATAAACCATTATTACTAATGTTAACCATGCTGAAACAGAATCCATAAAATCTTATTTTCTAAGGGTTCTAGAAGTCTCATTTTAATTCTTTTCTAGTTACTAACTTATCTTACCTATCTCAAATTAATTCTAACATCAAATATACATGAAACCACTCACTCTAACATAATAAAATCATCATCATACAGTGAGCCAAATAAGTAGGACCGTGAACATCATCATCATATCATGCATAGAATCACATAAAATTTCATCTCAAGTGCACAAAATTACTAGTTTCTCTTGGAACCTTTCTAGAACCTCAAAACTATTTTAGAAGCTATTTTATTTCATTAAGATCATAAAAATATGAACAAGGGTAGTAGCTAATTTATTTTGCTCCTAGATGAGATTTAGAACATAAAAACATCTTTATATCATATGCTAAGTTCATCCAAACTTAAGAAAATTCTTAAATCATAGCTTGTTGATCCTTGTGACTAGATGAAACTCATGCTAGGCCCATCCTCATCACATGGCCGAATTCATTGTCATAAAACATTTCCATTTCCAAACTTGAGATAACAAAGGACAAGTCTTTGAGCTCTAATGTCTTTAAGTGATAACAAAAATATAAACATGCTATGCACTTTGTTTTATCTTCATTAGGAAAGTAAAGTAAGGGCTTAAAATAAATATGAGATGCAACTCATTTTTATCTTTAAAATTAAGTGATGACTTGAAAAGTAAACATGGAATGCAAAGCTTGAAATTAAACATAATAATGCAAGTTCATTTCTTTATTCTTGAGAGCTTAGTGATGACATAGAAAAGTAAATATGCTATGCAAGACTTAAATTTAAACATGAATGTTATTCCATTTTTATATATCATTAGAGCTCATACAAGACCTTAAAGAATCAACATCTCAATCGCAAACTCAATATCACCAAGATAAAGTAAGCTCTAGAGTCCTAAAACCAAGGTTTCAAAGAAACCTCATGATTCTTTGAACATCATCATCAAGCTCAAGGAAATGAATTCAAAACAAAACTTCAAAGGAAAAGGAAAGAAAGGAACGAAAACTATAAAGCAAAGGAAAATACACCATATTCTTTATTATGTACCCAAAACTCTCACATGTTGGCCAACTTTAAGGTTAACAAAGGTAAGCTTTGGGATTTTTGAAATCCTTGTGATTATTTTCTTAAGATGAAATCATTAGTGAGCTAAGTAACATAAGTAAAAGTTGAAGAAAGGAAAACTCAAGCTTTAGAGGCCTACTTAAGATGAACACAAGGTTATCATCTAGAGACACTCATTATCAAGCTATCATGAGGAGTAAACAAGACCTTGAAGGCCGAAATCAAAAAGAAAAAAGCAAAGGAAAACTGAAAAGAAACATCAAGTAAAGCTCATAGAAACAACATTTTCTTTCAAGAACAAAACATATTTGAGCAAAAGAAAGATTTTAGAATAACTCCCCACTAAGTATGAAGATGAAAAGCTTGGTCTTTGAAATGAGAATGAGAAGGAAAGCTCCTCTCGAGATGGTGATGATGAGCCTTGGTGAGGAAAAAGGAAAGGAATGTGTTTTTGTGTAAGCTTGTGTTTAAGGGTGAGAGCTTTGGTACTTGGATGATGATTCAAAGTGGTGGGGTGGTGTTTTGAGGTTGTGATATGCTGGCTAAAGGTGAAGGATAAGGAAGATGAAGAAGAAGAAGAAAGCTCTTTGAAACTTTTGAGAGAAAAGAAAGAACTTTGCAAGAATGCTTGAAACTTAAACTTGACAAATGATCCAAAGGTTTTTTCAAGCTCCTTAGCATATGTATTACTAGAAAAACAAAACAATGAAGGATGAATAGAGTAGGAGGTAGCTGTATGGTTTCATGGAGGGAGGGAGAGAAAATATCTCTTTGTTGTGGTCATTCAAAACATGGTTGAAAGTATGGTGAGTATGGGTTCAAGCATGGTGCAAGTATGGTGCAAGACATGGCCATGGAGTGTGAAACAAATTCAACATGTGGGAAATGAAGAGGATGTGGCCGGCGGCCTTGAGGAGTGAGGGGGGAGAAGTTTCTTTGATTAAATCAAGGTTTAGTGATGTGTTTAGGTGTGTATTAGATTAGGTTTAAGATTAGAAATTGCTAAGTAAGTGTTTAGGTAACTAAGAAAGTAATGAAGGATCTCAAGACATGATTAGGGAGTGCTTATACATTATTAGAGGGATTTAAATTCATTTTTATGCATAAACAAATGTAGAGACAATTCCTTAATTTAAGGAATTGGAGAGAGAAAACACTATTCAAGATTCTATAGTCTCATGGGTTGACTAATGGGTTTAAGAGGAGAAGGAAAAACAACAGTTTGGGCTCCACAGTCTAATAATACACGGTTGGCATGAAGCCAATCCATGCCTAGAATGATACCTATGTCTTTAAGGGGTAAGCAAATCAAATCTATGATAAAAGATCTATTTTCTACAACAAGATGACAGTTCAACAACATTTGCAAGTATTAACTGGGCGATTTGCGGGGGTAGAAACAATGAGATCAAAGGGAAGCTTAGAGACTTGCAAGTTTAAAGACTTGACACTAGCATATAAGATAAAGGAATGCGTAGCACCATAATCAAAAAGTACAGTTAAGGTTCTACCGTTAAGCTAGCACTTACCTTGAATGAGATCGTTGGACGTTCGTGCATCTTCCGCGTTGAGGGTGAAGACCCGTCCTTGGTGTTGAGGTCGAGGGTTCTGATTTTATGGCCCTCCGTTGGTGCAGTTGTTGGCGTAGTGGTCGGGCTTGCCACACTTGAAGCAGACTCTTTGCCCTATAAGGCAGGGGCGGTTCCCATGATTCTTCCCACACTGGGGACAGACATCAGCAGATGTTGCTCCAGGGTAAGCAGTAGGGGTTCCTTGTGGTGCCTTGTTCTTGGCCCCATTAAATCCTCCGTTTTGGTTTTGGGGTCCACCCGGCCCACGGGGTTGGTTGTTGTTGAAGTTCCTCGGGCCTTGATGTTGGAATGGTGGCCTTTGGTGTTGTTTGGATTGTTGGTACACGGGTGCTCTAGGTTGTTGTTGTTGTTGTTGTGGTCGGAACTAGTTGGTCTGATAGGGATGGTAGTGATTCCTAGATGGGTACTGTGGTTTGAACCTCGAGGCTTGAGGTCCCAGCCCCTTAGCTCATTCCGCTCTCGTGGCTTGCATCTTTTATTGTCCTTCTTCAAGAATCCGACACTTATTGACCAGAGTTGGGAAGTCTCTGATCTCCAAATAGGCTACGGCATAGTTCATCTCCGTCTTCAGACCGGCCTCATATTTCACACACTTCCAAACCTCATTGGTTTCCCTTGGACTACCCAAGAGAACTTGATCAGCTCCTCGAACTTGGTGGTGTACTGGGCTACAGTAGACCCTCCTTGGGTCAACTGCATAAACTTGATGTCCTTGGCGTTCCTCACGGACTCGGGGAAGTACTTCTCATAGAAGTAGGTCTTGAACAGCTCCCAATCGATGGGAGTCCCAGAAGCTTCCAACAGTCGCTTCGTCCCGTTCCACCAGAATTCGGCGTCAGATTTCATCATGAAAGCAGCAAACGTAACCTTCTGCTCCTCAAAGCAGGTAACCACAGAGTAGATCTTCTCCATGTCTTTGATCCACTCATCAACTTTGTCGAGGTCCGTTACCCCTCGGAACACGGGCGGGTTCGCCTTGCAGAACTCGCCGAAGCGGGCTTGCTCAACCATCTCAGCAGCAGGGGGAGCAGGGGCAACGTTCTCTTGTTGATTCATGCGATCGAACATCCGCTCCATGGCTTGCTCCATTTGACGGACAGCAGCAGCAGTCGCATTGTCTTGGTTACCTTCAGGTGTAGTCCTAGGCTGTCGTCGCGGTGCCATTGGTTCCTAAACACGTGAGACAGTGAACATCAAGTTGATCAGGCTCAATATTCATGCAAAATGGGCTAGTTACCATGGCACTTACAAGCAACAGAGGTCATGCATCTCTAGTCCTATAGCTTGTCTCTATCAAGCACTACACATGACATAACTATCGCATCATGCTTCTAAAGCATGGTCAGTCCAATCCTCAAGCTCCTTGAGAATCAAACTGCTCTGATACCAAAATGTAACACCCTAATTTTTAACCCAATACTCTAGAACATATTAGGCTAATCATTAGGTTATTACTTCTTAGTCTCATCATTTTATTAAAATACTTAGCGGAAATTATGGGTAAAATATTTTTTTCAAAACATAAACCAAAGTGAGAGCCGCATTCTTAGCTAAACGAGATACATAAATATCAATCATGAAGAACACGAAGGTTAAATCAGGGAAAAATAGAACAATGATCATCACATTAAAGGAAACATTTCATTAATAACATAGTTACGATACATAGTAGTCACGCCCTTATAGAAACGGGCGGAGCTTGTAATACAGAAGAAAAGGAAGTAGAATAGAAACTAGAAAGCAGTAAAGTACATGGTGCGATGGTGAAATAAAAACCAACTACACTACCCTCCTACCAAGCTATGAGTACTAGGCTAAAACCCTATCCAAAAAGATACCGCTGAAGGGGAAATCCTTGTGACTGCTTAGGCACTCGAATAGCTCTCGGATGAGGTCTATTGATGACGGGGATCCTCGGGTGATGGAGGTAGATAACCGGGGAATTGCTCGATCTCCTCCTCAGTGGGCCAGTGGAGTGAGAAGGGAACGCGTGTCGGCTGGACATGAGCCCCTCGGCGCGGGCGCATCTCGGCTCTCCTCGCCAAGCGTGGCTGCATCACGGTATCCTCGCTGCCCTTTCGCCTAAATGGGGGAAATGGAGCAGAAACTCTCCGAATATACATGCATCGGTGAGTCCTCGGATAGATCGGTCTCCGACCTCCTCGAGGCAGGCATATACTCTGGGTAGTCAGGAACAGCTGAGGCGGATGAGCGGGCACGACGCAGCTGCTCGTCGCGAGGGCTAGTGCGCTCGAAGATCAAGCTGTTGCCCCCAAAAGGAGAGGTAGGAGTGAACTAGTAGCTGGACACTGGATAACCAAAAGGTTGACCCAGGTACACAAAAACACGGCCCTCAAAGTGGTAGGAATGATGCTCTGGGTCATAATGCACCACCCAGACGGGTGTATCAATGAAGACCACGAACGTCGCCATCGCTATCTGAAGATGTGATGGAAGAAAGAGAAAGGAGTGAGAGGAGTGAGAATTCTTACTAAAGAATCTCAATAGAAGTCTCCTACCCTAGGGTTACATCGTTCACATCTTCAGGAACCTTGGGTTTAATTATAAAAGGTGTGCATGCATAAAAGGTTCATTATTAGAGTTTATAAAACCAATTATCCAAGGTTCATTCCTTTTAGCATGCATCTTGATGTTATGAATGCAACATATTGACACATGAATGCATGGCAATGCCTCAATCAAATAATTCAATAAATCACAACTTCAAGAAGCATACAAGTGGCATAAAGGGCATATAACTATCAAGTGGATCTTTCCTCAACTTCATGACATTAATCATGGTACTTTAGCATAATAAGGCCACCCTAAAATAACTAGGTTATGAGCTCATACCTCAGCTAGTCGTCACTAGCTCTTGCTTATTATCTAAATAAGTGAAACATAATAAAATAATCTCGACTACGCAAGTATGGGTAGGGGGCAGGGATCACCTCTCTTAGGATATACCCTCTTTGAAACGCTTTGCGAGCATTAAACCACAGCAATTTGTCCGCTTTGGTAGGCTGCATCTACTCATACCCTCACGGATTTGTCTCCCCTGTAGGTGCTCGGCCGAACCGGTGTCACCCAGGAAAGCGCATGTCAGTGCTTTGTCACATAAAAATCTCCTGGGGGTGCTCAACCGAACTGGTGTCACCCAGGGTTTTCACCTCATGTGGTACTTTAAAACATTTCTTCAACCCTTTTAGGTTTGATGGAAATTCGGCAGCATGACAGCTGTTAAACCGAATTTCCCTCAAACCGAAACTTATGCCACAAGCTAATCACACAACATATTCCTCAATTAAACCTCATGCCATGATAAACCTCATATCTTAAACAATCATTTCCTCATGCATCATAACCATCTCAACATGTTATTGCATCATATAAATATCATAGCATTAACAATTTCTTAATGTCTTATGCATTAACCCTTAAGGTCTTTAACTCGCAATCTAAGTTATAAATCATCACAACTTAATCTCTCGGGTACCTATAGGCTCGTATCTAAGTATTCCTCACTCCATACTATGATCATAAACTTCTCTAAACCTCAAGAATGCAGAATCTAAAATTCTAACTTTACGGGTACCTAGGAGTCACAACAATGACCCTTTCTAAGTCCGGTTTGCTCCTAAGACATCAAGATCAAGTCCTAAACCATTTATGAGTCATTCCTACACATTTAAACTAATTTAAAACCACAATTATCATTTCTAAACCTTGCTGGACAGAATCCGGAAAAATCAAACATTAAGGGATCTAAAACTCTCAAATTAATTCTTTTCTAGTTACTAACTTCTCTTATCTTCCACCTATGAGTTTTAACATTAATTATACTCAAACACAATCATATTATCATCATCAAAAGAGCATATACAGTGGCCAAACATAGCAAGGCAGAATCGAAACCAAGTCTCCACATAAAGACATAAAAACATAATTTCCAAAGCACATAAAATACTAGTTTCTCTTGGAACCTTTCTCAAACTTTCAAAACTCATTTATCAACATTTATAACATCAAAAAAAAAAAATCATTAAAATGTTTGTAAGGGCAGTAGCTAAATCAAATTCATCTCAAGAGGTCCTAAATTCATAAAACCTTGTTTTAGACATTGCTTGAACTCATATAAGCTTAGAAAAATTATGAAACATAGATTTTAATACTTGTAACAAATATAACTCCTTAGGGCCGAAATCAAGGAGCCAAATAACATATTGTTTTCAAGCCTTTGCTTGAGACAACAATGGGCAAATCTTTGAGCTCTAGGTTCTCTTAAGTGATGACATAAAAATAAACATGCTCATGCACTAGTTTTAGCTTGCATTAGAAAGTAAAGTGAGAGCATAAAATAAACATGAGATGAAACTTATTATTATCTTTAGTATATTTAGTGAGGACTTGAAATATAAACATGATAATGCAAAGCTTGAAACATATACATGATAATGTAAGTTCATTTATTATCTTGACACTTAGTGATAGCAAGGAAAGTAAATATGATGTGCAAGGCATAAACATAAACATGGATGCAATATTCATTTTAATCTCATGTAGAGCTCTTACAAGACTTTAGAGATACAACCCAATACTTATCTCATCACAAAGAGAGCTTTACAGTTCTTGAACCAAGTTCTCAAAGGAACTATGAGGTTCTTGAACATCATCATCAAGCTCAAAAGAAACAAACTTTCAAAGAAACACAAGACTACAAAGAAAAGGAAACCAAAACCGAAATATTAAAGGAAAGGAAATGAGGAAACCGAAACCAAAATAGCAAAACAAGTAAAGGTGTTCTTAAGCAAAAAGTCATTTTGAGTTAGAAAATAAAGATGAGACTTAAGGAAAGTAAAAGCTCAAGCTCTAGAGATTCCTTTGAGATGAATACATGGCTGGAAGTTTTTCAGCCACAAATAAATGAGGAAAATGGTTTATTTCATTTAGTTATTCATTTGGAAAATCAAGCTTGATTGAAAATATGACAAGGTATGGTGTATATGAGTTGGAAGCATGGTCTTGGTGTGTCAAAATTTTACACATGTGATGGAAATGGGGAGGAGTGGCTTCAGCTAGATTGCAGCAGCCAAGGGGAGAGAAAAAATCTTCCATGTAATTGGGTGTTAATGATAGGTTTAAGTGTAGGTTAGCTTAGGTACAAGGTTAGGAATAATTAAGCTTAAGGTTAGGTAACTAAGAATGAGGTTTAGGGATTTTATGACAAGATTAGGAGTGCTCATACATCATTAAAGAGTTTAAAACTCATTTAGGAATAAACAATTGGAAACACAATTCCATGATTTAAGGAATTGGAGAAAGAAAACACTATTCAAGATTCCATGACTAGGAATCTTGAATTTAAAATAGGATTTCAAGTTGTAATTAAGCACTTTTAGGTTCTAATCAACTTTAATAAATTATTTTGACTCAGGATTAATTATTGAAATTAATTAACCTTCGATTAGAGCCTAATATTGCTTAGGTTTGCTTAATCACGCGATTAAGCGTAAAAACACAAAACTAGGGGCAAAATCGTAATTTTGCACTAATTTCGCTCGAGACCTCCGGGACCAAAACTAAGGTCACAGAATACATAAAAACGTCTTTTAAAACCATCTGGAGAAGTTTCGGGTTCATCTAGCACTTGCAAGCGGGTAAAACACCACAGGGGCGTTTTGGTCATTTTGACCCGAAAACTCGAAAAACAAGATTTTTGATCCCGAAAAGGTACACAAGTCATCTAATCCCCTTCCAACATTGAGTTTGCCCTTTGAGTACTACCGGGTCAGCTTTCCTCAAATTCCGAGCCGAAAATGACCTCAGGGGCATTTTGGTCATTTTCACTCTAACAGAAAAATCGGGGCGTTACATCACGAGGTAACCTACCCCACCCATGATCTAGAGTTAGTAGCCATCGTGTTTACCCTTAAGATGTGGAGACACCATTTATATGGTGTAAGGTTCAAGGTTTTCTCTAATCATAAGAGTCTCAAGCACTTCTTTGATCAAAAGGAGTTGAATGTGAGGCAGAGAAGATGAATGGAATTCCTCAAAGACTATGATTTCGGCTTAAGTTACCACCCCGGCAAGGCTAATGTAGTCGTCGATGCCTTGAGTCGAAATTCATTACGTTTGTCTTGTATGATGGTCAATGAAGTTGGGTTAATAGAGAAGTTTAGAGATATGAATCTAGGGATGTCTGCAACTGATAGTAGTATAGTGATGTGTCATCTCACGGTGACAAATGGATTCAAGCAAAGGATTATGCTTGCACAAAGAGAAAATGAGGACTTTATGGAGACAATAGAGGCAGTTAAGGCCGGTAAGTTGAAAGGTTTTGAGCGAGGCCCCGATTGGTTGTGGAGGTTTGAGGGGCGAATCTGTGTGCCACAAGATGGCGACCTTCGAGAGAAGATCTTAGAGGAGGCTCACAAGAGCCACTTCGCCATTCATCCTGGTACTACCAAGATGTACCAAGATTTGAAGAAGATGTTCTGGTGGCCCGAATTGAAGAAGGATGTGGTTGCCTGGGTGAGTAAGTGTTTGGTTTGCCAAAAGGTTAAGATCGAACACTAAAAACCTTCGAGCATGTTGCAACCCCTATCAATCCCCGAGTGGAAGTGGGAGAGTATATCGATGGATTTCGTGACAGGATTGCCAAGGACCCAAGCTGACCATGATGCCGTAAGGGTAATTGTGGATCGACTGATAAAGTCGGCTCACTTTCTACCTATTCGAGTCACGTACTCGTTGGACAAATTGGCTCAGCTATACATCCAAGAGATTGTAAGGTTGCATGGAGTGCCATCGACGATAATCTCAGATCGAGATCCGCAGTTTACGTCACATTTTTTGGGAGCCTTTCAAAAGGCGTTTGGTTCAAAGTTGTGCTTAAGCATTGCTTACCACCCACAAACAGATGGCCAATCTGAAAGAACAATCCAAACCCTAGAAGATATGCTAAGAGCCTGTTTCTTGGATCAAAAAGGAAGTTGGGATAAGTACATGCTTTTAATCGAGTTTGCGTATAACAACAGTTATCACGCAAGCATCGGTATGGCACCGTACGAAGTGCTGTATGGAAGTAAGTGCCAATCACCTTTGTGTTGGTACGAGCTCGGAGAACAAAGTGTCTTAGGACCCGATGTAGTGAGGGAAATGATGGAGCAAATCAAGAAGATTAAGGATACGATCTTAACCGCTCAAAGTCGGCAAAAAAGCTACGCGGACAAAAGGCGCAAGCCCTTGGAATTCTAAGAAGGTGAACATGTATTTCTCAGAATCACTCCCACTACAGGAATAGGTAGAGCTATGAAAGTCAAAAAGTTGAGTCCCCGATTTCGCAGTCCTTTTGAAATCCTTCAGAGAATCGGATCTGTAGCCTACAAAATAGCCCTGCCTCCAAATCTTTCCAACCTCCATGACATCTTTCACGTCTCTCAATTGAGAAAGTATGAGTTCGACCCTAGTCATGTCTTAGAGCCAGAACACGTACAGTTAAGGGAGGACCTGACGTTCAACCTACCGCCTACGAGAATCGTGGACCAAGTCATCAAGCAGTTGAGGAACAAGTCTATTCCTTTGGTGAAGGTCGCGTAGGGACGTGGCAACATCGAGGAGTTCACATGGGAGCTAGAATCTGAGATGAGGTCAAAGTACCCCGAGTTGTTCTAAGGTACGAATTTCGAGGACGAAATTCCTTTTAAGGAGGGGAGTAATATAACGCCCCGATTTTCTATTAAAGTGAAAATGACCAAAATGCCCTTGAGGTCATTTTCGGCTCGGAATTCGAGGAAGGCCGATCCGGCAGTTCTCGAAGGGCAAACTCAATGTTGGAAGGGGATTAGTTGGCTTGTGTATCTTTCCGGGATAGAAAATCTCGTTTTTCGAGTTTTCGGGTCAAAATGACCAAAATGCCCCTGCGGTGTTTTACCCGTTTGCAAGTGCCGGATGAACCCGAAACTTCTCCAGATGGTTTTAAAAGGCATTTTTATGTAGTCTGTGACTTTAGTTTTGGTCCCGGAGGTCCCGGGCGAAATTAGTGCAAAATTACGATTTTGCCCCTAGTTTCGTGTTTTTGAGCTTAATCACGTGATTAAGCGAACCTAAGCAATATTAGGCTCTAAGCGAAGATTAATTAATTTCCATAATTAATCTTGAGTCAAAATAATTTATTAAAATTGATTAGAACTTAAGAATGCTTAATTACAACTTAAAATCTTATTTTAAATTCAAGATTCCTAGTCATGGAATCTTGAATAGTGTTTTCTCACTCCAATTCCTTTAATCATGGAATTGTGTTTTCAATTGTTTATTCCTAAATGAGTTTTAAACTTTTTAATGATGTATGAGCACTCCTAATCTTGTCATAAAATCCCTAAACCTCATTCTTAGCCACCTAAACTTAAGCTTAATTATTCCTAACCTTGTACCTAAGCTAATACATACTTAAACCTATCATTAGCACACAATTAGATGATCAAATTTCTCTCCCTCTCTGCTACCTCTGGTCTGGTCGAAGCCACTCCTCCTCCATATGCATCACATGCTCAAATTTTTGACACTCCAAAGCCATAACTCAACTCATACTCACCATACCTTGTCATATTTTCAATCAAGCTTGATTTTCCAAGTGAATAACTAAAAGAATTAAGCTATTTTCCTCATTTATTTGTGGCTCAAAAACTTCCAGCCATGCTTAGCTTCTAGAAGACTTATTTCATTCAAAATTAAAAGAAAAACTCACTCAAATCACCTTACTTGAAGCCATACTTTGTATCATAACCTCCATACCTCAAACCATGCTTGTATGACACCTTGTAAGAGATATTTTTCTCTTCTTTTCAATCATGAGACTTCATTTGTTTTCATTTTCTATAAATACCTTGCCTAGAAACACATGGAAACACTTTAGCTCATTTGTAAACTTTTAGATTTCCTAGCTTTCTCAAAGTTCTCTCTTTTTCTCTATAAGTTCCAAGAGAGTTCTCTCTTGTTCTTCATCTTCATCTTCATCATCTCTTCATCTTATCATCATCTTATAACCTTCAAACACCACCCCATAGCCTTGAACTATCATCAAACCTCTCAAACACCTCACCTCAAACACAATCTCACTTGAAACACATCTTTAACCTTTTTATCCCCCCTTGGTGTAACACCCTAAATCTTAACCCAAGACTACTAGTATGTACTTAGGTTAATCTTTAGAATATTACCTCTTGGTCTCATCTTTACTTCAGAAAATACTTGGCAGAAATATGGGTAAAATTTTTCTTTTTGGAATTTAAAATCAAAGTGAGAGCCACGCACGAATCTTTAAGGGGAAGCATAGCGAAACATGTAAGCAAAGCATAAAGAAACACATCATATCATGGAGACATCAACTTTTACATGGATATATATATATATATATATATATACTGTGCCTACCCAAAGGGCAGGACTATTCAATACATCGGGAAACGGAATACAACTGAAATGCAATACAAGGAAATCATAAAAAGCAAATACAAGAGAAACAACACCCATACCCATGTGCACCTAGAGTAGACAACCTCATATACAAAAGAAGGTTTGTCCTCAACTATGTGGCGTGTGTGCACTAACTGCTACCCCTCCTATGTCTACTCCTGCTGGTCCGAGTACTGTGGGGTTGAGTCGATCCACTGACGAATCTCGGCGGGAGTGGTCGAGCGTATCATCGGGGCATGTCCACCGCGGCGAGGGCGCATAGATGGCTGACGAGCCAACCTCGGCTGGACCACCGTCTCCTCACTCCCAGCCCTCATCGGTGGGGGAGCGGGACTGGAGCTCCAACTGTACATGTGTGATGGCGGGTCCTCGGACGGGTCTGTCTCCTAGTACTGGGTGCGAGGCACATACTCTGGGTAGTCGCGTGCCGCTGATGTCTTGGGCTCCATGCGGAGAATCTGCTCGTCGCGTGGTCTAGCTAGCTCAAAAATCCCGTTATGACGGTAAGGAGCAGTCAGGGTAAAACGGTAACTCGGGACTAGGTGCGCGAAGGGTCGTCCCATAAACATGAACACTCTCACTGTGCAGCGACCCTCAAAATGGTATGACCTGAGTGCCGGGTCATGGTGCAGCTCCCATACTGGGGTGTCGATGAAGAGTACGAATGTCGCCATCTGAAGATATGACGGAAGAAAAGAGAGAGGGAATGAGAATCTTTCTAAAAGAATTCTCAGTAGGGTTATCCCTACCTAGGTGACATCGTCACATCCTCAGGAACCTTGGGTTTATTTCTAAAAAGGTGTGCATGCATATAAATTCCTTTTAAGTTTATTTCCAAAGTGTTATTTATCCAAGGTCCGTCATATTTTACAATGCGTCTTGTAACTAAGCATGAAATGTACTAAGGATATGAATGCATCATAAAGGTATACCAAACAATAGAATAACTAAGAAACATTATAACATTGGCATTGGTATAATATATGTGACATTGTAAACTTTAACTTTCATCTCATGGGGCCGCCCTAAAACATCTCTAGGTTATGAGCTCATACCTTAACTAGTCGTCACTAGTTCTTACTTATCCTATGATAAGCGTAACATACATAATCCCGATTTAAAGTACGGGCTAGGGGGCAAATTAAGGATCACCTCTCTTAGGGTCATTTCCTCTTTGAAACGCTCTACTAGCAACTAGTGCATCGTAGTATTGTCCGCTTTGGCAAGCTCTACGTCAATACCCTCACGGATTTGTTTTCTTGGGGGTGCTCGGCTAAACCGGTGTCACCCAAGAAGGCGTCTCAGTGTTGTGTCACATTTAAGTTCTCATAAAGTGTTAATTCATAGATACATCATTATTCATTTCATAAATCTTTTTCATAGCATATATATCATCACAAGAAACTTCTTCATAGTGTATACATAAAACCATAGCATATACATTATCACATAATCACATCTTAAACAATCATTCATACAAACTTCCAAGCTCATTATGTTATAAACTTATAGTAGGTTATGCTTTGGTTCCTTTGAGTCTTAAACTTGTAAACTAATCGTTCTAGTATTATTCTTAACTGCTTACACACCTATAGGTTCACAACTAATAAGTGTTACTAATTTTTATGCTCAAGGACTTATCCAAACAGCACTATGCAGATTTGGACAGCTTATATTTGTGTGATTACGGGGTTCTAGAGATTACGGTTTAGATCCTTAAAGTCCTTAACTCACATTCTAAGTTATCGATCATCAAAACCTAGTCTTTTGGGAACCTATGAGGTTATAACTAAGTATTTCTCACCTCACACTATGGTCAAGAACATCTCTAAACCTCAAGGATGCAGAATTTGAAATCCTAACTTTACGGGTACCTAGAAGTCACAACAACGACCCTTTCTAAGTTTAGTTTGCTCCTAAGGCTTCAAAATTAAGTCCTAAACCAATTATGAGTCATTCCTACACATTTAAACTAATTTAAAACCATGATTATTAAATCTAAACCTTGCTGGACAGAATCCAGAAAATTACATAATTAAAGGATCTAAAATTCTCAAATTAATTCTTTTCTAGTTCCTAACTTATCCTATCTTTCACATATGAGTCTTAACATTATTTTTACTCAAACATAGGCACATTATCATCATCAAAACAGCACATACAGTGGCAGCAAAGAGCAAGGAAGAACCAAAAATATACTTCTCCATAAAAGGCATAAAACATAATTTCTAAAGCACATAAAATACTAGTTTCTCTTGGAACTATTTTAGAACTTTTAAAACTCATTTATAAACATTCTTAACATCCCAAAATCATGAGAGTATTTAAGAGGGCAGTGACCAATTTATCTTTGTCTCAAGAGGTCCTAAATTCATAATACTTAGTTCTATGCATTCCTTAAACTCATATAAGCTTGGAAAAATCATAAGACATAGTCTCAAATACTTGGAAACCTCAAGACCTCTTAGGGCTGAATTATGAATCAAAGAAAACACATATTGTTAGACCTTTGTTGAGACAACAATGGGCAAGTCTTTGAGCTCTAGGTTCATTTAGGTGATGACATAAAAATAAACATGCTCATGCACTTATTTTAGGTTCCATTAGAAAGTAAAGTGATCGCACAAAGTAAACATGAATGCAACTTATTATTATCTTGGTATTAAGTGAGAACTTGAAATATAAACATGATAATACATAGCTTGAAATATAAACATGATAATGCAAGTTCATTCATTATCTTGGTATTTAGTGATAGCAAGGAAGTAAACATGATATGCAAAGCATAAAGTAAACATGATGCAAGGTTCATTTTATGGTTAACTAGAGCTCATTCAAGACTTTAACAAGATAAGAACCCAATACAATATCTCAAAGATCACAACACAAAACCGAAAGTCATACAAAAGAGAAAGAAAGTGAAACTACGTCAAGTTATTTATTAAATACCCAAAACCCCTATCTAGAGAAAAATCTCTAGAACGTGCCGGCCAACTTTAAGGTTGACAAGGGTAGGCTTGGGCTTTTAGAAATCCTTAGATTAATTTTCTTAAGTTGGAAAACCATGTGAGCTAGATAACATATAGATGAAGTTATAAGAAAAGGAAAACTCAAGCTTTAGAGGTTTCTTTGAGATGAACACAATGTCATCGTCTAGAAACTCTCATCATCAAGCTATCATGCTCATAACAAGGCCTAGAGGCCGAAATGAAAAGAAAAGGAGAAACAAAGGAAAGTTTAAAAAGAATCCAAGAGGAAACTAGAGAAAAATGCTTTCTTGAGCAAAATAAAGTTTGAAAACAAATCCCTACCTTGTGATGAAGGTAAAACCTTGGACTTGAAGATGGAAATGAGATGAGCAACACCTCCTAGGATGGTGATGATGATTCGGCCATGATGAAAGAAAAAGGAAGGAAATGTGTTTCAAGTGAAGTTGTGTTTGAGGTGTGGTGTTTGAGAGGTTTGATGATAGTTCAAGGCTTTGGGGTGGTGTTTGATGGTTAAGAGATGATGATGAGATGAAGAGATGAAGAAGATAAAGATGAAAAAGAAAGGAAGAACACTCTTGAAACTTTGAGAGAAAAAGGAAGAACTAGCAAGACAACTCTAAAACTCTAAACTTAGCAAATGCTTCAAGGTGCAACAAGGCTATCACAAGCATCCTATTTATAGAAAAACAAAGCCATGGAGCTCACCAAAGGAGGGTGCTGGCCGTAGCATTGAAGGACAAAGGGAGAGGAAAATATCTCTTTGATTGTGTCATAGAAGCATGGTTTGAAGTATGGAAGCTATGCTACAAAGTATGGCTTGATGTGAGTTAATTTCCTATCAAATTTTTATGAAATTAGGCTTCTAGAAACTTGACATGGCTGGAACTTTTCCAGCCACAAATAAATGGGAAAAATGGGTTGTTTTAATTATTTATTCATGTGGAAATTCAAGCTTGATTGAAAGTTATGACAAGGTATAGTGTATGTGACTTGAGGTATGGCCTTGGAGTGTTGAAAAATTGAACATGTGATGCATAATGGGGAGGGACAGCTTCGGCCAAGGCTGGACAGCAGAGTGGGGGTGAGTTTTGACCATTTAATTGGGTGTTAATGGTAGGTTTAGATGTGTATTAGCTTAGGTACAAGGTTAGGAATGATTAAGCTTAAGTTTAGGTAACTAAGAATGTGATTTAGGGATTTTATGACAAGTTTAGGAGTGCTCATACATCATTAGAGAATTTTAAACTCATTTATGAATAAACAATGTGTAACACAATTCCATGATTTAAGGAATTGGAAAGAGAAAACACTATTCAAGATTCTATGACTAGGTGTCTTGAAATTAAAATATGTTTTTAGGTTGTAATTAAGTACTTTTTGGTTCTAATCAACTTTAATAAATTATTTTGACTCAATATTAATTAAGGAAATTAATTAACCTTCGATTAGAGCCTAATATCGCTTAGGTTTGCTTAATCACGCGATTAAGCGTAAAAATACTAAACTAGGGGCAAAATCGTAATTTTGCACTAATTTTGCCCGGGACTTCTAAAATTAAAACTGAGGTCATAGAATACATAAAAAATGCCTTTTAAAACCATCTGGAGAAGTTTCGGGTTCATCCGGCACTTGCAAACGGGTAAAACACCGCAGGGGCGTTTTGGTCATTTTGACCCGAAAACTCGAAAAACGAGATTTTCGATCTCGGGAAGGTACACAAGTTATCTAATCCCCTTCCAACATTGAGTTTGCCCTTCGAGTACTGCCGAACCGGCTTTCCTCGAATTCCGAGCTGAAAATGACCTCAGGGGCATTTTGGTCATTTTCACTCTAACAGAAAAATCGGGGCGTTACACTTGGCCGAAGCTATCTTGCCACCTTGGAGGAGTTCTTCATCTTGTTTTCCTTTTCAAAGTTCAAGCTTTTTATCTCCACTCTAGGTAGGAGTGTTTTTCTAAACCTTGTTTTTCTTAGAAATGAGTTTTTCTAGCTTTCTCTTGGATTTCTTTTTGAAACTTTTCTTGTTCTTCTTTTCTTGTTTTCGGCCATGAGGCCTTGTTGGATATATGATAGCTCAATGATGAGAGCTCCTAGATGATGACCATGTGTTCATCTCAAAGGAACCTCTAGAGCTTGAGTTTTTACTTTCTCTAAGTTTCATCTTTCTTTTCTAACTCAAAATGATTTTAGCTCAAGAAAACATCTTCATCCCTCATGTTTATTTTATGCTCTCACTTTGCTTTCTAATGCAAGCTAAAACTTGTGCATGAGCATGTTTATTTTTATGTCATCACTTAAGAGAACCTAGAGCTCTAAGATTTGCCCATTGTTGTCTCAAGCAAAGGCTTGAAAACTATATGTTATTTGGCTCCTTGATTTTGGCCCTAAGGAGTTATATTTGTTACAAGTATTAAAATCTATGTTTTGTAATTTTTCTAAGCTTATATAAGTTCAAGTAATGTCTAAAACAAGGTTTTATGAATTTAGGACCTCTTGAGATGAATTTGATTTAGCTACTGCCCTTACAAACATTTTAATGATCTTTTTTTTTTGATGTTATAAATGTTGATAAATGAGTTATGAAAGTTTGAGAAAAGTTACAAGAGAAACTAGTATTTTATGTGCTTTGGAAATTATGTTTTTATGCCTTTATATGGAGACTTAGTTTCGGTTCTGCCTTGCTATGTTTGGTCACTGTATATGCTGTTTTGATGATGATAATATGATTATGTTTGAGTATAATTAATGTTAAAACTCATAGGTGGAAGATAAGAGAAGTTAGTAACTAGAAAAGAATTAATTTGAGAGTTTTAGATCCCTTAATGTTTGATTTTTCTGGATTCTGTCCAGCAAGGTTTAGAAATGATAATTATGGTTTTAAATTAGTTTAAATGTGTAGGAATGACTCATAAATGGTTTAGGACTTGATCTTGATGCCTTAGGAGCAAACCAGACTTAGAAAGGGTCATTGTTGTGACTCCTAGGTACCCGTAAAGTTAGAATTTTAGATTCTGCATTCTTAAGGTTTAGAGAAGTTTATGATCATAGTATGGAGTGAGGAATACTTAGATATGAGCCTATAGGTACCCGAGAGATTAAGTTGTGATGATTTATAACTTAGATTGCGAGTTACAGACCTTAAGGGTCAATGCATAAGACATTAAGAAATTGTTAATGCTATGATATTTATATGATGCAATAACATGTTGAGATGGTTATGATGCATGAGGAAATGATTGTTTAAGATATGAGGTTTATCATGGCATGAGGTTTAATTGAGGAATATGTTGTGTGATTAGCTTGTGGCATAAGTTTCGGTTTGAGGGAAATTCGGTTTAACAGCTGTCATGTTGCTGAATTTCCGTCAAACCAAAAAGGCTTGAAGAAATGTTTTAAAGTACCACATGAGCTGAAAACCCTAGGTGACACCGGTTTGGCCGAGCACCCCCAGGGGAGACAAATCCATGAGGGTATGAGTAGATGCAGCCTACCAAAGCGGATAAATTGCTGTGGCTTAATGCCCGCAAAGTGTTTCAAAGAGGGTATACCCTAAGAGAGGTGATCCATGCCCCCTACCCGTACTTGTGTAGTCGGGATTATTTTATTATGTTTCACTTATTTAGATAATAAGCAAGAGCTAGTGACGATTAGCTGAGGTATGAGCTCATAACCTAGTTATTTTAGGGTGGCCTTATTATGCTAAAGTACCATGACTAATATCACGAAGTTGAGGAAAGATCCACTTGATAGTTATATGCCCTTTATGCCACTTGTATGCTTCTTGAAGTTGTGATTCATTGAATTATTTGATTGAGGCATTGCCATGCATTCATGTGTCAATATGTTGCATTCATAACATCAAGATGCATGCTAAAAGGAATGAACCTTGGATAATTGGTTTTATAAACTCTAATAATGAACCTTTTATGTATGCACACCTTTTATAATTAAACCCAAGGTTCCTGAGGATGTGAACGATGTAACCCTAGGGTAGGAGACTCCTACTGAGATTCTTTAGTAAGAATTCTCACTCCTCTTTCTCCTTTCTCTTTCTTCCGTCACATCTTCAGAGAGCGATGACGACGTTCATGGTCTTCATTGATACGCCCGTCTGGGAGATGTACTATGACCTGGAGCATCGTTCCTACCACTTTGAGGGTCACTGTGCCGTCCGTGTTTTTGTGTACATGGATCGACCTTTTGCTTATCCAGTGTCCAGCTACCAGTTTACTCCTACCGCTCCTTTTGGTGGTGACGACTTAATCTTCGAGCGCACCCGCCCTCATGACGAGCAGTTGTGTCGTGCCCGCTCATTCGCCTCAGCTGTTCGTGACTACCCGGAGTATGTGCCTCGCCGATGCAGTTCGTGACTACCCAGAGTAAGTCGAAGACGGATCCATCCGAGGTCTCACCGATGCATGTCTATTCGGAGAGTTCTGCTCCCTTTCCCCCGTTGAGGCAAGAGGGCAGCGAGGATACCGTGATGCAGCCACGCTTGGCAAGGAGAGCCGAGATGCGCCTGCGCCGAGGGGCTCACGTCCAGCCGACACACGTTCCCCTCTCACTCCACTGGCCCACTGAGGAGGAGATCGAGCGATTCCCCGGTTATCTACCTCCATCACCCGAGGATCCCCATCATCACTAGACCTCATCAGAGAGCTATTCGAGTGCCCGAGCAGTCACGAGGATTTCCCCTTCGACGGTATCTTTTGGGATAGGGTTTTAGCCTAGTACTCATAGCTTGGTAGGAGGGTAGTGTAGTTGGTTTTTATTTCGCCGTTGCACCATGTACTTTACTGCTTTCTAGTTTCTGTTGTACTTCATTTTCTTCTGTATTACAAGCTCCGCCCGTTTCTATAAGGGCGTGACTAATATGTATCGTAACTATGTTATTAATGAAATGTTTCCTTTGATGTGATGATCATTGTTCTATTGTTCCCTGTTTTAACCTTCGTGTTCTTCATGATTGATATTTATGTATCTCGTTTAGCTAAGAACGCGGCTCTCACTTTGGTTTATGTTTTGAAAAAAAAAATTTACTCATAATTTCCGCTAAGTATTTTAATAAAATGATGAGACTAAGAAGTAATAACCTAATGATTAGCCTAATATGTTCTAGAGTATTGGGTTAAAAATTAGGGTGTTACAACTTGCATCTTCATATTTATGTTTATGCTCTCACTAAATCTCTAAGATAATAATGAGTTGCATAGCATGTTTTATGTCCTCACCTCTAAATAAAGGCTAAAACAAAGTGCATTGCATATTTATTTTTTCATGTCATAACTGAAGAGATTTAGAGCTCGTAGACTTACCCATTATTATCTCAAACAAAGACTTGAAAATATATGCTTCCTAGCTTCTTTGATTTCGGCCCTATGAGGTATATGTAGTTACAAATACTAAAACTTGTGTTTCATAATTTTTCTAAGTTTAGACAAGCTCAAGAAATGTTTTGAACAAAGTTTTATGAATTTAAATCCTCTTGAGGTTATTTTAAATTAGCTACTTCCCTCTTATATTTTATAATGGTTTTGATGAAATAAAATGTGTTCTAATGAGTTTTGAAAGTTTTAAAAGGGTTCCAAGAGAAACTAGCAATTTATGTGTCTTGAAAATCAAGTTTTATGGTTTGTTTGATGGAGATAATTTCGGTTCTGCCTTGCTTGCTATGCTCACTGTTTTATGCTGTTTTGATGATGATAATATGAGTATGTTCATGTATATTTGATGCAAAAAATTAATATGTGAAAGCTAAGAGAAGTTAGCAACTAGAAAAGAATTAATTTGAGACTTTTAGATCCCTTAGTAATAGATTTTTCTGGATTCTGTCTAGCAAGGTTTAGAATTGAAAATCATGGTTTATAATTAGTTTAAATATGTAGGAACTACTCATAATTAGTTTAGGACTTGATCTTGATGCCTTAGGAGCAAACCGAACTTAGAAAGGGTCAATGTTGTGACTCCTAGGTACCTGTAAAACATGAAATATAGATTCTTCACTCTTGAGGTTTAGAATTGGTTATGATCATAGAATTGAGTGAGGAATACTTAGACATGAGCCTATAGGTAGCCGAGAGCTTAGGTTGTGATATACAACTTAGAATTCAAGTTAAAGGATCTTAAGGGTCAAAGCATAAAACATTAAGAGATCTTGTATGCTATGAGTTGTTTTGTGCAAGTATGATGTTTGGATGTATATGCTTGGATAATACATGAGCTATGAGGAAATGATTTATTGAGTTATTAAGTTTATCATGGGCATGAAAGTTGAATGAGAAATGTGCATGTGTTATAAGCTTCTGGCATAAAGTCGGTTTGAAGGAAATTCGGTTTACAGCCGTTATGCTACCAAATTTCCATCAAATCTAAAGGACTTGAGAATGTTTTTGAAGTATGGTATGAGATTTAAAACCCTGGGTGACACCGGTTCGGGCGAGAACCCCCAGGAGATTTTTATGTGACAAAGCACTGAGACATGCTTTCCTAGGTGACAACAGTTCGGCCGAGCACCCCCAGCGGAGACAAATCTGTGAGGGTATGAGTAGATGCAACCTACCAAAGTGGACAAATTGCTGTGGCTTGATGCCCGCAAAGCATTTCAAATAGGGTATATCCTAAGAGAGGTGATCCATAGCCCCCTAGCCCGTACTCAAGGAGTCGGGATTATTTTTACGATATGTTTCGCTTATTCAGATAATAAGCAAGAGCTAGTGACGACTAACTGAGGTATAAGCTCATAGCCTAGATGTTTTTGGGTGGCCCTGTTATGCTAAAAGTACCATGATTGATGTCACAAGGTTGAGGAAAGTTCTACTTGAAAGTTTTATGCCCTTTATGCCACTTGTATGCCTCTTGATGTTGTGATTTGTTGAGTTATTTGCCTAAGAATTGCCATGCATTCATGTTCTAATATGTTGCATTCATGACATTAAGATGCATACTAAAAGAAATAAACCTTGGATAACCTAGTTTCATAAACCCTAATTTGCATGCACACCTTTTATAAAGAAACCCAAGGTTCCTGAGGATGTGAACGATGTAACCTTAGATAGGAGATTCCTACTGAGATTCTTTAGTAAGATTCTCACTCCTTTCTCCTCTTTCTCTTTCTTCCATCACATCTTAAGAGCTCGATAGCGACGTTCGTGGTCTTTATCGACACCCCGACATGGGAGGTGCATTTTGATCCGGACCACGGATCTTATCATTTTGAGGGACAGTGCACGGTTCGAGTTTTCATGTGTATTGGAAGTCCCTTCACTCACCCTGTATAGAGTTATCGCTTCTCCCCGATGTCCCCCTACAACGACGCCATGGTTTTTGAGCGTGCCCAGATGCATGATGAGAGGATTCTTCGGGCATATACCGGAGGATCGACGCCCCGTGACTTCCAGGACTACGTGCCCTGGTCTCCTAGTCTGGAGGACGACCCTTCTGAGGACCCACCGATGCACATGTACAGCGAGAGCTCTGCCTCCACTCCTCAATTCATGAGAGGAGGAAGCGAGGAGACCGTCGTGCAACCGAGGTTAGCTAGGCAGCTGAGATGCGCCCCAGCTGAGGAGCTCATGTTCTGCCACCGTGCGTGCCTACTCCTGCCGCCTTGCGTTAGTGGATCGGTTATACTCCGTCATATCCTGGGTTCTAGTAGTAGACGTCTTAGGGGAGGTTTAGTGCACACACTCACTCATAGTTAGGATGAACCTCCTTTTGTCTTGAGGTTATCCACCTTAGGTGCACTTAGGTAGTTGTGGTTTATTTATGTTGCATTTATATTTCCGTTGTATTTCCTTTCCTTGTATTGCAAGCTCAGCCCGATTCTTTAAGGGCGTGACTATATATGTATCCTACATATGATATTAATGAAATGTATCCTTTGTTGTGTTAATAATGGTTTCATTGTTATATGCTTTACCTACTGTGTTCTTTATGTTTGTTACTTGTGCCTTACATTTCTGTCGCATGATAAACACGGCTCTCACTTTGGTTTTGTGTTTTCAAAAAAAAATTTTACTCGTAATTTCCACTAAGTATTTTATTAAAAGGATGAGACTAAGAGGTAATAACCTAATGATTAACCTAATGTGTTCTAGAGTATTAGGTTAAAATTAGGGTGTTACAAAGACCATGCTTGAAACCATGCTTAAGCCCATGCTTATCATACCTTCAACCATACTTTGAATGACAACTTGTAAGAGATATTTTCTCTCCCCTAAGGCCATGTAGTCTACGGCCAGCACCCTTCCTTCATACCCTATTATGTTGTTGTTTTTCTATAAATACCTTGCTTGGATGAGCTTGTTTACACTTTAGATCATTTGTCAAGTTTTAGTTTCTAGCATTCTTGCAACTTTTTCCTTTTCTCTCAAGTTCTCAAGAGCTTTCCTTTATCCTCATCTTCTTCATCTCCTCTTCGAATCACAACCTCAAACCACTACACCACCACCTTGAATCATCTTCTAAACACTTAGACTTTCATGCTCAAACACAAGCTCACCCAAAACACATCTCCTTTCCTTTTCTTACCTCAAGGCCGAATCATCACCATTACATTAGGAAGAGTTTTCCTTCTCATCTTCATCTCAAAGATCAAGTTTTCTTCCTTTTCTCAAGATTTCCTTGGTAGGGAGTTGTTCTAAAGTTTTTATTTTACTCAAAAAAGCTTTGTTCTTAAAGGAAAATATTTTTTCTCTTGGTCTTCTTTTCAGTTGCTTCCTTATTTTCCTTTTTGTTTTCGGCCTCAATGGCCTTGTTTCATTATCATGATAGCTTGATGATGAGTGTCTCAAGATGATGACTTTGAGTTCATCTCAATGAGACCTCTAAATCTTGAGTTTTTCTTTCTTCCTTTAAGTTCTACTTATGCTATTTAGCTCACTAATGATTTCAACTTAAGAAAATAATTACAAAGATTTCAATAAACCCAAGGCCTACCCATGTCAACCTTAAAGTTGACTGGCACGTTCTATAGTTTTGCTCTAGATAGGGGTTTTGGGTACATAATAAAGAAAATGATGTATTTTCCTTCTCTTTTGCTTGGTTTAAGTTCGGTTCCTTCTTTCCTTTTTCCTTTAAAGTGTTGTTTTGAGTTTATTTTCCTTGTGCTTGATGATGATGTTTAAGCGCCATGAAGTTTCTTTGAAACAATGGTTCAAGAACTCTAAAGCTCACTTTGTGTGGATGAGATGAATATTGGGTTGAGATCATGTTTCTCTAAAAGTCTTGTATGAGCTCTAAGTTAAGCAAAAAGAACTTGCATCCATATTTATCTTTATGTCATCACTAAACTTTCAAGACTGAGGAATGAACTTGCATTCTCATGTTTATGTCTAAGTCGTCACTAAACTTCTAAGATAATAATGAGCTTGCATAGCATATTTATTTTATGCTCTCACCTCATAATAAAGAGTAAAACAAAGTGCATTGCATATTTCAATTTATGTCATCACTTAAGAAACTTTTAGCTCAAAGACTTGCCCATTATTATCTCAAACAAAGTTTGGAAATGAATGTATTTTACTCTCTTGATTTTCGGTCATGTGATGATGTTGAACTTGGTGTGAGTTTCATCTAATCACAAGTGCCAAAACTTTTGTCTCATAATTTTTCCCAAGCTTAGATGATCTTAAGAAATGCTCCAAGCATGGTTTTATGATTTAAATCCCTCTTGAGATTTATTTGAAATAGCTACTGCCCTTGTGTGTTCTAAGGATGATTTTAATGAAATAAATTGTTCTCAAAAGAGTTTTAGAAGCTTTGAAAAGGTTCCAAGAGAAACTAGTAATTTATATGTGTTTGAGATGAAAGCTCTGTGCATGATATGTTCCCATTGATTTCGGTTCTACCTTGTCTACTTGCTCACTGTATGATGATGATTTAATCATGATAGAATGTGTATATTCAAGTATATTTGATGTTGGAAGCAATTTGAGAAAGCTAAGACAAGTTAGTAACTAGAAAAGAATTAAAATGAGAATTCTAGATCCCTTAGAAATGAAAATTATGGATTCTGTTCCAGCAAGGATAATATTAGTAATAATGGTTTATAATTAGTATAAATGTGTAGGAATCACTCATAATTGGTTTAGGAATTAATCTTGATGCTACAGGAGAAAATCAAACTTAGAAATGGTCAAAGTTGTGACTCCTACGTACCTGTATTTAGCAAAATATAGATTCTATACTATTGAGGTTTAGAATTAGTTATGATCATGGAATTGAGTAAGGATTACTTAGTTGAGGATCTCTAGGTGCCCGAGAGAAAGTCATGATGATAGAGAACTTAGATTTCAAGTTCAAAGGCCCTAAGGGTCAAAGCATAAGATATTATAATCTTTGATGACGTAAGTTTATTATTTCAAGTATGTTTGTGTTGATACATGTTTTATGATGAGTGTGCTGGTGTGATCTTAAGTTTATGATGATTATAAGTTGAATAAGAAAGTACATGTTTCAAAAGTTGTTGTGGCATAAAGTAGATTTGAAATAAATTCGGTACATAGCTATTATGGTGCCGAATTTCCATCAAATCAAATACTTGAGAATATTTTTGAAAAGTATATGGGATAAAGTCCTGGGTGACACCGGTTCGGCCGAGTAACCCCAGGAACTAAGTCCTAATGTGATGTAGCACTGAGACGTACTTCGCCCGCTCCGGTGGGGAGGAGCCAAATCCGTGAGAGTATGAGTAGATGTAGCCTGCCAAAGCGGACAATTGGTTGTGCACTAGATGCCAGTAGAGCATTTCAAAGAAGGAAATATTCCTATAAGAGGTGATCCTTAAGCCCCTTGGCCCGTACTCTAGTAGTCGAGATTTATTTTTATGATTTCACTTATCAAGAGGATAAGTAATAACTAGTGATGACTAGTTGAGATATGAGCTCATGACCTAGATGATGTTTTAGGGTGGCCCCTATGCTGCTTAAGGACGAAGTTCTTAAGTCACGAGTTGAGAAAAGAGAAAGGTTTCACTTGAAAGTTTATAAGTTGCCACTTTATGCCGTTTATATGTTTCTTGATGATAAGTTGATTGCTTGTTGCATAATGTATATCCATGCATTCATGATTTGCTATGTTGCATTCATGCATTAAGATTCATGCTAAAAGGAATGAACCTTGAATAATTATATTTATAAACCTAATAATGAACTTTATATGTATGCTCACTTCTTTATTATAAACCCAAGGTTACTGAGGATATGCATGATGTAACCCTAGTTAGGAGGTTCCTTATTGAGATTCTTTAGCAAGATTCTCACTCCCTTTTCTTTCTTTCTATCTCTCCTATCACATCTTCATATCATAGCGACATTTGTGGTTTTCATCGACACTTCGATATGGAAGGTGCACTTTGATCCGGAGTACGGATCTTACCATTTTGAGGGATGCTGCGCTGTTCGAGTCTTCATGTATGTAGGACGTCCTTTCATGCACCCTGTACATAGCTACTGTTTCTCCCCCGACATCTCCTTATGGCGACGATATGGTCTTCGAGCACACACGGATGCACAGCGAGTGGGTTATGTGTACCTACACTGCTGGATACGCCGTCCAAGGTCGCTGGGATTACGTACCTCGTTCTCAGCATTAGGAGGACGACCCCTCGGAGGATCCATCGACCCACATGTACAATGAGAGTTCTGCCCCCACACCCTAGCTTGTACGAGAGAGTAGTGAGGCGATAGTGACGTAGCTGAGGTTGGTGAGGAGAGTCGAGTGGTGTCCCTGTCACAGAGCACACGTGCAGTCATCACATATCCAATCCTCACTCCACTGGCCTACGCCCGAGGAGCTCAAGCAGTTCCCTAGTTACATACCTCCATCACCCAAGGATCGCCACCGCCAGCAGTAGAGTGCCTTGAGGAGAACTAGTGCACACACACACAAATTGATAGGATAAACCTTCTTTTGTTATGGGGTTATCCACTTTAGGAACACTACGGTAGGGGTATTTTTATTTGCACTTTTCTTGTACTTTCGTTTCTATTGTATTTCCTTTCTTGTTGTATTTGCACTTCCTTGTACTTAATTAAGTCCCACCCTTAGGTGGGCATGCTATGAATATTAATGAAGTATTATCTTTGATGTGCCATTGCTTACTGTTGTGAAGTTATTTGATGTTCATAATTGCGCTTCCTTTTATATTTGAGTTATGTTTTATCATCGACGCTTGCTCTAGTTCTACGTGGCTTTCACTTTGCTTTATGTTTTTCAAAAAAAAATTTTACCCTTATTTTCCACTAAGTATTTTAAGGAAAGATTTTAAAAGTGAGACTAGAAGTAATGCCTAATGATTAACCTAAATACATTCTAGGAGTATTGGGTTAAAATAATGACTAATGACTAATGATTAACCTAAACACTCCTAGAACGTATTTAGGTTAATCATTAGTTATTACTTCTTAGTCTCATTCTTTCTTTAAAATACTTAGCAAAAAATATGGGTAAAAATTTTTTTTGACACATAAAAGTAAAGTGAGAGCCGCGTATAACGTAAACAAGCATCAATTATAAAGCATAACTCACATATAAGAGAAAGCACAATACATGAACATCAAGTAACTTCATATCAATGGTCAAATATATGCACATCAAAGAACACATTGCATTAATATCATAATATGCCCACCTAAAGGCAGGACTTAGTTTGGTACAACAGAACACAAATACAACTGAAATAGGAAATACAAGGAAAGCATAAGAAACAACACCCCTACCCTAATGCACCTAAAGTGTGTAACATCCCAGACACTCGGCAATGCAGATATTGTTCGCTTTGGCAGGCTCGATGTCCATATGCTCACGGATTTGCCCTTCACCTCTCTATGGGAAAAACGCGTTTGCATGGAGGAGGTATCCACACCCTTATAAGGCATGCTTGGTTCCCTTCCCCAATCGATGTGGGACTAATTCCACCCCTCCTAATGGGGCCCAACGTCCTCGCTGGCTGGAGCATCGATGTCGGGACTGGCTCTGATACCATCTATAACATCCTAGACACTCGGCAATGCAGATGTTGTCTGCTTTGGTAGGCTCGATGTCCATACCTTCACGGATTTGCTCTTCTCCTCTCTATGGGAAAAACAAGTCTGCATGGGAGAGGTATCCACACCCTTATAAGGCATGTTTCGTTCCCCTACCCAACCGATGTGGGACAAGTTTAAAATATGTTGATCAAAAGTGCCACCCATAGGATTCAAACCTAGGACATGTAACTAGTTCCACATCGGTTGGGGAGGGGAACAAAACATGCCTTATAAAGGTGTGGATACTTCCCCCATGCAGACACGTTTTTCCCATAGAGAGGGGAAGAGCAAATCCGTGAGGGCATGGACATTGAGCCTACCAAAGCGAACAATATCTGCATTGCCGGGTGTTTGGGATGTTACAGATGGTATCAGAGCCAGTCCTGGGATCAATGTGCTAGCCAGCAAGGACGCTGGGCCCCATCAGGAGGGGTGGAATTAGTCCCACATCGGTTGGGGAGGGGAACAAAGCATGCCTTATAAGGGTGTGGATACCTCCTCCATGCAAACACGTTTTTCGCATAGAGAGGGGAAGAGCAAATCCGTGAGGGCATGGAGATCGAGCCCGCCAAAGCAGACAATATTTGCATTGCCGGGTGTCTAGGATGTTATAGATGGTATCAGAGCCTGTCTCGGGATCAATGTGCCAGCCAGCGAGGACGCTGGGCCCCTACTAGAAGGGGTGGAACTAGTCCCACATCGGTTAGAGAGGGGAACGAAACATGCCTTATAAGGGTGTGGATACCTCCCCTATGTAGACGCATTTTTCCCATAGAGAGGGGAAGAGCAAATCCGTGAGGGTATGGACATCGAGCCTGCCAAAGCAGATAATATCTGCATTGCTGGGTGTCTGGGATGTTACAAAGTGGATAACCTCACAACAAAAGAAGGTTTATCTTATACTATATATGATGTGTGTGCACTACTCTCCCCAAGGACCTCTACTGCTGCGACCCGAGATAAGGAGGGATGAAACCAATCCACTGACGAAGCTCGGTCGGAGTGGGCATTCGCTGCGACTGAACATGTGCTCCACGACGGGAGTGCATCTCGACTCTCCTAGCCAGCCTCGGCTACGTCACGGTCTCCTCGCTCCCTTCTATCACAAATGGGGGAGTGGGGGCAGAGCTCTCGCTATACATGTGGGTTAGTGGATCCTTCGAGGGGTCATCCTCCAAATGCTGGGAACATGGTACATAAGCCAGGTAGTTGCGAACGGCAAATGCAGTTGTGTACGTCCGGAGAATCCTCTGGTTGCGTGACCGGGCACACTCAAAAACCATGTCGTTGCCATAAGGAGATGTCAAGGAGAAATGGTAGCTATGTACAAGGTGTGTAAAGGGTGTCCCATAAACATGAAGACTTTCAACATGCAGCACCCCCCAAAATGATATGACCAATGCTCTGGGTCATAGTGGACCTTCCAAGTGAGGGTGTCGACGAACAGGATGAAGGTCGCCATCATGATCAGAAAATATGACGGAAAAGAAAAAGAGGAAGAAAAGGGAGTGAGAATCTTACCAAAGAATCTCAGTAGGGAACCTCCTATCAAAAGTGACATCGTCAACATCCTTAGGAACCTTGGTTTTATTATAAAAAGGTGAGCATGCATATAAAGTTCATTATTAGGTTTATAAACTTAATTATCCAAGGTTTGTTCCTTTTAGAATGAATCTTAATGTTATGAATGCAACATAGCAAAGCAAAAAATGCATGATAATACTTTATGCAAGAAGTCAATCAAACATAACATCAAGAAACATATAAGTGGCATAAAATGGCATTTCATCTTTCAAGTAAAACTTACATCTTTTCTCAACTTTGTGACTTTAGAACATTATACTTTAGCATCATAGGGCTACCCTAAAATATCATTTAGGATATGAGCTCATACCTTAACTAGTCATCACTAGTTCTTACTTATCTTATGATAAGTGTAAACATAATAATCCCGACTTCTAGAGTACGGGCTAAGGGACTTAAGGATCACCTATCATAACCTTTAATTCGGGGAGTCCATAGGAATATTTCCTTCTTTGAAACGCTCTACTGGCATCTAGTGCACAGCAAATTGTCCGCTTTGGCAGGCTGCATCTACCATACCCTCACGGATTTGCCTCCTCTCCACTAGAGCTGGAAAAGTACGTCTTAGTGCTATGTCACATTTAAAAACTCATTTCTTGGGGGTGTTCAGGCGAACCGATGTCACCCAGGACTCATCTCATGTGGTTTTCAAAAACATTCTCAAGTCCTTTAAATTTGATGGAAATTCGGCAACATAACTGTTGTATACCAAATTTCTTTCTAATTCACTTTATGCCACAAGAATCTAAAATGCATGTACTCTCATATTCAATTTCTATAATCATGATAAACTTTAAATCATATAAGCATACTCATCATAGCAAATGCATCATCTCATTATACTTGAATTAACAATCATCATTGCATCAAAGAACCTATAGTGTTTTATGCTTTGACCCTTAGGGCCTTAAACTTGAAATCTAAGTTCTCTAGCATCCGATCTTAACCTCTTATCCACCTATAGGTTCACAATTAATTATCCTTACTAATCGTCATGATCATAATCTATTCTAAACATCATTAGTGTGGAATTTATATGTGACAAATTTGACCAAGTCAGACCACTTTCTGCCTATTAAAGTGACATACTCTTTGGATAAATTGGCACAGTTGTACATCCAAGAGATCGTAAGGTTACATGGAGTTCCATCGACGATAATCTCGGATAGAGATCCGCGGTTTACGTCACATTTTTGGGGAGTCTTAGAAAAGGCATTTATTTCAAAGTTGTGCTTAAGCACAGCATATCACCCACAAATAAATGGCTAATCGGAAAGAACGATCCAAACCCTAGAAGACATGTTAAGAGCCTGTGCTTTGGACCAGAAAGGAAGTTGGGACAAGTATTTTCCACTAATCGAGTTCGCATATAACAACAGTTATCACGCGAGCATCAGTATGGCACCATACAAGGCATTATATGGAAGAAAGTGCCCATCACCTTTGTGTTGATACCCGGTGAGCAAAGTATGTTGGGACCCGAAGTAGTGAGGGAAACGACGGAGCAAATCAAGAGGATCAAGGATAGAATCTTAACCGCTCAAAGTCGACAGAAATTCTATGTGGACAAAAAGCGAAAACCCTTGGAATTCCAAGAAGGCGAGCATGTATTTCTTAGAATCACCCCCACTACAGGCATAGGGAGAGCTATGAGAGTCAAAAAGTTGAGTCCCCAATTTCTCGGTCCTTTTGAAATTCTTCAGAGAGTCAGGTCAGTAGCCTACAAAATAGCTTTGCCCCTAAATCTTTCCAACCTCCACGATGTCTTTCATGTCTCTCAATTGAGGAAATATGGGTCTGACCCTAGCCATGTCTCAGAGCTAGAGCACATATAGTTAAGGGAAGACTTGACTTTTAATTTGCCACATATGAGGATTGTGGACCACGGCGTCAAGCAGCTAAGGAACCAGTTTATTCCTTTAGTGAAAGTGGCGTGGGGACGAGACAAGACTAAAGAATTTACATGGGAGCTAGAGTCAGAGATGAGGATGAAGTACCTCGAGTTGTTCTAAGGTAACAAATTTCGAGGATGAAATTTTTTTTAAGGAGGGGAGTAATGTAATGCCCCGATTTTCTGTCTGAGTAAAAATGACTAAAATGCCTCTGAGGTCATTTTTCTGCCTGAAATTCGAGGATAGCCGACCCGACAATCCTCGAAGGGCCAACTCAATGTTTGAAGGGGACTAGATGGCTTTTGAATGGTTTTAGGAGTGAAAAACTTGTTTTCTGAGGTTTCAGGTCAAAATGACCAAAATACCCCTATAGCGTTTTTCCATGGGTATGAGAGCCGTTTGAGCCCGGAACTTCTCCAGATGGTTTTAAATAATGTTTTTATGTATTTCACAACATCTGTTTTAGTCTCGGTGGTCCCGGGCAGTTTTTGTGCAAAATTATGATTTTGCCCCTAAGCATAGTGTTTTTGGGCTTAATTGCGTGATTATGCAAACCTAAGCAATATTAGGCTCTAATCAAAGATTAATTAATTTCCATAATTAATCTAGAGTCAAAATAATTTATTAAAGTTAATTAGAACCTAAAATTGCTCAAATTCAACTTAAACCTCTTTTTAAGTTCAAGATTCCTAGTCATAGAATCTTGAATAGTGTTTTTTCTCTCTCCAATTCCTTAAATTAAGGAATTGTGTAACACCCTAATTTTTAACCTAATACTCTAGAACACATTAGGTTAATCATTAGGTTATTACTTCTTAGTCTCATTCTTTTATTAAAATACTTAGAGGAAAATATGGATAAATTTTTTTTTTGAAACATAAAACAAAGTGAGAGCCGCATTCATCGAGATACAGAAAGATAAATCACAACATGATTATATATATATATATATATATATAAAGGCATAGAATAATCAACAATTCAACAAAGGGACATTCTATTAATAACATAATTAGAAATACATAAAGTCACACCCTTATAGAATCGGACTGAGCTTGAAATACAAGGAAATAACAAGAAGCTACAAAAGTAGTAAAGTACATGCAAAGACGGAAAATAAAAACCCTCTACGCTACCCTCGTACCCAAGCTATGAGTACCAAACTCGAATACCCCTCTCAAAAGATACTGCTAAAGGGGAGGACCTCATGATGGCTCAAGCACTTGAATAGCTCTCCACAAAGTCTACTGGCGGCAAGAACCCTCGGGCGATGGAGGTATGTACCCAGCAAACTGCTCGAGCTCCTCCTGCGTGGGCCAGAGGAGTAAAGCACAGATGTGCATCGATTCTCCTCGCCAAGCGCGACTACATCACGGTAGCCTCACTCCTCTCTCGTCCATATGGAGGAGTGAGGGTAGAGCTCTTCGAGTATATGTGCGTAGGCGAGTCCTCGGATGGATCCGTCTCCCACCTCCTAGATCAGGGTACATACTCCGGATAGTCACATACCGCTGAGGCAGATGGACGAGCATGACGAATCTGCTCATCATGAGGGCAGGTGCGTTCAAAGATCAGGTCATCATCGCTGAAGGGAGAAGTAGGAGTGAAACGATAGTTGAACACTGGATAGGCAAAAGGTCATCCCATATACACAAAAACACATACAGCACAACAACCCTCAAAGTGATAGGAGTGGTGATCTAGGTCGTAATGCACCTCCCAGACTGGCATATCAATGAATAGCATGAAAGTCACTATCGAGCTCTGAAGATGTGATGGAAGAGAGAGAAAGAAGAGAAAGGAGTGAGAATCTTACTAAAGAATCTCAGTAGGCATCTCCTATCTAAGGTTACATCATTCACATCCTCAAGAACCTTGGGTTTATTTATAAAAGGTGTACATGCATATAAGAGTCATTATTAGGTTTTATAAAACTAAATTATCCAAGGTTCATTCCTTTTAGAATGCATCTTAATGTCATGAATGCAACATATCAAGCATGAATGCATGGCAATAATTTAAACAAATAACTCAACTAATCATAATCATCAAGAAGCATTCAAGTCACATAAAGGGGCATAAATCTTTCATGTGGAACTTTCCTCAACTTTGTGACATAAATCATCATACTATAGCATTATAGGGCCACCCTAAAACATCTAGGTTATGAGCTCATACCTTAGCTAGTCATCATTAGCTCTTGCTTATTATCTGAATAAGCGAGACATAATAAAATAATCCCGACTCCTTGAGTATGGGTTAGGGGGCTAGGGATCACCTCTCTTAGGATATACCCTCTTTGAAACGCTTTGCGGGCATCTAGCCACAGCAATTTGTCCGCTTTGGTAGGCTGCATCTGCTCATACCTTCACAGATTTATCTTCCCTGGGGGTGCTCAGCCGAACCAGTGTCACCCAGGAAAGCGCGTCTCAGTGCTTTGCCACATAAAAATCTCCTGGGGGTACTCGGCCGAACCGGTGTCACCCAGGGTTTTAAAATCTCATATCATACTTTAAAAACATTCTCAAGTCCTTTAGATTTGATGAAAATTCGGCAACATAACAGCTGTGTACTAAATTTCTTTCAAATCAACTTTATGCCATAAGCTCATAACACATATGCATTTCTCATTCAACTTTCCTAATCATGATAACTTAACACTTCAATAAATCACTTCATCATAGCTCACACATCATCAAGGCATATTCATCAACACATCATACTTGCATTATCAAACTTAAAACATCAAAGTCTCTTAATGTCTTATGCTTTGGCCCTTAAGGTCCTTTAACTTGAAATCTAAGTTGTCTATCATCACAACCTAAGCTCTCGGGCACCCATAGGCTCATATCTAAGTATTCCTCACTCAATTCTATGATCTTAAACAATTCTAACCTCAAGAGTGCAGAATCCATAATTTACATTTTACGGGTACCTAGGAGTCACAACTTTGACCCTTTCTAAGTTCAGTTTGCTCCTAAGGCATCAAGATCAAGTCCTAAACCAATTATGAGTAGTTCCTACACATTTAAACTAATTATAAACCATGATTTCTAATTTTAAACCTTGCTGGACAGAATCCAGAAAATTACATTTCTAAGGGATCTAAAAGTCTTAAATTAATTCTTTTCTAGTTACCAACTTGTCTTAACTCTCTCAAATGAATTTTAGTATTAATTATACATGAACATACTCATATTATTATCATCAAAACAGCATTATACAGTGAGCATCCAAGCATGGCAGAACCGAAATCATCTCCATCAAACAATGCATAAAACTTCATTTCTAAAACACATAAATTGCTAGTTTCTCTTGGAACCTTTTTAAAACTTTCAAAACTCACTTAGAAATAATTTATTTCATCAAAACCATTATAAAACTCATGAGGGAAGTAGCTATTTCAAATAAATCTCAAGAGGATTTAAAATCATAAAACCTTGCTCAAAACATTTCTTATAAACCATCTAAGCTTAGGAAAATCATGAGACACAAGTTTTAGCACTCGTAACTAGATGAATCTTGTTCTAAGATCCACCTCATTACAAGGCTGAATTCAAGAAGGAAAACATAGACATTTCCAACTTTGTTTGAGATAATCATGGGCAAGTCTTTGAGCTCTAAGTTGTTTAGGTGATGGCAAAAATATAAACATGCTATGCACTTCTTTTTATCTTTCATTAGAAAATAAAGTGAGGACATAAAATAAATATGTGATGCAACTCATTTTTATCTTCAAGTTTAGGTGATAACATGAAAAGTAAACATGAAATGCAAAGTTTGAATTTAGATATGATAATGCAAGTTCCATTATTTATTTCTTGAGAGTTCAGTGATGACATAGAAAAATAAATATGCTATGCAAGGCATAAATTTAAACATGAATGCTAGTTCATCATTATATATCCTTAGAGATCACACAAGACTTTAGAGGAAAAAAATGAACTCAACCCAACACTTATCTCTAACAAACAAAGTAAGCTTTAGAGCTCTTGAAACAAGTTTTAAAAGAAACAACATGGTTCTTGAACATCATCATCAAGCTTCAAGGAAACAAACTCAAAGAAAACAAAATCATAAAGAAAAGGAAACAACAACCGAAAATATAAGGGAAAGGAAACAAGAACCAAAATCAAACAAGGAAAGGAAAAGAGAATGAAACTAAGCCATGTTCTTTATTAAGTACCAAAAACCCTATCTAGAGAAGATCTCTAGAACGTGTTGGCCAACTTTAAAGTTGACAAGGGTAGGCTTGGGCTTTTTGAAAACCTTGGATTAATTTTTCTTAAGTTGAAAAAAAACCATGTGAGCTAAGTAATATAGATAAAGTTCAAAGAAAAGAAAAACTCAAGCTTTAGAGGTTTCTTTGAGATGAACACAAGGTCATCTTCTAGAAACACTCATCATCAAGCTACCATGCTCAAAATGAGGCCTTGTGGCTCAAAATAAAGGAAGATAAGGAAGCAAGGAAAACTTAAAAAGAAACCAAGAGAAACTTTGAGAAAATCTCATTTTTGAGTAAAAACAAAACAAGAGAGCAACTCTTACCAAGTGTGAAGACAAATGCTTGATCTTTGAGGTGAGAATGGAAAGAAAAACTCCTCCTAAATGGATGACAAAGCTTCGGCCTTGTGGAGAGGAAAAGAGAGGAAATGTGTTCTTGGTGAGCCTATGTTTGAGGTTGGGTGTTTAAGTGTTTAGGAGATGATTTGAGGTTGTGGTTTGAGGTTGTGAGGTGATGATGTAAAGAGAAGATGAAGAAGATAAAGATGAAAGAAAGTTCTCAAGAACTTGAAAGAAAATGAAGAACTTGAGAAGAAATGGAAAGAACTTAGAATGCTTGAAAGCTTAAACTTGCCAAATGATCTAAAGTGTATCAAAGATCAAGTAAGCAAGGTATTTATAGAAAAACAACACAAATGAGAGCTCATAGAGGGGAAAGGAAGCCATGTAGGTTGCCTCATGTTCCATGAGGTGAGAGATTGAATTTTGAGTCATGGAGAAGATTGAAAGCATGGTAAGTATGGCTTGAGGTATGGCTTCTAACATGGTGTGTCATGAACTGGAAATTGTATTTGAATTTCAAAAATTTGAGGTATGGAGGAGGAGGATGGCCGTAGGTCTAGGAGAAAGAGGGAAGAGGTTTCTTTTGTTTAATTGGGTGCTAAACATGTGTTTAAGTGTGTATTAGTTTAGGTGCAAGGTTAGGAATTCCTAAATATGTGTTTAGATTACTAAGAATGTGATTAGGAATTTTATGACATGATTAAGGAGTGCTCATACATATTTAGGAGGTTTAAAATTCATTTTATGAATAAACAATGTAGACAAAATTCCATGATTTAAGGAATTGGGGAGAGAAAACACTATTCATGATTCCATGTGTAACGCCCCGATTTTCTGTTAGAGTGAAAATGACCAAAATGCCCCTGAGGTCATTTTCAAAGGACCGAGGGAAGCCAAAGGCGGCAGTACTCGAAGGGCAAACTCAATGTTGGAAGGGGATTAGAAAACTTATGTACCTTCCCGGGATCGAAAATCTCGTTGAAGTTTTCTGGTCAAAATGACCAAAACGCCTCGTGGTGTTTTACCCGTTTGCAAGTGCCGGATGAACCCGAAACTTCTCCAGATGGTTTTAAAAGGCGTTTTTATGTATTCTATGATCTCAGTTTTGTTTTTTTGTAGTTCCGGGCAAAATTAGTGCAAAATTACGGTTTTGCCCCTAGTTTCGTATTTTTATGCTTAATCACGCGATTAAGCAAACCTAAGCAATATTAGGCTCTAATCGAAGGTTAATTAATTTCCTTAATTAATCTAGAGTCAAAATAATTTATTAAAGTTGATTAGAACCAAAAAGTATTTAATTACAACCTAAAATCATATTTTAATTTTATGACACCTAGCCATAGAATCTTGAATAGTATTTTCTCTTTCCAATTCCTTAAATCATGGAATTGTGTTACACATTGTTTATTCATAAATGAGTTTTAAATTCTTTAATGATGTATGAGCACTCCTAAACTTGTCATAAACTCCCTAAATCACATTCTTAGTTACCTAAACTTAAGCTTAATCATTCCTAACCTTGTACCTAAGCTAATACACATCTAAACCTACCTTTAACACACAATTAAATGGTCAAACTCACCTCCTCCCTTGCTGAACCAGACCAGGCCGTGAACCTTCTCCCCCATTATGCATCACATGTTCAATTTTTCAACACTCCAAGGCCATACCTCAAGTCACATACACTATACCTTGTCATAACTTTCAATCAAGCTTGAATTTCCACATGAATAAATAATTAAAACAACCCATTTTTCCCATTTAATTGTGGCTGGAAAAGTTCCAGCCATGCATTGTTTCTAGAAGACTAAATTCATAAAAATGTGATAGGAAATTAACTCACATCAAGCCATGCTTTGTAGCATAGCTTCCATACTTCAAACCATGCTTGAATGACCTTGTGTAAGAGATATTTTCTCTTCCTTCCTCCCTCAAAGGCTACGGCCAAAGCCCTCCCCATTCACTCCTCCATGGTTTTGTTTTTCTATAAATAGGATGCTTGTGTTAGCCTTGTTGCACTTTGAAGCATTTGCAAAGTTTAGAGTTTTAGAGTTGTCTTGCTAGTCTTTCCTTTTTCTCTCAAAGTTCCAAGAGTGTTCTTCCTTTCTTTTCATCTTTATCTTCTTCATCTCTTCATCTCATCATCACCTCTCCACCATCAAACACCACCCCAAAACCTTGAACCATCATCAAACCTCTCAAACACCACACCTCAAACACAACTCCACTTGAAACACATTTTCTTTCTTTTTCTCTCATCAAGGCCGAATCATCATCACCATCCTAGGAGGTGTTGCTCATCTCATTTCCATCTTCAAGATCAAGCTTTTATCTTCATCACTAGGTAGGGATTTGTTTTCAAATTTTATTTTGCTCAAGAAAGTGTTTTTCTCTAGTTTTCTCTTGGATTCTTTTTGAACTTTCCTTTGTCTTTCCTTTCCTTTCATTTTCGGCCATGAGGCCTTGATTTGAGCATGATAGCTTGATGATGAGAGTTTCTAGATGATGACATTGTGTTCATCTCAAAGAAACCTCTAAAGCTTGAGTTTTCCTTTTCTTACAACTTCATCTATATGTTATCTAGCTCACATGGTTTTCCAACTTAAGAAAAATTAATCTAAGGATTTCTAAAAGCCCAAGCCTACCCTTGTCAACCTTAAAGTTGGCTGGCACGTTCTAGAGATTTGTCTCTAGATAGGGGTTTTGGGTACTTAATAAAGAACTTGATGTAGCTTCACTTTCTTTCTCTTTTATATGATTTTCGATTCTTGTGTTGTGATCTTTGAGATATTGTATGGGGTTATGATCTTGTTAAAGTCTTAAATGAGCTCTAGTTAAACATAAAAATGAAACTTGCATCATGTTTACTTTAAGCTTTGCATATCATGTTTATTTCCTTGCTATCACTAAATCCCAAGATAATGAATGAACTTGCATTATCATGTTTATGTTTCAAGCTTTGCATTATCATATTTATATTTCAAGTCCTCACCTAAATATCAAAGATAATAATATATTGCACCACATATTTATTTTATGCTCTCACTTTACTTTCTAGCAATAACTAAAATAAGTGCATGAGCATGTTTATTTTTATGTCATCACTTTAATGATTCTAGAACTCAAAAGACTTGCCCAATGATATCTCAAACAAAGGTCTAAAACATTTATTTCCTATGGTTCATATTTCGGCCCTATGAGGCCTTAATGTTTTCAAGTATTGAAAACTATGTTTTATAATTTTTCTAAACTTATATGAGTATAAGGAATGTGTAGAACTAAGTGTTATGAATTTAGGACCTCTTGAGATGAAAATAATATAGCCACTGCCCTATTAAGTATTTTCATGAGTTTAGATGATAAAAGTGTTCATAAAAGAGTTTTGAAGGTTTTAATAAGGTTCCAAGAGAAACTAGTATTTTATGTGCTTTAGAAACTATGATTCAATGCCTTTAAATGGAGTTTCTATTTCGGTTCTGCCTTGCTATGTTTGGCCACTGTATGAGCTGTGTTAATGATGTTAATATGCTTATGTTTGGGTAATAATTATGTTAAGACTCATATGTGAAAGATAGGATAAGTTAGGAACTAGAAAAGAATTAATTTGAGAGTTCTAGATCCCTTAAAGATTTATTTTTCTGGATTCTGTCGAGCAAGGTTTAGATTCAATAATCATGGTTTTAAATTAGTTTATGTGTAGGAATGACTCATAATTGGTTTAGGACTTAATCTTGAAATCTTAGGAGCAAACCGAACTTAGAAAGGGTCATTATTGTGACTTCTAGGTACCCGTAAAGTTAGTATTTTGATTTCTGCACTCTTGAGGTTTAGAGATGTTCTTGACCATAGGGTGAGGTGAGAAATACTTAGTTATAACCTTATAGGTTCCCAAGAGACTAGGTGTTGATGATCAATAACTTAGAAAGTGAGATAAAGATCTAAACCGTAATTTCTAGAACTCCGTAATCACATAAACATAAAGCTGTCCAAATTCTGCTTAGTGCTATTTGGATTAGTTCTTGAGCATAAAATTTGTATAACTCATTAATTGTCAAACTATAGGCGTATAAAGAAGTTAAGGATAATGTTAGAACAATTAATTTGCAAGTTTAAGACTCATAAGAATCGAAGTTTAAAACACTATGAGTTATAACATAACATGTCTATGAGCTTATGGGGATGATTGTTAAATATGACTATGTGATGATGTTTGTGTGAAAGTTTTATGTGACGAATGTTATGAGAAAGTTTCATGTGATGATATATATGTTATGAAAAAGCTACATGAGAATGCATGATAAAAATGAATATGATAAATGATGAGGTAATTGTGATTTAATACTTATGAGAATATAAATGTGACACAACACTGAGACGCACTTCTCCTGGGTGACATCGGTTCGGCCGAGCACCACCAGGAGGAGACAAATCCGTGAGGGTATGTGTAGATGCAGCCTGCCAAAGCGGACAAATTGCGAGGCCCACGTGGCTAGCAAAGCGCTTCAAAGAGGAAATGATCCTAGAAAGGAGATCCTTAATTTGCCCCCTAGCCCGTACTTTAAGTCGGGATTATGTTACGCTTATCATAGGATAAGTAAGAGCTAGTGACGACTAGTTAAGGTATGAGCTCATAACCTAGAGAAGTTTTAGGGCGGCCCCAAGAGATGAAAGTTAAAGTTAACAATGTCACATAAACTATACTTATGCCAATGTTATAATGTTTCCTAGTTATTCTATTGTTTGGTTTACCTTATGATGCATTCATATCATTAGTATATTTCGCTTAAGTTATAAAGACGCATTATAAAATATGACGGACCTTGGATAAAATACCTCTTTGGAAAACCAACTTAAAAGGAATTTATATGTATGCACACCTTTTAGAAATAAACCCAAGGTTCCTGAGGATGTGACGATGTCACCTAGGTAGGGATAACCCTACTGAGAATTCTTTTAGAAAGATTCTCATCCCCTCTCTCTTTTCTTCCGTCATATCTTCAGATGGCGACATTCGTACTCTTCATCGACACCCCGGTATGGGAGCTGCACCATGACCGCACACTGGGTCATACCATTTTGAGGGTCGCTGCACCGTCCGAGTATTCATGTTCATGGGGCGACCCTTCGCACCTCGTCCCGAGCTACCGCTTCACCCCGATCGCTTCCTACCGTCATAACGGGATTTTTGAGCGAGCGAGACCACGCGATGAGCAGATCCTCCGCATGGAGCCCGAGACATCAGCGGTACGCGAGTACCCCGAGTATGTGTCGCGCCCCCAGTACTCGGAGACGGACCCATCCGAGGACCCGCCATCCCACATGTACAGTTGGAGCTCCAGTCCCGCCTCCACCGATGAGGGCTGGGAGTGAGAGACGGTGGTCCAGCCGAGGTTGGCACGACGGCCATCTATGCGCCCTGGCCGCGGTGGACATGCCCCGATGATGCGCTCGACCACTCCCGCCGAGATTCGCCAGTGGATCGACTCGACCCCATGATTCGGACCCAGGAGTAGTCATAGGAGGGGTAGTAGTTAGTGCACACACACGCCACATAGTAGAGGACAAACCTTCTTTTGTATATGAGGTTGTCTCCTTTAGGTGCACATGGGTATGGGTGTAGTTTCTCTTGTATTTGCTTTTTATGATTTCCTTGTATTGCATTTCAGTTGTATTTTGCTTCATGATGTATCAAATAGTCCTGCCTCTTTGGGTAGGCACGTTATACATATATATATCTATGATTCAGTTGATGTTCCCATGACATGATGTGTTTCTTATGCTTTGCTTATATGTTTCGCTATGATTCCCCTTAAAGTTTCGTGCGTGGCTCTCACTTTGATTTTAAATTCCAAAAAGAAAAATTTTACCCATATTTCCGCTAAGTATTTTCTAAGTAAAAGATGAGACCAAGAGGTAATATTCTAAAGATTAACCTAAGAACATACTAGTAGTCTTGGGTTAAGATTCAGGGTGTTACATTATGGTATCAGAGCAGTTCGATTCTCATGGAGCCTGAGGATTGGACTGACTATGCTTTATAAGCATAATACGATAGTTATGTCATGTATAGTGCTTGATAGAGATAAGCTGTAGGACTAGAGATGCATGACTTCTGTTGGTTGCAAATGCCATGGTAACTAGCTCATTTTGCATGGATGTTGAGCCTGATCAACTTAATGTTCATTGTTTCATGTGTTTAGGGACCAATGGCACCGCGACGACGGCCTAGGACTACACCCGATGTTGAACAAGATGATACAACTGCTGCTGCTGTCCATCGCATGGCGCAAGCCATGGAACGAATGTTCGACCGAATGGATCAACAAGCGAACGCTGCTCCTGTTCCCCCTCCTCCCCCTGCTGTTGAGATGGTGGAACAAGCCCGCTTCGGCGAGTTTCGCAAGGCGAACCCGCTGTTCCGAGGGGTAATGGACCCGACAAGGCCGATGAATGGATCAAAGACATGGAGAAGATCTACTTCGTTACACGCTCGGAGGAGCGTAAGGTCACATTTGTCGCTTTCATGTCAAGTCCGACGGAAGTTCTCGGTGGAAGCACGAGGCATCCGCTAGAAGCCTCTGGAACTCCCATTGACCGAGTCGTTCAAGACTTACTTCTATGAGAAGTACTTTCCGAGTCCGTAAGGAACGCGAAGGACGTTGAGTTCATGCGATTGACCCAAGGGCCCATCAGAGCCCAATACACCGCAAAGTTTGAGGAGCTAATCGTTCTCTCGGGTGTTCCAAGGAACCCCGATGAAGTTTGGAAGTGTGTGAAGTATGAGGCCGGTCTGAAGGCGAGATGAACTACGCCAGTGGCCCATATGGAGATCGAGACTTCCGACTGGTCAACAAGTGCCTGGATACTTGAAGAAGGACAGAGAAAGATTCAAATCACAAGGGCGGAGCGAGCTAAGGGCTCGGACCTCAAGCCCTGGTTCAAACCGCAGTACCCTTCGAGGAATCACTACAACCCCTACTGCACCAACCAGCCCGACAACAACAACAACAACCGCCAAGAGCTCCTGCTCACCAACAATCCAAACAACACCAAAGGCCGCCATTTCAACATCAAGGCCCGAGGAATTTCAATAATCAACCCGTGGACCGGGTGGACCTCAAACCACAATGGAGGACCAAGTGGAGCCAAGAACAAGGCACCACAAACCCCTGCCGCTTACTCCCGGAGCAACATCTCGCCGACGTCTGCCCACAATGCGGGAAGAACCACGGGAATCGCCCATCCTTAGCCGGTCAGAATGTATGTTTCAAGTGTGGCAAGCCTGGCCACTATGCAAAGGACTGCACCGGACAAGGGACATCGAACCAAAACCCCCGACCACAATACCGAGGAAGGGTCTTTACCCTTAATGCGGAAGACGCCAAGAAGTCCAAAGATCTCATCGAAGGTATGTACGAAGTAAACGGTAAAGCCTTAACTGTACTATATGACTCTGGTGCTACTCATTCTTTCATTTCACTTGCTAGTGTCGAGTCCTTAAATCGAAAAGTCTCTAAACTTCCCTTCGATCTTATTGTTTCTACTCCTACAAATCGCCCTGTTAATACTTGCCGTTGTTGTTTAAACTGTCATCTTGTTGTAGAAAATAGGTCTTTTATCATAGATTTAATTTGTTTACCCTTGAAAGACATAGGCATTATCTTAGGCATGAACTGGCTTCACCCCAATCGTGTGATGTTAGATTGTGGAACCCAAACCGTAGTTTTCCCTTCTCCTCCCGAAAACATCACTCAACCCATTAGGCTGTACCTAAATTCCGTAGAGGTCTTCTGTAGTGGGAAGAAAACTAAGGGATATGTTCCCCTAGCCGCTTGTGATGTAGACTTGGAGCAGAACCTAGGTGAGATACCTGTGGTGAGAGACTATCCCGAGGTGTTTCCAGATGAAATACCCGAGTTCCCTCCCGAAAGAGAAGTGGAGTTCTCCATAGAGTTGGTTCCTGGGACAGGACCAATCTCTATAGCCCCGTATAGGATGTCACCCTCGGAGTTAGCAGAGTTGAAAACCCAGTTAGAGGAGCTGTTAGAAAAGAGTTTTATAAGGCCAAGTGCTTCACCTTGGGGCGCTCCGGTCTTATTTGTAAAGAAAAAGGACGGAAGCATGAGGATGTGTATAGACTATAGGCAGCTGAACCAAGTAACCATAAAGAATAAATACCCATTGCCTAGGATTGACGATCTTATGGACCAATTGAAAGGAGCAGTAGTGTTTTCTAAGATTGATTTAAGGTCCGGTTACCATCGATTAGGGTGAGAGATTCGGATATTCCTAAAACCGCCTTCGAACTTCGGTATGGACACTTTGAGTTCAATGTAATGTCGTTTGGTTTGACGAATGCTCCATGATTTTTATGGATTACATGAATAGGATCTTTAGACCCTATTTAGATCAATTCGTGGTTGTGTTCATAGATGATATTCTCATCTATTCGAAAACCCACGAGGAGCATGAGCGTCATTTAAGGTTGGTTTTAGAGGTATTAAAGGAGAAGAAGTTATACGCTAAGTTGTCTAAGTGTGAATTTTGGTTAGAGGAGGTAAAGTTCTTAGGACATGTTGTGTCAAAAGGTGGCATATTTGTCGACCCAAGTAAGATAGTGGCTGTGATGAATTGGGATAGACCAACCCTGTGAATCGAGATTAGAAGCTTTTTGGGTTTAGCTGGATATTACCGTAGGTTCATTAAAGGATTTTCCCAGTTAGCCCTACCCTTAACCAAGCTCACTAGGAAGAATGCCCGCTTTGAGTGGAGCCAGTGTGTGAAAAGAGTTTCCTAGAGCTCAAGGAAAAGCTCACCTCAACCCCGGTTTTAGTTTTACCTGACCCCAATGTACCCTTCGAGGTATATTGCGATGCTTCAGCAAGGGTTTAGGTTGTGTGTTGATGCAAAGCAGGCAAGTGGTAGCCTATGCGTCCAGACAACTCAAGCCTCATGAGGTAACCTACCCCACCCATGACCTAGAACTAGCGACCATCGTGTTCGCTCTAAAGATGTGGAGACACCATTTGTATGGTGTGAGGTTTGAAGTTTTCTCCGATCATAAGAGTCTCAAGCATCTCTTTGATCAAAAGGAGTTGAATATGAGGCAAAGGAGATGGATGGAATTCCTCAAGGACTACGATTTTGGTTTAAGTTACCACCCAGCAAGGCTAATGTAGTAGCCGACGCCTTGAGCCGAAACTCATTACGTCTGTCAAGTATGATGGTTAATGAAGTTGGGTTAATAGAGCAATTTAGGGATATGAATCTTGGAATGTCTATAACGGAGAATGGCATCGTGATGAGTCATCTCACGGTGACCAGTGGGTTTAAGCAAAGGATTATGCTTGCCCAAAGAGAAAATGAGGACTTTATGGAGACAATCGAGGCAGTTAAGGCTGGAAAGTTGAAAGGTTTTGAACGAGGCCCCGACTGGTTATGGAGGTTCGAGGGGCGAATCTGTGTGCCACAAGATGGTGACCTCCGAGAGAAGATCTTGGAGGAGGCTCACAAGAGCCATTTTGCCATCCATCCTGGTACTACCAAGATGTATCAGGACTTGAAGAGGATGTTTTGGTGGCCCGGATTAAAGAAGGATGTGGTCGCCTGGGTGAGTAAGTGTTTGGTCTGCCAAAAGGTCAAGATCGAACACCAAAAACCTTCTGGCATGTTACAACCCCTGTCAATCCCCGAGTGGAAGTGGGAGAGTATATCAATGGACTTCGTGACAGGATTGCCAAAGACCCAAGCTGGCCACGATGCCGTATGGGTAATCGTGGATCGACTGACTAAGTCGGCTCACTTTCTACCTATTCGAGTCACGTACTCGTTAGATAAGTTGGCCCAGCTTTACATAAAAGAAATAGTAAGGTTGCATGGAGTACCATCGACGATAATCTCGGATCGAGATCCGCGGTTTACGTCACGTTTTTGGGGAGCCTTTCAAAAGGCGTTTGGTTCCAAGTTATGCCTAAGCAATCGCTTACCACCCACAAGCGGATGGTCGATCCGAGAGGACAATCCAAACCCTGGAAGATATGCTGAGAGCCTGTGTCTTAGACCAAAAAGGAAGTTGGGATAAGTACATGCCTTTGATCGAGTTTGCGTATAACAACAGTTATCACGCAAGCATCGGTATGGCACCGTACGAGGCATTATACGGAAGGAAGTGCCAATCACCCTTGTGTTGGTACGAGCAGGAGAGCAAAGTGTCTTAGGACTGAGGTAGTGAGGGAAACGACTGAGCAAATCAAGAAGATCAAGGATAGAATCTTAACCGCCCAAAGTCGGCCGAGAAAGTTCTGCAGCGGACAAAGGCGCAAGCCCTTGGAGTTCCAAGAAGGAGAACATGTATTTCTAAGAATCACCCCACTACAGGAATAGGGAGAGCCATGAAAGTTAAAAAGTTGAGTCCACGATTTCTGGTCCTTTTGAAATTCTTCAAAGAGTCGGATCCGTAGCTTACAAAATAGCCTTACCACCCAATCTGTCAAACCTTCATGATGTCTTTCACGTCTCCCGCCACGTAAATATGAGTCCGACCCTAGCCATGTCCTAGAACCAGAGCATGTACAGCTAAGGGAGGACCTCACTTTCAATGTACCGCCCTACGGGAATAGTGGATCACTGAGTCAAGCGATTAAGGAACAAGTCCGTTCCTTTGGTAAAAGTGGCGTGGGGACAAGGCAAGTCGGAAGAATACACGTGGGAACTAGAGTCGAGATGAAGTCCAAATATCGAGCTTTTCTAAGGTACGCAATTTCGAGGGCGAAATTCTTTTAAGGAGGAGTAATGTAACGCTCGATTTTCTGTTAGAGTGAAAATGACCAAAATGCCCCTAAGGTCATTTTCATTGACCGAGGGAAGCCAAGGCAGTACTCGAAGGGCAAACTCAATGTTGGAAGGATTAGAAAACTTATGTACCTTCCTGGGATCGAAAATCTCGTTTCGAAGTTTTCGGTCAAAATGACCAAAACGCCTGTGGTGTTTTACCCGCTTGCAAGTCTTGATGAACCCGAAACTTCTCCAGATGGTTTTAAAAGGCGTTTTTATGTATTCTATGACCTCAGTTTTAATTTTTGAAGTTCCGGCAAAATTAGTGCAAAATTACGGTTTGCCCCTAGTTTCGTATTTTTACGCTTAATCACGCGATTAAGCAAACCTAAGCAATATTAGGCTCTAATCGAAGGTTAATTAATTTCCTTAATTAATCTAGAGTCAAAATAATTTATTAAAGTTGATTAGAACCAAAAAGTACTTAATTACAACCTAAAATCATATTTTAATTTTATGACACCTAGTCATAGAATCTTGAATAGTGTTTTCTCTTTCCAATTCCTTAAATCATGGAATTGTGTTACACATTGTTTATTCATAAATGAGTTTTAAATTCTTTAATGATGTATGAGCACTCCTAAACTTGTCATAAACTCCCTAAATCACATTCTTAGTTACCTAAACTTAAGCTTAATCATTCCTAACCTTGTACCTAAGCTAATACACATCTAAACCTACCTTTAACACACAATTAAATGGTCAAACTCACCTCCTCCCTTGCTGAACCAGACCAGGCCGTGAACCTTCTCCCCCATTATGCATCACATGTTCAATTTTTTAACACTCCAAGGCCATACCTCAAGTCACATACACTATACCTTGTCATAACTTTCAATCAAGCTTGAATTTCCACATGAATAAATAATTAAAACAACCCATTTTTCCCATTTAATTGTGGCTGGAAAAGTTCCAGCCATGCATTGTTTCTAGAAGACTAAATTCATAAAAATGTGATAGGAAATTAACTCACATCAAGCCATGCTTTGTAGCATAGCTTCCATACTTCAAACCATGCTTGAATGACCTTGTGTAAGAGATATTCTCTCTTCCTTCCTCCCTCAAAGGCTACGGCCAAAGCCCTCCCCATTCACTCCTCCATGGTTTTGTTTTTCTATAAATAGGATGCTTGTGTTAGCCTTGTTGCACTTTGAAGCATTTGCAAAGTTTAGAGTTTTAGAGTTGTCTTGCTAGTCTTTCCTTTTTCTCTCAAAGTTCCAAGAGTGTTCTTCCTTTCTTTTCATCTTTATCTTCTTCATCTCTTCATCTCATCATCACCTCTCCACCATCAAACACCACCCCAAAACCTTGAACCATCATCAAACCTCTCAAACACCACACCTCAAACACAACTCCACTTGAAACACATTTTCTTTCTTTTTCTCTCATCAAGGCCGAATCATCATCACCATCCTAGGAGGTGTTGCTCATCTCATTTCCATCTTCAAGATCAAGCTTTTATCTTCATCACTAGGTAGGGATTTGTTTTCAAACTTTATTTTGCTCAAGAAAGTGTTTTTCTCTAGTTTTCTCTTGGATTCTTTTTGAACTTTCCTTTGTCTTTCCTTTCCTTTCATTTTCGGCCATGAGGCCTTGATTTGAGCATGATAGCTTGATGATGAGAGTTTCTAGATGATGACATTGTGTTCATCTCAAAGAAACCTCTAAAGCTTGAGTTTTCCTTTTCTTACAACTTCATCTATATGTTATCTAGCTCACATGGTTTTCCAACTTAAGAAAAATTAATCTAAGGATTTCTAAAAGCCCAAGCCTACCCTTGTCAACCTTAAAGTTGGGCGGCACGTTCTAGAGATTTGTCTCTAGATAGGGGTTTTGGGTACTTAATAAAGAACTTGATGTAGCTTCACTTTCTTTCTCTTTTATATGATTTTCGATTCTTGTGTTGTGATCTTTGAGATATTGTATGGGGTTATGATCTTGTTAAAGTCTTAAATGAGCTCTAGTTAAACATAAAAATGAAACTTGCATCATGTTTACTTTAAGCTTTGCATATCATGTTTATTTCCTTGCTATCACTAAATCCCAAGATAATGAATGAACTTGCATTATCATGTTTATGTTTCGAGCTTTGCATTATCATATTTATATTTCAAGTCCTCACCTAAATATCAAAGATAATAATATATTGCACCACATATTTATTTTATGCTCTCACTTTACTTTCTAGCAATAACTAAAATAAGTGCATGAGCATGTTTATTTTTATGTCATCACTTTAATGATTCTAGAACTCAAAAGACTTGCCCAATGATATCTCAAACAAAGGTCTAAAACATTTATTTCCTATGGTTCATATTTCGGCCCTATGAGGCCTTAATGTTTTCAAGTATTGAAAACTATGTTTTATAATTTTTCTAAACTTACATGAGTATAAGGAATGTGTAGAACTAAGTGTTATGAATTTAGGACCTCTTGAGATGAAAATAATATAGCCACTGCCCTATTAAGTATTTTCATGAGTTTAGATGATAAAAGTGTTCATAAAAGAGTTTTGAAGGTTTTAATAAGGTTCCAAGAGAAACTAGTATTTTATGTGCTTTAGAAACTATGATTCAATGCCTTTAAATGGAGTTTCTGTTTCGGTTCTGCCTTGCTATGTTTGGCCACTGTATGAGCTGTGTTAATGATGTTAATATGCTTATGTTTGGGTAATAATTATGTTAGGACTCATATGTGAAAGATAGGATAAGTTAGGAACTAGAAAAGAATTAATTTGAGAGTTCTAGATCCCTTAAAGATTTATTTTTCTGGATTCTGTCCAGCAAGGTTTAGATTCAATAATCATGGTTTTAAATTAGTTTATATGTGTAGGAATGACTCATAATTGGTTTAGGACTTAATCTTGAAACCTTAGGAGCAAACCGAACTTAGAAAGGGTCATTATTGTGACTTCTAGGTACCCGTAAAGTTAGTATTTTGATTTCTGCACTCTTGAGGTTTAGAGATGTTCTTGACCATAGGGTGAGGTGAGAAATACTTAGTTATAACCTTATAGGTTCCCAAGAGACTAGGTGTTGATGATCAATAACTTAGAAAGTGAGATAAAGATCTAAACCGTAATTTCTAGAACTCCGTAATCACATAAACATAAAGCTGTCCAAATTCTCCTTAGTGCTATTTGGATTAGTTCTTGAGCATAAAATTTGTATAACTCATTAATTGTCAAACTATAGGCGTATAAAGAAGTTAAGGATAATGTTAGAACAATTAATTTGCAAGTTTAAGACTCATAAGAATCGAAGTTTAAAACACTATGAGTTATAACATAACATGTCTATGAGCTTATGGGGATGATTGTTAAATATGACTATGTGATGATGTTTGTGTGAAAGTTTTATGTGACGAATGTTATGAGAAAGTTTCATGTGATGATATATATGTTATGAAAAAGCTACATGAGAATGCATGATAAAAATGAATATGATAAATGATGAGGTAATTGTGATTTAATACTTATGAGAATATAAATGTGACACAACACTGAGACGCAGCTTCTCTGGGTGACACCGGTTCGGCCGAGCACCCCAGGAGGAGACAAATCCGTGAGGGTATGTGTAGATGCAGCCTGCCAAAGCGGACAAATTGCGAGGCCCACGTGGCTAGCAAAGCGTTTCAAAGAGGAAATGATCCTAGAAAGGAGATCCTTAATTTGCCCCTAGCCCGTACTTTAAGTCGGGATTATGTTACGCTTATCATAGGATAAGTAAGAGCTAGTGACGACTAGTTAAGGTATGAGCTCATAACCTAGAGAAGTTTTAGGGCGCCCCAAGAGATGAAAGTTAAAGTTAACAATGTCACATAAACTATACTTATGCCAATGTTATAATGTTTCCTAGTTATTCTATTGTTTGGTTTACCTTATGATGCATTCATATCATTAGTATATTTCGCTTAAGTTATAAAGACGCATTATAAAATATGTCGGACCTTGGATAAAATACCTCTTTGGAAAACCAACTTAAAAGGAATTTATATGTATGCACACCTTTTAGAAATAAACCCAAGGTTCTGAGGATGTGTCGATGTCACCTAGGTAGGGATAACCCTACTGAGAATTCTATTAGAAAGATTCTCATCCCCTCTCTCTTTTCTTCCGTCATATCTTGAGATGGCGACATTCGTACTCTTCATCGACACCCGGTATGGGAGCTGCCCCATGACCCGGCACTCGGGTCATACCATTTTGGGGGTCGCCAGACCGCCGAGTATTCATGTTCATGGGGCGACCCTTCGCGCACCCGTCCCCGAGCTACCGCTTCACCCCGATTGCCTTACCGTCATAACGGGATTTTTGAGCGAGCGAGACCACGCGATGGCAGATCCTCCGCATGGAGCCCGAGACATCGGGCCGCAGACGCGAGTACCAGTATGTGTCGCGCCCGATTTCTGGAGGCGGACCCATCCGAGGACCCGCCATCCCACATGTACACTTGGAGCTCCAGTCCCGCTCCTCCACCGATGAGGGCTGGGAGTGAGGAGACGGTGGTCCAGCCGAGGTTGGCTCGACGGCCATCTATGCGCCTCGCCGCGGTGGACATGCCAGATGATGCGCTCGACCACTCCCGCCGAGATTCGCCAAGGATCGACTCGACCCCACGATTTCGGACCTGCAGGAGTAGTCATAGGAGGGGTAGTAGTTAGTGCACACACACGCCACATAGTAGAGGACAAACCTTCTTTTGTATATGAGGTTGTCTCCTTTAGGTGCACATGGGTATGGGTGTAGTTTCTCTTGTATTTGCTTTTTATGATTTCCTTGTATTGCATTTCAGTTGTATTTTGCTTCATGATGTATCAAATAGTCCTGCCTCTTTGGGTAGGCACGTTATACATATATATATCTATGATTCAGTTGATGTTCCCATGACATGATGTGTTTCTTATGCTTTGCTTATATGTTTCGCTATGATTCCCCTTAAAGTTTCGTGCGTGGCTCTCACTTTGATTTTAAATTCCAAAAAGAAAAATTTTACCCATATTTCCGCTAAGTATTTTCTAAGTAAAAGATGAGACCAAGAGGTAATATTCTAAAGATTAACCTAAGAACATACTAGTAGTCTTGGGTTAAGATTCAGGGTGTTACATTATGGTATCAGGCTGATTCGATTCTCATGGAGCCCGAGGATTGGGTGACTATGCTTTATAAGCATAATACGATAGTTATGTCATGTATAGTGCTTGATAGAGATAAGCTGTAGGACTAGAGATGCATGACTTCTGTTGGTTGCAAATGCCATGGTAACTAGCTCATTTTGCATGGATGTTGAGCCTGATCAACTTAATGTTCATTGTTTCATGTGTTTAGGGACCAATGGCACCGCGACGACGGCCTAGGACTACACCCGATGTTGAACAAGATGATACAACTGCTGCTGCTGTCCATCGCATGGCGCAAGCCATGGAACGAATGTTCGACCGAATGGATCAACAAGCGAACGCTGCTCCTGTTCCCCCTCCTCCCCCTGCTGTTGAGATGGTGGAACAAGCCCGCTTCGGCGAGTTTCGCAAGGCGAACCCGCCAGTGTTCCGAGGGGTAATGGACCCCGACAAGGCTGATGAATGGATCAAAGACATGGAGAAGATCTACTCTGTCGTTACCTGCTCGGAGGAAGCGAAGGTCACATTTGTCGCTTTCATGTCAAGTCCGACGCCGAGTTACGGTGGAGCGGCACGAGGCATCCGCTAGAAGCCTCTGGAACTCCCATTGACCGGAGTCGTTCAAGACTTACTTCTATGAGAAGTACTTTCCGAGTCCGTAAGGAACAAGGGCGTTGAGTTCATGCGATTGACCCAAGGGGCCCATCAGTAGCCCAATACACCGCAAAGTTTGAGGAGCTAATCAAGTTCTCTGGTGTTCCAAGGAACCCCGATGAAGTTTGGAAGTGTGTGAAGTAAGAGGCCGGTCAAGGCGTAGATGAACTACGCCAGGCCCATATGGAGATCGAGACTTCCCGACTCTGGTCAACAAGTGCCGGATACTTGAAGAAGGACAGAGAAAGATTCAAATCACAAGGGCGGAGCGAGCTAAGGGGCTCAGACCTCAAGCCCCGAAGTTCAAACCGCAGTACCCTTCGAGGAATCACTACAACCCCTACCAGACCAACCAGTTCCGACAACAACAACAACAACCGCCAAGAGCTCCTGCTCACCAACAATCCAAACAACACCAAAGGCCGCCATTTCAACATCAAGGCCCGAGGAATTTCAATAATCAACCCCGTGGACCGGGTGGACCCCGAAACCACAATGGAGGACCAAGTGGAGCCAAGAACAAGGCACCACAAACCCCTGCTGCTTACCCCGGAGCAACATCTGCTGACGTCTGCCCACAATGCGGGAAGAACCACGGGAATCGCCCATCCTTAGCCGGTCAGAATGTATGTTTCAAGTGTGGCAAGCCTGGCCACTATGCAAAGGACTGCACCGGACAAGGGACATCGAACCAAAACCCCCGACCACAATACCGAGGAAGGGTCTTTACCCTTAATGCGGAAGACGCCAAGAAGTCCAAAGATCTCATCGAAGGTATGTACGAAGTAAACGGTAAAGCCTTAACTGTACTATATGACTCTGGTGCTACTCATTCTTTCATTTCACTTGCTAGTGTCGAGTCCTTAAATCGAAAAGTCTCTAAACTTCCCTTCGATCTTATTGTTTCTACTCCTACAAATCGCCCTATTAATACTTGCCGTTGTTGTTTAAACTGTCATCTTGTTGTAGAAAATAGGTCTTTTATCATAGATTTAATTTGTTTACCCTTGAAAGACATAGGCATTATCTTAGGCATGAAGCGGCTTCACCCCAATCGTGTGATGTTAGATTGTGGAACCCAAACCGTAGTTTTCCCTTCTCCTCCGAAAACATCACTCAACCCATTAGGTTTGTACCTAAATTCCGTGAGGTCTTACGTAGTGGGAAGAAAACTAAGGGATATGTTCTCCTAGCACTTTGTGATGTAGACTTGGAGCAGAACCTAGGTGAGATACCTGTGGTGAGAGACTATCCCGAGGTGTTTCCAGATGAAATACCCGAGTTCCCTCCCAAAAGAGAAGTGGAGTTCTCCATAGAGTTGGTTCCTGGGACAGGACCAATCTCTATAGCCCCGTATAGGATGTCACCCTCGGAGTTAGCAGAGTTGAAAACCCGAGTTAGAGGAGCTGTTAGAAAAGAGTTTTATAAGGCCAAGTGCTTCACCTTGGGCGCTCAGGTCTTATTTGTAAAGAAAAAGGGCGGAAGCATGAGGATGTGTATAGACTATAGGCAGTTGAACCAAGTAACCATAAAGAATAAATACCCATTGCCTAGGATTGACGATCTTATGGACCAATTGAAAGGAGCTGTAGTGTTTTCTAAGATTGATTTAAGGACCGGTTACCATCAGTTAGGGTGAGAGATTCGGATATTCCTAAAACCGCCTTCGAACTTCGGTATGGACACTTTGAGTTCAATGTAATGTCGTTTGGTTTGTGAATGCTCCCGCAGATTTTTATGGATTACATGAATAGGATCTTTAGACCCTATTTAGATCAATTCGTGGTTGTGTTCATAGATGATATTCTCATCTATTCGAAAACCCACGAGGAGCATGAGCGTCATTTAAGGTTGGTTTTAGAGGTATTAAAGGAGAAGAAGTTATACGCTAAGTTGTCTAAGTGTGAATTTTGGTTAGAGGAGGTAAAGTTCTTAGGACATGTTGTGTCAAAAGGTGGCATAGTCGACCCAAGTAAGATAGAGGTTTGTGATGAATTGGGATAGACCAACCTGTGAATCGAGATTAGAAGCTTTTGGGTTTAGCTGGATATTACCGTAGGTTCATTAAAGGATTTTCCCGATTAGCCCTACCCTTAACCAAGCTCACTAGGAAGAATGCCCCGTTTGAGTGGAGCCAGTGTGTGAAAAGAGTTTCCTAGAGCTTAAGGAAAAGCTCACCTCAACCCCAGCTTTAGTTTTACTGACCCCAATGTACCCTTCGAGGTATATTGCGATGCTTCAGCAAGGGTTTAGGTTGTGTGTTGATGCAAAGCAGGCAAGTGGTAGCCTATGCGTCAGGACAACTCAAGCCTCATGAGGTAACCTACCCCACCCATGACCTAGAACTAGCGACCATCGTGTTCGCTCTAAAGATGTGGAGACACCATTTGTATGGTGTGAGGTTTGAAGTTTTCTCCGATCATAAGAGTCTCAAGCATCTCTTTGATCAAAAGGAGTTGAATATGAGGCAAAGGAGATGGATGGAATTCCTCAAGGACTACGATTTTGGTTTAAGTTACCACCCCAAGCAAGGCTAATGTAGTAGCCGACGCCTTGAGCCGAAACTCATTACGTCATCAAGTATGATGGTTAATGAAGTTGGGTTAATAGAGCAATTTAGGGATATGAATCTTGGAATGTCTATAACGGAGAATGGCATCGTGATGAGTCATCTCACGGTGACAGTGGAGTTTAAGCAAAGGATTATGCTTGCCCAAAGAGAAAATGAGGACTTTATGGAGACAATCGAGGCGATTAAAGTTTGGAAAGTTGAAAGGTTTTGAACGAGGCCCCGACTGGTTATGGAGGTTCGAGGCGAATCATGTGCCACAAGATGGTGACCTCCGAGAGAAGATCTTGGAGGAGGCTCACAAGAGCCATTTTGCCATCCATCCTGGTACTACCAAGATGTATCGAGGACTTGAAGAGGATGTTTTGGTGGCGGATTAAAGAAGGATGTGGTCGCTGGGTGAGTAAGTGTTTGGTCCGCCAAAAGGTCAAGATCGAACACCAAAACCTTCGGCATGTTACAACCCCTGTCAATCCCCGAGTGGAAGTGGGAGAGTATATCAATGGACTTCGTGACGGGATTTCCAAAGACCCAAGGCCGGCCCACGATGCCGTATGGGTAATCGTGGATCGACTGACTAAGTCGGCTCACTTTCTACCTATTCGAGTCACGTACTCGTTAGATAAGTTGGCCCAGCTTTACATAAAAGAAATAGTAAGGTTGCATGGAGTACCATCGACGATAATCTCGGATCGAGATCCGCGGTTTACGTCACGTTTTTGGGGAGCCTTCCAAAAGGCGTTTGGTTCCAAGTTGTGCCTAAGCACTGCTTACCACCCACAAGCGGATGGTCGATCAGAGAGGACAATCCAAACCCTGGAAGATATCTTTGAGCCTGTGTCTTAGACCAAAGGAAGTTGGGATAAGTACATGCCTTTGATCGAGTTTGCGATATAACAACGGTTATCACGCAAGCATCGATATGGCACCGTACGAGGCATTATACGGAAGGAAGTGCCAATCACCCTTGTGTTGGTACGAGCCCGGAGAGCAAAGTGTCTTAGGACCTGAGGTAGTGAGGGAAACGACGGAGCAAATCAAGAAGATCAAGGATAGAATCTTAACCGCCCAAAGTCGACAGAAAAGTTACGCGGACAAAAGGCGCAAGCCCTTGGAGTTCCAAGAAGGAGAACATGTATTTCTAAGAATCACCCCACTACAGGAATAGGGAGAGCCATGAAAGTTAAAAGTTGAGTCCCTGATTTCTCGGTCCTTTTGAAATTCTCCAAAGAGTCGGATCTGTAGCTTACAAAATAGCCTTACCACCCAATCTGTCAAACCTTCATGATGTCTTTCACGTCTCCCGATTCGTAAATATGAGTCCGACCTAGCCATGTCCTAGAACCAGAGCATGTACAGTTAAGGGAGGACCTCACTTTCAATGTACCGCCTACGGGAATAGTGGATCACGGAGTCAAGCAGTTAAGGAACAAGTCTGTTCCTTTGGTAAAAGTGGCGTGGGGACAAGGCAAGTCGGAAGAATACACGTGGGAACTAGAGCTAGAGATGAAGTCCAAATATCCAGAGCTTTTTCTAAGGTACGAATTTCGAGGGCTAAATTCTTTTAAGGAGGAGTAATGTAGCATACGATTTTACATTAGAGTGAAAATGACCAAAATGCCCCTAAGGTCATTTTCACCGGAGTCGAGGGAAGCCAGTGCGGCAGTACTCGAAGGGCAAACTCAATGTTGGAAGGGGATTAGAAAACTTATGTACCTTCCTGGGATCGAAAATCTCGTTTTGAGTTTTAGGTCAAAATGACCAAAACGCCTGTGGTGTTTTACCCGCTTTGCAAGTCTTAGGATGAACCGAAACTTCTCGGATGGTTTTAAAAAGGCGTTTTTATGTATTCTATGACCTCAGTTTTAATTTTTGAAGTTCGGGCAAAATTAGTGCAAAATTACGGTTTTGCCCCTAGTTTCGTATTTTTACGCTTAATCACGCGATTAAGCAAACCTAAGCAATATTAGGCTCTAATCGAAGGTTAATTAATTTCCTTAATTAATCTAGAGTCAAAATAATTTATTAAAGTTGATTAGAACCAAAAGTACTTAATTACAACCTAAAATCATATTTTAATTTTATGACACCTAGTCATAGAATCTTGAATAGTATTTTCTCTTTCCAATTCCTTAAATCATGGAATTGTGTTACACATTGTTTATTCATAAATGAGTTTTAAATTCTTTAATGATGTATGAGCACTCCTAAACTTGTCATAAACTCCCTAAATCACATTCTTAGTTACCTAAACTTAAGCTTAATCATTCCTAACCTTGTACCTAAGCTAATACACATCTAAACCTACCTTTAACACACAATTAAATGGTCAAACTCACCTCCTCCCTTGCTGAACCAGACCAGGCCGTGAACCCTCTCCCCCATTATGCATCACATGTTCAATTTTTTAACACTCCAAGGCCATACCTCAAGTCACATACACTATACCTTGTCATAACTTTCAATCAAGCTTGAATTTCCACATGAATAAATAATTAAAACAACCCATTTTTCCCATTTAATTGTGGCTGGAAAAGTTCCAGCCATGCATTGTTTCTAGAAGACTAAATTCATAAAAATGTGATAGGAAATTAACTCACATCAAGCCATGCTTTGTAGCATAGCTTCCATACTTCAAACCATGCTTGAATGACCTTGTGTAAGAGATATTCTCTCTTCCTTCCTCCCTCAAAGGCTACACAAAGCCCTCCCCATTCACTCCTCCATGGTTTTGTTTTTCTATAAATAGGATGCTTGTGTTAGCCTTGTTGCACTTTGAAGCATTTGCAAAGTTTAGAGTTTTAGAGTTGTCTTGCTAGTCTTTCCTTTTTCTCTCAAAGTTCCAAGAGTGTTCTTCCTTTCTTTTCATCTTTATCTTCTTCATCTCTTCATCTCATCATCACCTCTCCACCATCAAACACCACCCCAAAACCTTGAACCATCATCAAACCTCTCAAACACCACACCTCAAACACAACTCCACTTGAAACACATTTTCTTTCTTTTTCTCTCATCAAGGCCGAATCATCATCACCATCCTAGGAGGTGTTGCTCATCTCATTTCCATCTTCAAGATCAAGCTTTTATCTTCATCACTAGGTAGGGATTTGTTTTCAAACTTTATTTTGCTCAAGAAAGTGTTTTTCTCTAGTTTTCTCTTGGATTCTTTTTGAACTTTCCTTTGTCTTTCCTTTCCTTTCATTTTCGGCCATGAGGCCTTGATTTGAGCATGATAGCTTGATGATGAGAGTTTCTAGATGATGACATTGTGTTCATCTCAAAGAAACCTCTAAAGCTTGAGTTTTCCTTTTCTTACAACTTCATCTATATGTTATCTAGCTCACATGGTTTTCCAACTTAAGAAAAATTAATCTAAGGATTTCTAAAAGCCCAAGCCTACCCTTGTCAACCTTAAAGTTGGCCGCACGTTCTAGAGATTTGTCTCTAGATAGGGGTTTTGGGTACTTAATAAAGAACTTGATGTAGCTTCACTTTCTTTCTCTTTTATATGATTTTCGATTCTTGTGTTGTGATCTTTGAGATATTGTATGGGGTTATGATCTTGTTAAAGTCTTAAATGAGCTCTAGTTAAACATAAAAATGAAACTTGCATCATGTTTACTTTAAGCTTTGCATATCATGTTTATTTCCTTGCTATCACTAAATCCCAAGATAATGAATGAACTTGCATTATCATGTTTATGTTTCGAGCTTTGCATTATCATATTTATATTTCAAGTCCTCACCTAAATATCAAAGATAATAATATATTGCACCACATATTTATTTTATGCTCTCACTTTACTTTCTAGCAATAACTAAAATAAGTGCATGAGCATGTTTATTTTTATGTCATCACTTTAATGATTCTAGAACTCAAAAGACTTGCCCAATGATATCTCAAACAAAGGTCTAAAACATTTATTTCCTATGGTTCATATTTCGGCCCTATGAGGCCTTAATGTTTTCAAGTATTGAAAACTATGTTTTATAATTTTTCTAAACTTACATGAGTATAAGGAATGTGTAGAACTAAGTGTTATGAATTTAGGACCTCTTGAGATGAAAATAATATAGCCACTGCCCTATTAAGTATTTTCATGAGTTTAGATGATAAAAGTGTTCATAAAAGAGTTTTGAAGGTTTTAATAAGGTTCCAAGAGAAACTAGTATTTTATGTGCTTTAGAAACTATGATTCAATGCCTTTAAATGGAGTTTCTGTTTCGGTTCTGCCTTGCTATGTTTGGCCACTGTATGAGCTGTGTTAATGATGTTAATATGCTTATGTTTGGGTAATAATTATGTTAGGACTCATATGTGAAAGATAGGATAAGTTAGGAACTAGAAAAGAATTAATTTGAGAGTTCTAGATCCCTTAAAGATTTATTTTTCTGGATTCTGTCCAGCAAGGTTTAGATTCAATAATCATGGTTTTAAATTAGTTTATATGTGTAGGAATGACTCATAATTGGTTTAGGACTTAATCTTGAAACCTTAGGAGCAAACCGAACTTAGAAAGGGTCATTATTGTGACTTCTAGGTACCCGTAAAGTTAGTATTTTGATTTCTGCACTCTTGAGGTTTAGAGATGTTCTTGACCATAGGGTGAGGTGAGAAATACTTAGTTATAACCTTATAGGTTCCCAAGAGACTAGGTGTTGATGATCAATAACTTAGAAAGTGAGATAAAGATCTAAACCGTAATTTCTAGAACTCCGTAATCACATAAACATAAAGCTGTCCAAATTCTGCTTAGTGCTATTTGGATTAGTTCTTGAGCATAAAATTTGTATAACTCATTAATTGTCAAACTATAGGCGTATAAAGAAGTTAAGGATAATGTTAGAACAATTAATTTGCAAGTTTAAGACTCATAAGAATCAAGTTTAAAACACTATGAGTTATAACATAACATGTCTATGAGCTTATGGGGATGATTGTTAAATATGACTATGTGATGATGTTTGTGTGAAAGTTTTATGTGACGAATGTTATGAGAAAGTTTCATGTGATGATATATATGTTATGAAAAAGCTACATGAGAATGCATGATAAAAATGAATATGATAAATGATGAGGTAATTGTGATTTAATACTTATGAGAATATAAATGTGACACAACACTGAGACGCGCTTCTCTGGGTGACACCGGTTCGCCGAGCACCCCCAGGAGGAGACAAATCCGTGAGGGTATGTGTAGATGCAGCCTGCCAAAGCGGACAAATTGCGAGGCCCACGTGGCTAGCAAAGCGTTTCAAAGAGGAAATGATCCTAGAAAGGAGATCCTTAATTTGCCCCCTAGCAGTACTTTAAGTCGGGATTATGTTACGCTTATCATAGGATAAGTAAGAGCTAGTGACGACTAGTTAAGGTATGAGCTTATAACCTAGAGAAGTTTTAGGGCGGCCCCAAGAGATGAAAGTTAAAGTTAACAATGTCACATAAACTATACTTATGCCAATGTTATAATGTTTCCTAGTTATTCTATTGTTTGGTTTACCTTATGATGCATTCATATCATTAGTATATTTCTGCTTAAGTTATAAAGATGCATTATAAAATATGACGGACCTTGGATAAAATACCTCTTTGGAAAACCAACTTAAAAGGAATTTATATGTATGCACACCTTTTAGAAATAAACCCAAGGTTCCTGAGGATGTGACGATGTCACCTAGGTAGGGATAACCCTACTGAGAATTCTTTTAGAAAGATTCTCATTCCCTCTCTCTTTTCTTCCGTCATATCTTCAGATGGCGACATTCGTACTCTTCATCGACACCCCAGTATGGGAGCTGCACCATGACCCGGCACTCGGGTCATACCATTTTGAGGGTCTGCCTTTGTCAGAGTATTCATGTTCATGGGACGACCCTTCGCGCACCCCGTCCCGAGCTACCGCTTCACCCCGACTGCTCCTTACCGTCATAATGGGATTTTTGAGCGAGCGAGACCACGCGATGAGCAGATCCTCCGCATGGAGCCCGAGACATCAGCGGTACGCGAGTACCCCGAGTATGTGCCGCGCTCAAAGATTTCTGGAGACGGACCCATCCGAGGACCCGCCATCCCACATGTACAGTTGGAGCTCCAGTCCCGCTCCTCCACCGATGAGGGCTGGGAGTGAGGAGACGGTGGTCCAGTCGAGGTTGGCTCGACGGCCATCTATGCGTCCTCGCCACGATGGACATGCCCCGATGATGCGCTCGACCACTCCCGCCGAGATTCGCCAGTGGATCGACTCGACCCCACGACTTTCGGACCAGCAGGAGTAGTCATAGGAGGGGTAGTAGTTAGTGCACACACACGCCACATAGTAGAGGACAAACCTTCTTTTGTATATGAGGTTGTCTCCTTTAGGTGCACATGGGTATGGGTGTAGTTTCTCTTGTATTTGCTTTTTATGATTTCCTTGTATTGCATTTCAATTGTATTTTGCTTCATGATGTATCAAATAGTCCTGCCTCTTTGGGTAGGCACGTTATATATATATATATATCTATGATTCAGTTGATGTTCCCATGACATGATGTGTTTCTTATGCTTTGCTTATATGTTTCGCTATGTTTCCCCTTAAAGTTTCGTGCGTGGCTCTCACTTTGATTTTAAATTCCAAAAAGAAAAATTTTACCCATATTTCCGCTAAGTATTTTCTAAGTAAAAGATGAGACCAAGAGGTAATATTCTAAAGATTAACCTAAGAACATACTAGTAGTCTTGGGTTAAGATTTAGGGTGTTACACCATGACTAGGAATCTTGAATTTAAAATGAGATTTGAGTTTAAATTAAGCAATCTTCGGTTCTAATTAGCTCTAATAAATTGTTTTGACTCTAGATTAATTAAGAAAATTAATTAATCTTTGATTAGAGCCTAATATTGCTTAGGTTTGCTTAATCACGCGATTAAGCTCAAAAACACTAAACTAGGGGCAAAATCATAATTTTGCACAAAATTTGCCCGGGACCACCGAAACTAAAACTGAGGTAACAGAATACATAAAAACACCTTTTAAAACCATCTGGAGAAATTTCGGGTCCATCCGGTGCTCGTACCCGTGTCAAACACAACAGAGGTATTTTGGTCATTTTGACCTGAAATCTCAGAAAACGAGATCTTCGATCCCAGAAAGGTACACAAGTCAACTAATCCCCTTCAAATATTGAGTTAGCCCCTCAAGGACTGCCGGGTTGGTTATCCTCGAGTTCCGGGCTGAAAATGGCCTCAGGGGCATTTTGGTCATTTTCACTCTAACAGAAAAATCAGGGCATTACAAATTGTATCTACATTTGTTTATGCATAAAATGAGTTTAATTCCCTCTAATAAAGTATGAGCACTCCCTAATCATGTCTTGAGATTCCTAATTACTTCCTTAATTACCTAAACACTTATTTAGCAATTTCTAATCTTAAGCTTAATCTAAGTTACACCTAAACACATCATTAACACACATTTAGATGAAACAATTTTCTCTCCCCATGGGCTGTCAAGGCTGGCCGAAAACTTCTCCCCCTCATTTCCTACATGTTGAATTTGTTTTGCACTCCATAGCCATGCTTACACCATGCTTGCACCTTACTTGCACCATGCTTGATCATACTCCAAACCATGCTTTGAATGACTAAATGAATGAGACATTTTCCCTCTCCCTTTGCTGTCCAAACCGTCAGCCTTCCTCCTCCATTAATGATGATTTATTTCAATTTAATTAAAAAAGAAAACACCTTACCTTGGGCCATGCTTAAGCCCATGCTTACCATATTTTCAACCATGCTTTGTATGACAACATGTAAGAGATATTTTCTCTCCCTCCCTCCATGAAGCCACATAGCCAGCCCTCCCCCTCCATGAGCTCTCATTGTTTCGTTTCTCTATAAATACATATGTTAAGAGACTTGAAAGAACCTTTATATCATTTGTCAAGTTTGAGTTTTAAGCATTCTTGCAAGTTCTTTCTTTTTCTCTCAAGTCTCAAAGAGCTTTCTTCATCTTCTTCATCCTCCACCTTAAGTCACCATATCATCATCTCAAAACACCACCCCACCACCTTAGATCATCATCTAAGCACCAAAACTCTTATCCTCAAATACAAACTCACTCAAAAACACATTCCTTTCCTTTTCCCTCCTCTTGGCCGAATCATCAACATCACATTGGGAGGAACTTTCCTTCTCATTTTCATCTCAAAGACCAAGTTTTCATCTTCAATACTTGGTAGGGAGTTGTTCTAAATTATTTCCCTTTACTCAAATGAGTTTTATTCTTGAAGAAAAATGTTATTTCCTTGAGTTTCTCTTAGTTTTCTTTTCGGTTTCCCTTTGTCATTTCATTTTCATTTTTTGACCTCAAGGCCTAGTTGTTATCATGATGGCTTGATGATGAGTGTCTCTAAGTGATGACTTTATCTTCATCTCAATGAGTCCTCTAAAGCTTGAGTTTTCCTTTCTTTCCTTAAGTTTTACTTATGTTACTTAGCTAACTAATGATTTCAACTTAAGAAAATAATTATAAGGATTTCAATAAGCCCAAAGCCTACCCTTGTCAACCTTAAAGTTGGCCGGCACGTTCTAGAGTTTTACTTTAGATAGGGGTTTTCGGTACATAATAAAGAACTTGGTGTATTTTCCTTCCTTTCCTCTTGATTTTGGTTCTTTCCTTTTCTTTTCCTTTGGAGTTTTGTTTTAATTTCATTTCCTTAAGCTTGATGATGATGTTCAAAGAACCATGAGGTTTCTTTGAGACTTTGGTACTTAGAATTTTAGAGCTTGCTTTATGTTGATGAGATTATGATTGGGATTGTGATCTTGATTTCCTTAAAGTCTTGTATGAGCTCTAATGACATATGATAATGAACTAGCATTCATATTTAAATTTATGCCTTGCATAGCATATTTATTTTTATGTCATCACTAAGCTCTCAAAGATAAAGAAATGAACTTGCATTATCATGTTTAAATTCAAGCTTTGCATTTCATGTTTACTTTTCAAGTCATCACCTAATCTTAAAGATAAAAATGAGTTGCATCTCATATTTATTTTAAGCTCTCACTTTACTTTCTAATAAAGATAAAATGAAGTGCATAGCATGTTTATATTCTTGTTATCACCTAAGAATATTAGAGCTCAAAGACTTGTCCCTTGTCATCTCAAGTAAAGAATGGAAATGGAGGAGTTTTGAATGGACCTAAATTTGGCCATGTGATGATGATGAGCTCGGTGTAAGTTTCATCTAGTCACAAGTGCCAAAAATCTATGTTTTATAATTTTCTTAAGCTTAGACGATCTTAAGGAATATTATAAGCAAGATTTTATGATTTACATCCCTCTTGACATTGTTTTGAAATAGCTATTGCTCTTATTGGTTTTACGAGGATTTCAATGAAATAAATTGTTTTCTAAAGAGTTTTAGAAGTTTTAAAATGGTGCCAAGAGAAACTAGCAATTTATATGTGTTAGAAATGAAATTCTATGATTCGGTTCTGCCATGCTAACGTGCTCAGTCTTTGATGATGATTTTATTATGATTAAATGAGCATATTCAAGTATATTTGATGTAAGAATTAATTTAAGAAAGCTAAGACAAGTTAGTAACTAGAAAAGAATTAAAATGAGATTTCTAGAACCCTTAGAAGTACAAATTATAGATTTATATTTCAGCATGGTTAATATTAGTAATAATGGTTTATAATTAGTATAAATATGTAGGAACCTCTCATAATTGGTTTAGGAATTGATCTTGGTACTTTAGGAGGAAATCGAACTTAGAAAGAGTCAAAGTTGTGACTCCTATGTACCCGTAAATTGTAAAATATAGATTATGCACTTATGGGTTTTAAAATAGGTTATGATCATGATAAGTAGTGAGAATAATTAGTTGTGAGCCTATAGGTGCATAAGAAATTAGGATTTAATGATCTAAGAACTTCAGATTCAAGATTTGACACTTTAAGGATCAAGCATAAGACACCATCGGTTCCTTAATGCAATGAGTTTATTAATTCAAGTGTGATGTGATGACGCATATGCTATGATGAGTGTTTTTATGTGGTTTTAAGTTTATCATGAGTATAGAAGTTGAATGAGGAATGAACATGTATTGTGGCATAAAGTAAATTTGAAAGAAATTCGATATACAACAGTTATGCTGCCAAATTTCCGTCAAATTTAAAGGACTTGAAAATGTTTTTGAAAACCATATGAGATGAGTCCTAGGTGACACCGGTTTGGCCGAGCACCCCCAGGAAATTGGGATTCTAATGTGACATAGCATTGAGAAGCCTCCTGGGTGACACCGGTTCGGCCGAGCACCCCCAAGAAACAAAACCGTAAAGGTATTGACATCGAGCTTGCCAAAGCAGACAATATCGCTGTGTACTAGTTACAAGTAGAGTGTTTCAAAGAAGGAAATATTCTTGTGAGAGGTGATCCTTAAGCCCCCTAGCCCGTACTTTAAGAGTCGGGATTATTATGTTTTCGCTTATCAGAGGATAAGTAAGAGCTAGTGATGACTAGTTGAGGTATGAGCTCATAACCTAGATGATGTTTTAGGGTGGCCCCATGATGCTAAAGTATATTGTTCTAAAGTCACAAGTTGAGAAAAGAGAAAAGTTCCACTTGAAAGATTTTATGCCTCTTTATGCCACTTGTATTCTTCTTGATCATATGATTTATTGATTCACTTGCATAATGTATGATCATGAATTCTTGTTTTGATATGTTGCATTCATAACTCTAAAATGCATTCTAAAAAGGAACGAACCTTGGATAATCAAACTTTATAAACCTAATAAGGAACTTTATGCATACTCACCTTTTGATAACAAACCCAAGGTTCCTGAGGATGTTGACGATGTCACCCTAGATAGGAGATAGTCTATTGAGATTCTTTAGTAAGATTCTCACTCCTTTCTTCTCTATTTCTTTCCCGTCACATCTTCAGAGCACGATGGCAACTTTCATCCTATTCGTAGACACCCCCACATGGGAGGTCCACTATGACCCGAAGCATTAGTCATATCATTTTGAGAGGCACTGCATGCTGAGGGTTTTCATGTTCATGGATGCCCCTTCACGCACCTTGTACATAGCTACCGTTTCTCCCCTACGTCTCCTTACGGCGATAACATGGTCTTTGAGCATGCTTGGACGCGAGATGATAGGATTCTTCGAACGTACACTACAAGTTCGACTGTCCACGACTTCCTGGACTACGTGCCCCACTCTCAAGGTTTGAAGGACGACCCCTCGAAGGATCCACAGACTCATATGTACAGCGAGAGTTCGGCCTCTGTAACACCCTAAAAAATATATAAAAAATTAATTTGAGCTTTTCTAGTCATAATTTAAAAAATCTGACAAACATGGAATCGATGAGTATGAAACAACGGATCTGCAAAATAAAATAAAAAAGTGAATAGTAACCTAGTGGGCCCTACGGCCTGTCGGGACAGCCGAAACCCTATAATTAGGGCTCGGAGATGCCCAAAATTGAGAAATTATGAGATTAAGTGAAATTATGAGATTAAGGTTAGAAATGGGTAGGAATACCTATAATTAATTTTTGAGCAATATTTGATTACTCGGGTATATTGTTTTACCCATTCGGTAAAATTTCGGTGTGCGATATCTAACACCGAAAGATAGTTTAATCATTATAAATGGATAATGGTTATCCATTAAGGCCAAGTGAATGGCCAAGATTTAATCTTGATTAACAAGATTAAATCCTAGCCATCCATCTTATTTTTCTTTCGTTAAAAGAACTATGCATTTATGACACATATATCTAAAGTTTACTTTGAAATAAATACAAAATATAAACCTTATCACTCCATTTTCCTCATCATTCTCGGCCATGAACCAGAAACTCAAGCTTCCATGGTGATTTTTCACAAAATTCAACTTTAAATGCCCAAAACCTTAGTTTTAAGTCACCAAAACCCCAAATCTCCTTCATAAAACTTGTTCTACTCATCAATATCTACAAAACTAACCGATTGGAATTTTAATTCCTCACCTTTCTCACTTTGATATTTTCATTCATCACTGTTAAGAGAGGGTATTAGGTGCTGTTTGGCAGGTTTAAAGTGAGAAAAATTATTATTGGAGCATCCCTTGGAGCCAAGAGCCACAAAGCTCCAAAGAGTAGGGTTCTTGAACCTCTTTTGGTACAAATTCATTTTTCTGTTTTGCTTACTGATTGGGTTTGATATTTTTAGTTTTATGGGTTGGTAATATGTTGATATTGATGTGTTAATTTTCATGGAGTGTTTGGGTGATGTTTGAAAACCCATTTTTGCAAAACAAGTTTTTAATCATGTGCTGGAATTCTCGGATTTGTACTGATAGGTTATGGTTCACGAATTTTCTGATATATTTGTAGATGTTTTTATGAGCTAGAAAAATTATATGTTGAAGCTAACATCCTAAAGCAAGTCCATGATTTTTCTTGGGTCTTCAAAATGACTTTTACTATTTTCTAAAAATATAAAACCGAGACTGATGGCTGAGTTGTCTGGATAGCCAATTCTGAAACACTGAATTTTGGTAATTTTGTTGCCATCGTAAATGATCTATTTTTACTTTGAAAGTTTTATTGAGTGTTTCCAACATCTTGAGGTTTAACCATGATTTTTTTTATGAATTTATTAAATCATTTGCTAGGGTTAAAAATTATGGAATTCTTGCTATTGGCTGTAAATAGGAGGTTTCTAACGTCTGAATTTGTCTAATTTTGTTAACATAGTTAGAGAACTCATTTTGCTCTGAAATGTTTACAGGACCTTATGGACACATTGAGGTGTCATGGATAATTTTTGTGGCTTTGAAATTGAATGTTTGATGTGCGCATAAATTTGTGCTATAATGGTGTGAAATCTGTCCATATGCTGTATTTAGGCTAAGGCCTTATATTAGTGACATAATGATATTTAGTTCAAGTATGAAATATATGAATGCATGCTAGTGCCTTTAAGGATTGGTTTGAGGCATGATCGGAATCATTTTGTGAATGAAGGTACACATGTGCTTTATGCATGCATTTCAAAAATAAAAGTGAAAGATGCATATATGTGGCAAAAGAGAATGTATAAATTTCACTCGTGCATGTTCTAACATAGGAGAAAACAGAAACAAGACTTAAGTTAAATTGAGGGGAAGGCAAAAAGAGGAACTTCCCTAGTGTGCATGTTGTGACATAGGAGAAAATAGAAATAAGACTTAGGTGTAATTGAGGGGAAGGCAAAAAGAGGAACTTCCCCTAAGATATTATGAGTTGGTAGACGTATCAACTAGGAACAGAACTGTGTGTGATTCAGAAATGGAATAAAATGAAGTCTAATGATCACATATAGGAATGAGCTCAGTCCTGATAAAAGTCTATTTTCCATTGTGGCGTTGTCTATCCATTATGGAGTTGTCCACGGCAAATACCCGTTGGGTATAAACTAAGTCATTCCTATGTCAATGAGAATTGAAAAATGCACTAAATTGAGTTTTGCAGTATGACATGAACTAAGTCTTTCCTATGTCAATGAAAAGAGAAAAATGCACCGAGTTGAGTCCTATGGTCACAAGTGAGGCTAGGTTCCTTTGAGATAAGCTTATTACAATTAGCATATGCATAGTCATGCCATATTTAAATGTTTGATTAGGATTATTTACTCTGTGTTTGAGTTTTATTATATATGTGCATTAAGTGATTGATCATTAAAAGCTACTCACTTCAGAAGTACGATTTAGAACTCTAAAATTGAACCATTGTTATGAAATACATGATCACTTTTTCCTAATAAACCGAAGTGGCTGGGACGATGACGATGACATTATAATTGTGCAATTGGGGAATTGCCCTACTAAGAATTGTATAATTCTCATCCCTACTTGTTTGTGTTCCCGTGTGGTCTCCAGGGTGAACCAGAGGACAGAGAGACGGCTACATGAAAGGAAACAACTTTGCCGTAGTTTAGTCGAGAAGACTTTTACTTGTTATAGTTAGTTTTATGTATATATATATATATGCCTATACCTTTAAGAGACAACAGATGTACTGTAAAGCTCTTAGAAGAGCTTCCTTTTATATTTGACTTTGTATTTCAATAACTACTTTGTTTATTATATATATATTTGATAGAACCACGAATTAGTTACTACACGATTCAACTGATATTTGCTATAGTTATTCAAGAAAGGTCCATTAATTAATAAGTAACATCTCTATAGTACGATTTCATGACTTAAGGATGGTGTTGCACTTGTGAGGATGTTACAGCCCCCACTCCCCGGTTTGTGAAATGAGGGAGTGAGAAGACGGTGACGCATCCGAGGTTGGTTAGGAGAGCCGAGATGCGACCTCATCATGGAGCACACGTTCAGCCGCCATGCATACCTATCCCTGCCGAGTTGCGTCAGTGGGTCGGTTTCATCCCACCTTATCCCGGGTCATAGCAGTAGAGGTTTTGGGGAGAGTTAGTGCACACACCACTCATAGATCAGGATAAACCTTCTTTTGTCATGAGTTTATCCACTTTAGGTGCACTAGGGCATGGGTGTCGTTTTGTATGCTTCCCTTGTACTTTTCTATTTCAGTTGTATTTGTTTTCCTTATGTATTTACTTTCTATTGTACTAAGCTAAGTCCCACTATTTGGTGGGCATATGATATTATTAATGAAATATTACCTTTAATGTGTCATTGATTGCTCATTTGTTATGATATGTTCTTTCATCTTGTGGTTATCCTTTATGATTTGCAATGTATGTTAGCTCATAATTAAGTTAGACACGGCTCTCACTTTGCTTTTATATTTAAAAAAAAATTTACCCATATTTTCCACTAAGTATTTTTAAGAAAAGATGAGACTAAGAAGTAATAACTAATGATTAACCTTAATACGTTCAAGGAGTATTGGGTTAAAAATTAGGATGTTACACAATTAGATGAAACAATATCTCCTCCCCATGGGCTGTCAAGGCTGGCCGAAAATCTCCCTCCCCTATATTCTTCACATGTTGAAATTCAAACACTCAAAGAACCATGCCTTAGGCCATGTCTTGCACCATACTTGCACATGCTTTGAACCATACTCCACCATACTCTAAGCCATGCTTTGAATGACTAAATGAATGAGATATTTTCCCTCCCCTTACTGTCCAAAAACCACCAGCCCTCCACCTCCATGTAAGAAAATTATTTCCTCACAATTTAAAAAGAAAAATACTCAAAAGGCCATGCTTGAAGCCTTACCTTGAGCCATGCTCACCATACTTCCAACCATGCTTCACCATGCCTTCAAACAACTCATCTCTCAGCTCATGTTCCATGAGGACCACACGGCCAGCCCTCCCCCTTCATGAGCCTTCATTGTTTTGTTTCTCTATAAATACACATGCTTAGAAACTTGGAAGAACCTTTAGATCATTTGCTAAGTTCAAGTCTTAAGCATTCTTGCAAGTTCTTTTGTTTCTCTTAAAGTTCCAAGAGCTTTCCTTCATCTTCATCTTCTTCATCTTCCTCTTTGAATCACCACCTCATAACCTCAAACCACGACACCACTACCTTGAATCATCATCTAAACACCTAAGCCTCCACCCTCAAACACAAGCTCACCCAAAACACATCTCCTTTTTGCTTTTCTCTCTATTTGGCCGAATCATCATCATCTCTTAAAGAAGATTTTTGTCTTCTCATTTGCAAGCAAAGACCAAGTTTTCTTTCTTCCTTCAAGATTTCATTGGTAGGGAGTTGTTCTATAAAATCTTCCTTTTTCTTAAAAATGCTTTGTTCTTGAAAGAAAGTGTTGTTTTCATGAGTTTTTATTGTCTTTCTTTTTCAGTTTTCTCTTGGATCTTTTCTTTTTATTTTTGGCCTCAAGGCCTTGTTCATTCTCATGATAGCTTGATGATGAGTGTCTCTAGATGATGACCTTGTGTTCATAACAATGAGACCTCTAAAGCTTGAGATTTTCTTTCTTTCCTTAACTTTTACTTATGTTACTTAGCTCACTAATGATTATAACTTAAGAAAATAATTACAAGGATTTCAAAAAGCCCAAGGCCTATCCTTGTCAACCTTAAAGTGCTGGCACGTGAGGGTTTTGGGTATATAATAAAGAACATGGTGTATTTTCCTTCTCCTTGTAGTTTCGGTTTCCTCATTTCCTTTTTCCTTTGAAAGATTTGTTTTGAATCTATTTCCTTGAGCTTGATGACAATGTTCAAAGAATCATGAGGTTTCTTTGAAACCTTGGTACTTAGAACTCTAGAGCTTGCTTTATGTTGATGAGATTGTGATTGGGATTAGGATTTTGATCATTTTAAAGTCTTATATGAGCTCTAATGACACATAATAATGGACTAGCATTCATATTTAAATTTATGCCTTGCATAGCATATTTATTTCTTATGTCATCACTAAACTCTCAAGAGTGAATAAATGAACTTGCATTATCATGTTTAAATTCAAGCTTTGCATCTCATGTTTACTTTTCAAGTTATCACCTAATCTTTGAAGATAAAAATGAGTACATCTCATATTTATTTTAAGCCCTCACTTTACTTGCTAATAAAGATAAAATGAAGTGCATAACATGTTTATATTCTTGTCATCACAAATATATTAGAGCTCAAAGACTTGTCCCTTGTTATCTCAAGTAAAGATCGGAAATGGAGGAGTTTGATGAACCTAAAATTTGGCCATGTGATGATGAAAAGCTTGGTGTAAGCTTCATCTAGTCACAAGTGCCAAAACCTATGTTTTATGGTTTTCCTAAGCCTAGATGATTTTAAAGAATACTTTAAGTTTGATTTTATGATTTAAATCCCTCTTGAGATTGTTTTGAAATAGCTACTGCCCTCATTGGTTTTACGATGATTTTGATGAAATAAAATGTTTTCTAATGAGTTTTAGAAGTTCTTAAAAGGTTCCAAGAGAAACTAGTAAGTCTATGTGTGTCAGAAATGAAATTATATGCATTATATGATGATGTTGGTCACGGTTCTGTTTTAATTGTTTGCTCACTGTATGATGATGATTTTATGATATTAGAATGTGTATATTCATGTATATTTGATGTTAGAATTAAGTTGAGAAAGTTAACATAAGTTAGTAACTAGAAAAGACTTTAAATGAGATTTCTAGAACCCATAGAAATGAGAATTTAGGATTCTGTTTCAGCATGGGTAAAATTAGTAATAATGGTTTATAATTAGTATAAATGTGTAGGAATCACTCATAACTGGTTTAGGAATTGATCTTGGTGCTCTAGGAGAAGACCGAACTTAAAAAGGGTCAAAGTTGTGACTCCTAGGTACCTATAATTTGTAAAATAGATTCTGCACTAATGATGTTTAGAATAGGTTATGATCATGACGATTAGTGAGGACAATTAGTTATGAACCCATAGTTGCATAAGAAGTTAAGATCGAATGACTAGAGAACTTAGATTTCAAGTTTAAGACCTTAAGGGTCAAAGCATAAGACATTATAGGTTCCTTGATATTATGAGTTTATTAATTCAAGTATGATATGATGATGCATGTGCTATGTTGAGTGTGATTATGTGAATTTAAGTTTACCATGATCAAGAGAAACTGAGTATGAAAGTATATGTATCATAAGTTTTGTGGCATAAAGGAAATTTGAAAGAAATTCAGTATACAACTGTTATGCTGTCGAATTTCCGTCAAATTAAAGACTTGAGAATGTTTTTGAAAACCATATGAGATAAAACCCTGGATGACACCGGTTTAGTCGAGCGCCTCCAGGAGAAAAGTTTTAATGTGACATAGAACTGAGACATACTTCTCCCGCTCCGGTGGGGAGGAGGCAAATCCGTGAGGGTATAAGTGGATGTTGTAACACTCTAATTTCTTTATTCAGAAAATAATTGAGACTTTAGTAATAAGAATATCAAAATTCTGATGTACATAAAAATGATGAGAACAATGTAACGAACGTAAAAAAAAAAATGTGAATAGTATTTTACGGGTCCCGTACGCCCGTTGGGACAGCCAAAACCCCAGAACTGGGCCTCGGAGATGTCCAAAATTGAAAAATTATAGGATTAAGGTTGGAAATAGGTGGGAATAAAAATTTATACTTATAATTAATTTTAAGGTAATAGTTGATTACCCGAGTACACTGTTTTACCCGTTTAACGAAATTTCGGTGTGTGATTTTTAACACCAAAAACTAATTAATCTCTACAATATAATGAAGTCTATCTCTTTGAATTCCAAATGAATGGCTAAGATTTCATCTTGCATGGAAGATCAAATCTTAGCCATTGAAATTAATTTCTTTAATGAAAAACAATTACACTTTATCATGCACCAATGAGATCATTCCTTATAAGATCAACTTGCACCACTTAACTTCATAATTATCATCTTTAAAGTTCGGACAACAAGAGTGAAGAACAGAACCTTCATGTTTGTTCACAAGAGACCTTGAACCCTTGAGTTTTCAATCTCAAAAATCCTAAGCCAAACCTTGACAAAATCAAAATCTTCCTTTACTAAACTTGTTCTACACATCAAACTCTACGATCCTAACCGATTAAAATCTCAAAACACTCACCTTACTACCTCACACAGCACCAAGTTGGGAAGGTTTTGGCTGTGTTTCAAGAGCTTTAAAGTGAAGATAGGTCACTTAAGACATCTTTTGAAGTACAAAGCTCAAAAGCTGGCCTTTTTCTTTCAAAATTATTCTAATTATTTCTGATGGGTTTTATTTCAAAATTTCTGGTTTTATTTGATGATGATATGTTGATATTGATATATTAATTTTGGTGGAGTGTTTGGTGCTGTGGAAAAGTTCTTTTTATCAAAAGAGTTTTTGAATTGGTTTGCTGGATTTTCGGATTTCACCAGGACAGGAATTGTTCATGAATTTTCTGGTTCAATTATAGTCATTTTTATGAGCTATAAAAATTATATGTTGAAGCTACATCCTAGGCTAGTTCCACGAATTTTATGGAGCTCTGGTTGTGATTCCTAATGCCTTGAAAAATTCAAGAACCGAAGTTGTAACTATGTTGCCTGAAATTGTGAATCTAAAGCTGCAAATGTTTCTAATTTTGTTACCATAGTAAATGGTTTTATTTTCTTTTGAAATTTTTACAGAGTGTTGCAAACATATTGAAGTTTAACCATGATTTTTATTATGAAGTGATTCATTTAATTACTATGGTTAAAAATTTGTGAATAGGTTCTTTTAGACACATTAAGATATCATGAGGAATTTTTGTGGCCGTTGAATCAACCGTTTGATATGGAAAGTAAATGTTACTACTGGAGTGGTAAATCTGCCACATTGCTGAAATGGTGGAATGTTTTAAATTGATAATGGAATGACATTTAGTCCATATATATGATATATAAATGCATGCTAATGGTTTTAAAGAGTTACTTATAAAGCATAAATGAGATCTAGATGTAACTGAATTGCCTATGGGTGATGTGAATAAGCCTTTGAGAGAAATAAAAGTATATGATGCATTTATATGACAAAAGAGGATATGTGAGATTTAATTATGCATGTTTTAACATATGGGGAAAAACAGAAACAAGGCTTATGTGGGTTATATCGAGGAGGCAAAAAGAAGGACTTCCCAGTAAATTTTATGAGTCGGTAGATGTATCGGCTAATAATAGAACTGTGTGTGATTCGAAAATGGAAAAAAATGAAGTCCGATGATCACGAATAGGAATGAGCTCATGTCCTAGCAGTCTATGGTCCTCTGAGAAGTTATCCACTGCATATGTTACCTGATGTGAAACTAAGCCTTCCCTATGCTAATGAAAAGAAACAACTGCACTAATTGAAATTCGTGGATTACAAGAGAAAGATTTATGGTTACCATCATGTTACATTTTGACTTTACTTGAATTATATACATTAATAATTATTCCTATGACTATGCATAGTTTAATTGTTATTTTTGCATATAAGTTTACTTGATATTGCTTATAAGAATGAAATTCCTACTTATGTTTTGTATATTAATTTTGATTACTAGTGAGGGATTACCCTACTGAGAATTATATAATATTCTCATCCCTATTTGTGTATATTTTGTATGGTGCTCAGACGCTACAGATGCCGTCAGTGATCTTCTTCCTTGACTCACCCCAATGGCAATGGCACTACGATCCTGACTTGGATTCACTATATGTAGTAGCATATTTTCATATACGAGCTTATGTATTCTTCAGCCATTCTTTTAGTACCTCTGTTTTTACTGCTGAGTTTGACCCTGCTTTTCCTTATGACGGTGTGCCCCTACACATGGCACACCCTGTTGAGTTTGTAACTCCACCCACACCACCTATGCCCCCTCCTGGAGATGATCCGTCCTCGTCCTCCTCCTCGGACTCCGATCCACCAGCTGGTCCTGGTGCCCCTGCTGAGGGCAACGCCATTCCACCGATGGTGAATGGTTTTCTTTAGGGGAGCACGTGACATTCAGGGACTCATGTTATGTACGTAGTTGTAGTTTCACATTAGGAACCCTCCAGCTTGCAGACTGATATTGTGAGATACTTTGAGCAGGTTAAACTACACAGGAGAAGTGTTCTTTTGTACACTGAGTTCCTGACTAGTTAGGAGATAACTAGTTTGTTTTTTTTTAGTATGATGTACCTAATGTGAACTTAACAACAATGTATCTATATATGTACATATTAGTTTGATAACTTATACATCTACAGTATTTTATTTCAGTTATTTCTGACTAGTATAGATTATGCGAGTGAGTAATACTTTTCTAATTACTGTGTTAAGACTCGAGTAAAAACATGGTATTAGGAGGGTGTTACAGATGTAGCTTACCAAAGTGGACAATTCATTGTGCACTAGATGCCAGTAGAGTATTTCAAAGAAAGAAATATTCCTATGGACTCCTTGAATTAAAGGTTATGATAGATAATCCTTAATCCCCGTAACCCGTACTCTAGAAGTCAGGAATTTTATGTTTATGCTTATTATAGGATAAGTAAGAGCTAGTGACGACTAGTTAAGGTATGAGCTCATAACCTAGATGATGTTTTAGGGTGGCCCTAACGATGCTAGAATATAAGATTCTTCAGTCACAAAGTTGAGAAAATAGAAGAGTTCTACTTGAAAAGTTTATATGCCACTTTATGCCACTTACATGCTTCTTGATGTTTTGTTTAGTTGATCTCTTGCATAAAGTATTATCATGCATTCATGTTTAGTATGTTGCATTCATATCATTAAGATTCATTCTAAAAGGAACGAAGCTTGGATCATTATGTTTATAAACCTAGTAAAGGACTTTATATGCATGCTCACCTTTTTATAATAAACCCAAGGTTCCTGAAGATGTTGATGATGTAACTCTAGATAGGAGGTTCCCTACTGAGATTCTTTAGTAAGATTCTCACTCCTTTTTCTTTCTCTTTTTCTTTCCCGTCACATCTTCAGATCATGGTGACGTTCATGCTATTCATCGACACTCCCACGTGGGAGGTGCATTTTGATCCGAAGCACAGATCGTATCATTTTGAGGGATGATGCGTCATTCGAGTCTTCATGTATATAGGACGTCCCTTCACGCACCCTGTACATAGCTACCGCTTCTCCACGACATCTCCCTATGGCGACGATATGGTTTTCGAGCGATCCCGAACACGCAATGAGAGGATTCTTCAGACTTACACTGCTAGATCGGCCATCCGCAATCACCCGGACTACGTGCCTCGCTCTCAGCATTCAGAGGACGACCTCTCGGAGGATCCGCCAACTCATATGTATAGCCAGAGCTCTACCCCCACCCCTTGGTTCATGAGAGAAGGGAGTGAAGAGACGGTTGCGCAGCCAAGGCTGGCGAGGAGAGCCGAGATGCGCCCCCACCGTGGAGCACATGTTTAGCCGCAGCACATGCCCACTCCCGCCGTGGTTCGTGAGTGGATCGGATTCATCCCTCCTTATCCCAGATCATAGTAGTAGAGGTCTTTGGGGAGGCCTAGTGCACACATGCCACATCTAGTTTAGGATAAACCTTCTTTTGTTATGAGGTTATCCACTTTAGGTGCGCTAGGGTAGGGTGTTTTTATTTGTGCTTTCCTTGTACTTTTCCATTTTGGTTGTATTTTGCTTTCCTTTTGTACTTGTCTGTTGTTGTACTACACTAAGTCCCACCTTTGGGTAGGCATTATTATAATATTAATGAGATGTTTTAATGATCTATTGGTTGATAAATGTGATGATATGCTTTTCTAATTTGTGCTTCATTCTTTACAAGTTGTTATATACGTTGACGCATGTTCAAGTCATATGCGGCTCTCACTTTTCTTTTATATTTCAAAAAAAAATTTACCCATATTTTCCACTAAGTATTTTGAAGAAAGCTTTACAAAGAATGAGACTAAGAAGTAATATCTAATGATTAACCTAAATACGTTCTAGGAGTATTGGGTTAAAAATTAGAATGTTACATATGATAAGTGATCCTTAAGCCCCGTAGCCCGTACTCTAGAAGTCGGGATTTTTTTTATTATGCTTATTATAGGATAAGTAAAAGCTAGTGACGAATAGTTAAGGTATGAGCTCATAACCTAGATGATGTTTTAGGGTGGCCCCATGATGCTAAAATATAATGTTCTAAAGTCACAAAGTTGATAACAGAGGAAAGATGAAATGCCACTTTATGCCACTTATATGTTTCTTGATGTTATGTTTGATTGACTTCTTGCATAAAGTATTATTATGCATTCATGCTTTGCTATGTTGCATTCACAACATTAATATTCATTCTAAAAGGAACAAACCCTAGCTAATTATGTTTATAAACCTAATAATGAACTTTATATGTATGCTCACCTTTTTATAACAAACCCAAGGTTCCTGAGGATGTTGACGATGTCACCTTAGATAGGAGGTTCCCTATTGAGATTCTTTAGTGAGATTCTCCCTCCTTTTTCTTCCTCTTTTTCTTTCCCATCATATCTTCACATCACGATGGCGACCTTCGTCCTGTTCATCGGCACCCCTACTTGGGAGGTCCACTATGACCCGGAGCACCGGTCATATCATTTTGAGGGGCGCTACACGATGAGAGTCTTCATGTTTATGGTACGCCTCTTTACGCACCCTGTACATCACTACGTTTCTCCCCGACGTCTCCCTACAGCGACGACAAGGTTTTCAAGCATGCCTAGACGTGCAATGAGAGGGTTCTCTGGACATACACGACTGCATTTGCTGTTCGCGATCACCCAGATTATATGCCTCGTTCCCAGAATTTGGAGGATTATCCCTCGGAGGATCCACCGACCCATATGTACAGCGAGAGTTTTGCCTCCACTCCCCGGTTCATGAGAAAGAGGAGTAAGGAGACTGTGATGCAGCTGAGGCTGGCTAAGAGAGCCGAGATACGCCCCCGTCACGGAGCACATGTTCAGCCGCAGTGAGTGCCCACTTCGATCGAGCTTCATCAGTAGATTGGTTTCATCCTTCCTTATCCCAGGTCGCAGCAGTAGAGGTCCTAGGGGAGAGTAGTGCACACACACCACATATAGTTTAGGATAAACCTTCTTTTGTTATGGGGTTATCCACTTTAGGTGTACTAGGGTGAGGGTGTTGTTTCTTATGCTTTCCTTGTATTTCCTATTTCAGATGTATTTGTGTTCTGTTGTACCAAACTAAGTCCCCCTTTAGGTGGGCATATTATGATATTAATGCAATGTTTCCTTTGGTGTGCATATATTTGACTGTTGATATGAAGTTACTTGATGTTTATGTGTTACGCTTTCTCGTATATGTGAGTTATGCTTTGTAATTGATGCTCGTTACGTTATACATGGCTCTCATTTTACTTTTACATTTCAAAAAAAAAAATTTACCCGTATTTTTTGCTATGTATTTTAAAGAAAGATTTTTAAAGATTGAAACTAAGAAGTAATAAACTAATGATTAACCTAAATATGTTCTAGGAGTATTAGGTTAAAAATTAGGATGTTACATGAAGCCAACCATCGCTGCCTATCTTGTACAAATTCGCGATTGCACGACCATACTCCGCTGTTGTGCCTCTATGATCACCGTCGCTATTATCCTATTTTCGTACAAACACTACACAGCGCAGTGGGATGCTGTAGCAGCTGGCACTATCGTGGTCTTCTTCCTCTCATTCACCACAACGCTATCTCTCTCTCTCACTCTCTCTCCCTCTGCATGTGAGTTGTGTATGTATGCAGCCTAAAAGAGGAAAAATGAAATCAATATATGTGTGTCTATGTGTGTGCGTCCTTGTGTATATTTGTGTTTGTGTATGAGTAAGCTGCTATGGGAGTAAGTAGATTTGTATGTGTGTGTTGCCCCTCTCGCTCCCACCCTTACTCTAGCTCTTTCTCCCATACTCTCTAAACACACATGAAGATAAAGAAGGAAAAGATGAGATGCTTTGAGGTGTTTAGCACTAACACCCAATCTCCAGGCCGTGATATATCACCATGGAGCCAAGTTCATTTGATTTGGGCCACTTTTCTTTCCTTTGGGTTGATCACGATTATTTTTTTTTTAGTTGGGCTTATTTGGGAGGGGCTGGGACTTTTTTTTTTTTAACCAATTTGGGTCACCACCTTGTGAAACATAATAATAACAATAACAATAGTAATAATAATGGCAATAATGATAATAATAATAACAGGTAATGTACCTTAAATTGGTATATGTAAATAGATGTACACACACACACACATATATTGTGCAGACTAAAATAAAAGTAATTAGCTCAATTCAACTTTCATTGCTTCTCAATTTGTTCAGCACCTATTTAACCTCTTAATTAATTTGATATCTCATACAGAGACTAGCAAAGTTATAATAAACTTTCAAAATGAATAACATGTGATTATTAATTGTTTTATTATACTTTGAAAATAATATTATGCTGCAAATTATTGAAGGTTGTATAATCAAATATTATATATATTGTTTTGTCTATGTTGATATTATAAATCTACAAGTATCCTGCAATGCCAATGAAAAATTTCTTTCTATTGACGCTTAATACTTTGATTAACAGTTTGATAATCTAAATCCCTTTCTAAGGAAAATAAAGCTAATCAACCACTGAATATTTCTAGAAAACGACGTGGCTTTGAGTTCCTCATTGCACCAGAGGATATGTCAGCGTAGCTAACTGCTATCAAGCCAAAATTTATTTTTCCTAAAAACCTTATTGCTATTATTATTATTCTATTCCTCTTGTTTTATTCTGGTACATAAAATGTTAAATCATGAGTTATTCAATTTCTTTCTTTCCTAAATTGTACCTAGATTGTTGAGATTATGAGTTATGATGAATTGTAGTACGATATGACAAATTGAGATACATGATTGATATGTTCTATGAGCATGAAATGTTAAATGTTAAGTTATGATAATGGCCATGATTATATATGCTCATAATTGCATATCTAAGTAATATGTTAAGATTAAAGGTGACATAAAACACGTGGGAATGAACTTCTAGACTCCAGGAATTAATGGTTATGAGAGGTGATCCACAAAAGGAGATGGCCCTATAGACTCTAGGAATTAATGGTTATGATAGATGATCCTTAAGCCCTCTAACTTGTACTCTAGGAGTCGGGAATTAAACTTATCACATGATAAGTAGTTTATCATAAGGTAAGCAAAAACTAGTGATGACTAGTTTAAGGTGTAAGCTCATGACCTAGAACTCTCAAGAGGAGAGAGTACCAGGGTGGCCTTCTGAAAGAGAATCCAAAATGTTAAGTCACCTAAAATGATAAGCAGAAAAAGTTGAATCATTATAGTTTATGTTCTTTTTGCCATATTAAATTGTTGTGATTTTGTAATGCATTACATATGATATTGATGTACATTCATGATGAGGTGTGATGTGTTTATAGAATCATGCTAAAAGACATGAACCTCAGCTAATGGACTTTAAACTAATAAATGAACGTTATACTGTCCATTGTTTTCATAATGAAACCTAAGGTTCCTGAAGACGAAGATGATGACACATATTTAGGGGCAAGAGCCCTATTGGGACCCTTGTTCAAGTTTCTTATTCTCCTTTCTTCCATCTCGTCTTCAGAAGGCAATGGCCACGTTCGTGCTTTACATTGAGGCTCCCACCTGGGAAATGCATTTCGATCCCACCAACCAATCTTATCATTTCGTGGGTCGATGTGTCGTCCATTTGTTTATTTTCTTAGATCGTCCTTTCGCGCACCCGATTACCAGTTTATGTTTTTCCACCGCTACTCCTTTTATTGATGACTATGTTTTTTTTGTCGTGCATGCCCGCGTACAAAGTAATTTCCTCTTGGCAGTACTACCATATCTGACGCTGTGACTTCCCTATTCACACACCTCGATCACCTCCTCAACCTGTCGATCGATGGTTAGATACATCGGAGGAGTCTCCATCTCAGCATTCTTTAGGAGGTTCCGTACCCACCATACCATAGGAGATAGGGCATAACAGTGATGGAGAGGCTTAAGTGGTGCAGCCTATGAGGGGAGTCGAGCATGCTGGTAGAGAAGCCACCTGTCCATGCCGAGGAGCTCATGTTCATCCCGTGGGTCATCTTGCTACTCCTACTGGCCCTGTTCATGGTTTTGGCTACCTTCCTCCATCTTAGGAGCATCGTTAGTAGTAGGACGATATTAGTTTTCATGCTCGTACTGTGTATGCTTCTATGGATAAATGTACTTGGCCCAACCCCGGTTGGCAAGCGTAATACTATCTTAGTAGTTTGTTTGAAGCTTATGGTACATATGATGGTGTGGTTATGCTCCTAAGGTTGTTAAGTTTATGTGTGACATATACCTATGAGAAGTTTTACTTATACACACCGTTCATGTTTCGTTTTAAAAAGTCAAAAAAACATTTACCTGTATTTTCACTAAAGTGTTCCCAAGTTAAAAGAGTAGGATTGAAACAAAAGAGTAATAACTAATATTTAACTTGAACGCATCGTAAGCATGTTAGGTTAAATGTTAGGGTGTTACAGTTACCACTTTGTCATGCCTTCATTAAGCTTCTGCCAATAACCGCTAGTAACTCTGTAAACCATCAATCGATGAATATCTATCCCCTATTGGCCACTGTGATGACTTCTTCATGATCTTTAAAATTTCTAAGTCTTCAAATGACAAACATTTACTTCTACTGATGAACTTTAACCTTGACTTGTCGAACTAAGCCACTATCCAATTTCCATTTCAAGCCTCGCTATCACTCGTATGTATTTTGACATGTCGACTAACAAACCTAAACTTTGTAAATTTTGTACATTTTTGTTAGTTTTGTCAAACTCTGACTTTGGTCAATTTATCATGTGAAACATTCATCACAAAATATACACATTTTGATATCCAAACCCTTGACTGCCCCTTGAGCTTATAAAGGTCAAACATCACTTCGATAATCTAACACTTGGTTAAAAATTGGTGCCAACGAGTTCATATTCCACTCTCATTTTACCATTTCCCCCAAATTCAGAGTCACATCTCTCTCATGGCTCCTTTCTCATATTACCTCTGCCTTCAGTGTTGAGGAGAAGTCCGGAACAATGGCGACAATGTGGCGAGCCATGCGTTAATGGAGTGAAATGATGAAATAGAAGTATTTGGAGGCCACGGAGTCCATGAAACTGGCGGGGCCAGTATGGACCATGGCAGCAGAGAAGAGGCACGACATCGATAGAATCGAAACGAGGATCACTTCACACAATTAAATCATTAAGGTTTGTCATTGCTCATTCCTTCTATAAGTTGTTGATTTTCTCATTTGCTTTTGTCTTTAATCTTTGATGCTTATGCTAAAAGTCGATGAGGTTTCTTTGAAAAATAGGTTGAAATTTGTTTTAAACTTTTGTTAGCCCCATTTCAAATTGTTCTATGAAATTCAGCTTGCAATGTGTTTGATAAAATGTCTGACATGATTACTATGTTATGTTAGCTGTGTTTTGTGTGTAGAAATACATTTGAACTGAAGTATTTTCTTAATATTAATCATCATTTTTCAGGGGACTCGTGTCGTGGATGTGGATGCCATGGAAATTCATGATAGTATTATGTAGATGGAAATTCTGAGATTGACCAAATTAAGCTTTCCAATGCATGTTGAAAATCCTGTGCTTAGCTTGTCAATAATGATAGTAATAGGAAGGCATTATTTTATGTTTTTTGTCATTTGATTTAAATTTGATGATTTTCTCAAGTGATTGTTTTCCTTAACTTTTACTGAAATTTGTGAATCTGAAACAGTTTGTGATGCCTTAAAAGTTATCTAAATTGCCAAGTAGTATTTATAAATTGCTAGAGTGTAATGAATATGATGGTGTCCAGGTTCGAAAGACAAATAACGTGAGCGGATTCAAGGCTATGCTTATGTTTCTCTGTTACACTAAAAAAAAAATAGTTTCAATAGACAGAAACACCGCCTCAGCACAAATCATGTGAGTAAATTAACTCAAAGTATTTGTTTGCTTTGCAGTTGGTAATCATTTATTAAGTGCTCATTATTTGTTTTAACTAGCTTAGTTACATGGTTTATATTTTGTTATGTAAGCAGGTGGGAGATGAAAATAATTTGTTTTAACTAACTATTATGCCATGTTATGCCTTGTTATGGTGCAAAGACTTTGTTATGCAAAGACCAAAAGGGTCTTGTGCCCTTAGCCCTTAACTTTTCATTCAGATTTTGATTTCACAATTTAGTTGTAATTAAAGTCTAATGAAATATTTAGCAATATCTCTAATTCATTGGCTTTACAACAGGAAAGAGAGAACAATAGAAAACGAAAAAAAGAAATGTTTCTTCTTAAGTAAGTTGGGCATAAAGTGAGATTAGAGTTTTCAATTCACTTGCTGTCTAACTGTAGCACTTGATTTTGTTTTGTTATTAATTTTTTGTTTTATCAATTTGTATCAATTTCTTGTTGATTTGTTATTTTTAAGCTTTTTTTTTTTTTGGTAGCTATTAGTAAGAAAATGGGCTCAATATGTCTCAGTTTGAGTGTGGTCCAAAAGGAGAGCAAAAATTGAAAGCTTCAATCTTCTAGAGCTACCGTGTGTCAAAGGTAGATTCGGTTAACACAATTTATGGCATTATATATGGCACATAGCTTCATTCAATGTGCTTGGTATGAGTACTAATTAAAGAAATGAAGAGGGATGAGGGAAATTTTATTATGTATTTAGACATAAAGCATCTCTTGGAATTTTCAAGTTTCCAGTTTTCACCCCTACTCTCCATTCTTTCCACTTCTTTCTTTTAGTGAAGGCCATCCAAAATTACTTGATTGTTAGTTGTAACAAAGAAGCATAGAGCCGCACATGATGGTAGGATGAACTTAACATAAGACTATAAATATGAGAGTATTGTTTTAGCTATATCGTAGGATGTCAATACCATAATTTCACATATGGAAATATTTATTATTTAGCTATATGTTTAAAATTTGTAATTGAAGAATGAAAGACACTGATGGAAAGGGGAAAAGAGTTGTGATAAAATTGGGATGACATTTGTAACACCCTGTTTCTTAACCTAATACTACTAGTATGTATTTAGGTTAATCCTTAGAATATTACCTCTTGATTTCATCTTTTACTTTGAAAATACTTAGCGGAAATATGGGTAAAATTTTTCTTTTTGAATTAAAACCAAAGTGAGAGCCACGCATGATTCTTTGAACGGGAATTCATACAAGTCATATGAGCAAATCATAATAAAACACATAAATAACATGGATACATCAACTGATTATATATATAGATAATGTGCCTACCAAAAGGTAGGACTATTCGGTACATAGAAGAATGAAATACAACCGAAAAGCAAATACAAGGAAATCATAAAAGCAACACCCATACCCATGTGCACCTAGAGTAGACAACCTCATATACAAAAGAAGGTTTGTCCTTAACTATGTGGCGTGTGTGCACTAATTACTACCCATCCTATACACCTACTCCTGCTGGTCTGAGTACTGAGGGGTGGAATCGATCCACTGGCGAATCTCGGCGGGAGTGGTCGTGCGGATCATCGGAGCGTGTCCACCGCGGCGGGGGCGCATGGATGGCCTACGAGCTAACCTCGGCTGAACCACCGTCTCCTCACTCCCGACTCTCATCAGTGGGGGAGCGGGGCTAGAGCTCCAACTGTACATATGCGAGGGTGGGTCCTCTGATGGATCCGTCTCCAAATACTGAGTCCGGGGCACGTACTCCGAGTAGTCACGTACGGCTGATGCCTCGGGCTGCATGTGGAGGATCTGCTCGTTGCGTGGTCTAGCTCGCTCGAAAATCGTGTTATGATGGTAGAGGGCAGTCGGGGTGAAGCGGTAGCTCCATACTAGGTGCGCGAAGGGTCGTCCCATAAACATAAATACTCTGACAGTACAGCGACCCTCAAAATGGTATGACCCGAGTGCTGGGTCATGGTGCAGTTCCCATGTCGGGGTGTCGATGAAGAGTACGAAAGTCACCATCTGAAGATGTAACGGAAGAAGAGAGAGAGGGAATGAGAATCTTCTAAAAGAATTCTCAGTAGGGTAATCCCTAACTAAGTGACATCATCACATCCTCAGGAACCTTGGGTTTTATTTCTAAAAAGGTGCGCATGCAGGTAAACTTCTTTTAAGTTAGTTTTCTAAAGTATTAATTATCCAAGGTCCGTCATATTTTACAATGCGTCTTATGACTAAGCATGGAATATACTAAGACATGAATGCGTCATAAGGATAAACTAATCAACAAAATCACAAAAACATTATAATAGTGGCATAAGTTGACAAGTATAAATCTCATAATAACTTTCTTGGTTTTTCATAGCATATGTGACATTTCAACTTTAACTTTATCTCATGGGGCCACCCTAAAACATCTCTAGGTTATGAGCTCATACCTTACCTAGTCGTCACTAGTTCTTACTTATCCTATGATAACCGTAACATACATAATCCCGACTTAAAGTACGGGCTAGGGGGCAAATTAAGGATCACCTCTTAGGGTCATTTCCTCTTTGAAATGCTCCACTAGCAACTAGTGCATAGTAGTATTGTCCGCTTTGGCAAGCTCTATGTCAATACCTTAACGGATTTGTTTTCTTGGGGGTGCTCGGCTAAACCGGTGTCACCCAAGAAGGCATCTCAGTGTTGTGTCACATTTAAGTTCTCATGATTTTCAAAAAGATCTTTCTCTAGGGTCCTCAAATTTGATGGAAATTGGCAAAGATGACGGTCAGAGACCGAATTTCCTCAAATTTGCTTATGCCATGAAAAGATATAGATCATACAAACATATCTTATGAGGTATAGCATATCATCATATAAAACTTCTTCATAGCACATATCAAACTTATCATAGATAAAGCTCATGTATCATGTATCATATAAGCATCATAAAACTCAAGACTTTTTAATGTCTTATGCATTGACCCTTAAGGTCCTTAACTCACGTTCTAAGTTATTAATCATCAAACCAAATCTCTTGGGTACCTATCAGGTTATAACTAAATATTTCTCACCTCACATTATGATCAAGAATATCTCAAAACCTCAAGGATGCAGAATTTATAATCCTAACTTTACGGGTACCTAGGAGTCACAACAGTGACCCTTTCTATGTCCGGTTTGCTCTTAAGGCTTCAAGATCAAGTCCTAAACCATTTATGAGGCATTCCTACACATTTAAACTAATTTAAATCCATGATTAGCATTACTAAACCTTGCTGGACAGAATCCAGAAAATTCAAACATTAAAGGATCTAGAACTCTCAAATTAATTCTTTCCTAGTTTCTAACTTCTCTTACCTTTCATATATGAGCTTTACCATTAATTATACTCAAATTCAAGCATATTATCATCATTAACACAGCTCATACAGTGGCAAAATAATGGCAAGGCAGAACCAAAACAAACACTCTCCATAAAGGCATAAAACACAATTTCTAAAGCACATAAAATACTAGTTTCTCTTGGAACCTTTTTAAAACTTTCAACACTCATTTATAAACATTTTTAACATCTAAAACCATAAGAATATTTAAGAGGGCAGTGACCAATTCATCTTTGTCTCAAGAGGTCCTAATTTCATAAAACTTAGTTCTACATATTCCTTGTACTCATAAAAGCTTAGAAAAAGTATGAAACATAGTTTTCAATATTTGGAAACATCAAAACTTCTTAGGGCCGAAATATGAACCAAAGGAAATAAATATTTTTAGACCTTTGTTTGAGACAACCATGGGCAAGTCTCTGAGCTCTAGGTTCATTAAAGTGATGGCATAAAGATAAACATGCTTATGCACTTGTTTTAGCTTTCATTAGAAAGTAAAGTGAGAGCATAAAATAAATATGAGATGCATCATATTATTATCTTTGATATTTAGGTGAGAACTTGAAATGTAAACATGATAATGCGTAGCTTGAAATATAAACATGATAATGCAAGTTCCTTTATTATCTTGGTACTTAGTGATAGCAAGGAAAATAAACATGATGTGCAAGGCATAAAAGTAAACATGATGCAAGGTTCATTTTATGGTTAGCCAGAGCTCATTCAAGACTTTAACAAGATAACAACCCAACACATATCTCATTATAAAGAGAGCTTTAGAGTTCTTGAACCAAGTTCTCAAAAGAACAATGAGGTTCTTGAACAATATCATCAAGCTCAAGTAAACAACTTCCAAAACAAAACCAAACAAAATCTCAAGAATCAAAATACCAAAACCGAAAACCTTACAAAAGAAAAAGAAAGTGAAACTAAGTCAAGTTCTTTATTAAATACCCAAAACCCCTATCTAGAGAAAGATCTCTAGAATGTGCCGGCCAACTTTAAGGTTGACAAGGGTAGGCTTGGGCTTTTAGAAATCCTTAGATTAATTTTCTTAAGTTGAAAAACCATGTGAGCTAGATATCATATAGATGAAGTTATAAGAAAAGGAAAACTCAAGCTTTAGAGGTTTCTTTGAGATGAACACAAGGTCATCATCTAGAAACTCTCATCATTAAGCTATCATACTCATATTCAAGGCCAACAGGCCGAAATGAAAAGGAAAAGAAGAACCAGGGAAAATTTAAAAAGAATCCAAGAGAAAACTAGAGAAGAACACATTCTTGGGCAAAACAAGTTTGAAAAGCAAATCCCTACCTAAAGTGAAGACACAAAGCTTGAACTTTTGAAAAGAAAAACAAGATGATGAGCTCCTCCTTGGGGCTTGATGGTTTCGGCCAAGAGGAAACAAGAAGGTTGGAGTTGTGTTTCAAGTGAGGTTGTGTTTGGGGTGTGATGTTTGAGAGGTTGGATGATGGTTCAAGGCTATGGGGTGGTGTTTCAAGGTTGAGAGATGATGAAGAGATGAAGAAGATGAAGATGGAAAGAAAGGAAGAACTCTCTTGAAGCTTGAGAGAAAAAAGAAAAGAACTAGCAAGACAACTCTAGAATTCTAAACTTAGCAAATGCTTCAAAGTGCAACTAAGCTATCACAAGCATCCTATTTATAGAAAAACAAAACCATTGGCTCACCAAGGGAAGCCTTTGGCCGTCGCATTGAGGGGGAAAAGGGAGAGAAAAATATCTCTTACACAAGGTCATTCAAGCATGGTTTGAAGTATGGAAGCTATGCTACAAAGTATGGCTTGATGTGAGTTAATTTCCTATCAATTTTGATGAAATTAGGCTTCTAGAAACAATGCATGGCTGGAACTTTTCCAGCCACAAATAAATGGAGAAAATGGGCTATTTTAATTAGTTATTTACTTGGAAAATCAAGCTTGATTGAAAGTTATGACAAGGTATAGTGTATGTGACTTGAGGTATGGCCTTGGAGTGTTGAAAAATTGAACATGTGATGCATATGGTGGGCATGGAGCTTCGGCCAAGCCAGACAGCATGGAGGGTGAGAGGTTTTGATCATCAAATTGTGTGTTAATGATAGGTTTAAATGTGTATTAGTTTAGGTACAAGGTTAGGAATAATTAAGCTTAAGTTTAGGTAACTAAGAATATGTTTTAAGGATTTTATGACAAGATTAGGAGTGCTCATATATCGTTACAGAATTTTAAACTCATTTATGAATAAACAATGTGTAACACAATTCCATGATTTAAGGAATTGGAAAGAGAAAACACTATTCAAGATTTCATGACTAGGAGTCTTGAAATTAAAATATGATTTTAAGTTGTAATTAAACACTTTTAGGTTCTAATCAACTTTAATAAATTATTTTGACTCAAGATTAATTAAGAAAATTAATTAACCTTCGATTAGAGCCTAATATTGCTTAGGTTTGCTTAATCACGTGATTAAGTGTAAAAACACGAAACTAGGGGCAAAACCGTAATTTTGCACTAATTTTGCCCGGGACCTCCAGGACCAAAACTAAAGTCATAGTCTACATAAAAACGCCTTTTAAAATCATCTGGAGAAGTTTCGGGTTCATTCGGCACTTGCAAACGGGTAAAACACCGCAGGGGCGTTTTGGTCATTTTGACCCGAAAACTCGAAAAATGAGATTTTCGATCCCGGGATGGTACACAAGTCATCCAATCCCCTTCCAACATTGAGTTTGCCCTTCGAGTACTGCCAGACTGGATTTCCTCGAATTCCGGGCCGAAAATGACCTTAGGGGCATTTTGGTCATTTTCACTCTAGTAGAAAAAAATCGGGGCGTTACATTACTTCCCTCCTTAAAAAGAATTTCGTCCTCGAAATTCGTTACCTTAGAAAAGCTCTGGATATTTTGACTTTATCACTGACTCTAGTTCCCACGTATATTCTTCCGACTTGTCTTGTCCCCACGCCATTTTCACCAAAGGAACAGACTTGTTCCTCAACTGCTTGACTCCGTGATCCACTATTCTCGTAGGCGGTAGATTGAAAGTGAGGTCCTCCCTCAACTGTACATGCTCTGGTTCTAGGACATGGCTAGGGTCGGACTCATATTTACGTAACTGAGAGACGTGAAAGACATCATGAAGGTTTGACAGATTGGCGGTCAGGCTATTTTGTAAGCTACAGATCCAATTCTCTGAAGAATTTCAAAAGGACCAAGAAATCGGGGACTCAACTTTTTAACTTTCATGGCTCTTCCTATTCCTGTAGTGGGGGTGATTCTTAGAAATACATATTCTCCTTCTTGGAACTCCAAGGGCTTACGCCTTTTGTCCGCGTAGCTTTCCTGTCGAATTTGAGTGGTTAAGATTCTATCCTTGTTCTTCTTGATCTGCTCCGTCATTTCCCTCACTACATCAGGCCCTAAGACACTTTTTTCTCCGGGCTCATACCAACACAAAGGTGATTGGCACTTCCTTCCATATAACGCCTCTTACGGTGCCATACCGATACTCGCGTGATAACTGTTGTTATACGCAAACTCGATCAAAGGCATGTACTTATCCTAACTCCCTTTTTAGTCCAAGACACAGGCTCTTAGCATATCTTCCAAGGTTTGGATTGTCCTCTCGGATTGACCATCCATTTGTGGGTGGTAAGCAGTGCTCAAGCACAACTTGGAACCAAACGCCTTTTGAAAGGCTCCCCAAAAATGTGACGTAAACCGCGGATCTCGATCCGAGATTATCGTCGATGGTACTCCATGCAACCTTACTTTTTGTTGGATGTAAAGCTGAGCCAACTTATCCAACGAGTACGTGACTCGAATAGGTAGAAAGTGAGCCGACTTAGTCAGTCGATCCACGATTACCCATACGGCATCGTGGCCAGCTTGGGTCCTTGGCAATCCTGTCACGAAATCCATTGATATACTCTCCCACTTCCACTCGGGGATTGACAGGGGTTGCAACATGCCAGAAGGTTTTTGGTGTTCGATCTTGACCTTTTGATAGACCAAACACTTACTCACCCAGGCGACCACATCCTTCTTTAATCCGGGCCACCAAAACATCCTTTTCAGGTCCTGATACATCTTGGTAGTACCATGATGAATGGCAAAGTGACTCTTATGAGCCTCCTCCAAGATCTTCTCTCGGAGGTCGCCATCTTGTGGCACACAGATTCGCCCCTCAAACCTCCACAACCAGTCGGGGCCTTGCTCAAAACCCTTCAATTTACCGACATTAATTGCCTCTACTGTCTCCATAAAGTCCTCATTTTCTCTTTGGGCAAGCATGATCCTTTGCTTAAACCCACTGGTCACCGTGAGATGACTCATCACGATGCCATTCTCCGTTATTGACATCCCCAGATTCATATCCCTAAACTACTCTATTAACCCAACTTCGTTAACCATCATACTCGACAGACGTAACGAGTTTCGGCTCAAGGCGTCGACGACTACATTAGCCTTGTCGGGGTGGTAACTTAGGCCGAAATTGTAATCTTTGAGGAATTCCATCCATCTCCTCTGCCTCATATTTAACTCCTTTTGATCAAAGAGATGCTTGAGACTCTTATGATCAAACCTTACACCATACAAATGGTGTCTCCACATCTTGAGGGCGAACACGATGGCTGCTAATTCTAGGTCATGGGTGGGGTAGGTTACCTCGTGAGGCTTGAGTTGTCTGGACGCATAGGCTACCTCTTGCCTGTTCTGCATCAACACACAACCTAAACCCTTACTAGAAGCATCGCAATATACCTCGAAGGGTACATTGGGGTCAGGTAAAACCAAAAACGGGGTTAAGGTGAGCCTTTCCTTAAGCTCTAGAAAACTCTTTTCACATTCGAGGCTCCACTCAAATGGGGCATTCTTCCTAGTGAGCTTGGTTAAGGGTAGGGCTAATTGGGAAAATCCTTTAATAAACCTACGGTAATATCCAGCTAAACCCAAAAAGCTTCTAATCTCAGTTATAGAGGTTGATCTATCCCAATTCATTACAGCTTCTATCTTACTTGGGTCGACAGCTATGCCACCTTTTGACACAACATGTCCTAAGAACTTTACCTCCTCTAACCAAAATTCACACTTAGAAAACTTCGCATACAACTTCTTCTCTTTTAGTACCTCTAAAACCAGCCTCAAATGACGCTCATGCTCCTAGTGGGTCTTCGAATATATGAGAATATCATCTATGAACACAACCATGAATTGATCTAAATAGGGTCGAAAGATCCTATTCATGTAGTCCATAAAAACTGTGGGAGCATTCGTCAATCCGAACGACATCACATTGAACTCAAAGTGTCCGTACCGAGTTCGAAAGGCAGTTTTAGGAATGTCCGAATCTCTAACCCTAATCTGATGATAACCAGACCTCAAATCGATCTTAGAAAATATTACAGCTCCTTTCAACTGGTCCATAAGATCATCAATCCTAGGTAACGGGTACTTATTCTTTATGGTCACTTGATTTAACTGCCTATAGTTTATACACATTCTCATACTTCTGTCCTTCTTTTTCACAAATAAGACCGGAGCGCCCCAAGGTGAAGCACTCGGCCTTATAAAACTTTTCTCCAACAGCTCTTCCAACTGAGGTTTTAGTTCTGCTAGCTCCAAGGGTGACATCCTATACGGGGCTATAGAGATTGGTCTTGTTCCAGGAACCAACTCTATGGAGAATTCAACTTCTCTCTCGGGAGGGAACTCGGGTATTTCGTCCAGAAATACCTCGGGATAGTCTCTTACCACGGGTATCTCACCTAGGTTCTGCTCAAAGTCTACATCGCAGGCGGCTAGGAGAACATATCCCTTAGCTTTCTCCCCACTTCAGAAGACCTCTATTGAGTTTAGGTACAACCTAATGGGTTGAGTGACGTTTTTGGGAAGAGAAGGGAAAACTACAGTTTAGGTTCCACAATCTGACAACACACGGTTGGCGTGAAGCCAATTCATGCCTAAGATAATGCCTATGTCTTTCAAGGGTAAACAAATTAAATCTATGATAAAAGACCTATTTTCTATAACAAGATGACAGTTTAAACAACAACGGCAAGTATTAACAGGGCGATTTGTAGGAGTAGAAACAATAAGATCAAAGGGAAGTTTAGAGACTCTTAGGTTTAAGGACTCGACACTAGCAAGTGAAATAAAAGAATGAGTAGCACCAGAGTCATATAGTACAGTTAAGGGTTTACCGTTTACTTCGCACATACCTTCAATGAGATCATTGGACTTCTTGGCGTCTTCCGCATTAAGGGTAAAGACTCTTCCTTGGTGTTGTGGTCGAGGGTTTTGGTTCAGTGTCCCTTTGCTGGCGCAGTCCTTTGCATAGTGGCCAGGCTTGCCACACTTGAAGCACACGTTCTGATTGGCTAAGCATGGGCAATTCCCGTGATTCTTCCCGCATTGGGTACAGACGTCAGCAGATGCTGCTCTGGGGTAAGCAACAGGGGTTTGTGGTGCCTTGTTCTTGGCCCCACTTGGTCCTCCATTGTGGTTCCGGGGTCCACCCAGTCCACGGGGTTGATTGTTGTTGAAGTTCCTCGGGCCTTGATGTTGAAACGACGGCCTTTGGTGTTGCTTGGATTGTTGGTATGCAGGAGCTCTTGGTGGTTGTTGTTGTTGGGGTTGGAACTGGTTGGTCTAGTAGAGATTGTAGTGATTCCTTGAAGGGTACTGTGGTTTGAACCTCAGGGCTTGAGGTACAAGCCCCTTAGCTTGTTCCGCCCTCGTGGCTTGCATCTTTCTCTGTCCTTCCTCAAGGATCCGGCACTTGTTGACCAGAGTTGGGAAGTCTCTGATCTCCATGTGGGCCACGACATAGTTCATCTCCGCCTTCAGACCGGCCTCATATTTGACACATTTCCGCACCTCATCGGGGTTCCCTTGGAACACCCGAGAGAACTTGATCAGTTCCTCGAACTTTGCGGTGTACTGGGTAACAGTAGACCCTCCCTGGGTCAGCTACATGAACTCGATGTCCTTTGCATTCCTCACAGACTCCGGAAAGTACTTCTCATAGAAGTAGGTCTTGAATAGCTCCCAATCAATGGGAGTTTCAGAAGCTTCCGATAGGCGCTTCGTGCCGTTCCACCAGAACTCGGCATCTGACTTCATCATGAAGGCAGCAAAGGTGACCTTCTGCTCCTCCGAGCAGGCAACCACAGAGTAGATCTTCTCCATGTCCTTGATCCATTCATCAGCTTTGTCCGGGTCCATCACCCCTCGAAATACCGGCGGGTTCGCCTTGCAGAACTCGCCGAAGCGGGCTTGTTCCACTGTCTCAGCAGCAGGGGGAGCAGGAGTAGCAGGCTCTTGTTGATTCATACAGTCAAACATCCGCTCCATGGCTTGCGCCATACGACGGACAGCAGTAGCAGTCGCATTATCTTGGTTATCTTCGGCCGTAGCCCTATGCTGTCGTGGCGGTGGCATTGGTTCCTAAACACATCAGACAACAAAACACTGAGTTGATCAAGCTCAACATTTCATGTGAAATGAGCTAGTTACCATGGCACATGCAACAACAGCGGTCATGTATGCCTATCCTATAGCTTATCTCTAGCAAGCTTAACACATGACATAACTATCGTTTTATGCTTATAAAGCATAATCAGTCCAATCCTCAGGCTCCATGAGAATCGAACTGCTCTGATACCATAAAGTAACTCCCTGATTCTTTACCTAATACTACTAGTATGTATTCAGGTTAATCCTTAGAATATTACCTCTTGGTTTCATCTTTTACTTTGAAAATACTTAGCGGAAATATGGGTAAAATTTTTCTTTTTGAATTAAAACCAAAGTGAGAGCCACGCATGATTCTTTGAACGGGAATTCATATAAGTCATATGAGCAAATCATAATAAAACACATAAATAACATGGATACATCAACTGATTATATATATAGATAATGTGCCTACCAAAAGGCAGGACTATTCGATACATAGAAGAACGAAATACAACCGAAAAGCAAATACAAGGAAATCATAAAAGCAACACCCATACCCATGTGCACCTAGAATAGACAACCTCATATACAAAAGAAGGTTTGTCCTTAACTATGTGGCGTGTGTGCACTAACTACTACCCATCCTATACACCTACTCCTGCTGGTCCGAGTACTGAGGGGTGGAATCGATCCACTGGCGAATCTCGGCGGGAGTGGTCGTGCGGATCATCGGAGTGTGTCCACCGTGGCGGGGGCGCATAGATGGCCTACGAGCTAACCTCGGCTGAACCACCGTCTCCTCACTCCCGGCTCTCATCGGTGGGGGAGCGGGGCTAGAGCTCCAACTGTACATATGCGAGGGTGGGTCCTCTGATGGATCCATCTCTGAATACTGAGTTCGGGGCACGTACTCCGGGTAGTAACGTACGGCTGACGCCTCGGGCTGCATGTGGAGGATCTGCTCGTCGCGTGGTCTAGCTCGCTCGAAAATCGTGTTATGATGGTAGGGGGCAGTCGGGGTGAAGCGGTAGCTCCGTACTGGGTGCGCGAAGGGTCGTCCCATAAACATATATACTTTAACAGTACAGCGACCCTCAAAATGGTATAACCCGAGTGCTGGGTCATGGTGCAGCTCCCATGTCGGGGTGTCGATGAAGAGTACGAAAGTCACCATCTGAAGATGTGATGGAAGAAGAGAGAGAGGGAATGAGAATCTTCTAAAAGAATTCTCAGTAGGGTAATCCCTAACTAAGTGACATCATCACATCCTCAGGAACCTTGGGTTTTATTTCTAAAAAGGTGCGCATGCAGGTAAACTTCTTTTAAGTTAGTTTTCTAAAGTATTAATTATCCAAGGTCCGTCATATTTTACAATGTGTCTTATGACTAAGCATGGAATATACTAAGACATGAATGCGTCATAAGGATAAACTAATCAACAAAATCACAAAAACATTATAATAGTGGCATAAGTTGACAAGTATAAATCTCATAATAACTTTCTTGGTTTTTCATAGCATATGTGACATTTCAACTTTAACTTTATCTCATGGGGCCACCCTAAAACATCTCTAGGTTATGAGCTCATACCTTACCTAGTCGTCACTAGTTCTTACTTATCCAATGATAAGCGTAACATACATAATCCCGACTTAAACTACGGGTTAGGAGGCAAATTAAGGATCACCTCTTAGGGTCATTTCCTCTTTGAAATGCTCTACTAGCAACTAGTGCATAGTAGTATTGTCCGCTTTGGCAAGCTCTATGTCAATACCCTCATGGATTTGTTTTCTTGGGGGTGCTCGGCTAAACCGGTGTCACCCAAGAAGGCGTCTCAGTGTTGTGTCACATTTAAGTTCTCATGATTTTCAAAAAGATCTTTCTCTAGGGTCCTCAAATTTGATGAAAATTCGGCAGCATGACGGCTGTAGACCGAATTTCCTAAAATTTGCTTATGCCATGAAAAGATATAGATCATACAAACATATCTTATGAGGTATAGCATATCATCATATAAAACTTCTTCATAGCACATATCAAACTTATCATAGATAAAGCTCATGTATCATGTATCATATAAGCATCATAAAACTCAAGACTTTTTAATGTCTTATGCATTGACCCTTGAGGTCCTTAACTCACGTTCTAAGTTATTAATCATCAAACCTAATCTCTTGGGTACCTATGAGGTTATAACTAAGTATTTCTCACCTCACACTATGATCAAGAATATCTCTAAACCTCAAGGATGCAGAATTTATAATCCTAACTTTACGGGTACCTAGGAGTCACAACAGTGACCCTTTCTAAGTCCGGTTTGCTCTTAAGGCTTCAAGATCAAGTCCTAAACCATTTATGAGGCATTCCTACACATTTAAACTAATTTAAATCCATGATTAGCATTACTAAACCTTGCTGGACAGAATCCAGAAAATTCAAACATTAAAGGATCTAGAACTCTCAAATTAATTCTTTCCTAGTTTCTAACTTCTCTTATCTTTCATATATGAGCTTTACCATTAATTATACTCAAACTCAAGCATATTATCATCATTAACACAGCTCATACAGTGGCAAAATAATGGCAAGGCAGAACCGAAACAAACACTCTCCATAAAGGCATAAAACACAATTTCTAAAGCACATAAAATACTAGTTTCTCTTGGAACCTTTTTAAAACTTTCAAAACTCATTTATAAACATTTTTAACATCTAAAACCATAAGAATATTTAAGAGGGTAGTGACCAATTCATCTTTGTCTCAAGAGGTCCTAAATTCATAAAACTTAGTTCTACATATTCCTTGTACTCATAAAAGCTTAGAAAAGTATGAAACATAGTTTTCAATATTTGGAAACATCAAAACTTCTTAGGGCCGAAATATGAACCAAAGGAAATAAATATTTTTAGACCTTTGTTTGAGACAACCATGGGCAAGTCTCTGAGCTCTAGGTTCATTAAAGTGATGGCATAAAGATAAACATGCTTATGCACTTGTTTTAGCTTTCATTAGAAAGTAAAGTGAGAGCATAAAATAAATATGAGATGCATCATATTATTATCTTTGATATTTAGGTGAGAACTTGAAATGTAAACATGATAATGCGTAGCTTGAAATATAAACATGATAATGCAAGTTCCTTTATTATCTTGGTACTTAGTGATAGCAAGGAAAATAAACATGATGTGCAAGGCATAAAAGTAAACATGATGCAAGGTTCATTTTATGGTTAGCCAGAGCTCATTCAAGACTTTAACAAGATAACAACCCAACACATATCTCATTATAAAGAGAGCTTTAGAGTTCTTGAACCAAGTTCTCAAAAGAACAATGAGGTTCTTGAACAACATCATCAAGCTCAAGTAAACAACTTCCAAAACAAAACCAAACAAAATCTCAAGGATCAAAATACCAAAATCGAAAACCTTACAAAAGAAAAAGAAAGTGAAACTAAGTCAAGTTCTTTATTAAATACCCAAAACCCCTATCTAGAGAAAGATCTCTAGAACGTGCCGGCCAACTTTAAGGTTGACAAGGGTAGGCTTGGGCTTTTAGAAATCCTTAGATTAATTTTCTTAAGTTGAAAAACCATGTGAGCTAGATATCATATAGATGAAGTTACAAGAAAAGGAAAACTCATGCTTTAGAGGTTTCTTTGAGATGAATACAAGGTCATCATCTAGAAACTCTCATCATCAAGCTATCATACTCATATTCAAGGCCAAGAGGCCGAAATGAAAAGGAAAAGAAGAACAAGGGAAAGTTTAAAAAGAATCCAAGAGAAAACTAGAAAAGAACACATTCTTGGGCAAAACAAGTTTGAAAAGCAAATCCCTACCTAAAGTGAAGACACAAAGCTTGAACTTTTGAAAAGAAAAACAAGATGATGAGCTCCTCCTTGGAGCTTGATGGTTTCGGCCAAGAGGAAACAAGAAGGTTGGAGTTGTCTTTCAAGTGAGGTTGTGTTTGGGGAGTGATGTTTGAGAGGTTGGATGATGGTTCAAGGCTATGGGGTGGTGTTTCAAGGTTGAGAGATGATGAAGAGATGAAGAAGATGAAGATGGAAAGAAAGGAAGAACTCTCTTGAAGCTTGAGAGAAAAAAGAAAAGAACTAGCAAGACAACTCTAGAATTCTAAACTTAGCAAATGCTTCAAAGTGCAACTAAGCTATCACAAGCATCCTATTTATAGAAAAACAAAACCATTGGCTCACCAAGGGAAGCCTTTGGCCGTCGCATTGAGGGGGAAAAGGGAGAGAAAAATATCTCTTACACAAGGTCATTCAAGCATGGTTTGAAGTATGGAAGCTATGCTACAAAGTATGGCTTGATGTGAGTTAATTTCCTATCAATTTTGATGAAATTAGGCTTCTAGAAACAATGCATGGCTGGAACTTTTCCAGCCACAAATAAATGGAGAAAATGGGCTATTTTAATTAGTTATTTACTTGGAAAATCAAGCTTGATTGAAAGTTATGACAAGGTATAGTGTATGTGACTTGAGTTATGGCCTTGGAGTGTTGAAACATTGAACATGTGATGCATATGGTGGGCATGGAGCTTCGGCCAAACCAGACAGCATGGAGGTGAGAGGTTTTGATCATCAAATTGTGTGTTAATGATAGGTTTAAATGTGTATTAGCTTAGGTACAAGGTTAGGAATAATTAAGCTTAAGTTTAGATAACTAAGAATGTGTTTTAAGGATTTTATGACAAGATTAGGAGTGCTCATACATCATTAAAGAATTTTAAACTCATTTATGAATAAACAATGTGTAACACAATTCCATGATTTAAGGAATTGGAAAGAGAAAACACTATTCAAGATTTCATGACTAGGAGTCTTGAAATTAAAATATGATTTTAAGTTGTAATTAAGCACTTTTAGGTTCTAATCAACTTTAATAAATTATTTTGACTCAAGATTAATTAAGGAAATTAATTAACCTTCGATTAGAGCCTAATATTGCTTAGGTTTGCTTAATCACGTGATTAAGCGTAAAAACACGAAAATAGGGGTAAAATCATAATTTTGCACTAATTTTGCCCGGGACCAAAAATAAAGTCATAGTCTACATAAAAACGCCTTTTAAAATCATCTGGAGAAGTTTCGGGTTCATCCGGCACTTGCAAACGGGTAAAACACCGCAGGGGCATTTTGGTCATTTTGACTAAAACTCTAAAACGAGATTTTCGATCCCGGGAAGGTACACAAGTCATCCAATCCCCTTCCAACATTGAGTTTGCCCTTCGAGTACTACCAGACCGGCTTTCCTCGAATTCCGGGCCGAAAATGACCTCAGGGGCATTTTGGTCATTTTCACTCTAGTAGAAAAAAATCGGGACGTTACAACATTTGAATATTAGACTATATAAGGTTTTGTAGTCATTCTCATGATATGTACATGGCCAACTATGTATCTGAACTCAAGTTGTTCAACTTAAGCTAAATTCATGTGTCTATTCCTTTTGCTCAAGAGACACATTGATTCATCTTGTAGAGAGTAATTAACAGGAAGAACCTTTTGAAGTGTATTTGTTCAACCTTATTTCTTTGCTATCCTTTTTTTTTCGTTTACCTTTTTATTATTGAATTCTTATGGAGTTGGTCGATTATATGGTTTTAGATAACTTGTTATTTGTGAGGTAAATATTTAGTAAAATAGTAGCATTAGAGAGGTCTTTCACCATTGGTATAGTGAGTGAAACACTTCACTTTTTATACTTCTAGAATTAATTTGAGTAAATCATACCTTAGTTTTATGTGACATCAAAGCTAAACCTTACCAATGGATTAAAATGTGGATGCAGGTATAAAAGGATATTGGATGAAGGGGTTTCTATGTGAAAACTTATGAGTATTTTTTTTCCATTGTTCTTTTTTTTTAAGAATTTCATTATGTAAGTCAAGAATGTTCTCAAATGCATCCATTGTAAAAATCAAGGATGAGAAAATCCGGCCGGGTATCAAACCGGTCAAGGTACTAGTTCAAAGGTTTATAGGTCCAATTGGTTCAAGTAAAGTCCAATTGAAATATAATAAAAATATATATAAAAATATACGTATGATTAATTAGAATATAAAAAAATATTAAATCATTAACATTAAAAAATATATATATACATTCATAGGTCTATAAAAATAGATATAATCCATATAAAATTTCTCTAGTCTAAGACTCACAATATGGTCACAAAGCATTTGAAAATAATATTTGTTAGTAACTAGCGAAGTTTATGTAATGCCCTGATTTTTCTATTTAAGCAAAAATGACCAAAATGCCCCTGAGGTCATTTTTACCCGAAATTTGAGGATGGCCAACCTGGCGGTCCTCGAAGGGTCAACTCAATATTCGAAGGGGATTACACATGTTGTGATTAATTATAGAGGTGAAAATCTCGATTTCTAAACTTTCGACTCAAAATGACCAAAATACCCCTATAGCATTTTATGCGGGTGTGACTGCTTTTTGAGCCCAAAATCTTTTCGGAGAGTTTAGGAGGCTAATTATATGTGTTTGATGATAATTGTTTTGGTCCAGGTGGTCCCGGGTAGTGTTTGTGCAAAATTATAATTTTGCCCCTGAATTAGCGTATTAGAGGCTTAATGACATAATTAAGGAAACCTAAATAATATTAGGCTCTAATCGAAGATTAATTAATTTTGATAATAAATCTATAGTCAAAATAATTTATTAAAGTTAATTAGAACCTAAGATTGTGTAACACCCTAAAAATTATGCAAAAATTAATTTGAGCTTTTTTGGCCATAATTTTGAAAATCTGATGAATATAGAAATGATCAAGACAATCTAATGAATCTGTAAAAAAACAAAAACATGTATAGTAACTTGTGGGTCCCGTAGGCCCGTCGGGACAGCCGAAACCCTAGAATTCGGGCCCGGAGATACCCAAAATTGAGAAAATATAAGGATAAGGTTAGAAATAGTTAGAAATAAAAATTTTATACTTAGAACTATTTTTTGGGCAATGTTTGATTACCCGGGTATACTGTTTTACTCGTTCGGTGAAAATTTTGATGTGCGGTTTTTACACCAAAAAATGATACTTGTTCACCAAGTTATGGACAACCAATTATCTTGAGCCAATTGGATGGCCAAGATTCATCCCTTGACTTTCAAAACAAATCCTAGCCATCCGTTTATTTTTCTTTTCTTTAAAGAATTATATATTTACATTATATACTATCTAAATTATAATTACATGATAAATACAAAATAAAAGCTTCCTCATCACTCCATTTGCTTCCATTCTCGACCATGAACTAGAAAGCTATAGTTCCATGGTGTTTTACCAGAAAAATTAACTTCAAATGCCCAAAACCTTAGTTTTAAATCACCAAAACACCAAACTCTCTTCACTAAACTTATTCCACTCATCAAGATCTTCCAATTTAACTTATTAGAATTTGAATCCATCAACTTTTCCTACTTTGAGAGCTCATTATCAGCTGTGTAAGGAAGGGTTTGGTGTGGGTTTGAAGGCTTAGAAGTAAAAGGAATAATCCTTGGAGCCAAGATCACTAAAGCCACCAAGTAGGGCTTGTTTCATCCTATTTTCTTTCTGATTTTGCTCTGGAATATTATGATTGAATAATTCCGAAATTCTGAGTTTGATTGGTTGATATTATGTTGATATTGATGTATTAATTTTGGTGGAGTATTTGGATGTTGTGAAAAATGGTTTTTGTCAAAAGAGAATTTGACACATGCTATTGGATTTTCAGATTTCAACAGGACAGAATTTGTTCACAAATTTTCTGGCTCATTTCTAGTCATTTTTATGAGCTATAAATATTATATGTTCAAGCTAACATCATAAGGAAACTCTAATAATTTTCGTAGTTCATGATACAGAACTTTACTGCCTGAGAAAAATCATAAACTGAGAGTCTAACTATGCTGCCTGAAATCTTGGTACTGAAGCTGTAAATTTGTATAATTTTGTGACCATAGCAAATGATGGAATTATCCTTTGAAATTTTTACAGAGAGTTAATAACATATGTGTATTAGAGCTCATAGAAGAGCTTCCTTATGTAATCTACTTTATATTAAATAAATGTTTTGTATCTTGCTATATATGTTGATTGAATTACGCTAGTTAGTACACGAACCCATCGAATTTGCTATCGTTATTTAAGAAAGGTCCGCTAATTAAAAAGTAACAACTCTCAAGTACGATGTCATGACTTAAGGATAACGTTGTACTTGGGAAGGTGTTACAGATTGCTTAGATACACCTTAATCTTTTTTAAAATCAAGATTCCATGTCATGGAATCTTGAATAGTGTTTCTCTCTCCAATTCCTTAAATTAAGGAATTATGTTTGTGAATGATTATATGATAAAATGAGTTTTGATTTCACTAATAAAGCAAGACCATCCTTAATCATATCTCAACATCCTTAATTATCCATTACTTTACCTAAACACTTACTTACAAACTCCTAACCAAAAACTTAACCAAAGACACACCTAAACACATCTCTAAACCACAATTAAATGAAACATTCTCTTCCCCCCTTGGCTGCACATGGCTGAAACCTTTCTCCCCACATTCATCATATGTTGATTGTAACACGCAAATTCTTAACCTAACTTTCTAGAACACATTTGGTTAATCATTAGGTTATTACTTCTCAGTTTCATCATTTCATTAAAGTACTTAGCGGAAATTACGGGTAAATTTTTTTTTGAAAACATAAACCAAAGTGAGAGCCGCGCTCTAATCTAAACGAGGAGCAAGAACATCAATCATACAAAAACACAAGAACTAAAACAAGTACCGATAGAACAACAATCATCACGACAAGGACACATTTCATTAATAATAATATAGTTGAGATACATAAGTAGTCACGCCCTTATAGAAACGGGCTGAGCTTGTAATACATAAGAAAGGAAATACAACAGAAACAAGAAAGCATAAATAAACCACAACTACCTGAGTGCACCTATGATGGACAACCTCAAAACAAAAGAAGGTTTGTCCACTCTACATGTGGGTGTGTGCACTAAGCCTCCCTTAGGACATTTGCTACTGGAACCTGGGGAAAGTGGATTGTAACCGATCCATGGACACAGGGCGGCAGGAGTGGGTACACGTCAAGACTGAGCATGAGCTCCTCGAAAAGGATGCCTCTCAGCTCACCTAGCCAGCCTCAGTTGCGTAAAAGTCTCCTCGTTCTCGCCTCGCACGAACTGAGGTGTAGGAGTAGAGCTCTTGCTATACATATGCGTCGGCGGGTCCTCGGAAGGGTCGTCCTCCGAACTAGGAGACCAAGGCACGTAGTCCTGGAAGTCTCAAGGCATCGAACCACCAGTGTACGTCCGCAGGATCTTCTCATCTCGCGTCCGGGTGCGCTCAAAAACCATCGCATTGTCGTAGGGTGACATCGGGGAGAAACGATAGCACTGTATAGGGTGTGCAAAGGGGCGTCCGATGAACATGATGACTTGTACGGTGCACTGCCCCTCAAAATGGTATGATCCGTGTTCTGGATCAAAGTGGACCTCCCAGGTCGGCGTGTCGACAAAAACCACGAACATCATCATCGCTCTCTAAAGATGTGATGGAAGAAAGAGAAGGAAGAGAAAGTAGTGAGAATTCTTACTAAAGAATCTCAGTAGGAGTCTCTTATCCTAGGGTTACATCGTTCACATCCTCAAGAACCTTGGGTTTACTTATAAAAGGTGTGCATACATAAAAAGTTCGTTATTAGGGTTTATAAAACCAATTATCTAAGGTTCATTCCTTTTAGCATGCATCTTGATGTTATGAATGCAACATATTAAAACATGAATGCATGGCAATGCCTCAATCAAATAACTCAATGAATCACAACTTCAAGAAAGTACACAAGTGGCATAAAGGGCTTATAACTTTCAAGTGGATCTTTCCTTAACTTCATGACATTAATCATGGTACTCCAGCATAAAAAGGCCACCTTAAAATAACTAGGTTATGAGCTCATACCTCAGCTAGTCGTTACTAGCTCTTGCTTATTATTTGAATAAGCGAAAGATAATAAAATAATCCCGACTACGCAAGTACGGGTGGGGGGCTAGGGATCACCTCTCTTAGGATATAGCCTCTTTGAAATGCTTTGCGGGCATCAAGCCACAACAATTTGTCCACTTTGGTAGGCTGCATCTACTCATACCCTCACGGATTTGTCTCCCCTGGGGGTGCTCGGCCGAATCGGTGTCACCCAAGAAAGCGCGTCTCATTGCTTTGTCACATAAAAATCTCCTGTGGGTGCTTGACCGAACCAGTGTCACCCAGGGTTTTCAACTCTTGTGATACTTTAAAACATTTCTTCAACCCTTTTAGGTTTGATGGAAATTCGGTAGCATGACAGCTGTTAAACCGAATTTCCTTCAAACCGAAACTTATGCCACAAGCTATTCACACAACATATTCCTCAATTAAACCACAGGCTATGATAAACTTCATATCTTAAATAATCATTTCCTTATGCATCATCAATTTCTCAACATGTTATTACATCATATAAACATCATAGCATTAACAATTTCTTAATGTCTTATGCATTGACCCTTAAGGTCTTTAACTCACAATCTAAGTTATAAATCATCACAACTTAATCTCTCGGGTACCTATAGGCTCATATCTAAGTATTCCTCACTCCATACTATGATCATAAACTTCCCTAAACCTCAAGAATGCAGAATCTAAAATTCTAACTTTACGGGTACCTAGGAGTCACAACAGTGACCCTTTCTAAGTCCGGTTTGCTCCTAAAGCATCAAGATCAAGTCCTAAACCATTTATGAGTCATTCCTACACATTTAAACTAATTTAAATCCATGATTACCATTTCTAAACCTTGCTGGACAGAATCCAGACAAATCAATTACCAAGGGATCTAGAACTCTCAAATTATTTCTTTTCTAGTTACTAACTTCTCTAATCTTTCACATATGAATTTTAGCATCAACTATACTCAAACATACTCATGTTATCATCATCAAAACAGCATAAACAGCACTTAATCAAAGCAAGACAGAACCGAAAATACATCTCCATACAAAGGCATAAAACTTGGTTTCTAAAGCACATAAAATACTAGTTTCTCTTGGAACCTTTTCAAGACTTTCAAACCTCATTTAAAAACATTTTTATCATCTAAAATCCTCAAAATATTTGTAAGGGCAGTAGTTAAATTAAATTTATCTCAAGAGGTCATAAATTCATAAAACCTTGTTGTAGACATTTCTTGAACTCATATAAGCTTAGAAAAATTATGAAACATAGATTTTAATACTTGTAACAAATATAACTCCTTAGGGCCGAAATCAAGGAGCCAAATAACATATAGTTTTCAAGCCTTTGCTTGAGACAACAATGGGCAAATCTTTGAGCTCTAGGTTCTCTTAAGCGATGACATAAAAATAAACATGCTCATGCACTTGTTTTAGCTTTTATTAGAAAATAAAGTGAAGGCATAAAATAAACATGAGATGCAACTCATTGTTATCTTTGATATTTAAGTGAGGACTTGAAATATAAACATGATAATGCAAAGCTTGAAACATAAATATGATAATGCAAGTTCATTCATTATCTTGATACTTAGTGATAGCAAGGAAAGTAAATATGATGTGCAAGGCATAAACATAAATATGGATGCAATATTCATTTTAATCTCATCTAGAGCTCTTACAAGATTTTAGAGATACAACCCAACACTTATCTCATCACAAAGAGAGCTTTAGAGTTCTTGAATATCATCATCAAGCTCAAAAGAAACAAACTTTCCAAAACAAAATAAAACCTCAAAAACAAGGAAACTAAAACCGAAATCTCAAGGTAAGGAGACAAAGAAACCGAAACTAAAAACAAGAAAGGATGAAGATGTTTTCTTGAGCTAAAATCATTTTGAGTTAGAAAAGAAAGATGAAACTTAGAGAAAGTAAAAACTCAAGCTCTAGAGGTTCCTTTGAGATGAATACATGGTCATCATCTAGGAGCTCTCATCATTGAGCTATCATATATCCAACAAGGCCTCATGGCTGAAAACAAGAAAAGAAGAACAAGAAAAGTTTCAAAAAGAAATCCAAGAGAAAGCTAGAGAAAAACTCATTTTCAAGAAAAACAAGTCTAGAAAAACACTCCTACCTAGAGTGAAGTTGAAAACTTGAACTTGAAAAGGAAAACAAGAAGAAGAACTCCTCCAAGAGTGATGATGAGCTTCGGCCACCAAGAGAGAAAGAGAAAAGAGATGTGTTTTGAGTGAGGTTGTGTTTGAGGTTGAGAGTTTGAGAGGTTTAGTGGTGGTTCAAGGTTGTGAGGTGGTGTTTAGAGGTTATGAGATGATTATGTGATGAGAGGATGAGGAGGATGAAGATGAAGAGAAAAGAAGAACTCTCTTGAAACTTGAGAGAAAAAGAAAGGAAACTCAAGAAAGCTTAGAAAACTTGAAACTTAGCAAATGATCTAAAGTATTTGCAAGCTCAAGTAAGCAAGGTATTTATAGAAAATGAAAACAAATGAGGTCTCATGGAAAGGAGGGGCTGGCCGTGTAGTTTGGGAAGGAAAGGAAGAGAAAATATCTCTTACACAATGTCATTCAAGCATGGTTTGAAGTATGAAAGTTATGATACAAGGCATGACTTCAAATAAGGTGATTTGAGTGAATTTCCTATCAATTTTGAATGAAATAATTCATCAAATGGGGGAGGAGGGCTGACGGTTTCAGACCAGAAAATGGGGGAGGAAAAAGTCTTCTAGAAGTTGTCCTTGGAGGCATGGATGAAAGCATGGTTTGTATGACTCAAAGTATGGTTCATGTAAGGTCAAAGCATGGTTCTTTGGAGTGTCAAAATTCACACATGTGATGGAAATGGAGGAGGAGTGGCTTCGGCCAGACCAGCAGCAAGAGAGAGGGAGAAAAATCTCTCATGTAATTGTGTGTTAGTGATAGGTTTAAGTGTAGGTTAGCTTAGGTACAAGTTTAGGAATAATTTAGCTTAAGTTTAGGTGACTAAGAATGAGGTTTAGGGATTTTATGACAAGATTAGGAGTGCTAATACATCATTAGAGAGTTTAAAACTCATTTATAAATAAACAATTGAAAACACAATTCCATTATTTAAGGAATTGGAAAGAGAAAATACTATTCAAGATTCCATGACTAGAAATCTTGAATTTAAAATAAGATTTCAAGTTGTAATTAAGCATTCTTAGGTTCTAATCAATTTTAATAAATTATTTTGACTCAAAATTAATTATGGAAATTAATTAATCTTCGATTAGAGCCTAATATTGCTTAGGTTTGCTTAATCACGCGATTAAGCTCAAAAACACAAAACTATGGGCAAAATCGTAATTTTGCACTAATTTCGCTCGGGACTTTCGGGACCAAAACTAAAGTCATAGAATACATAAAAATTCCTTTTAAAACCATCTGGAGAAGTTTCAGGTTCATCCGGCACTTGCAAACAGGTAAAACTCCACAGGGGCGTTTTGGTCATTTTGACCCGAAAACTCGAAAAAAGATATTTTCGATCCCGGAAAGGTACACAAGCCAACTAATCCCCTTCCAACATTGAGTTTGCCCTTCGAGTACTGCTAGATCGGCTTTCCTAGAATTTCGGGCCGAAAATGACCTTAGGGGCATTTTAGTCATTTTCACTCTATCAGAAAATCGGGGCGTTACATTGATTTGCATCACACTCAAATAACCATGCTTGAACCATTCTTACACCATACCTTGAGCCATACCTTGAACCATGCTTTGAACCATACCTAGCCTTACCTTTGAATGACCATTTGGAAAAGATATTTTCCTCTCCCATGGCTGCATAAGCTACGGCCACCCTTCCCCCATTTCATCTCTTCATGTTTCAATTTTCTATAAATACATATCTTGGGTAAACTTGGTTCCATTTGCTCATTTTCTAAGCTTTGTCTTGAAAATTCATTCTAGTTTTCTTTCTTTCTCCCAAAGAACTCAAGAGTTCTCTTTGCTTTCATCTTCCTCATAAAGCCACCCTCTTGCAATCTTAAACCACTACACAACCACCATAGATCATCATCCAAACACCTAAGCTTCCATTCTCAAACATAAAGCTCACACAAAAACACTTCCTTCCTTTTCTTCTTGGCCGAACCTCTATCACCCCTTGGAGAAGAGTTTTTCTTCTCATTTCTTTGCAAGGAACAAGCTCTTTTTCCTTCCAACAAGAAACACCACTTGGTAGGGGTTTTGTTTTTCAAAAGCTCTAACTCTTACATTGATGTTTTGATATGGAAAAGTTCTAGTTTCTCTTGGTTCAAGCTCTTTTCCTCTCTTTTTATTTTTGGCTATGAAGCTTGGTTTTGAAAGGATAATTTTAGCTTGATGATGAGGGTTAAAGATAATGACCTTGCGGTTATCATTAGAGAAACCTCTAAAACTTGAAACATGGTCTTGATCCTAACATATTTTGGTTTTTCCTTTCCTTTTGCTATGGTTTTGGTTCTCCTTTCTTTTCCTTTGTATGGATTTCAATTTTTTCTTCTTCCTTTTTCATTGTTTTGATTTTGGTTCTCAAGAAATGTTGTTATTTGTTTTGTTCTCTTGATCCATTTTCTTGAGCTTGATGATGATGTTCATACCATAAGGTTTCCTTGAAAACCTTGGTACAAAGAACTCTAAAGCTCACTTTGTCTTGCTAAGATAAGTGTTGGGTTGAGGTTTATATTCCTTTAAAAGTCTTGAATAAGCTCTAGTAAAGAATAAAATGAATTTGCATCCATGTTTAAATTTATGCTTTGCATAGCATGTTTACTTTTCAATGTCATCACTAAAATCTCAAGGATAAAGAAATGAACTTGCATTCTCATGTTTAAATTTCACGCTTTGCATTTTATATTTATATTTCAAGTCATCACTTAAACTCTGAAGATAATAATAAACTTGCATCTCATATTTACTTTAAAGCTCTCACTTTACTTTTATAATGGAGAATAAAATAAAGTGCATAGCATGTTTAAGTTTTTGTCATCATCTAAAGATCCTATAGCTCAAAGACTTGCCCTTTTTAGCTCAAGTAAAGTTTGGAAAATGGAAGCATTCTATGGATGCTATATTCAGACTTGTGATAATGATGAGCTTAGCATAAGTTTCATTTAGTCATAAAGGCCAACAAACTATGTTTTAAGATTTTCTTAATCATAGGAAAGTTCAAAGAATACTTTGAGTATGATTTTTATGATTTAAAACTCATTCAAGAGTGATTTAAAATAGCTACTGTCTTAGCATTATATTTTTATGATTCTAATGAAATAAATTGGTTTCTAAAATAGTTTTGAGGTTCTAAAATGATTCCAAGGGAAACTAGTAACTTGTATGCATTAGAAATGTGATTTTATGTGATTGTTTGAGGCATATGTTTCGGCCACTGCCTTGGATATTATGGTTACTGCATGATGCTGTTTTAGTGTGATAGAATGTGTAAAAATTATGTTTGATGAAGCAAAAATTATTTTGCGAGTGTTAGGAACAACTAGTAAGGTGGAAAGGATGAAAAATGTGAGTTCTAGATCCCTTAGAAAAATAAAATATGACTACTGTTCTAGGATGAGAAAAATCTGAAATAATGTGGTTTTAGAAGTGTTTAGAAGTGTAAGATTGATTCCTAAAGGTAGTAACAATTAGTTTCAGTACCTTAGGAAAAACCGAAACTTAGAAAGGGTCAAAGACATAATAACTTCTAGAACCCGTAATTGAAGTTTAATATTTTTGTCCAAACTATATGATGCTGTTTGGCACTGTTTATAAGAATAATAATTAGTGAGAATTATTAGTGATGATCCCTTAGGTGCATAAAAGACTTATATCGGGTGTTGGGTTAATTAGATTGTAAGTTTAAGACCCGTAAGGATCAAAAGCATAAAATACTATAAGATAGGGGAGGCAATGAAAGTTAGTATTTGATGTGAATGTTTATTTATTTACATGACTTGCAATGAATAGCATTTGCATTAGCTGAACTCGGTCCCTTACTCCGGCATTTTGGGTAGGAGCATGTTTATTGCTTTGCGAAAGTGCTGATGATGTGTGCATATGAATATGTGAATTTGAGACATGAGTATTGTATAAATTGTGGCATGCTATGATGATAATGGATTGAGAAGCATGATTTGCATGATTTGATGAGCATGAGGTCTTGAATGAAATGTCATGGTGATATTTAAGAACATGTGTTTATGTTGCATTCTTGCATAGCATACCGAGATGCATTTCTCCTAGTACGGTAACGAGAAAGCAAAACCGTGAGGGGTATGAACATCAAGCCTACCGAAGTGGACAATATTACTGTGCACTGGATGCCAGTAGATGTGTTTTGAAGAGGACCCCATAGACATAGGTGATCCTTAAGCCCCCTAACCCACATTCTAGGAGTCGGGATATGTTGAAACTTATCTCAGGATAAGCTGAAAACTAGTGACGACTAGTTAGGTATGAGCTTATAACCTAGAGATTCTCAAAGGAGATAAGTTATTAGGGTGCCCTATGAGAGAAACTAATGATGCAAGTAATGTCACATAAGCAAAGGAAAGAGAATGCATTCATATGAAAGTTTTGATCCCTCTTGATACCATATACATGAGTATGTTTCTTTATGTTTTTATTCTAGTGATGATTGCAAAGGTTTTTCTGCCATACATTCATACCATGATGTGCTACATTCATAACATTAAGATTCATCCTAAAATGAATGGACCTTGGATAACCATGTTTGAAAAACTTAATAATGAACTTTATGCATGCTCACCTTTTTATAATAAACCCAAGATTCCTGGAGACATAGACGATGTCACTAGGATAAGAGGATTTCCCTACTGAGATTCTTTAGCAAGATTCTCACTCCTTCTGTTTTTCTTTCTTTCCATTATGTCTTCAGAGGATGATGGCTTCGTCCATGATCTTTGTTGATATTCCAGTTTGGGAGGTGCACTACGACCCGGACCACCGTTCATACCACTTTGAGGGTTGATGTGTTGTGCGTATTTTTGCATACATGGGACGTCCTTTTGCCTACCTAGTTTCCAGCTTCAGGTTCATTCCCACTTCTCCCTACGGTGACAATATGATCTTTGAGCGCACCCGACCCCGCGATGAGCAGATTCGTCATGCTCGCCCGACTGCCTCAGCAATTCGCGACTACCCCGAGTATGTTCCCTGCTCGAGACGATCAGAGACCGACCTATCTGAGGATTCCCCCACTCATATCTACTCAAAGGGTTCTGCTCCCACAGCACCAATGGACGTAGGCAGAGGCAGTTGAGGATATGGTGACCCAGCCCCAGCTAGCTCGACGACCGGAGATGCATCCACGCCACAGAGACCATGTCCCTCCCCCGTTTCACCTGCATACACCCGAGGAGCATGCCCAGTTCATTTGGTACATACCCCCTTCACTGGAGGATCAACATCGCTAGTCGACCTCGATGGAGGACCCATTTGGAGTGCCCGAGCTCTCACAAGAATCCCCTTTCCTTGTCATATCTTTTACTAGGGGTATCTTTAGTTGTGCACTTGTAGGACTAGTGAGAGGGAGTTGCAGTTGGCATTTGGTTTCTATGTTTCTTGTATTTTTTGTTTTCCTTGTATTTATTGCTTTTATGTATTTCCTTCAGTTGTTCTAATGTATTGAAAGCTTAGCCCACTATGTATGGGTGTGACTACGTTTATTATATTTTTGTTGTATTATGAACTATGTTATTTAATGAATTTGTGCTTCATATTCAGGAATTTGTGCTTCATATTCAGGAATTTGTGCTTCATATTCAGGAATGATGTGTTTCTAGATGTGTGTATGTATGATCTGCGTACCCTATTTACTCTGTTTGTGCTTATATGCTCGGTTTTTGTTAGCACGCACGGCTCACTTTTTGTTTTATGTTTCAAAAAAAATTTACCCTATTTTCCGCTAAGTATTTTAAAAAGAAGTTAAAGAATGAAACAAAAGAGTGATAACTAATAATTAACTGTAATACGTCATAGGCATGTTGGGTTAAATATTAGGGTGTTACAGTTAATGGTGAGCAACCTGTGAATGACAAATAGAAGAAAAACAATCCAATAATATTTGTTAGTGCCCTTCTTTGGTTCTTTTTATTTTCTTTTCATTTTTGCTTTATTGCTGTCACAAGATGTTAATTTTAAGTTTTAAAAAAATTTCAAAAGTTCCAAATGTAACATCCTAATTTTTAACCCAATACTCCTAGAACGTATTTAGGTTAATCATTAGTTATTACTTCTTAGTCTCATTCTTTCTTTAAAATGCTTACCGGAAAATACAGGCAATTTTTTTTTAAACATAAAGTAAGAGCCGCATATAACTTAAACATGCGCGAGTATACATGTAACTCATAAAGAATAAATCACAAAATAGAAAAGTATATTATAACACGTAACAATCATCAATACACCAAAGATAACATTTCATTAATAATATAATATGCCCACCTAAAGGCGGGGCTTAGTTTAAATACAAGGTGCAAATACAAAAGAAAGTAAATACAACAGAAATAGAAAGGTACAAGGAAATCATAAGAAACAACACCCATATCCTAGTGCACCTAAAATGGGTAACCTCATAACAAAAGAAGGTTTATCCTAAACTATACATAGTGTGTATGCACTAGACCTCCCCAAATGTAACACCCTCCCAAGTACAACACCAACCTTAAGTTATGAAATCGTACTTGAGAGTTGTTACTTATTAATTAGCGGACCTTTCTTAAATAACTATAGCAAGTTTGATGGGTTCGTGTAATAGCTAGCGTAATTCGATCAAAATATAGAGCAAAGATACAAAACATTTATTTAATACAAAGTCGATTACATAAGGAAGCTCTTTTATGAGCTTTAATATACATATGTTCTCTGTTAAATTTACACGCTTATACATACATCTAAATCTAAATATATATAATACAATCTCAGACACCCAACTACTACCAATCTGACTTCTTTTGGTGTAACAGCCCATAGTTTTTCAGATCAACCTAGAGACAACACGAGAACACAAAAACACATAGGGATGAGAATTGTACAATTCTCAGTAGGGCAACTCCCCAAATACATAATCATAATGTCATTGTCATTGTCCCAGCCACTTCGGTTTATTAAGAAAGAGTGATCATGCATTTCATAACAATGGTTCAATTTTAGAGTTCCAAATCGTACTTTCAAAGTGCGTAGCTTTTAATGATAAATCACTTAATGGATAAATATAATAAAGCTCGAACACATAGTAAATCATTCTAGTCAAACTTTTAAATATAACATGATCATACATATATGGTACATGTAGTGAACTTATTTGTAATTGCCCCTAATAAATTGAAGAGAGTCTCATATCTCTTTATTTGCCCTTGACACAGTCAAAAGGATCATATCTCACTCTATTTGCCCTTGACACAGTCAAAAGGATTACATCTCACTCTATTTGCCTTCGACAAAGTCAAAAGGATCACATCTCACTGTATTTTCCTTCGATAAAGTCGAAAGGATCATATATCACTTTATTTGCCCTCGACAAGTCGAAAGGGTCATTCATCACCTTATTTGCCTTCAATTAGTCAAAAGGATCTCATCTATTTCTACTTATCGCTATTGAACTTAGGTCAATGTATCATTTACTCTTCTTTTTCAAATTGCATGCATAAAACACATAGGTATTCATTCACAACATAAATTCAATTATGCCTCAAACCAATCCTTAAAGTCACTTGCATGCTTTCATATACAATAGACTTGAACAAAATGTCATTCTATCATTAATTTAGCGCATGATCACCATTCCAGCACCTTGGCAAATTTATCATTCCAGTAATAACAATTAATTTCTCAATCAAACGGCCAATTCAAGGGTCACAAAAATTCATCATGGCATCTCAATGTGTCTAAAAGACCCAGTAAAAGTTTTATAGCCATCGGAGTTCTCTAACCATGCTAAATAAATTATACAAATTTAGTGGTCAGAGGCCACTTTTTCACAGCTTAGAATAGGATTCTCACAATTTTTAATTTTAGCAAATAATAGAAAAAACTCAAAATAAAAATCACAGTTACAGTTCAAGATGTTATTAACTCCCTGTAAAAATTTCAAATGATAATTCAATTATTTGCTAGGGTAGCAAAATTATACCAAATCAGAGCTTCAATTCCCACAATCTAGACAACATAGTTACATTCTTGGTTCGTCATTTTTTTAAAGTAGCATAACTAAAAATCAGAGCACAAGAAAATTTGTAGGACTAACTACATATGTTAGCTTCAACATATATTTTTTATAGCTCATGAAAACACATACAATTCCCTCAGACAATTCATGAGCAACCACTACCAGTAGGAAAACTGAAAATCCAGCAAACCAATTCAAAAATTCTTTTGATAAAAAGGACTTTTTCACAACACCAAACACTCAATCAAAATTAATACATCAATATCAACATAATATCAACCAATAAAATCAGAGGTTTCAGATTTAATCACATAAAAAATTCTCAGAGAAATTTTGAAAGAAAAAGGCCAAAGAAAACCCTATTTGAGTGGCTTTAAGGATCTTGGCTTCAAGAGTGATTCAAGATAGATTTCCTTCACTTCAAGACACCCCAAATAGAACCTAAACCTCCCTAAAACAATGATGTATGATGGGTCAAAGTGGAAAAATAGTGATAGATTAAAATTCTAATCAGTTAGATTTGTAGGTATTGATGAGCAGAATAAGTTTTGTGAAAGAGATTTGGGGTTTTGGTGATTTAAAACTAAGGTTTTGGGCATTGAAAGTTGAGTTTTGAAAAAAATCACCATGGAAACTTGAGTTTCTGGTTCATGGCCAAGAATACAATCTTGAAGAACAAGTTTTGTGGCCTTTAATGTATTATAAGTTGAATATACTAATAATGTAGTCAAAGTATAATTCTTTCTAATAATAAAAGAAATCAATGGCTAGGATTTGTTTTAAAATCAAAGAATGAATCTTAGCCATCCAATTGGCTCAAGATAATTGGCTCACCTTTACTTGGCCACCAAGTAGGTTTTACGGTGTTAAAAACCGCAAACCGAAATTTTACCGAACGGGTAAAACAGTGCATTCAAGTGATCAACTATTGCCCGAAAATTAATTCTAGATATAAAATATTTATTCCTACCCATTTCTAACCTTGATCCTATAATTTCTCACTTTTGGGCATCTCCGGGCCCTAATTCTAGGGTTTCTGCTGTCCCAACTGGCTTGCAGGACCCACAAGTTACTATTCACTTCTTTTTTTTAAACTATAGATTCGTTGGATTGTCTTGATCATTGCTATGTCTGTCCGATTTTTGAAATTATAACTACAAAAGCTCAAATTAATTTTTATAATTTTTAGGGTGTTACACCAAAGACCTCTATTACTACAACCCGGGATAAAGAGGGATGAAACCAATCTACTGATGAAGCTCGGCCAGAGTAGGCACTCGCTGCGGCTGAACATGTGCTCCACGACGGAGGCACATCTCCACTCTCTTAGCTTGACCTGTTTGCATTCTGATCTCCTCGCTCCTCACTCTGGCGGGAGTGGGGGTAGAGCTCTCGCTATACATGTGGGTCGGTGGATCCTCCGAGGGGTCGTCCTTCAAATGCTGGGAATGAGGTATGTAACATCCTAATTTTTTTTCAGAAAATAACTGAGGCTTTAGTAGTAAGAATATCAAATTTTGGTGTACACAAAAATGATGAGAACAATGTAACGAACGTAAAAAAAAAAAAAAAAAAAAAAAAAAACGTGAATAGTATTATGCAGGCCCCGTAGACCCACCTAACAATTTGAAACCTTATATTCAAGACCTGAAGGTGCCCGAAAGTTGGAAATTATAGGATTAAGGTTAGAAATAGGTAGGAATAAATATTTTATACTTAGAATTAATTTTCAAGCAATAGTGGATTACCCGGGTACACTGTTTTACCCGTTTAGTAAAATTACGGTGTGTAGTTTTTATACCGGATGAAGCTACCAGTGCAAGCTTGCCACCTAGGGTGACAAATTATGCGGTCTAGAGCAATACATATCCTTTCCTTTTTCAAGAGCCAATGAGAATGCTACAAAATTTCAAAGAAGATAATTCATAATTGCTAAATTATATACATTATCTTAATATAAATAAAATCAAAATCCTCATAATTATCATCTTCATTCTCGGCCAACCATCATAAGTGCAGAAACTCCATTGTTGCCTCCACAAAAACCTTGAGAACTTGATTTCCAACCTCAAAATCATAAGCCTAAACTTGTCAAAACCAAAATCTTCCTTCACAAAACTTGTTCCACTCCTCAATATCTACCAAACTAACCGATTAGAATTTGAATCCATCAACTTTTGATACCTTAAGAGCCCATTATCAGCTGTTCAAGGAAGGGTTTGGTGTGGGTTTGAAGGCTTGGAAGTGAAGGGAATCAATCTTGGAGCCAAGATCTTGAAAGCTTCAAAGTGTAGGGTTTTCTTTAGCCTTTTTCTTTCCAAATTATTCTGTAAATTTTTTAGGGTTTTATTCCGAAATTTATGGTTATATTTGATGATAATATGTTGATATTGATGTGTTAATTTTGGTGGAGTGTTTGGATGAGGTTAAATAATGATTTTTGTCAAAATAAGTTTTGGCTAGGCTGCTGAATTTTCGGATTTCAGCAGGACAGGATTTGTTCATGAATTTTCTGGTTCAATTTTAGTCATTTTTATGAGCTATAAAAATTATATGTTGAAGCTAACATCATAATGAAACTCTGATAATTTTCGTGGTGCATAATAAATAGTTTTACTGCTTGAGAAAAATCAAGAACCAAGAATATATCTATGCTGGCTGAAATCTTGGTACTGAAGCTGTGAATTTGTATAAATTTTTATTCATAGAAAATGATGGAGTTATCCTTTGAAATTTTTACAGAGTTTTGTAGACATCTTTAAGTATAATTGTGATTTTTATTTTGAGTTGTTTCTATCATTTGCTAAAGTTAAAAATTGTGTGAATCCTATTCTGAGCTGTGAAGAAGTGGCCTCTGACCACTAAAATTGTAGAATTTATTTGACATGGTTCTAGTATTCTGTTTGCTATGAAATTTTTACAGGGACTTTTAGACACATTGAGGTGTCATAGAGAATTTTTATGGCCAGTGAATTGCTCATTGAATATGCGAATTAAATGTTGCCACCATAATGGTAAATCTGTCAAGAAGCTGGAATGGTGAAGATGTATTAAGTTAATGATAGAAATCTATTTAATCCAAGTTTATATCATATGAATGTATGTTAATTGTTTGAAAGGCTTGTTTATAAAGTATGAATGAGACTCCAAGGATCTTGAATGCCTATATCTGGGATACAAACCTGACTTTGAAATAGAAAGGTCCATGACATGGTTGTATGACAAAAGAGAATATGTGAAATTTAATGGTGCACGTTTTAACATATGGGGAAAATAGAAACAAGGCTTATGTGTGATAGAGAGGGAAGGCAAAAATAAGAACTTCCCAAGAAATTTTATGAGTCGGTAGACTTATCGACTAGGAAATAGAGCTGTGTGTGATTGAAATGGAAAAAATGAAGTCTGATGATCACGAATAGGAATGAGCTCATGTCCTAGCAGTCTATGGTCCTCGGAGGAGTTATCCACTACATATGTTACCTGATGTGAATCTAAGCCTTCCCTATGTTAATAAAAAGAACTACTACACTAAGTTGAATTCCATGTGATATAAGAGAAACACTTATGATTAATACCATTTTGCATATAATTTTCTTTGACTCATGTATGCTAATATTGGTATATGTGATCTAACATGATGTTTTTCTTTATTATTATAAATGCATTTACTGTCTATATGCATGCGTATGTAAGGGTTACCCTACTGAGAATTTTATAATATTCTCACCCCTATTTGTGTATATGCTGTATTGTGCTCAGACTCTGCAGATGCCTCTGGCTGAGGAGAGGCCATCATACCGATGGCCAATGGTTTCGCATAGGAGGACATGAGACTTACGTGGGCTTTTGACTTGTATGTAGTGTAATATAGTGCCAGGAACTTACCAGCGTGTAGACTAATTAGTGTTAGATGTCTTAGGTCCATTTCTGTGTGTTTAATATTTTGTTGGACCTTGATATTTGAGCAAGCTTGGTAAATCTTTTGATAGTAGTCCCTGTGTTGTATTATAAGCGAAGTGTCTTAACTTCAAGTATGGTATGTATTAAATAAAGCGGTATGTAAAGTAATAATATATGTACATTTTATAGTAGTTTTCTTTATAACTCTAGAGTTTGATTTATCTTATTTCATTTCATTTGACTAGTGGATATTATAGAAAGGAAGTGATACTCTTCTAATTACAATGTTAATGCTCGAGTAATACATGGTAGTTAGGAGGGTGTTACATTATGGTATCGAATAGGACTATCCTATAAGCCTGAGGATTGGACCGGCTATGCTTTCTTAGAAATTGTCATGCATTATGACTTTATATATATGTGTATGACTGCTGATTGGAAATGTTGTGGGTTGCTGTACACTTTGCTTGGTATTGAGACTGATCAACTCAATATTTTTGTTTGGTGTGATAGGAACCAATGACTTCGAATCGGCCGAACTAGGAGTGGAGCTGAAACGATGCCGACATGATGAATACTTTTAGTGAGATGGCGGCTGCCATGAGGGAACAAGCTATAGCTAATACCCGAATGATGGAGCAATGAACCACAATGAAAGGCAAAACCGGTGATAATCCTGTAGTGAACGAAGTCGATGTAGAATATCAAAAATTTGCCGAGTTCAGAAAGGCAAATCCCCCTCCATTTCGAGGAGCTTTTAATCCCTGTAAAGCAGAAGAATGGATAAAGGCCATGGAAAAGATTTTCTCCGTTCTTCCTTGCACAGAGATCCAGAAGGTGGCCTTTGCCACCTATATGCTAGAAGCAGATGCTGATTTTTGGTGGGTTGGCACCAAGGGATTATTTGAAGCTTCCCATCTTGTAGTTACCTGGACTATTTTTAAGGAAGCTTTTTACCATAAGTACTTCCCTATTTCTGTGAGAAATGCGAAGGAATTGGAGTTCATGGCTCTCAAACAAGGACCTATGAGTGTAGCAGAGTATACTGCCAAATTTGAAGAGCTCTGTAAGTTTTCTACAATTTATCAACGTGACCCGGATGAAGTTTTGAAATGCATGAAATATGAAGGAGGTCTACGAGAAGATATAGAAGCAGCTGTAAGTCTCTTGGAGATTAGGGACTATCCTACCTTGGTAAATAAATGTCGACGTGCAGAGGAGTCCAACAGAAAGCTGACAAATTTCAAGTATGCCCAAAACAATGCTAGAAGGGGATTAGCACCTCAAGGTCCGCGATTCAAGCACATTAACCAACCTCAGAGAAGGTTTCCACCCAACAATAACAACAACAACAAAGGAAAACAACTTCAACCTTTAAGACCTGAGACAGGGAGAGATTGCCCTAAGTGTGGGAAAAATCATGGGAATCGACCTTCTTTGGACAACGCATAAATCATTTGCTTTGGTGTGGGAAACCAGGACATAAGATATTTGAGTGCCCTAACAAGAAAGGTCATCAGCCCGCCTTCAGGCCACAACAACATGGGCGCGTTTTTACTATAAGTGCCAAGGAAGCTTCTCAATCGGCCGATCTGATCCGAGGTAAGTGTGAAATAAATGGTAATGTCCTAGATATACTGTATGATACGGGTGCCACTCATTCTTTCATATCCCATGACTGTGTACATAAGTTGCAATTATCTGTGTCTGAACTACCTTATGATCTTCTTGTATCCACTCCTCTTCTTTGGTCCTATTAGGACTTGTTATACCTGTGTAAATATTCCTTTTCAAATAGGTGCTAGAGACTTTACTGCCAATTTAGTTTGTCTTCCTTTATCTGCTCTAGAGGTAATTTTAGGTATGGATTGGCTAGTACCCAATTATGTCCTTTTACCTTTGTCGAGATCATTGCCATATTTCTTTCCACTATACCCTCCATTCTGTGGTTCCTTTTTCTTTTTATTTGAACCCTGTAACATCCAAGCCTAGTAAGACAGATCGTCAGAATATGTTCTCCTTTCTACTAGTGAAACAGAATGTGACTACGAGTTGAGCAAGATTCCATGGTGAGAGAATATCCAGATGTTTTTCCAGAGGATATTCGAATTTCCTCTGAAAGAGAGATTGAATTTTCCATCGAGTTGGTTCCGAGAACGGGTCCTATTTCAATTGCTCCTTATAGGATGTCCCCTTTGGAGTTGAAAGAATTAAAGTCCCAAATTGAAGAACTGTTAGGGAAGCATTTTATTAGACCAAGTGCCTCTCCATGGGGAGCCCCCTGTTCTTCCGGGTGAAGAAAAAGGATGGGGGTATGAGGCTTTGTGTAGACTATAGGCAATTGAACAAAGTGACAATAAAAAATAAGTACCCCTTGCCAAGAATTGATGATCTCATGGATCAATTACGAGGTGCAACTGTATTCTCAAAGATTGATCTTAGATCAGGGTACCATTAGATTCGGGTTCGGAATGAGGATATACCTAAAACTGCTTTTAGAACTCGATATGGGCATTACGAGTATAGGGTGATGTCCTTTGGATTGACTAATGCTCCGGCTGTATTCATGGATTATATGAATCGAATCTTCCGCCCTTACTTGGATAAATTTGTAGTTGTCTTCATAGATGACATACTTATATATTCAAGGACTGAGGAAGAACATATGGAGCACCTTGGGGTTGTGTTACAAATCCTAAGAGATAGAAAGTTGTATGCTAAGTTGTCGAAATGTGAATTACGGATGGGAGAGGTTAGATTCCTAGGTCATGTAGTATCGGGAGGAGGAATCTCTGTAGATCCCAAGAAGGTAGAATCGATACTCCATTGGGAGCGACCAACAACGGTGGCGAGATTCGGAGTTTCCTAGGGTTAGCTGGATATTATTCGCGTTTTATCATGAATTTTTCTCGAGATAGCATTACCTTTGACTAAATTAACCCGAAAGAATGCTCCATTCAATTGGACACCAGTGTGAAAATAGTTTCCAGGAGTTGAAACAAAAGTTAACCACCTTTGCTCCAGTCCTAGTATTACGATCCTTATATACCCTATGAGGTTTATTGTGATGCTTCTAGTAAGGGTTTAGGATGTGTGTTGATGCAAAATCATAACGTAGTTGCCTATGCTTCTCGACAGTTGAAACCTCATGAAGTAAACTATCCAACCCATGACCTTGAACTTGCAGCTGTGTTTTTGCCCTAAAGATCTGGCGACATCATTTGTATGGTGTGCAGTTTAATGTTTTCTCTGATCATAAAAGTTTAAAGTATCTTTTTGATCAAAAAGAGTTGAATATGCGGCAAAGAAGGTGGATGGAATTCCTCAAGGACTATGAGTTTAGTCTGAATTACCATCCAGGCAAGGCAAATGTTGTTGCCGATGCTCTGAGTAGAAAATCACTAAGTGTAGCATGCATGATGATTAAAGAGACGGAGTTAGTTGAAAGTTTCAAGGAACTTAGTTTAGACATGTCTGTGAACCCTCAGGGTGTGGTGCTAGGGCAAATAAAGGTAACAAGTGAGTTCAGAGGAAAAATTTTAGCTGCACAACGTGAAAACCCAGAATTTCAAGAGATATTAAGATCAATTCATGCAAAGAAGTTGCTAGGATTCACTCAAGACCAACAAGGTATATGGAGATACAAGGATAGAGTATGTGTACCCACAAGTGGTGATCTTAGAAAGAAGATCTTAGAGGAAGCTCATAGGGGGGAACTTACTATACACCCAGGCACTAGTAAAATGTATGCGGATCTCAAGAAAATGTTACGTGGTCGGAATGAAAAGAGACATAGAAGAGTGTGTCAGGAAGTGTTTAACTTGCCAAAAAGTTAAAATAGAACATCAAAAACCAGCTGGGACCCTGCAACCCTTAGAAATCCCAGAATGGAAGTGGGAAAGTATTTCTATGGACTTTGTAATGGGTTTGCCAAGGACATCATCAGGTCATGATGCTATATGGGTTATAGTAGATAGATTGACAAAGTCTGCTCATTTCTTACCCATTAAGGCTAATTTTCCTTTGGATAAGTTAGCTTCCTTGTATATCCAAGAAATAGTAAGACTACACGGTGTTCCTTCCTCGATAGTTTCTGACAGAGATCCAAGGTTTACTTCGAGATTTTGGGGAACGTTCCAAAAAGCCTTTGGTACCAAACTTTGTTTGAGCACTGCCTATCACCCCCAAACTGACGGGCAAACAGAACGAACCATACAAACCCTGGAAGATATGCTAAGGGCATGCGTGATTGAGCAGAAGGGAAGTTGGGACAAGTTACTCCCATTGGTTGAGTTTGCTTATAATAACAGCCATCACGCTAGTATTGGCATGGCTCCGTATGAAGCTCTATATGGAAGAAAATGTCAATCCCCATTGTGTTGGTATGATTCGGGAGAAGCGAGACTATTGGGACCCGATCTTGTTAATCAAACAACGGAACAAATCCAGGAAGATCGGGAGCAAGATTCTCACCGCATAGTCGTCAAAAGAGCTATGTGATACTCGAAGGAAACCTTTAGAATTTCAAAGGAGAACATGTATTCTGAAGGTCACGCCCACTTTGGAGTAGGTAGGGCCCTTAGAGTTAAAAAGTAGTCACCTAGGTTTATAGGTCCTTTTCAAATTCTTCAACGAATTGGGTCATTGCTTGCAGATAGCCTTACCCCCACATTTATCCAACCTTCATAATGTCTTCCATGTATCTCAACTTGAATGTACCACCCAGATCAAAACCATATCATTGACCCCGAGTCTATCTGGTTAAGGGATGACTTGACGTTTCAAGCCCCTCCTATTCAGATCGTTGATAGAGAAGTCAGGCAACTTAGAAATAAATCTGTGCAACTTGTAAAAGTGGCTTGGGGTGGACCTGGAAATGAAGAGTATACATGGGAACTAGAATCAAATATGAAGACAGATCATCCAGAATTATTTCCAGGTATGAAATTTTGAGGGCAAAATTTTTTTTTAGGTGGGGAGTAATGTAACATCCTAATTTTTTTTTCAGAAAATAACTGAGGCTTTAGTAGTAAGAATATCAAATTTTGGTGTACACAAAAATGATGAGAACAATGTAACGAACGTAAAAAAAAAAAAAAAAAAAAAAAAAAAAACGTGAATAGTATTATGCAGGCCAGTAGACCCAGGAGCAATTTGAAACCTTATATTCAAGACCTGAAGGTGCCCGAAAGTTGGAAATTATAGGATTAAGGTTAGAAATAGGTAGGAATAAATATTTTATACTTAGAATTAATTTTCAAGCAATAGTGGATTACCCGGTACACTTTGTTTTACCCGTTTAGTAAAATTACGGTGTGTAGTTTTTATCTGGGATGAAGCTACGGTGCAAGCTTGCCACCTAGGGTGACAAGTGTACGGTCTAGAGCAATACATATCCTTTCCTTTTTCAAGAGCCAATGAGAATGCTACAAAATTTCAAAGAAGATAATTCATAATTGCTAAATTATATACATTATCTTAATATAAATAAAATCAAAATCCTCATAATTATCATCTTCATTCTCGGCCAACCATCATAAGTGCAGAAACTCCATTGTTGCCTCCACAAAAACCTTGAGAACTTGATTTCCAACCTCAAAATCATAAGCCTAAACTTGTCAAAACCAAAATCTTCCTTCACAAAACTTGTTCCACTCCTCAATATCTACCAAACTAACGAATTTGAATCCATCAACTTTTGATACCTTAAGAGCCCATTATCAGCTGTTCAAGGAAGGGTTTGGTGTGGGTTTGAAGGCTTGGAAGTGAAGGGAATCAATCTTGGAGCCAAGATCTTGAAAGCTTCAAAGTGTAGGGTTTTCTTTAGCCTTTTTCTTTCCAAATTATTCTGTAAATTTTTTTGGGTTTTATTCCGAAATTTATGGTTATATTTGATGATAATATGTTGATATTGATGTGTTAATTTTGGTGGAGTGTTTGGATGAGGTTAAATAATGATTTTTGTCAAAATAAGTTTTGGCTAGGCTGCTGAATTTTCGGATTTCAGCAGGACAGGATTTGTTCATGAATTTTCTGGTTCAATTTTAGTCATTTTTATGAGCTATAAAAATTATATGTTGAAGCTAACATCATAATGAAACTCTGATAATTTTCGTGGTGCATAATAAATAGTTTTACTGCTTGAGAAAAATCAAGAACCAAGAATATATCTATGCTGGCTGAAATCTTGGTACTGAAGCTGTGAATTTGTATAAATTTTTATTCATAGAAAATGATGGAGTTATCCTTTGAAATTTTTACAGAGTTTTGTAGACATCTTTAAGTATAATTGTGATTTTTATTTTGAGTTGTTTCTATCATTTGCTAAAGTTAAAAATTGTGTGAATCCTATTCTGAGCTGTGAAGAAGTGGCCTCTGACCACTAAAATTGTAGAATTTATTTGACATGGTTCTAGTATTCTGTTTGCTATGAAATTTTTACAGGGACTTTTAGACACATTGAGGTGTCATAGAGAATTTTTATGGCCAGTGAATTGCTCATTGAATATGCGAATTAAATGTTGCCACCATAATGGTAAATCTGTCAAGAAGCTGGAATGGTGAAGATGTATTAAGTTAATGATAGAAATCTATTTAATCCAAGTTTATATCATATGAATGTATGTTAATTGTTTGAAAGGCTTGTTTATAAAGTATGAATGAGACTCCAAGGATACTGAATGCCTATATCTGGGATACAAACCTGACTTTGAAATAGAAAGGTCCATGACATGGTTGTATGACAAAAGAGAATATGTGAAATTTAATGGTGCACGTTTTAACATATGGGGAAAATAGAAACAAGGCTTATGTGTGATAGAGAGGGAAGGCAAAAATAAGAACTTCCCAAGAAATTTTATGAGTCGGTAGACTTATCGACTAGGAAATAGAACTGTGTGTGATTGAAATGGAAAAAATGAAGTCTGATGATCACGAATAGGAATGAGCTCATGTCCTAGCAGTCTATGGTCCTCGGAGGAGTTATCCACTACATATGTTACCTGATGTGAATCTAAGCCTTCCCTATGTTAATAAAAAGAACTACTACACTAAGTTGAATTCCATGTGATATAAGAGAAACACTTATGATTAATACCATTTTGCATATAATTTTCTTTGACTCATGTATGCTAATATTGGTATATGTGATCTAACATGATGTTTTTCTTTATTATTATAAATGCATTTACTGTCTATATTCTGTCTGTATGTAAGGGGTTACCCTCTGAGAATTTTATAATATTCTCACCCCTATTTGTGTATATCTTTGTATTGTGCTCAGACTCTGCGGATGCCTCTGGTGAGGAGAGGCCATCATACCGATGGCCAATGGTTTATAGGAGGACATGAGACTTACGTGGGCTTTTGACTTGTATGTAGTGTAATATAGTGCCAGGAACTTACCAGCGTGTAGACTAATTAGTGTTAGATGTCTTAGGTCCATTTCTGTGTGTTTAATATTTTGTTGGACCTTGATATTTGAGCAAGCTTGGTAAATCTTTTGATAGTAGTCCCTGTGTTGTATTATAAGCGAAGTGTCTTAACTTCAAGTATGGTATGTATTAAATAAAGCGGTATGTAAAGTAATAATATATGTACATTTTATAGTAGTTTTCTTTATAACTCTAGAGTTTGATTTATCTTATTTCATTTCATTTGACTAGTGGATATTATAGAAAGGAAGTGATACTCTTCTAATTACAATGTTAATGCTCGAGTAATACATGGTAGTTAGGAGGGTGTTACAAGGTACATAGTCCGGGTGGTCACGAACAGCAGATGTGGTTGTGTATGTCCGGAGAATCCTCTCGTTGCTAGTCTAGGCGCACTCGAAAACCATGTCGTCGCCGTAGGGAGACATCAGGGAGAAACGGTAGCTATGTACAGGGTGCGTAAAGGGGCGTCCCATAAACATGAAGACTCTCAACGTGCAGCGCCCTTCAAAATGATATGAGCGGTGCTCCGAGTCATAGTGGACCTCCCAATTAGGGGTGTCAATGAACAGGACGAAGGTCGCCATTGTGATGTGAAGATGTGACAGAAAAGAAAGAGAGGAAGAAAAAGGAGTGAGAATCTTACTAAAGAATCTCAGTAAGGAACTATCTATGGTGACATCGTCAACATCCTTAGGAGCCTTCAGTTTATTATAAAAAGGTGAGTATACATATAAAGTTCATTATTAGGTTTATAAACATAATTATCCAAGGTTTGTTCCTTTTAGAATGAATCTTAATGTTATGAATGCAACATATCAAAGCATGAATGCATGATAGTACGTTATACAAGCAACTCATTAAAACATAACATCAAGAAATATATATGTGGTATAAAGTGGCATATAAACTTTCAAGTGGGACTTTTCTCTTTTCTCAATTATGTGACTTAAGAACTTTACACTTTAGTGTAGCGCCCCGATTTTTCTGCTAAAGTAAAAATGACCAAAATGCCCCTAGGGTCATTTTCAGCCCAGAATTCGAGGAAAGCCGATCCGGCAGTGCTCGAAGGGCACACTCAATGTTGAAAGGGGATTAGATGACCTGTGTATCTTTCCGGGATCAAAAATCTCGTTTTTCGAGTTTTCGGGTCAAAATGACCAAAACGCCCCTGCGGTGTTTTACCCGTTTGCAAGTGCCGAATGAACCCGAAACTTCTCCAGATGATTTTAAAAGGCGTTTTTATGTAGACTATGACTTTAGTTTTGGTCCCGGAGGTCCCGGGCGAAATTAGTGCAAAATTACGATTTTGCCCCTAGTTTCGTGTTTTTACGCTTAATCGCGTGATTAAGCAAACCTAAGCAATATTAGGCTCTAATCGAAGGTTAATTAATTTCCTTAATTAATCTTGAGTCAAAATAATTTATTAAAGTTGATTAGAACCTAAAAGTGCTTAATTAAAACTTAAAATCATATTTTAATTTCAAGATTCCTAGTCATAGAATCTTGAATAGTGTTTTCTCTTTCCAATTCCTTAAATCATGGAATTGTGTTACACATTGTTTATTCATAAATGAGTTTTTAATTCTCTAATGATGTATGAGCACTCCTAATCTTGTCATAAAATTCTTAAAACACATTCTTAGTTACCTAAACTTAAGCTTAATTATTCCTAATCTTGTACCTAAGCTAATACACATTTAAACCAACCATTAACACCCAATTAGATTATCAAAACTCACCTCCCCCATGCTGTCCCTAGTTTGGCCGTGCATTCCCTCCCTCCATATGCATCACATGTTCAATTTTCTAACACTCCAAGGCCATACCTCAAGTCACATACACCATACCTTGTCATATTTTCCATCACACTTGATTTTCCAAGTAAATAACCAATTGAAATAAATCATTTCCCACATTTATTTGTGGCTGAAAATGTTCCAGCCATGTTGAGTTTCTAGAAGAACAATTTCTTGCAAAATTAAAATGAAAGCTCACTCAAAAACCCATGCTTAAAGCCTTACTTTGTGTCATGAACTCCATACCTCAAACCATGCTTGAATGACACCATGTAAGAGATATTTTTCTCTTCCTTTCTCCCCCTCATTGCTATGGCCAAGGCTTCCTCTTGGAAAGCCCATGGTTTTGTTTTTCTATAAATAGGATGCTTGTGATAGCTTAGTTGCACCTTGAATCATTTGCTAAGTTTAGAATCCTAGAGTTATCTTGCTAGTTCTTTCTTTTCTCTCAAAGTTCCAAGAGTTCTTTCTTTTCATCTTCATCCTCTCTTCACATTACCACCTCACCACTTCAATCCACCATATCATAACCTTAGATTATCATCAAAACTCTTAAACACTATACCTCAAACACAAGCTTCCTCAAAACACATCTCCTTTCCTTTTCTTTCTCTTTGGCCGAAGTCATCACACCACCTTAGGAGGAGTTGCTCTTCTCAATTTCCTTTTCAAGTTCAAGCTTTCATCTTCATCACTTGGTAGGGATTTGCTTTTCAAACTTGTTTTGCTCAAGAATGCGTTTTTCTCTAGTTTCCTCTTGGATTCTTTTTGAACTTTCCTTTGTTTTTCTTTTTCTTTCATTTCGGCCATGAGGCCATGATTATGAGCATGATAGCTTGATGATGAGAGTTTCTAGATGATGGCCTTGTGTTCATCTCAAAGAAACCTCTAAAGCTTGAGTTTTCCTTTTCTTATAACTTCATCTATATGATATCTAGCTCACATGTTTTTTCGACCTAAGAAAATTAATCTAAGGATTTCTAAAAGCCCAAGCCTACCCTTGTCAACCTTAAAGTTGGCCGGCACGTTCTAGAGATCTTTCTCTAGATAGGGGTTTTGGGTATTTAATAAAGAACTTGACTTAGTTTCATTTTCTTTTCCTTTGTAAGGTTTTCGGTTTTGGTACCTTGATCCTTGAGATTTTGTTTTGTTTTGAAAGTTTATTTATCTTGAGCTTGATGATGATGTTCAAGAACCTCATGGTTCCTTTGAGAACTTGGTTCAAGATGTAACATCCTAATTTTTTTTCAGAAAATAATTGAGGCTTTAGTAGTAAGAATATCAAAATTTTGGTGTACACAAAAATGATGAGAACAATGTAACGAACGTTAAAAAAAAAAAAAAAAAATGTGAATAGTGTTTTGCGGGCCCCGTAGACTCACCGGAACAGCTGAAACTTTAGATTCAAGACCTGAAGGTGCCCGAAATTTGGAAATTATAGGATTAAGGTTAGAAATAGGTAGGAATAAATATTTTATACCTAGAATTAATTTTCAGGCAATAGTTGATTACCGGGGTACACTATTTTACCCATTCGGTTAAATTACGGTGTGTAGTTTTTACACAGTACAAAGCTACCAGTGCAAGCATGCCACCTAGGGTGACAAGTGTGTGGCTTGAGATATGCCACACCATTGCACCTTTATGGCTAACCAATAGGAATTGTACAAAATTACCATATTTAACTTTAAGAAAAACCATTTTGTACTTGAAATCATTATCCATTTTGCCCTAAACTCACAAGATCAATATCTTATCACCACCACTCCATCATTTTCGTCCAACACTCCAAAAATACAGCCTCCATGTTTGTTTCCTCTCAAACCTCCATTAACAAGCTTCAAGCTCCAAAAACCCTAGCTCAAAGTCACTAAAACACAAAGTTTCCTTCACAAAACTTGTTCTAGACATCAACACCTACAAATCTAACCGATTAGAATTTTAATCAATCACTATTTTTGCACCTTGAGCCATTATACATCACTGTTTAAGGGAAGATTTAGGGGCTTTTTGGAAGGTTGAAGTGAGGAAAAACTATTCTTGGAAGTACTTTTGGAGTTAGAAGTCTCAAGCATCACAAGTAGGGCTTATTTCATCCTATTTTCTTTCTGATTTTGCTCTGGAATATTATGATTGAATAATTCCGAAATTCTGAGTTTTATTGGTTGATATTATGTTGATATTGATGTATTAATTTTGGTGGAGTATTTGGATGTTGTGAAAAATGATTTTTGTCAAAAGAGAATTTGACACATGCTGCTGGATTTTCGGATTTCAACAGAACATAATTTGTTCACGAATTTTTGGCTCATTACTAGTCATTTTTATTAGCTATAAAAAATTATATGTTGAAGCTAACATCATAAGGAAACTCTGATAATTTTCGTGGTGCATAATAAAGAGTTTTACTTCCTGAGAAAAATCAAGAACCAAGAGTATATCTATGCTGGCTGAAATCTTGGTACTGAAGCTGTGAATTTGTATAAGTTTTTATTCATAGCAAATGATGTATTTATCCTTTGAAATTTTTACAGAGTTTTGTAGACATCTTTAAGTATAACTGTGATTTTTATTTTGAGTTGTTTCTATCATTTGCTAAAGTTAACAATTGTGTGAATCCTATTCTGAGCTGTGAAAAAGTGGCCTCTGACCACTAAAATTGTAGAATTTATTTGACACGGTTCTAGTATTCTGTTTGCTATGAAATTTTTACAGGGACTTTTAGACACATTGAGGTGTCATAGAGAATTTTTATGGCCAATGAATTGCCCATCGGAGATGTGAATTAAATGTTGTCACCATAATGGTAAATCTGTCAAGAAGCTGGAATGGTGAAGATGTATTAAGTTAATGATAGAAATTTATTTAATCCAAGTATATATCATATGAATGTATGTTAATTGTTTGAAACGCTTGTTTATAAAGTATGAATGAGACTCCAATGATACTGAATGCCTATATCTGGGATATAAACCTGACTTTGAAATAGAAAGGTCCATGACATGGTTGTATGACAAAAGAGAATATGTGAAATTTAATGGTGCATGTTTTAACATACGGGGAAAATAGAAACAAGGCTTATGTGTGATAGAGAGGGAAGGCAAAAATAAGAACTTCCCAAGAAATTTTATGAGTCGGTAGACTTATCGACTAGGAAATAGAACTGTGTGTGATTCAGAAATGGAAAAAAGTGAAGTCTGATGATCACGAATAGGAATGAGCTCATGTCCTAGCAGTCTATGGTCCTCTGAGGAGTTATCCACTACATATGTTACCTGATGTGAATCTAAGCCTTCCCTATGTTAATAAAAGAACTACTACACTAAGTTGAATTCCATGTGATATAAGAGAAACACTTATGATTACTACCATTTTGCATATAATTTTCTTTGTCTCATGTATGCTAATATTGATATATGTGATCTAACATGATGTTTTTCTTTATTATTATAAATGCATTTCTTGTTTATATTACATGCTGTATGTAAGGGGTTACCCTACTGAGAATTTTATAATATTCTCACCCCTATTTGTGTATATGTTGTATTGTGCTCAGACTCTGCAGATGCCTCTAGCTGAGGAGAGGCCATCATACCGATGGCCAATGGTTTCGCGTAGGAGGACATGAGACTTACGTGGGCTTTTGACTTGTATGTAGTGTAGTATAGTGCTAGGAACTTACCAGCTTGTAGACTAATTGGTGTTAGATGTCTTAGGTCCATTTCTGTGTGTTTAGTATTTTGTTGGACCTTGATATTTGAGCAAGCTTGGTAGATCTTTTGATAGTAGTTCTTGTGTTGTATTATAAGCGAAGTGACTTAACTTCAAGTATGGTATGTATTAAAGAAAGCGGTATGTAAAGTAATAATGTATGTACATTTTATAGTAGTTTTCTTTATAACTCTAGAGTTTGATTTATCTTATTTCATTTCATTTGACTAGTGGATATTATAGAAAGGAAGTGATACTCTTCTAATTACAATGTTAATGCTCGAGTAATACATGGTAGTTAGGAGGGTGTTACACAAGAACTCTAAAGCTCTCTTTGGAATGAGATATGTGTTGGGTTGTTATCTTGTTAAAGTCTTGAATGAGCTCTAGCTAACCATAAAATGAACCTTGCATCATGTTTACTTTTATGCCTTGCACATCATGTTTATTTTCCTTGCTATCACTAAGTACCAAGATAATAAAGGAACTTGCATTATCATGTTTATATTTCAAGCTATGCATTATCATGTTTACATTTCGAGTTCTCACCTAAATATCAAAGATAATAATATGATGCATCTCATATTCATTTTATGCTCTCACTTTACTTTCTAATAAAAGCTAAAACAAGTGCATAAGCATGTTTATCTTTATGCCATCACTTTAATGAACCTAGAGCTCAAAGACTTGCCCATTGTTGTCTCAAACAAAGGTCTAAAATAATTATTTGCCATAGTTGAGATTTCGGCCCTAAGAGGTTTTAAGTTTTCCAAGTGTTAAAAATGTGTTTCTTAAATTTTCTAAGCTTATATAAGTATAAGTATAAGGAATATGTAGAACTAAGTTTTATGAATTTAGAATCTCTTAAGATGAAAATGATTTAGCTACTGCCCTCTCAAGTATTTTTATGATTTTGAAAGATAAAAGTGTTTATAAATGAGTTTTGAAAGTTCTAAAAAGGTTCCAAGAGAAACTAGTATTCTATGTGCTTAAAAAATTGTGTTCTATGCCTTTTATGGAGATGCACATTTCAGTTCTGCCTTGCCATTTATTGCCACTGTGTGTGCTATTTTAATGATGATAATATGCTTATGTTTGAGTAAAAATAATGCTAAGACTCATATGTGAAAGATAGGATAGGTTAGAAACTAGAAAAGAATTAATTTGAGAGTTTAGATCCCATAATTATTTATTTTTCTGGATTCTGTCCAGTAAGGATTAGGTTTGATAATCATGGTTTCAAATTAGTTTAAATATGTAGGAATGACTCATAATTGGTTTAGGACTTGATCTTGATGCCTTAGGAGCAAGCTAGACTTAGAAAGAGTCATTGTTGTGACTCCTAGGAACCCGTAAAGTTAGGATTATAAATTCTGCATCCTTGAGGTTTAGAGATGTTCTTGATCATATTGTGAGGTGGGAAATACTTAGTTATAACCTCATAGGTACCCAAGAGATTAGGTTTGATGATTAATAACTTAGAACGTGAGTTAAGGACCTTAAGGGTCAATGCATAAGACATTAAAAAGTCTTGAGTTTTTATGATGCTTAATTTATCTAAGTATGATATATGATACATGAAACTTTATCTATGATGAGTTTGATGTATATGCTATGAAGAAGTTTTTACATGATTAGAATGATTATGTGATGATGTATGTGCTATGAGGAAGTTTTATATGAATGCGTGATAACGTGATGATGTATATACTATGAAGAAGTTTTATATGATGATATGCTATACCTCATAAGAAATGTTTGTATGTCCTATATGTTGTCATGGCATAAGCAAATTTGAGGAAATTCGGTCTACAACCGTCATGCTGCCGAATTTCCATCAAATTTGAGGAACTTAGAAAAAGGTCTTTTTTTGAAAATCATGAGAACTTAAATGTGACACAACACTGAGATGCCTTCTTGGGTGACACCGGTTTAGCCGAGCACTCCCAAGAAAATAAATCCGTGAGGGTATTGACACAGAGCTTGCCAAAGCGGACAGTACTACTATGCACTAGTTGCTAGTAGAGCGTTTCAAAGAGGAAATGACCCTAAGAGGTGATCCTTAATTTGCCCCCTAGCCCGTACTTTAAGTCCGGATTATGTATGTTACGCTTATCATAGGATAAGTAAGAGCTAGTGACAACTAGTTAAGGTATGAGCTCATAACCTAGAGATGTTTTAGGGTGGCCCCATGAGACAAAAGTTAAAGTTTAAAATGTCACATGTGCTATGAAAAACCAAGAAAATTATTATAAGATTTATACCTGTCACCTTATGCCACTGTTATAATGTTTCTTAGTTATTCTATTGATTGGTTTACCTTTATGATGCATTCATGTCATTAGTGTATTCCATGCTTAGTCATAAGACGTATTGTAAAATATGACGGACCTTGGATAACTAATGCTTTAAAAAACTAACTTAAAAGGAGTTTATATGCATACACACCTTTTTAGAAATAAAACCCAAGGTTCCTGAGGATGTGATGATGTCACTTAGTTAGGGATTGCCCTACTGAGAATTCTTTTAGAAGATTCTCATTCCCTCTCTCTTTTCTTCCGTCCCATCTTCAGATGGCGACTTTTGTACTCTTCATCGACACCCCGACGTGGGAGCTGCACCATGACCCAGCACTCGGGTCATACCATTTTGAGGGTCGCTGCACAGTCAGAGTATTCATGTTTATGGGGCGACCCTTCAGACACCCGATGCAGAGCTACCGCTTCACCCCGACTCCCCCCTATCATCATAACACGATTTTCGAGAGAGCTAGACCACGCGATGAGCAGATCCTCCGCATGCAGCCCCAGGCGTCAGCCGTACGTGACTACCCTGATGCGTGCCCTGCACTTCGATTCGGAGACGGATCGATCAGAGGACCCGCCCTCGCACATGTACAGTTGGAGCTCCAGCCCCACTCCCCCACCGATGAGAGCCGAGAGTGAGGAGACGGTGGTTCAGTCGAGGTTGGCTTGTAGGCCATCCATGCTCCCTCGCCGCAGTGGACACGCCCCGATGATCCGCATGACCACTCCCGTCGAGATCCGCCAGTGGATCGATTCCACCCCTCAGTACTCGGACCAGCAGGAGTAGGTGCATAGGATGGGTAGCAGCTAGTGCACACACGCCACATAGTTGAGGACAAACCTTCTTTTGTATATGAGGTTGTCTACTCTAGGTGCACATGGGTATAGGTGTTGCTTTTATGATTTCCTTGTATTTGCTTTTCAGTTGTATTTCGTTCTTCTATGTACCGAATAGCCCTGCCTTTTGGTAGGCACACTATCTATATATATATATTCAGTTGATGTATCCATGTTATTTATGTGTTTTGTTATGATTTACTCATATGACTTGTATGTATTCCCATTCAAAGAATCATGCGTGGCTCTCACTTTGGTTTAAATCAAAAAGAAAAATTTTACCCATATTTCCGCTAAGTATTTTCAAAGTAAAAGATGAAACCAAGAGGTAATATTCTAAGGATTAACCTAAATACATACTAGTAGTATTAGGTTAAGTTTTAGGGTGTTACATTTAGCATCATGGGGCCACCCTAAAAACATCATCTAGCTTATGAGCTCATACCTTGACTATTCGTCACTAGCTCTTACTTATCCTATGATAAGCGTAAACATAATAATCCCGACTTCTAGAGTACGGGCTAGGGGGCTTAAGGATCACCTATCATAACCTTTAATTCAGGGAGTCCATAGGAATATTTCCTTCTTTGAAACGCTCTACTTGCATCTAGTACACAGCGAATCGTCCTCTTTGGTAAACTGCATCTACCATACCCTCACGAATTTACCTCCTCTCCACTGGAGTAGGAGAAATGCATCTTAGTGCTACGTCACATTAAAACTCATTTCCTGGGGGTGGTCGGCCGAACCGGTGTCACCTAGGACTTATCTCATATGGTTTTCAAAAGCATTCTCAAGTTCTTAATTTGACGAAAATTCAGCAGCATAACAGTTGTAAACTGAATTTCTTTCAAATTTGGCTTTATGCCACAATAACACATAATGGATGTACATTTCTCATTCAACTTCTATAATCATGATAAACTTAAAATCACATAAACATACTTATCATAGCACATACATCATCACAACATACTTGAATCAATCAACTTATTGCATTAAAGAACCTATAGTGTCTCATGCTTTGACCCTTAGGGTCTTAAACTTGAAATCTAAGTTCTCTAGTATCTGATTCTAACCTCTTATGCACCTATAGGTTCACAACTAATTATTCTCACTAATTATCATGATCATAACCTATTCTAAACATTATTAGTGCAGAACCTATACTTTTACCATTATAGGTACCTAGGAGTCACAACTTTGACCCTTTCTAAGTTTGGTTTTCTCCTAAAGTACCAAGATCAATTCCTAAACCAATTATGAGTGATTCCTACACATTTACACTAATTATAAACCATATTTACTAATATTAACCATGCTGAAACAGAATCCATATTTCTTACTTTTAAGGGTTCTAAAAATCTCATTTTAAATCTTTTCTAATTACTAACTTATCTTAGCTTTCACAATTTAATTCTAACATAAATATACATGAATATACTCATTCTAACATAATAAAATCATCATCATAGAGTGAAACAATAAACAAGGCAGAACCGAAATATATATATCATGAAATCTCATGAAATCACATTTTCAAGTACACATAAATTACTAGTTTTCTCTTGGAACCTTTTTAGACCCTCAAAACTCTTTTAGAAATCATTTTATTTTATTAAAATCATAAAAATACAACCAAGGGCAGTAGCTAATTTATTTTGCTCATAGTTGAGATTAAAAAACATAGAAACATATTCATATCACATGCTAAGTTCATCTAAGCTTAAGAAAATGCTTAAAACATAGTTTGTTGGTCCTTGTGACTAGATGAAACTCATGCTAAGCTCATCCTCATCACATGGCCGAAATGCATTTATAAAAACATCTTCATTTTGCAAGCTTCTCTTGAGATAGAATGGGCAAGTCTTTGAGCTCTAGGATCTTTTAGGTGAGAACATAAATTTAAACATGATATGCACTTGTTTTATTCTCCATTATAAAGTAAAGTGAGAGCATAAAATAAATATAAAATACATCTTGTTATTATCTTTAGAGTTTAAGTGATGACTTGAAATATAAACATGAGATGCAAAGCTTGAAATCTAAACATGATAATGCAAGTTCATTTCTTTATTCTTGATATTTAGTGATGACAAGGAAAGTAAACTTGATATGCAAAGCATAAACTTAAACATGGATGCAAGTTCATTTTATTCTTTAATAAAGCTCATACAAGACTTTAAAGGAACATAAACCTTAACCCAACACATATCATAGCAAGAGGAAGTAAGCTTTAGAGTTCTTTGCACCAAGGTTTCAAAGAAACCTTATGGTTTGAACATCATTATCATCCAGCTCAAAGAAAATGAACTAAAAGAATCAAAACAACATTATTTTCTTGAAACATAATACATAGAGAGGTACTTTACATTTTTGACAAACTTTTTGGAGAGAAGAAAAGGAAACCGAAACTTCTAAGGAAAAGAAAAGGAAAGAAAAACCAAAGTGTTTCAAGATCAAAAACACGTTCCAAGCTTTAGAGGTTTCTCAAAAGTAAATCTCAAGATCATTATATTGAAACCTCATTATCAAGCTCAAGATTTTTCATTCAAAGAAAACCAAATATCATGACTAAGAAACATTTTAAATAAAACTTGAAGAAAGAAAAACTTAAGCTTTAGAGATCTCATTGAGATGAACACAAGGTTATCATCTATTGACACTCATCATCAAGCTATCATGAGGAGTAAACAAAGCCTTGAAGGCCAAAATTAAAAAGGAAAATCCAAGAGGAAACTGAAAAATGAACAACCAAGAAAACTCATAAAATCAACATTTTCTTTCAAGAACAAAGCATATTTGAGTAAAAGAAATGTTTAAAACAACTCCCTACCAAGTGGTATTCTTTTTAGAAGGACAAGAGAGCTTGATCTAGCAAGGAATGAGAAGAAAAACTTTTCTCTAGGAGATGATGGTGATTCGATCGAATAAAAGGAAAAGGAAAGGAGATGTGTTTTGGGTGAGCTTGTGTTTGGGGAAAGGATGTTTTAGTGTTTGGATGGTGGTTTGTGGTGGTTATATGGTGGCTTGAGGTTAAGATGTGGTGGGTCAAGGAGGAGGATGAGGAAGATGAAGAGGAAGAAAGCTCTTTGAAACTTTGAGAGAAAAGTAAGAGAACTTTGCAAGAATGCTTGAAACTTAAACTTGACAAATGATCCAAAGGTTCTTTCAAGCTCTTTAACATATGTATTTATATAAAAACAAAACAATGAAGGATGAATGGAGGAGGAGGTAGCCGTGTGGTTTCATGGAGGGAGGGAGAGAAAATATCTCTTTGTTGTAGTCATTCAAAGGCATGGTTGAAAGTATGGTGAGTATGGGCTCAAGCATGATGCAAGTATGGTGTAAGCATGGCCATTGTGTGTAAAATAAATTCATCATGTGGGAAATGAGGGGGATGTGGCCGGCGGCCTTGAAGAGTGAAAGGGGAGAGGTTTCTTTGATTTAATCAAGGTTTAGTGATTTGTTTAGGTGTGTATTAGATTAGATTTAAGATTAGGAATTGCTAAGTAAGTGTTTAGGTAACTAAGAAAGTAATTAAGGATCTCAAGACATGATTAGGGAGTGCTCTTACATTATTAGAGGGATTTAAACTCATTTTATGCATAAACAAATGTAGACACAATTCCTTAATTTAAGGAATTGGAGAGAGAACACTATTCAAGATTCCATGACTAGGAATCTTGAGTTTAAAAAGAGATTTAGGTTTAATCTAAGCAATTTTAGATTCTAATTAACTTTAATAAATTATTTGCACTCTAGATTAATTATGAAAATTAATTAATCTTCGATTAGAGCCTAATATTACTAGGTTTGCTTAATCACGCGATTAAGCTTAAAAACATATGCTTAGGGGTAAAATCGTAATTTTGCACAAAAACTGCCTAGGACCACCGGGACTTAAAAAAATGTTATGATACACATAAAAACATCATTTAAAATCATCTGGAGAATTTTCGGGCTCAATCAGTACTTGTACCTGCATAAAAATGCTATAGCGGTATTTTGGTCATTTTGACCTAAAACCTCAGAAAACGAGATTTTCGCTCCCGAAACCATTCAAAAGCCATCTAATCCCCTTCAAATAATGAGTTGGCCCTTTGAGGACTACCAAATCGGCTATCCTCGAATTCTGGATGGAAAATGATCTTAGGGGCATTTTGGTCATTTTCATTCAGACAGAAAAATCGGGGTGTTACACCAAACCGATCAATCTGGTCTAGTTTACTAGTTTTTGATAGGTTCTTTATCAGTTTTGACCCATTTTGAACTCTCCTGGTTTAGGAGTTTAATCAGACCAGCAAAGCAACCGATTCCTCGTTAACCTAGTTGAACCGGGCGATCTAGTCTAGTTTTCTCTTCCATGGTAAGAAATGCTATTATCATAAATAATAAGGACGTTTTGGAATTCAAGAATGTTAATATACTTCCATTTAGTTCATGGAATTCTTTATTTGCTTGACGCCTTTTTTTCCTGTTTTGTTCTAATTTTTTTATGCATGTATGTAACAATAGCAGTTGTGACATTTGAAAAATCTTCAAAAAAAAAAATTCTATTGCAACATTTTATAAGTGTTACTAAAAATAGTCTATTGCAATACTTTATAAGTGTTACAAAAAAGGCATATTACTTACTTAAAATATAAAAAAAATGTTACTAAAACTCTTCAACAACAACAACTAAATGCAACATTTCTAAAAATGTTGCTTGTGTAAATGGCTAACATTTTTTCATGATTTACTAACATTTTTTAAATGTTTGTAAATATAAATTGTAACGCTTCGATTTTTCTGTTTGAGCGTAAATGACCGAAATGCCCCTGAGGTCATTGTTACCCGGAATTCGAGGATGGCCGACTTGGCGATTCTCAGAGGGTCAACTCAATGTTTGAAGGGGAATAAAAGTGTTGTGATTAATAACAAAGATGAAAATCTCAATTTCTGAACTTTCAACTCACAATGACTAAAATACCCTTATAGCATTTGACGTGGGTATGAGTATCGTTTCAGCCCGGAATCTTTTCCAGGAGTTCAGAATTCTAATTATATGTGATTAATGATGATTGATTAAGTCCGGGTGGTCCCGGACAGTGTTTGTGCAAAATTACCGTTTTGCCCTTGAAATAGTGTATTTTGGGCCTAATGACGTAATTAAGGAAACCTAAGTAAAATTAGGCTCTGATCGAAGATTAATTAATTTTGGTGATTAATCTGAAGTTAAAATGATTTATTAAGGTTAATTAGAACCTAAGATTGCTTAGATAAACCTAAATCTCTTTCTTGAAGTCAAGAATTCCATGTCATGGAATCTTGAATAGTTTTATCTCTCTCAAATTCCTTAAATTAAGGAATTATGTTTGTGAATGATTATATTATAAAATGAGTTTTGATTTCACTAATGAAGCAAGACCACTCCCTAATTATGTCTTGACACCTCTAATTACCCATTACCTTACCTAAACACTCACTTACAAACTCCTAATCAAAAGCCTAATCAAAGATACACCTAAGCACACCTCTAAACCACAATTAGTTGAAACATTTCCCTCCCCGTTGGCTGCATAGAACCGAAGCCACTCCTCCCCACATTCATCGCATGTTGATTTATTTTACACACAAACAACCATGCTTTGGACCATGCTTTAAGTCATGCCTTGAACCATGCTTTGAACCATACCTATCCTTACCTTTGAATGACCATTTGGAAAATATATTTTCTCTCCCCCATGGCTGCATATGTTTGTGGCCTCCCCCTCCATTTTATGTAACACCCTAAATCTTAACCTAATACTACTAGTATGTATTTAGGTTAATCTTTAGAATATTACCTCTTGGTCTCATTCTTTACTTGAAAATACTTAGCGGAAATATAGGTAAAATTTTTCTTTTTGGAATTAAAACCAAAGTAGAGCCACGTATGATTTTTTGAACGGAAATTCATACAAGTCATATGAGCAATCATAACAAAACACATAAATAACATGGACACATCAACTGATTATATATATAGATAATGTGCCTACCAAAAGGGACATGACTATTCAGTACATAGTAAAATGAAATACAACTGAAATGCGAATACAAGGAAATCATAAAAGAAAGTACAAGGAAACCATGAAAGCAACACCCATACCCGTGTGCACCTAGAGTAGACAACCTCATATACAAAAGAAGGTTTGTCCTCAACTATGTGGCATGTGTGCACTAGCTACTACCCATCCTATGCACCTACTCCTGCTGGTCCGAGTACTGAGGGGTGGAATCGATCCACTAGCGAATCTCGGCGGGAGTGGTCGTGCGGATCATTGGAGCGTGTCCACCGCGGCGAGGGCGCATGGATGGCCGATAAGCCAACCTAGGCTGAACTACCGTCTCCTCACTCCCAGCTCTCATCGTTGGGGGAGCGGGGCTGGAGCTCCAACTGTACATGTGCAAGGGCGGGTCCTCTGATGGATCCGTCTCCAGTCTTGAGTCCGGCCGCGTACTCCGGGTAGTCGCGTACGGCTGACGCCTCGGGCTGCATGCGGAGGATCTGCTCGTCGCATGGTCTGGCTCACTCAAAAATCGTGTTATGATGATAGGGAGCAGTCGGGGTGAAGCGATAGCTCCGTATTGGGTGCGTGAAAGGTTGTCCCATAAACATAAATACTCTGACAGTGCAGCGACCCTCAAAATGATATGACCCGAGTGCTGGGTCATGGTGTAGCTCCCACGTCGGGGTGTCGATGAAGAGTATGAAAGTCACCATCTGAAGATGTGACGGAAGAAAAGAGAGAGGGAATGAGAATCTTCTAAAAGAATTCTCAGTAGGGCAATCCCTAACTAAGTGACATCATCACATCCTTAGGAACCTTGGGTTTTATTTCTAAAAAGTGTGCATGCATGTAAACTTCTTTTAATTTTCTAAAGTATTAATTATCCAAGGTCCGTTATATTTTACAATGCGTCTTATGACTAAGCATGGAACATACTAATGACATGAATGCATCATAAAGGTAAGCCAATCAATATAATAACTACACCATAAGGTGATAGGTATAGCACATGTGACATTTTAAACTTTAACTTTCATCTCATGGGGCCACCCTAAAACATCTCTAGGTTATGAGCTCATACCTTAACTAGTCGTCACTAGCTCTTACTTATCCTATGATAAGCGTAACATAATCCCGACTTAAAGTACAGGCTAGGGGGCAATTTAAGGATCACCTCTTAGGGTCATTTCCTCTTTGAAACGCTCTACTAGCAACTAGTGCATCGTAGTATTGTCCGCTTTTGCAAGCTCTATGTCAATACCCTCACGGATTTGTTTTCTTGGGGGTGCTCGGCTAAACCGGTGTCACCCAAGAAGGCGTCTCAGTGTTGTGTCACATTTAAGTTCTCATGATTTTCAAAAAGACCATTTTCTAAGTTCCTCAAATTTGATGGAAATTCGGCAGCATGACTGCAGTAGATCGAATTTCCTCAAATTTGCTTATGCCATGAAAACATATAGGTCATACACAAACATTTCTTATGGGGTATAGCATATCATCATGTAAAACTTCGTTATAGCACATATCAACTTATCATAGACAAAACTCATGCATCATATATCATAAATTAAGCATCATAAAAGCTCAAGATGTTTTAATGTCTTATGCATTGACCCTTAAGGTCCTTAGCTCACGTTCTAAGTTATTAATCATCAAACCTAATCTCTTGGGTACCTATGAGGTTATAACTAAGTATTTCTCACCTCACACTATGATTAAGAACATCTCTAAACCTCAAGGATGCAAAATTTAAAATCCTAACTTTACGGGTCCCTAGGAGTCACAACAGTGACCCTTTCTAAGTCCGGTTTGTTCCTAAGGCTTCATGATCAAGTCCTAAACCATTTATGAGTCATTCCTACACATTTAAACTAATTTAAATCCATGATTAGCATTACTAAACCTTTCTGGACAGAATACAGAAAATTCAAACATTAAAGGATCTAGAACTCTCAAATTAATTCTTTTCTAGTCTCTAACTTATCTTATCTTCCACATAAGAGTTTTAACATTATTTTTACTCAAACATACGCATATTATCATCATTAAAACAGCACATACAGTGGCAAATAAGTAGCAATGTAGAACCGAAACATACATTCTCCATAAAGGCATAAAACACAATTTCTAGAGCACATAAAATACTAGTTTCTCTTGGAACCTTTTTAAACTTTCAAAACTCATTTATAAACAATTTTAACATCTAAAATCATAAGAATATTTAAGAGGGCAGTGACCAATTCATCTTTGTCTCAAGAGGTGCTAAATTCTTAAAACTTAGTTCTATGCATTTCTTGAACTCATAAAAGCTTAGAAAAATTATAAAACATGGTCTTCAATACTTAGAAACATCAAGACCCCCTTAGGGCCAAAATATGAACCAAAAGAAATAAATATTTTAGACCTTTGTTTGAGACAACAATGGGCAAGTCTTTGAGCTCTAGGTTCATTTAGGTGATGACATAAAAATAAACATGCTCATGCACTTATTTTAGGTTCCATTAGAAAGTAAAGTGATAGCACAAAGTAAATATGAATGCAACTCATTATTATCTTGGTATTAAGTGAGAACTTGAAATATAAACATGATAATGCACAGCTTGAAATATAAACATGATAATGCAAGGTTCACTTATTATCTTGATACTTAGTGAGAGCAAGGAAAGTAAACATGATGTGCATAACATAAAAGTAAACATGATGCAAGGTTCATTTTATGGTTAGCTAGAGCTCATTCAAGACTTTAACAAAGTAACAACCCAACATACATCTCATTACAAGGAGAGCTCTAGAGTTCTTGAACCAAGTTCTCATAGGAACTATGAGGTTCTTGAACATCATCATCAAGCTCAAAGAAAACCAACTTTCTAAACAAAACCAAACAAAATCTCAAGGATCAAAATACCAAAACCGAAAACCTTACAAAAGAAAAAGAAAGTGAAACTAAGTCAAGTTCTTTATTAAATACCCAAAACCCCTATCTAGAGAAAAATCTCTAGAACGTGCCGGCCAACTTTAAGGTTGACAAGGGTAGGCTTGGGCTTTTAGAAATCCTTAGATTAATTTTCTTAAGTTGTTAAACCATGTGAGCTAGATATCATATAGATGAAGTCATAAGGAAAGGAAAACTCAAGCTTTAGAGGTTTCTTTGAGATGAACACAAGGTCATCATCTAGAAACTCTCATCATCAAGCTATCATGTTTGAGAAGAAAAGGCCAAGAGGCCGAAATGAAAAAGAAAAGGAATATAAAGGAAAGCTCAAAAAGAAACCAAGAGAAAACTAGAGGAAACACATCTTTTGAGTAAAACAAAGTTTGAAAAGAAACTCCCTACCTAGAGTGAAGACACAAAGCTTGAACTTTTGAAAAGAAAAACAAGATGATGAGCTCCTCCTTGGTGCTTGATGGTTTCGGTCAAGAGGAAGCAAGAAGGTTGGAGTTGTGTTTCAAGTGAGGTTGTGTTTGAGGTGTGGTGTTTGAGAGGTTTGATGATGGTTCAAGGTTATGGGGTGGTGTTTCAAGGTTGAGGGATGATGATGAGATGAAGAGAGGATGAAGAATATGAAGATGAAAAGAAAGGAAGAACTCTCTTGAAACTTGAGAGAAAAAGAAAGAACTAGCAAGACAACTCTAGAATTCTAAACTTAGCAAATGCTTCAAAGTGCAACTAAGCTATCACAAGCATCCTATTTATAGAAAAACAAAACAATGAGGCTCACCAAGGGAGGCCTTTGCCGTGGCTTTGAGAGGGAAAAAGGGAGAGAAAAATATCTCTTACACAAGGTCATTCAAGCATGGTTTGAAGTATGGAAGCTATGCTACAAAGTATGGCTTGATGTGAGTTAATTTCCTATCAATTTTGATGAAATTAAGCTTCTAGAAACAATGCATGGCTGGAACTTTTCCAGCCACAAATAAATGGAGAAAATGGGCTATTTTAATTAATTATTTACTTGGAAAATCAAGCTTGATTGAAAGTTATGACAAGGTATAGTGTATGTGACTTGAGGTATGGCCTTGGAGTGTTGAAAAATTGAACATGTGATGCATATGGGGAGGGAGGAGCTTCCGCTAGAATTCAGACAGCATGGGGGAGGATTTATCTTCCATGTAATTGGGTGCTAATGATAGGATTAAGTGTAGGTTAGTTTAGGTACAAGGTTAGGAGTAATTAAGCTTAAGTTTAGGTAACTAAGCATGTGTATTAGGAATTTTATGACAAGGTTAGGAGTGCTCATACATCATTAAAGAATTTTAAACTCATTTATGAATAAACAATGTGTAACACAATTCCATGATTTAAGGAATTGGAGAGAGGAAACACTATTCAAGATTCCATGACTAGGAGTCTTGAAATTAAAATATGATTTTAAGTTGTAATTAAGCACTTTTAGGTTCTAATCAACTTTAATAAATTATTTTGACTCAAGATTAATTAAGGAAATTAATTAACCTTCGATTAGAGCCTAATATTGCTTAGGTTTGCTTAATCACGCGATTAAGCGTAAAAACACGAAACTAGGGGCAAAATCATAATTTTGCACTAATTTCGCCCGGGACCTCCGGGACCAAAACTAAAGTCACAGTCAACATAAAAACGCATTTTAAAATCATTTGGAGAAGTTTCGGGTTCATCCGGCACTTGCAAACGGGTAAAACACCGCAGGGGAGTTTTGGTCATTTTGACCCGAAAACTCGAAACATGAGATTTTCGATCCCGGGAATGTATACAAGCCATCTAATCCCCTTCCAACATTGAGTTTGCCCTTCGAGTACTGCCGAATCGGCTTTCCTCGAATTCCAGGCTGAAAATGGTCTCAGGGGCATTTTGGTCATTTCTACTCTTAACAAAAAATCGGGGCGTTACATTTTACCTCTTCATGTTTCAATTTTCTATAAATACCTATCTTAAGAGAACTTGGTTCTCTTTGCTCATTTTCTAGTTGTTGTCTTAAGAAGTTCATCTAAGTTTTCTTTCTTTTCCTCAAAGAACTCAAGAGTTCTCTTTTCTCTCATCTTCTTCATTTTCCTCAAGAACCACACTCTAGCAACCTCAAACCACCATTGATCATCATCCAAACACCTAAGCTTTTATCGTTACACACAAAGCTCACACAAAAACATTTCCTCCATTTTTCTCCTCCCTTGGCCGAACCTTCATCAGCCTTTGGAGAAGAATTTTTCTTCTCATTTCTTTATAAGAGCAAGCTCTTTTTCCTTCGAACAAAGAAATACCACTTGGTAGGGGTTTTGTTTTTTTTAAAGCTTTATATTTTACTTGATGTTTTGTTTATGAACAAGTTTTAGTTTCTCTTGGTTCAAGCTCTTACATCTCTTTTCTTTTTTTCCCATGGAGCCTTGTTTTAAAAGAAAATGTTGGCTTGATGATGAGTGTTTATGATGGTGATCATGAGATTATCACTTGAGTAAGCTCTAAAGATTGAAACTTGGCCTTTGGGCCTAAGAGCATTTTGATTTCCTTATTCCTTTTTGCTGTTTTCTTTTTAGTTCTCAAAGAGATTTTATTACTTGGTTTATTCTCTTGATTCATTTCCTTGAGCTTGATGATGATGTTCATACCATGAGGTTTCTTTGAAAACCTTGGTACAAAGAACTCTAAAGCTCACTTTTTCTTGTTAAGATAAGCGTGGGGTTGAGGATGTGTTCCTTTAAGTTTATGCTTTGCATATCATGTTTACTTTTCAATGTCATCACTAAAATCTCAAGAATAAAGAAATGAACTTGCATTCTCATGTTTAAATTTCAAGCTTTGCATTTTATGTTTATATTTCAAGTCATCACCTAAACTTTAAAGATAAAAATGAACTTACATCTCACATTTATTTTAAAGCTGAATAAAATGAAGTGCATAGCATGCTTATGTTTTTTGTCATCACCTAAAGATCCTAGAGTTCAAAGACTTGCCCTTTTTATCTCAAGTAAAGTCTGGACAATGGAAGCATTCTAAGGATGCTAGATTCGGCCAAGTGATGATGATTAACTTAGCATAAGCTTCATTTAGTCACAAAGGCCAACAAACTATGCATTAAGATTTTCTTAAGCATAGGTAAGCTCATAGAATGCTACGAGTATGATATTATGATTTAAATCTCATTTATGAATGATTTAGAATAACTACTGCCTTAGTGGTAGATATTTATGATTCTAATGAAATAAATTGGTTTCTAAAAGAGTTTTTGAGGTCTTAAAATGATTCCAAGGGAAACTACTAACATATATGCATTAGAAATGTGATTTTCATCTGTTGTTTGAGATAAACATTTCAGTTGCTGTCTTGTTATAATAGTTATTGTTTGATGCTGCTTTAATGTATTAGAATGTGTAAAAATTATGTTTAATTGAAGCAAAAATTATTTTATGAGTGTTAGGAAAAAAACTAGTAACTAGAAAGGACCAAGAATGTGAGTTTTAGAACCCTTAGAAATCAAGATTTTGGCTACTGCATTAAGATGATTAAGTCAGTGATAAAATTATTTTAGATATGTTTAGTGTAACGGCCCGATTTTTTGTTAGAGTGAAAATGACCAAAATGCCCCTGAGGTCATTTTCGGCCCGGAATTCGAGGAAAGCCGGTTCGGCAGTACTCGAAGGGCAAACTCAATGTTGGAAGGGGATTAGATGACTTGTGTACCTTCCCGGGGATCGAAAATCTCGTTTTTCAAGTTTTTGGGTCAAAATGACCAAAACGCCCCTGCGGTGTTTTACCCGTTTGCAAGTGCCGGATGAACCCGAAACTTCTCCAGATGATTTTAAAAGGCGTTTTTATGTAGACTATGACTTTAGTTTTGGTCCCGGAGGTCCTGGGCAAAACTAGTGCAAAATTACGGTTTTGCCCCTAGTTTCGTGTTTTTACGCTTAATCGCGTGATTAAGCAAACCTAAGCAATATTAGGCTCTAATTGAAGGTTAATTAATTTCCTTAATTAATCTTGAGTCAAAATAATTTATTAAAGTTGATTAGAACCTAAAAGTGCTTAATTACAACCTAAAATCATATTTTAATTTCAACACTCCTAGTCATGGAATCTTGAATAGTGTTTTCTCTTTCCAATTCCTTAAATCATGGAATTGTGTTACACATTGTTTATTCATAAATGAGTTTAAAATTCTTTAATGATGTATGAGCACTCCTAATCTTGTCATAAAATCCTTAAAACACATTCTTAATCACCTAAACTTATGCTTAATGACTCCTAACCTTGCACCTAAGCTAATACACCCCTAAACACATCACTAACACACAATTACATGACCAAAACTCCCTCCTCCCTTGCTGCATCAGACCTGGCCGAAATTCATACCCCATTTTATCACAATTTAATTTTATTTCACACTCCAAAGACCATGCTTGAAGCCACACTCACCACCATACTTCACCATGCCATCAAAATGCAATTCTCTCACCTCATGTTCCATGAGGATTCATTCTCCTCCACACACTCACCCTTATCCTTCTCTATAAATACCATGCCAAGATGAACTTTGCTACACGTTTGTTCATTTGCTAAGTTTTGGTTTCTAAGCATTCTTGTTAGTTCTCTCATTTTCTCTCAAGTTTCAAGAGCATTATTCTTCTTCATCTTCTTCTTTTTCCTTTTGAATCATCATCTCTCAACCTTCAAACACCACCCCAAAGCCTTGAACCATCATCAAACCTCTCAAACACCACACCTCAAACACAACCTCACTTGAAACACAACTCCAACCTTCTTGTTTCCTCTTGGCCGAAACCTTCAAGCCCCAAGGAGGAGCTCATCATCTTGTTTTTCTTTTCAAAAGTTCAAGTTTTGTGTCTTCACTCTAGGTAGGAGTGTTTTCTAAACTTTGTTTTCTTGAAAATGAGTTTCTTTCTAGCTTTCTCTTGGATTTTCTTTTGAAACTTTCTTTGTTTTTTCTTCCTTGTGATTTCGGCCATGAGGCCTTGAGGAACACATGATAGCTCAATGATGAGGACTCCTAGAGGATGACTGTGTTCATCTCAAAGGAACCTCTAGAGCTTGAATTTTTCTTTTCCTTTAACTTCATCTATACTATACTTAGCTCACATAGTTTTTCAACTTAAGAAAACTAATCTAAGGATTTCTAAAAGCCCAAGCCTACCCTTGTCAACCTTAAAGTTGGTCGGCACGTTCTAGAGATCTTTCTCTAGATAGGGGTTTTGGGTATTTAATAAAGAACTTGACTTAGTTTCATTTTCTCTTCTTTTTGTAAGGTTTTCGGTTTTGGTACTTTGATCCTTGAGACTTTGTTTTGTTTTGTTTGTTTATCTTGAGCTTGATGATGGTGTTCAAGAACCTCATGGTTCCTTTGAGAACTTGGTTCAAGAAACTAGAGCCTCTTTGTAATAAGATATATGTTGGGTTGTTACTTTGTTAAAGTCTTGAATGAGCTCTAGCTAACCATAAAATGAACCTTGCATCATGTTTATTTTATGCTTTGCATATCATGTTTACTTCCTTGCTATCACTAAATACCAAGATAATGAATGAACTTGCATTATCATGTTTATATTTCAAGCTATGCATTATCATGTTTATATTTCAAGTCCTCACTAAAAATCAAAGATAATAATATGTTGCACCTCATATTTATTTTTAAGCTATCACTTTACTTTCTAATGGAACCTAAAACGAGTGCATGAGCATGTTTACTTTTATGTCATCACTTAAATGAACCTAGAGCTCAAAGACTTGCCCATGGTTGTCTCAACAAAGGTTGAAAAATATTTATTTCTTTTGGTTCACATTTTGGCCTTAAGGGGTTTTGGAGTTTCCAAGTGTTGAAAATTATGTTTTATAATTTTTCTAAGCTTATATGAGTACAATGAATTTGTAGAACCAAGTTTTATGAATTTAGGGCCTCTTGAGGTATAAATGATTTAGCTACTGTCCTCTTACATAATTTTATGATTTTAGATGATAAAAATGTTTAGAAATGAGTTTTGAAAGTTTTAAAAGGGTTCCAAGAGAAACTAGTATTTTATGTGCTTTAGAAATTGTGTTTGATGCCTTTAAATGGAGATGTTTGTTTCGGTTCTGCCTTGCCATGTTTAGCCACTATATGAGCTGGGTTAATAAGGATAATATGCTTATGTTTAAGTATAATTAATGTTAAGACTCATATGTGAAAGATAAGAGAAGTTAGAAACTAGAAAAGAATTAATTTGAGAGTTCTAGATCCTTCAATGTTTGAATTTTCTGGATTCTGTCCAGCAAGGTTTAGTAATGCTAATCATGGATTTAAATTAGTTTAAATGTGTAGGAATGACTCATAAATGGTTTAGGACTTGATCTTGATGTCTTAGGAGCAAACCGGACTTAGAAAGGGTCATTGCTGTGACTCCTAGGTACCCGTAAAGTTAGGATTGTGAATTCTGCATCCTTGAGGATTAGAGATGTTCTTGACCATAGTGTGAGGTGAGAAATACTTAGTTAAGACCCTATAAGTTCCCGAGAGATTAGGTTTGATGATTTATAACTTAGAATGTGAGTTAGGAACCTTACGGGTCAATGCATAAGACACTAAAAAGTTGTTAATGCTATGATGTGTTGTATGATGCAATGATATAATGAGATGTGCTTGATGCATGAGAAAATGATTGATGAAATGTTAAAGTTTATCAGAGCATGAGATTTCGTGAGAACATGATGTGTGGATTAGCTTGTGGCAGTTTGGAGGAAATTCGGTTTAACAGTTGTTATGCTGTCGAATTTCCGTCAAACCTTAAAGGGTTGAAAGAAATGTTTATGAGTACCCTATGAGTTGAAAACCCTGGGTGACACCGGTTCGGCCGAGCACCCCCAGGAGATTTTTATGTGACAAAGCACTGAGATGCGTTTCCCTCGAGAAGGTGCCGGTTTGGCCGAGTACCCCTGGGAGGAGACAAATCCGTGAGGGTATGAGTAGATGCAGCCTACCAAAGCGGACAAATTGCGAGGCCATGCATGGCTAGCAAAGCGTTTCAAAGAGGGTAATCCCAGAGAGAGATGATCCCAGCCCCCTACCCGTACTTGCGAGTCGGGATTATTATTTATGTTTCGCTTATTCAGATAATAAGCAAGAGCTAGTGACGACTAGCTGAGGTATGAGCTCATAACCTAGTTATTATTTTTAGGGTGGCTTATATGCTAAAGTACCATGATTGATGTCACGAAGTTGAGGAATGATTCACTTGAAAGTTATATGCCCTTATTCCACATGGATTATGTTTATGTGCTTTGCTGTGTTGTCTTATATGCTCAAGTATTGATATAACATGTTGCATTCATAACACCAAGACGCATGCTAAAAGGAATGGACCTTGGATAATTAGTTTGAGAAACCCTAAATCGAACCTTATATGCATGATCACTATTTTATAATTAAACCCAAGGTTCCTGAGGATGTGTACGATGTAACCTTAGGATAGGATACTTCTACTGAGATTCTTTAGCAGGAATTCTTACTCCTCTCTCTTCTTTCTTCCGTCACATCTTTAGAGAGCGATGGCGACGTTTGTGCTTTTCATTAACACGCCAGTTTGGGAGGTGCACTACGACCCGGACCACCGTTCGTATCATTTTGAAGGTCGTTGTGATGACATGATCTTCTAGCGCACTCCCCCGTGTGATGAGCAGCGACACCGTGCCCGTACCTCTGCCTCAGCTATCCGCGACCACCCGGAGTATGTGCCTCGCTCGAGGAGGTCCGAGACTGATCCATCCAAGGATTCACCGACACATGTCCCTTCGGAGTGCTCCGCCCCATTTCCCCAGTTCCGGGGCGAGGGGAGTGAGGAGACCGTGAGGCAGCCACGCATGGCAAGGAAAGCTGAGATGCGCCCGCGTCGAGGAGCTCACATTCAGCCACCACGAGCTCCCTTTACACTCCATTGGCCTACTCAGGAGGAGATAGAGCGGTTCCCCGGTTACCTGCCTCCATCCCCCGAGGATCCCCGTCATCACTAGACTTCGATGGAGAGCGTTGCGAGTACCCGAGCTTTTATGAAGATCTTCCCTTGGATAGCACCTTTTGGGAAGGGTTGTAGTTTGTACTCGTAGCCTAGTAGAAGGGTAGCATTTAGGGTTTTTACCTTCATGTTGGACCATGTACTTTATATTCCCTTGTATTTTATTTCTGTTGTATTACAAGCTCTGCCCGTTCTTAGAGTATGACTAGCTATGTACCTCAACTACGTTATTATTAATGAAATGTTTCTTTGTTTACCTTGATCATTGTTCTTGACTATATGCTTTACTCTATAAGTTAATATGGTTGTTGCACGTGCTTTACATTTCTGTTATTCGATTTGCTAAACCCGCAGCTCTCACTTTGCTTTATGTTTTCAAAAAGAAAAATTTACCCGTAATTTCCGCTAAGTATTTTAATAAAATGATGAGACTAAGAAGTAATAACCTAATGATTAGCCTAATATGTTCTAGAGTATTGGGTTAAAATTAGGGTGTTACATTTAGAAGTGTAGGATTAATTTGTAAAGGTAGTAATAATTATTATTAGTGTAACATCCCCTGCTTCTTTATAGATTGACGATTATCCCCACAAACCAACACGGGTCTTTTCAGCAGGCTTTGTCCTCATTCACATACTTTCTGGGAAAACTTCCTAGGAGGTCACCTATCCCAAAATTACTCCAAGTCAAGCACGCTTAACTGTGGAGTTCTTTCAGTTTGGGCTACCAAAAAGAAGATGCATCTTGTTTATATAGGTAGTACAAATCAATTCATATAAGCCCTCCTCAACTGTATAGTCCCATACCTATACAGTCTCAGGATCCCTCTTATTCAGGTGTGTAATTAGTTCATTCATGTATCCCTCCACTTAGAGAGCCTTGTGAGGAGTCGCTCCTTGTCCGTGCCTTCGTTTGCACCGGCGATCACTCCTCGCCCTCGTCCCCAGGCGTTACAATTAGTACCTTAGGAAAAGCCGAAACTTAGAAAGGGTCAAAGATATGACTCCTAGACACCCGAAATCGAAATGTAGAAATCCTGCCCAAGCTGCCTAAGGCTGTTTCGTATTAATCATAAGCATAAAAATTAGTGAGAATTATTAGTTGTTATCCCTTAGGTGCATAAAAGATGTATATCAGATGTTAGGTTAGCCGGATCGTAAGATTAAGACCCGTAAGGATCAAAAGTATAAGATACTGTAAGATAGAGGAGGTAATGAGAGTTAGAATTTCAAATGAATGTATGTTTATTTATGAGTTGTTGTGAACATAGCATATGCATTAGCTGAGCCCGGTCCCTGATTCTGGCACACTGGTTATGAGCATGTTGATTTTACAAAAGGAATGGAGATCTTTATGTGCTGATGTATGTGCTATGAGAAAGTGTTTACATGGCTTTAATAGCTTATCATATTCATGAATTGATGTTGAAATGCATGTGCTATTCCATGACATGACATGAGATTTAAAGTGATATAATGATATATGGAAATGATCCCCTAGACTCCCCGAATTAAAGGTTATGAGGGGTGATCCGCTGAAAGACTTAAGTGACATAAGCTATGTGAAAATGACTCTCTAGACTCCCCGAATTAAAGGTTATGAGAGGTTAATCACAAAAGGAAATGACCCTATAAACTCCCCGAATTAAAGGTTATGATAGGCGATCCTTAAGCCCCCTAACCCATACTCTGGAAGTCGGGATATATTTATACTTATCTTAGGATAAGCAAAAACTAGTGACGACTAGTTAGGTATGAGCTCATAACCTAGAAACTCTCAAAGGAGAGAAGTTATTAGGGTGGCCCCATGAGATAACAAATGATGAAAGGAATGTCACTTAGGCAAAAGAAAGGAGAATGAGCTTATATGAAAGTTATGTGCCTCTTTATGCCACTTGCATGAGTATATTTCTTTATGATATATTCAAGTGATAATCGCATAATGTTTCTATCATACATCCATGCATTCATAACATCAAGATTCATCCTAAAATGAATGAACATTGGATAATTATGTTTAAAACCTAATAATGAACCTTATGCATGCTCACCTTTTAAATAATAAACCCAAGGTTCCTGGAGAGGTAGACGATGACATTAGGATAAGAGGATTTCTCTACTGAGATTCTTTATTAAGATTCTCACTCCCTCCATCTTTCTTTCTTTCCGTTACGTCTTCAAAAGATAAGTGATCTTCATTGACACCCCGGTATAAGAGGTGCACTATGACCCAGACCACCACTCGTACCACTTCAAGGGTCGTTGTGCAGTATGCATTTTTGCATACATGGGACGCCCATTCGCCTAACCGGTTTCCAGCTTCAGGTTTACTCCCACTTCGCCCTATAGTGACGATCTGATCTTTGAGCGCACTCGACCCCGCGATGAGTAGACTCGACGTACTCACCCCACCACTTTGGTAGTTCACGATTACCCCGAGTATGTTCCCCGTATGAGGTGTTCAGAGACCGACTCATCTGAGGACTCCCCCACACACATCTACTCGGAGGGTTCTGCACCTGCGGCACCCATGGACATAGGTAAAGGCAACGAGGACACAGTGACCCAACCTAGGCTAGCCTGATGGCTGGAGATGCGTCTGTGCTGCGGAGGCCATGTTCATCCCCCGTTCCGCCTGCATACGGCCGAGGAGCTAGCCTAGTTTATTGGGTATGTGCCCCCTTCGCCGGAGAATCAGCATTGCTAGTAGATCTCGATGGAGGACCCGTTTAAGTGCCCAAGTTATCACGAGGATCCCCTTTTTATGTTGCATCTTTTGTTAGGGGTGAAGTTTTGAGCACTTATAAGATTAGTAAGGGGTGTAACGCCCCGATTTTTCTATCTGAGTAAAAATGACTAAAATGCCCCTAAGGTCATTTTCTACCCAGAATTCGAGGGTAGCCGACTCGGCAGTCCTCGAAGGGCTAACTCAATGTTTGAAGGGGATTAAATGAGCTTTGAATGATTTCGAAAATAAAAAACTTGTTTTCTGAGGTTTCGGGTCAAAATGACCAAAATATCCCTGTAGCGTTTGATGCGGGTACAAGTACCGGATGAGCCCGAAACTTCTCCAGATGGTTTTAAACAATGTTTTTAGGTATTCTGTGATATCAGTTTAAGTCTCGGTGGTCTCGGGTAGTTTTTGTGCAAAATTACGATTTTGCCCTTAAGCATAGTGTTTTTGAGCTTAATCGTGTGATTAAGCAAACCTAAGCGATATTAGGCTGTAATCAAAGATTAATTAATTTTCATAATTAATATAGAGTCAAAATAATTTATTAAAGTTAATTAGAACCTAAAACTGCTTAGATTAAACCTAAATCTCTTTTTTTAAATTCAAAATTCCATTTTTTAAATTCAAGATTCCTAGTCATGGAATCTTGAATAGTGTTTTCTTTCTCCAATTCCTTAAATTAAGGAATTGTGTCTACAATTGTTTATGCATAAATGAGTTTTAATTTCTCTAATGATGTATGAGCACTCCTTAATCATGTCTTGAAATTCCTAATTACTTTCTTAGTACCTAAACACCTGCTTAGTAATTCCTAATCACAAACCTAGCCTAAGATACACCTAATTACATCCCTAAACTACAATTAAACAAAAGAAACCTCTCCTCCCTCCCTCCCTCCTGAACCACACGGCCACTCCCCCCGTCATTTTCCATATGTTGAAATTGTTTGCACACAATGGCCATACTTTGAGCCATGCTTGAAGCCTTACCTTGAGCCATACCCACCATACTTCAAACCATGCCTTACCATGCCTCAAAAATCAAAATATCTCACCTCATGTTCCATGAGGAACCGTCGACCACCCCTCCTCCATTCACTCCCCATTGTTTTGATTTTCTATAGATAGCTTGCTTGGATGCACTTGAATCACTTTGGTTCATTTGCAAAGCTTTGAGTTTTCAAGAACAACTTGAGTTCTTTCCTTTTCTCTCTATGTTTCCAAGAAGCTTTCTTCTTCTTCTTCTTCTTCTTCATCTTCATCCTCCACCTTGAGCCACCATATCACCACCTCAAACCACCACACCACCACCTTAGATCATCATCTAAGCACCAAAACTCTTATCCTCAAACACAAACTCACTCAAAAACACATTCATTTCCTTTTCCCTCCTCTTGGCCGAATCATCATCATCACATTGGGAGGAACTTTTCTTCTCATTCTCATCTCAAAAACCAAGCCTTTCTCATCTTCATACTTGGTAGGGAGTTGTTCTAAAGTTTTATTTTGCTCAAATATGTTTTGTTATCGAAGAAAAGTGTTGATTTTATGATGCTTCCTTGAGTTTTTCTTGTCGGTTTCCTCTTAGATCTCCTTTTCCTTTTTCGGCCTTCAAGGCTCATTTTGCTACTCATGATGGCTTGATGATGAGTGTCTCTAGATAATGACCTTGTGTTCATCTCAATGAGACCTCTAAAGCTTGAGTTTTTCCTTGTTAAAGTCTTACTTATATTACATAGCTCACTAATGATTTCAACTTAAGAAACTAATCAAGGATTTCAAAAAGCCCAAGGCCTATCCTTATCAACCTTAAAGCTGGCCAGCATGTTCTAGAGTTTTACTCTAGACAGGGGTTTTGGGTACATAATAAGAAATATGATGTATTTTCCTTCTCTTTTGCTTAGTTTAAGTTTCGGATCCTTTCTTTCCTTTTTCCTTTAAAAGTGTTGTTTTGAGTTTATTTCCTTGAGCTTGATGATGAGGTTTAAGAGCCATGATCTTTCTTTGAAAGTCATGGTTCAAAAACTCTAAAGCCCACTTTGTTTGGATGAGATAAATGTTGGGTTGAGATTATATCCCTCTAAAAGTCTTGTATGAGGTCTAAGTTAAGTAAAAAGAACTTGCATCCATATTTATCTTTATGTCATCACTAAACTTTCAAGATTAAAGAATGAACTTGCATTTTCATGTTTATGTTTAAGTTATCACTAAACTTCTAAGATAATAATGGATTTTCATAGCATATTTATTTTAAGCCCTCACCTCATAATGAAGAATAAAACAAAGTGCATTCCATATTTTAGATTATGTCATCACTTAAGAAATTTAGAGCTCAAAAATTTGCCCATTGTTATCTCAAGCAAAGTTTGGAAATGAGTATGTTTTATTCACTTGATTTTCGGCCATGTAATGATGATGAACTTGGTATGTGTTAGAATTAATTTGAAAAAGCTAAGATCAGTTAGTAACTAGAAAAGATTAAAATGAGATTTCAAGATCCCTTAAAAATGGAAATTCTGGATTCTGTTACAGCAAGAATAACATTAGTAATAATGGTTTACAATTACTGTAAATGTGTAGGAATCACTCATAATTAGTTTAGGAATTGATCTTGGCACTTTAGGAGAAAACCGAACTTAAAAAGGGTCAAAGTTGTGACTCCTAGGTGCCCATAATTAGCAAAACATAGATTTTGCACTCATGAGGTTTAGAATAAGTTATGAACATAGAAATGAGTAAGGACTACTTAGTTATGAACCTTTAGGTGCCCGAGAGGTTAAGTTATGATCATGGAGAACTTAGAATTCAAGTTTAAAGGCCCTAAGGGTCAAAGCATAATATATCATAGAATCTTTGATGACTTGAGTTTATTATTTCAAGTATGTTTCTGATGATATATGTGCTGTGATGAGTGTGCTTATGTGATTTTAAGTATATTATGATTATAGAAGTTGAATGAGAAAGTACATGTATTATCAGTTAGTGTGCCATAAAGGAAATTTGAAAGAAATTCGGCATACAGCTGTTATGCTGCCGAATTTCCGTCAAACTAAGGACTTAAGAATGTTTTTGAAAAGTATATGGGATAAAGTCTTGGGCGACACCGGTTAGGCTGAGCACCCCCAGGAACTGAGTCCTAATGTGACGTAGCACTGAGACGTACTTCTCCCGCTCCGATAGGGAGGAGGCAAATCCGTGAAGGTATGAGTGGATGCAGTCTACCAAAGTGGACAATTCGTTGTGCACTAGATGCCAGTAGAGCGTTTCAAAGAAGGACATATTCCTATGAGAGGTGATCCTTAAGCCCCCTAGCCCATACTCTAGTAGTTAGGATTATTTTTATGTTTTCGCTTATCAGAGGATAAGTAAGAACTAGTGATGACTAGTTAAGGTATGAGCTCATAACCTAGATGATGTTTTAGGGTGGCCCCATGATGCTAGACTATGAAGTTCTTAAGTCACAAAGTTGAAAAAAGATAAGAGTTTCACATGAAAGTTTTATATGCCACTTTATGCCCCACATATGTTTCTTGATGTTGTGTTTTGATGAATTGTTTACGTAACGTATTGTCATGCATTCATGCTTTGATATGTTGCATTCATAACATTAAGATTCATTCTAAAAGGAATGAACATTGGATAAATACATTTGTAAACCTAATAATGAACCTTATATGCAGACTCACCTTTTTATAATAAACCCAAGGATCCTGAGGATGTCGACATGTAACCCTAGATAGGGAAACCCTACTAAGATTCTTTAGTAAGATTCTCACTCCCTTTTCTTTCTCTCTTTCCCTCTCGTCACATCTTCAGATCATGGCGACATTCGTGGTATTCATCGAGACCCCCATCTGGGAGGTGTATTTTGATCAAAAGCACGGATCATATTATTTTGAGGGACATTGTGCCGTCCGAGTCTTCAGGTACATAGGACGTCCCTTCGCATATCCTGTACAGAGCTACCGTTTCTCCTCGACGTCTCCCTTTAGTGATGACTTGATCTTTGAGCGCCCCTGCCCCCGTGACGAGCAAACCCGACGCACTCGTCCATCCACCTCAGCCGTACGTGATTACCCGCAGTATGTGCCTCGATTGAGGAGGTCAGGGACGGATCCATCCAAGGACTCACCGACACACATCTATTCGGAGAGTTCTGCCCCCACTCCTCTGTTCTGACGTGAAGGGAGTGAGGAGATGGTGATGTAGCCGAGGTTAGCGAGGAGAGCTGAGATGTGCCCCCATCGCAGAGCACACATCCAGATGCCCTGTATTCATTCTCCCATCCGCTTGTTTACGTCCGAGGAGCTCAAGCAGTTCCTTAGTTACATACCCCCATCACCCGAGGATCATCGCCGCCAGCAGTAGAGTGTCTTTAGGAGGGCTAGTGCACACACACACCACATGTAGTAGGGATAAATCTTCTTTTGTTATGAGGTTATCCACCTTAGGTGTACTAGGGTAGGAGTGTTTTATTTAAACTTTCCGTGTATTTATGTTTCTGTTGTATTTCCTTTTCTGTTGTATTTGCATCATCTTGTATCAAACTAAGTCCCACCTTTAGATGGGCATATTATTAATCTTAATGAAGTATTTCTTTTAATGTGTTATTGATTGTTCCATGTTCTATTATTTCTTGTTATCTTGTGATTTATTTTCCTGTCTTATGATGTACGCGGCTCTCACTTTGCTTTATGTTTTTTTAAAAAAATTTATATGTATTTTCCGCTAAGTAATTCAAAGAAAGATTTTAAAAGAATGAGACTAAGAAGTAATAAACTAATGATTAACCTAAATACGTTCTAGGAGTATTGGGTTAAAAATTAGGATGTTATAAGGGGGAGCTGTAGTTGGCATATGGTGTTTTTGTATTCCATGTATTTTCTGCTTTCTTGTATTTTTTTTTTGTTATTTACTTATGTATCGAAAGTCAGCCCACTATGTATGGGTGTGACTCTACTTATTATATTTCTAGTGTATTATGAACCATGCTATGTTGTGATATGTAATATAAACATCTGCATGCATGATCTATATTTCTATTGTGTTTCATGTTCATGAATGTTGTGTTTTAAACATCTGCATGCATGATCCATATTTCCCTTTTTACTTTGATGGCACTTAATGTTCGGTTTATGTTAGCACGCGTGGCTCACGTTTTGTTTTATATTTCAAAAAAAAAATTTACCCATATTTTTCGCTAAGTATTTTGATAAAGTGAAGTTAAAAAATGAAATAAAAGAGTAATAACTAATAATTAATCTCAATAAGTCCTAGGTGTATTAGGTTAAATATTAGGGTGTTACATTAATTATGCTGTAGTGTCGTACCAATCCATTTTCCCATGTAAAATATTTTTAATTTTTAACACTTGTTTTGTACCGAAGTCATTTGCCTTACCTTGTTTTAAGCAACAATTAATGATCAGTGAATTACAATTATAAATTTCAGACATAGTAGAATCCAAAGTTGTTCCAACTAACTATATTTAAATCACGTCCAGATCACGTGACATCCTTGATGTAAACTTAATCTGTGCTGATTTAGCTTTAGAAATTGTAAGTTGAATTAGTCAATGATTTGTCACATGACGCACCTGCACACGCTGCAAAATTTTCAAACTTAGTCCAAGCCATCAGGCAAAATAAATTATAATCAACGAGATATTTTTTACTTTTATAATCATATACGTACTCCAAGTGTTATATATATAGATGCCCACACTCATCACTGCAAGAAGCATAGGGCAAGTAAAAGAAATCCTCTAAGTCAGCAAAGACCATGAAATCCTTGTGCAACTTAATGATTGTTGTTATCTTTGCCATGACATTGATGCTTTCACTCAAGTTTAATATATCCCAAGCTACTAGGACTCTCCCACCATCTTCCTTGGTACCAAAAATGACTCCATCACATTCATTCTCGGACGGAGAAGGGCCAGAATCAACTCCTGAGCCAGAAGTAGCTGCCAGCCTTAAAAAGATTCCACCCAGCAGACCAAATCCTACCCAGAACAAGTAATATTACCAATTTCTTCATTCAGTATCTGTTCATTGTGTTTTCCATTATATCTAGAAGTTGACAACGAAAGGTGAATATTTGCACCAGGTTGAAGCCTAAGATAAGGGACTAGAACGAGGAAATAACATAGAGCTTTGAAGATTAAGCTATAAGCTGCAGCATGAATTCTGTCGCTCTTGTTTTGTTTGTTGTTTTTTCACTGTATTCTGGCTTCCAATTTCTATTAGGTTTGTTAATTAGAGAGAGTGGTGTAGTAGTTGATTTTAGATTGCACTTAATTGCTTCTCTCTTGTTTAGATATTTTAGATTATAGGGAATACAGCTGCTACTGAATGCAAAGGAGAAATAATAGCCATGAAAATCTCAAGACTTTTTGGTACCTTTGGATTGATAACTATTTGTTTTCCTACATTATGAAAAAAAAAAATGGTTGTATGAACTCTCACGGTTCTATGTAGGTTCGTGTATACTCTGCAACCAGCATGACGTACATCTCTAATATGATTTGTTAGTTATTTTCTTTTTAAGTCTGTTTGATAAATGGTTATTATTTTCGAATAATATAAGCCGGGTTAGGCAGAAGTCCTGGGATAACAAATCTTGACTATTGATGTTGTAGAACTGCACACTAGCACATGTTTATATTTTGAAGGATTAAAATTTTACTCTCAATTAGTGATTGTTCTATCATAAAGTTTACTAAAATTTACCTAGCTTCCTCAATTAGTATCAGAATTAGCTTAGAGGAGCAAAAGGGAATAAACATAACAGTGAAGTCAATGAAAAAATTTGCCGTGGCATAATATAGAATGCACAAAATTGTAGCAAAATGTGCAAAGTGTAGGCCAAACAAAAAATGGCTGACAAAGTGCACAACATAAGAGATATCAAGGTGTATAATCATCACGGGGATGTAATGGAGGATGTCACTACCTCCTCAAATTAGAATTAATTGCTATGCTAAGTTGCACCAAAAATGTAGTAGAGGGCACAACCTAGGTCATCTCTCAAGTAGACTTTATCACTTAGTTGGAAAATTGGGTGGTTTTGAAGGATTAAATTGGGATCATTGAAATTAACTGAGAAAATCTAATAATTAAAGGCACTAGTGCAAGATATTCCTAGGACCAGAATAAGTTATCACATACCAAATATTGAACATATTAATGGCTATTAGTAATAAATTACTAACAATTATATTAGTGATCGATCAAACTCTAGAATTTGACCAATGCAAATAACTAACAAACGGGATCCCAATTTAATTAGAAATCATATTCATTTAATGAATCAATTGCTATAGCCTAACCGTCAATTGAAAAGTTAATTCTAATGTTCTCCTTTAAACATAAACCAAATGATCTATCAATTTATGCCCAAAGGGTTTCCCTAAATGACGATTGCCAATTTAGTTATTCCAATAAAAATTGTAACAATCACAACAATAATTATAAGATTAGAAACTGAAGAACATTAATTATCAATTCAAGAACTGAGGAAGAACATGTTGAGCATCTTAAGGTTAGGTTACAGATTTTAAGGGAATGGAAATTGCATGCCAAACTATCAAAATGTTAATTATGGATGGAAAAGGTCAAATTCTTAGGACATGTGGTATCACAAAGAGGAATCTCAGTAGATCCACGTAAGGTTGAATCAGTACTCCATTGGGAACAATCGAAATTGGTGATGCAGATTTGAAGTTTCCTAGGGCTAGTTAGATACTATAGGCGATTTATCAAGGGGTTTTCTTAGATAGCTTTGCCTTTGACCAAGTTACCCTTAAAGAATGCTCTATTCAAGTGGGCACTAGAATGTGAGAATAGTTTCCAAGAGTTAAAGCAAAAGCTGACTACCAGATCCTCATGAACCATTTGAAGTTTACTGTGATGCTTCCAGCAAGGGTTTAGGATGTACACTAATGCAGAATTATTATGTGGTTGTCTATGCTTCTCGACAATTGAAGCCGCACGAAGTAAAATGTCCAACTTATGATCTCAAACTCAGATGTGGTTTTTGCCTTAAAGTTCTGGCGATATTATCTCTATGGCATGAAGTTTGATGTTTTCTCTGATCATAAAAATTTGAAGTATCTTTTTTTTCAGAAGGAGTTAAATATGCTGAAAAGGAGATGGATGAAATTTCTCAAGGACTATGAGTTTAACTTAAATTACCATTTGGGAAAAGCTAATGTTGTTGCCGATGCACTGAGCAAGAAATCTTTTAAGTATGGCGTGAATGATGATTGAAGAAATAGAACTACTAAAGAGCTTTAAGAAGCTTAGTTTTGGAATATCTATAACCGTTTAAAGAGTTGTGTTAAGTTAGATAAAGGTGACAAGTCAATTCAAGGATCATATCTTAGCTGTACATCGTGATGACCTAGAGTTTCAAGAAACCATAAAATTGACCTAGGCAAAGAAGTTGCCAAGGTTTGCTCAAGATAAACAAGGTATATGGAGATACAAAGATAAGGCATGTGTGCTTGCAAGTGGCAATCTCAAAAATGAGATTTTAGAATAAGCTCATGAGGGCGACTTCACCATACATCCTAGAACTAGTAAAATGTATGCAGACCTCAAGAAAATGTTTTGGTGGCTAGGGATGAAGAAAGACATAGTAGAGTTTGTCAGGAAGTGCTTGACTTGTCAAAAAGTTATAATAGAGTACTAGAAGTTGTCCAGGACAATACAACCTTTACAAATCCTTGAGTGGAAGTAGGAGAGTATCTCCATGGATTTTGTAATAGATTTGCCAAGGACATTATTAGGACACGATGTTATATGGGTCATTGTGGATAGATTAACTAAGTTTGCTAATTTCTTACCTATCAAGGCTAGTTATCCCTTGGATAAATTAGCTTGTCTATACATTTAGGAGATAGTGCGACTGAACAATGTTATTTATATGATAATTTCTTATAGAGACCCAAGGTTTACTTCAAGATTTTGGGGAGCTTTCCAAAAGGCTTTTGGAATTAGACTCTATTTGAGTACTGCTTTCCATTTCCAAACCGACAGATAAACAAAATGAACCATACAACCCTTGGAAGATATGCTAAAGGCATGTGTGATTTAATAAAAAAGGAAGTTGGGATCGATTACTACAATTGATTGAATTTGCTTATAATAACAACAATCATGCTAGTATTGGCTTGCCCCGTATGAAGCTTTGTATGGAAGAATATGACAATCTCCTTTATACTGGTATGATTTAGAGGAAACAAGTTTGTTAGGACTCGACTTGTCAATCAAACTACCAAACAGATCTAGAAAATCAAGAATAAGATCCTCATTGCATAGAGTCATCAAAAGAGTTATGCTAATAATCGAAGAAAACTTTTAGAGTTCCAAGAGAGAGAACATGTATTATTGAAGGTCACCCTATTACTAGTGTAGGTAGAACCTTGAGAGTTAAAAAGTTGTCACCCTAATTCGTAGGTCCTTTTCAAATTCTTTGATGAATTAGGTCAGTTGCCTACCAGATAGCCTTACCTCCGCACCTATCCAACCTTTCCTAAGATAGTCTTTCATATATCCTAACTAAGAAAATATCATCCAGATCCAAGTCATGTCTTAGAACCAAATCTATATAATAAAGGGATAACTTAACATTTCAAGCACCTCTAGTTCTGGTCATTGATAGAAAAGTCAACTAGCTTAGGAATAAATCTGTGCAGCTAGTGAAAGTGGCCTGGGGTAGGTTATAAAGTAAGGAGTACAAATAGGAATTAAACTCTAACATGAAGAAGGATCACCCATAGTTATTTCTACATATGAAATTTTGAGGGAAATTTTTTCTCAAGATAGGTGGTAATGTAACACCTTTGAGTTATGATAAATGTAGAGAAAATGAGGACGACATAAAGGTTATTAGGGTGATCTGCTAAAAGACTTAAGGTGACATAAGCTATGTGGAAATAATCCTCTAGACTCCCTGAATTAAAGGTTATGAGAGGTGATTCACAAAAGGAAATGACCCTATAGACTCTCCAAATTAAAGGTTATGATAGGTGATCCTTAAGCCCTCTAACCTGCACTCTGGGAGTCAGGATATATTTATACTTACCTTAGGATAAGCTGAAACTAGTGACGACTAGTTAGGTATGAGCTCATAACTTAGAAATTCTCAAAGGAGAGAAGTTATTAGAGTGGCCCCATAAGGTAACAAATGATGAAAGTAATGTCACTTAAGCAAAAGAAAGGAGAACGAGTTTACATGAAAGTTATATGCCTCTGTATGCCACTTGCATGAGTATGTTTCTTTATGATATGTTCAAGTGATAATTGCATAATGTTTCTGTCATACATCCATATTATGGTATGCTGTATTCATAGCATCAAGATTCATCCTAAAATAAACAGACCTTGGATAATTATGTTTAAAACCTAATAATGAACCTTATGCATGATCACTTTTCTATAATAAACTCAAGGTTCCTGGAGACATAGACGATGACACTAGGATAGGAGGATTTCCCCTACTGAGATTCTTTATTAAGATTCTCACTCCCTCTATCTTTCTTTCTTTCCATTACTTCTTTAGAGGGTGATGACTTCATTCATGATCTTCATTGACACCCCGGTGTGGGAGGTGCACTACGACCCGGACCACTGCCTGTACCACTTCGAGGGTCACTTTGTAGTACGCATTTTTGTGTACATGGGACGCCCCTTCACCTACCCGGTTTCCAACTTCAGGTTCACCCCTACTTCCCCCTATGGTGACGATTTGATCTTTAAGCGCACTCAACTCTACGATGACCAAACTTGTCGTGCTCAGCCCATTGCTTTGGCAGTTCGCGATTATCCGGAGTACGTTCCCCATTCGAGGTGATCAGAGACCGACACGTTTGAGAACTCCCCCACACACATCTACTCCAAGGGTTCTGCACCTACAGTATCCATGGACATAGGTAGAGGCAGTGAGGACATGGCGACCCAGCCTAGGCTAGCTCGACGACTAGAGATGCATCCACGTCGCGGAGGCGATGTTCGTCCCCCATTCCATCTACATACACCTGCGGAGCTTGCCCAATTCATTGGGTATGTACCCCCTTCATCGGAGGATCAAGATCGCCAGTAGCTTTTAATGGAGGGCTCGATAAAGTGCCAAAGCTATCACACAAGGATCACCTTTTTATGCTGCATCTTTTGTTAGAGGTGACTTTAGATATGAGCACAGTAACACCCTAGTTTTTCTCTTCTTATTAAAAATGACCGAAATGCCTCTAGGTCATTTTTGTGTAAAAATCGAGGCCGATTGACCTCGACCACCCTTAAGAGTTCATTTCAATGTTAGGAATAGATTATATGAGAATTAGATAGTAATCCACCCGAAAATCGTGATCCGTGATTTTTCCCGTGTGAAAATAACGAAAATGCCCCCTGAGGTCATTTTTACCTGGAACTTGAGGATAGCCAACCCGGACCATCCTCGAAGGGTTAATTTGATGTTTGAAGGGGATTAGATGTCTTGGAAACAATAGTAGAGGTGAAAATCTCATTTTCGGGACTTTCGACACAAGATGACGAAAATGCCCCTATGACGTTTTCACGCGAGATTTAGTGCAGACTGAGCCAGAAAGAGTTCCCGGGAGTTTGAAATTTCGTTTATATGTCATACATGATGATTAGATGAATCCAGGTGATCCTGGGTAGTTTCGATGTAAAATCACCATTTTACCCCTAGATTAGTACATAATGAGCTTAATTAAATGATTAAGGAAACCTAATCAATATTAGGCTCTAATTAAAGATAATTTAATTTTAATAATTAATCTTGGTTCAAAATAATTAATTAAGGTTGATTAGGGCCAAAAAGTAATTAAGGAAATTCAAATTTTAAACTTAGTTGTAACATCCCCTGCTGCTTTATGGATTGACGACTGTCCCCACAAACCAACACGGGTCCTTTCAGCATGCTTTGTCCTCACTCACACGCTTCCTAGGAAAACTTCCCAGGAGGTCACCCATCCCAATATTACCCCAGGTTAAGCACGCTTAACTGTGGAGTTCTTTCAGTTTAGGCTACCGAAAAGAAGATGCATCTTGTTGGTATAGGTAGTACGAATCAATTCATATAAGCCCTCCTCAACTGTATAGTCCCATACCTATACAGTCTTAGGATCCCTCTCATTCGGGTGTGTAATCGGTTCATTCATGTACCCCTCCGCTTAGAGGACCTTACGAGGAGCCGCTCCTTGTCCGTGCCCTCTTTGCACCGGCGATCACTCCTCGTCCTCGTCCCCGGGCGTTACATGCCCACCAGCTTCCGCCTGGTTCGTCCCCGAACCACACCGTACTGGGAGAGGTGCAGGCTCTGATACCATTTGTAACATCCCCTGCTGCTTTATGGATTGACGACTGTCCACACAAACCAACACGGGTCCTTTCAGCATGCTTTGTCCTCACTCACACGCTTCCTAGGAAAACTTCCCAGGAGGTCACCCATCCCAATATTACCCCAGGTTAAGCACGCTTAACTGTGGAGTTCTTTCAGTTTAGGCTACCGAAAAGAAGATGCATCTTGTTGGTATAGGTAGTACGAATCAATTCATATAAGCCCTCCTCAACTGTATAGTCCCATACCTATACAGTCTTAGGATCCCTCTCATTCGAGTGTGTAATCGGTTCATTCATGTACCCCTCCGCTTAGAGGACCTTACGAGGAGCCGCTCCTTGTCCGTGCCCTCTTTGCACCGGCGATCACTCCTCGTCGTCGTCCCCGGGCGTTACATTAGTCATAAAGCATCTAAGACTTTATGTCATGTCAAGATTGAATAGTAATTTCTCTCACATGTTCCATAAAATTAGGAACCTTGTTGGAATTTGAATTTTAAACTAAATATGTTTAATTCAAACTAAGTAAGAATGACAACACTCTAATCATGTCTTGCATTGCTAATCACTTGGTTACTAACCTAAGCATCTAATTACCAATTCCTAAATTTGTGCTTAACCAAACTTACGTCTAATTCACCTCTTAACTACACATAGAATGAAAAATCTTCCCCCCCAAAGCCTCCTAAGGCTGCCGGCCACTCCCCTCAAATACACCCTCATAATTTTAAATTTCAACCCATGATATATATAGTAAAATGTAAAGAAACCCTATACTTTACCACTAGCTTTTTTTGTTTAAGCCTTGTGACAAAAAAAGCTCTCTTGTTTTCTCTCAACTCCAAGTTCTCCTCCACCACCAAGAAACTCCTCCCACCACCACAAACCACTATAAACCACCATAAACCACCTTGAACCACCACACCACCACCTCAAACCACCTCCTAAATACACAACCTTTCCTTTTCTTCCCTCTTGGCTAAAAACACAAAGCCAACTAGAGAAGATTTTATCTTCTCATTTTAACTTCAAGAACCAAGCTTTCTTCCTTCTTGCTAAAGACAACACCTTTGGTAGGGTTTTACTTGATGATCTTTTTCTTTTTCTTGCCTTTATTTTCAGTTTTGTTGAGCTCAAGTGAATAATGATTTTTATCTTTAGTGTTCTTCTTGTTTTTAGTGTGATGATGATGGATGAGCTTGTATTTTGTGTTCTTTCCATATTTTCAGTTTTGAGCTTCTTGTTCTTTAGTATTTTTTAGTTTTATATTGGTTGGAAAATGATACATCTATGGCTCAATGATGAGAACCCTTGAAGGTGGTCTTAGTATTATCAAGCTTAGGGTCTCTAAAGCTCAAAGTTTTGTGCTTTTACTTTTTCATTTCGGTTTGCTCTTTTCCTCTCTTTAAATTCTTTTTCAGTTTCGAAAAGATGTGAACCATGGTTTGATGATGAAAGCTCTTGGTGATGATCTTGATATCATCATGTTTGAGGCCTCTAAGACCATAGGCTTGGTTCCTTACTTTTTGTTTCATTTTCGGCCTCCTCTTTATGTCCTCTTGGATTTTTAGTTTTTGTTGTTGTTATGAACTTAGACCATAGCTTGATGATGAGTATCTTGGATGGTGGTTAGACATCACCAATCTTGAGATCTCTAAAGCATAAAGTCTTGATCTTTTGGTCTTTTCATTTTCGGTTTCCACCTCTATTTTTCCTTTTCATTTTTGGTTTCAAACAGAAACCTAGAAAGGAAATGTTTTTCGTTGTTTTCTACTCTTTGTTTCTTATTTTGAGCTTGATGGTGAGTCCAAGAGATAAGGTTCTTGGAACCATGGTGTGGATGGACTCTAAGGGTATATTTGTGAGTTTGGATTTTAGAGGGGAAGGGTGTAACACCCTAATTTTTAACCCAATATTCTAGAACATATTAGGCTAATCATCAGGTTATTACTTTTTAGTCTCATTATTTTATTAAAATACTTAGCGGAAATTACAGGTAAATTTTTCTTTTTGAAAACATAAAACAAAGTGAGAGCCACGAACTTAACTAGTCGAACGACAGAAACATAAAGCACGCATAACTATTATCAGAAGTCATAAAGTAGAGCATATAACCAAAGAGCAATCATGTTAATAAAAGAAACATTCCATTAATAACATAATTAAGGTACATAAGTAGTCATACCCTCATAGGGACGGGCAGAGCTTGTAATACAGTGGGAAAGGAAATACAACAGAAAACAAGAAAGTAGAAATAAACCATAACTACCCGAGTGCACCTATGGTGAATAACCTCAAAAACAAAAGGAGGTTTATCCACTCTACATGTGGTGTGTGCACTAAGCCTCCCCTACGACGTCAACTACTGGAATCCTGGAAACGGTGGAGTGTAACCAATCCATGGACGCAGAGAAGAAGGAGTGGGAACACGTGAAGACTGAGCGTGGGCTCCTCGGTGGGGGTGCCTCTCGGCTCGCCTCGCTAGCCTCGGCTGCGTAACGGTTTCCTCGCTTATGTCTCGCACGAACTAGGGTGTAGGAGCAGAACTCTCACTATACATGTGCGTCGGCGGGTCCTCGGATGGGTCGTCCTCCGAACTCGAGGATCGAGGCACGTAGTCCTGGAAGTCTCGAGGCATCAAACCACCAGTATACGTCCGTAGAATCCTCTCGTCTCGCATCCGGGCGCGCTCAAAAATCATCGTGTCGTCGTAAGGTGACGTCGGGGAGAAACGGTAGCTCTGTACGGGGTGTGCAAAGGGGCGCCCAATGAACATGAAGACTCGCACGGTACACTGCCCCTCAAAATGATATGACCCATGGTTCGGGTCATAGTGGACTTCCCAAGTAGGCGTGTCAATGAAAAGCATGAACGTCGCCATCGGTCTCTAAAGATGTGACGGAAGAAAGAAGAGAGAGGAGTGAGAATTCTTGCTAGAGAATCTCAGTAGGAGTCTCCTATCCTAGGGTTACATCATACACATCCTCAGGAACCTTGGGTTTAATTATAAAACAGTGATCATGCATATAAGGTTCAATTTAGGGTTTCTCAAACTAATTATCCAAGGCCCATTCCTTTTAGCATGCGTCTTGATATTATAAATGCAACAGGTTATATCATGGATGCATGTCAATACTCGAACATATAAGACAACACATCAAAGCACATAAACATAAATCATGTGGCATGAGGCATATAACTTTCAAGTGATTCATTCCTTAACTTCGTGACATCAATCATGGTACTTTAGCATATAAGCCACCCTAAAAATAACTAGGTTATGAGCTCATACCTCAGCTAGTCGTCACTAGCTCTTGCTTATTATCTTGAATAAGCGAAAGATAAATAATAATCCCGACTACATGAAATGCGGGTAGAAGCGAGGATCACCTCTCTTTAGGATATACCCTCTTTGAAACGCTTTGCTAGCCACGCATAGCCTTGCAATTTGTCCGCTTTGGTAGGCTGCATCTACTCATACCCTCACGGATTTGTCTCCTCCCGGGGGTACTCGGCCGAACCGGCACCTCCGCGGGGGAAGCGCGTCAAGATTTTGTCACATAAAAATCTCCTGGGGGTGCTCGGCCGAACCGGTGTCACCCAGGGTTTTCAACTCATATGGTACTCATAAATTATTTCTTTCAACCCTTTAAGGTTTGACGGAAATTCGGCAGCATAACAGCTGTTAAACCGAATTTCCTTCAAACTGCCACAAGCTAATCCACACATCATGTTCTCATGAAATTTCATGCTATGATAAACTTTAACATTTCATCAATCATTTTCTCATGCATCAAGCACATCTTATCATATCATTGCATCAAACAACACATCATAGCATTAACAACTCTTTAGTGTCTTATGCATTGACCCTTAAGGTCCCTAACTCACATTCTAAGTTATAAATCATCAAACCTAATCTCTCAGAAACTTATAAGGTCTTAACTAAGTATTTCTCACCTCACACTATGATTAAGAACATCTCTAAACCTCAAGAGTGCAGAATTCATATTCCTAACTTTACGGGTACCTAGGAGTCGCAACAATGACCCTTTCTAAGTCCGGTTTGCTCCTAAGGTATCAAGATCAAGTCCTAAACCATTTATGATTCATTCCTTTGCATTTAAACTAATTTAAATCGATGATTAGCATTACTAAACCTTGCTGGACAGAATCCAGAAAATTCAAATGTTAAGGGATCTAAAACTCTCAAATTAATTCTTTTCTAGTTTCTAACTTCTCTTATCTTTCACATATGAGCCTCAACATTAATTATACTCAAACATAAGCATATTATCATCATTAACACAGCTCATACAGTGGCTAAACATGGCAAGGCAGAATCTAACAAACATCTCCATTTTAAAGGCATCAAACACAATTTCTAAAGCACATAAAATACTAGTTTCTCTTGGAACTCTTTTAAAACTTCCAAAACTCATTTCTAAACATTTTTATCATCTAAAATCATAAAATTATGTAAGAGGGCAGTAGCTAAATCATTTATACCTCAAGAGGCCCTAAATTCATAAAACTTGGTTCTACAAATTCCTTGTGCTCATATAAGCTTAGAAAAAAATTATAAAACATAATTTTCAACACTTGGAAACTCCAAAACCCCTTAGGGCCGAAATGTGAACCAAAGGAAATAAATATTTTAAACCTTTGTTTGAGACAACAGTGGGCAAGTCTTTGAGCTCTAGGTTCATTTAAGTGATGACATAAAAGTAAACATGCTCATGCACTTATTTTAGGTTCCATTAGAAAGTAAAGTGATAGCATAAAATAAATATGAGGTGCAACATATTATTATCTTTGATATTTAGTGAGAACTTGAAATATAAACATGATAATGCATAACTTGAAATATAAACATGATAATGCAAGTTCATTCATTATCTTGGTATTTAATGATAGTAAGGAAGTAAACATGATATGCAAAGCATAAAATAAACATGATGCAAAGTTCATTTTATGTTTAGCTAGAGCTCATTCAAGACTTTAACAAAGTAACAACCCAACATATACCTCATTACAAAGAGAGCTCTAGAGTTCTTGAACCAAGTTCTCAAAGGAACTATGAGGTTCTTGAACATCATCATCAAGCTCAAAGAAAACAAACTTTTTAAACAAACAAAACCTCAAAGATAAAAAAGGAAATGGAAAATCGAAATATTAAAGAAAAGGAAACAAAGAACCGAAATCAAAATAGCAAGAAAAGAAAAGGTGTTCTTGAGTAAAAATCATGTTTCAGTTAGAAAGTGGAGTTGAAACTCAAAGAAAGCAAAACCTCAAGCTCTAGAGGTTCCTTTGAGATGAACACATAGTCGTCATCTAGGAGTCCTCATCATTGAGCTATCATGTGCTCATCAAGGCCTCATGGCCGAAATCTCAAGAAAGAATAGAACCAAAGAAAAGTCTCAAAAGAAATCCAAGAGAAAGCTAGAGAAACTCATTTTTCAAGAAACAAAGTTTAGAAAAACACTCCTACCTAGAGTGAAGATAAGAAGCTTGAGCTTTGAGAAAAGAAAACAAGATGATGAGCTCCTCCAAGGGCTTGATGGTTTCGGCCAAGGGGAGATAAGGAGGTTAGAGTTGTGTTTGAGGTGAGGTTGTGTTTGAGGTGAGGTGCTTGAGAGCTTAGGAGGTGTTTCAAGGCTATGGGGTGGTGTTTAGAGGTTGTAAGATGATGATGAGATGAAGAGAAGATAAGGATGAAGAAGATGAACAAGAGAGAGTTCTCTTGGAACTTAGAGAGAAAAAGGAAAATAACTCAAAGAAAACTTGAAAACTAAAAGTGTGCAAATGATCTAAAGGTTCTTACAAGTTCTAAAGCTTAGGTATTTATAGAGAATGAAAACAATTGAGGCCTCATGGTGGGGGAGGGCTGGCTGTGTGGTTTGATAGGGAAAGGAAGAGAAAATATCTCTTTGATAGTGTCATACAAGCATGGTTTGAAGCATGGAGCTCATGACACAAGGTATGGCTTTAGGCATGAGTTTTTGAGTAAGCTTTTCTTTTAATTGTGGATGAAATTAAGCTTCTAGAAATGAGACATGGCTGGAAGGATTCCAGCCACAAATAAATGGGGGAATTAATTTATTTTGCTTGGTTATTCATTAGGAAAAGCAAGCTTGATTGAAACTATGACAAGGTATGACATGTATGGTGATTTGAGGTGATTTTCCTACAAGTTTTGAAATGAAATAAATCATGAAAATGGGGGTGAGGGCTGGCGCAAATCTGACCAAAAAATGGGGGAAAGAAAGGCTTCTAGATGTTGTCCTTGGAGGCATGGATGAAAGCATGGTTTGTATAACTCAAAGTATGGTTTGTGCAAGGTCAAAGCATGGCTCTTTGAGTGAGAAAAATTCACACATGAGGTGCACATGGGAGGGCATGGCTTCGGCCAAAATTCAGACAGCATGGGGGAGGATTTATCTTCCATGTAATTGGGTGCTAATGATAGGATTAAGTGTAGGTTAGTTTAAGTACAAGGTTAGGAGTAATTAAGCTTAAGTTTAGGTGACTAAGCATGTGTATTAGGAATTTTATGACAAGGTTAGGAGTGCTCATACATCATTAAGAAATTTTAAACTCATTTATGAATAAACAATGTGTAACACAATTCCATGATTTAAGGAATTGGAAAGAAAAACACTATTCAAGATTCCATGACTAGGAGTCTTGAAATAAAAATATGATTTTAAGTTGTAATTAAGCACTTTTAGGTTCTAATCAAATTTAATAAATTATTTTGACTCAAGATTAATTAAGGAAATTAATTAACCTTCGATTAGAGCCTAATATTGCTTAGGTTAGCTTAATCACGCGATTAAGCGTAAAAACACGAAACTAGGGGCAAAACTGTAATTTTGCACTAATTTCGCTCGGGACCTCCGGGACCAAAACTAAAATCACAGTCTACATAAAAACACCTTTTAAAATCATCTGGAGAAGTTTCAGGTTCATCCGGTACTTGCAAACGGGTAAAACACCGCAGGGGCATTTTGGTCATTTTGACCCGAAAACTCGAAAAACGAGATTTTCAATCCCGGGAAGGTAGACAAGTCATCCAATCCCCTTCCAACATTGAGTTTGTCCTTCGAGTACTACCGAATCGGCTTTCCTCGAATTCCGGGCTGAAAATGACCTCAGGGGCATTTTGGTCATTTTCACTCTAACAGAAAAATCGGGGCGTTACAAAGGGAGGGGAGGGAAGGACTTGTAGTGTAAAATTATATTACAAGTCCTCCCTTCCCTTCCCTTTCCCTCCAAAATCCAAACTCGCAAACACACCCTAAAGCTCACCAATGTTTAAGATTTATGAGAAGCAAGAAACTAATCTTGTAAGGTTTATGAGCTTTAAGTGAGCAAGACATAAAATAAGTTTGCATTTATATTTACTTTATGCTATCACCAAAATCTCAAGATAAGAACAAGTTGCATAGCATATTTATGATTTGAGCCATCACCTTAAAGCTTGAAGATAAAAAGAAGTGCATAGCATGTTTACTTTTAATGTTATCACCTTAATCTTAAAGATAAGAAAATAAGTTGCATAGCATGTTTACTTTTATGCTAAAATTTTAATCTTGAAGATAAAAATGGGTTGCATAGCATATTTATTTTTGAGCTATCACCTTTAAATCTTGAAGATAAAATATAATGCACAGCATGTTTACTTCCAAGTTGTCACCTAAAAGATCTTAAAGCTCATAAACTTGTCCTTGGACCTAGAATGAAATTTTAAATCATGGCTACACCCAATGCATGAACATTCAGCCATGGCAAAGAAAATGAGCTTTGAGATGAGTTTTATGGCTCAACCTCTATGTCATTGTATTTTCTTAAAAGTTGTCTTCAAAACCTTGCTGCAAAGAAAAGTAAAACATGATTTTATGTGGTTATGGAAACATAAATTTTTGGCTATTGCTTTAATGTTCCCTTTTCTGTATGATGCTGTTTGGATGAGTTAGAGGATGTAAACATTTGTAATAAATTTTGTGAAAATTGTTTTTGGCAATCTAGGACAAACTAGTAACAAGAACGGGTCAAAGAAATAATTTTAGGAGAGTTTTGGAAATGGAGTTTTGCTGACTGCCTCACTTAATTAAGTTCTGGAAAATTATTGATTAGAATGTTTTAATGATGTATAACCACTAATAATTGGTGCAAGGATTCAATTCTTTGATTTTAAGAAAAACTAGAAACTTGAAAGAATCGAAAAACGCGGTTTTGAGACTTTTAAAATTGAGATTTTGTACTCACCACCGTGGTAAATTTATTTTGATAGGGATTTTGTTTGAAACTCATTTTATGTGTAAAAATGTCCATTAGTAATGATAAGAAATTAATTTTGACTTCTTAGAAAGAACCAGAAATTAAAAAGGGTCAAAAATGCGATTTCTAAAACATCGAAACAAATTAATTTAGAACGCTTGTAACACCCTCCCAAGTGCTACACCATCCTTAAGTTATGAAATCATACTCGAGAGTTATTACTTATTAATTAGCGGACCTTTCTTAAATAACTATAGCAAATTCGATGGGTTCATGTAATAACTAGCGTAATTCGATTAAAATATATAGCAAAGACATAGCAAAGATACAAAACATTTATTTAATATATTGTCAAGCACAAAAGGAAGCTTTACTATGAGCTTTAATACTTATCCATTTTACATTACGTTTACATAAATATTCATTCCATTAAGTACAACATAATAAAAGTATTAAACACTACACTATTACAGTTCTGAGTTCTTTGGCGAAGCAACATCATAGTCCTCTGGTTCAACCTGGAGATGACACGGGAACACAAACAAGTGGGGGTGAGAATTATACAATTCTCAGTAGGGAAATTCCCTAAATACCCAATTTCATATGTCATCGTCATCGTCCCAACCACTTTGGTTTATTAAGAAATTGTGAGCATGCAACCTAGATCAATGGTTCATTTTTAAAGTTTTAAATCATACTTCCGAAGTGGATAGCTTTTAATAATCAACCACTTAAAACATGTATTTCATGCCATTCAAGATCCTAGTAATTATTCTCAACTTTATGTGTACTCAGTACGTTCAAAGAAGATCTCATTATCTTTTTATATGCCTTTGACAATTTGAAAGAATCATATATCACTTCATTTGCCCTCGACAAAGTGGAAAGGATCATATATCACTCTATTTGCCCTAGACAAAGTCGAAAGGATCATATGTCACTATTTTCCCTCGAAAAAGTCAAAAGGATCATATGTCATTATTTGCCCTCGACAAAGTCGAAAGGATCATAAATCACTCTATTTGCCCTTGACAAAGTGGAGAGGATCATATATCACTCTATTTGCCCTCAACAAGGTCAAAAGGATCATATCTCACTCTATTTGCCCTCGATAAAGTCAAAAGGATCTTATGTTACTACTTATTGCTATTGAACTTAGTTCAATGTATCTTTCACTTTTCCATTTTCAAATGCATGCCATAAAGCATATATAGGCATTGATTCACAATATGATTCCAATCATGCCTTATGCCAATCCTTAACGTTAATAGCATGTATTCATACTCATCATACTTAAATTAAGGGTTATTAAGTCACCAAATCAATATTTGAGATCATTTTAACACAATTACAGTATGCTGGCAGAATTCATGCCTAAGGAGTAAGATTTATTATGCATATCAAACATTCATTTCAAGGGCTATAAAAATTCTCTAAGACACCTCAATGTGTCCACAAGGCCCTATAAAAATATCAGAGCAAAGAGATTTCCCTAACTATGTTAAATAAATTTTAAAATTTTGGTGATCAGAGATCACTTATTCACAACTCAGACCACAATTATCATAATTTTTAACCCTAGAAAATGATTAAATAAACTCAAAATAAAAATCAAGGTTGAACTTAAAGATGTGCAAGAAATTCTGTAAAAATTTCATAGGACAATTCCATCATTTGCTATGGTCACAAAATTATACAAATTCACAGCTTCAGTACCAAGATTTCAGGCAGCATAGATACACTTTCAATTCTTGAATTTTTTCAAGGGATATCAATCAAAATCAGGGCTCAAGAAAATTTATGGAACTAGCTTAGGATGTTAGCTTCAACACATAATTTTTGTAGCTCATAAAAATGACTACAATTGGACCAAAAAATTCGTGGACAAATCCTGTCCTGTTAAAATCCGAAAATCCAGCAGCATGTGTCAAATTCTCTTTTGACAAAAATCATTTTTCACAACATCCAAATACATCAACAAAATTAACACATCAATATCAACATATTATCAACCAATATAACTAAAAATTTTGGACTCAATCAATCAATAACTCCCAAAGTAAAATTTGAAAGAAAAAGGCCAAAGAAAACCCTACTTTGAAAGCTTTTGAGCTTTATACTTCAAAGGATGTTCTAGGTGATCTCTCTTCACTTCAAGGCAATAATTCCAGCCTTACCTTCCTTAGTCAGTGAGGAAGTGTGGTATCAAGGTGAGGATTTGAGATTTCAATCGGTTAGATTTGTAGGGTTTGTGGTGTAGAACAAGTTTTGTGAAGGAACTTTGTGATTTTATGAAACCTAGGCTAGGAGTTTAGGCATTTGAATCAAGTTTTGGCTCTTGAAGATGTAAAAATGGTGGCTGTTGTTCTTCCCTTGAGATGCACGAAATTTTGGGTGGTGTAATGAAGAAGACAAGTCTTGTATTTATCTTGTAATAAATCATGTATATTATATGATATAAATGCATAATTCTTAAAAAAGAAAGTCAAATGGATGGCTAGGATTTAATCTTAGCCTTTCATTAAGTCAAAGGGGACATAAATTCTCCTTTGATAAGGATTAAACTATACATCGGTGTTAGAAATTGCACACTGAAATTTTACCGAACGGGTAAAACAATGTATCCGGGTAATCAACTATTGCCTGAAAATTAAGTCTAGATATAAAATATTTATTCCTACCCATTTCTAGCCTTAATCCTATAATTTCTCACTTTCGGGTATCTCCAGGTCCTAATTTTAGGGTTTTAGCAGTCTCGACAGGTCTGCGGGGCCTGCAAGTTTCTATTCACTTATTTTTTATTTTTTACAAATTCGTTGGATCGTCCTCATCATTTCTATGTCTGTCAGATTTTTGAAATTATGACAAGAAAAAATCAAATTAAGTTTTATATAAATTTTAGGGTGTTACAACGTTGCCCTACTATCTAGCACCTATTTGAAAATGTTTTGGAGGTTAAAAATTAGTGAAAGCCTTTGGGGTAGGTCCCTTACGTACTTAAAGAAGTAGTTTCGGTGATAAGGTCAAATCGGATCGCGAGTTTCAACTCGTGTGGGACTATGTTGTGATTTTGATAAAGTAGATATGCTCTCGTATAAAATGCTTGAGGATGATCTTTATGGCCCTATTTGTGTATGTATATTTTATGTTGATGAGCATAACATGTGCATTACCTGAGTTCAGTCCATGATTCCGGCATACTGGGTAGGAGCTTGTTTAGCTTTCAATAAAATTGATGTTGATATGTCATGAATGAAGAATGTACTTATGGATTTTGATTGCATCTCTAAATAACATGCTAAGTTTCAAAGGTGACATAAAATACACAGAGATGACCCTCTAGACTCCAGGAATTAATGGTTATGAGAGGTGATCCAAGAGAACCCTTTGGACTTTAGGAATTAATGGTTATGAAAGGTGTTCCTATGCCCCCTAACCCACACTCTGGGAGTCAGGAAGTTGCTTATCATAGGATAAGCGTAGACTAGTGATGACTAGTTTAGGTATGAGCTCATAACCTAGAAACTCTCAAAAGGGAGAGTATTAGGGTGGCCCCATAGAGGAAAAATTGATGAAACTTAAAGTCACCTTAACTAATGAAAGAGAAAAGATTCATGTCATTTTCTGATATCCATGTAGTCATGCTTTCTTATGCCATGTTTACTAAGTGTGTTCCTATGATATGTAGCATATGGCATGAACATGCATATTTAATAAAATGCAATGCATTCATAGCATCAAGAATCATGATAAAAGACACGGACCTTGGATAATAGATTTTAGGACTTAATAAAATGGAACTAATACATGCTCACCCTTTTCATAATAAACCCAAGGTTCCTGAAGACGTAGATGATAACATGCATTAGGAGGAGAGTGCCTTACTAGGATTCTTTTTAAGTTTCTTATCCCCTCTTTCTTTCTTTTCTCCGTCACATCTTCAGAGGCTGATGGCAACATTCGTGCTATACGTTGATACTCCCACTTGGGAGTTCCACTATAATCCTGAGCTCCACTCCTACCACTTCATGGGTCACTGTTTCGTCCGGCTTTTTGTGTTCCTAGAGTGATCGTTCGCCCACCTTATCCACAGTTATAGGTTCTCTCCCACTGCCCCGTACCCCGAGGACATGATCTTCGAGCACACTCGCCCCCGCGGAGAGCAGATTCGACGTGCCCATACTTCTGCTTCATAAGTCTGAGGTTTTCCCGAGTACATCCGTCGTTCACCACCCCATTCATCCGAGCTTGAGACGAATCCTTCTGAGGAGTCTCCATCCTGACTGTTCCTATGGAGATAGGAAGAGATAGTGATAGAGAGGCCACTGTTCGAGGTCCACTAAGAGGAGCCGTGCCAATACGACGAGGAGCGACTTGTCCCTATCGAGGTGGCCATGCCGGTCCTTTATACCATTTCAGTACCCTTGAGGAGTTGGCTCGTTGCATCGGCTACATCCCTCCCTTTCCCTAAAGCTACCCAGGAGGACGAGGATAGACCTTGTAGGGAGTGCATGAGCATATGTTTTGCATAGGTGCCCTTTGTCACTTGTATTTTGAAGATTATCCTACTTAGGTGCACATGGTTAGGTGTAATGGTGGAGAGAGGTCCCTAGGTAGTTTGCTCTTTATTTATTTCCCTGTATTTCGTATCCAGACTTGGATTACTATATCAACCTAACCGTTAATGGTGGGTACTATGCTACTTATTACTTATGTTTTATTATATGATGTGGATGGTGATCTTAATGTTTTATGAATTACATGATGTTTATCTATGCCTATGTTAATGTGTTATTATGATTTATGTGCTTACTTAGCATTCTCTATTTCATCCGATATAATAGTGTGAAACGTATATGTATCTTGCTTAGTACAAAGGGCTCATATTTTGTTTTCATGATGTTAAAAAAGAAAAAATTTACCCATATTTTTGCTAAGTACTTCAGAAAGAAAATGTCTTAGAACTGGAACAAAAGAGTAATAACTAGTATTTAACTTAAATATGTCGTAGGTGTGTTAGGTTAGATATTAGGGTGTTACAAGCACTCATAGGACTAGTGGAAGGTTCATCTAGCGTTTTGATATTCCATGTACTTTTTGTTTTCATGTATTTCTTTTTACTGTTATTTTCATGTAGTAAAAGCTCAGCCCACTTTGTTTGGGCGTGACTCTGCTTACTTGATGTCTTTTTATGATGTATTATCATGTATGAACTACGTTAAGATGTTATGTATTTGTGTTTCATGTTCATGAATGTTGTGTTTTAGATATGTGAACATATGATCTGTATTCCCTATGTTTTATGATAGTGCTTAGTGTTCAGATTTACGTCAGAGCGCGCGGCTTACGTTTTATTTTATGTCTCAAAAAAAAATTTACCTATATTTTCCGCTAAGTATTTTTAAAGTTAGAGGATGAAACAAAAGAGTAATAACTAATAATTAACTTTAATATGCCCTAGGCGTGTTGGGTTAAATATTAGGGTGTTAGATTTTGGTATCAGAGCAGTTCGATTCTCACGGAGCCTGAGGATTAGACTGACCATGCTTTTTTTAAGCATGATGCGGTAGTTATGTTATAACGCCCCGATTTTCTATCTGAGTGAAAATGACCAAAATGCCCCTGAGGTCATTTTCTGCTTGGAATTCGAGGAAAGCTAGTCTAGCAATCCTTGAAGGGCTAACTCAATGTTTGAAGGGGATTAGTTGACTTGTAAATCTTTCCGGGAGTGAAAAGCTCGTTTTTTGAGGTTTCGGGTCAAAATGACCAAAATACCCTTGTTGTGTTTGACACGGGTACGAGTGCGGATGAGCCCGAAACTTCTCTGGATGGTTTTAAAAGGTGTTTTTATGTAATCTGTAACCTCAATTTTTATTTCAATAGTCCCGGGTAGTTTTTGTACAAAATTATGATTTTGCCCCTAAACATTGTGTTTTTAAGCTTAATCACATGATTAAGCAAACCTAAGCAATATTAGGCTCTAATTGAAGATTAATTAATTTCTTAATTAATCTAGAGTCAAAATAATTTATTAGAGTTAATTAGAACCTAAGATTGCTTAATTTAAATTCAAATCTTATTTTAAATTCAAGATTCCTAGTCATGGAATCTTGAATAGTGTTTTCTCTCTTCAATTCCTTAAATCATGGAATTGTGTTCACAGTTGTTTATTCATAAAATGAGTTTAAATTCCTCTAAGTACTCCTTAACCATGTCATAAAATTCCTAATTTACATCCTTAGTTACCTAAACACATGCTTAGCAATTCCTAATCTTGCACCTAAGCTAATACACACCTAAACACATCATTAACATGCATTTAGATGAGATATTTTTCTCTCGCTTGGGGTGCCATCAGCTGGCCGAAGCCATTCCCCCTCCATGCCTCAAATATTTGAAATTTAAATGCATTTTCAAGTCCATACCAAGCTATGCTTAGACCATACTTTGCACCATGTTTGTCATACCTTCAACCATGCTTTGAATGACAATGTGTAAGAGATATTTTCTCTCCCTCCCTTCACTACAAGAAATCAGCTCAAAGGCAACGTTTCAAAAACGTTGCCTAAACACGAAAAAAGCGTTGCCTTTTATCAAAGGCAACACTTTTCGATCAAAGGCAACGTTTTCTAGGGGGTTGCTTATACTGGCGTTACCTTTTCTCTAAGGCAACAATTAAAAGAGAAAAGGCAACGGTCTCTAAAAGAAAGCGTTGCCTTTAATGAATCAAAGGCAACGATTTTTTCGCATTGTACGCGTTGCATTTTATTTTAACTTAAGGCAACGCTTATAAAACGTTGTCTTTTCTTAGGTTAAAGGCAACGATTTATTTTGTTACTTTTTCTTATTATTTAGGCAACACTTTATAAGTGTTGTCTTTTCTCCGGTCAAAGGCAACAATTTGTCTCGTTACCTTTTTTTACTGCTTAGGCAACGCTTTATAAGCGTTGCCTTTTCTCTGGTAAAAGACACTTTCTAAAAGCTGTTGCCTTTTCTCTGGTTAACCTATTTAGGCAATTAGAAAGAGTTAAAGCGTTGCCTTTTCTCTGGTAAAAGACACTTTCTAAAAGCCGTTGCCTTTTCTCTGGTTAACCTATTTAGGCAATTAGAAAGAGTTTCCTCTTCTCAGTTCTGATTGTATATCTCTAAAAACATTTTTTTTTGTCTCAAATTTGATATTCTTAAAATCAATCCCTTTTAATATGAAATTAAACACTATATATATAACCTTTTCAATATAATCTAAAAACCACATTAAATTTGAACAAAAAAAATTACTTAATCGATTGGAATTCATAAATAAAATAAACCATAATTAAATAATATAATTAGCTAAGTAAAGAACTAAATAAACTAAATCATCTTAAGAATATATGGTAGTCCATAATATTAGTTGATACACATAGCTCTAAATAAAAATAAATCTAAAATACACAAGTCTAAATAGAAACAAGTCTAGCCTTAAACCAAAATATAGATAAAGTGATTATATGTGGTTCACAAAACTAAAGGACATTAGTTATAAGAACTTGACAAGACAAAATATCTATAATATAACCCATCATAAACTTAACACAGACAGTTTATAAACACATTGCACATATTCGGATGTAAAAATTTATATCACTTGGTGACTATCATGCCCTTTAACCAGCAAATAAAAACCTTAAACTGAAACAGTCTAGCAACAAATCACAAATATCACCACCTATACCTATGCTATTATGATGGCAGATAAATATCCCAACTAAAACTAAATCTGAGCTAACAAAAGTACAAGAAGTAGAACTAAGAAAGGCTGATGACTCAAAACCTCAAGACTGAAATTTTAAAGAAGATAATTACATAGAGTGAATCAAGTATTTTTCCGCATTTACTCCATCAATAAACCCTGTACAGATATTCTCACCTTCACAACTTACATGAAGCGAGTTTGAGTTGAGAATACATATTATTTGTGTAAATGTGATGACAAAGGAAGTGAAATATACAAATTGGCACCTTTTGTATTGCTACCCAAGAAGGATTGTCCTTTTTGTGAGGTCGTGGAAAGACAGGTTGAGAATGGATTGCCCACAAATCTTATGGTCTCTACAATATAAAGATCCATAAGATATCAATAAAAAAAATTGACAACAAAATAAAAAAACAAATATCTTTTTGTATTAACAAAACCATATCAAAAGTAAAACAACTTAAAATATGATACATGCTGTTTTGTATTTGAGACTAGTGTAAAGCTCCCAGAGTATATAAGAACTCCTGTACGGGTTTGTACAATTTCTAGAGAAATTGGAGGGTAACATTATATTAATGAGATTCTTGATATTTTATTCTGCAATAATGGTACTGTCTTTTGACAAACAATATTTCCTTCCAAAAAGTAAAAGAAAATGAAACTTCAATTTCTTTTACAAAGTGAAAAAATGGAACACTTTTAGTTTATAAACCCAGATGCTAACCAAAAAGCAATACCTTACCAAGTTGGCATCAGGAAGTTCACGGACAGCTTCATCAACATTTTCAGCAGTGGCTTTTACCTGAAAAGAGAGACAAAACATGAAGATATTCAACCAAAGTATGTACTGAAATCAAGCAGCAAAACTCAACTATATACTACACAGTTTGTATAATGAGAACCTGTGCTAAATCTCGAGGTGAACAAGGTTCTTTTCAAAAAGGAAATGCATATTAAACTAATAACTTCAGTAGCATCAGAGTCACACTCAAGTTCCTGGTATTTGCAGCTACTACTACATACAAATATGATCATGTTTCTTATGTCTTCCTGATTAACAGCCTAAGTAAGCATTCGCACTAATGTTTTAAGTTTTAACAAAATTCTTAGACAAATTCTAGATGAAGAGGCATGCAGAGGCATGCACAAATTATTAAATAGACGTCAATAGGAAAATCAACAGAATTTAAACAATTGAACTAAAGTAGCATTTCTTCTATTAATTTCTAGCTTACTTGTTCTCTGGTTCTGCGAAATCAAAACTCTGCAAATAAGCAGGAATTTACCAACTTTATAGTAAAATAAAGGATAAATAGTACCTAAAATGGTGAGAGAAAAAAAATGAATAATATTATGAATGCAAATATTGACCCATGAACAAGAGGTGACAATCATGGAAATCGTAGAACAAGGACCAAGTAGCTGAAAGTTCAGGCACTATGTGGAAATGTTGTCACAGGTTTGACACGTTTTGTCCATATTCCTAGATAGTACATATCAGGAAGTTCATCCAAATGATGATAATGTGAAACATGTCTAACTATTCAACGAAACATAAAAAGGAAAGTGTCCAGTAATTAAAGTTAATTGGAAAATTCTTAATTTTACTTTGAAACAATGCAGGTAGATATCATAAAGTCAAGTATAAAAACAAAGAATCACATTAACTTGGCCCAGTAAGTAAAATGCTTAAACTAAAAGCACATAAAAAATCAAAAGAAAATTCAAACAAGAATATCAAGACAACAAAAAAGGAAATTACATAACACTCACCAACTTAGCACTTTGTTTCTTAGCTGTCTCAGACAGGTGATTTTTTAAAGGTTCAACATGATCACTTCCATCTAATTGAACACCAATGAAGTATTGAAGTTCGCCCTAAACACACATTATAGAAAATAATATAAGAAATTAAAACTGATATTGACTTTCTAGGATCCAAATTATTTGCTTTCTTGGAGGAGTATCATGATCACCTTTTGGTCATGCATAGGTTGCAAGTGAAACAAATTCCAGAACTTCTTTCCTATAGATTATAAATCACAAAAGTTTAGCATGTAAAATTTTAAACAAAAAAATAAAACAAAAGGATGCAGCCTTTCTCTAGTAAAAGAATTTTTTAAAAGAAAAAAGTGAAGTACTGCTATGAGGGATGATAAATAATCCACCAAACAAGAAAAAGAGTGAGTGAACCAAAGTGCAAATAATCTATAATTTGAGTAATTATTTACCACAAATAATCTATAATTTGACTAATTATTTACCACTCTTAGTATAGTTGATCAACTGAACAGTGATTTCCCTCTGTTGTATGATAGCATCTCTAATCTTTGCAATTGTTGCTTGATCTGTTTTTGGCCCTTGAAGAAACCTACACAATGGATGAAGTGCATTACACTTTCACAAGCCAGGTAAGTAGATATCACGCTAAAAATATCAGAAACAAGACATGATATCCTTGCCACATATGATTGATTAGTCATTCATTTATGCAGTGCAGCTAACTTACCAGAGTAAATATTGATTGCCACAGAACTGAAAATGCTTAACTTTAAAGGTTATCTACCACATAAAACTAATGTAAAAGAATAAATAAGCATCCAACACCTTAGAAGTGATGACCAAAATCTAAACATTTGAAAGCATTCACATCCCTTTCTTATCTCTTCCCCCTATTAAATAAAATCTCAAACTGTCATTTTTTTCCTACACAATCAGGAAACACCGAGACTAACTTATATGATTGGTAGGTAACAATATGACATTGAGGAGACAATTGATCTATTAAAACTGGGCAAAAATCCATCAACAATTTTCAAAATTTCAGTTGGCACAGAAGGAATTAAACTTTAGCATATGAGATGAAGTAAAATTTGTACTGACAATTTCGTCCCAAAATTTCTTCTCGAGTATATTCAGTAAATTCAAGAAAGCTATCAGATGCAAATATCTGCATAGGAATCAACAATATTCATTTAAGATACTATCAGCAGACTCCATAAATTACTCACATGATACAGTACCATCTTTTCATTTTCTTTTGACATATTACTATGGCCAAGTCAGTCTTGGAACCCTTTCTATTTATTTTTATATTTTTAAGGGAACTAAACTACATAAAAGACAAAAGGATATTCTTGTCCAATAATTTGTTTATTGGCATATGTATTTTTTTGCAGTTTCAAAGGCTAACACTCCTAAAAGCTGAGAAATTATTTGGCATATGGCTAAAAATAGTTGTCTTTAACATTCCTTTCAGCCATCAAACAAAAGGGCTTGAAGGATTGAGAATGCACAGGTCCATTTTACCACGAGCAAAGATTAAACTTTATCATGAAGAATAGGGATGGCAAAGATTAAATTTGATACCATGTGAAATAACTGCAAATGCTTCATGTTGGTTTGTTCAATGATGTTCCTCTAACTAATATTCAAAGGAATTGGCATACTTTGCTTACATGCTACAAGGTTCATCCCTTATGGTCCTAGGTGTATTTTTTGTATCTATCAGAGGATGTCTCATCCTCTTTTGTACATTCTCTTCTATTCTAATAAAATTTCTTTTTCTGTTAAAATCCAAAATCAATATCAATATATTATATAACCACAGGGCACACTGCCCTTTACCTAATTCCATTTCAACATCAAAACATAACATTATTCCAGTCCAACATAAAAACAACGTAATCTCACTTTATAAGAATCATATCTAATCCAAAGAACAAAAACAAAACCACATTGACAACGAAATCTTTCTTTGTTTTTCAATAACTCTGAGATCAGATAGAGGAATCAACCATAGGCAGACATACCAAAATAGACATCAAATAATCAACTCAAGAACCATTTACCCAAAACAAAACTAAACCAAACATAAAACACACACACACACACACACACACACACACAAAAAATAAAAGTTCTGGAAGGAGTAGCTTACCTTGGCAGGAGCAGGAAACGAGCAACGACGAGTGAGAAGTGGGGCTGCTCTTTATCGCCGCCGCACCACCACAAGCTTTGCCACGAAGCCGCTGTTCACGTTGTCGGCCCACTGCACCAGACCCGCAGAGCTATCTTGCGAAGCCGTCGCGTCAGCAGCACCGTCACCGCCATGGTCTCGCGTGGGCGCCGCGGTGGAAAAGATGCAATGGTTGAACCGGTGCGATGGCTGAAGTTGGGTATACGACGGTGAGGAAAACTAGGGATTTAATTGAGAGGAAGAAGGCTTACAAGGAGGTGTGGCCGCTAGGGATTTAATCATGAAGGTGGCTGCTGTGAAATTGGGCTGGGTATGTTACGGTGAATAAGTCTTACAAAAAGCAAAGTATAATTGCAATTCATTTTTCTTTTGTTAGTTTCAAAAAGAGAATATATTTTTAGTGGGAAATGAAATTTTCATGAAAAAACAATTTGGGTAGCGCCAATTATTTAGGCAACGGTTCTATTGCGGTGTCTATCAAAAAATAAATGGCAACGGTTAAAAAGTGTTAGCAATTGATTAAATAAATGTTACCATTTTGCAAAAGATATAGCAACGATTTAAACCTGTTCTCTTTCTCATCTAAGGCAACGTTTATAAAACGTTGCTTTAAAATCCGTTGCAATAGCCCTATGGTTAGAAAACCATTGCCTATACTAACCAAAGGCAACGGTTTTGAAGCGTTGCCTTGAAAAAGTGTTGCTGTAGGCCTAAAATGTTGTAGTGCTTCATGAAACCACACGGCCAGCCCCTCCCTCTTTGTGAGTCTCCATTGTTTTTGTTATCTATAAATACATGTATTAAAGAACTTGTGTGAACCTTTAGATTATTTGCTAAGTTTTAGTTTCAAGCTTTCTTTTGAGTTCTTTCCTTTTTCTCTCAAAGAAGTTCTAAGAGCTTTTCTTCTTCTTCTTCATCTTCTTCTTCCTCTACCTTGAGCCACCATATCACAACCACAAACCACCACCCCACCACCTTAGATCACCATCAAAGCACCTAAACTCTCATTCTTAAACACAAACTCATCCAAAACACCTTTCCTTTCCTTTTCTTTCTTCAAGGCCGAAGCCCCATCATCATCTTAGGAGGAGTTCTTCCTTTCATTCTCATTTCAAAGACCAAGCCTTTGTCTTCATACTTGGTAGGGAGTTGCTCTCAAGTTTTGTTTTACTCAAAAATGTTATTTTCTTGAAGTTTCTCTTGGATTCTTTTTAAGCTTTTCCTTGCTTTTCCTTTTCTTGTCATTTCGGCCTCAAACCTTATTTTGATCATGACAGCTTGATGATGAGTGTCTCTAGAGGATGACTCTATGTTCATCTCAAAGAGACCTCTAGAGCTTGAGTTTTTTCTTTCCTGAACTTTATCTATGCTACTTAGCTCACATGGTTTTCAACTTAAAGAAAAATAATCAATGATTTCCAAAAGCTCAAGCCTACCCTTGTCAACCTTAAAGTTGGCCAGCACGTTCTAAAGTTCTCTGCAGATAGGAGTTTTGAGTACATAATAAAGAACATGGTATATATTCCTTCTTTTTATGATTTTGTTTCCTTGTTTCTTTTCCTTTATGGTTATGTTTTCTTTTAAGCTCATTTCCTTGAAGCTTGATGGTGATGTTCAAGAGCCATGTAGTTTCTTTGAAACCTTGGTTCAAGAACTCTAAAGCTCACTTTGTTTGTTGGAGATAAACTTTGGGTTGAGACTATGTTTCTTTAAAAGTCTTGCATGAGCTCTAAGTTGAGATAAAAAGAACTTGCATCCATATTTATCGTTATGTCATCACTAAACTCTCAAGATTAAAGAATGAACTTGCATCTTCATATTTATGTTTATGTTCTCACTAAATCTCTAAGATAATAATGGACTTGTGTAGCACATTTATTTTTATGCTCTTACCTTCTAATAAAGAGTAAAATAAAGTGCATTGCACATTTATGTTTATGTCATCACTTAAAAGATTTAGAGCTCAAAGACTTGCCCATTAATATCTCAACCAAAGCTTGGAAATTTATGTGTTTCATTCCTATGATTTCGGCCTTGTGATGATAATGAATCTTAGAGTAAGAGTCATTTAGTCACAAGTGCTAAAACCTTTGTCTCATAATTTTCCTAAGTTTAGATGATCTCAAGAAAAGCTTTGAGCAAGGTTTTATGATTTAAATCCCTCTTGAGATTAATTTGAAATAGCTACTGCCCTTATGTGTTTTATGAAGATTTTGATGAAATAAAATATTTCCTAATGAGTTTCATAAGTTCTAAAAAGATTCCAAGAGAAACTAGCAATTTATGTGTGTTAAAACTGAAATTTTATGCACTATATGATGATGATGTCCATGGTTTTGTTTGAGTGTTTTGCTCTCTGTATGAAGCTGTTTGGATGATGATAAAATGAGTATGTTTATGTATATTTGATGTTAGAATTAATTTGAGAAAGTTAAGATAAGTTAATAACTAGAAAGGAATTAAAATGAGACTTTTAGAACCCCTAAAGATGAAATTTTCTGGATTCTATCCAGCAAGGATAAAAATTAGAATTAATGGTTTATAATTAGTTTAAATGTGTAGGAACTACTCATAATTGGTTTAGGAATTGATCTTGGTACTATAGGAGAAAATGGAACTTAAAAAGGGTCAAAGTTGTGACTCCTAGGTACCCGTAATTAGTGAAACATGGATTCTACACTCTTGACATTTTAAAATTGTTTATGATCATAGAATAGAGTGAGAACTACTTAGATATGAACCCATAGGTACCCGAGAGGTTAAGTTGTGATGGTAGACAACTTAGATTTCAAGTTAAAGGACCCTAAGGGTCAAAGCATAAGACATTACGACAGTTTTTGATGCTTTGAGTTTGATGATGCAAGTATGATATGTTGATGAATGTGCTTCGATGAGTATGATTAAGTGAATGTAAGTTTGCTATGATGGTAGATATTGAACATGATAGTTTATGCATCATGAGTTATTGTGGCATAAAGTAGATCTGAAAGGAATTCGGTTTACAGCTGTTATGTTGCCAAATTTCCGTCAAATAAATACTTGAGAATGTTTTTGAGAATCATATGAGAAAAGAAAACCCTGGGTGACATCGGTTTGGCAGAGCACCCCCAGGAAATTTTTATGTGACAAAGCACTGAGATGCGCTATCCTGGGTAACACCGGTTCGGCCGAGCACCCCTACGAAAGACAAATCTGTAAGGGTATGAGTAGATGTAGCCTACCAAAGAGAACAAATTGCTATGCACTAGGTGCAAGTAAAGCGTTTCAAAGAAGGTATATCCTAAGAGAGGTGATCCTTAGCCCCCTAACCCATACTCAAGGAGTCGGGATTTTATTATGTTTTTCGCTTATCCAGATGATAAGTAAGAACTAGTGACGACTAGTTAAGGTATGAGCTCATAACCCAGATGATGTTTTAGGGTGGCCCTTAATGCTAAAGCATGATGTTCTAAGTCACAATGTTGAGGAAAGTTCTACTTGAAAGTTACATGCCACTTTATGCCACTTGTATGCTTCTTGATGTTATGATTTGTTGAGTTGTTTGTTTAAAGTATTACCATGCATTCATACTTTGATATATTGCATTCATGAAATTAAGATGCATTCTAAAAGGAATGAACCTTGGATAACTTAGTTTTATAAACCTAAAGAAGGAATTTATATGCATGCTTACCTTTATATAATAAACTCAAGGTTCCTGAGGATTTGAACGATGTAACCCTACATAGGAGGTCCCTACTGAGTTTTTTTAGCAAGATTCTCACTCCCTTTTCTTTCTCTCTTCCTTCCCATCACATTTTCAGAGCTCAATGGCGAAGTTCGTGGTCTTTATCGACACTCCGACGTGGGAGGTGCACTTTGATCCAGAGCACAGGTCGTATCATTTTGAGGGATGTTGTGTTGTTTGCATCTTCAGGTTTGTGGGACATCCCTTCGCACACCCTGTACATAGCTACCGCTTCTCCCCTATGTCTGTAACGCCCCGATTTTCTGTTAGAGTAAAAATGACCGAAATGCCTCTAAGGTCATTTTCGACCTTGAACTCGAGGATAGCCGACCCGGTAGTCCTCGAGGGGCTAACTCAATGTTGGAAGGGGATTCGTTGACTTGTGTACCTTTCCAGGATCGAAAATCTCATTTTCTGAGTTTTTAGGTCAAAATGACCAAAATACCCCTATTGTGTTTGACATAGGTACGAGCGCCGGATGGACCCAAAACTTCTCCAGATGGTTTTAAAAGGTGTTTTTATGTATTGTGACCTTAGTTTTAGTCCCTGTGGTCCCGGGCAATTTTTGTACAAAATTACGATTTTGCCCTTAGTTTAGTGTTTTTGAGCTTAATCGCGTGATTAAGCGAACCTAAGCAATATTAGACTCTAATTGAAGATTAATTAATTTTCATAATTAATCTAGAGTCAAAATAATTTATTAGAGTTGATTAGAACCTAAGATTGTTTAATTTAAACTAAAATCTTATTTTAAATTCAAGATTCCTAGTCATGGAATCTTGAATAGTATTTTCTCTCTCCAATTCCTTAAATCATGGAATTGTGTCTACATAGTTTACTCATAAAATGAATTTTAAACTCTCTAAATGTGTATGAGCACTTCTTAATCATGTCATAAAGTTCCTAATCACATTCTTGGTTACCTAAATTTATGCTTAGCAATTCTTAACATTGTACCTAAACTAGTACACACCTAAGCACATCAATTAGCACACAATTAGATGAACAATTCTCTCTCCCCTTGGCTGTCATGTGCTGGCCGAAATGCATTCCCCCTCATTTCCCACATGTTGAATTTTCTTACGCACAATGGCCATACCTTGCACCATACTTAGTCATGCATAAACCCATACTTACCATCCTTTCAACCATACTTTGAATGACCACTTTGAGGAGATATTTTCCTCTTTCAATGGCTCCAAAATTTCGTGCATCTTCCCTCCATAATTCACCTCCACATTTCAAAATTTAACTCATAATATATATAGCAAAGTGTAAAGAAATCCTACACTTTTACCATTTGCTTTTTTGTTTGAGTTTGTGACCAAAAAAGCTCTTACTTTCTCTCAACCTCAAGTTCTTCTTCACCACTTAGAAACTCCTTCCACCACCACAAACCACCATAAACCACCTCAAACCACCACACCACCACCATAGATCATCATCTAAACACCAAAACTTCCTTTCTCAAAAACAAAGCTCACATAAAACACCTTTCTTTCCTTTTCCTTGTGCTTGGCCGAATCACCACCACCATTTTGGAGGAGCTTTTCATCTCATTCTCACTTCAAAGAACCAAGCTTTCATCTTCACACTTGGTAGGGGTTCTTGTTTCCAAAAGCTTTTCTATTGTTTTTGATGTTTGAGAAGAAAAAGTGTTGGTTTTTCTCTTGGAACACATTCTTTTCTTCTTTGTTTTATTTTTATTTTGGAACTTGATTCTCAAAAGAAAAACTTGAGCTTGATGATGAGGTTTCAAGATAACGGTCTTGTGATTCTCATTTGAGAAACCTCTAAAGCTTGAAATTTGTTCTTGACTCTTGAAACATTTTAGTTTTTCCTTTGTTTTCCTTGCTCAAGTTTTCGGATTTCCTTTCCTTTTCCTCCTTATATTTTTGGTTCTTCTCTTCCTTTTTCTTATCTTGATTTTGGTTTTAAAAATAGAGGTGTTATGTGTTTTGATCTTTTGATTCTTTTTCCTTGAGCATGATGATGGGGTTTCAAGATAATGGACTTGAGATTTTCATTTGAGAAACCTCTAAAGCTTTAATCTTGATTTTGATCTTGAACCATTTTAGCTTCTCTTTTCTTTTCCTTTCTTTTGGTTTTCAGTTTCTTTTTCTTTTCTTATTTCGGTTCTCATTTCCTTTCCTTTACAAGTTTGATGAAATGTTGTCATTTATTTTAGCTTCTTGGTTCATCTTTCTTGAGCTTGATGATGATGTTCAATAACCATGTAGTTTCCTTGAAACTTTGGTTCAAGAGCTCTAAAGCTCACTTTGTTGATGAGATAAATGTTGGGTTGAGACTTTTGGTTCTCTTTAAAAGTCTCATATGAGCTCTAAGTTAAGATAAAAAGAACTCGCATCCATAGTTACTTTTATGTCATCACTAAATGCTCAAGATTAAAGAATGAACTTACATTTCCATATTTATGTTTATGCTCTCACTAAATCTCTAAGATAATAATGGATTGCATAGCATATTTATTTTATGCTCTCACCTCCTAATAAAGACTAAAACCAAGTGCATTGCATATTTATTTTTATGTCAATCACTTAAGAGATTTAGAGCTCATAGACTTGCCCATTATTATCTCAAACAAAGCTTGAAAATATATGTTTCTTACTCCTTTGATTTTCAGCCTCGTGAGGGTTTGTATAGTTATAAATACTAAAATTTATGTTTTATGATTTTCCTAAGTTTAGGTGATCTCAAGAGATGTTGTGAGCAAAGTTTTATGTTTTAAAACCCTCTTGAAATTAATTTGGAATAGCTACTGCCCTCATGTGTCTTATGATGGTTTTGATGAAATAAATTATTTCTAAGTGAGTTTTGAAAGTTTTAAAAAGGTTCCAAGAGAAACTAGCAATCTATGTGTTTTAGAAATGAAGTTTTATGCATTGTTTGATGGAGATGTTTTCGGTTTTGCCATGCTTGGTTGCTCACTATTTTATGCTGTTTTAATGATGACAATATGAGTATGTTTATGTATAATTAATGCTAAAATTCATTTGAGAAAGTTAAGATAAGTTAGTAATTAGAAAAGAATTAAATTGAGACTTTTAGATCCCTTAGAAATGTAATTTTCTGGATTCTGTCCAGCAAGGTTTAAAATTAGAAATCATGGTTCATAATTAGTTTAAATGTGTAGGAACTACTCATAATTGGTTTAGGTATTTATCTTGATGCCTTAGGAGCAAACCAAACTTAGAAAGGGTTAAAGTTGTGACTCCTAGGTACCCGTAAAGTGTAAATTATGGATTCTGCACTCTTGAGCTTTATAATTGTTTATGATCATAAAATTGAGTGGGGAATACTTAGATATAAACCTATAGGTACCCGAGAGCTTAAGTTGTGATAATAGACAACTTAGATTTCAAAGTTAAAAGACCTTGAGGTTCAGAGCATAAGACATTAAGAGATTTCAATGCTATGAATTTATTCATGCAGGCATGATATGATGATTTATGAGTTCTGATGAATGTTTGATTGAGTTGCTATGACTATCATGTTTGTGCAAGTTGAATGAGAAATGCTTATGTGTTATGAGTTTCGTGGCATAAAGTAGGTTTGAAGGAAATTCGGTATACAGCTACTATGCTGCCGAATTTCCTTCAAATCAAAAGGACTTGAGATTGTTTTTGAGAATCATATGAGAAAGAAAACCCTAGGTGACACCGGTTCAGCTGAGCATTCCCAGGAGATTTTTATGTGACAAAGCACTGAGATGCGCTTTTCTGGGTGACACCGGTTCGGCCGAGCACCCCCAGGTAAAACAAAACCGTGAGAGTATTGACATTGAGCTTGCCAAAGTGGACAATATCACTATGTATTAGTTGCTAGTAGAGCATTTTAAAGAAGGAAAGATCCTATGATAGGTGATCCTTAGAAATGCTAAGTTACCCCTTCTTTTGCTCATATTAAATCTAGTGACGACTAGTTAGGATTGAGCTCATTCCTAGGCAATAGTTGAGAGGGAGTTTTTGGTGACCAAGAATAATATCGCCAGGCCGGTATGTTGGTTGGATTTTGGTGAACATGATATGAAGGTGGTCTTGAGAAAGAACTTAAGAGTCTAAGTATGAGAATGAGTATGATGTTTTAATGTCACTTTACGCCACTAATATGTTGAGGTTTTCTGATGATTGTGTTCTATCAATTACTTGCATAACGTATTAGCATGCATCTATTCAATATCTGTTGCATTCATGTATTAAGACTCATACTAAAAGACACCCACTTCAAATAAATAGACTTGGACAGTTTAAAACCAATCCTTATGCATGAACACCTCTTTCATAAATAAAACCGAAGTGGTTGGGGACGATGACGATGACACGTGTGTTAGAGTCGCAAATCCCTATTGAGAATCTTGAATGAGTTTCTCATCCCACTCTCTCTTTCTTTCCGTGTCGTCTCCAAACGAAGATAGTAATGTGGTTCGTAACTTCTACTAAGACATGGGCACGCGGCATACACTACGAGTCGGATTAGTGGGATGCAACAGATGCACGTAGATGTCGCTTAGATTTACTTATGTGTATTCCTTTTTATGTGACAATGAAGCTATGTTAGTAGTAATTAATGTACTTATGAAGATCTAACTATGTTGAATTGATATGTGTAACTTTTGTACTTTGTGGATAATGATGACATGCTTTCCTTCACTCTTCTATTTTGTTTACGATAATCGTTAGATTTTATTTTAGCGTGCAGCTCATGTTTTGTTTTCAAGTTTTGAAAAGAAAAATTTATTCGTATTTTCTGTTAAGTATTTTGATAAAAGAATGAGACTAAGAAGTAATGAGCTAATGATTAACCTAATGTGTTCTAGAGTATTGGGTTAAAAATTAGGGTGTTACAATGTCTCCCTATAATGATGCTATGGTTTTTGAGCGAGCACAAACGCGTTATGAGAGGATTCTTCAGTCGTACTTCTGAGGGTCGGCTGGCTACAACTTCTAGGACTACGTACCCCGATCTCCAGGCTCGAAGGATGACCTCTTGGAGGATCTGCCAACTCACATGTATAGCGCGAGCTTCGCCCCCACTCCTCAGTTCGCGAGAGGTGAGAGCGAGGAGACAGTTATGCAGCCGAGGTTGGCTAGGCGAGCCGAGATGCGCCCCCGCCAAGGAGCACATGACCAGCCACTACGCGTGCCTACTCTTGCTGCTCTATGTCTGTGGATCAGTTTCATTCTGCCATACCTCGGGTTCCAATAGTAGGTGTTTTAGAATAAACCTTCTTTTGTTTAAGGTTATCCACCATAGGCGCACTAGGGTATGGGTGTCGTTTAGTATGTTTTCCTTGTACTTTCTATTTCCGTTGCATTTGCTTTCCTTGTGTTTTACTTTCTCTTGTACTAAACTAAGTCCCACTATTTGGTGGACATATGGTAATATTAATGAATTATCTCCTTTGATCTGTCATTGATTGCTCATTTGTTATAGGTTCTTTTACTTTGTGTTTATTCTTTATGAATTGCAATGTATATTTGGTTCGCGATTATGTCGTACGCGGCTCTCACTTTGTTTTTATATTTTAAAAAAAAATTTTACTCGTATTTTTTGCTAAGTATGTTTAACAAAGAATGAGACTAAGAAGTAATAACCTAATGATTAACCTAAATATACTTTAGAGTATTGGATTAAAAATTAGGATGTTACATATGTCATGTGTAGTGCTTAGATAATAGAGATAAGCTATAGGCTAGATATGCATGACCCCTGTCTATTTGTGTGTGCTATGGTAACTAGCTCATCTAGCATGAAATATTGAGCCTGATCACGTTAGTGTCTATTGTCTTGTGTGTTTAGGAACCAATGGCACCCAAACAACATAATAGGGCCTCAAACGAGAGGAATCAAAACAACGAGACTGCAACAGCTGTTAGGGAGATGGCAGGAGCCATGGAATGTATGTTTGATCGAATGAACCAACGAGGAGATGTTGGACGTGGTCCCCCTACTACCGAACGAGTAGAACAAGCTTGGTTTGGAGAGTTCAACAAAGTGAATCCACCGACATTTAGAGGAGCCATGAACCTAGACAAGGCTGATGAATAGATCAAGAACCTAGAGAAGATTTACTCTGTGGTCGCCTACTCAGAGGAGCAGAAGGTCACCTTTGCTACTTACATGATGGTGTTAGACGCTGATTTCTAGTGGACCGGCACCTGATGACTGCTAGAAGCTTCTGATATTGCAATGGTAACATCCTAACTTTTTTTATTCAGAAAATAATTGAGGCTTTAGTAATAAGAATATCAAAATTCTGATGTACACAAAAATGATGAGAATAATGTAACGAACGTAAAAAAACAAAAATTGAATAGTGTTTTGCGGGCCCCGTAGGCCTGCCGGGACAGCCAAAACCCTAGAACTGGGCCCAGAGATGTCCAAAATTGAGAAATTATAGGATTAAGGTTAGAAATAGGTAGGAATAAAAATTTATGCTTAGAATTAATTTTTGGACAATAGTTGATTACCCAAGTACACTATTTCACCCGTTTGATGAAATTTCAGTGTGCGATTTTTAACACCGAAAACCAGTTAATATCTACTAATAATGAAGTTTATCCATTTGAATACCAATGAATGGCTAGGATTTGATCTTGGAATGAAAGATCAAATCCTAGCCATTGATATGAAATTCTTTTAATGAAAAAATTATGTTTTATGAGCCAACCAATGAGAATTCACCTTATTAGATAATTATAAACCATCTAACCCTATAATTTTCATCATCATCCTCGGCTAACAAAGGAGGCAGCATAGAAACTCCATTTTTTTCCTCTCAAAACTTGATTTCAACCTCAAAAATCCTAGACCAAACCTTACCAAAATCAAAAACCTCCTTAAGTAAACTTGTTATACACTTCAAACGGTACAAATATAACCGATTGGATTCTCCAAAAACCTCACCTTATTACATCACTCATCTCTGGTTAGAGGAGGATTTGAGTGTGTTTTACGAGCTTTGGGGTAGAGTACATCTATCTTGGAGTATACAAGAGACAAAGAGACATTAGCTTCCAAGAGTAGGGTTTTCTTTGGCCTTTCTCTTTCAAAATTATTCTGAGAATTTTGATATGTTTTGTTCCGAAATTTTTGGTTATATTTGATGGTAATATGTTGATATTGATGTGTTAATTTTGGTGGAGTGTTTGGATGAGGTTAAAAAATGATTTTTGTCAAAAGAAGTTTTGGCTAGGCTGCTAGATTTTCTGTTTTCCTACTAGCAATGATTGTTCACGAATTTTATGAGGGAATTTTGGGTATTTTCATGACCTATAAAAATTATATGTTGAAGCTAACATCCTAGGCTAGTTCTAATAATTTTCTTGAGTTCTGTTTTTGATTCCTAATGATTTAAAAAAATTCAAGAGCCGAAATTGTAACTATGCTGCCTCAAATGTTAAATTTGAAGCTGGAAAATTGTCCAATTTCGTTACCCTAGTAAATGATATAATTTTGAGCTGAAATTTTTATAGGATGTTTAGAACACTTGAGGCTTAACCCTAAATTTTTGTATGAATTTATGAGTTCATTTAATAGGGTTAAAAATTAGTGAATTCTAGTATTGAACTGAGGTTAAGTGGTCTATGACCACCAAATTTGTAGAATTTGTTGACAGAGTTTGATAACTCTTCTTGCTATGAACTTTTTACAAGGCCTTATGAACACATTGAGGTGTCTTGAAGAATTTTTATAGCCTTGTAAATGGATGTTTGACATGTATAATTAATTTTACTCTTTAAGCATGAATTCTACCAACATGCTGTAATTATGCTGAAATGAACTCAAGTATTGATTTGGAGATATAATGATTCTTGATTTGAGTATGATAAGATGTATGCATGCTAGATAATTTGAAGATTGATTTATGAGGCACAAATAAGAATTTCTTGTGAGTGAATGCCTATGTGTGATGCAAGTATGTCTTTGGAAAATAAAAGTATATGATGCATTTATATGACAAAGGAGAATATATGACGTTTAATGATGCATGATTTAACATATGGGGAAAATAGAAACAAGGCTTATGTGGAGTGAAGAGGGAAGGCAAAAATAAGAACTTCCCAAGAAATTATATGAGTCGGTAGATGTATCGGCTAGGAATAGAACTGTGTATGATTCGGAAATGGAAAAATATGAAGTTCGATGATCACGAATAGGAATGAGTTCATGTCCTAGCAGTCTATTGTCCTATATGGAGTTATCCACTACAGATATTGCTTAATATGAATCTAAGCCTTCCCTATGTTAATAAAAAGAACAATTGCACTAAGTTGAATTCCATGTGATATAAGAGGTTTACATACGATTACTACCAATTTGCATTTAATTTTCCTTGACTCATCCACACTAATATTGATATATGTGATCTAGCATGATATTGTTTTTATTATATGAATGCATTTACTGATTATATTCTGTCCACATGTAAGGGATTACCTTACTGAGAATTTTATAATATTCTCACCCCTATTTGTGTATATGTTGTATTGTGCTCAGACTCTATAGATGTTGTCACTAGTATTCTTCCTTGATTCACCACAGTGGGTGTGGCATTACGATCTGGTACTCGACTCTCTTTATGCAGCAGCTTATTCCCAGATTCATGCATATGTGTTCTTTGGCCATTCCTTTAGTGCGTCTGTCTTCACCGCTGATTTCGATCCAGCTTTTCCCTACGATGGTGTGCCTCTCCATATGGTGCACCTAATTATATTTGATATTCCTCTAGCACCACCAATACCTTCCCCAGCGGATGCTCCCTTCTCATCCTCGTCCTCAAATTTGAACCCACCAGAGGGTCCTGATGGCCTTGGTGGAGGAGAGGCCATCATACCGATGGCCAATGGCTTCACCTAGGAGGACATGAGACCTATGGGGGTTTTTGACTTGTATATAGTGTAGTATAGTGCCAGGAACTTACCAGCTTGCAGACTAATTACTGTTAGATGTCTTAGGTCCATTTCTATGTATATATGATTTTTGTTGGACCTTGATATTTGAGCAGGCTTGGTAGGTCTTTTGATAGGAGTCCCTGAGTTGTATTATAAGTGAAGTGACTTAACTTCAAGTATGGTATGTATTAAGGAAAGTTGTATGTGAAGTAATAACATATGTATATTTTGTAGCAGTTTTCTTTACAACTCAAGAGTTTGATTTACCTTATTTTCATTTCATTTTACTAGTGGATATTATAGAAAGGAAGTGATACTCTTCTAATTACAATGTTAATGCTCGACTAATACATGGTAGTTAGGAGGGTGTTACAACAATCAACTGGGAGCTGTTCAAGACATACTTCTATGAGAAGTACTTCCCCGAGTCAGTGAGGAACGTGAAAGATATTGAGTTCATGCAACTAAAATCATCGCTTAGTACATGGTGAGGTTTGAGAAGCTGATAAAGTTTTCACAGGTTTTTCAAGGGAACCCTGATGAGATCTGGAAGTGTGTCAAGTACGAGGCCGAACTAAGGGCAGAGCTTAACATCTTTGTTGCGCACATGGAGATCAAAGATTTCCCTACCCTGGTCAACTAGTCTCACATAATCAAAGAAGGACACAAGAAGCTAAGCATCGCAACGACAGAACGCGCCAAAGGGCTAGGAACTCTAGCCTTGAGATTCAAGCAGCAACACCAGAATCCATCCAGAACCCATTTCAGCCCGTAGTACAATCAGCAGTTCAAGCCGCAACACAACCAACAACAACAAAGGATGCACTTCAATTAGCAATCCAAGCCACAATCCCAACCACCTTTCAAGCACAACGGCCCCAAGAACAACCATCACCAAGGAGGGATAAGTGTGTCTAGAAACAAGGCACCCCAAGGAGCCCCTACCACTTTTGCCAAACCCGCACATGCTATTGAATGCCCAAAGTGTGGGAAGCTGCATGGAGACCACCCCTGCTTGGCTAGGCAAGGGGTCTGCTACAAGTGTTGGAAGCCCGGTCATTTCACCCAGAAGTGCATGAAGCGGAACCAAAGGATCCCAAATCCCCGTCCATAACACCAAGGGAGGGTCTTTACCCTCAATGCAGAAGACTCGATGAAGTCCAAAGCCTCATAGAAGGTACGTGTGAAATGAACGGTAGGACTTTAATTGTACTATATGATTCTGGCGCAACTCATTCTTTCATATCACATGAGTGTTAGGTCTTTGCAATTGCATGTGACAGAACTTCCTTTTGACTTAACCGTTTCCACACCTACTGTTAAACCTGTTAAGACTTTCAAATGTTGTTTAAACTGTCATCTTTTTGCTAAGGGTAGACTTTTCATTTTAGATTTGGTTTGCTTTCCCATGGGTGGTCTAGATGTGATTCTTGGCATGGATTGGCTTTACACTAAGCATGTAATGTTGGATTACTACACAAAATCTGTCACATTCCTTCGAATCCCTAGTGAGCCTAGTAGATCCTTCAAACTTTATTTAAACACAGTAGAAGTCAACTGTTATGGGGAAGAGAGTAAGGGATCTGTTCTCCTAGCCATTAGCGATATGCACCTTGAGCAGAACATCAGTGATATACCCATAGTGAGAGACTAACCTAAAGTGTTTCCTGAAAAGATACCCGAATTCCCTCCAGAAAAGGGAGGTTGAGTTCTCTATCGAGTTAGTTCTGGGAGCTGGGCCGATATCCATAGCACCTTATAGGATGTCGCCGCTAGAGCTGGCCGAGTTGAAAGCCCAATTAGAGGAGCTCTTGGAGAAGAAATTTGTGAGGCCAAGTGCATTACCGTAGGGAGCCCTAGTTTTGTTTTTCAAAAAGAAAGATGGGAGTATGAGGCTTTGCATAGATATAGCCAGCTAAATCAAGCGACCGTGAAGAATAAGTACCCTTTATCTAGGATTGACAATCTAATGGACCAGTTGAGAGGAGCGGTGATATTCTCCAAGATCGATTTAAGGTCAGGATATCACCAGATCAGGGTTAAGGAGGAGGACATACCTAAGACTGCTTTTAGGACTCGGTATGGCCACTTTGAGTTCATGGTCATGTCGTTTGGTTTGACTAATGCTCCTGCTGTGTTTATAGATTACATGAATAGGATCTTCAGACCTTATTTAGATCAATTCATGGTCCTTTTCATAAATGATATACTCATATATTCGAAGATTCATGAGGAGCATAAGCAACATCTAAGGACAATTTTGGAGATTCTGAAAGAAAAGAAGTTGTATGCTAAGTTGTCTAAGTGTGAATTCTGGCTGGAAGAAGTTCAATTTTTAGGACATGTAGTGTCAAAATGAGGTATCGCCTTGGATCCTAGTAAGATAGAGGCAGTGATAAGTTGGGAGAGGCTAACCATCGTAATGAAAATACGGAGCTTTTTGGGTTTAGCTAGCTACTACCGTAGATTTATACGAGGGTTTTCCCAGATCTCCTTACCCTTAACCAAGCTTACTAAGAAGAATGCCCCTTTTGTTTGGACCCCGAACTATGAGAAGAGTTTCCAAGAGTTGAAGGTGAAGTTGACCACCACCCTAGTGCTAGTTTTACCCGATCCCAATACACCTTACGAAGTGTATTGCAATGTTTTAGGGAAAGGTTTAAGGTGTATGTTGATGCAGAATAGGCAAGTAGTAGCCTACGCATCCAGACAACTTAAGCCTCATGAAGCAAATTACCCGACCTATGACCTAGAGTTGACAGCAGTAGTGTTTGCTTTGAAGGTATGGAGGCACCATTTATATGGGGTAAAATTTGAGGTGTTCTTTGATCACAAAAGTATCAAGTATCTCTTTGATTAGAAGGAGTTGAACATGAGACAAAGAAGGTGGATGGAGTTCTTGAAGGACTACAACTTTGGGTTGAAATATCACCCTAGCAAGGCCAATATGGTGGCCGACGCTTTGAGTTGGAAGTCATTACACTTATCTCAGATGATGGTTAAAGAGGCAAAACTAATTGAGAAGTTTAGGGACATGAATCTAGGAATGGCTTTGACCACTGAGAGTATGATGATGTGTCATCTCAGTGTGAGGAGTGATTTCAAGGAGAGAATTACTCGAGCCTAGCAAGGAGATGAAGAATTTAAGGAGGTCTTGGAGGCAGTAAGAGCTAGAAAGTTAAAGGGTTTCACCTAAGGAGCAGATAGGCTATAGAAATTCGAAGGTTGGATTTGTGTGCCGGCATGTGGTGACCTCTGAAAGGAGATTTTGGAGGAGGCTCATAAGAGCCATTTTACCATCCACCCCGGATGGTAAAATGTATCAAGATGTATCAAGATCTGAAGAAGATGTTTTGGTGGCCTAGATTAAAAAGGGACGTAGTTGCTTGGGTAAGTAGGTGCTTAGTTTGACAAAAGGTGAAGATTGAGCACCAAAAGCCCTCTGGAATGTTACAACCTTTGTCTATCCCTAAGTGGAAGTGGGATAGCATCTCCATGGACTTTGTGACTGGCCTACCTAAGACCCAAGCCGGCCATGATGCCATATGGGTGGTAGTGGATCGCGCCTAACTAAGTCAGCCCACTTTTTACCCATCAAGGTGACCTATTCCTTAGATAAGTTGGCCCAGTTGTACATATAAGAGATTGAAAGGTTACATGGAGTGCCATCAACGATAATCTCGGATTGAGATCCACAATTTATGTCACGTTTTTGGGGAGCTTTTCAAAAGGCATTCGGTTCAAGGTTGCTCCTAAGCATGGCTTACCATTAGGGCCGAAATGTGAACCAAAGGAAATAAATGTTTTAAACCTTTTTTTGAGACAACAGTGGGCAAGTCTTTGAGCTCTAGGTTCATTTAAGTGATGACATAAAAGTAAACATGCTCATGCACTTATTTTAGGTTCCATTAGAAAGTAAAGTGATAGCATAAAATAAATATGAGGTGCAACATATTATTATCTTTGATATTTAGTGAGAACTTGAAATATAAACATGATAATGCATAGCTTGAAATATAAACATGATAATGCAAGTTCATTCATTATCTTGGTATTTAATGATAGCAAGGAAGTAAACATGATATGCAAAGCATAAAATAAACATGATGCAAAGTTCATTTTATGTTTAGCTAGAGCTCATTCAAGACTTTAACAAACTAACAACCCAACATATACTTCATTACAAAGAGAGCTCTAGAGTTCTTGAACCAAGTTCTCAAAGGAACTATGAGGTTCTTGAACATCATCATCAAGCTCAAAGAACACAAACTTTTTAAACAAACAAAACCTCAAAGATCAAAAAGGAAATGGAAAACCGAAATATTAAAGAAAAGGAAACAAAGAACCAAAATCAAAATAGCAAGAAAAGAAAAGGTGTTCTTGAGTAAAAATCATGTTTGAGTTAGAAAGTGGAGTTGAAACTCAAAGAAAGTAAAACCTCAAGCTCTAGAGGTTCCTTTGAGATGAGCACATAGTCATCATCTAGGAGTCCTCATCATTGAGCTATCATGTGCTCATCAAGGCCTCATGGCCAAAATCTTAAGAAAGAAAAGAACCAAAGAAAAGTCTCAAGAGAAATCCAAGAGAAAGCTAGAGAAACTTATTTTTCAAGAAACAAAGTTTAGAAAAACACTCCTACCTAGAGTGAAGATAAGAAGCTTGAGCTTTGAGAAAAGAAAACAAGATGATGAGCTCCTCCAAGGGCTTGATGGTTTCGGCCAAGGGGAGATAAGGAGGTTAGAGTTGTGTTTGAGGTGAGGTGCTTGAGAGCTTAGGAGGTGTTTCAAAGCTATGGGGTGGTGTTTAGAGGTTGTAAGATGATGCTGAGATGAAGAGAAGATGAGGATGAAGAAGATGAACAAGAGAGAGTTCTCTTGGAACTTAGAGAGAAAAAGGAAAAGAACTCAAAGAAAACTTGAAAACTAAAAGTGTGCAAATGATCTAAAGGTTCTCACAAGTTCTAAAGCTTAGGTATTTATAGAGAATGAAAACAATTGAGGCCTCATGGTGGGGGAGGGCTGGCCGTGTGGTTTGAGAGGGAAAGGAAGAGAAAATATCTCTTTGATGGTGTCATACAAGCATGGTTTGAAGCATGGAGCTCATGACACAAGGTATGGCTTTAGGCATGAGTTTTTGAGTGAGCTTTTCTTTTAATTGTGGATGAAATTAAGCTTCTAGAAATGAGACATGGCTGAAAGTTTTCCAGCCACAAATAAATGGGGGAATTAATTTATTTTGCTTGGTTATTCATTAGGAAAAGCAAGCTTGATTGAAACTATGACAAGGTATGACATGTATGGTGATTTGAGGTGATTTTCCTACAAGTTTTGAAATGAAATAAATCATGAAAATGGGAGTGAGGGCTGGCGCAAATCTGACCAGAAAATGGGGGAAAGAAAGGCTTCTAGATGTTGTCCTTGGAGGCATGGATGAAAGCATGGTTTGTATGACTCAAAGTATGGTTTCTGCAAGGTCAAAGCATGGCTCTTTGAGTGAGAAAAATTCACACATGAGGTGCACATGGGAGGGCATGGCTTCGGCCAAAATTCAGACAGCATGGGGGAGGATTTATCTTCCATGTAATTGGGTGCTAATGATAGGATTAAGTGTAGGTTAGTTTAGGTACAAGGTTAGGAGTAATTAAGCTTAAGTTTAGGTAACTAAGCATGTGTATTAGGAATTTTATGACAAGGTTAGGAGTGCTCATATATCATTAAGGAATTTTAAATTCATTTATGAATAAACAATGTGTAACACAATTCCATGATTTAAGGAATTGGAAAGAGAAAATACTATTCAAGATTCCATGACTAGGAGTCTTGAAATAAAAATATGATTTTAAGTTGTAATTAAGCACTTTTAGGTTCTAATCAACTTTAATACATTATTTTGACTCAAGATTAATTAAGGAAATTAATTAACCTTCGATTAGAGCCTAATATTGCTTAGGTTTGCTTAATCACGCGATTAAGCGTAAAAACACGAAACTAGGGGCAAAACCGTAATTTTGCACTAATTTTGTCCGGGACCTCCGGGACCAAAACTAAAGTCACAGTCTACATAAAAAAGCCTTTTAAAATCATCTGGAGAAGTTTCAGGTTCATCCGGCACTTGCAAACGGGTAAAACACCGCAGGGGCGTTTTGGTCATTTTGACCCGAAAACTCGAAAAACGAGATTTTCGATCCTGGGAAGGTACACAAGTCATCCAATCCCCTTCCAACATTGAGTTTGTCCTTCGAGTACTGCCGAACCGGCTTTCCTAGAATTCCGGGCTGAAAATGACCTCAGGGGCATTTTAGTCATTTTCACTCTAACAGAAAAATCGGGGCGTTACAAAATACTTCATTAATATTACCATATGCCCACCAAATAGTGGGACTTAGTTTAGTACAAGAGAAAGTAATGCACAAGGAAAGCAAATACAATGGAGATAGAAAGTACAAGGAAAACATACTAAACGACACCCATACCCTAGTGCATCTAAGGTGGATAACCTTAGACAAAAGAAGGTTTATCATATTCTACAGCTAAGTGTGTGCACTAGACCTCCTCTAAAACACCTACTACTGGAACCCGGGGTATGGCGGAATGAAACCGATCCACGGACGTAGAGCGGTAGGAGTAAGCACACATAGTGGCTGGTCATATGCTCCTTGGCGGAGGCACATCTCGGCTTGCCTAGCCAACCACAGCTGCGTAACTATCTTCTCGCTCTCGCCTCCCGCAAATAGAGGAGTGGGGGCGGAGCTCTCGCTATACATGTGAGTTGGCGGATCCTCCGAGCCTGGAGATCGGGACATGTAGTCCTGGAAGTTGCGGGTAACTGACCCTCCAGAGTACGTCCGAAGAATCCTCTCGTCACGCGTCCATGCTCACTCAAAAACCATAGCATCATCATAGGGAGACATAGGGGAGAAGCGGTAGCTATGTATAGGGTGTGCGAAGGGACGTCCCACGAACATGAAGACGTGAACAGAACAACATCCCTCAAAATGATACGACCCGTGCTCCAGATCAAAGTGCACCTCCCACGTCGGAGTGTCAATAAAGACCGCGAACGTCACTATCGAGCTCTAAAGATGTGACGGGACGGAATAGTGAAAGAAAAGGGAGTGAGAATCTTGCTAAGAAACTCAGTAGAGACCTCCTATCTAGGGTTACATCGTTCACATCCTTAGGAACCTTTGGTTTATTATAAAAAGGTGAGCATGCATATAAATTCCTTCTTTAGGTTTATAAAACTAAGTTATCCAAGGTTCATTCATTTTAGAATGCATCTTAATGTCATGAATGCAATATATCAAAGTATGAATGCATGGTAATACTTTAAACAAACAACTCAACAAATCATAACATCAAGAAGCATACAAGTGGCATAAAGTGGCGTGTAACTTTCAAGTGGAACTTTCCTCAACATTGTGACTTAGAACATCATGCTTTAGCATTAAGGGCCACCCTAAAACATCATCTAGGTTATGAGCTCATACCTTAACTAGTCGTCACTAGTTCTTACTTATCATCTAGATAAGCGAAAAACATAATAAAATCCCGACTCCTCGAGTACGGGTTAAGGGGCCAAGGATCACCTCTCTTAGGATATACCTTCTTTGAAATGCTTTACTTGCACCTAGTGCATAGCAATTTGTCCACTTTGATAGACAGCATCTACTCATACCCTCACGGATTTGTCTTTCCTGGGGGTGCTCGGCCGAACCGGTGTCACCTAGGAAAGCGCGTCTCAGTGCTTGTCACATAAAAATCTCCTGAGGGTGCTTGGCCGAACCGGTGTCACCTAGGGTTTTCTTTTTTCATATGATTCTCAAAAACATTCTCAAGTATTGATTTGATGGAAATTCGACAACATAACAGCTGTAAACCGAATTCCTTTCAGATCTACTTTATGCCACAATAACTCATGATGTATAAACTATCATGTTCAATCTCTACCATCATAGCAAACTTGCATTAACTTAATCATACTCATCAAAGCACATTCATCAACATATCATACTTGCATCATCAAACTCAAAGCATTAAAAACTGTCTTAATGTCTTATGCTTTGACCCTTAGGGTCCTTTAACTTGAAATCTAAGTTGTCTACCATCACAACTTCACCTCTCGGGTAACTATGGGTTCATATCTAAGTAGTCCTCACTCAATTCTATGATCATAAACAATTTTAAAACCTCAAGAGTGCAGAATCCACATTTCACTAATTACGGGTACCTAGGAGTCACAACTTTGACCCTTTCTAAGTTTGGTTTTCTCCTATGGTACCAAATCAATTCCTAAACCAATTATGAGTAGTTCCTACACATTTAAACTAATTATAAATCATTAATTCTAATTTTTATCCTTGCTGGACAGAATCCAGAAAATTTCATCTTTAGGGGTTCTAAAAGTCTCATTTTAATTCCTTTCTAGTTACTAACTTGTCTTAACTTTCTCAAATTAATTCTAACATCAAATATACATGAACATACTCATTTTATCATCATCCAAACAGCATCATACAGAGAGCAAAACACTCAAACAGAACCGTGGACATCATCATCATATAGTGCATAAAATTTCATTTTTAACACATAAATTGCTAGTTGCTCTTGGAACCTTTTTAGAACTTATCAAACTCAGTAGGAAACATTTTATTTCATCAAAATCTTCATAAAACACATAAGGGCAATAGCTATTTCAAATTAATCTCAAGAGGGATTTAAATCATAAAACCTTGCTCAAAGCTTTTCTTGAGATCACCTACACTTAGGAAAATTATGAGACAAAGGTTTTAGCACTTGTGACTAAATGAATCTTACTCGAAGATTCATTATCATCACAAGGCCAAAATCATAGGAATGAAACACATACATTTCCAAGCTTTGGTTGAGATATTAATGGGCAAGTCTTTGAGCTCTAAATTTTTTAAGTGATGGCATAAACATAAATATGCAATGCACTTTGTTTTACTCTTTATTAGGAGGTGAGAGCATAAAAATAAATATGCTATGCAAGTCCATTATTATCTTAGAGATTTAGTGAGGACATAAACATAAACATGGAGATGCAAGTTCATTCTTTTATCTTGAGAGTTTAGTGATGACATAAAGATAAATATGGATGCAAGTTTCTTTTATCTCAACCCAAAGTTTATCTCCAACAAACAAAGTGAGCTTTAGAGTTCTTGAACCAAGGTTTTAAAGAAACTACATGGCTCTTGAACATCATCATCAAACTTCAAGGAAATGAGCTTAAAAGAAAACATAACCATAAAGGAAAAGAAACAAGGAACCGAAATCATAAAAAGAAGGAATATACATCATGTTCTTTATTATGTACTCAAAACCCCTATCTAGAGAGAACTCTAGAACGTGCCGGCCAACTTTAAGGTTGACAAGGGTAGGCTTGAGCTTTTGGAAATCATTGATTATTTTTCTTTAAGTTGAAAACCATGTGAGCTAAGTAACATAGATAAAGTTCAAGAAAGGAAAAACTCAAGCTCTAGAAGTCTCTTTGAGATGAACATAGAGTCATCCTCTAGAGACACTCATCATCAAGCTATCATGATCAAAATAAGGCCTTGAGGCCGAAATGACAAGAAAAGGAAAAGCAAGGAAAAACTTAAAAAGAATCCAAGAGAAACTTCAAGAAAATAACATTTTTGAGTAAAACAAAACTTGAGAGCAACTCCCTACCAAGTTTAAAGATGAGAGCTTGGTCTTGAAGATGAAAGTGAGAAGAACAACTCCTCCTAGAATGGTGATGATGTGTTCGGCCAAAGGGAGAGGAAAGGAAAAGAAATGTGTTCTTGGTGAGCTTGTGTTTGAGGATGAGTGTTCGAGTGTTTGGAGGATGATTCAAGGTGGTGGTTTAAGGTTGTGAGGTGATGATGCAAAGAGGAGATGAAGAAGATGAAGATGAAGAAGAAGAAGAAAAGCTCTTAGAACTTCTTAAGAGAAAAAGGAAAGAACTCAAAAGAAAGCTTGAAACTAAAACTTAGCAAATGATCTAAAGGTTCACACAAGTTCTTTAACACATGTATTTATAGACAACAAAAACAATGGAAACTCACAAAAGGGGAGGGGCTAGCCGTGTGGTTTCATGAAGGGAGGGAGAGAAAATATCTCTTACATATTGTCATTCAAAGCATGGTTGAAGGTATGACAAGTATGGTGCAAAGTATGGTCTACGCATGGCTTGGTGTGGACTTGAAAATGCCTTTGAATTTCAAATATTTGAGGCATGGAGAGGGAATGGCTTCGGCCAGCTGATGGCAGCCCAAGGGAGAGAAAAATATCTCATCTAAATGTGTGTTAATGAAGTGTTTAGGTGTGCTTAGGTGCAAGATTAGGAATTGCTAAGCATGTGTTTAGGCAACTAAGGATGTAAATTAGGAATTTTATGACATGGTTAATGAGTGCTCATACACAATTCGAGGAATTTAAACTCATTTTATGAATAAAAAATTGTGAACACAATTCCATGATTTAAGGAATTAGAGAGAGAAAACACTATTCAAGATTCCATGACTAGAAATCTTGAATTTAAAATAAGATTTGAGTTTAAATTAAGCAATCTTAGGTTCTAATTACTCTAATAAATTATTCTGACTCTAGATTAATTAAGGAAATTAATTAGTCTTCAATTAGAGCCTAATATTGCTTAGATTCGCTTAATCATGCGATTAAGCTTAAAAACACAATGCTTAGGGGTAAAATCGTAATTTTGCACAAAAACTGCCCGGGACTACCGGGACTAAAACTGAGGTTACAGAATACATAAAAACACCTTTTAAAACCATCTGGAGAAGTTTCGGGCTCATCCAGCACTCGTACCCGTGTTAAACGCAACAGGGGTATTTTGGTCATTTTGACCTGAAACCTAGAAAACGGGCTTTTCGCTCCTGGAAAGAATTACAAGTCAATTAATCCCCTTCAAATATTGAGTTAGCCCTTCAAGGATTTCCGGATCGGCTTTTGTAACGCCCCGATTTTCTGCTAGAGTGAAAATGACCGAAATGCCCCTGAGGTCATTTTCGGCCCAGAATTCGAGGAAAGCCGATCTGGCAGTACTCGAAGGGCAAACTCAATTTTGGAAGGGGATTAGATGACCTGTGTACCTTTTCGGAATCGAAAATCTCATTTTTCGAGTTTTCGGGTCAAAATGACCAAAACGCCCCTGCGGTGTTTTACCTATTTGCAAGTGCCGGATGAACCCGAAACTTCTCCAGATGGTTTTAAAAGGCGTTTTTATGTATTCTACGACCTCAGTTTTAATTATGGAGGTCCCGGGCAAAATTAGTGCAAAATTACGATTTTACCCCTAGTTTCGTGTTTTTACGCTTAATCGCGTGATTAAGCAAACCTAAGCAATATTAGGCTCTAATCGAAGATTAATTAATTTCCATAATTAATCTTGAGTCAAAATAATTTATTAAAGTTGATTAGAACCTAAAAGTGCTTAATTACAACTTAAAATCTTATTTTAAATTCAAGATTTCTAGTCATGGAATCTTGAATAGTGTTTTCTCTCTCCAATTCCTTAAATTATGGAATTTTGTCTACATTGTTTTATTCATAAAATGAATTTAAAATCTCCTAAATATGTATGAGTACTCCTTAATCATGTCATAAAGGTTCCTAATCACATTCTTAGTCACCTAAACTTATGCTTAATGACTCCTAACCTTACACCTAAGCTAATACACCCCTAAACACATCACTAACATACTATTACATGACCAAAACTCCCTCCTCCCTTGCTGCATCAGACCTGCACGAAATTCATCATCCATTTTATCACAATTTAATTTTATTTCACACTCCAAAGACTATGGTTGAAGCCATGCCATCAAAGTGCAATTCTCTCACCTCATGTTCCATGAGGATTCATTCTCCTCCACACATGCCTCACCTCATGTTCCATGAGGATTCATTCTCCTCCACTCATTCACTCTTATTCTTCTCTATAAATACCATGCCTAGATGAACCTTTGCTACACTTTGTTCATTTGCTAAGTTTAGTTTTGTTAGTTTTTCTCTAAGTTCTTCCTTTTTCTCTCAAATCTCAAGAGCATTCTTCTTCTTCATCTTCTTCTTTTTCCTTTTGAAACATCATCACATAACCTTGAAACACCACCCCACCACCTTGGATCATCATACAAACACCTAATCTTCCATTCTCAAACACAAGCTCACCAAGAACACATATCCTTCCTTTTTCTTTCATCAAGGCCGAATCATCATCACCATCCTACGAGGTGTTGCTCGTATCATTTTCATCTTCAAGTCCAAGCTTTTTGTCTTCACTCTAGGTAGGAGTGTTTTCTAAACTTTGTCTTCTTGAAAATGAGTTCTTTCTAGCTTTCTCTTGGGTTTTCTTTTTGAAACTTTCTTTGGTTTCCCTTTCTTGTATTTTCGGCCTCTTGGCCTTGATGAGTACATGATAGCTCAATGATGAGGACTCCTAGATAATGACTATGTGTTCATCTCAAAGGAAACTCTAGAGCTTGAGGTTTTATTTTCTGAGTTCCAACTTTATTTTCTAACTCAAAAATGATTTTTACTCAAGAATACCTTTACTTTTCTTGCTATTATGATTTCGATTTCTTTGTTCCTTTCTTTAACATTTCGGTTACCATTTTCCTTTTTGATCTTTGAAGTTTTATTTGTTCAAAAAGTTTTGCTTTCTTTGAGCTTGATGATGATGTTCAAGAACCTCATAATTCCTTTGAGATCTTGGTTCAAGAACTCTAAAGCTCTCTTTGAATGAGATATGTGTTGGGTTATTATGTTGTTAAAGTCTTGGATGAGCTTTAGATCACCTTAAAATGAACCTTGCATCATGTTTATTTTATGCTTTGCACATCATGTTTACTTTCTTTGCTATCACTAAGTACCAAGGTAATAAAGGAACTTGCATTATCATGTTTATATTTCAAGTCCTCACCTAAATATTAAAGATAATAATATAATGCATACCATATTTATTTTATGCTTTGCACATCATGTTTACTTTCTTTGTTATCACTAAGTACCAAGGTAATAAAGGAGATTGCATTATCATGTTTATATTTCAAGCTATACATTATCATGTTTATGTTTCAAGTTCTCACCTAAATATCAAAGATAATAATATAATGCATCACATATTTATTTTATGCTCTCACTTTACTTTCTAGCAAAAACTAAAACAAGTGCATGAGCATGTTTATTTTTATGTCATCACTTTAATGAACCTAGAGCTCAAAGACTTGCCCATTGTTGTCTCAACAAAGGTCTAAAAATATTTATTGCTTTTGGTCCCTATTTCGGCCCTAAGAGGCTTTGGTGTTTCCAAGTATTGAAAACTATGTTTTATAATTTTTCTAAGCTTATGTAAGTATAAGAAATATGTAGAACTAAGTTTTATGAATTTAGGACCTCTTGAGATGAAAATGATTTAGCTATTACCCTCTTAAGTATTTTTATGATTTTAGGTGATAAAAGTGTCCATAAATGAGTTTTGAAAGTTGAAAAAGGTTCCAAGAGAAACTAGTATTTTATGTGCTTTAGAAATTGTGTTTCATGTCTTTTATGGAGATGTTTGTTTCGGTTCTGCCTTGCTATGTTTGGCCACTGTATGAGCTGTGTTAATAATGATAAGATGCTTATGTTTGAGTAAAAATAATGTTAAGACTCATATGTGAAAGATAGGATAAGTTAGGAACTAGAAAAGAATTAATTTGAGAGTTTTAGATCCCTTAATGATGGAATTTTCTGTATTCTGTCCAGCAAGGTTTAGAAATGATAATCATGGTTCTAAATTAGTTTAAATGTGTAGGAATGACTCATAATTGGTTTAGGGCTTAATCTTGATGCTTTAGGAACAAACTGGACTTAGAAAGAGTCATTGTTGTGACTCCTAGGTACCCGTAAAGTTGGGATTTTATATTCTGCATCCTTGAGGTCTAGAGATGTTCTTGACCATAGTGTGAGGTGAGAAATACTTAGTTATAACCTCATAGGTTCCCAAGAGACTAGGTTTTGATGATTTATAACTTAGATTGTGAGTTAAGGACCTTAAGGGTCGATGCATAAGACATTAAGAAGTCTTGAGTTTTTATGATGCTTAATTTTATGCAAGTATGATATATGATACATGAGCTTTATCTATGTGAGTATGATGTGTTTAAAATATATGCTATGATGAGTTTGGAATATATGCTATAATCTATGTAAGAATGATGAGTTTGAAATATATGTTATGATGTTTATCTATGTCAGAATGATGTATTAGAAGAATATGCTTGATGATGCATGAACCCTAAAATGTTTTATTGATGATACGTGAGGAAATGATTATTGAGATGTTAAGTTGTATGATTAGCTTGTGGCATGAATTTTGGTTTGAAGGAAATTCAGTTTAACAGCCGTTATGCTGCCGAATTTCTATCAAACCTAAAAGGGTTAAAAAATGTTTTAAAGTACCATATGAGTTGAAAACCCTGGGTGACATTGGTTCGGCCGAGCACCGAGGATATTTTTATGTGACAAGCATTGAGACGCATTTCTCTGCTACGGTGAGGAGGAGGCAAATCCGTGAGGGTATGTGCAGATGCACTTACCAAAGCGGACAATTCATTTGTGCACTCGAGGCCAGTAGAACGTTTCAAAGAATGAAATATATTTATGTTACCCCCTCATTTTACCCCATATTAAATCTAGTGACGACTAGTTAGGATTGAGCTCATTCCTAGGCGATTAGGTGAGACGGAGATAGGAGGTTATGATAAAAATCGCCAAGGTGTATCGGTTGGAAATAGGTGGATATGTTTTAAGAGGGTGGTTTTTGAGAAAAAGAACAAAAGAGATATGATGCTTTTAAGTCACATAAGTATGAGAAAAGTAAGAGTTGTAACATGCCCTTATGCCACTTGCATGAATCTAGATTGTTGTGATTTGTTGATTTATGTGCTCAAGTATTGCCATACATTCATGCTTAAACATGTTGCATTCATGACATCAAGATGCATACTAAAAGAAATGGACCTTGGATAAATAGTTTCATAAACCCTAATAATGAATCTCATATGCATGAACACCTTTTATAAATAAACCCAAGGTTCCTGAGGATATGAACGATGTAACCCTAGAATAGGAGATTCCTACTGAGATTCTTTAGTAAGATTCTCACTCTTTTCTCTTCTTTTTCTCGCTGGCCACATCTTCAGAGACTGATGGCGACATTCGTGGGTCTTCATTGACACATCCGTCCGAGAGGCGCCCTAACGAGGAGCTCACGCTCGCCTACACGTATGCCCACTCCTGCCGCCTTGCGTTCTTGGATCAGTTACACTCCATTTCCCCGGGTTCTAGTAGCAGATGTTTTAGGGGAGGCTTAGTGCACACACTCACATGTAGACTGGACAAACCTGCTTTTGTTTTGAGGTTATTCACTATAGGTGCATTCGGGTAGTGATGGTTTACTTTATGTTACTTTACGCTTCTGCTTTCTATTGTACTTCCTTTCACTTTGTATTACAAGCTCTGCCCGTCCCAATGAGGGTATGACTACTTATGTATTCTAAGTTATGTTATTAATGAAACGTTTCTCTTGTTGTGATGATTTATGCTCAGCTGTTATATGTTTCCATTTTTGTGTTTCTCTATGAGTGTTAAGCGTGCTTTATATTCCTATTATTCGATTAGACTAAGAACGTGGCTCTCACTTTGTTGTGTGTTTTAAAAAAAAAAAAAAAAAAAAAATTTTACTCGTAATTTTCCTTAAGTATTTTAAGAAAAGGATGAGACTATGAAGTAATAGCCTAATGTTTAACCTAATGTGTTCTAGAAAGTTGGGTTAAAAATTAGGGTGTTACAGCTTTCCCCGAATTCCGGGCCAAAAATAACCTTAAGGGCATTTTGGTCATTTTCACTCAGACAAAAAATCGGAGCATTACAAGCCCTTAGTCAAATAACTATCAGTCAACTATTACATTTTGCTAATGTGGCATGTTAAGTTGCACGTGACATGCAACATGCCAATGACATGTCAATAATGTGTCATGTTGATATAGTAACAGATCAAATAAGTTCGGAATAGTCCTGAAATTTTAAATGTGAAAATAATCCTTGAAATTTCTAAAATGTGTCAAAAAAGTCCCGAATCCCAAATTTCTCCTCTTTTGATTCATAAAATTTAAATTCTCGATAATTCTTAAGTACACTCATTTCTTTCTCATTTTCACACCCTGTTTAAATAATCCAAATTTTTAAATATCCTAAACATAATTAATAGCTTGATTAGTCCAAATTTGAGACCCACCATGTTTAGCTAACATAATAAATTTATTAGCTATTACATTACATTTTAAAATATTAAAAATAGGATTTAAGGGAAACATTGTATTATCAAGCGTGGATGGAGTGCCTGTTTGGGATATTTTAGTTGCAATTTGGGAAGGAATTTGGTATCAAAAGAATCTAGCATGACAATGAAAAGAGATTCTACCCTCATGGCAAATGTACTTGCAAACCATCTCAAATATAAGAACTTTAATCGAGCTCATGTAGAGAATTGTGTCTCTTATTCTACCTCAACAATAGTGGACTGTAAGGAATAATCGCCTCTTAGGGATATTGATGCGAATAGAGCAAACATAATGATATCGATTTAGAATATAGCATTTATGATTACTTTCCCCCAACATATTCTCATCTTTATGAGAGATTAAATTGTTTATCACTCGTCTAACAACAATAACTTGATGATACATTATCTTCTCATTGTTATTCTATGTTAAAGAGATCTTTGTTTAAGTAGGGTGTGAAAATAAGAGAGAAATAAGTGGATTTAACAAATATTAAGAATTTAAATTTTATGAAATAGAATAGGAAAAATTTGGGATTTGGAACTTTTTTGGCATATTTTAGAAAATTTTAGAGACTATTTTGGCACCTTTAAAATTTCATGGACTAATCCGAACCTATTTTGATATGATGCCATGTCAGCATACCACGTGGGATCAACATGACACATCGTCAACACTTGACGTGCCAACGTGGCACGTCAGTAAAATATAACTGTTGACTGACAGTTTGATAATTGTTTAACCAAAAACTAACATGACCTACGAAATGCAATTTTAGAGACTAAAGAGTTAATTTTGAAATTTTAAGGACTAAAGTGAAGTACGCTTACAATTTCAGGAACTAAAATGACACTTTGCTTGATAAATTTTCTAAGGTTTTTGGGTCAAACAAGCTATGTTTGTAAGTTAGTGGGTTACCCACTTTAGTGTAATCCGTTGTGGACCGAGGTAAATAGGGCTAGCTGGCCTACATACTCACCATTGTTATTTACAGTAATAGCTTTCTCATAGATGATATTTTGAGAATGTCTGGTAGATAAATTAAACTCCAAATAATCTTATCAAATATCTAGAAATGAGCATTTCTATGTTTAATTGACATTGGTATTCTTGCAAATATTATAGAATTTTTCAAAAATACCCCTAGCAATTTCAACTAAAAAATAATTTTAACTTAAAAAATTAACCACCAAACACTAAAATCTTATTTAACTCAATTTACATACAAATACAATGCATATACCCTTAATAATATGCAAATCGTGCTCAGATTAACTTCAGACATATAACAATAATTCATAGTACTAGATATTCAAACTTGCTATAAAGGCTGCCAATTCATACAAAAAAAACTTTAGTTCAATTCACATCATTGTCCTAAAATAAGAAATTAAAGAAGATTGCCAAAGATATCTAAGACCAATTTTAGCATATCTGTATAATGTGGAAATGTAGTCACAACAATATTTGTCCTCTAAAATGATCCTCCCAGCTCTAATCCTTTGTTGAATTGAAAAGCCAAGAATTTCTTTCAAAAGCGTAGCAACGTTCCATTCTGCGTGCACTCTCTCCTTCTCATGCTTGAAGCAATAAGAAACAAAGTTGAAGTATATTGCTAGATGATTGCTGATAAATGTGTAATCACTGTGAACCGACTAAATTTTACCAATTCTGAACAGCACCTTTCAAAGACGGAGTCCACATAAACAGTAATTATTTCAGAGGGGAAAGAACATAAAAATGGACCAAATCATACTAAAAGATTTATTAAAAAAAATGAAAGAAAGAAGACATTGAAACTTGGTAACTAGGTGATCAACCTTACTAGCACTGCAATCATCAACAAATATTGCAAATCCCCGGGGATCTGACCAAAAAAGAAAAAATCCACTGAGCCAGAGTCTTGAAATTTTACCATGAATCAATTATAAATGAAAGATAAGGACTGAAACGAAAGCCACAGTAAATTTATAATCAAATTCAGATATTTTCTCTTTAGTCCCCCTTGTAAAATGGACTAGCTCGACTCTAGTTCAACCTCATGGTTATGCTATTTACTTCTATTTTTAGAATTTTTATATCAATATAAACAAGGGTACATGAGAAATGTGATCACCTTCCAGTCCAATCCAAGAATTAATTGCATTATAAACATCACAAAAGGATACACATATCCTTAGAATCCAAATAATGTACAGAAAAACAGCCACAGGTTCTGAAATATCTGTACCAATAAAAAGATCTTTCCAAACAACTGATTATATAAAGCTCAATGGTAAGCAGACCCTTCTCTTGAAAGAGAACAACTGAACATCCTGATAGCTAATAAGTCTTTACCAGAATTCCCAGATAGGCTTTATACGCGTGATCACTATTTCCTTTCCTTGCTGATGAATATCAACAAATGCTAGTTTTGAGTGCTCGTTGCTTAAAGCAAAACCTGAAACGGAGTAGTGGCATATCAGAAATATGCCGCTCACCCACTGTAATTGAGCTCAACTCCACACAGAGAAACATCAGTACGACAACAATTACCCCAAATTTCAATTCCACTCGTCTTGGACTCTTAGTGGAAAAGTTAAATTTCAGTCAGATTCATGGAAAACTAAACTAATTTTGGATTGCAAACAATATTTGAACCGTACCACACATAAGATCTTCCAACTGATGGAATAAAAACATATCAGATTGTACACAACACCTTCAACTGATAATTTTTCTAAAGTGAGACAAGTACGAGAACTAAAATTGGAAGAAAATTTTTTATTGCCATCACAAAATCATTACAATCACTGAAAAAGGCATAACAACAATAATAATAATAGTAAGGAGGTATGTGGCTAACTAGATCACCTATCAGAGAGGAACAGAGAGAACACTATTGAAGCATACTGTAAGAACTGGTATCAGCAAAATCAGAAAATAAGGCAAACTGAAGGGAATAACTCAGAAAGAGAAATACCAGTGTAGTAGGGTTCTTCCTTGCTGTAATGTGTTATTTGGGTAGAAAAGAAACAGAGAAAAAAGTGTGGAATTGCTAAGTGGAGCACTCTCCTAATTCTAGCCTTTGTCCAACTGTCTGAATGCCCCCCTCAGCATCCTCCCACTCCCCATATAGCTCCCCCTTTCTTCCCTTAACAGAAAATGCCATCCATCCACCCCACCCCACTAACCTTGCCAATTAGGCAAAGTTAGTTACACACCCCACCTTTTCCTTTCAGGTCACATGTTTCCCTCGTGTCACCAATTCCCTTCTTGTTCCTTTTATAAACCTTCTCATAGGGTAAAATCTTATTACTTGGGGTTCTAACAATACACCCTCCCCCCCCCCCCCCTTCTTCCTTCTTCAAGATCCACCTTGTCCTCAAGGTGGAAAGCAGGAAATATCCTTTGAATGTCTGCTGCTAGTTCCCAAGAGTTTTCGAAGTCAGGGAGGGCCTGCCATTTAATCAACACTTCCTTCCGGCCTGCTGCATTACTGCAGACAGCAAGCACCCCCTCTGGTTGCACTTGGAGTTCCCATTCGTCTAAAAGAGCGGCTGGAAGTGGTTGTGTCTTAACATCCGGGTAGACACACTTTTTAAGTAAAGATATGTGGAATACAGGATGTACCTTTGACTCGGCTGGAAGCTTTAACTTATAAGCAACAGGTCCTATCTTCTCAATAATGTCATAGAGCCCATAATATCTAGGACTCAACTTTTGATTGATCCTCTCGAGAAGTGTTTTGAGCCTATAGGGCTATAGCTTCAAGTAAACCTTGTCCCCTCCTGTAAATTCAACATCCCTTCTTTTGAGGTCAATATAAGACTTCATTCTGTTTTGAGCCCTTTCTAGTTGTAATTTCAGCTCATCCAACATCTGATTTTGTTCCTCCATTAGAGCATGAACCTCCTCAACGGTGGACTTCTTATCACCCTTTAATAGCGCCAGAGGGTCTCTTCCATAAAGTGCCTTGAAGGGAGTCATGCGAATAGCACCATGGTAATTGCTATTATACCAATATTCAGCCCATGGAAGCCACTTAGGCCACTGGCACGGCTTTGAACCTGTGAAACAGCAGAGATAAGTTTCAAGACACTTGTTGAATGCTTCACTTTGACCGTCGGTTTGAGGATGCTATGCGGAACTATATTTCAATTTAGTCCTAGCCATCCTTAACAAATCTGTCCAGAAATTACTCATGAATACTTGATCTCAATCGGAAACAATGGAACTTGGGAACCCATGAAGGCAAACCACCCCCTTGACAAACAAGGCAGCCATTTCCTTTGCAGTAAACAGGTGGAATAAAGGGCAGAAATGAGCGTATTTCGTCATTCTATCAACTACTACCATGATTGTGTCCATTCCCAGCGCTTTAGGCAGCCCTCCAAGTGTTGCTGGGAATAGGCAGTAGCTGCAAAAGCCCCGCAGGTGCAACAGTTTGATGTTTATTCCTTTGGCAAACCTCACACTCCTTGATGTACTGCTGAATGTGTGCTTTCATGCCCTCCCAATACAGCAACCCTGAGATTCTCTTATAAGTGTGGAAACAACCAGAATGTCCCCCAGTGCTGGAATCATGGAATTCTTGCAGTATGTGAGGAATTTGTACTGAATTCTTGGCAATCACCATTATGTCCTTATAGTACAGCTTCCCTTTTTTTAGGGAAAACCCCGGATGAGAGTCCCTCCCTTGTAACAAATCCTGAATAATTCCTCGTAACCTTGCATCAACTTGAATTTCCGCCTCCAAATCAGTGCAGTTAGCAATAGTAACAGTAGAAAGGGCAGAATATTGGAGCTTCCGAGAGAGGGCATCAGCCACTTGATAATCGTTACCCGCCTTATACTTGATTTCAAAATCATATCCCGGCAGCTTTGTCATCCATTTTTGCTGGTCTTCACCCACAACCCTTTGCACCAACAAATATTTCAGACTCTTCTGGTCCGTATGCACTACAAAGTGCTGTCCCAACAGATAATGACGCCATTTCTGCACTGCTAACACTATAGCCATTAATTCTCTTTCATAAATGGACTTTTTCTGAGCTTGTTTGGATAGGACTTGGCTCATATATGCAATGGGTCTGCCTTCCTACATAAAAACAGCTCCAATTCCTTTATCGGATGCATCCGTTTCAATCTCAAAAGGCTTGGTAAATACTGGAACAGCCAACATTGGTAAAGAAGTCATAGTTTTTTTTAGTTTTTCAAAAGCAACCTGAGCCTCTTCCCCCCATTTGAAGTTGTCCTTCTTAAGGAGTTGTGTTAGTGCCCATGCAATTTTTCCATAATTTTTCACAAATCTCCCATAGTACCTAGTCAACCCCAAAAATCCCCTAAGCCCCTTCAAGTCATGAGGTACTGGCCAATCTAACATATCCTGAATTTTTTTGGGATCAGCTGCCACGTCTTTACCTGAAATGATGTGCCCCAAATATTCCACTTGGAGCTATTCAAAGCAACACTTCTTGTTGACATATAATTCATGAACCTTTAATACTTCAAAAATTTGTTGAAGATGCCTATGATGGAGCTCAAGGCTTGAGCTATATATTAATATGTCATCAAAGAACACCAGGGCAAACAAAAAAGGTTTCAGCACCTTATTCATAAGGGCTTAGAAGGTTGAGTGGGGCATTGGTGAGTCCAAAAGGCATGACAAGGAACTCATAATGCCCCTCATGTGTCCTGAAGGATGTTTTCAGGATGTCTTCATTCTTCATCCTTATCTGGTGATAATCAGATTTCAAATCCAGCTTAGAAAAAATTCTGGCACCTCCCAACTCATCTAATAGTTTATCAATAATAGGGATAGGAAATTTATTGGGAATAGTGAGCTAGTTTAAGGCCCTATAATCCACACAGAAACACCATCCTCCATCTTTTTTCTTAACTAAAATTACTGGGCTCGAAAATGGGCTAGTACTAGGCCTTATAATTCCAGCATGCATCATCTCATCTATAATTTTTTCAATTTCAGTTTTTTGGGAATGTGGATACCTGTAGGGGCAAAGTGAAGAATTTGAGCTCCTTCCTTCAATACTATTGCATGGTCTTGCTCTCGTGTTGGAGGCTAGAAAAGATCTTCGTATTTAGCCAACAATCTTCGAACCCCTTCTGACATTTCTGGCTCTTCCTAACTGCCTTCAATTTGTAGGGGTGTCACCAAGTAGCGCTCCCTTCAGCCTTGATGGCCTTCAAGGATGCCCTCCATGACGATTTGCTCTTGCATAGCTTGGGATCACCCTTCATTAACACCCGGTTGCCCCTTTCCATCCAACTTAGTGTCATGTTTCTGAAATTTCTCGTGAAATCTCCCAAACTCTCTAACCAATCAGCCCCCAACACCACTTCAGGTCTGCCTAACTTAACAAAAAAATTCTAGATAATAGTTACCCTTTGCACATTTAACTTCACCCTCTTACAAACTCCCAACCCTTCTTCTTTTGCTCCATTTCCCACTTCCACTATGAACCCCTTTACCTTTTCTATGGGTAGCTGTAACTTTTCTACCACCTTAGTAGAGATAAAATTGGCTGTGGCTCCTGAATCTATTAAAACCACCACTTGCTCCCCCTGAAGCTCCCCCCACAACTTGAGTGACGTATTCGAAGTTAAACCCCAATAACTCAGAGATGATAATTGTAGCTCCCTTACCTCGGCTCCTAGCTCTTCTTCGACGGGAGCTTCTGGTTCCTCCTCCCCCAGACTCTCTTCCACGCCTTCTTCCATCAAGATGAGCTGTTGATGGCAGATTTGACATTTGTGGTTAGGACTCCACTTGTCTCCACATCTAAAGCATAGCCCCTTTCTTTGTCTCTCTTGCCATTCTTCATGAGACAGCCTTCAAATGTCACTCACTCTGCTTTCAGCTAGTCCACTCCCACTACTACTTACTGCATTCCCACGGGTCCCACCAGAGATATTTCTAACTCCCATTTGTGGCGTAGAAAATTCTGGGCCAGACTCACTTCTTTGTCCACTTCCTTGGGTGTGTCCAGCATTGGGCCTAAATGACGGTGGTTGAGCCCAAAATGGGCCTGGTCACCTTGAGGATCCACCTACGCTCCTACCTCATGGATGTACCCCAACTTCCACCCAAACTAAGTTCCTCTGCTCTATCTCTAACGCACGGTCCATCATCACAATGAGGGTACGAAACTCCCCCACCGCCATCTCCACCCGTACTTCCTTCTTGAGACCATTCAAGAAAATACACATGAGGATTTGTAGGTCTAAGCTCTTCTTGGTCCTAGCCACCAATTCAAATTCCCTTCGATACTGCATCACGGAGCTTATCTGCCTCACCTCCAGCAATGGTCCCATCGGGTTCTGAGCTTCTCCAGGTTGAAACCTTCGGAGCAGATCCTCCTTAAACCTCCACAATGATGGGAACTCCATTTGTTCCTCCCACCATTCATACCACGTCAAAGCTTCACCCTCCATCTCTACCAGCATCAGATTGTGGCGGTCTCGTAACCCTACCTGTGCCACTCAGAAGTAATGCTCTGCTCTCACCAACCAACCGTAGGCATCATCACCGGAAAAGATGGGTAGATCCAGTCGTTGGCTCATCTCCACCCTTCTCGGCCGGCGTTCATCGCGTCTCCCTGCCTTGGACGAATCATCTTTGTCATCGCCCTCTTCTCACGAACCCCCAGTTTGTTGCAAAGACAAGTCATTGTGCCCTTCTGGTCCATCGTGTCGCTCGTCCCTTCACCGGCGATGAGGATTCCGACATCGTCGGTCACTTCTCCAGCTCCATGACCCACTGGAGCTTCTATCTCGCCTCAGTTGCTCCATCTGACAAGTCAGCGCCGCCATTGCTCTCACGTTCTCCTCGTGCATCTTTATCAACCTCCATTCCATGTCACCTAGCCTAGCCTCCATTGCAGCACACGTGGTTACCATGCACAAAGCTCTAAAGATCGAGAGCTTTGATACCAGTTGTAAGAACTGGTATCAGCAAAATCAGAAAATAAGGCAAACTAAAGGGAAGAACTTAGAAAGAGAAATACCAGTGTAGTAGGGTTCTTCCTTGCTATAATCTGTGTTATTTAGGTAGAAAGAAAACAGAGAAAAAAGTGTGGAATTGCTAAGTGTTCGAGAGACCTAGCACTCTCCTGATTCTACCCTTTGTCCAACTATCTGAATGCCCCCCTTAGCATCCTCCCACTCCCCATATAGCTCCCCCCTTCTTCCCGTAACAGAAAATGCCATCCATCCACCCCACCCCACAAACCTTGCCAATTAGGCAAAGTTAGTTACACACCCCACCTTTTCCTTCCAGGCCACATGTTTCCCTCGTGTCACCAATTGCCTTCTTGTTCTTCTTTCATAAACCTTCTCATAAGGTAAAATCTTATTACTTGGGGTTCTAACACATACCTTGGGTTGACACAACTCCTGATGTAGATAGTGGCACGAAAAAGAGGTTAATTACGAACAGAGGGATATGGAGATGGAAGGCATCAAATGTTATGGTTTAGTTTGATTTTGTGATGTGTGGGTAATTTTGACATTCCTCTTATCCAAAACAAATTCCCTTCCAACAGGAATGTCAAATTCCCATAGGGGATGTGAGATTAAAATTTGTAAAATTTTCATTCCCATAATGAAACCTGTCAGCTAAAAGTAAGTTGCCATTCTATGATTATTCAATTATATGAAGCAGCAAAAGTCTCTATGGATGGAGATATTCACATTCCAATTGAAAAGTTGATTGATGCAGGGGTGATCACTAGAGTCATTCAAGAATATAATAAAGAGAAAAAGGACCAAGACGCATAGAACCAAGGAGCACAAGAGCAACCATCACCATCTGCTCAACCTAGTCCTAGTAGCCAAGGTGTTCCCTCACTTTTGCACAAAAGTTTGATCAATTGGAGGATTTCCAAAGGCTGAAATTTGTCAATATCTATGCCTTCATTAATGTTGTACAAGGTTTCAATAGAATAATGAGACAACTTACTAATAGGACAACCATGAAACTAGATGGATTAGGTGGAAGTGGAATCTTGGCACTAGATAATGACCTCATTAGGCTTGTTAGTTTTGATGCTAAAGAGGAAGCTGTTAGGCCCAAATATAAATATTGGTGCAAATATTACCCCTGCTCCTGTAATGTTACCCTAAGTGATATTGTTTTACTTTATGCTAAGATTTACACTAGAAAGAATAGGAAAAGTGAGAGTGACACAGGCAAGGCATGTGGCCAAGGTGGGATGGGAGGGACTTGTAACTAACTTTGCCTAGCTAACAGGGTCAGTGGGAATGGGGTGTGCATTACTGATTCTGTTATGGGAAGAGGTGGAGGTATATAAAGGTAGAGGGAGCTACCAAGAGGGTATCTAAGGATTGGAATTGGAATTTGGGAGAGCAACCTTTGTTTCTTTCGTTTTGCAATTAATACACACATAATCTTAGGTTCAAATTATACAATATGTTTCCATTTCTTATCCGATACTACGATCCTATATCAGAGCTCCCGATCTTGGGAGCCCTGTGCCAGAAACCATGCGAACTGCTGCCACCATGGAGTCAGATTCAAAGAAGAAGATGAAGCAGAAGATGAAGATGGAGCAGAGTCTAAAGAAAATTAAAAATCTAGTAAGTGGAAGGTACCACCGACGCCGTCGACTACTTGTGTGGGAGGGTGATGAAGATTGGTGGTGGAGAAGAAGGAGATCCTCCATGGACCATTGGCCTCCTGATGTTCGGGTGTTTTTTCAAAGCATGCAGAAGGAAAGGGAGAAAGAGGGTGGAGATGCTGAACCTTCGAATTCGATTGAGATTAAGGAACCAGTAGAAGTAGAGGAGGAAGTTGTCGATGATGAAGGTGACGATACCCATAAATCTGAGCAAGAATTGGAGCTAGAGATAGTGAACGAAGAGGAACCGTTGATGGAGGTCAAGTAGATGATGCATTTCAAGGTAATGATAAATGGAAGGAGTGAAGGAGTGATCGAATCGACGGGTGAACAGCAAAGAGTAGAAGATCTAGAAATCGCTGGAAAGCTTTGGCTTTAGAAACAATTAGCCAAACTCGTGCTGCCAGAACCGCCGGAACCACCAGACTCACCGGAGCATGGGTGTTTGCTCATGATAACTGAGCTCCCACCACCAGAGCCATCGGATCGGCAGGACTCAACGTCACCGGCCGAAACAAAGAGGACACCAGCCTTGACTGAGCTCGGGGTCTCACACATGACGGTTCAGTTCCCACAGCCTGAACCACCGAATCACGAGGCCGCTACAACAGTTGCGGTTGAGAGGGAATTGACTGAAGAAACTCCCCCAAGCTGCTGCGTGAAGGAAGTTTGACCGCCACCTAAGCCACCAGAACCTCCAGATCTAGGCGCGGCAACGAGAGTTGGAGTGGCTGTGGCAACATCAACTACTTTGCGACCTCTACTAAAACCACCAGAATCAAGTTCATTAATGGAAGGAGACAGCACAAGGGTTGCGACCAAGCTCAGGCTGTCATACCAACTAAAACATCTTCCACCGCCAAAGCCACCTAATCTGGAAGCCGATGCGATGGCAGTGGAGGTGACCTCTTCCAAGATGGTGGCCTTGGAAGTTCCCTTGAGCTGCTGCGTGAAAGAAAAAGACAGATGGGAAACGGGCAGGGCATGCAAGGGTTTGAGTCTGTGTTTTGACCTAACGGGCCAAGCCCATATGTCAGAAAATAATGGTAGAGACTCTAATGAGACCTAACGGGCCAAGCCCATATTGTCAAAAAATAATGGTAGGGACTCTAATGAAGACCAATCTGATGGCCAGTTCGTGGGCCAAGCCCAGCAGAATGAAAACATTTGTGTCTTAATTTGTAGAAGAGAAGAAACTGGACTGAGACTTTATTTAATCTTAATGGGCCTGGTCCAATTATGTGAGGTAGCACTTATGTACTTTGCTGAAACAAACATAAGAATGGGGCCTCAAACCCATACAAGTGTTGAAATGGGAATAGGCAGACCAAGAGCCAATACTGCTAACCCAGAGTCCAGAAAAGCTGCCAAGGGGGACCCACGGATGGAGGAGAGCAGGCAAAACAAGCAGAAGAGGTTTATCAATAGGGAACTAATGGAGAATTCGCACGAATGGCTCTGTTATGGAACACCGTTGCTTCTTGAGGAGAAGTTGCAACTCCCAAATTTAGGCAAAGGAATCCTTCCTATCATGGAATGCTTAACATCTATACATGATTCATTGGGTTTCGGATTTTCCCAAGCCACTGAACCTATTCTTTGAAGATGCATAATTGAGAAGGAATTTATTGCAAGCTCTCTTGACTTGCACCATGGACTAGTAGTAGATGGTCTTGGTAGAGGAACAGAAAGTTTGGTTTCACAATGTCTTCTGAGGGACCTACTTCTTCATTATCGTATGGATGGTACTTGAGTCTTCTGCTAGCGGGGAACTTTTGAGAATAGCTAGGACAGTGCCAAGAGACAGGTACTTGATTGACCTTTTACTGGAGAAGTTGAATAGAGGGAATAAGACTAGTAGTGAGAAAGCTTTGTCTTGGATAATTGCATTATTCAATAAAGGGGTTGGATTGCCTTGCGACCAAGGGGCTCTACGAAATCAGTATTTTGGTCTTATGAGAGCCTCAAAGTATGTCACCTATCCCCTTAATCACGATAGCGTTGTTTCTTGGGAAGCGTCTGGTTATTGGAGTGAAGACTTTCTGCTAATTGTTGCAGTTGAAGGGGTGAACCAAATGGTAGAAGAGGAGAATCAAATGCTGGAAGAATTAAAGTATCAGTTAAAGGAGGCCCAGCACTGTCTGAAAAATGAGGCTTATCAAAAACAAAGAGATTTGAATTACAGAGAAAAGGGCATGGGAAATATGAAATCACTGACTAATGGAATCTATCAAGAGCAAAAAGGCATTACAGGACACATGAGGGATTACCTTCATCACAAGAGAGTGCATTCTTTTTCAAGATATGGAACTCAGGAGGAAGCCTTTTATTTTTCAGCACTATTGTTTTCCTCTCTATGTACATCACCTTGAGGACAAGGTGATTTTTCCAAAAAAGGGAGAGTATTGTTAGGCCCAAATATAAATATTGATACAAAAATTACCCCTGCTCCTATAATGTTACCCCAAGTGATATTGTTTTACCTTATGCTAAGTTTTACACTAGAAAGAATAGGAAGAGTGAGAGTGACATAGGCAAGGCATACGGCCAAGGTGGGATGGGAGGGACTTGTAACTAACTATGCCTAGCTGGCAGGGTCAGTGGGAGGGGGGTGTGCATTACTGATTCTGTTATGGGAAGAGGTGGAGGTATATAAAGGTAGCGGGAGCTACCAAGAGGGTATCTGAGGATTAGAATTGGAATTTGGGAGAGCAGCTGGGTCTCTCTAATACCTAGCAACCTTTGTTTCTTTCATTTTGCAATTAATACGCATATAATCTCATATTCATATTATAAAATATGTTTCCATTTCTTATCTGATACTATGATCCTATCAAAAGCTGCAGATTATGAAGAGGAATATACTTGTCCAAGCCTAAGATGTTATTTGTCCCCATGAAAAAAAAAACCAAAAGCGAAAACATTGCACCCATCAAAAGTTCTCAAACAAGAATTCCATTCATATATACTCTCAGAAACTCCTTAAAACCACATGAGATCATGCAATCACCCACATATAACCTATATGATCTAACCCAAAATGCACATTATCATGATCGGTCCAATAGCATTTTGGATCAAGTTATGAAAAGGACACTCAAAAATTGTCCTAAACCTGTACCATACTTTTCATCCAAATCTCCACCAACATAGAAGCAATGCATCAAGGTGATCATGTGGGACTTTCAAAGCTTGTGATGATAGGCCAAACATAAAGGCAAAGATAGAAGGAACTTCATCATGTATTAACTAATTTCTATTCATGTAGAGCCACTTCGTCATTTTTTACATAGATGAGAAGATGACATTCAAGGCTTGGAGACGCACTGTGAAGCGATTGCAGTGAATGTATAAAGAGATCCGTCAGCTACAAATTGGATAGTACCCTCCTTCCTACGTGCCTTTTAGGAATATATGTGTATGCCAGAGTTTCAAAACCTCTCCTTGAAGAACAAGGTGAATAGGGCGCCTACCAAAGGTGGCTTATCACATATTGCTAGCTCCACTACATTGGCAAGCACTAAGGCCAACTTGGTTGGTGATCAACTTATGATTTTAATCTTTTTCTTATATAATTTATTATTTGAATTTGTTTAGTTTATCAAAAATCTCATTTTCAATTGTTTACTAATTATATGTGGACTTCCAAGAAAAGACGCTTAAGAGACCACCTACACAGGGGAGGTGTTTAAGGAGACACACACCCATAAGCATGATAAACGCTCCAAGACCGCACATGTAAATATAGTTCCTAATTATATTTCTAATTAAGCACTTGAAAAACTATCTGTAACTAAACTTTGTGGTGATGGAATATGCATTACAATCCAAAATAAAAACAAAGTAATGCCATTTCTCATTTGACTTGCATATATGTTGCCTTCAAGAAAACATTTGCTTTTTTTTTTTTTCTTCCTTCCTTTTTTTTTTTTCCTCTTTTGTATTGTGCTTTGCACTTTTTTCCTTCTTTTAACAAAGGCTCAAAATAAATACAATTTAACATATGAGAATATGAGATTAACTAATAATATGAACTTGTAATTCACAATATTGCTCGTCTCTTTATTCCCCTTTTTTGTTTAAAAATGGCAGAACATATGAGGGTCAAAACAAAAGAAATGACCTTTGATCATTTTGTTTTTCAGCATCAGAAAGGACCTAGGATTCACATTAGGCAGACTTAAAACGTTCAAACCGTCCAAAGAGCACCGTAATCATTTCACTAAGACGCACACCTTAGGATTTTGCCTTGATAACAGAAGTTGTTATTCTGTTATATCATGTAACTAACTCTCCCGCCAAATCTGTTGGCTTGTAGGAGAAGTTGGCAATCACTATAAATACTTTGTATATCATTGATCAACATACAAGTTCATTTCATTCATTTCTTTCTCTGAATACTCCTCTTATTCTCTCAGTTTGCACCATGGTGAACTTCTATCATGGTATCCAGAGCATCAAAGCTTGAAAAAGCATCGATCCTGAGGAAGAACAACAACTCCAACCATGAACAACTCAACAAGCTCACATGCATCAAGTGAAGATGAAGAAAGTGATGGAAGATCACCAACTCCACCAAAAATCGTGACACAATCTACTGTGATGATTGAACCTCAGATTCAACAAACCAACTTCACACATCCACTCACAATCAAGCTTGATGAGAAGAATTTTCTTCTCTGGAAACGACAAATTCTTGCTACTGTCAAAGGTCACAATCTTCATCAGTCCATCGATGCCAAAGCTCCAAAACCAGCGAGATTTGCCTCAAAGTCAGATAGGAAAGCAAAGAAAATTTCTGCAGCATTCGAAGCTTGGGAACAACAAGACCAGAAACTTCTCTCATGGATGCTGTCTTCCATGTCTGAGGCAATCCTCACACTGGTAATCGATTGTGATCATTCATGGCAACTATGGCAGAAGCTTGATGAATACTTTGCTACCTACACTCGAGCTCGTGTGCAACAACTCAGATCTGAACTCCGATCTGCAAATAAAGGTTCTGCAACTATCTCTGAATACTTGTTAAGAATCAAAGCCTTAGTTAATGCTCTTGCATCAATTGGATCTCATATCTCCGATGAAGAACACATCCATATTGTACTCAGTGGATTACCTTCGGAATATCAAGCTTTTGTAACCTCCATAAACACACGTGCTGAACCATGCACGGTGACACAACTTGAATCCTATCTTTTAATCCATGAAGCACAATTGGAGAAGCTTCATTCAGCAACGTCACAACCTTTAATGCAAGCACATTTCACTGCTACTGATTCCAGTGGTTTTCGAGGCAACAATCGTGGTGGCCGTGGAGGTTTTAGAGGCAGAGGTGGCCGTCCTGGTGGACGTTAACGTGGCCGTGGAGGAAGGACCGGCGGCGGGCGCTCGTCTCTGATCTGTCAGCTGTGCAACAAACCGGGACACTCATGCTTCAATTGTTGGCATCGCTTTGATCAGGATTTCCAACCTACACCACCACCACCTCCACCCTATGCCAACCTAACAACCACCTCTCCGAACCTCACACCCTATCAGCCTTCCTATATATCTCAGCCACCACCAAACACCAACCCTCAGGTAGCCACACCTGCAACTATAACTGATACAGCCTGGTACCCGGACTCTGGTGCAACAAACCATGTCACACCACAATACACCAACCTCATGCATGCTTCCCAGTACCACGGCTCAGCACAACTTCATGTTGGCAATGGGCAAGGTTTGCACATTGCTCACATAGGGCATTCCCATATCACTCCACTCCCTGCATCCACACACACACTAAGCCTAAATAATTTATTACATGTACCACATATCACTAAAAATCTAATCAGTGTTCACAAATTTGCCAAAGATAACCAAGTTTACTTTGAATTCCATCCTTACCACTGTTTTGTCAAATCTCAGGCAACGAATGAGATTCTACTTCAAGGCAGCATCACTCACAATGGCCTGTATCGGTTTCACTCCTTTCAACTACAGCATCTGAATCCAGTCACCAATAAATCCACTCATCATCCATCTAGAAATCCAAATAACACTTGTAATACTTTATCTGCCCTTACTTCTGATGTAAATAATGCTTCTGGTTGTAATTCATCACTTCACGCTTCTACATTTGACGTACCTTCTGCCACTGATTCCTTTACTCTTTGGCACCATAGATTAGGACATGCATCTTCTCAAGTTGTTTCTGCAATTCTAAAATCTTGTAACATTCCTACATTGAATAAAAATCCAGATTTGTGTGATTCATGCTGCTTGGGCAAAAGCCATAAACTACCTTCAGCACTCTCATCTTCCAATTACAGCACACCACTTGAGTTAATCTTCACTGACCTATGGGGCCCTGCCCCTACCACTAGCGCTCAAGGGTTCAAATACTATATCTCCTTCATTGATGCTTTTTCTAAATTCACCTGGGTTTATTTTTTAAAATCCAAAGACCAAGCATTCCCAGCATTTCTACAGTTTAAGTCATTTGCTGAACTGCAGCTCGGTCATCCCATTAAGTCAATACAATCTGATTGGGGAGGGGAGTTCAGGTCATTCACCTCCTATCTCACAAACCATGGCATTGCACATCGCCTCATTTGCCCACACACACATCACCAAAATGGGACAGTTGAAAGGAAACATAGACATCTTACTGAAACAGGCTTGACACTCCTTGCACATGCTTCCCTCCCTTTACACTTCTGGGATGAAGCCATTGCCACTGCAACCTATACAATCAACCGAATTCCCTCAGCTAACCTCAAACACCCTTCACCCTTTGAAACACTCTTTCATAAACAACCAGATTACAGCTTCTTCAAGGTATTTGGCTGCCTCTGCTATCCCTTAATTAGACCATACAATAAACACAAATTCGATTATCACTCCACACCCTGCACATTCCTTGGTTACAGCCCTCAACACAAAGGCTATAAATGCCTAGCTACTAGTGGCAGAATTTACATCTCAAAGGATGTTAAATTCAATGAAACCAAGTTCCCCTTCAAGTCACTCAACACCACCACTCCTACATCCACTACCACTGCCCTTAGCCCCATCTCTTTACCACTCTCCACCATAACTCCCTTACCCACAAGGAACACACGTGATACCGTTCCAGCTGAACCTCATCACAATAGTCTCAATTCTCATGATCATAATCTCACTGAACCATCTACCTCATCTGAACAAAATTCACCAACTGCACATCCTAATTCACCAATTGCACATCCTAGTTCCCCTCCCAATCCAGTTCCTCAGCCTATACCAACCCAACGAAACAGTCACTCCATGCAAACTAGAGCCAAATCGGGCATCACCAAACCAAATCCCAAATTTCAACCATTATCCCTTACAGCTGTGATAGAACCTGCCAACATTGCTGAGGCTATGTCCTCACCTCAGTGGTTTGCTGCCATGACAGAAGAGTTTGAGGCTCTCCAAAGGAACAACACATGGTCCCTAGTGAAACTACCACCAGGAAGACAAGCCATTGGCTGTAGGTGGGTGTTCAAAGTGAAACAAAACCCTGATGGCACTGTACATAAATACAAGGCTAGATTAGTAGCCAAAGGATTCCATCAAAAGATTGGATTTGACTATTCAGAAACTTTCTCTCCTGTTGTGAAACCAGCCACCATCCGTGTCATACTTACATTGGCACTCTCTCAAAAGTGGCAAATTAGGCAACTTGATGTAAATAATGCCTTCCTAAATGGCATTCTACAAGAGGAAGTATACATGAGTCAACCTGAAGGTTTCTCTCAAGGGGAATCTAACATTGTATGCAAATTACACAAGGCTTTATATGGGTTGAAACAAGCACCAAGGGCTTGGTTTGAAAAACTAGCCTCAGTTCTTCATCAGTTAAACTTCTACAGCAGCAAATGTGATCCTTCTCTCTTCATTCACTCAACTAATGGACAACACACCTACATTCTGGTCTATGTCGATGACATAATTGTCACTGGCTCCTCTTCCCTCTTCATTTCTGAACTCATTCAGAAACTCAATTCTGAATTTGCTCTCAAAGATTTGGGGCTGTTACACTATTTCCTGGGTATTGAGGTTCACAAACTCAAGGATGGATCCCTACATCTATCTCAGCACAAGTACATTCGAGATCTGCTACTGAAAAGCAAAATGGACAAGGCAAGAGGCATAACTACTCCTATGGTATCTAATCTGAAATTGTCAAAACATGGTTCAGATTACATGACAGATGCCTCTCTCTACAGATCCATAGTGGGTGCATTACAATATGCAACAATCACTAGACCTGAGATATCATTCTCTGTCAACAAGGCATGCCAGTTCATGGCTCAGCCCTTGGAATCTCACTGGAAAGCAGTGAAGCGCGTGCTGAGATACCTAGCAGGCACACCACATCTTGGACTACATTTAGTTCCTTCGACTCAGTCCCTAGGCTTAAGAGGTTTCTGTGATACGGATTGGGCAGCAGATGTAGATGATAGAAGCTCAACTTCTGGGTCTTGTATTTTCTTTGGTCCTAATTTGGTGTCATGGTGGGCAAAGAAGCAGCCAACTGTTGCCAGGTCCAGTGCTGAGGCTGAATATAGAAGCCTAGCTGATACTACAGCTGAGATCGTTTGGCTCCAATCTCTTCTCCAAGAACTTCATCTCACTACACCTAGACCAGTCATCTATTGTGACAATCTAAGTACCATCATGCTAGCACATAATCCAGTAATGCACTCCCGAACCAAACATATGGAATTGAATTTGTTCTTTGTTAGAGAGAAAGTAATTCAGGGACAACTTATGATAGCCCATATTCCCACTTCTGAGCAACCAGCAGACATACTCACCAAGGCTGTCTCCAGCAATCGTTTCAGTCATCTCAGAGAAGCTCTAGGAGTCAAAGATTTAGAAAAGATGCAAGCTAGACCTAGCTAGAGTTGAGGGGGAATGATAACAGAAGTTGTTATTCTGTTATATCATGTAACTAACTCTCCCGCCAAATCTGTTGGCTTGTAGGAGAAGTTGGCAATCACTATAAATACTTTGTATATCATTGATCAACATACAAGTTCATTTCATTCATTTCTTTCTCTGAATACTCCTCTTCTTATTCTCTCAGTTTGCACCATGGTGAACTTCTATCATGCCTCAACAAGAAATCAAACATCCTAAGACAAGAGACAATCCAAGTATAACTTATAAGATTTCTCTGAACAATAAACCCGGTTCATCTCCAAGAAAATCCACAATCTCAAATAGGAATATAAACAGGAATTATGAATGAAAAAAGGATACATTAAAAGCACTATGCTCAAGATACTGTTGATGAAAACTTGATACAACCATTGAGCATTCAACATAATTCTTAGAAGAAGACTTTCACATAAGTACAAGAAAGACTCGACCCTTTGACATGACTCCACTAACACAATGAAAACTAACGCATAAAAGACACCTAAACTTTCACAAAATGAACAAAAACGATAACTAAGAACCATCAACCAACACAAGATATAGATAAATATAAGAATATTACATAAGTCCCTTTTCTATATTGTCAAGGTCTACCAGCCCTCATCAATCTCCATCCTCTTCCTCTTTTGCATCAAAGCTAACAAGCCTCATATGCTCATCATCTAGTATCCAGATTCAACCCAATTCATATGGCCCCATGTCCATCCTACTAGCAAATTACCTCATCATTCCCTCCAAACGTTGGACAACATTAATGAGGTATTGATTTTGATGAACGTTCAGACTTTGAAAATCCTCCATTTGATCTAATCATTGTGCAAAAATGAGGTGATGCCTTGGCTCTTGTGCATCTTGTCCCCCTTTTCTTTTTATTATATTCTTGAATGACTTTAGTGATTACCACACATCAATTGGCTTTTCAACTGAAATGGGAGTATCTCCATTTGTACGGACTCCTACCACTACACATAGCTAGGTAATCAATGAAAGGCAGCTAGTGCAATCTTACTATTGGTTGTCTAACCTATGTGCTGAATATTTGAGTCTATCAAAGCCCTCACATTAATAACAACTTTCTCCATTATATAATAGATGAGCATAGTGAGTCTCATAATCACTTTCGAATGAGTAAAGGTAGGAAGCAACTTGGCTTGGACCACCAAATAGAAGAAATTTGTTCAAGAATAGCCTTCTCTAAATTCTTAGGTGCCCCATTTGTATCCAAAACCTAGGATGAAACAGCCTGGTTGTTGGAACTAGTAATCAGAAGATAATAAAGAACTAATGTTTATTGATGCTTCTTGAAAAATTAAATGATACAAAGTCCCCTCTGCTTTCCCAAATGACTAGCCAATGATCAAAGACTAAAGACTCCTAACCAATCCTCATTTTCCTTTATTTATAGCCAACTAACTACCCTAACTAACTAGGTTCCTAACACTACTCCCCCCCCCCCCCTCCTCTCCTTCCTCGAGCCACCAGAAAACAAAAAAATAAAATCAAAAACTATTTTTATACTAATTAAATACAAATACTTTCCTCTAGGATCCCATATCTTCAAATTTGGTTCTGTTTCTACATCCCACTGAGCTCCTCCATGTAGCAGAGTCCCATGTCCCAACACTAAACGGAAGTGCTCTTTTACTCCTGAGTGGAGCCTATTACTTAGGCCCACAGTTGACTCTATCTTTAAATTTCCTAAATTCCTATGCCTACCATGAAATTGGGTTTGGCCGTAACCTATGATCATAGGCTTTGAAATTAGAACCCCAGCTTTTCTTTCACTTGAAATGGGCCTAGCCAACTAAGTCAGGTGGAGAACTCCACTGATGTTAGAACTGGTATAGGGGAAATCAGCTAATTTTATTGATAACGGCGATTTGGGCAATTGCTCAAGAACAGTAGAAATGGAATACAAGAGGTGGAGTCAACTCTATGTACACAATGAACTGAATGAATAACCACCCTCTAAACTACATTTTCTTCCTTATTTATAGCCTAATCTAATCCTAACTGACTTTCCCTCCTAATTTGATTCATCTAATCGCTGTTATGCTCTTAACTAACCTCTTTAGTGGGCCCTACATGTGACCCACTAACTACTTTATTCTTCCTAATACAGACTTTTTCATACATGGGGTCTCTAACACTACTCCCCCGCCCCCCGCCCCCCGGAGAACCACCTTGTCCTCAAGGTGAGCTGCTGGAAATTGTTCCTTCAAACATTGCAGGTTCTCCCAAGATGTGTCATGGTCTGGAAGTCCTTGCCATTTGACTAGAACCTCTGCTGCCCCTTCCTGATTGTACCACACTTGCAGCATTTCCTCTGGCATAGTTTGCATAAATCCCTCCTCAATCAGTCCAAGATGTATTTCATATGGTTGGACTCTAGGAGGAACACCCTTCTTAAGTTTGCTTACATGGAAAACTGGATGCAAGCGGCATGTTGGTAGGAGGGCTAATTTATAAGCCACAAGACCAACCTTGTCCAGCGCCTGATATGGTCCATAAAACCGGGGACATAATTTTTCATTGGGCCTTCTCGCTGGTGATTTCATCCTAAAGGGCTGAAGTTTTAGGAAAACCCAATCACCCACCTCATAAGTAACCTCTCGCCGATGCTTATCTGCCTGTTGCTTCATTCTTTGTTGTGCCAGTTGCAGCTGGTGCTTCAAGTCCCCTAAAACCTCATCTCTGGCAGCTACTAGTGCTTGAACTTCAGGCACTTTAGAAGGGTATGTTGCCCCTTTGAATAAAACAGGGTGTAGAGGGCTTGAAAGGGTGAGCGCTGGTTGATACATTGAAGGATGTATTGAACCAATTTTCAGCCCAGGATAACCATTCAGCCCACTGTTCGGATTTAGTGCTGACAAAGCAACAAAGGTAGGTTTCCAAGCAACGGTTGGTGACTTCCGTTTGTCCATCCGTTTGCGGGTGGTAGGATGTTGAATATTTCAGCTTCATCCCAGCAGCATGGAAAAGTTCTGACCAAAAACGGCTGAGGAGCAGTGAGTCCCTATTAGAAATAATGACGCTTGGAAAACCATGTAGTCTCACTATTTCTTTGATGAACAACCGTGCCACTTCCTTGGCAGAAAATGGATGAACTTAAGGAATGAAGTGTGCATATTTGGTGAGGCGATTGATCACCACCATGATAGTATCTTTGCCTTTCGATTTGGGAAGCCCGGAGATGAAGTCCATGGATATTTCAGACTATACCTGTTCTGGAATGTGCAGGGGTTGCAACAGTCCAGCTGGGGATAAAGTCTCATTTGCTTTTCTGACATACTTGGCATTCAGCCACATAATTTTTGACCTGCTGCTTCATACCCTTCCAATACACTGCTGCTGAGAACCTTTTATAAGTTCTGAAAAATCCTGAATGTCCCCCTATGGGTGAGTCATGAAATTCTGTTAATAATGAGGGAATTTGGGAGGAATGTTTTGGGATAACCACTCGACCTTGATAGAATAACCTACCCTGGTTTGGTGTGTAACCTGGAAAGGAGTTTCCCCCTTGTTGCAGCTCTTGAATGATTGTTTGCAGCTGCTGATGTGCTTCTATTTCAGCTGTCACCGGATCCCATAAATTGGTATGTACCACTGAAATTGACTTGTAAAGCATTTGGTGCGATAGGGCATCTACCGCTTTGTTGTGTAATCCAAGTCCGAATTGGATGTCAAAGTCGAATCCTAACAGCTTGGATGTCCATTTCAGTTGGTCTTCCCCCCATAAACGCCGGTCTGTAAGGAATTTCAGGCTGGAATGATCTGTAAGGATTACAAAGTGTCTTCCCAACAAGTAATGTGCCACTTTTGCACCGCTAATACAATAGCCATCAACTCTCGCTCATAGGCTGATTTGCGTTGTGCGCGTGGTGATAATGCTTGGCTTAAGAAAGCAATTGGGCACCCTTGTTGGGACAATACTGCTCCCAAACCTTGGCTAGATGCATCTGTCTCCAAAACAAAAGGCTGACTAAAATCTAGGACTGCTAAGATGGGAGAGCTGCCATTGCTTCCTTCATGGAATTGAAGGCTGCCTGTGCTTCTTTAGACCAACTAAAATTGTCCTTCTTGATTAATTCAGTCAGTGGTTTAGCAATTATCCCATAGCCTTTTACAAAACGTCGATAATACCCCATTAAGCCCAAGAATCCTCTTAATGCTTTCTAATCCTTGGGTGTGGGCCAATCCTTCATCACTTCAGTTTTTCGAGGGTCTACTGCTACTCCTTTTGTCGATACAATGTAGCCCAAATATTCAACTTTGGTTACTCCAAAATCACTTTTTTTTTTCTTGTTAAGGACCAGCTTATTCTTAATGAGCAGATCAAATATTATTGACAAATGGACAGCATGTGAATCAACATCCTTGCTGTAAATAAGTATATGGTCAAAAAATACTAATGCAAACTTACGGAGGTGGGGACAAAGAATGTCATTCATGAGAGCTTGGAAAGTTGAAGGTGCATTTGTGAGGCCAAATGGCATGACAAGGAATTCATAATGGCCCTCATGAGTTCGAAATACTGTTTTGCCAATGTCATTCTCTAGCATACGTATTTGACGGTACCCTGATTTAAGATCCAGCTTAGAAAAAATTGTAGCCCGGACTAATTCATCTATCAGGTCATCAATGATGGGTATGGGCAATTTATCGGGTATAGTTATTCTGTTGAGAGCCCGGTAGTCTACACAAAACCTCCAGCTCCCGTCTTTCTTCTTGACTAAGATAATGGGGCTAGCAAATGGGCTAATACTAGGGCGAATTATTCCTACTGTCAACATTTCATTTACCAGTTTTTCGATCTCTGTTTTTTGGTAATGTGGGCAACGGTATGGTCAAAGGTTAGGGATGTCAGCCCCTTCCTTTAAAATGACGGCATGGTCATGACTTTGGGAAGGTGGAAGCCTTGGCAGAGTTTCAAACATAGTTGCTTGGTTGTCTAAGACCTACTGAATCTGTGTTGGAATGGCTATCTCCACTGTTAGCTGCTGGAAAATGGGCCACAACTGTACTACATAGCCTTCCCCTTGATTTTGCGTCTCGCGTATGGCTATTCCTAAAGCAATTCCTCCATAACACAAGTCAGGATCACCTTGTAAATCCACCCATTTCCCTCCCATCTCAAAAGAGAGTCTTGATTTTAGTTGGTCCTCGTTTCCCCTATCTTATCTAGCCATGCCAACCCCAAAACCAGTTCAGAGTTATCTAGGGGAAACACATAAAAAGTGTCCACATTCTGAAAATTAGGAAATGTGGTGGTCACATCTAAACATTTACCCTTCCATGGGGACTACTGCCCATTAGCTACTCTCACTATAAAACCAGCTTCCATATCCACACTTAGTTTGGCCTCCTGTACTTATGCGGGGCAAACAAAGTTATGGGAAGCTCCTGGGTCTATGAGAACCCTTACATGACAATCAACAACCTTTCCCCATGCCCTGATTGATCTTTTGTTTTTCCCTCTTAACACACTTCTAGAATCGAGACATTTTCAGGGTGACATTGCCCATTTCTTGCACAGCATCATGCCATATTGTTTCCCCTTTTTCTTCAGATTCTTCTTCTAGTAGCATGACTCTAATACTCTTGTTTTTACAATTGTGATCAGGAGTAAATCTCTCATCACAAGAGAAACATGACCCCTTGGTTCTCTTTTCCCTATACTCTTCATCACTTAATTGTCTAAATCCTTTCTTTCCACCAATGATTCCCCCTTTTTCCTCTATTCCCGCACCTAAATTCTGCTGGGAATATTGCTTACTAGTTCCTCGATTGGGGTTTCCCCACCCTGTCCCTACTTTTGGGAGTACTTTACCAGCACACCTTTGCAGCAGTTTATTCCTACTTTCTATAAGCTCAGACAAGTCCATTAATTCATCCAGGGTATAATAGCGATGGAGTTTAAGTTCAGTCTTTACCACATCCTTTAATCCCTTAAGGAATAAACTAATGAGGTAACTCTTGTCTGAAATCTTCAATGGATTGGCACATAACTTGAATTGCTCTCTGTACTCTCTTACTGAGTTGAAATGTTTGAGGCCTAGCAACACTTCAAATGGATTCTGAGCCAATTCAGGCTGAAAGCATTTCACCACTGATTTCGTGAATGCCTCCCAAGTTGGATTTAGTGTTGTGTCTTCCCACCATCGGAACCAGATCAGAACCTTGCTCTCCATTGTGATTTTTGCGACCTGAAGCCATTGCCATGGAGGAACCTCATAGATCTGCAAATACCGTTCGAAGTTGTCCACCCACATGTATGCGTCCTCGCCATGGAACAGTGGAACGTCAAGCTTCCTCCACTGATTTGCATTTCGCCATCGTTGGTTTCCCGCTAGGAAACCCTCGCCGTCGTCATTGCCGCCCAAGTTTTCATCTCGCCACCAGTGGCAATGAGATCGCGCGCCCAGGGATTGATCGCAATATGGACCAACGATCGTCGTGATCTGTGTTGCGTTGTTGGTGTTGGTGCGACAATGGTTTGCGATGTGGCATCTTTTTCATGGAATCCAACACGTTCGTTTCTCGCTGTTCTTCCATTTGCAATTGCATCGCACTCATTGATCCTTCCATTGCTTCGAGCTTCTTCTCAACTCTGGCAGCCATTGAAGCAATCAGGACAACAGAGCAACTGATACCAATTGTTAGAACTGGTATAGGGGAAATCAGGTAATTTCATTGATCACGGGGATCTTGGCAATTGCTCAAGAACCCTAGAAATGGAATACAAAAGGTGGAGTAGATTAGAGGCCTCAACTCTGTGGACACAATGAACTAAATGAATAACCACCCTCTAAACTACCTTTTCTTCCTTATTTATAGCCTAATCTAATCCTAACTGACTTTCCCTCCTAATTTGATTCATCTAATCGCTGTTATGCTCTTAACCAACCTCTTTAGTGGGCCCTACATGTGGCCCACTAACTACTTTATTCTTCCTAACATAGACTTTTCCATACATGGGGTCTCTAACAACTGACCCAATCCGACTTTTACCCTAAAATCTGTCTTCTACCCTACCTCAATATTGCAGCCACAGACCTTTTACCTTCCTCATGAAGGCCCCATTGGAAGTGAGTTGCACTGGCACCGCGCCATGTGTGTGGGCCGCTACCGTCACAACCTCTGCCCACTTCGTTGAGGCATTCATGACCTCCATGGCCCCCTTCTTCGTCATGAAGCTTCCAACGGAAGGCTACCTTCTTGTTATTGCATGTCTCTGCCATCGAAAACTTTGCTTGTAGTCCCTTAGTGAATGTCATTTGCCCTTGCCCATACCTGCCAACACCTTCCTTCTCGCAGTAATGCTTGTTGACAATGTTGCACCTCTCCCAATCGATATTGCTGCTGAAAGAACCCAAATTTAATGGTTCTTGCGATGGTTAAAGGTCATACCTTGAGTCTTTCCCCCTGCTTTGAGTCATTTTTTATCTTACGCTCTTTTTCCCCATTTTCTATCAATGTCTCCTCCACCTCTTTTACTTGTGTTGGGGTTTTATCGTGATCTTGTACCAAAAACTCAATACCATATTGTGCTTGGACCTTGTCCTTGCCTTTAAGACTTCTTTGGCTCTCCAATTCTATTTCTTCATCTCCTTTTGCAATGAATGCCCTCAAAAGTTGCCACCATTTCCTAGTCAGGTTATTTGTCTTCCAAAACATGTAGCACCAACAATGTACCCTCTTGGTGCATCTCCTGTCTCTTCTAAAGTATGCGCTTCTAGGGACTCTCACCCAAGTCTCTCACGCTCAAAAATAATACCCAACACATCCCATTCAAGCCTGTACATTAACTCTGTCAAACATTGGGAGCGCGTCCATTGCTTTGGTTTCTCCATCTTTTTCCTAAATCCTTTCCTCTCCAAGACCTTGTCCAAAAAAAACTCTAACTAACGCGATCATAACCTTTCTCATAGTCTAATTTAAAAACAAGAACAAGACAGTTTTCTCTATGATCTATCATCTTTTGTAACCTCATTAGTGATATGCGCCACATCTAAGATTTACCTACCTGAGATAAAAGCACTTTGGTTTTCAGAAGTGGTATTGGGAAAGACCTCACCAATGACAGGTCTATCAGGCACCCTCAGCAAGCAATTCAGCAAAAAGCCTAGAAATCTCAAAGCAATACCTCACTATCTCTAGAAACACCACCATCCTCAGGCTCCAACTCTTTTATAAGGCTTTTTCCTGCACCTCCCAAATGGCTCCCTATGAAATAACCTCGTATTGGTATTCCCTTGCTCTGCCTTTTGAAATTTCATCTTGTCTCAAACTAGTTTCTTCCCCAACCAAGATATCATATAGACCTAGCCTCAACTTTCGGCTTTTATTAAAAAGATCCTTGAAAGATACCCTCTAGCTCCAACATATCAAAAGAATCAATCTCTTCTAAGGTATTTTCTTTTTTAATCTAAATGTCTCCAAAAACATATTTATTCCACTGTTTCAAGTTTTCTTTGAGAAATTTTAGCTTCCTCACCCTTGCTTAAGTTTTATTTGTTAACATTACTAATAAGTGGCAGCATAGCATTAAGACAAGAAAATTTTACGTCAGGTTTTGACTGCCTAACACCACTCTCCTATTTTTTCTTAGCGTGATTGGCTATATAACAATTGGCAACAAAGACATAGGCAGAGTTGCACAAGAGCACAAGCAAAAACATATTTTTAAAGAAAATAGTAGAAATTAAAATACTAACAAGGAAGCACACATTCTCATGCATTACAAATTTGTTCCATATACCTTATAAATTACAAAGTTTGTCAAATATCAATAAGAACTCCAAAACAGTAGTTTCCTTAACAGCTAGTTCGCACACACCTACAGCTTGAAAGTGCTGGAAAAATGTTAATACTAGTTGATCTGGCTTCAATTCCATGGCTTTGCTGGGAGAAACTATAAGATTTCTCATTTGTTACCAACTTTGACAAAACATAACATAGAAAAAAGAAACATTTTTCTTGGAAAAGAAGAAGAAGGAAATCAACACAAAGTAAAGGGTATGGTTATTGAAAAGGATCATATCTGAATAACTAAGGAATTTGGAAACATGAAAGAGGTCCACAAACCTCTTCAGACATGAATGCATTTGCCAGCAACTCGTGTCGGAGGGAAACTGAAACAAAATGTCAACCAAAAGAACCACGGCATGTCGATGATCCACACAAGCATTTCATTCTCCCTTTGGCTGCACTGCTAGCCTCAGCATGACCAGAGCAGACAATACCATAATCATACGTTAACTCTGTCAGTGGAGGAATGTGCCTAAGAGCGAAAAATGCGATGTGAAGGACAGACTGATTGTTTTCTTGGTATAAGACTGGCTGCCAGAAAACATTCGGGGAGCAACTATGATTCATGAACCTAGCCACATTTCCAACATTTTTGGCATTGATAACTAGAGGAGATTGTATAGCATAATCCACGCTACAGTCACTTGAACTCCCTTCTTCCAGTAAGCTAGGTTCATAATTCCACTTGAATGATTCATAAATACGGCTTGCATCAAAAATGTACTCATCATCATCTCCATCCTTTCCATTCAGACTTAAATTGGCACTGTCAACAACTTCTCCTGCATACTCGCAAATAAAAGTACCAGCACGAATGGGATCCAGTGATCGAAGACCCCACCCTCTATCCTTTGTTTTGAACACTTCCATGTAGTGCTTCAAACCAGCCTGGGATACTCGATTTTTGCAGTTCGGAAGACAGCGACACATCGAGCCACATTCATGAACCAATGGCCTTCGACTCACAATAATGCCATTTGCAGTATATGGAAAATCACCTCCATTTCTCTGAATGCAAGAGCAAGTCAGATCACCCGGGACACATGCTTTGTTACAGTTGCACCCATACGAAGGCACCGTTGAACCATAAGGCTTTGTATGCCTGAGAGACTGGAAATAAGTGAAAAAAGCAGGACCCATCTCATCATCAACATCATTGACAAGCGATACAGGAATACTCTCAGCTCCTGAGGAGATGTCTGCAATAATAAGGCCATTCCTTGAAGGGAAGCCTGCCTTCCACTTTTGAGCCAATTTCCAAACGGCAAAAGCACTGGGCTGTCCAGGCAGTCTCACAAACTTATACTTAAACACGCCACCACCAGATTTCCCCCTTTCTATCCAGGAATCCTGGATTTTATACAAACCATCATAGACATATATTTTCACATTTTTATTCACAGCGTCTCTTAACCCCCGGATGACTCTTACTTCATTGTGTCGTTGTGAACTTCTATCCAAAGCAAGATTACCTCTTTGAAGCTTCTGATCAGTTACGTGCTTATCTTTCTTGTTAAAATGCTCACCCTGACCACTATACACCAAAATATCATCATCCTCTGCATCATCATCATATTCTCCAGATGAAACAATGCTTAAAGCCAATGGTTCCTCCTGAAATTCACCCTTGACAGTCATGTAGTCGATTCCACCCATAGACTGGCCATGTAAACCCACAAGAACTAATTCTATCCGCAAGAAGAAAATGTCCCCAATCTCAACCCCAGGCACTGCTCCTACTCTCTTCCTCATGTTTGTTCGAATCCCTTTGAGCGTCAAAGCATTGCTAGCTCTCAAATCTGCACGCTTAATAAAACCATTTGTGTTCAATTCCTTAGCATCTTCTAGTTGGCAGAGCCTTCGTCGAAGCGCATCAAATGTCATAAGTACGACACGAACCGTGTCGCGGTCACCATCATCCTTCTTGTATGGGCTAATACCAACAAAGGAACTCGAACCAACTCCCGGTTCCTGACTTGACTTGTTCCTCTTCTGGGATGATTTGCAGCTGCGCATATTTGGTGCTGCACGCTTTTGCTCATTAAAAACACCATTGACCCCTTCTATTGATGAAGAAGTGTCTCCATTGGCTCCATAAGGGGTTGGTTCTTCAACTAGTGGGCTCCTAAAGGACCTTAGTGGAGTTGGAGCTGGTGCAGGAGCAGGAGATGCTTGAGATTCTTGAGGCTCACCAAAAGGCAAAAATGGAGAAAATCCAGACGGGTACTGGCCAGAGGGAGAAGCTCTAGAAGATTCTGGAAACACAGGGGCCAAACTACGCAGAGGTTTAACGTCTAGAATCCTTGACTTATCAATGGAATCAGAGGGAGAAACTGAGTTTTGGTATAATCCCCCTTCCATTATAGCCCTTTTCGATCAAGCAACCGTAAAATCAAGCTTCATAAGCCTGAAAATTTATAGCTTTTTTTATATATATTTGTCCATTCAAAGCCACGACTTCATAGCAACCCCCAAATTCGAGAAAAACTCGTCGTTTTTGCTGCACAAAAACACAAAACGGTCACGAAATGTAAAACTTAAAACGACAAAAGAGATGAATATGTTGTTGAAGAATGCATGGATCCACGATATGTAAGAATCTGAATCCAAATTTAGAGAAAACTTTTTACCAGAAGAAAAAAAAAAAAAACCTTTATCTCCCTAGATTGCCATGACTTCTGAAGCTTTCCAACCGAAAAAATAGAGCGGGAGACAATTTGGAGTCTGTTTTTCTGTGTAAGACTTGCACTACTTTCGGATTCTGAGAATATAGTGAGAAGAAGAAGGGCAGACAGAATGGAGAGTAAGGCTGCAAAGGGTAGTGGTGTTTGGTTTCCTTCCGTTCCGTACAAAAATAAATAAATAAACAATTTGATGCAACAAAATTTACATGGATTTGATCAACAAGAATCTTTGAGAAAATCCTTTATATCAATTTAATAATTTAATTCTAATATTTATCATCTCGATATCAATTTAATTTCAATATTTTTATTTTAAATTTCAAAAGAAATAATAATAGAATTAAATTTAAATTAATGTCAATAATTATATTTTTACTAAATTAACATCAATTAAATATATGAGGATTAAAATTGTTATTCACTCAAAACAAAAATATTACTTCAGCAATACAATTTCATTGTATTAAAATAATTAAAATTGGCTTGCAAAGCATAGGCGTAGTGGCTAAGAAGCTGGCCTCAAATGAAAATCACAAGACTATTATCTTGAAATCTCATCATCAAGTTAAAGATTTTCCTTTCAAAAATAAAGTCTCATAACAAAAAATAAGAAGAGAGAAAAAGAGTTTGAATCAAGATAAAACTAAAACTTTTCATATCAAAACAACAACATGAAAGAAAAGCTTTTGAAAACAAAACCTCTATCAAGTGGTGAAGATAAAAACTTGGTTCTTGAAGTGAGGATAAGAAGAAAATTTTCCTCCAAAGTGAGGAAGAGGTTTCGGCCAAGGACAAGGAAAAGGAAAGGAAATGTACTTTTGTGTGAGCTTGTATTTGAGAAAGGAAGCTTTGGTGTTTGGGTGATGATTTATGGTGGTGGTATGATGGTTTGAGGTTACAAGAGTGGTGGTCTTAGAGGAGGATGAAGAAGATGAAGATGAAGAAAATGAAGTGTTCTTGAAAGGAAAAGAGGGAACTCAAATAACTCTTTGAAACTAAATTGCAAGAATGAACCAAATGGACCAAGTTTCTTCTAAGTGATGTATTTATAGAAAAACAAAATGTGAAGGAGTGAATGGAGGGGGGCTGGTCATAGCTTCTTCAAGGAAAAATGGGGGGAAAATGTCTCCTACATGTGGTCATTCAAGGCATGGTTGAGAGCAAAGTGAGTTATAGTCTCAAGCATGGTCCAGGCATGGCTCAAAGCATGATCAAGTATGATCTTTGTGTGTGATCAAATTCAACATGTGGGAAACATGAGGAGGGAGGGTGGCCAATTTTATTAAGCCATGGGGGGAGGATTTATTTCATTTAATTGTGGTTTAGTGATGTGTTTAGGTGTTTCTTTGATTAAGTTTTTTTATTAGAAATTTGTAAGAAAGTGTTTAGGTGAGGTAATGGGTAATTAGGAATATTAAGACATGATTAGGAGTAATCTTGCTTCATTAGCAAAATAAAAACTCATTTTATGATATGATTATGCACAAACATAATTCCTTAATTTAAGGAATTAGAGAGAGAAAACACTATTCAAGATCACATGACATGGAATCTTGATTTATAAAAAGAGATTAAGGTGTATCTAAGCAATCTTAAGTTCTAATTAATCATAATATACATATTTTGACTCTAGATTAATTATCAAAATTAATTAATCTTCGATTAGAGCCTAATATTGCTTAAGTTTGCTTAATCACATCATTAGGCTCAAAAAAACTATTCTAGGGGCAAAATAGTAATTTCGCACGAACACTACCCGGGACCGCACGAATCAAAACAAACATCATCAAGCACATATAATTAACATTCCGAACTCTCGGGAGAGCTTCAGGGCTCAAAGTGTACCGATACCCGCATAAAACACTATAGGGTATTTTGGTCATTTTGAGCCGAAAGTTTGAAAAATGAGATTTTCATCTCTACTATCAATCACATCATATATAATCCCTTCAAACATTGAGTTGGCCCTTCGAGGACTGCCGGATCGGTCATCCTAAAATTTTCGGGTAAAAATTACCTCAGGGACATTTTGGTCATTTACGCTTAATACAGGAAAAATCGAGGCGTTACACTTTGACTCTCTTTCACGGTCTCACTTCACACACAATACATAAGCACACACATACACATATAGAGAAATGCACGCCAATAGAAAGCAAATTTTCTACGGTAAATGGCGATGCCTATGTGGGCCGCCTGTGTATATATATATATATTGTAACACCCTAATTTTTAACCCAACTCTCTAGAACACATTAGGTTAATCATTAGGTTATTACTTCTTAGTCTCATCATTTTATTAAAATACTTAGCTGAAATTACGGGTGAATTTTTTTTGAAAACATAAATCAAAGTGAGAACCGCGCTCTTTTCTAAACAAGAGACATAAATATCAATCATAAGGAACACAAAAGCTAAAGCAAGTAACAATAGAACAATGGTCATCACAACAAAGGAAACATCTCATTAATAACATAGTTAAGATACATAGTAGTCACGCCCTTATAGGAACGGGCTGAGCTTGCAATACATAGGGAAAATGAAAATACAATAGAAATACATAAAACAAAGAAAGCACAAATAAATCACAACTACTCGAGTGCACCTAAAGTGGATAACCTCAAGACAAAAGAAGGTTTATCCCATCTATGTGAGAGTGTGTGCACTAACCCTCCCCTATGACGTCGGCTACTAGAACCCGGGGTATGGCGGAACATAACCAATCCACGGACACAGTGCGGCAAGAGTAGGCACACGTGAAGACTGAGCGTGAGCTCCTCTCTACTCGCCTAGCCAGCCTCGGCTGCATGACAGTCTCCTCGCTCTCGCCTCGCATGAACTAAGGTGTAGGAGCAAAGCTCTCGCTATACATATGCGTCGGCAGGTCCTCGGAAGGGTCATCCTTCGAACTAGGAGACTGAGGCACGTAGTCCTGGAAGTCTTGAGGCATCGAACCACCAGTGTACGTCGGCAAAATCCTCTCATCTCGCGTCCGGGCACGCTCAAAAACCATTGCATCGTCGTAGGGTGACATCGGGGAGAAACGGTAACTCTGTACATGGTGTGCAAAGGGGCGTCCGATGAACATGAAGACTCGTACTGTGCACTGCCTCTCAAAATGATATGACCCATGGTCCAGGTCAAAGTGAACCTCCCAAGTCGGCGTGTCGACAAAGACCGCAAACGTCGCCATCGCTCTCTGAAGATGTGATGGAAGAAAGAGAAGGAAGAGAAAGGAGTGAGAATTCTTACTAAAGAATCTCAGTAGGAGTCTCCTATCCTAGGGTTATGTCGTTCACATCCTCAAGAACCTTGGGTTTATTTGTAAAAGGTGTGCATACATATAAGATTCGTTATCAGGGTTTATAAAACCAATTATCCAAGGTTCATTCCTTTTAACATGCATCTTGATGTCATGAATGCAACATACCAAAACATGAATGCATGGCAATACTTGAGCATATAAATCAACAAATCAAATCATATAGAAACAATCCATGTGGCATAAGGGCAATAACTTCTCAAATGGAACTTTCATCGATATGTGTGACATCATTCATGGAATCTTTAGCAATGTAGAGGCCACCCTAATAATAAAAACTAGGCTATGAGCTTATACCTCAGCTAGTCGTCACTAGCTCTTGCTTATTATCTGAATAAGCGAATAATAAAATAATGCACCTGACTACTTAAGAGTATGGGCTAGGGGGCTAGGGAACTCCTCTCTTAGGATATACCCTCTTTGAAATGCTCCACTGGCCTCGAGTGCACAGCGAATTGTCTGCTTTGGAAAGGCTCATGTCCAAACCCTCACGAATTTGGCTCCTCCTCATCGTAGCAGGAGAAGTACGTCTCAGTGCTTGTCACATAAAAATCTCCTGGGAGTGCTCGGCCGAACCGGTGTCACCTAGGGTTTTCAACTCATGTGGTACTTTTAAAACATTTTTCAACCCTTCTAGGTTTGATGGAAATTCGACAGCATAACAGCTTTTAAACCGTATTTCCTTCAAACTGACATTTATGCCACAAGCTAAAAACACAAACATGTTTCTCATTCAAACCTCATGCTTAGGATAAACTCATGTCTCAATCAATTCATCTCATCATAACTCATACATCATATGCATCTCATCATCTCATTTTATCATCATATAATTCAAGACTTCTTAGTGTCTTATGCATTGACCCTTAAGGTCCTTAACTCACAATCTAAGTTATAAATCATCACAACTTAGTCTCTCGGGTATCTATAGGCTCATATCTAAGTATTCCTCACTCAACACTATAATCATAAATATTTCTAAACCTCAAAAGTGCAGAATCTAAAATTCTAACTTTATGGGTACCTAAGAGTCATAACAATGACCTTTTCTAAGTTCGGTTTGCTCCTAAGGCATCAAGATCAAGTCCTAAACCAATTATGAGTCATTTCTACACATTTAAACTAATTATAAACCATGATTATCATTTCTAAACCATGCTGGACAGAATCCAAAAAAATCAATTACTAAGGGATCTAGAACTCTCAAATGAATTCTTTTTTAGTTACTAACTTCTCTTATCTTTCACATATGAGTTTTAACATTAATTATACACAAACATACTCATATTATCATCCTCAAACAGCACAAACAGTGATCATATAATGGCAAGGCAGAACTGAAATCCAATCTCCATATAAAGGCATAAAACTTGATTTCCAAAGCACATAAAATACTAGTTTCTCTTGGAACCTTTTTAAAACTTTCAAAACTCATTTATAAACATTTTTATCATCTAAAACCATCAAAATATTCTCAAAGGCAGTAACTAGTCTAAATTAAACTCAAGAGGTTTTAAAATCACAAAACTTTGTTTTAGACATTCCTTGAACTCATATAAGTTTAGAAAAACTATGAAACATAGATTTTAATACTTGTAACAAATAAAACTTTCAAAGGCCGAAATCACAAGCTTGAGAACACATATATTTTTCAAACCTTTGTTTGAGACAACAATGGGCAAGTCTTTAAGCTCTAGGTTCTCTTAAGTGATGACATAAAAATAAACATGCTCATGCACTTGTTTTAGCTTTCATTAGAAAATAAAGTGAGAGTATAAAATAAACATGAGATGCAACTCATTATTATCTTTAATATTTTAAGTGAGGACTTGAAACATAAACATGATAATGCAAAGCTTGAAACATAAACATGACAAGGCAAGTTCATTTATTATTCTTGATGTTTAGTAATGGCAGGGAAAAATAAATATGATGTGCAAGGTATAAACATAAACATGGATGCAATATTCATTTTAATCTTATCTAGAGCTCTTACAAGACTTTAGAAATACAACCCAACACTTATCTCATCACAAAGAGAGTTTTAGAGTTCTTGAACCAAGTTCTCAAGGAACTATGAAGTTCTTGAACATCATCATCAAGTTCAAAAGAAACAAACTTGTAAAAGAAAATAAAACCTCAAAGAAAAGGAAACCAAAACCGAAACTTCAAGGCAAAGGAAATAAGGAAACCGAAATCAATAGCAAGGAAAAGTGAAGGTGATTCTTGAACAAAAATCATTTAGGTGAGCAAATGAAGATGAAACTTAAAGGAAATAAAAACTCAAGCTCTAGAGGTTCCTTTGAGATGAACACATGGTCATCATCTAGGAGCTCTCATCATTGAGCTATCATGTAAATAACAAGGCCTCATGGCCGAATACAAGAAAAAGGAAAACAAAGAAAAGTTAAAAAAGAAACCAAGAGAAAACTAGAAGAAGATATCATTTTCAAGCAAAACAAAGTTTAGAAAAATACTCCTACCTAGAGTGAAGATGAAAACTTGAGCTTTTGAAAAGAGATGAAAAGAGCAACTCCTCCTTAGGTGGCGAGATGGCTTCGGCCAAAGTGAAGAGAAAGGAAAGGAGATGTGTTTTGAGTAAGGTTGTGTTTGAGGTCAAGTGTTTGAGAGGTTAGGAGGTGATCTAAGGTTGTGAGGTGGTGGTTTGAGATTATGATGATGATGATATGAAGAGAGGATGAAGAAGATGAAGATGAACAAGAACTCTAAGAACTCTTTGAGAGAAAAGAAAAGAACTCAAGAAAGCTTGGAAACTAAAACTTTGCAAATGATCTAAAGTGCTTCTAAGTGCTTCTAAGCAAGGTATTTATAGAAGAATGAAACAAATTAAGTCTCATGGAGAAGAGGGCTGGCCGTGTGGTTTGGGAGGCAAAGGAAGAGAAAATATCTCTTACAACTTGTCATTCAAGCATGGTTTGAGGTATGGAGGTTATGGTGCAAAACATGACTTCAAGTATGGTGAATTGGAGTGAAATTTCTTTCAAATTTGAAATGAAATATCTCTTCTAGAAGCAAGGAGGGCTGACTGAATTTGAGCCACAAAAATGAGGGAAAATAGCTTAATTTATTTAGTCATTCACTTAGCAAATCAAGCATGGTTGAAAGTATGACAAAGTATGGTGTAAGTAAGGTGGAAGCATGACCTTGGAATGTAAAAAATTTGAGCATGTGATGGAAAATGGGGGAGGAGTGGCTTCGGCCAGAATGGGCAGCAAGGAGGAAAGAAAAATCTTCCATGTAATTGTGTGTTAATGATAGGTTTAAGTGTGGATTAGTTTAGGTACAAGGTTAGGAATCATTAAGCATAAGTTTATGTAACTAAGAATAGGGTTTAAGAGTTTTATGGCAAGGTTTATAGTGCTCATACATCATTAAAGAATTTAAAACTCATTTATGAATAAACAATTGAAAACACAATTCTATGATTTAAGGAATTAGAGAGAGAATTCACTATTTAAGATTCAATGACTAGGAATCTTGAATTAAAAATAAGATTTCAAGTTGTAATTAAGCATTCTTAGGTTCTAATCAACTTAAATAAATTATGGAAATTAATTAATCTTCGATTAGAGCCTAATATTGCTTAGGTTTGCTTAATCACGCAATTAAACTCAAAAACATAAAATTAGGGGCAAAATCGTAATTTTGCACTAATTTTGCCCGGGACCTCCGGGACCAAAACTAAAGTCACATAATACATAAAAACGTCTTTTAAAACTATCTGGAGAAGTTTCGGGTTCATCCGGCACTTGCAAACGGGTAAAACACCACAGGGGTATTTTGGTCATTTTGACCTGAAAACACGAAAAACGAGATTTTCGATCCTGGGAAGGTACACAAACCAACTAATCCCCTTCCAACATTGAGTTTGCCCTTCGAGGACTACCGGATCGGCCTTCCTCGAATTTCGGGCTGAAAATGACCTTAGGGGCATTTTGCTCATTTTCACTCTAACAGAAAAATCGGGGCATTATATATATATATATATATATATCTGTGTGTGTGTGTGTGTGTGTGTGTGTGTAATACTTATTACTTTTAATAAATTTTATTCTTAACTTAGTACAACATATTTTGAGTTTATTGCTACCAATTTATGGTCTTACTTTAAACAATTAATATCTGTATTTTACAATTTTGGTTTAATATTTAAAATGAATGTTAATGTAAAATTATTAAGTAAGACCAATAAAATATTTAAATCTGATAAATTATTTCACACAAACTATTATTATTATTATTATTATTATTAAGAGTAAAGTAACACTTTCGTCCCTGAAATTACACGCGTGAGTCACTTTCATCCCTGAAATTTGGAAATTAACTCTTTAGTCCCTGAAATTGCATTCCGTAGATCACGTTAATCCTTGGTCAAACTACCGTTAATCAACCGGCACATTTTGATGACGTGGCATGTCATGTGGCATAATGACTATGGAATGCTGACGTGGCATGCCATGTGGACTGACACGTGTAACACCCTAATAGAACCCCACTGTGCTTAAGTTCACATTTGGATTCTATTAGTTGTCACTTATGCCTTGCATTTATTTTCTTTTGAAATTAACTTAGAAAAATAGTGGAAGTTTTTTTTTCTTTAAATAAATTAATTTTTTGAAAACTTAAGCCTGTAACGAGAAGTGAAATACATAGCGCTTTTATAGATAATAATCAAGTTACATTGCGCACTTAATTAAATAAGCGGAATAAGAGACTAAGTGTAGAACTATTATCACATAAACTGGAATATAATCACTTAATACATAAGTCACAACAGGGCATATATCATACTGACAAGTTATTACAAATAACAATATAAGTTCTACTATTACTAATTGTTTCTCACAAACTATAATGTAACTAAAGCTCGGAATACTCCTACTTGAAAGGTTTGAAATCTTCACGCGCTACCTCCTTCCTTAGCTACAACTTCGTTGCTTTAGGTGGACACGTCTGTCTCTGGTAACGACAACGGAAAATAAACATAGGAGTGAGAAATACATGATTTCTCAATAGGAGTTCCTACTTGTACTAAAAGTGTCATCGTTGTCGCCCCAGTCACTTCGGTTTATTATAAAAAGGTGAAGGTAAGGATTCAATTATCAAACTTTCACAAACGTGATTAGCCGAAGTGCAGTTACTTTTAAACTAATCTTGAACATTAGCAGAAATATCCATTCAGTATTTCATCAAGCATACATATAAGCATATCATGTAAAACCACTAATAAACAATAATCATTTAGGAGCTGCATGCATTTCATGATTACTCATCCTCAACATTCACTTGTTTAGCGATCATCATCTTTCATTTATTTCATCAACATATTTCTTAATTACTCACGGGATGAATGCATCAATGCCTTAGACCACCCTAAAGGGTAATGAGCTCATACCGTGGCCATCGCCAAAACCTTTTGGTTTTCTTTCCGTTGCCATAATCTCAACGGTTTAGGGGTTAAGCCGTGAGTTTAGCTCAAGTCCACTTTTCCCGACTATCATTGCTTTTTTTTTTTTCAGGTTTTACTTTTATTCTCACTGAGTGAAATCATCAATACCTTAATCTTCAAAGAGGATTAAGCAGTAAGTTGGTCTATTTATTATTTCATTTGAAACATGAATGTATGCATATTAATAAATTATGGCACAATCAACCATTTTATCATTATCATTTTATATCTCATCAATACATTCACATTTCTATATATCACTTCATGTAACATAGACAATATCATGTAAATCTCATAGTAAACATTCTCATAGATAATTTATATTAAGCAACCTAAGTTATCAAGTTAGGTCTCTAGTGTTTCTAATAGGTTATGGATATCTTGGTATTATCTTTTTCTCTTAGTCTTCTTTATACTCTTAGTATTTCCATTAATACATTAATACCCTTTAAGATATTTGTAGAGGTTCTTTATATATTTTTATTATGACTTTTATATATATCTCCTGAAGATTATTATTCTACTTAAATCCTTAAAATTATCTCTTTACAATATTTGAATCTTTTATTTAGAGTTCTGACATCTTTTAGAATAAAATTTGTAGCACTAACATCTTAGATTAGTGTAAATCAACTGTAAATTGTGTATAGTAGGATTCCCAGGAAAGAGAGGTGGGTCATAAAGGACACGCTTAAATACTAAGTCTTTCCTTAGCCAGAACCTTTCCAAATTGCACTCTCACAGTATCATGCTACCTTCAAGACTTTCTCAGCACACTGTCCCGAAAATATATCTCTCATTCTGTATTTTCGTGGTGTAAAACTTTATGCATAGCATACATAAGTGTGTTTGTAGATGTGTTAGCTTTTCCACAAAGTTGAAATCAGTCCATTTGCATTTTTCTAGAGTGAGTTACACCTATTTTACTACTACAAGGTCAGAGTAAGAGTTTCAGTCTTAGGCTCTACTTTAAAAATTTATATCTTGGGCTAGGAAACTCCGTTTTAGGTGATTCTTTTTGGAGAGTGTTCTACAATGAGTCTAGTTTATAATAAAAATATTTTCATTTCGAGATCCTTCATATTTTATAAACACTAATTTTCGAAGTAACTACTGCCAGAAATAACTAGAAATTCCAGCACCTGCCATGTTCATGTCTTAAGTTATCTTTATTAACTCAAGTTTCACATACAATCTTTTAAGTTATATTTGAGTTTGATAACATCATAAAAGTACTCATAGCAGAATAGAACAGGTTGTGTTTTCTAAAAATATAATTATTCAAAACTTTTGACAATAACTCAAGTTTGAGGCATTCTATCCATGAGCAAAGTTAGAAGCCAACAATACTTGAACAAATAAAGAAGAAACTCCTACCTCTTGTGTAGGGTCTAAAAAGGGTCCTTCTCTTCTTCCTTAAGCTTTGAACAAGAGTCTTTGGAGTGGATGACCCTCCTTGAATCTTGGCTCTAGAACTTGAGTGCTTAAGAAAATATTTCTCACTAGAGTTAAAGATTGTAACTCTTGTGAGGGCTAGTGAAAGTTTGGACTTAGGATTTAAGTGTTTGGATGAAGTTTATCCAATGGACAATTCACTGCCCATAAAAATTCTCTATGACACCTCAATGTGTCTAAAAGTCCCTGTAAAAATTTCATAGCAAACAGAATACTAGAACCATATCAAATAAATTCTACAATTTTAGTGGTCAGAGGCCACTTTTTCACAGCTCAAAATAGGATTCACACAATTTTTAACTTTAGCAAATGATAGAAACAACTCAAAATAAAAATCACAGTTATACTTAAAGATGTCTACAAAACTCTGTAAAAATTTGAAAGGATAACTCCATCATTTGCTATGAATAAAAATTTATACAAATTCATAGCTCCAGTACCAAGATTTCAGCCAGCATAGATATACTCTTGGTTTTTGATTTTTCTCAGGCAGTAAAACTCTTTATTATGCACCACGAAAATTATCCGAGTTTCCTTATGATGTTAGCTTCAACATATAATTTTTATAGCTCATAAAAATGACTAGAATTGAACCAGAAAATTTATGAACAAATCCTGTCCTGCTGAAATCCGAAAATTCAGCAGCCTAGCCAAAACTTATTTTGACAAAAATCATTATTTAACCTCATCCAAACACTCCACCAATATTAACACATCAATATCAACATATTATCATCAAATATAACCATAAATTTCGGAATAAAACCCAAAAAAAATTTACAGAATAGTTTGGAAAGAAAAAGGCCAAAGAAAACCCTACACTTTGAAGCTTTCAAGATCTTGGCTCCAAGATTGATTTCCTTTACTTCCAAGCCTTCTAACCCACACCAAACCCTTCCTTACACAGCTGATAATAAGCTCTCAAAGTAGGAAAAGTTTATGGATTCAAATTCTAATCGGTTAGATTGAAAGATCTTGATGAGTGGAATAAGTTTAGTAAAGGGAATTTGTGATTTTATCAAGTGTAGACAAGGATTTTGGAGCTTTGAATTTAAGTTTCAAGCATTTTGAGGAAGCAAAAATAGAGTTTGGGCTGTCTCCTTTGTTATGGCCGAGAATGAAGATGATAATTATGAGGATTTTGATTTTATTTATATTAAGATAATGTATATAATTTAGCAATTATGAAATTATCTTCTTTGAAATTTTGTAGCATTCTCATTAGCTCTTGAAAAAGGAAAGGATATGTATTCCTCTAGACCATACACTTGTCACCCTAGGTGGCAAGCTTGCACTGGTAGCTTCATCCGGTATAAAAACTACACACCGTAATTTTACCAAACGGGTAAAACAGTGTACCCGGGTAATCCACTATTGCCTGAAAATTAATTCTAAGTATAAAAAATTTATTCCTACCTATTTCTAACCTTAATCCTATAATTTCCAAATTTCGGGCACCTTCAGGTCTTGAATCTAAGGTTTCAAATTGTTCGTGGGTCTACTGCAAAACACTATTCATATTTTTTTTTTTTTTTTTACGTTCGTTACATTGTTCTCATCATTTTTGTGTACACCAAAATTTTGATATTCTTACTACTAAAGCCTCAATTATTTTCTGAAAAAATTTAGGATGTTACATTACTCCCCACCTTAAAAAAAATTTTGCCCTCAAAATTTCATACATGGAAATAATTCCGGATGATCTGTCTTCATACTTGATTCTAGTTCCCATGTATACTCTTCATTTCCAGGTCCACCCCAAGCCACTTTTACAAGTTGCACAGATTTATTTCTAAGTTGCCTGACTTCTCTATCAACGATCTGAATAGGAGGGGCTTGAAACGTCAAGTCATCCCTTAACTGTATAGACTCGGGCTCAATGATATGGTTTTGATCTGGGTGGTACATTCGAAGTTGAGATACATGGAAGACATTATGAAGGTTGGATAAATGTGGGGGTAAGGCTATCTGGTAAGCAGCTGACCCAATTCGTTGAAGAATTTGAAAAGGACCTATAAACCTAGGTGACAACTTTTTAACTCTAAGGGCCCTACCTACTCCAAAGAGTGGGCGTGACCTTCAGGAATACATGTTCTCCCTCTTGAAATTCTAAAGGTTTCCTTCGAGTATCAGCATAGCTCTTTTGACGACTCTGTGCGGTAAGAATCTTGCTCCTGATCTTCTGGATTTGCTCCGTTGTTTGATTAACAAGATCGGGTCCCAATAGTCTCGCTTTTCCCGAATCATACCAACACAATGGGATTGACATTTTCTTCCATATAGAGCTTCATACGGGGCCATGCCAATACTAGCGTGATGGCTGTTATTATAAGCAAACTCAACCAATGGGAGTAACTTGTCCCAACTTCCCTTCTGCTCAATCACGCATGCCCTTAGCATATCTTCCAGGGTTTGTATGGTTCGTTCTGTTTGCCTGTCAGTTTGGGGGTGATAGGCAGTGCTCAAACAATGTTTGGTACCAAAGGCTTTTTGGAACGTTCCCCAAAATCTAGAAGTAAACCTTGGATCTCTGTCAGAAACTATCGAGGAAGGAACACCGTGTAGTCTTACTATTTCTTGGATGTACAAGGAAGCTAACTTATCCAAAGGAAAATTAGCCTTAATGGGTAAGAAATGAGCAGACTTGGTCAATCTATCTACTATAACCCATATAGCATCATGACCTGATGATGTCCTTGGCAAACCCATTACAAAGTCCATAGAAATACTTTCCCACTTCCATTCCGGGATTTCTAAGGGTTGCAGGGTCCCAGCTGGTTTTTGATGTTCTATTTTAACTTTTTGGCAAGTTAAACACTTCCTGACACACTTTTCTATATCTTTTTTCATTCCTGACCACCAGAACATTTTCTTGAGATCCACATACATTTTACTAATGCCTGGATGTATAGTAAGTTCTCCCCCATGAGCTTCCTCTAAGATCTTCTTTCTAAGATCGCCACTTGTGGGTACACATACCCTATCCTTGTATCTCCATATACCTTGTTGGTCTTGAGTGAATCCTGGCAACTTCTTTGCATGAATTGATCTTAATATCTCCTGAAATTCTGGGTTTTCACCTTGTGCAGCTAAAATTTGTCCTTTGAACTCACTTGTTACCTTTATTTGCCCTAGCACCACACCCTGAGGGTTCACAGACATGTCTAAACTAAGTTCCTTGAAACTTTCAACTAGCTCCGTCTCTTTAATCATCAAGCATGCTACACTTAGGGATTTTCTACTCAGAGCATCGGCAACAACATTTGCCTTGCCTGGATGGTAATTCAGACTAAACTCATAGTCCTTGAGGAATTCCATCCACCTTCTTTGCCGCATATTCAACTCTTTTTGATCAAAAAGATACTTTAAACTTTTATGATCAGAGAAAACATTAAACTGCACACCATATAAATGATGTCGCCAGATCTTTAGGGCAAAAACCACAGCTGCAAGTTCAAGGTCATGGGTTGGATAGTTTACTTCATGGGGTTTCAACTGTCGAGAAGCATAGGCAACCACGTTATGATTTTGCATCAACACACATCCTAAACCCTTACTAGAAGCATCACAATAAACCTCATAGGGTCTATAAGGATCAGGTAATACTAGGACTGGAGCCGTGGTTAACTTTTGTTTCAACTCCTGGAAACTCTTTTCACACTCTGGTGTCCAATTGAATAGAGCATTCTTTCGGGTTAATTTAGTCAAAGGTAATGCTATCTGAGAAAAACTCATGATAACACGCCTATAATATCCAGCTAACCTTAGGAAACTCCGAATCTCCGTCATCGTTGTTGGTCGTTCCCAATGGAGTACTGATTCTACCTTACTGGGATCTACAGAGATTCCTCCTCGTGATACTACATGACCTAGGAATCTAACCTCTCCCATCCAGAATTCACATTTCGACAACTTAGCATACAACTTTCTCTCTCTTAGGATTTGTAACACAACCCTAAGGTGCTCCATATGTTCTTCCTCAGTCCTTGAATATATAAGTATATCATCTATGAAGACAACTACAAATTTATCCAAGTAAGAGGAAGATTCGATTCATATAATCCATGAATACAGCCGGAGCATTAGTCAATCCAAAAGACATCACCCTATACTCATAATGCTCATATCGAGTTCTAAAAGCAGCTTTTAGGTATATCCTCATTCGAACCCGAACTGATGGTACCCTGATCTAAGATCAATCTTTGAGAATACAGTTGCACCTCGTAATTGTTCAATTCTTGGCAAGGGGTACTTATTTTTTATTGTCACTTTGTTCAATTGCCTATAGTCTACACAAAGCCTCATACCCCCATCCTTTTTCTTCACCAGAAGAACAGGGCTCCCCATGGAGAGGCACTTGGTCTAATAAAATGCTTCCCTAACAGCTTCTTCAATTTGGGACTTTAATTCTTTCAACTCCAAAGGGGACATCCTATAAGGAGCAATTGAAATAGGACCTGCTCCTAGAACCAACTCGATGGAAAATTCAATCTCTCTTCAGAGGAAATTCGAATATCCTCCGGAAAAACATCCGGATATTCCTCACCATCGAATCTTGCTCAACTCGTAGTCACATTCTGGCCACTAGTAGAAAGGAGAACATATTCCTGACGATCTGTCTTACTAGGGTTGGATGTTACAAGGTTCAAGTAAAAAGAAAAAGGAACCACAGGAATGGAGGGTAGAGTGGAAAGAAATATGGCACTCGATCCGACAAAGGTAAAAGGACATAATTGGGTACTAGCCAATCCATACCTAAAATTACATCTAGACCAGATAAAGGAAGACAAACTAAATTGGTAGTAAAGTCTCTAGCACCTATTTGAAAAGGAATATTTACACAGGTATAACAAGTCCTAATAGGACCAGCAGTAGGAGTGGATACAAGAAGATCATAAGGTAGTTCGACACGATAATTGCAACTTCAGACACAGTCATGGGATATGAAAGAATGAGTGGCACCCATATCATACAGTATATCTAGGACATTACCATTTATTTCACACTTACCTCGGATCAGATCGGCAGATTGAGAAGCTTCCTTGGCACTTATAGTAAAAACGCGCCCATGTGGTTGTGGCCTGGAGGCGGGCTGATGACCTTTCTTGTTAGGGCACTCAAATATCTTATGTCCTGGTTTCCCACAGCCAAAGCAAATGATTTGCGTTGTCCAGCAAGGTCGATTCCCATGATTTTTCCCACACTTAGGGCAATCTCTCCCTGTCTCAAGTCTTAGAGTTTGAAGTTGTTTTCCTTTGTTGTTGTTGTTGTTATTGTTGGGTGGAAACCTTCTTCGAGGTTGGTTAACAGGCTTGAATCGGGGACCTTGAGGTGCTAATCCCTTTCTAGCATTGTTTTGGGCATACTTGAAATTTGTTAGTTTCCTGTTGGACTCCTCTGCACGTCGACATTTATTTACCAAGGTAGGATAGTCCCTAATCTCCAAGAGACTTACAATGCTTCTATATCTTCTCGTAGACCTCCTTCATATTTCATGCATTTCCAAACTTCATCCGGTCACGTTGATAAATTGTAGAAAACTTGCAGAGCTCTTCAAATTTGGCAAAGATACTCGCTACACTCATAGGTCCTTGTTTGAGAGCCATGAACTCCAATTCCTTCGCATTTCTCACAGAAATAGGGAAGTACTTATGGTAAAAAGCTTCCTTAAAAATAGACCAGGTAACTACAGTATGGGAAGCTTCAAATAATCCCCTGGTGCCAACCCACCAAAAATCTGCATCTGCTTCTAGCATATAGGTGGCAAAGGCCACCTTCTGGATCTCTGTGCAAGGAAGAACGGAGAAAATCTTTTCCATGGCCTTTATCCATTCTTCTGCTTTACAGGGATTAAAAGCTCCTCGAAATGGAGGGGGATTTGCCTTTCTGAACTCGGCAAATTTCTGATATTCTACATCGACTTCGTTCACTACAGGATTATCAGCTGGGTTTTGCCTTTCATTGCGGTTCAGTTGCTCCATCATTCGGGTAGTAGCTGTAGTTTGCTCCCTCATGGCAGCCGCCATCTCACGAAAAGTATTCATCATGTCGGCATCGTTTCTGTAACATCCCCAAATTTATAACTAAGATAAATATTAATTAGCGATAGCAAAACCAAGAGAATCTGGACAAATGTTATGAAACACAACAAATAGTCTACTTAAGTATGTCTAGAGAAAAATGCAAAGAATTACGAAAATGCCATCACTTAGTGGAAATTATGAAAATGCCCTTGCTATGTAAAGGAAATTACCAAACTACCCTTGCCTTATTAAATGACAAAGATACCCTTACTCTATGAATGGAATTACAAGAATACCACTATCATTGTCTAATTACAAAAATATCCTTGTCTTAGTTAAAGAAATTACTACAACGCCATTTACACAAATCCCTAGACTTGTCTTTAGACAAGAATGAATCTAAGCCATTGGATTAAGATGATAACACAATAATTTAACCACATACATCATACACATTTCTGAATCACATACATGCACTAAAGGTTAGAAAATCTCCACTAACATCTTTGCACAAAACATGGAAACATGTTTGCATAAAACATGGAGCATTTTCATCCAACATGTTTGCACAAAACAAGGAGCATTTTCATCCCAAAATTCAGCCAACGTGTTTCCATAAATCATGCTCCAAGTGCTTTCCTTCTTCTATTTTTTCTCTAATCTTTCCACTATAAATACTCCTCAAACTCTCTTCAATTCAAAAACTCCCTAAGTGTTCTTTCTTTCTTATTCTATTATTCTTCTTATGTTCTTCAAAGACTTCTCTTGACCCTCTAAACTTCATCCAAACACTTAAATCCTAAGTCCAAACTTTCACTAGCCCTCACAAGAGTTACAATCTTTAACTCTAGTGAGAAATATTTTCTTAAGCACTCAAGTTCTAGAGCCAAGATTCAAGGAGGGTCATCCACTCCAAGGACTCTTGTTCAAGCTTAAGGAAGAAGAGAAAGACCCTTTTTTAGACCCTACATAAGAGGTAGGAGCCCTCACTTTGGTTGTGTAAGCCATGATGATATCTAACCTTGCTCATGGTTAGGATGCCATTAAGCTTATGTTTGTTGATAAAAATGTTTCAAGGGGATATTGTATAAATATTTTGTAAGCCCTTGTTCCATTCTGCTTCCAAAGTGATATTACGTTGCTTTCATGCTCAAATGATGCTTGAAATATGTTGTGTGATCCTTGTGTTAAAATAAGTGACATAAAACATGAAAATGATAAGTGCTGGATTTTTGGCTATTTCTTGCAGTAGGTGTTCCGAAATTTAATACTCATAAAATATGAAGTATCTTGAAACAAAAATATTTTTACCATAAACTAAACGCATCATAAAACACTCTCCAAAAAGAATCACCCAAAACGGAGTTTTCTAGCTCAAGATATAAATTTTTAAAGTAGAGCCTAAGACTGAAACTTTAAATCTGACCTTGTAGTAGTAAAATAGGTGTAACTCACTCTAGAAAAATGCAAATGGACTGATTTCAACTTTGTTGGAGAGCTAACACATATAGGAATACACCCATGTATGTTATGTATAAATCTTTGTACCACGTAAATACAGAATGAGAAATAAATTTCGGGATAGTGTACTGTGAAAGTGCAGTTTGGAAAGGTTCTGGCTAAGGAAAGACTTGGTATTTAAGCATGTCCATTGTGACCCACCTCTCTTTCCTGGGAACCCTCCTATGCATGGTTTACAATGGATTTACACTATTCCAAAGATGTAAATGCTAAAATTTGATGAGTTAGAAATTTGGAACTACCTTTACTAAGCTGAGATAACAAGTATACAGAGAATTATAAACTTTCTTCTAAAAGATGTCAAAACTATAAATAAAAGAATCAAGTCTTGTAAAAAGAGAATTTAAGAATTTAAGTAGAATAATAATCTTCAAGAGTTATACGAAAACCATAATAAGAATATATAAAGAACCTATGATAATATTTTGAAATGCATTAATGTATTAATGGAATTCTAAGAGTACAAAGAACACTAAGAGAAAAAGATAATACTAAGACAATCCATTACCTCTTAGGAACACTAGGAACTCAACTTGATAACTTTGGTTGCTTAAAATGAATCATTTATGAAAATGTTTACTATGAGATTTACATGATATTATCCATGTTTCATGAAGTGAATTATAGTAAAGTGAATGTATGGTGATGAGTTATGAAATGATGAAGATGAATGATTGATTGCCCATGATTTATTGTGATTACATGATGATATGCATACATTCATTTTCAAAGGAAATAATAAAAGTAAAGTTTGAAAAAGTAGCAATGAAAGTCTGGAAAAGTGGACTTGAGCTAAACTCACGGCTTAACCCCCTAAACCGTTGAGATCATGGCGACGGAATGAAAACCAAAAAGGTTATGGCGACGGCCATGGTATGAGCTCATTACCCTTTAGGGTGGTCTAAGGCATTGATGCATTCATCCCGTGAGTAATTAAGAAATATGTTGATGAAATAAATGAAAGATGATGATCACTAAACAAGTGAATGTTGAGGATGAGTAATCATGAAATGCATGCAGATCCTAAATGATTATTGCTTATTAGTGGTTTTACATGATATGCTTATATGTATGCTTATTTCTGCTAATGTTCAAGATTAGTTTAAAAGTAACTGCACTTCGGCTAATCACGTTTGTGAAAGTTTGATAATTGAATCCTTACCTGTTAACCTTTTTATAATAAACCCGAAGTGACTGGGATGACAATGATGACACTTTTAGTACAAGTAGGAACTCCTACTGAGAAATCATGTATTTCTCACTCCCATATTTATTTTCCGTTGTCGTTACCAGAGACAGACGTGTCCACCTAAAGCAACGAAGTCAGAAATGAGGAAGGAGGTAGCGCGTGAAGATTTCAAACCTTTCAAGTAGGAGCATTCCGAGCTTTAGTTACATTATAGTTTGTGAGAAACAATTAGTAATAGTAGGACTTATATTGTTATTTGTAATAACTTATCAGTATGATATATGCCCTGTTGTGACTTATGTATTAAGTGATTATATTCCAGTTTATGTGATAATAGTTCTACACTTAGTCTCTTATTCCGCTTATTTAATTAAGTGCGCAATGTAACTTGATTATTATCTATAAAAGCGCTATGTATTTCACCTCTCGTTACAGGCTTAAGTTTTCAAACAATTAATTTATTTAAAAAAAAAAACTTCCACTATTTTTCTAAGTTAATTTCAAAAGAAAAGAAATGCAAGGCATAAGTGACAACTAATAGAATCCAATGTGAACTTAAGCATAGTGGGGTTCTATTAGGGTGTTACAGTTTCCAGCTCCACTCCTAGTTTGCCGATTCGAAGTCATTGGTTCCTGTCACACCAAACGAAAATATTGAGTTGATCAGTCTCAATACCAAGCAAAGTGTACAGCAACCCACAACATTTCCAATCAGCAGTCATACACATATATATAAAGTCATAATGCATGACAATTTCTAAGAAAGCATAGCCGGTCCAATCCTCAGGCTTATAGGATAGTCCGGCTCTGATACCATAATGTAACACCCTCCTAACTACCATGTATTACTCGAGCATCAACATTGTAATTAGAAGAGTATCACTTCCTTTCTATAATATCCTCTAGTCAAATGAAATGAAATAAGATAAATCAAACTCTAGAGTTATAAAGAAAACTACTATAAAATGTACATATATTATTACTTTACATACCGCTTTCTTTAATACATACCATGCTTGAAGTTAAGTCACTTCGCTTATAATACAACACAGGAACTACTACCAAAAGATCTACCAAGCTTGCTCAAATATCAAGGTCCAACAAAATACTAAACACACGGAAATGGACCTAAGACATCTAACACCAATTAGTCTACAAGCTGGTAAGTTCCTGGCACTATACTACACTACATACAAGTCAAAAGCCCCCGTAAGTCTCATGTCCTCCTATGCGAAACCATTGGCCATCGGTATGATGGCCTCTCCTCAGCCAGGGGCATCTGCAGAGTCTGAGCACAATACAACATATACACAAATAGGGGTGAGAATATTATAAAATTCTCAGTAGGGTAACCCCTTACATACGTATTTAATATAAACAGGAAATGCATTTATAATAATAAAGAAAAACATCATGTTAGATCACATATATCAATATTAGCATACATGAGTCAAAGAAAATTATATGCAAAATGGTAGTAATCATAAGTGTTTCTCTTATATCACATGGAATTCAACTTAGTGTAGTAGTTCTTTTTATTAACATAGGGAAGGCTTAGATTCACATCAGGTAATATATGTAGTGGATAACTCCTCAGAGGACCATAGACTGCTAGGACATGAGCTCATTCCTATTCGTGATCATCAGACTTCATTTTTTCCATTTCAATCACACACAGTTCTATTTCCTAGTCGATAAGTCTACCGACTCATAAAATTTCTTGGGAAGTTCTTATTTTTGCCTTCCCTCTCTATCACACATAAGCCTTGTTTCTATTTTCCCCGTATGTTAAAACATGCACCATTAAATTTCACATATTCTCTTTTGTCATACAACCATGTCATGGACCTTTCTATTTCAAAGTCAGGTTTATATCCCAGATATAGGCATTCAGTATCATTGGAGTCTCATTCATACTTTATAAACAAGCCTTTCAAACAATTAACATACATTCATATGATATATACCTGGATTAAATAGATTTCTATCATTAACTTAATACATCTTCACCATTCCAGCTTCTTGACAGATTTACCATTATGGTGACGACATTTAATTCACATATCCAATGGGCAATTCACTGGCCATAAAAATTCTCTATGACACCTCAATGTGTCTAAAAGTCCCTGTAAAAATTTCATAGCAAACAGAATACTAGAACCATGTCAAATAAATTCTACAATTTTAGTGGTCAGAGGCCATTTTTTCACAGCTCAGAATAGGATTCACACAATTTTTAACTTTAGCAAATGATAGAAACAACTCAAAATAAAAATCACAGTTATACTTAAAGATGTCTACAAAACTCTGTAAAAATTTGAAAGGATAAATCCATCATTTGCTATGAATAAAAATTTATACAAATTCACAGCTCTAGTACCAAGATTTCAGCCAGCATAGATATACTCTTGGTTTTTGATTTTTCTCAGGCAGTAAAACTCTTTATTATGCACCACGAAAATTATCCGAGTTTCCTTATGATGTTAGCTTCAACATATAATTTTTATAGCTCATAAAAATGACTAGAATTGAACTAGAAAATTCATGAACAAATCCTGTCCTGTTGAAATCCGAAAATTCAGCAGCCTAGCCAAAACTTATTTTGACAAAAATCATTATTTAACCTCATCCAAACACTCCACCAAAATTAACACATCAATATCAACATATTATCATCAAATATAACCATAAATTTCGGAATAAAACCCAAAAAAAATTTACAGAATAGTTTGGAAAGAAAAAGGCCAAAGAAAACTCTACACTTTGAAGCTTTCAAGATCTTGGCTCCAAGATTGATTTCCTTTACTTCCAAGCCTTCTAACCCACACCAAACCCTTCCTTACAGAGCTGATAATAAGCTCTCAAAGTAGGAAAAGTTGATGGATTCAAATTCTAATCGGTTAGATTGAAAGATCTTGATGAGTGGAATAAGTTTAGTGAAGGGAGTTTGTGATTTTATCAAGTGTAGACAAAGATTTTGGAGCTTTGAATTTAAGTTTCAAGCATTTAGAGGAAGCAAAAATGGAGTTTGGGCTGTCTCCTTTGTTATGGCCGAGAATGAAGATGATAATTGTGAGGATTTTGATTTTATTTATATTAAGATAATGTATATAATTTAGCAATTATGAAATTATCTTCTTTGAAATTTTGTAGCATTCTCATTGGCTCTTGAAAAAGGAAAGGATATGTATTGCTCTAGACCATACACTTGTCACCCTAGGTGGCAAGCTTGCACTGGTAGCTTCATCCGGTATAAAAACTACACACCGTAATTTTACCAAACGGGTAAAACAGTGTACCCGGGTAATCCACTATTGCCTGAAAATTAATTCTAAGTATAAAATATTTATTCCTACCTATTTCTAACCTTAATCCTATAATTTCCAAATTTTGGGCACCTTCAGGTCTTGAATCTAAGGTTTCAGCTGTTCCGATGGGTCTACGGGGCCTGCAAAACACTATTCACATTTTTTTTTTTTTTTTACGTTCGTTACATTGTTCTCATCATTTTTGTGTACACCAAAATTTTGATATTCTTACTACTAAAGCCTCAATTATTTTCTGAAAAAATTTAGGATGTTACATGCTACATCATATAAAAATCTGCTGGGGGTGCTTGGCCGAACCGGTGTCACCCAGGGTTTTAATTTCTCATGATACTTCAAAGACATTCTCAAGTTCTTTAGGTTTGATGGAAATCCGGCAGCATAACAGCTATACACCAAATTTCCTTCAAACTACTTTGTGCCACAAATCTCATAACACATATCAACTTGCATAAACATGATAGTCATAACAACTCAATCAAACATTCATCATAGCTCATAAATCATCATATCATACTTGCAATATCAACTCAAAGCATCAAAGTCTCTTAATGTCTTATGCTTTGACCTTTAAGGTCCTTTAACTTGATATCTAAGTTGTCTATCATCACAACTTAAGCTCTCAAGTACCTATAGGCTCATATCTAAGTATTCCTCACTCAATTCTACAATCATGAACAATTCTAAACCTCAAAAGTGCAGAATCCATAATTTATACTGTATGGGTACCTAGGAGTCACAACTTTGACCATTTCTAAGTTCAGTTTGTTCCTAAAACATCAAGATCAATTCCTAAACCTATTATGAGTAGTTCCTACACATTTACACTAATTATAAACCATTAATTCTTATTTTTATCCTTGCTGGATAGAATCTAGAAAATTACATTTCTAGGGGATCTAAAAGTCTTATTTGAATTCCTTTCTAGCTGTTAACTTGTCTTAACTTTCTCAAATTAATTCTAACATCAAATATACATGGACATACTCATATTATCATCATCAACAAAGCATCATATAGTGGACAATCAAGCAAGGTAGAACCGAAAACATCTCCACCAAATAATGCATAGAACTTCATTTTTAAAACACATAAATTGCTAGTTTCTCTTGGAACCTTTTCAAGGACTTTAAAACTCATTAGAACACTTTTTATTCCATTAAAATCATCATAAAATAACATGAGGGCAGTAGCTAATTTAAAATGATTTCAAGGGGGTTTTAAAACATAAAATCTTGCTCAAGACTTTTCTTGAGATCATCTAGACTTAAGAAAATCATGAGACATGAGTTCTAGCACTTGTAACTAGATGAATCTCATTCTAAGACTCAACATCATCACAAGGACGAAATCAAGGTAGTTAAGGACATATATTTTCCAACTTTGTTTGAGATAATAATAGGTAAGTCCATGAGCTCTAAATCTCTTAAGTGGTTGACATAAAAATAAATATGCAATGCATTTTGTTTTAGTCTTTATTAAGAGGTGAGAGCATAAAATAAATATGCTATGTAAATCCATTATTATCTTGGAGATTTAGTGAGAACATAAACATAAATATGAAGATGCAAGTTCATTCTTTAATCTTGAGTATTTAGTGATGACATAAAAGTAAATATGGATGCAACTCCTTTTTATCTTAACTTAGAGCTCATATAAGACTTTTAAAGAGAATAAAAAATATCAACCCAAAACTTATCTCAACAACAAAGTGAGCTTTAGAGTTCTTGAACCAAAGTTTCAAGGAAACTACATGGCTCTTGAACATCATCATCAAGCTCAAGAAATCAACTTAAAGCATTACTTTAAAGGAAAAGAAATAAGGAAACCAAAACCAAACAAGAAAAGAAAATGAGAAGGAAACTATGTCATATTCTTTATTAAGTACCCAAAACCCCTATATAGAGAAAACTCTAGAACATGCCAACCAACTTTAAGGTTGACAAGGGTAGGCTTGGGTTTTTTGAAAACCCTGAGATTAATTTTTCTTAAGTTAAAAACCATGTGAGTAAGTAACATAGATAAAGTTCAAGGAAAAGAAAAACTCAAGCTTTAGAGGTTCCTTTGAGATGAACACAAGTCATCGTCTAGGAACACTCATCATCAAGCTATCATGCTCAAAATGGGGCCTTGAGGCCGAAATGAAAAGAAAAGGAAAAGTAAGGAAGAACTTAAAAAGAAACCAAGAGAAACTTCAAGGAAATCTCATTTTTGAGTAAAATAAAAACTAGAGAGCAACTCCCTACTAAGTTGGAAAATGAAAATGCTTGATCTTGAAAGGAAATGAGAAGAGCAACTCCTCCTAGAGTGGAGATATGGCTTCGGCCTTGTGGAGAGAAAAAGAGAGGAAATGTGTTCTTGGTGAGTTTGTGCTTGAGGTTGAGTGTTTAAGTGTTTAGAGGATGATTCAAGGTTGTGGTTTGAGGTTGTGAGGTGATGATGCAAAGAGAAGATGAAGAAGATGAAGATGAGAGAAAGTTCCTAAGAACTTGAGAGGAAAAAGGAAAGAACTTGCAAAGAAAGCTAGAAACTAAAACATAGCAAATGATCTAAACGTTCACACAAGTTCTTTAACACATTTATTTATAGAAAACAAAAACAATGGAGGCTCAAAAAGGGGGAGGGCTGGCCGTAGCACATGGAGGCATGGGAGAAGAGAAAATATCTCTTACAAGTGGTTATTCAAGGCATGGTTAAAGGTATGATAGGTATGGGTTCAAGCTCGGCTTTCAAGCATGGTTTTTGAGGTATTTTTCTTTTAATTTTGAATTGAAATAATTCTTCTAGAAGGGCATGGAGGGCTGACGGTTTTGGGCAGAAAAATTTGGGGGGGGGGCGAAATGTCTTCTAGAAGTTGTCATATAAAGCATGGATGAAAGCATGGTGTATATGACTCAGAGTATGGTTCAAGGTGAGGTGTAAGCATGGATATTTGAGTGTAAGAATTCACACATATGATGGAAAAATGGGGTACAGGTTGCCAGATCATGATAGCCAAGGGGAAGAGAAAATTGTTCATTTAATTGTGTGTTAATGATATGTTTAGATGTGTATTAGATTAGGTGCAAGATTAGAAATCACTAAGCATGAGTTTAGGTAACTAAGGATGTAATTAGGAACTTTATGACATGATTAAGGAGTTCTCATACTCATTTACAGGATTTTAAATTCATTTTATGAGTAAACCATGTGGACACAATTCCATGATTTAAGGAATTGGAGAGAGAAAACACTATTCAAGATTCCATGACTAGGAATCTTGAATTTAAAATAAGATTTAGTTTAATCTAAGCAATTTTAGGTTCTAATTAACTTTAATAAATTATTTTGACTCTAGATTAATTATGAAAATTAATTAATCTTTGATTAGAGCCTAATATTGCTTAGGTTTGCTTAATCACGCGATTAAGCTTAAAAGCACAAAATTAGGGGCAAAATCATAATTTTGCACAAAAATTGCCCGGGACCACCAGGACTAAAACTGAGGTCACAGAACACATAAAAACACCTTTTAAAACCATCTGGAGAAGTTTTGGGCCCATCCGGTGCTCGTACCCTTGTCAAACACAACAAGGGTATTTTGGTCATTTTGACCTGAAATATCAGAAAACGAGATTTTCAATCCTGGAAAGATTCACAAGTCCACTAATCCCCTTCAAGCATTGAGTTTGCCCCTCGAGGACTGCCGGGTTGGCCATTCTCGAGTTCCGGGCCGAAAATGACCTCAGGGGTATTTCGGTCATTTTCAATCTAGCAGAAAATCGGGGCGTTACATTATTGGTCATTGTGACTAGACGAGACTTATGCTAAGTTCATCTCTGTCACATGGCTGAAATCACATTCATAAAAACACTTTCAGTTTCCAAAGTTCTCTTGAGATAAAATGGGCAATCTTTGAGCTCTAGGATCTTTAGGTGAGGACATAAACTTAAACATGCTATACTCTTTATTTTATTCTTCATTATAAAATGAGAGCATAAAAATAAATATGATATGCAAGATCATTATTATCTTTAGAATTAAGTGATGACTTGAAACATAAACATAAAATGCAAGTTTATTCTTTATTCTTGGAAGTTTAGTGTTGACATAAAAATAAATATGAGTGCAAGTTCATTTTAATTTAACTAGATCTCATACAAGACTTTTAGAAGAACAATAATAATCTCAACCCAACACTTATCTAACAAGACAAAGTAAGCTTTAGAGTTCTTTGTACCAAGGTTTCAAAGAAACCTCATGGTTTGAATATCATCATCAAGCTCAAGGAAAATGGACAAAGAGATCAACATAGATAGCAATATGTCTTTAAACAAGTATAAAGAACTACACCATATTATTTATTGTATGCCCAAGAGCTCCTATCTACAGTAAATTCTAGAACGTGCCAGCCAACTTTAAGGTTGACAAGGGTAAGCTTTAGGCTTTTTGAAAATCAAGTGATGTATTTTCCTAAGTAAAACTTTATGTGAGCTACCTAGCATTTTCATCAACTTTATAAAAAAAGAGGAAATGAGTACCAAAACCAAAAGGAAAAGAAAAGGAAAAACCAAAACCATAAGGAAAGAAAAAGAAAGGAAAACCAAAATGCTTCAAGATCAAAAACAAGTTTCAAGATTTAGAGGTTTCTTAAATGAAAATCTCAAGACCATTGTCTTGAAACCTCATCATCAAGCTCAAGATTTTTCCTTTCGAAAATCAAGTCTCATAACCAAAAATAAGAAGAAAGAAAAAGAGTTTTGAACTAAGAGAACTAGCACTTTTTCATATCAAAACATAATTATAAATGAAAAGCTTTTGAAAACAAAACCCCTACCAAGTGGAAATCTTTCTTAGGAAGGAAAAAGGAGCTTGCTCTTGAGAAGAAAATTCCTCTCCAAGTGATGATGACAATTCGGCCAAGGAAAGAAAATAGAGAAAGAAAGTTTTGTTCTTGAGTTTGATTTTGGGAATGGTATGGCTAAGTGTTTCAAGAAGGATTTGATGGTGGTTGTGTGGTGGAGGGGTGGCGGTTTCTTGAAGACAAAAGGAGGAGAAAGGAAAGCTCTTTGAAGAATGATAAAGGAAAGAAAAGAGAATTAGAAGAAAACTTGAAGTTGCCAAATGATTCAAAGGTTCATACAAGTTTCTTAACATGTGTATATATAGAGAAATGAAACACAATGAGGCCTCCTTGTAACGCCCCGATTTTTCATGTTGTGTAAGATTACCAAAATGCCCCTAGGTAAATTTTACACGAGATTTAAGGATGAGAAATATTTAATAAGGAATTTTAACATTAGAACAACATTATATGAGGCTTGAATAGCAATCTGTGCGAAAAATCACAAATCTCGATTTTTTCTGTGTACAAATGACCAAAATGCCCCTGAGGTCGTTTTGCCCCGAAAATCAAAGATAACCAATTCCGGTTATCCTCAAGGGGTTAATTTTATGTTTGAAGGGGATTATTTGTGTTATGTTGATGTCACGGTTAAAATCTCAAGTCCCGGTTTTTACTGTACGTAAAATTACCAAATTACCCCTTGCGGTAATTTAGTGTGAAATTAAGCAATCCTTGAACCCAGTTATCACCCGAGAAGTTCAAAAATGTTTATTTCAAGTATGACTTGATATCTAGAAATGTTCAGGTAATTCTAGAAAGTTTTTATGTGAAATTACCTTTTTACCCCTAGTTGTGCTAAATAAGTTCACTTATGTAATTAAGGAAATGTTAAAGCTCTAATTGAACTCAGAATTGATTTCATTCATTAACCTTGAGTTAAAAATTAATTACCTAAGGTTAAAAATAATTACTTGAGGTTAAAAAATAATTACCTAGGATGATTAGAGTTTAAGAAAGTTTTAGGAGAGTTAATTTCCTTTCGTGATTTCTAGAGCTCATAAAAATTAGTGATGCTAAGATCAAAGTTAAAAATTATGGTTTAGGTAAAATTTAGTATAGAACTTATGTTACAAATTGATTTTTAACTCATTTGAAACTAACTTCATTTACTAGTGTATAATCATTCTTTTACTTCATTTTAATTTGTTCTAAACACTTAACCTTTTACCATTTTTACTAATCTATCAATTCCAAATCTTTTACCTAAGTAATTACACATCTAATACATGTAAAAGAACACCAAATCTGATCATAATGGACCAGAAACCACGGCCATAATGCTCCATGTGCACCATATTTTATTGCTTTTCCAACATAAAAACATATACCACAAAGACACCACACCTTAAGCTTTCTTTTGCATTGTTTTTGGTTATGTTTAATCAAAAGAAAACCCACCCATTTCAGCCATGATATGAGCAGCCAAGATGTCTCCCACATGCATCATATTTTAGCATTTCCATCCATTATACATGTGCAAAATCATTACAATACCATATGCTTTTTTTTTCTAAAGTTTTCTTTAACAAAAAAATGAAATAAACCCTCCATTTTCCAGCCCATATGTGACGGCCAAACAAGCTCCATGAGGCTATAAATAAATGCTCTTTCATTGCTAAAATGTTCACACAAACACTCTTGGCCTTAGCATTTTCTTACTTGATAGTTTTCTTACTCAAAGTGTGCTCAAAGTTCTCTAATTCTCTCAAGACTTCAAGCTTTCTTTTTCTTCCTCATTCTCACTTAAGAGACTTCATTTCCAACCTTTAACCAAGCTCTAAACCTCAAGCATACATATTCCAATCATAAACCAACTCCTAAACACTTAAACTTTCCATTTCCAAGCACTAGAACACAAGAAAATCCATCCTCCACTCCAACCTTCTTGGTTGAAATATCACAAGCATTAGGACCATATTTTTGGTTCTTGGTTGATTATAGAAGATCAAGCTTTCTTTAATAATCAAGAAATAACTTGGTAGGGACTTTATTTCATATTCTTTCTCATGTTCTTCTTCTTTAATCCTTTGAATTTTGATGATGACCATGGCTTGATAATAAATTTAAGAAATAAGGTTCTTGGAACCATGGTAATAAAGGACTCTAATGCTTACTAATGTTTAAGATCTATTAGGGACAAGAATTTAATCTTGTGAAGTTTTTGAGCTTTAAGTAAGCAAGATATATAAAATGGACTTGCATTCATGTTTAAATTTCAAGCTCTTGCATCTCATGTTTATGTTTTTATGCCGTGCATATCATATTTATTTTCAAGTCATCACCTTAAATCTAGAAGATTAAAGAAATGGATTTGTATTATCATGTTTAATTTTCAAGTCTTGCATATCATATTTATTTCAAGTCATCACTAAATTTTAAAGACTTAATAATGAATGTGCATCTCATGTTTATAATTCAAGCCTTGCACATTATATTTATATTTTCAAGTCATCACCTTATAATGTTAAAGATTAAAAAAATGAGGTTGCATAGCATGTTTACTTTTGGTTATCACCTAAGATCTTAAAGCTCAAAAATTGTCCTTGGATCTTAAATAAAAAAATTTTATTTTATGGCTATGCTAATGGATATGTATTTTCGGCCATGAAATGATGGTGAGGTTGAGATAACTTTTATTTTATTTTTTATGTTTTGGAATTTTAGTAAGTTGTGCTTTAGTAGTTTTACAAGTCTTGAAACTTAAAAGATAGTAAAAATAGCATTTTCATGAGCAAAAAGATTTATTATTAAACCTTGTGATTTGCTCTCTATTTGGTATTAATATTTGGTTATGCTAAGTGGTAAAAATAATTTTAAGTGTTTCCTAAGTCTTAAATCAAGTAACAAGGAAAAATAGTATCTAGAAAGGATCAAAATTATAATTTTAGGAAGATTTAGAAAAATAATTTTCTGGTACTATTCATTACTGTCTCGAACTATTCATCACTGTAGGGTACTGTTCATAGGCATAATAAATCATTAATAATTGTTGTAAAAATTATTTTTGGTATCTTAGATGTATAAAAGAATAATTACAAGTTCTAGTTTGGGTCATTTTGCAAAATATAGAAAGTTGTGTTTTGAACTATCAATTATGTGATTTCAGCCAAATGACTTTAATTTGAGTTATTAATGATGTTAAATGTATCAATGTATTCAAAATACCATTTATGATGTTTAGAAAAAGTTTTAGAAGTTTCGGTAATTGTTAAGAGTGAAAAATAAGTGATTTTGCACTTTGACCCCTAAAGTGTAGCAAAATTTGTTCTATGACCAAAGATGATTTTTATGATGAACTTAGGTGAATTATAAGTGTTATGAGTCTCTTAAAAGTATAGAGAAATTTTGATGATCATTTGCTTGAGGAGATGTGTTAAAAAGAAAAATTACGTTTTGACCCGTAACTTTGAGAAATTGCAATTTTGACCCTCTTTTGGGCTTAAGTGTAAATATTAATAACTTGAGGAGATTAGCATAGATCTATATCTTATGGAAGCCATATTCATGTGTTTTAGTTTATGACTTGTGATATTAGTGTTATGTTACTAATTAATGATTATGGATGCTTACTACTTGTTTTATGCAATTGGCGATTATTAATATATGGCATCTATCCTGTTAAGTATGTTCACTTTCATGAGATATTCGATACTAGAATGCTTATATAAATGTATATATGCATACTTATATGATCAATTACTTGATGAATTGTAGCATGCTATGTGTATGATTGATTAATTTAAATGCATATTTAAGAGTTCTATAAGCATGATATATTAAAGGATAAGCTATGATTATATGTTCGTGCTTGCATCTATGAATAACATACTAAGATGAAAGGTGACATAAGACATATGGAAATGATCCTCTAGACTCCCCGAATTAAAGGTTATGAGAGGTGATTCAATGGGGTAATCCTCTAGACTCCCCGAATTAAAGGTTATAAGAGGAGATTCAATAAGGACCCTTTAGACTCCAGGAATTAATGGTTATGAAAGGTGTTCCTAAACCCCCTAACCCGCACTCTGGGAGTCGGGAATTAACTTATCGAGAGGATAAGTGTATACTAGTGACGACTAGTGAGGTATGAACTCATAACCTAGAACTCTCAAGAGGAGAGAAATTATAGGGTGGTTTCCCCAAGGAAAAAGATTGAGAAATTTAAGTCACCTAAAAAGCATATTAAGGAAAATTTATGTTAAAGGAATTTATGTTCTTTACGTATGATGCATTTATAGAATCTCTTATGTTATAATGTATATGGCATTGACATGCATACATAATAATAGTATGATGCATCCATGACATCAAGATTCATGCTAAAAGACACGGGCCTCGGCTAATGGTATTTGGAACTTAATGAATGAATCTTATATATGCCTACATTTTTCATAATGAAACCAAGGTTCCTAGGGACGATGATGATGACACAACTGTTAGGAGGCGATTACCCTACTGAGATTCTTTTATAAGATTCTCACTCCCTCTTTATTTCTTTCCATCTCGTCTTCAGAGGTAGATGGCGACGTTCGTGATTTAAGTTGATGCCATTCGTGTTCTACTTGTGAGATGTCTTGCTCCTCGTGATGAACCGACTCGTAGAATCCATTCTAGGCGCTTCGAGTAGGAAACGTGGGAGAAAAGTCTTATACTAGTTTGTTAAGCTTTTATTTGCATGATAATTTCTGTTGGATTAATGTATTTGCTTTGACTATGACAGTGGTGTGCTGTTTTGTTTCCTGTAAGTTTTAGATGTTCGATGAGGAACGATCATTATTTATAATGGTGTTATTATATTGATTGAGTGAGGTATTTCATAATTATTGGTGACCTGATATTATTCTTTTACTTTTATGAGTAAGATGGTTGATACAAATTAGTTAGTATGCGCGGCTCACGTTTTGTATTTAAAGAAAAAAGAAAAAAAAATTTTACCCTATTTTTACTAAAGTATTTTCAAGGTTTAAGTTTAAGATTGGAACAAAAGAGTAATAACTAATAATTAACTTAAATGCGTCCTAGGCGTGTTGAGTTAAATATTAGGGTGTTACACTCCTCATGGAACATGAAGTGAGAGAATTGTTTTTTGAAGGCATGGTGAAGTATGGTTGAAAACATAGCTAGGTATGGTCTTAGGCATGGCTTTAAGCATAGTGTGGTATGGTCATAGGAATGGTGAGGTATGGCTCCTAAGCATGGCCAAGTATCGCTCCAAGCATGGCCATGTAAGACTAGATTAGGAGGTGGTCTTACTTCATTAGCAAAATAAAAACTCATTTTATGATGTAAACAATTGTAGACACAATTCCTTAATTTAAGAAATTGGAGAGAGAAAATACTATTCAAGATTCCATGACTTGAAATCTTGATTTTCAAAAAGAGATTTAAAGTGTATCTAAGTAATCTTAGGTTCTAATTAACCTTAATAAATTATTTTGACTCTATATTAATTATCAAAATTAATTAATCTTCGATTAGACCCTAATATTGCTTAGGTTTGCTTAATTACATCATTAGGCTCAAAAACACTATTCCAAGGGCAAAATCGTAATTTCGCACAAACACTACCCCAGACCACTTGGATCAAAGCAAATATCATCAAGCACATATAATTAACATTCGAACTTTTGAGAGAGGTTCTGGGCCCAAATGGCACTAATACCCACGTAAAACACTATAGGGGTATTCTGGTCATTTTGAGCCGAAAGTTTGGAAAATGAGATTTTCATCTCTGCTATCACTTGCAACATATAAAATCCCCTTCAAACATTGAGTTGAACCTTCGAGGACTGCCGGGTCGGCTATCCTCGAGTTTCAGGTAAAAAATGACTCAGGGGCATTTTGGTCATTTTTACTCAGACAGAAAAATCGGGGTGTTACAGTTTGGATCCATGAGAATTTTCACACTTATTGCATGCAGGTAAAGGTTCCCTAGTTGGAAATTGTTTCACCTTCCTCGGGTTCACTCCACTCTTAAAATTATTTTTCTTTTGAGCCTCCATCACCCTCTTTCTTTTGAGAAAATTTTGCCTTTCTTTTTCTGACTCCAGGTCTAGGTAGCTCTTTTTGGCTATCCTACATTTGTTGACTAGAGTGGCATAGTCTTTAATCTCTAGGGTAGACACCTTGTCTCTAATCTCAGGCCTTAGACCTAACTCAAATTTTGTTGCCTTCCAATGCCCATTCCTATTACTTTTTAGATAAGAAGAAAATTTGGAAAGTTCATCGAATCTAGCCACATACTGACTTATGGTCATATTCCCTTGCTTGAGTTGTATAAACTCAGCTTCTTTCTCATCCTTAACATTATCAGGGAAATATTTATCAAAGAAAGTGGTCAAGAATACCTCCCAAGCAATTTCAATTTTGCTAGACTCTAACAAACTTTTAGCGCCCCTCCACCAATGTTTTGCTTCCCCTTCTAACATATAGGTGGCAAAGACTACTTTTTGTACCTATGTACATCCTAGAACACTAAAGATCTTTTCCAATTGCATGACCCATTTTTCAGCAAGAACTGGGTCATATTCCCCATGGAATGAAGGTGGTGAGGCTTTCCTAAACTCTGATAGCCCTTCGTAATTGTGATTAGTTATTAGTGCCCCCCCAGCAAAGTTTCCACTATTTTCCCCATTATGGTGGTCGTTTCTATGTTGAGTCTTTTGAATTTGTTGAAAAATCATCCTATTTGATTATGTCTAGGCTTTGATAGCTTCAGCTAAACTCATCATGGCTCCCATCATCCCTGACAGAGTGACATTTGGTGCACTCTGATCTTCTGGGATTCCTTGATCTCCTGATACCATATAGTCCTACAAGTTCATAAACAATCCAATATTGAGTTGATCAGGCTCAATATTGTATACTTAGTGCATTGAGAATACTACAAGGCATGTAGAGAGGAACTAGGGCCATGGCATGCAAATAAAAGAGACGCAACCTACATATGATTTCTACAATAGCCAGAGAACGGGGCTCTGATACCAAAATGTAACACCCGTTAATATATAAGCTAATAATATGAACTTAGACATGAAATACAACAATTAACATTAAGTAAAGAGATTACAGAGGTTCTAACATGACAACTTAATGTCATCAAGTACAAACATAAAAGCACACATTAATTAAACATAAGTCCTTAAATTTCTAGCGGCTGCCTTCCATTCGACGCTACTCAGCTAATATAAAACCACCAAAAATAAAAAATAAAGAAAAATGAGAATTTAAGAAAATTCTCAGTAGAAAATAAATGGTTTTAAAATAGTTGAACTATGGTTGGTTTCAGTCGTGTCTGTATGGAAAATACACATGGTTACAATAATATTTTATGAACATAATCAATTAAAATATGCCATGTAGAACACATCATACATATCTTATCAACTTTGTGATTTCTTTACTTTAATTTCTCTTTCATTTGTTTGCTTGTCTACACAGAGTTAAAGCCCTTATATTAGGGAATTTCCATTATTTATTCTTTACATCATGACCATAAAGCAAGACTTTTTTGCCATTTTAATCGAGGCAGGTAACATAAAAGGATCTTCTGTACATCCCTCTGTCTTATCACTGGTTAGTGGCAAATTTTAATCAATCTTATTAATTTAATAGTTATTGGGCATAATTTCATGATAAGGAATTTATACAATTAATCTATAATAAGAGCTCATAAATTAATCAACAATTTAAATAGTGAAACATAAATGCATAGAATTTATAAATTCATGCATAAATAAATTAGACCAAATAAATTAATGCCTTAAAAAAATTTATTAACCCATAGAGCTGCCAATTTAATTATTAATATAAATATTGACAACTCAAATTAATATAATAATATATAAATAATATGATAAATTCTAAAATAGAAAATGGATTAATGTATAATACATAACAGCATAAATAAAAAAGGAATATTTAACTCACTTGAATTAAATAACAAATCGCATAAATGTAAAGAAACATTAAAATAAAGAAAGAAATCGGAGCGATGGTAGTCCGCACTGGACCGGTGGGGAGAGAAGAGAATATGTATAATTAAGTGATAAAAAGAAACCGAAGCACAATGAACCGACAGGACCAGTAAAGAGATAAGGGAATCTTTATAATTAAGAAAAAACCGGAGCTCGGTGAACCGACAAGACCGGTAAAGAGAGAAGGGTATTTTTATAATTAAGAGTTAAAAGAAGAAATAGAATCGGTGGTAATCCACATTGGACCGGTAAGGAGAGGAGAAAGTCATTTTAGTATTATTTTAATAGAATAATAAAATAAGATAACAATAATAAATAACAATGAGTATCTGTAATGTGAAATGATAGTATACAAAATAAGTAATAATAATAATTGTAGCCATAATTTTATTTTGCATAAAGTAAATTCATTTCCTACCTTTAAATTGATGCAGAGATGAAACGATATATTTACACACGATAACTTTTTACATTGCTTATTTCTCTTTTTCTTTCTCTTTCTTTTTTTCTCACTCTCTTTCATGTTTTCTTTCTCCCTTTCTTTTCCACTCTCTCACTCATTCTCTTTTTGTCTTTCTCTTTCACTCTCGGACTCTCTTTCACGCTTTCACTTCACACACAATACATAAGCACACACACACACACACACACACACACACACATATAGAGAAATGCACGCCAACAGAAAGCAAATTTTCTGTGGTAAATGATGGTGCCTATGTGCGCCGCCTCTATTATTATACGTATATTATTTGTGTAAAAATTATATGCCTAATTATTAGTACTTAACATATTATTACCTTTTATTCTTAATAAATTTTATTCTTAACTTAGTACAATATATTTTGAGTTTATTGTTACCAATTTATGGTCTTATTTAAACAGTTAATATCTATATTTTAAAATTTTGGTTTAATATTTAAAATGGATGTTAATGTAAAATTATTAAGTAAGACCAATAAAATATTTGAATCTGATAAATTATTTCACACAAACTATTTTATTTTATTATTATTATTATTTTTTAAAGAAGGATGTTAGAAGTTTTAGTATACATCTGCCTACTTATCTAATTACAAGCATATATACATAACAAAATAAAATCAAAAAGAGATTTCAACTATCGGGTTACTACACATTAGATTTTTCTATGGTGGCAACTTCATATCTCCTATGATGCAATCTGGAGACGACACGAGAACACAAAATATAGGGGTGAGAATCCTAAAATTCTCAGTAGGGCATCCCCAAAATACATCATAAAATCTACGTCATTGTCATCGTCACTAGCTACTTCAGTTTATTATGAAAAATGTGGTCATATAATACATATCAAATGCTCATTTTAAAGTTCAAAATCATCCTGGCGAAGTGATTTCCTTTTATTATTCAATTCTGTAATATATATGCATCATCATATAAAGTATATACTATTATATTTCAACATAAACATATTGGGCTCAATCTCGATGCTTAAATCATTCACCTAGCACATAAGATGAAAGACTATCTAGGACAATTGCTACTTTGACTTGTCTTGGCCCTCAATCATTGTTGCTTTGACCACTGTGGTTTTGACCACTCTAGGATAATAGACTGCTTTTTAAGATAGAACGTATTCCCATACATGACCATTGGATTTATTTTCTCCAATTCTCACACAAACCTGTTCCTAGTTAGGTTTACTTTCCCTAATAGACTGGAATTTTTTTTTCTCTAGCCCAAGAAACATAATCTTATGCTTTTCTTTCACATATAAGCAATTGTAATAAGTATTCACATCTATATGTGTCTAGCATTATCAATATGTTCATATAACATGAATAAGATCAAATCATAAACATTTTATCATCTTTTCAGCCAATCTAGTATGCTGCTAGAACATCAGTTCTAAAAAAAATTATGGTTAAATTACCATACATGATCAAAATAGAGTAAAACTATTTTTTAGAGATAATTCAATATATCAATGTGACCTTGTAAAATTTTGAAAGCATAATAAGATCTCAAGCTATATTAATAAAATTCCATAATTTTGAAGATCAGAAACTACTCAATTTCAGTCAACAGCTAGAAGTTTTGATTTTTCTACCCTATCAAATGAACATATAAATTCATATAAAATTTAGGGTTACTTCAAGATGTCTTGAACACCCAGTAAAAATTTCAGCTCAAAATTTGAGGGTATGAGTAGATGCAGCCTACCAAAGCGGACAAATTGTTGTGGCTTAATGCCTGCAAAGCGTTTCAAAGAGGGTATATCCTAAGATAGGTGATCCCTGCCCCCTACCCGCATTTCAAGTAGCCTGGGATTATTATTATTTATGTTTTGCTTATTCAGTTAATAAGCAAGAGCTAGTAACAACTAGCTGAGGTATGAGCTCATAACCTAGTTATTTTTAGGGTGGCTTATTATGCTAAAGTACCATGATTAATGTCACGAAGTTGAGGAATGATTCACTTGAAATTTATATGCCCTTATGCCACATGGTTTATGTTTATATGCTTTGATGTGTTGTTTTATGTGCTCGAGTATTAACATGCACCCATGATATAATATGTTGCATTCATAACATCAAGAAGCATGCTAAAAGGAACGAACCTTGGATAATTAGTTTTGGAAAACCCTAAATTGAATCTTATATGCCTGATCACTATTTTAGAATTAAACCCAAGGTTCCTGAGGATGTGAACGATGTAACCCTAGGATAGGAGACTCCTATTGAGATTCTTTAGCAAGAATTCTCACTCCTCTCTCTTCTTTCTTCCGTCACATCTTCAGAGAGCGATGGCGACGTTCGTAGTCTTCATTGACACGCCAGTTTGGGAGGTGCACTACGACCCGGACCATTGGTCGTATCATTTCGAGGGTCGTTGTGCCGTCCATGTTTTTGTGTACATGGGACGACCTTTCGCTTATCCGGTTTCGAGCTACCAGTTCACCCCTATTGCACCCTTTGGTGGTGATGACATGATCTTCGAGCGCACTCGCACCTTTGCCTCAGCTGTCCACGACTACCCGGAATACGTGCCTCGTTCGAGGAGGTCCGAGACTGACCCATCTGAGGATTCACCGATGCATGTCCCTTTGGTGGGCTCTACTCCCTTTCCCTAGTTTCGGCGCGAGGGGAGGGAGGAGACCGTGAGGTAGCCGTGCTTAGCAAGGAGAGTCGAGATGCGCCCGCGTCGAGGAGCTCACATTCAGCCGCCACGAGTTCCCTTCACACTCCATTGGCCCACTCAGGAGGAGATCAAGCGGTTCCCTGGTTACCTGCCTCTATTATCCGAGGACCCCTGTCGTCACTAGACTTCGATGGATAGCTTTGCGAGTACCCGAGCTTTTATGGAGATCTTTCCTTTGGCAGTACCTTTTGGGGAGGGGTTGTAGATTGTACTCGTAGCTTAGTAGGAGGGTAGCGTTTTGGGTTTATCTTCTTGTCGTACCATGTATTTTCTTGTTTCTATTATATTTTATTTCCGCTGTATTACAAGCTCTACTCGTCCCCATGAGGGTATGACTACTTATGCACTCTAATTAAGTTATTAATGAAATGTTTCCTTTGTTATCATGATTGTTGTTCTTTGGTTATATGCTTTACTTCATGATTTCTAATGATTGTTACGCGTGCTTTATATTTCTGTCGTTCGACTAGTTAAGTTCGCGGCTCTCACTTTGCTTTATGCTTTAAAAAAAAAAATTTTACCCGTAATTTCCGCTAAGTATTTTATTAAAATGATGAGACTAAGTAATAGCCTAATGTTTAACCTAATGTATTCTAGAGAGTTGGGTTAAAAATTAAGGTGTTACACAAACCACTATAGATCACCTCCAAGACACATAACCTTTCCATCCCAACACACAAGAACTTAAGAAAAATCTTCCATCCATTTTGTCTTTCCTTGGCCGAATCCACTTAGCTCCAAGAGAAGATTTTTTCTTCTCATTTCAATACACAAGATCAAGCTTTCTCATTTTCAATTAAGAAACAACCTTGATAGGGATTTTGTTTTGAGTTCTTTCTCTTTGTCTTTTATTCATTTTCAGTTTTGATATTGGATAGATGGACAAGTTCTTTTTTTTTTCTTTCCTCTCATTTTCGATTTTGATGAAGGATGAATAGTTATGTTTTTATTCTTTTCTTTCTTTCCATTTTGGTTTTGAGATTTTCTTTTCTTCCCTTTCTTTTCGGCTTTGTTGTTGTTGGATGATTAAAAACCATAGCTTGATTATGAGAGATCTTGATGGTGAGGTTGATACCACAAGGTTTATTTCATTTTTCAAGTTAAAGAATGAGAAAAATAGCACATGTGTTGGTTCCTTTGGATATCTTTCTTTGTTGTTCAAGACCAAAGCTTGATGATGATGGTTGCAAAATCACCATGTATTAGACCTCTAGAGCTCAAGGTTTGATTTTTGGTTCCAAGAGAGTATAAGAAATAAAATTCTTGTTGTTCTTCTTTGATTTCTTTCTTTTGAGCTTGATGGTGAGTCCAAGAAATGAGGTTCCCAGAACCATGGTGATTAGGGACTCTAAAGCTCATTTTCATTTTGTTTAAGATTGATGGGGTTGAGAGTTTCATCCTGTAAAGTCTTGAGGTTTGAGTTTAATAAAAGATAAAATAGACTTGCACTTATGTTTAAGTTTCAAGCCCTTGCATCTCATATTTATTTTCAAGTCATCACCTTAAATCTTAAAGACTAAAGAAATGGACTTGCATTTTCATGTTTAAATCCAAGTCTTGCATTCCATGTTTATATTTCAAGTTATCACCTAATCTTAAAGACTTAAAAATGAACTTGCATCTCATGTTTATATTTTAGTCTTGTACATCATATTTATATTTTCAAGTCATCACCTTATAATGTTAAAGGCTAAAAATGAGATTGCATAGCATGTTTATAATTTAAGTCATCACCTAAATCTCTAAAGCTTAAGACTTGCTCTTGTATCTTAAATGGAAATTTTGATCATGGCTATATTTTTGTATGTTTATTTCGGCCATGATATGATGGTGGGTTTGGAATGCATTTTATTTTATTTTAAGTTCAAACCTTGTGCCTTAATGATAGAAAGGAATTTTTGAAAGCATTGGAAACTCAAAATGTAGTAGAAATGTGATTTTCATGAACAAAAGATTTATTAAGGAAATTTTAATTTTTGGGTTTCTTTTGTAGATGTTATTATTTGAGTTTCAAAGAGATAAAATAGTTTTTAAGTGTTTCCAATGACTTAGAATAAATTTTGAGAAAAACTAGCAACTAGAAAGGATAAAAAATGTGATTTCTAATGCTCCTAGAAATTAAAACTAGGGCTACTATTTTGATATTATAAAATCTGTTAGGTGCTGTTTGGAATGATTTAAATGTGTAAAAATTACTACTGATTGATGTAAAAATTATTTCTAGCATTTTAGGAAAAGCTAGAAACTAAACAGGACCAAAAGTGTGGTTTTCAAGGCTTCTAGAAATTATAATTTTGGCTACTGTTGTAACATTATTATTTCTATAAAAAATTTGTTTGGTAATGATTATAAGTGTAAAAATTACTATTAGTTGTGGCAAGAATTACTTTTTGCTTCTTAGGAAAAACCAATAATTAGAAAGGGTCAAAGACATAACTTCTAGAACTCTGAAACTAAATTTGTTTACTACTGCCCAAACTATGTAGCACTGTTTGGTACTTTTTATGAGATTAAAAATTAGTGAAAATTACTGTAAAAATTATTGTTAGTCCCTTCGATGCTTAAAAGAATAGTTACAAGTATTAGGTTAAATCGATTTGCAAGTTTTTACCCATTTGAGGCTAAAAGTGTAATTACTAATAACTTGAGGATAATAATATGAATGGGAGGTGTGATGATCTTTAGTACACTATCTATATCTTGTTGAGCATAGCATATGTATTAGCTAAGTTCGGTCCTTGATTCTGGCATACTGGGTAGGAGCATGTTTCAATGACATGATAATGATGGCATGCTTGGGTGAACAATGGTATGATGAATTGTAATTATGATTAAAATATTTGAAATGCATGATTTATGTGTTGTATAGTATGAAGAAAATTTGAGGAAACTCTATTCCCAACTGTTATGCTATTAGCAAAAAATGTTATGCTGTCAGATTTCTGCCAAATTGTATGTTCATGTTTGCATCCCTAATTAACATGCTAAGATTAAAGGTGACATAAGACACATAGAAATGATCCTCTAGACTCCAGGAATTAATGGTTAGGAGAGGTGATCCAATAAGGACCCTTTAGACTCTAGGAATTAATGGTTATGAAAGGTGATCCTATACCCTGTATCCCACACTCTGGGAGCCGGGAATTAGCTTATCAAGAGGATAACTGTAAACTAGTGATGACTAGTTTAGGTATGAGCTCATAACCTAGAAACTCTCAACTGGAGAGAGCATTCAGGTGGCCCCATAGAAGAAAGAATAATGAATCTAATGTAAATTCTAGAACCCTTCAGAAAGTACTCAGAAAGTATGAAGCTCAAAAGGTTTTGACTGATAACAAAGCCAATTTAGAGAAAATGTTTTGAAGAACAACTAATGGCTACCTTGAGTTTCTTGACAAAGTTTAAACAGGTAGATCTGGTCTGTATAACACGAACCTAAGCAAGATTAATATTTAACTCTACATGTGTAAGCATGTTATATCTCGTGGGAAGAGATTGAATTAATCAGAAAGTGAATATGAAGTCGAGCGAAGTAAGTGTATACAGATTAAGGCATGATAAGGACTCAATGCAAGAATAATGTTTCACTATGCATGCAAAAGCATGATGTATATCTCATGGGAAAGGAATAAAATAATCAGAAAGTGAATATTATTTCAAGCAAAGAATGTATTCATATTCTCGGACCAAAGGCATTGAAGCAAATTTGAATCAGGAATAATTTCACTACATATGAGAAATCATGTTTATCTCATGAAAGGAGATCAAGCTTAAAAGATGAATATTATCTTTAAGAAAGAAAGCTTAAATTCTGGAGGACTGAAGCTGATCAAGTCAGAAACCAAGGAAAGGATCTTCAAAAAGTAGCACGGGACACCAAAAAGAACATTCATGATGAAGAAATCAATTCATGTCCAAGAGCAACATGTTACTTAGTCAACAACCACTACAATCGTAGAGAAATCATCATCAAGCAATCAAGATTGAAGACTGAAAGATAAAAGAAAAATCAACATGATTAATTACAACGTCAGAAAGCTCACTAAAGAGTGGAGCAAAGAACGCTGAGGAAAAATGAAGGGAGTTTCGAAATTTAAATTTCAAATCTCAAATAAGATCCAGTGTTATAACTGATGCTTCATCTCTCCTGCCTAAATGATTCAAGATCTTAGGAGGTGGAGTTCATAAACCACGGGCTAAAAGTAAAAGGAAAAAAAGGGGACTTTAGAAACCTCTACATTACAACGGCTTCTACAACAATGGGATAAGTTGTCAGCCTACCTCTCTAGACTAACGTTCCAAGGCACATCTAATGAAATACACATGTCACTTGGAGATCAGATTAAAGAGGCAATGGTCATAAAAGATAGACCTATATAAATGAAGATGCCAAGCTTGAAAGCCGATGAGAGAATTGAAAAGCATTAGCACATAATTTCTAGAAAAATCTTTCCACACTTCCTATCTGTTCATCAGTTTATGTAATCAGTCACGAAGTGTAAAAATCTTCTTTCTCGGTTTTAAAATGTATTTGTATTTGTATACACTTCATGTGAAGAGATAGAAGAAAGAAGTCACTCTAAGTTTCCCAGTCTGTATTAGCTAGCATCCTTCAGGAAACTTGAGTGCAGGTTAGTTTGAGTGGCAACCCAAACACATAACCTTTGTAACCTTAATCCGTTAATGATCAGTGTGAGACATAGCTTGGAGAGGATAAGGTAAAACTACTTGCAACGTGTCAGCAAAGGTATTTGCTTATCACAGTTTAGCTTGGAGAGACTGTTTGAAAGACTACTTACAATGTGAGTGCAAAGGTATTTGTTCTTCACTATTCAGCTTGGAGAGGCTATTGGAAAGACTACTTATAATGTGGCAGTAGAAGATGTCTATAGGTCATGGTTCAACTTGGAGAGGCTGGTACATAACTACTTAGTTAAGTCACAGTTGGGGTTGGTCACTGTCCAAGTTAGAGCTTGGGAAGGCTATTGTAAAGACTATTTGTTTACTTTCGTAGGTTGAGAAAGTTGTTGTTAGTGGAATCTCAACATGTGTTGAGTACTGGATATAGGCAGGTTTGGCCAACTGTAACACCCTAATTTTTAACCCAATACTCTAGAACACATTAGGTTAATCATTAGGTTATTACTTCTCAGTCTCATTCTTTTATTAAAATACTTAGCGGAAATTACGGGTAAATTTTTTTTGAAATATAAAACAAAGTGAGAGTTGCGTTCATTGGGATATAGAAAGATAAATCACAACTTGATCACATATATATATAAAGGCATAGAACAATCAACAATTCAACAAAGGAACATTCCATTAATAACATGATTAGAAATACATAGAGTCACACCCTTATAGAATTAAGCTGAGCTTGAAATACAAGGAAAAGAAATACAACGAGAACAGAAATACATGAAAGGCGTAAATGAAGACTCCTACCCTATTGCATCTAAGGTGGATAACCTCTATGAGTGAGTATGTGCACTAGACCTCCCCTAAAACAGCTACTACTGGAACCCGGGGTATAGTGGGATGAAACCGATCCACGGACGTAGGGCAGTAGGAGTAGGTACGCGTAGTGGCTGAACGTCTGCTCCTCGGTGGGGGCGCATCTCAGCTTGCCTAGCTGACCTCAGCTGCATAACCGTCTCCTCGCTCCGTCCTCTCATGAACTGAGGAGTGGGAGCAGAGCTCTCGCTATACATGTGCGTCAGTAGACCCTCCGAAGGGTCATCCTCCAAGCCAAGAAATCGGGGTACATAGTCCTGGAAGTCACGAGCTGCCGAACCTATGGTATACGTCCATAGAATCCTCACGTCACGCGTCCGAGAGCACTAAAAAACTATAGCATCGCGTAGGGAGACATTGTAACATCCTAATTTTTAACCCAATACTCTAGAACACATCAGGCTAATCGTTAGGTTATTACTTCTTAGTCTCATTCTTTTATGAAAATACTTAGCGGAAATACTGGTAAATTTTTTTTTGAAAATATAAATCAAAGTGAGAGCCGCGTATGACGTAACAAAGACTAATATATAGAAAAGAGATCTCATATCATTCATGGTCACAAAACACAAAGGTTATTCATTACGTCACAACAGGATCATATTATCATAGGTACATAATTTACGACTATCATAGTCCTATTATCGCTTCAATAGAAATACACTTCTATAATTTATAAAACTAAAGCGACGTCTGTGTGCGTCCGTTGCATCCCACCAACCCGACTCATAGTGTATGCTTCATGCCTATGCTTTAGTAGAAATCACGATCCGCATCACGAGATACACCATCATCTTCGTCTGGAGACGACACGGAAGAAAAGAGAGAGAGGGATGAGAAACTTATTCAAGATTCTCAGTAGGGAATTTCGACTCCAACACACGTGTCATCGTCGTCGTCCCCAGCCACTTCGATTTTAATTATGAAAGAGGTGTTCATGCGTAAGATTTGGTTTTAAACTTTCCAAAGCTATTTATCCGAAGTGGGTGTCTTTTAGTATGGGTCTTAATGATATGAATTCCGCAGATATTGGATGAATGCATGGCAATACATTATGCGAGCAAATCAATAAATCATAACATCAAGTAACAAATAAGCGGCATAAAAAGTACAGAACTTTCCTCTATTCTTTTCTTATACTTGAACTTTTAAGTTCTTCTCCTCAAGAACCACCTTCTTTTCTCATCACCGAATCCAACCATAAACACCAGTGCTCAGCGATATTTATACGCATCACCAAAACCAACCAAATACACCCTATCGCCTAGGATTGAGCTCAACCAACGAGCTCAAACCTAACTAGTCATCACTAGATTTCTAAGAGGGCATAGAAGGGGTAACTTAGGATCAGTTCTTTCTTTACTCATGACTATGTGACTTGAAAAGAGACATCGCATCTCTTTTCTCACGTCCAAACTCTTGAGTTCTTTCTCTCAAAGACCACCTTCTTTTCTCATCACCAAATCCAACCGTAAACACCAGTGCCCGGCGATATTCATACTCGTCACCAAATCCAACCAAACACACCCTGTCGCCTAGGAATGAGCTCAACTATGTTTATACTCATCACCAAATTATTCTCATTATCAAGTCCAACCAAATACACCTAAATCCAACCGTAAACACCCATATTGTCTCAATGAGCTCAAACCTAACTAGTTTTCACTAGATTTTTAAGAGGGCAAAAGAAGGGGTACATATTATCTCTCATTCAATTCTCACAAACATGGTAGACATAACATCTCAACAATTCATACAATTCATCATAACATGCCACACCAACGCACAATGCATGTACTTACACATTCAATTCCACAATTCATAATCAATTTCTACATCATCATAACATCATCATAAAAGATCACATCATCATAACTCATATAGATAATGTTCGTGTATCACACATCACACCTCATACATCATTACATCATGCATATCAACATATCATACTTTTATTACCAAACTAAAAGCGATAAAATCTCTTAATGTCTTATGCATTGACCCTTAAGGTACTTAACTCACAATCTAAGTTGTAAATCATCATATCCTAAACTCTTGGGTACCTATAATCTCATATCTAAGTATTCCTCATTCAATACTATGATCATAAACATCTCTAAACTTCGAGAGTGCAGAGTCTAACATTGTAACTTTACGGGTACCTAGGAGTCACAACAATGACCCTTTCTAAGTTCGGTTTGCTCCTAAGGCATCAAGATCAAGTCCTAAACCAATTATGAGTCATTCCTACACATTTAAACTAATTTAAAACCATGATTATCAATTCTAAACCATGCTGGATAGAATCCAGAAAAATCAATTACTAAGGGATCTAAAACTCTCAAATTAATTCTTTTCTAGTTACTAACTTCTCTTATCTTTCACTTGTGGGTTTTAGCATTAAACATACATGAATATACTCATATTATTGTAACGCCCCGATTTTCTGTTAGAGTGAAAATGACCAAAATGCCCCTGAGGTGATTTTCAGCCCGGAATTCGAGGAAAGCCGATCCGGCAGTGCTCAAAGGGCAAACTCAATGTTGAAAAGGGATTAGATGACCTGTGTACCTTTCCGAGATCAAAAATATCGTTTTTCGAGTTTTCGGATCAAAATGACCAAAACTTCTCCAGATGGTTTTAAAAGGTTTTTTTTTATGTATTATATGACCTCAGTTTTAATTATAGAGGTCTCAGGCAAAATTAGTGCAAAATTATGATTTCACCCCTAGATTCGTGTTTTTACGCTTAATCGCGTGATTAAGCAAACCTAAGCAATATTAGGCTCTAATCGAAGATTAATTAATTTCCATAATTAATCTAGGGTCAAAATAATTTATTAAAGTTGATTAGAACCTAATAATGCTTGATTACACCTTGAAATCTTATTTTAATTTCAAGATTCCTAGTCATGGAATCTTGAATAGTGTTTCCTCTCTCCAATTCCTTAAATCATGGAATTGTGTTACACATTGTTTATTCATAAATGAGTTTAAAATTCTTTAATGATGTATGAGCACTCCTAATCTTGTCATAAAACCCCTAAACCTCATTCTTAGTTACCTAAACTTAAGCTTAATTACTCCTAACCTTGTACCTAAGCTAATACACATCTAAACCTACCATTAACACCCAATTAAATGATCAAACCTCACCTCCCCCTTGCTGTACCAGACCTGGCCGTGTACCCTTTGTAACGCCCCGATTTTCTGTTAGAGTGAAAATGACCAAAATGCCCCTGAGGTCATTTTCGGCCCGGAATTCGAGGAAAGCCGGTCTGGCAGTACTCGAAGGGCAAACTCAATGTTGAAAGGGGATTGGATGACTTGTGTACCTTCCCGAGATTGAAAATCTCGATTTTTGAGTTTTTGGGTCAAAATGACCAAAACGCCCCTGCAGTGTTTTACCCTTTTACAAGTGCTGGATGAACCCGAAACTTCTCCAGATGGTTTTAAAAGGCGTTTTTATGTAGACTATGACTTTAGTTTTGGTCCTGGAGGTCCCGGGCGAAATTAGTGCAAAATTACGGTTTTGCCCCTAGTTTCGTGTTTTTACGCTTAATCGCTTGATTAAGCAAACCTAAGCAATATTAGGCTCTAATTGAAGGTTAATTAATTTCCTTAATTAATCTTGAGTCAAAATAATTTATTAAAGTTGATTAGAACCTAAAAGTACTTAATTACAACTTAAAATCATATTTTAATTTCAAGACTCCTAGTCATGAAATCTTGAATAGTGTTTTCTCTTTCCAATTCCTTAAATCATGGAATTGTGTTACACATTGTTTATTCACAAATGAGTTTTTAATTCTCTAATGATGTATGAGCACTCCTAACCTTGTCATAAAATTCCTAATACTCATACTTAGTTACCTAAACTTAAGCTTAATTGTTCCTAACCTTGTACCTAAGCTAATACACATTTAAACCTACCATTAACACCCAATTAAATGATCAAAACTCACCTCCTCTCTGCTGCCTAAGGCCTGGCCGAAGCTGTCCTCCTCCCATATGCATCACATGTTCAATTTTCTAACACTCCAAGGCCATACCTCAAGTCACATACACTATACCTTGTCATAACTTTCAATCAAGCTTGAATTTTCACATGAATAAATAATTAAAACAACCCATTTTCCCCATTTATTTGTGGCTGGAAAAGTTACAGCCATGTCAAGGTTCTAGAAGCCTAATTCCATCAAAAATTGATAGGAAATTCACTCACATCAAGCCATACTTTGTATCATAGCTTGCATACTTCAAACCATGCTTGAATGACCTTGTGTAAGAGATATTTTCTCTTCCTTTTCCCTCCAATAGCTACGGCCAGCACCCTCCCCTTTTGAGCCTTCATTTGTTTTCATTCTCTATAAATACCTTGCCTAGAAACACATGCAAACACCTTAGTTCATTTGGTAAGTTTCAAGTTTTCCTAAGCTTTCTTGAGTTCTTTCTTTTTCTCTCAAAGTTTCAAGAGAGTTCTTCCTTTCTTTTCATCTTCATCTTCTTCATCTCATCATCATCTCTCAACCTTGAAACACCACCCTAAAGACTTGAACCATCATCAAACCTCTCAAACACCACACCTCAAACACAACCTCACTTGAAACACAACTCCAACCTTCTCATCCTCTCTTGGCCGAAGCTATCTTGCCTCTTGGAGGAGCTCATCATCTTGTTTTCCTTTTCAAAGAGTTCAAGTTTTCATCTTCACTCTAGGTAGGGGTGTTTTCTAAACTTTGTTTTCTTGAAAATGAGTTCTTTCTAGCTTTCTCTTGGATTTTCTTTTGAAACCTTCTTGTTTTTCCTTCCTTGTGATTTCGGCCATGAGGCCTTGAGGAGCACATGATAGCTCAATGATGAGGACTCCTAGAGAATGACTATGTGTTCATCTCAAAGGAACCTCTAGAGCTTGAGTTTTCTTTTCCTTTAACTTCATCTATACTATACTTAGCTCACATGGTTTTTCAACTTAAGAAAACTAATCTAAGGATTTCTAAAAGCCCAAGCCTACCCTTGTCAACCTTAAAGTTGGCCGGCACGTTCTAGAGATTTTTCTCTAGATAGGGGTTTTGGGTATTTAATAAAGAACTTGACTTAGTTTCACTTTCTTTTCTTTAGTAAGGTTTTCGGTTTTGGTATTTTGATCCTTGAGATTATGTTTTGTTTGGTTTTGGAAGTTTATTTGCTTGAGATTGATGATGTTGTTCAAGAACCACATAGTTCCTTTGAGAACTTGGTTGAAGAACTCTAAAGCTCTCTTTGTAATGAGATATATGTTGGGTTGTTATTTTGTTAAAGTCTTGGATGAGCTCTAGCTAACCATAAAATGAACCTTGCATCATGTTTACTTCCTTGCTATCACTAAGTATCAAGATAATAAGTGAACCTTGCATTATCATGTTTATATTTCAAGTTCTCACTTAATATCAAGATAATGATGAGTTGCATCTCATGTTTATTTTATGCTATCACTTTACTTTCTAATGCAAGCTAAAACAAGTGCATGAGCATGTTTATCTTTCTGTCATCACTTTAATGAACCTAGAGCTCAAAGACTTGCCCATTGTTGTCTAAAACAAAGGTTTAAAATATTTATTTCTTTTGGTTCACATTTCGACCCTAAGGGGTTTTGGAGTTTCCAAGTGTTGAAAATTATGTTTTATAATTTTTCTAAGCTTATATGAGTACAAGGAATTTGTAGAACCAAGTTTTATGAATTTAGGGCCTCTTGAGGTATAAATGATTTAGCTACTGCCCCCCTTACATAATTTTATGATTTTAGATGATAAAAATGTTTATAAGTGATTTTTGAAAGTTTTAAAAAGGTTCTAAGAGAAACTAGTATTTTATATGCCTTAGAAAATGTGTTTGATGCCTTTAAATGGAGATGTTTGTTTCGGTTCTGCCTTGCTATGTTTTGCCACTGTATGAGCTGTTTTAATGGTGATAATATGCTTATGTTTGAGTATAATTAATGTTAAGGCTCATATGTGAAAAGATAAGAGAAGTTAGTAACTAGAAAAGAATTAATTTGAGAGTTCTAGATCCCTTAATGATTGAATTTTCTAGATTCTGTCCAGCAAGGTTTAGTAATGCTAATCATGGATTTAAATTAGTTTAAATGTGTAGGGGTGACTCATAAATGGTTTAGGACTTGATCTTGATGCCTTAGGAGCAAACTGGACTTAGAAAGGGTCATTGTTGTGACTCCTAAGTACCCGTAAAGGTAGGATTATGATTTATGCATTCTTGAGGTTTAGAGATATTCTTGATCATAGTGTGAAGTGAGGAATACTTAGTTATAACCTTATAGGTACCCAAGAGTCTAAGTTTGATGATTTATAACTTAGGATGTGAGTTAAGGACCTTAAGGGTCGATGCATAAGACATTAAGAAGTTGTTAATGCTATGGTGTTCATATGATGCAATGATGAGTTGACATGTTTGTGATGCATGAAAAATTGATTGTTTAAGTTATGAGCTTTTCATAGCATGAGGTTTAAATGAGAAATATGTATGTGTGTAAGCTTGTGGTATAAAGAGAATTTGAAGAAAATCCGGTATACAGCTGTTATGCTACCGAATTTCTGGCAAATCAAAAAGAGACTTGAGAATGTTTTTGAAAGAATTATATGAGTTTAAAACCTTGGATGACACCGATTCGGCCGAGCACCTCCAGGAGATTTTTTTTATGTGACAAAGCACTGAGACGCGCTTCCTCCGAGGAGGTGCCGGTTCGACCAAGTACCCCCTGGAGGAGACAAATCCGTGAGGATATGAGTAGATGCAGCCTACCAAAGTGGACAAATTGCGAGGCCATGCGTGGCTAGCAAAGCATTTCAAAGAGGGTATATCCTAAAGAGAGGTGATCCCTGCCCTCTACCTGTATTTCATAGTCGGGATTATATCGTGATTTATGTTTCGCTTATTCAGATAATAAGCAAGAGCTAGTGATGACTAGCTGAGGTATGAGCTCATAGCCTAGTTATATTTTAGGGTGGCCATATTATGCTAAAGCACCATGATTAATGTCACAAGTTGAGGAAAGATTCACTTGAAAGATTTATGTTCTTTTATGCCACTTGTATGATTTCTTAATGCTATGACCTATTGACTTATATGCTTGAGTATTGCCATGCATCCATACTTATTATGATGCATTCATGACATTAAGAAGCATGCTAAAAGGGATGAACCTTGGATAAGTTGGTTTTATAAATCCTAATAATGAATCTTATATGTATGCTCATTATTTTATAAATAAACCCAAGGTTCCTGAGGATGTGTACGATGCAACCCTAGGATAGGAGACTCCTACTGAGATTTCTTTAGCAAGATTTCTCACTCCTCTCTCTTCCTTCTTCCGTCACATCTTCAGAGAGCGATGGCGACGTTCGTGGTTTTCGTTGACACGCCAGTTTGGGAGGTGCACTACGACCCGGACCACCGTTCGTATCACTTCGAGGGTCATTGTGCCGTCCGCATTTTTGTGTACATGGGACGACCTTACGCTTATCCAGTTTCGAGCTACCAGTTCACTCCTACTGCGCCCTTTGGTAGTGACGACATGATCTTTGAGCGCACCTGCCCGCGTGAGGAGTAGTTGCGATGTGCCCGTACCTCTGCTTCCGCCGTCCGAGATTTCCCGGAGTACGTACCTCGTTCGAGGAGATCCAAAACTGACCTATCCGAGGATCGGCCGAAGCATGTTCCTTCGGAGGGTTCAGCCCCTTTTCCCCGATCCCGACGGGTGGGGAGTGAGGAGACTGTAGTGCAGCCGCACCTAGCAAAGAGAGCTGAGATGCGTCCACATCAAGGAGCCCACGTTCAGCCACCTTGTGTGCCTTTCACGTTGCATTGGGCCACTCAGGAGGAGTTAGAGCGTTTCCCCGGCTACCTGCCTCCATCACCCGAGGATCCCCGTCGCCACTAGACTCTATTGGAGAGCTTTCGAGTACCCGAGCTTCGCGAGGATCTTCCCTTCGACCGTACCTTTTGGGAGGTGATGTAGTTTAGTGTTCATAGCATAGTAGGAGGGTAGTGTTTTGGGTTTTTATCTTTACGTTGTACCATGTACTTTGCTATCTGTTGTATTTCCTTTTCCATTGTATTTCAAGCTCTGCCCATTTCTATAAGGGTATGACTAGTTATGTACTTTAACTACTTTATTATTAATGAAATGTTTCTGTTATCTTCATGATCTATGTTCTTCTGATGTATGTTTTATTTTACATGGTTGTTTATGATTGTTACGCGTGCTTTATGTTTCTGTCATTAGATTGGTTAAGTTCGCGACTCTCACTTTGTTTTATGTTTTCAAAAAAAAATTTACCCATAATTTCCGCTAAGTATTTTAATGAAAGGATGAGACTATGAAGTAATAGCCTAATGTTTAACCTAATGTGTTCTAGAAAGTTAGGTTAAAAATTAGGGTGTTACACCCTTCTCCCCCATATGCATCACATGTTCAATTTTTCAATACTCCAAGGCCATACCTCAAGTCACATACACTATACCTTGTCATAACTTTCAATCAAGCTTGATTTTCCAAGTAAATAACTAATTAAAATAGCCCATTTTCCCCATTTATTTGTGGCTAGAAAAGTTCCAGCCATGCATTGTTTCTAGAAGCTTAATTTCATCAAAAATTGATAGGAAATTAACTCACATCAAGCCATACTTTGTAGCATAGCTTCCATACTTCAAACCATGCTTGAATGACCTTGTGTAAGAGATATTTTTCTCTCCCTTTTTCCCCTCAAAAGTCACGGCCACTCCCCCCTTGGTGAGCCTCATTGTTTTGTTTTTCTATAAATAGGATGCTTGTGATAGCTTAGTTGCACCTTGAAGCATTTGCTAAGTTTAGAATTCTAGAGTTATCTTGCTAGTTCTTTTCTTTCTCTCAAAGTTCCAAGAGTTCTTTCTCTTCATCTTCATCCTTTCTTCACATTATCACCTCACCACTTCAATCCACCATATCATAACCTTAGATCATCATCAAATCTCTTAAACACTAAACCTCAAACACAAGCTTCCTCAAAACACATCTCCTTTCCTTTTCTTTCTCTTTGGCCGAAGCCATCACACCACCTTAGGAGGAGTTGCTCTTCTCATTTTCCTTTTCAAGTTCAAGCTTTCATCTTCATCACTTGGTAGGGATTTGCTTTTCAAACTTGTTTTGCTCAAGAATGTGTTTTTCTCTAGTTCCTCTTGGATTTCTTTTTTTGAACTTTCATTTGTTTTCCTTTTATTTTTCATTTCGGCCTCTTGGCCTTGGTTATGAGTATGATAGCTTGATGATGAGAGTTTCTAGATGATGACATTGTGTTCATCTCAAAGAAACCTCTAAAGCTTGAGCTTTCCTTTTCTTATAACTTCATCTATATGATATCTAGCTCACATGGTTTTTCAACTTAAGAAAATTAATCTAAGGATTTCTAAAAGCCCAAGCCTACCTTTGTCAACCTTAAAGTTGGCCGGCACGTTCTAGAGATCTTTCTCTAGATAGGGGTTTTGGGTATTTAATAAAGAACTTGACTTAGTTTCACTTTCTTTTTCTTTTGTAAGGTTTTCGGTTTTGGTATTTTGATCCTTGAGATTTTGTTTTGTTTTGTTTTGGAAGTTTGTTTACTTGAGCTTGATGATGTTGTTCAAGAACCTCCTAGTTCCTTTGAGAACTTGGTTTAAGAACTCTAAAGCTCTCTTTATAACGAGATATGTGTTGGGTTGTTATCTTGTTAAAGTCTTGAATGAGCTCTAGCTAACCATAAAATGAACCTTGCATCATGTTTACTTTTATGCCTTGCACATCATGTTTATTTTCCTTGCTATCACTAAGTACCAAGATAATAAAGGAACTTGCATTATCATGTTTATATTTCAAACTATGCATTATCATGTTTACATTTCAAGTTCTCACCTAAATATCAAAGATAATAATATGATGCATCTCATATTTATTTTATGCTCTCACTTTACTTTTTAATAAAAGCTAAAACAAGTGCATAAGCATGTTTATCTTTATGCCATCACTTTAATGAATCTAGAGCTCAAAGACTTGCCCATGGTTGTCTCAAACAAAGGTCTAAAAATATTTATTTTCTTTGGTTCATATTTCGGCCCTAAGAGGCTTTGATGTTTCTAACTATTGAAAACTATGTTTCATACTTTTTCTAAGCTTTTATGAGTAAAAGGAATATGTAGAACTAAATTTTATGAATTTAGGACCTCTTGAGACAAAGATGAATTGGTCACTGCCCTCTTAAATATTCTTATGATTTTAGATGTTAAAAATTTGTATAAATGAGTTTTGAAAGTTTTAAAAAGGTTCCAAGAGAAACTAGTATTTTATGTGCTTTAGAAATTGTGTTTTATGCCTTTATGGAGAGTGTTTGTTTTCGTTCTGCCTTGCCATTATTTTGCCATTTTATGAGCTGTGTTAATGATGATAATATGCTTGAGTTTGAGTATAATTAATGGTAAAGCTCATATGTGAAAGATAAGAGAAGTTAGAAACTAGAAAAGAATTAATTTGAGAGTTTTAGATCCCTTAATTATTGAATTTTCTGGATTCTGTCCAGCAAGGTTTAGATTTGATAATCATCGTTCTAAATTAGTTTAAATGTGTAGGAATGACTCATAATTGGTTTAGGACTTGATCTTGATGCCTTAGGAGCAAACTAAACTTAGAAAGGGTCATTGTTGTGACTCCTAGGTACCTGTAAAGTTAGGATTATAAATTCTACATCCTTGAGGTTTAGAGGTATTCTTGATCATAGTGTGAGGTGAGAAATACTTAGTTATAACCTCATAGGTACCCAAGAGATTGTGTTTGATGATTGATAACTTAGAACGTGAGTTAAGGACCTTGAGGGTCAATGCATAAGACATTAAAAAGTCTTGAGTTTTTATGATGCTTAATGTAAATATGATATATGACACATGAGCTTGATATGTGCTATGAAGAAGTTTTATATGATGATATGCTATACCTCATAAGATGTGTTTGTATGACCTATATGTTTTCATGGCATATGCAAATTTGAGGAAATTCGGTCTACAGCCGTCATGCTGCCGAATTTCCATCAAATTTGAAGAAGGATCTTTTTGAAAATTATGAGAACTTAAATGTGACACAACACTGAGACGCCTTCTTGGGTGACACCAGTTTAGCCGAGCACCCCCAAGAAAACAAATCCGTGATTTTATTGACATAGAGCTTGCCAAAGCGGACAATACTACTATGCACTAGTTGCTAGTAGAGCGTTTTAAAGAGGAAATGACCCTAAGAAGTGATCCTTAATTTGCCCCCTAGCCCGTACTTTAAGTCGGTATTATGTATGTTATGATTATCATAGGATAAGTAAGAACTAGTGACGACTAGTTAAGGTATGAGCTCATAACCTAGAGATGTTTTAGGGCGGCACGACCACTCCCACCGAGATCCGCCAGTGGATCGATTCCACCCCTCAGTATTCGGACTAGCAGGAGTAGGTGCATAGGATGGGTAGTAGCTAGTGCACATACGCCATATAGTTGAGGACAAACCTTCTTTTGTATATGAGGTTGTCTACTCTAGGTGCACAGGGGTATGGGTGTTGCTTTCATGGTTTCCTTGTACTTGCTTTTATGATTTCCTTGTATTTACTTTTCAGTTGTATTCCGTTCTTCTATGTACCGAATAGTCCTGCCTTTTGGTAGGCACATTATCTATATATATATATTCAGTTGATGTATCCATGTTATTTATGTGTTTTATTATGATTTGTTCATATGACTTGTATGAATTCCCGTTCAAAGAATCATGCGTGGCTCTCACTTTGGTTTAAATCAAAAAGAAAAATTTTACCCGTATTTCCGCTAAGTATTTTCAAGTAAAAGATTAAACCAAGAGGTAATATTCGAAGGATTAACCTGAATACATACTAGTAGTATTAGGTTAAGATTTAGGGTGTTACAATTGTCATCGTCAAAACAGCATATAACAGTAATCATTCATAGCAAGGCAGAACCGAATTCATCTCCAAACAAACAAGGCATAAACTTGATTTCCAGAACACATAAAATGCTAATTTCTCTTGGAACCTTTTTCAAACTTTCAAAACTCATTTATAAACATTTTTAACATTTAAAATCATCAAAATATTTATGAGGGCAGTAGCTAAATCAAACTTGTCTCAAGAGATCCTAAACTCATAAAACTTAGTTCTATGTATTCCTTGAACTCATATAAGCTTAGAAAAATTATAAAACATAATTTTCATTACTTGTACACAATAAACCTCTTAGGGGCCGAAAACATAAGCTAATGAAATACAAATTTCAAGCCTTTGTTTGAGATAATAAAGGGTAAGTCTATGAGCTCTAAATCTCTTAAGTTGTAACATAAAGGTAAATATGCAATGCACTTTATTTTAGTCTTTATTTAGAGGTGAGGACATAAAATAAATATGCTATGCAACTCATTATTATCTTAGAGATTTAGTGAAAGCATAAACATAAATATGGAGATGCAAGTTCATTCTTTAATCTTTGAGCATTTAGTGATGACATAAAAGTAAACATGGATGCCAAGTCTTTTATCTTAATTTAGAGCTCACATGAGACTTTTAAAGAGAACTTCAAACCTCAACCCAACACTTATCTCATCAAAAAGAGAGCTTTAGAGTTCTTGAACCAAGTTCTCAAAGGAGCTACATGGTTCTTGAACATCATCATCAAGCTCAAAAAGTAGTAAACTTTTAGAAGAAAACAAAACTTTCAAGAAGTAAGAACCAAAACAACATTATTGTTAGAGATGAAATAAATATAAGAACACTTTAAAATTTTTAACAAAACCTTTAAAGGAAAGCACATGGAGGCCGAATCATATATGAAGGAAAAAGGGAAGAAAAACCAAAACCTTGCTAGATCAAGAAACAAAACTCAAGCTTTAGAGGTTTCTTTGAGATGAACACAAGGTCATCATCTAGAAACTCTCATCATCAAGCTATCATGTTTAAGAAGAAAAGGCCAAGAGGCCGAAATGGAAAAAAAGAAAAGGAATATAAAGGAAAGCTCAAAAAGAAACCAAGAGAAAACTAGAGAAAACACATTTTTTTGAGTAAAACAAAGTTTGAAAAGAAACTCCCTACCAAGTGTGAAGATAAGGCTTGATCTTTGAGGTGAGAATGGAAAGGAAAGCTCCTCCTAAAGTGATGATAGTGCTTCGCCCTTGTGGAGAGAGAAGGAAAGGAAATGTGTTCTTGGTGAGCTTGTGTTTGAGAATGGAAGTTTAGATGTTTGTATGATGATCTAAGGTGGTGGGGTGGTGTTTCAAGGTTGTGAGATGATGATTCAAAAGGGAAAAGAAGAAGATGAAGAAGAAAAATGCTCTTGAAACTTGAGAGAAAATGAGAGAACTAACAAGAATGCTTAGAAATCAAAACTTAGCAAATGAACAAAAGTGTAGTAAAGTTCATCTAGGCATGGTATTTATAGAGAAGAATAAGGGTGAGTGTGTGGAGGAGAATGAATCCTCATGGAACATGAGGTGAGAGAATTGCATTTTTATGGCATGGTGAAGTATGGTGGTGAGTATGGCTTCAAGCATGGTCTTTGGAGTGTGAAATAAAATTAAATTGTGATAAAATGGAGTGTAAATTTCAGCCAGGTCTGATGCAGCAAGGGAGGAGGGAGTTTTGGTCATGTAATTGTGTGTTAGTGATGTGTTTAGGGGTGTATTAGCTTAGGTGCAAGGTTAGGAGTCATTAAGCATAAGTTTAGGTGACTAAGAATGTGATTAGGAACCTTTATGACATGATTAAGGAGTACTCATACATATTTAGGAGATTTTAAATTCATTTTATGAATAAAACAATGTAGACAAAATTCCATGATTTAAGGAATTGAAGAGAGAAAACACTATTCAAGATTCCATGACTAGGAGTCTTGAATTTAAAATAGGATTTTAAGTTGTAATTAAGCACTTTTAGGTTCTAATCAACTTTAATAAATTATTTTGACCCAAGATTAATTATGGAAATTAATTAACCTTCGATTAGAGCCTAATATTGCTTAGGTTTGCTTAATCACGCGATTAAGCGTAAAAACACGAAACTACGAAACTAGGGGTAAAACCGTAATTTCGCACTAATTTCGCCCGGGACCTCCGGGACCAAAACTAAAGTCATAGTCTACATAAAAATGCCTTTTAAAATCATCTGAAGAAGTGTTGGGTTCATCCGGCACTTGCAAATGGGTAAAACACCGCAGGGGCATTTTGGTCATTTTGACCCGAAAACTCGAAAAACAAGATTTTCGATCCTGGAAAGATACACAAGTCATCTAATCCCCTTCCAACATTGAGTTTGCCGTTCGAGTACTGCCAGACCGGCTTTCCTCGATTTCCGGGCCAAAAATGACCTTAGGGGCATTTTGGTCATTTTCACTCTAACAGAAAATCGGGGCGTTACAAACATCGGGGAGAAGTGATAACTCTGTACAGGATGAGTGAAGGGACGTCCTACGAACATGAAAACACGAACTGTGCACTGTCCCTCAAAATGGTAAGATCCATGGTTCGGATCAAAATACACCTCCCACATCGGAGTGTCGATGTAAACCATGAATGTCCCCATCGAGCTCTGAAGATGTGACAGAAGAGAGAAAAAGAAGAGAAATGAGTGAGAATCTTACTAAAGAATCTCAGTAGGGATCTCCTATCCAAGGTTACATCGTTCACATCCTCAGGAACATTGGGTTTATTTATAAAAGGTGTGCATGCATATCAGATTCATTATTAGGTTTTATAAAACTAAATTATCCAAGGTTCATTCCTTTTAGAATGCATTTTAATGTCATGAATGTAACATATCAAAGCATGAATGCGTGGCAATACTTTAAGCAAGTACTTAACAAATCATAACATCAAGAAGCATGCAAGTGGCATAAAGGGGCACAAGTCTTTCATGTGGAACTTTCCTCAACTTTGTGGCATAAATCATCATACTATAGCATTATAGGGCCACCCTAAAATATCTAGGTTATGAGCTCATACCTTAGCTAGTCGTCACTAGCTCTTGCTTATAAGCTGAATAAGCAAAACATAATAAAATAATCTCGACTCCTCGAGTACAGGTTAGGGGGCTAAGGATCACCTCTCTTAGGATATACCCTCTTTGAAACGCTTTGCGGGCATCTAGCCACAACAATTTGTCCGCTTTGGTAGGTTGCATCTACTTATACCTTCACAAATTTGTCTTCCCTGGGGGTGCTCGGCCGAACCGGTGTCACCCAAGGTTTTAATCTCATATGGTACTTCAAAAACATTCTCAAATCCTTTAGATTTGACGGAAATTTGGTAGCATAACAGCTGTGTACCGAATTTCCTTCAAATCAACTTTATGCCATAAGCTCATAACACATATGCATTACTCATTTAACTTTCATAATCATGATAACTTAACATCTCAGTGAAACACTTCATCATAGCCCATATATCATCAAAGCATATGTATCAACACATCATACTCATTATCAAATGTAAAACATCAAAGTCTCTTAATGTCTTATGCTTTGACCCTTAAGGTCCTTTAACTTGAAATCTAAGTTGTCTATCATCACAACTTAAGCTCTCGGGTACCTATAGGCTCATGTCTAAGGATTCCTCACTCAATTGTATGGTCATAAACAATTCTAAACCTCAAGAGTGTAGAAATCTGTAATTTACACTTTATGGGTACCTAGGAGTCACAAATTTGACCCTTTCTAAGTTCAGTTTATTCCTAAAGCATCAAGATCAATTCCTAAACCAATTATGAGTGGTTCCTACACACTTCAACTAATTATAAACCATGATTTCTAATTTTAAACCTTGCTGGACAGAATCCAGAAAATTACATTTCTAAGGGATCTAAAAGTCTCAAATTAATTCCTTTCTAGTTACTAACTTGTCTTAACTTTCTCAAATGAATTTTAGCATTAATTATACATGAACATACTCATATTATCATCATCAAAACAGCATTATACAGTGAGCATACCAACCTAACATAACTGAAAACATCTCTATCAAACAATGCATAAAACTTCATTTCTAAAGCACATAAATTACTAGTTTCTCTTGGAACCTTTTTAAAACTTTCAAAACTCACTTGGAAACAATTTATTTCATCAAAACCATTATAAAACTCATGAGGGTAGTAGCTATTTCAAATAAATCTCAAGAGGATTTAAAATCATGAAACTTTGTTCAAAACATCTCTTGAGCTTATCTAAATTTAGAAAAATTATGAAACATAAGTTTTAGCACTTGTAACTAGATGGATCCTATCCTAAGACCCAATATCATCACAAGGCCGAAATCAAAGAACAAAACGTAGGTATTTCCAACTTTGTTTGAGATAATAATGGGTAAGTCTTTGAGCTCTAATTTAATTAGGTGATGACAAGAAAATAAACATGCTATGCATCTCATTTTATCTTTGTTAGAAATAAAGTGAGGGCATAAAATAAATATGTGATGCAACTCATTTTTATCTTCAAGTTTAAGTGATGACTTGAAAAGTAAACATGAAATGCAAAGCTTGAATTTAAATATGATAATGCAAGTTCCATTATTTATTCTTGAAAGTTTAGTGAAGATATAGAAAAATAAATATGCTATGCAAGGCATAATTTAAACATGAATGCTAGTTCATCATTATGTATATCATTAGAGCTCATACAAGACTTTAGAGGAACATAAACTCAACCTAATATTTATCTCTAACAAACAAAGTAAGCTTTAGAGCTCTTGAACCAAGCTTTCAAAGAAAACTATATGGTTCTTGAACATCATCATCAAGCTTCAAGGAAGAAAACTCAAAGATAACAAAATCATGAAGAAAAGGAAAAAAGAACTGAAAGCATGAAAGAAAAGGAACAAGAACCGAAAACACATAAGGAAAAGAAAAGGGAATGAAACTATGCCATGTTCTTTATTAAGTACCCAAAACCCCTATCTAGAGAAGATCTCTAGAACGTGATGGCCAACTTTAAGGTTGACAAGGGTAGGCTTAGGCTTTTTGAAAACCTTAGATTAATTTTTCTTAAGTTGAAAAACCATGTGACCTAAGTAATATAGATAAAGTTCAAAGAAAGGAAAAAACTCAAGTTTTAGAGGTTTCTTTGAGATGAACACAAGTCATCCTCTAGAAACACTCATCATCAAGCTATCATGAACAAAATGAGGCCTTAAGGCCAAAATGAGAAGAAAGGAAAAGCAAGAAAGAGCTTAAAAAGAAACCAAGAGAAACCTTGAGAAAATCACATTTTTGAGTAAAAACAAAACTTGAAAGCAACTCCCTACCAAGTAATGAAGACGAACTAAACTTGAGATGAAAATGAGAAGGAGAACTCCTCCAAGGATGTTGCTGAAGTTTCGGCCTTGAAAGAAAGGAAAAGAAAGGATGTATCTTTGAGTGAGCTTGTGTTTGAGGTTGAGTGCTTAGGTGCTTAGGAGATGATTCAAGGTTGTGAGGTGGTGGTTTATGGTTATGAGATGATGATTTAAAGGAAAGATGAAGAAGATGAAGATGAAGAGGAAGAATTCTTAGAACTCTTGAGAGAAAAAGAAAGAACTCAAAGGAAAGCTTGAGACTAAAGTTTAACAAATGATGCAAAGGTTCCCACAAGTTCTTAGGCTCATGTATTTATAGAGAACAAAAACAATGGAGGAGTGCAATGGGGGAGGGCTGGCCGTAGCTTTTGGGTCAATAGGGGAGAGAAAATATCTCTTACACAAAGTCATTCAAGTATGGATGAAAGCATGGTAAGCATGGTGCAAAGTATGGGCTAAGTAAGGGTTACCATGGACTTGAAATTGCATTTGAATTTCAAAAATTTTAGGTATGGGGGAGGAAGTGGCCGTGCACTTCTAGAAGAGAGGAGGAGAGGTTTTTCTTCTTTACTGATGGTTTAGAGATGTGTTTAGGTGTGTATTAGATTAGGTGCAAGATTAGGAATTCCTAAATATGTGTTTAGGTAACTAAAAATGTGATTAGGAATTTTATGATATGATTAAGGAGTGCTCATACACATTTAGAGGATTTTAAATTCATTTTATGAATAAACAATGTAGACACAATTCCATGATTTAAGGAATTGGAAAGAGAAAATATTATTCAAGATTCCATGACTAGGAATCTTGAATTTAAAATGAGATTTGAGTTTAAATTAAGCAATCTTAGGTTCTAATCAACTCTAATAAATTATTTTGACTCTAGATTAATTATGGAAATTAATTAATCTTCAATTAAAGCCTAATATTGCTTAGGTTTGCTTAATCACGCGATTAAGCTCAAAAACACTAAACTAGAGGCAAAATCATAATTTTGCACAAAAATTGCCTGGGACCATCGGGACTAAAACTGAGGTCACAGAATACATAAAAACGCCTTTTAAAACCATCTGGAGAAATTTTGGGTCCATCCGATGCTCGTACCCATGTTAAACACAACAGGGGTGTTTTGGTCATTTTGACCTGAAATCTCAGAAAATGAGATTTTCGATCTTGGAAAGGTACACAAGTCAACTAATCCCCTTCAAACATTGAGTTAGCCCCTTGAGGATTGTCGGGTCAGCTATCCTTGAGTTCCGGGCTGAAAATGACTCTAGGGTTATTTAGGTCATTTTTACTCTAGCAGAAAATCAGGGCGTTACACCAACTAGTATAAAAACTCTAGTGTTCATTTCTCTCTTCCTTAAACTTTTAGTTTTATTGTCAAGCACTTTAGATAATGCACTGATTATTGTAATGAACCAAGAAGTGAATTAAACATGCATTAGAAACTTACTTTCTGAATCCACTAACCATCATTCCACTGCACTTCAAGCCTTGGGCTTGATAGATTTTAAATTGTTTCAGGTTAGAAAGAAGTTTTCAGAAAGCACGATTCAACCCTCCTCTCATGCACTATTTTACCAACAAGTGGTATCAGAGCCAGTCCTCTAGGGGCTGAGCAGTCTGACGATTGCAGAGAAAAAGGTTCAAAGGGACAAGATGAAAAGAAATCATAAACACAGAAAAATCACCTAGCACATTCAGATGCTACGGATAAGAAGCTACCAAAGGAATCTACATCAAGATTGCAACAAGGTCTTTTGCACAGAAAAACTTCTCCTTCTCGAGAAGAAAAACTGTAAACCTCCAGTATATTTTGGTTAAAAAAAGGAACTCGGAAAAGGGCCCTTTAGAAAGTGCCTCAAGGTTCATATTTCACCAAGTCTAAGTAAATTCAAAAGAGCAGGAAAATTCCCTTATTTTTCTTCTCTCTCCCACGTTGCCTCATCTCTAGCCACTTATGCCCTATCACTTAAAAGAACCTCTATCTTCTCATACTGTGTAACCAAAGGATTATTAGCTTCACCTATATGATTAAACTCTCCTCTCAAACCCTCTCTGTTTCTGCCCTTTCTCTTATCAATAATCCTAGAACACTTAAACTTTGAAACCTTCACCTCATTTCTCTCAAATTCACATATATCTTCTGGACCAACATCAGAAGAATGGGAAAAACCAAGAAAATTGATCAATCTTCAAAGAGGGGACCTCTCGTCATGTTTGTTGAAGAACATATGCAGGAGACTTATGAGGAAAGCTTCTGTTAAAGGACGATAGCGTATGGAAAAAGGCTCAATAACTCTCTGTTAACTCAAGTACAAATTTTAAGAGAAGTTTTCACCTTCCAAGAATGGAAATACTTTCTAGATATCTCTAATATGGTTTTTCTAGGAATGGTAACTGCTCTTTATGCTTTTCTTGGAAGAAATCAGAATACAATCAAAGCCACTATCAGAGACACGAATATGGAAATCAAGTTGTCTGACCTGTCTACAGTGGTTAGGGCACCAGCCACTAGAGAAATCTGTGTGGCTTATGAAGGATAGTATAAATCTCTTGGGGTTAGTGAAGAAGAACTGTCGAAATGCCTCACTAACTCTACAAGGTATCATCTGAAAGACATCACCACTTCCATGCTAAAGTCACAGGCAAGAAAAGTTTTACAGTTATACAATATACCATTCTTCCTAGATGAGGTAGCACTGATGTTCTCCTAGGAATGGATAGCGTGTTACTTTTCTGTCTTCTAACTAAAAGAAAAGTAAACTTTCCTAGACTGATAATGGATTATATGTTAAGTGCCATCTCAAGAGATAAGAGAAAAACTGCTGGCGTGCCCTATGGGATGTTGTTGACTACGATATTTCAACATGTCAAATATCGTCTTGCTAAAGAGGTATTTGAGTATCCTACTGGTTTAGACTTTGTAACACCCTAAATCTTAACCTAAGACTACTAGTATGTACTTAGGTTAATCTTTAGAATATTACCTCTTGGTCTCATCCTTTACTTAGAAAATACTTAGCGAAAATATGGGTAAAATTTTTCTTTTTAGAATTAAAATCAAAGTGAGAGCCACGCACGAATCTTTAAAAGAAAGCATAACGAAACATATAAGCAAAGCGTAAAGAAACACATCATATCATGGAAACATCATCTGAAACATAGATATATATATATAATGTGCCTACCCAAAAGGGCAGGACTATTCGATACATCGGGAAACGGAATACAACTGAATACAAGGAAAACAAATACAGGGAAATCATAAAAACAACACCCATACCCATGTGCACCTAGAGTAGACAACCTCATATACAAAAGAAGGTTTGTCCTCAACTATGTGGCATGTGTGCACTAGCTACTACCCATCCCATGCGCTTACTCCTGCTGGTCCAAGTACTGAGGGGTGGAATCAATCCACTGGCGGATCTCGGCGGGGGTGGTCGTGCGGATCATCGGAGCGTGTCCACCGCGGCGAGGGTGCATGGATGGCCGACGAGCCAACCTCGGCTGAACCACTGTCTCCTCACTCCCAGCTCTCGTCGGTGGGGGAGTGGGACTGGAGCTCCAACTGTACATATGTGATGGCGGGTCCTCGGATGGGTCCGTCTCCGAGTACTGGGTGCGAGGCACGAACTCCGGGTAGTCGCGTACGGCTGACGTCTCGGGTTGCATGCGGAGAATCTGCTCATCGCGTGGTCTAGCTCGCTCAAAAATCCCGTTATGGCGGTAAGGAGCAGTCGGGGTGAAGCGGTAGCTCGGGACGGGGTGCGCGAAGGGTCGTCCCATGAACATAAATACTCTTACAGTGCAGCGACCCTCAAAATGGTATGACCCAAGTGCTGGGTCATGGGGCAGTTCCCATACCGGGGTGTCGATGAAGAGTACGAATGTCGCCATCTGAAGATATGACGGAAGAAAAGAGAGAGATGGAATGAGACTCTTCTAAAAGAATTCTCAGTAGGGTTATCCCTACCTAGGTGACATCGTCATATCCTCAGGAACCTTGGGTTTTATTTCTAAAAGGTGTGCATGCATAAAACTCCTTTTAGTTTTCTAAAGTATTATTTATCCAAGGTCCGTCATATTTTATAATGCGTCTTATGACTAAGCATGGGATATACTAATGACATGAATGCATCATAAAGGAAAACCAATCAATAGAATAACTAAGAAACATTATAACATTAGCATAGGTATAGTATATGTGACATTGTAAACTTTAACTTTCATCTCATGGGGCCACCCTAAAACATCTCTAGGTTATGAGCTCATACCTTAACTAGTCGTCACTAGTTCTTACTTATCCTATGATAAGCGTAACATACATAATCCCGACTTAAAGTACGGGCTAGGGGGCAAATTAAGGATCACCTCTCTTAGGGTCATTTCCTCTTTGAAACGCTCTACTAGCAACTAGTGCATCGTAGTATTGTCCGCTTTGGCAAGCTCTATGTCAATACCCTCACGGATTTGTTTTCTTGGGGGTGCTCGGCTAAACCGGTGTCACCCAAGAAGGCGTCTCAGTGTTGTGTCACATTTAAGTTCTCATAAAGTGTTAATTCATAGATACATCATTATACATCATATAAATCTTTCTCATAGTGTGCATCTCATCATATGATCATATATAAAACTATAACCTATTTTCACATAAAACTTTTTCATAGCATATACATCACCACATAAACATATCTTTAGACAATTATTCTCACAAACTCACAAGCTTATTATGTTATAAACCCATAATGTTTTGTGCTTTGGTTCTTTTGAGTCTTAACTTGTAAACTAATTGTCCTAGCATTCTTCTTAACCTTTTACACACCTATAGGTTCACAACTAATAAGTTTTGCTAATTTTTTTATGCTCAAGGACCTATCCAAACAGCACTATGCAGAGTTGGACGGCTTTATATTTGTGTGATTACGGGGTTCTAGAAATTACGGTTTAGACCCTTAAAGTCCTTAACTCACATTCTAAGTTATCGATCATTAAAACCTAGTCTCTTGGGAACCTATGAGGTTATAACTAAGTATTTCTTACCTCACACTATAACCGAGAACATCTCTAAACCTCAAGGATGCAGAATTTATAATCCTAACTTTACGGGTACCTAGAAGTCACAACAACGACCCTTTCTAAGTTCGGTTTGCTCCTAAGGCTTCAAGATTAAGTCCTAAACCAATTATGAGTCATTCATATACATTCAAACTAATTAAAAACCATAATTATTAAATCTAAACCTTGCTGGACAGAATCCAGAAAATTACATAATTAAAGGATCTAGAATTCTCAAATTAATTCTTTTCTAGTTCCTAACTTATCCTATGTTTCACATATGAGTCTTAACATTATTTTTACTCAAACATAGGCACATTATCATCATTAAAATAGCACATACAGTGACAGTAAAGAGCAAGGAAGAACCGAAAATATACTTCTCCAGAAAAGGTATAAAACATAATTTCTAAAGCTCATAAAATACTAGTTTCTCTTGGAACCATTTTAGAACTTCCAAAACTTGTTTATGAACACTTTTATCCTTTTAAAATCATAAGAATACTTAAGAGGGTAGTGGCTAAATTATTTTTATCTCAAGAGATCCTAAATTCGTAAAACTTAGTTCTACATATTCCTTATACTCACATAAGCTTAGATAAATTATAAAACATAGTTTTTAATACTTAGAAACACCAAAGCCCCTTAGGGCCGAAATGGGAACAACAAGAAATAAATATCTTTAGACCTTTGTTGAGACAACAATGGGCAAGTCTTGAGCTCTAGGTTCATTAAAGTGATGACAAAAAAAATAAACATGCTTATGCACTTATTTTAGGTTCCATTAGAAAGTAAAGTGATAGCACAAAGTAAATATGAATGCAACTCATTTATTATCTTGGTATTAAGTGAGAACTTGAAATATAAACATGATAATGCATAGCTTGAAATATAAACATGATAATGCAAGGTTCACTTATTATCTTGAAACTTAGTGATAGCAAGGAAGTAAACATGATATGCAAAGCATAAAGTAAACATGATGCAAGGTTCATTTTATGGTTAACTAGAGCTCATTCAAGACTTTAACAAGATAACAAATACAATATCTCAAAGATCACAACCCAAAAACCGAAAGTTATACAAAAGAGAAAGAAAGTGAAACTACGTCAAGTTCTTTATTAAATACCCAAAACCCCTATCTAGAGAAAAATCTCTAGAACGTGCCGGCCAACTTTAAGGTTGACAAGGGTAGGCTTGGGCTTTTAGAAATCCTTAGATTAATTTTCTTAAGTTGGAAAACCATGTGAGCTAGATAACATATAGATGAAGTTATAAAAAAAGGAAAACTCAAGCTTTAGAGGTTTCTTTGAGATGAACACAATGTCATCATCTAGAAACTCTCATCATCAAGCTATCATGCTCATAACAAGGCCTAGAGGCCGAAAGGAAAAGAAAAGGAAAAACAAAGGAAAGTTCAAAAGAATCCAAGAGGAAACTAGAGAAAAACACTTTCTTGAGCAAAACAAAGTTTGAAAACAAATCCCTACCTAGTGATGAAAGTAAAAGCTTGGACTTGAAGATGGAAATGAGATGAGCAACACCTCCTAGGATGGTGATGATGATTCGGCCTTGATGAAAGAAAAAGGAAGGAAATGTGTTCTTGGTGAGCTTGTGTTTGAGAATGGAAGTTTAGATGTTTGTATGATGATCCAAGGTGGTGGGGTGGTGTTTCAAGGTTAAGAGATGAGATGAAGAGATGAAGAGGATGAAGATGAAAGGAAGAACACTCTTGAAATTTTGAGAGAAAAGAAAAACTTAGCAAGACAACTCTAAAACTCTAAACTTAGCAAATGCTTCAAGGTGCAACTAAGCTATCACAAGCATCCTATTTATAGAAAAACAAAACAATGAAGCTCACCAAAGGAGGGTGCTGGCCGTAGCATTGAAGGACAAAGGGAGAGGAAAATATCTCTTTGATTGTGTCATAGAAGCATGGTTTGAAGTATGGAAGCTATGCTACAAAGTATGGCTTGATGTGAGTTAATTTCCTATCAAATTTTTATGAAATTAGGCTTCTAGAAACAATGCATGGCTGGAACTTTTCCAACCACAATTAAATGGAGAAAATGAGCTATTTTAATTAGTTATTTACTTGGAAAATCAAGCTTGATTGAAAGTTATCATAAGGTATAGTGTATGTGACTTGAGGTATGGCCTTGGAGTGTTGAAAAATTGAACATGTGATGCATAATGGGGAGGGAAGCTCACGGCCAGGTCTGGGCAGCAGAGTGGGGGTGAGTTTTGACCGTTTAATTGGGTGTTAATGGTAGGTTTAGATGTGTATTAGCTTAGGTACAAGGTTAGGAATGATTAAGCTTAAGTTTAGGTAACTAAGAATGTGTTTTAAGGATTTTATGACAAGATTAGGAGTGCTCATACATCATTAGAGAATTTTAAACTCATTTATGAATAAACAATGTGTAACACAATTCCATGATTTAAGGAATTGGAAAGAGAAAATACTATTCAAGATTCTATGACTAGGTGTCTTGAAATTAAAATATGATTTTAGGTTGTAATTAAGCACTTTTTGGTTTTAATCAACTTTAATAAATTATTTTGACTCAAGATTAATTAAGGAAATTAATTAACCTTCGATTAGAGCCTAATATTGCTTAGGTTTGCTTAATCACGCGATTAAGCGTAAAAACACGAAACTAGGGGCAAAACCATAATTTTGCACTAATTTTGCCCGGGACTTCAAAAATTAAAACTGAGGTCATAGAATACATAAAAACGCCTTTTAAAACCATCTGGAGAAGTTTCGGGTTCATCCGGCACTTGCAAACGGGTAAAACACCGCAGGGGCGTTTTGGTCATTTCGACCCGAAAACTCAAAAAACGAAAATTTCAATCCCGGGAAGGTACACAAGTTATCCAATCCCCTTCCAACATTGAGTTTGCCCTTCGAGTACTGCCGAACCGGCTTTCCTCGGTCGGTGAAAATGACCTCTGGGGCATTTTGGTCATTTTCACTCTAACAGAAAAATCGGGGCATTACATTACTCCCCTCCTTAAAAAGAATTTCGTCCTCGAAATTCGTACCTTAGAAAAGTTTTGGATATTTGGACTTCATCTCTGATTCTAGTTCCCACGTGTATTCTTCCGACTTGTCTCGTCCCCACACTACTTTCACCAAAGGAACAGACTTGTTCCTTAACTGCTTGACTCCGTGATCCACTATTCTCGTAGGCGGTACATTGAAAGTGAGGTCTTCCCTCAACTGTACATGCTCTGGTTCTAGGACATGGCTAGGGTCGGACTCATATTTACATAACTGGGAGACGTGAAAGACATCATGAAGGTTTGACAGATTGGGTGGTAAGGCTATTTTGTAAGCTACAGATCCGATTCTCTGAAGAATTTCAAAAGGACCGAGAAATCGGGAACTCAACTTTTTAACTTTCATGGCTCTCCCTATTCTTGTAGTGGGGGTGATTCTTAGAAATACATGTTCTCCCTCTTGGAACTCCATGGGCTTACGCCTTTTGTCCGCATAGCTTTTCTGCCGACTTTGAGCGGTTAAGATTCTATCCTTGATTTTCTTGATTTGCTCCGTCGTTTCCCTCACTACATCAGGTCCTAAGACACTTTGTTCTCCGGGCTCGTACCAACACAAAGGTGATTGGCACTTCCTTCCATATAACGCCTCGTACGGTGCCATACCGATGCTCACGTGATAACTGTTGTTATACGCGAACTCGATCAAAGGCATGTACTTATCCCAACTTCCTTTCTGGTCTAATACACAGGCTCTTGGCATATCTTCCAGGGTTTGGATTGTCCTCTCGGACTGACCATCCGTTTGTGGGTGGTAAGCAGTGCTCAAGCACAACTTGGAACCAAACGCCTTTTGAAAGGCTTCCCAAAAACGTGACGTAAACCGCGGATCTCGATCCGAGATTATTGTCGATGGTACTCCATGCAACCTTACTATTTCTTGGATGTAAAGCTGAGCCAACTTATCCAACGAGTACGTGACTCGAATAGGTAGAAAGTGAGCCGACTTAGTCAGTCGATCCACGATTACCCAGACGGCATCGTGGCCAGCTTGGGTCTTTGGCAATCCTGTCACGAAATCCATTGATATACTCTCCCACTTCCACTCAGGGATTGACAGGGGTTGCAACATGTCAGAGGGTTTTTGGTGTTCGATCTTAACCTTTTGACAGATCAAACACTTACTTACCCAGGCGACCACATCCTTCTTTAATCCGGGCCACCAAAACATCTTCTTAAAATCTTGGTACATCTTGGTAGTATCAGGATGTATGGCGAAGTGGCTCTTGTGTGCCTCCTCCAAGATCTTCTCTTGAAGGTTGCCATCTTGTGGCACACAGATTCGCCCCTCAAACCTCCACAACTAGTCAGGGCCTCGTACAAAACCTTTCAACTTTCCGGCCTTGACTGCCTCGATTGTCTCCATAAAGTCCTCATTTTCTCTTTGGGCAAGCATAATCCTTTGCTTAAACCCACCGGTCACCGTGAGATGACTCATCACGATGCCATTCTCCGTTATTGACATCCCCAGATTCATATCCCTAAATTGCTCTATTAACCCAACTTCATTAACCATCATACTTGACAGACGTAGCGAGTTTCGGCTCAAGGCATCGGCTACTACATTAGCCTTGCCGGGGTGATAACTTAAGCCAAAATCGTAGTCCTTGAGGAATTCCATCCATCTCCTCTGTCTCATATTTAACTCCTTTTGATCAAAGAGGTGCTTGAGACTTTTATGATCAGAGAAAACTTCAAACCTTACACCATACAAATGGTGTCTCCACATCTTTAGAGCGAACACGATGGCTGCCAGTTCTAGGTCATGGGTGGGGTAGGTTACCTCGTGAGGCTTGAGTTGTCTGGATGCATAGGCTACCACTTGCCTGTTTTGCATCAACACACAACCTAAACCCTTGCCAGAAGCATCGCAATATACCTCGAAGGGTACATTGGGGTCAGGTAAAACTAAAATCGGGGTTGAGGTGAGCTTTTCCTTAAGCTCTAGGAAACTCTTTTCACATTCGGGGCTCCACTCAAACGGGGCATTCTTCCTAGTGAGCTTGGTTAAGGGTAGGGCTAACTGGGAAAATCCTTTGATAAACCTACGGTAATATCCAGCTAAACCCAAAAAGCTTCTACTTTCAGTTATAGAGGTTGGTCTATCCCAATTCATCACAGCTTCTATCGTACTTAGGTCGACAGCTATGCCGCCCTTTGACACAACATGTCCTAAAAACTTTACCTCCTCTAACCAAAATTCACACTTAGAAAGCTTCATATACAACTTCTTCTCCTTTAGCACCTCTAAAACCAGCCTTACATGACGCTCATGCTCCTCATGGGTCTTCGAATAGATGAGGATATCATCTATGAACACAACCATGAATTGATCTAAATAGGGTCGAAAGATCCTATTCATGTAATCCATAAAAACCGCGGGAGCGTTCGTCAAACTAAACGACATCACATTGAACTCAAAGTGTCCATACCGAGTTCGAAAGGCGGTTTTAGGAATATCCGAATCTCTAACCCTAATCTGATGGTAACCGGACCTTAAATCAATCTTAGAAAATACTACGGCTCCCTTCAGCTGGTCCATAAGATCATCAATCCTAGGTAACGAGTACTTATTCTTTATGGTTACTTGGTTTAACTGCCTATAGTCTATACACATCCTCATACTTCCGTCTTTCTTTTTCACAAATAAGACCGGAGCGCCCCAAGGTGAAGCACTTGACCTTATAAAACTCTTTTCCAACAGCTCCTCCAACTGGGTTTTTAGCTCTACTATCTCCAAAGGTGACATCCTATATGGGGCTATAGAGATTGGTCCTGTTCCAGGAACCAACTCTATGGAGAATTCAACTTCTCTCTCGGGAGGGAACTCGGTTATTTCATCCGGAAACACCTCGGGATAGTCTCTCACCACAGGTATCTCACCTAGGTTCTACTCAAAGTCTACATCGCAGGCGGCTAGGAGAACATATCCCTTAGCTTTCTCCCCACTACAGAAGATTTCTATGGAATTTAGGTACAGCCTAATAGGTTGAGTGATGTTTTCAGGAGAAGAGGGGAAAACTACAGTTTGGGTTCCGCAATCTAACATCACATGGTTGGTGTGAAGCCAATTCATGCCTAAGATAATGCCTATGTCTTTCAAGGGTAAACAAATTAAATCTATGATAAAAGACCTATTTTCTACAACAAGATGACAGTTTAAACAACAACGGCAAGTATTAATAGGGCGATTTGTAGGAGTAGAAACAATAAGATCAAAGGGAAGTTTAGAGACTCTTAGATTTAAGGACTAGACACTAGCAAGTGAAATAAAAGAATGAGTAGCTCCAGAGTCATATAGTACAGTTAAGGGTTTACTATTTACTTCGCACATACCTTCAATAAGATCGTTGGACTTTTTAGCGTCTTCCGCATTAAGGGTAAAGACTCTTCCTCGGTGTTGTGGTCGGGGGTTCTGGTTCGTTGTCCCTTGACCGGCGCAGTCCTTTGCATAGTGGCCAGGCTTGCCACACTTGAAGCACACATTCTGACCGGCTAAACATGGGCGATTCCCGTGATTCTTCCCGCATTGTGGGCAGACGTCAGCAGATGTTACTCGAGGATAAGCAGCAGTGGTTTGTGGTGCCTTGTTTTTGGCCCCACTTGGTCCTCCATTATGGTTTCGGGGTCCACCCGGTCCATGGGGTTGACTGTTATTGAAGTTCCTCAGGCCTTCATGTTGAAACGGTGGCCTTTGGTGTTGCTTGGATTGTTGGTGTGCAGGAGCTCTTGGTGGTTGTTGTTGTGGTTGGAACTGGTTGGTCTGGTAGGGATTGTAGTGATTCCTCGAAGGGTACTGCGGTTTGAACTTCGGGGCTTGAGGTCCGAGTCCCTTAGCTCGTTCCGCCCTTGTGGCTTGCATCTTCCATTGCCCTTCTTCTAGAATTCGGCACTTGTTGACCAGAGTCGGGAAGTCTCTGATCTCCATGTGGGCCACGGCGTAGTTCATCTCCGCCTTCAGACCGGCCTCATACTTAACGCATTTCCAAACCTCATCGGGGTTCCCTTGAAACACCCGAGAGAACTTGATCAGTTCCTCGAACTTTGCGGTGTACTGGGTAACAGTAGACCCTCCCTGGGTCAACTACATGAACTCGATGTCCTTTGCATTCCTCACAGACTCCGGAAAGTACTTCTCATAGAAGTAGGTCTTGAACAGCTCCCAATCAATGGGAGTTTCAGAAGCTTCCGATAGGCGCTTCGTGCCGTTCCACCAGAACTCGGCATCTGACTTCATCATGAAGGCAGCAAAGGTGACCTTCTGCTCCTCCGAGCAGGCAACCACAGAGTAGATCTTCTCCATGTCCTTGATCCATTCATCAGCTTTGTCCGGGTCCATCACCCCTCGAAATACCGGCGGGTTCGCCTTGCAGAACTTGATCAGCTCCTCGAACTTCGCGGTGTACTGGGCAACGGTAGACCTTCCCTGGGTCAACTGCATGAACTCAATGTCTTTTGCATTCCTTACGGACTCCGGGAAATACTTCTCGTAGAAGTAAGTCTTGAACAGCTCCCAATCAATGGGAGTTCCTGAAGCTTCTAGCAGGTGCCTCGTGCCGTTCCACCAGAACTCGGTGTCGGACTTCAACATGAAAGCAGCAAATGTGACCTTCTGCTCCTCACGAGGTGTAATGACAGAATAGATCTTCTCCATGTCCTTAATCCACTCGTCAGCCTTGTCGGGGTCCATTACCCCTCGGAACACTGGCGGGTTCGGCTTGCGGAACTCGCCGAAGCGGGCTTGTTCCACCGTCTCAGCAGCAAGGAGAGGAGGGGAATAGGAGCAGCATTCGCTTGTTGATCCATCCGGTCGAACATTCGTTCCATGGCTTGCGCCATGCGACGGACAGCAGTAGCAGTCGCATTGTCTTGATCAGCATCGGGCGTAGTCCTAGGCTGTCATCGTGGTGCCATTGGTCCCTAAACACATGAAACAATGAACATCAAGTTGATCAGGCTTAATATCCATGCAAAATGAGCTAGTTACCATGGCACTTGCAAGCAACAGAAGTCATGCATCTCTAGTCCTACAGCTTATCTCTATCAAGCACTACACATGACATAACTATCGTATCATGCTTATAAAGCATAGTCAGTCCAATCCTCAGGCTCCATGAGAATCGAACTGCTCTGATACCATAATGTCACACCCTAAATCTTAACCCAAGACTACTAGTATGTACTTAGGTTAATCTTTAGAATATTACCTCTTGGTCTCATCCTTTACTTAGAAAATACTTAGCGGAAATATGGGTAAAATTTTTCTTTTTACAATTAAAATCAAAATGAGAGCCACGCACGAATCTTTAAAAGAAAGCATAACGAAACATATAAGCAAAGCGTAAAGAAACACATCATATCATGGAAACATCATCTGAAACATAGATAAATATATATATATATATATATATATATATATATATATATATATATATATATATAATGTGCCTACCCAAAAGGGCAGGACTATTCGATACATCGAGAAACGGAATACAACTGAATACAAGGAAAACAAATACAGGGAAATCATAAAAACAACACCCATACCCATGTGCACCTAGAGTAGACAACCTCATATACAAAAGAAAGTTTGTCCTCAACTATGTGGCGTGTATACACTAGCTACTACCCGTCCCATGCGCCTACTCCTGCTGGTCCGAGTACTGAGGGGTGGAATCAATCCACTGGCGGATCTCGGCGGGAGTGGTTGTGCGGATCATCGGAGCGTGTCCACCGCGGCGAGGGCGCATGGATGGCCGACGAGCCAACCTCGGCTGAACCACTGTCTCCTCACTCCCAGCTCTCATCGGTGGGGGAGCGGGACTGGAGCTCCAACTGTACATATGTGATGGCGGGTCCTCGGATGGGTCCGTCTCCGAGTACTGGGTGCGAGGCACGTACTCCGGGTAGTCGCGTACGGCTGACGTCTCGGGCTGCATGCGGAGAATCTGCTCATCGCGTGGTCTAGCTCGCTCAAAAATCCTGTTATGGCGGTAAGGAGCAGTCGGGGTGAAGCGGTAGCTCAGGACAGCGTGCGCGAAGGGTCGTCCCATGAACATAAATACTCTTACAGTGCAGCGACCCTCAAAATGGTATGACCCAAGTGCTGGGTCATGGTGCAGCTCCCATACAGGGGTGTCGATGAAGAGTACGAATGTCGCCATCTGAAGATATGACGGAAGAAAAGAGAGAGAGGGAATGAGAATCTTCTAAAAGAATTCTCAGTAGGGTTATCCCTACCTAGGTGACATCGTCACATCCTCAGGAACCTTGGGTTTTATTTCTAAAAGGTGTGCATGCATAAAACTCCTTTTAGTTTTCTAAAGTATTATTTATCCAAGGTCCGTCATATTTTATAATGCGTCTTATGACTAAGCATGGGATATACTAATGACATGAATGCATCATAAAGGAAAACCAATCAATAGAATAACTAAGAAACATTATAACATTAGCATAGGTATAGTATATGTGACATTGTAAACTTTAACTTTCATCTCATGGGGCCACCCTAAAACATCTCTAGGTTATGAGCTCATACCTTAACTAGTCGTCACTAGTTCTTACTTATCCTATGATAAGCGTAACATACATAATCCCGACTTAAAGTACGGGCTAGGGGGCAAATTAAGGATCACTTCTCTTAGGGTCATTTCTTCTTTGAATCGCTCTACTAGCAACTAGTGCATCGTAGTATTGTCCGCTTTGGCAAGCTCTATGTCAATACCCTCACGGATTTGTTTTCTTGGGGGTGCTCGACTAAACCGGTGTCACCCAAGAAGGCGTCTCAGTGTTGTGTCACATTTAAGTTCTCATAAAGTGTTAATTCATAGATACATCATTATACATCATATAAATCTTTCTCACAGTGTGCATCTCATCATATGATCATATATAAAACTATAACCTATTTTCACATAAAACTTTTTCATAGCATATACATCACCACATAAACATATCTTTAGACAATTATTCTCACAAACTCACAAGCTTATTATGTTATAAACCCATAATGTTTTGTGCTTTGGTTCTTTTGAGTCTTAACTTGTAAACTAATTGTCCTAGCATTCTTCTTAACCTTTTACACACCTCTAGGTTCACAACTAATAAGTTTTGCTAATTTTTTTATGCTCAAGGACCTATCCAAACAGCACTATGCAGAGTTGGACGGCTTTATATTTGTGTGATTACGGGGTTCTAGAAATTATGGTTTAGACCCTTAAAGTCCTTAACTCACATTCTAAGTTATCGATCATTAAAACCTAGTCTCTTGGGAACCTATGAGGTTATAACTAAGTATTTCTTACCTCACACTATAACCGAGAACATCTCTAAACCTCAAGGATGCAGAATTTATAATCCTAACTTTACGGGTACCTAGAAATCACAACAATGACCCTTTCTAAGTTCGGTTTGCTCCTAAGGCTTTAAGATTAAGTCCTAAACCAATTATGAGTCATTCATATACATTCAAACTAATTAAAAACCATAATTATTAAATCTAAACCTTGCTGGACAGAATCCAGAAAATTACATAATTAAAGGATATAGAATTCTCAAATTAATTCTTTTCTAGTTCCTAACTTATCCTATCTTTCACATATGAGTCTTAACATTATTTTTACTCAAACATAGGCACATTATCATCATTGAAACAGCACATACAGTGGCAGTAAAGAGCAAGGAAGAACCGAAAATATACTTCTCCAGAAAAGGTATAAAACATAATTTCTAAAGCTCATAAAATACTAGTTTCTCTTGGAACCATTTTAGAACTTTCAAAACTTGTTTATAAACACTTTTATCCTTTTAAAATCATAAGAATACTTAAGAGGGCAGTGGCTAAATTATTTTTATCTCAAGAGATCCTAAATTCATAAAACTTAGTTCTACATATTCCTTATACTCACATAAGCTTAGATAAATTATAAAACATAGTTTTTAATACTTAGAAACACCAAAGCCCCTTAGGGCCGAAATGGGAACCACAAGAAATAAATATCTTTAGACCTTTGTTGAGACAACAATGGGCAAGTCTTGAGCTCTAGGTTCATTAAAGTGATGACAAAAAAAATAAACATGCTTATGCACTTATTTTAGGTTCCATTAGAAAGTAAAGTGATAGCACAAAGTAAATATGAATGCAACTCATTTATTATCTTGGTATTAAGTGAGAACTTGAAATATAAACATGATAATGCATAGCTTGAAATATAAACATGATAATGCAAGGTTCACTTATTATCTTGAAACTTAGTGATAGCAAGGAAGTAAACATGATATGCAAAGCATAAAGTAAACATGATGCAAGGTTCATTTTATGGTTAACTAGAGCTCATTCAAGACTTTAACAAGATAACAACCCAATGCAATATCTCAAAGATCACAACCCAAAAACCGAAAGTTATACAAAAGAGAAAGAAAGTGAAACTACGTCAAGTTCTTTATTAAATACCCAAAACCCCTATCTAGAGAAAAATCTCTAGAATGTGCCGGCAAACTTTAAGGTTGACAAGGGTAGGCTTGGGCTTTTAGAAATCCTTAGATTAATTTTCTTAAGTTGGAAAACCATGTGAGCTAGATAACATATAGATGAAGTTATAAAAAAAGGAAAACTCAAGCTTTAGAGGTTTCTTTGAGATGAACACAATGTCATCATCTAGAAACTCTTATCATCAAGCTATCATGCTCATAACAAGGCCTAGAGGCCGAAAGGAAAAGAAAAGGAAAAACAAAGGAAAGTTCAAAAGAATCCAAGAGGAAACTAGAGAAAAACACTTTCTTGAGCAAAACAAAGTTTGAGTGATGAAAGTAAAAGCTTGGACTTGAAGATGGAAATGAGATGAGCAACACCTCCTAGGATGGTGATGATGATTCGGCCTTGATGAAAGAAAAAGGAAGGAAATGTGTTCTTGGTGAGCTTGTGTCTGAGAATGGAAGTTTAGATGTTTGTATGATGATCCAAGGTGGTGGGGTGTTGTTTCAAGGTTAAGAGATGAGATGAAGAGATGAAGAGGATGAAGATGAAAGGAAGAACACTGTTGAAATTTTGAGAGAAAAGAAAAACTTAGCAAGACAACTGTAAAACTCTAAACTTAGCAAATGCTTCAAGGTGCAACTAAGCTATCACAAGCATCCTATTTATAGAAAAACAAAACAATGAAGCTCACCAAAGGAGGGTGCTGGCCGTACCATTGAAGGACAAAGGGAGAGGAAAATATCTCTTTGATTGTGTCATAGAAGCATGGTTTGAAGTATGGAAGCTATGCTACAAAGTATGGCTTGATGTGAGTTAATTTCCTATCAAATTTTTATGAAATTAGGCTTTTAGAAACAATGCATGGCTGGAACTTTTCCAGCCACAATTAAATGGAGAAAATGAGCTATTTTAATTAGTTATTTACTTGGAAAATCAAGCTTGATTGAAAGTTATGACAAGGTATAGTGTATGTGACTTGAGGTATGGCCTTGGAGTGTTGAAAAATTGAACATGTGATGCATAATGGGGAGGGAAGCTCACGGCCAGGTCTGGGCAGCAGAGTGGGGGTGAGTTTTGACCATTTAATTGGGTGTTAATGGTAGATTTAGATGTGTATTAGCTTAGGTACAAGGTTAGGAATGATTAAGCTTAAGTTTAGGTAACTAAGAATGTGTTTTAAGGATTTTATGACAAGATTAGGAGTGCTCATACATCATTAGAGAATTTTAAACTCATTTATGAATAAACAATGTGTAACACAATTCCATGATTTAAGGAATTGGAAAGAGAAAACACTATTCAAGATTCTATGACTAGGTGTCTTGAAATTAAAATATGATTTTAGGTTGTAATTAAGCACTTTTTGGTTCTAATCAACTTTAATAAATTATTTTGACTCAAGATTAATTAAGCAAATTAATTAACCTTCGATTAGAGCCTAATATTGCTTAGGTTTGCTTAATCACGTGATTAAGCGTAAAAACACGAAACTAGGGGCAAAACCGTAATTTTGCACTAATTTTGCCCGGGACTTCAAAAATTAAAACTGAGGTCATAGAATACATAAAAACGCCTTTTAAAACCATCTGGAGAAGTTTCAGGTTCATCCGGCACTTGCAAACGGGTAAAACACCGCAGGGGCGTTTTGGTCATTTCGACCTGAAAACTTGAAAAACGAGATTTTCAATCCCGGGAAGGTACACAAGTTATCCAATCCCCTTCCAACATTGATTTTGCCCTTCGAGTACTGCCGAACCGGCTTTCCTCGAATTCCGGGCTGAAAATGACTTCAGGGGCATTTTGGTCATTTTCACTCTAACAGAAAAATCGGGGCGTTACAGACTTCATCATCAATTCTTTCAAAACTATAAAAACGTCTCATCCGATACCAGTCAAAACAAGTTCCAGAAAAACTAGTTGCCTGCATAAGGAAATTGAAGAGTCCTCTAAAAGAAAAGAGAGCATGCTGAAGACCAAGAGGAAAGGTACTCATTTTGGAAGTCTTGTTGAATCCGAAGATTCTGAATCTCAGAAAATCACTTCTCAAAAATCCTCTCTGAGCATAAGTGAAAAGGAAAAGGAGAAAAGACAAAAGCAAAATATGCTCTCTTTATCCACAAAACTTTTTGAAGAAAAGTCTAAAAGTTCAAAAAGTGATAAACCTCAAAGCAGACCTGGAAAACTGCCCATCTAAAGAAAGGTCATCAAATCAAAACCAAAATATCTGCTAAAAAGAATGAGTCAAGCAGCACTTATTCTAAAGGATATGAATGATGCTCCACAGGCAGCTATGGGAAGTGAAGACGTAGAATCCTCAAAGAATGAAGAAAAAGAAGAAAGAATTCTCAAAGAATAAAGAATTCTCCAAGAGAAAAGAAGGCCGGAGGAAATCAAGAAATTACAACAAAGTAAGGGCATTCAAGGATCAAGCTCTCATAGAAGAAGACCCTCTTCACCAAGTCCTGTTGTAGTGATTGAAGAACACTCAACAAGACCAATGAGTGAGCAATTTAGTTATACCTCCGCTCCTATCTCAGCTAGACCTCCTAGAGATGTAGGAGCAATATTTACTTTTGAGAATATAGTTGCCTTTACAAAAACAATAATTCCTGATCCTAAGGAAACTGCCTCAGGTACAAGTAATGACTTCATGACAATTAATTAATTGATGGAATCAATGTCAAGATCAATTGCATCTGAATCAAAACTTGAGGAAGAAGAGATGGATGAACTAAATTTCTTTGTAAATGAGCTCTTTTCCAGTCTGGAACAAACTCATGAAGAGCTAATCACTGAAGAACCAGCTGAGGAAACCTCTGAATATGCCTTGATTCTAACAACGCCTCAACCTCTACCCTTAATTCGCATCACTATGCTTGAAGATGAAGCAGATCATTAGAAATTGGTAAAGAGGTAGGAGTATCTGTCATTGACAAAACAATTGAAGATATTATCACCTCTTTTCCTATTGAACAAACTGCCAACATTCCATCCTCCACACCTGTTGCTGCTGTACAAATAGAAGAGGAGGCAGACTCGCCCAAAACTGGGGATACTGTACCTCTTGACATTCCAAAACCTTCTTCAAGAGCTACTTCACCATTGGTACCAATCAATCTACCTCCTCCAGTCTCAGAAGAGCCTTCCTCAAGCTATCAGTTCAATCAAATCATTCTAAGACATCTTAGGGAGATTGCTTCTAAACAAGACAGACTTGAGGCAACAATCATCAAACAAGGTTCTCAGCTTAGACAGAATGAAGAACTACAGATTCAAATTCTTCAAACCAACTAACAAATATTATAAGAGCTAAGACGTCAAAGGTTAAGTTGATGACACTGTCCTTTCAACACACCCTTTTGATGATGCCAAAAAGGGGAGAAAGGAATGAAGAAAATCCATACTGAAACTTAGGGGGAGTTATGGTGAGAAAGAACTAGGGGTGTCAAATTCTTATATTTTTTTTCTAACAATGTTCTTAAGATTTTTTTTTCTCCTTTTTGAAATGATTTTTTTTCTTCTGATATTTATCAATACTCTTCATCTATTTATCAATGCTTTATTCATCATGATTATACTATGCTTGCTTGCTTACACATTATTTCTTAACACTGAATGATATCTAGTTAAGTCATAGTATATAATCAATGCCTATATATCATTATCCTTAGCTAATCATATAGAATGATTGAAAAAGTGTGGCTCAATTGCGCATTCTCTGTCTTGCAAAATTATCAACACCCAAATACAAGTTAGTTCACATACATATCCTTGATTAGTTAAAGCTTGAATTCATCTGAGTGTCATTGATATGTATGAAAAGCTTATATGATATCAACACATCTTTATCCTCTACTCACTTGAGATATGCTTAAAAAGACTCTGCTTAACTTGATTGATATTGGTTATGTATATCATGTTTCTGACGGTCTTTAGAAACCTTTTCTTACCATGTCCCAGCATAACTAAGATCAGTTAAGAAGAATTAAAATTTCTTCTCAAAGTGTGTTATGCTTACATGCAAATGATGTGTGTTAGTATGATCAAATTGAATCAGTAAGCAAGCCAACATAGAAAGCATGAGAAATATGTTATATTCTGAACGAATATGTATCTGTTGATTAAATCATGCTTTGAAAAAGAATTTCAAAAGTCATTTCATCAATCATGCTCAAAAAGTTTTTGTTTCTTCTCATATATGTCATTAAGCATTATTTTCATTGATTATCAAAAGGGAAGCACTGAAAAAGAAAGTGCTAAATAAGATTTCTTTAATCAGAATACAATACTGCAAGTATTACTTGTTTTCTTTATTCAAGCACATTAGGTTAAGAAAGTTCTTTTTGAACATCAATTAGGCTGTTTTCAAACAAATGCTTTAATTATCATATCTACTTAAGTATCACTGTGATACTTAACAAAAGGATTCTGATATAGTTCAAAAAATTTCATGATAAATCAATCAACCTTGATTTAAGTTACTTAAGGCTACAAAATGTTTTAATCATCAATATTATGCCCTAAAAAATGAACTTACTGAAACTTATCATATATGATGTTTGAGAGATTATTTTATTATGTCTTTATTTCATTCATATTTCGTTCAACATCTCTTCAAAAGATTTTCTTCAAATTAGTTTGTCATCATCAAAAAGGGGGAGAATGTAAATTCAAGAACCTTTCAGAAAGTACTCAGAAAGTACTTAATCACCAGGGTAGGGAAGTCCCTAATCTCCATATGTTCTACAGTAATGTTGAGTTCTGCCTTCAACCCAGCTTCGTACTTGACACATTTCCAAATTTCATCTCAAAGGAACCTCTAGAGCTTGAGTTTTTATTCCCTTTAAGTTTCATCTTCATTTGCTCACCTAAATTATTTTAGTTCAAGAATCACCTTCACTTTTCCTTGCTATTGATTTCGGTTTCCTTATTTCCTTTGCCTTGAGGTTTCGGTTTTGGTTTCCTTTTCTTTGAGGTTTTATTTTCTTTTACAAGTTTGTTTCTTTTGAGCTTGATGATGATGTTCAAGAACCTCATAGTTCCTGGAGAACTTGGTTCAAGAACTCTAAAGCTCTCTTTGTGATGAGATAAGTGTTGGGTTGTATTGCTAAAGTCTTGTACGAGCTCTAGACAAGATTAAAATGAATATTGCATCCATGTTTATGTTTATGTCTTGCACATCACATTTATTTTTCCTTGCCATCACTAAACATCAAGAATAATAAATGAACTTGCATTATCATGTTTATGTTTCAAGCTTTGCATTATCATGTTTATATTTCAAGTCCTCACTTAAAATATCAAAGATAATAATGAGTTGCATCTCATGTTTATTTTATGCTCTCACTTTACTTTCTAATGAAAGCTAAAACAAGTGCATGAGCATGTTTATTTTTATGTCATCACTTTAGAGAACCTAGAGCTCAAAGACTTGCCCATTGTTGTCTCAAACAAAGGCTTGAAAAATATGTGTTCTCAAGCTTGTGATTTCGGCCTTTGAAAGTTTCATTTGTTACAAGTATTAAAATCCATGTTTCATAATTTTTCTAAACTTATATAAGTTCAAGGAATGTCTAAAACAAAGTTTTGTGATTTTAAAACCTCTTGAGTTTAATTTAGATTAGCTACTGCCCTTGAGAATATTTTGATGATTTTAGATGATAAAAATATTTATAAATGAGTTTTGAAAGTTTTAAAAAGGTCCCAAGAGAAACTAGTATTTTATGTGCTTTGGAAATCAAGTTTTATGCCTTTATATGGAGAGTAGATTTTGGTTCTGCCTTGCCATTACATGATCACTGTTTCTGCTGTTTGATGATGATAACATGAGTATGTTTGTGTATAAGTGATGCTAAAATTCATATGTGAAAGATTAGAGAAGTTAGTAACTAGAAAAGAATTAATTTGAGAGTTCTAGATCCCTTAGTAAATGATTTTTCTGGATTCTGTCCAGCATGGTTTAGAAATGATAATCATGGATTTAAATTAGTTTAAATATGTAGGAATGACTCATAATTGGTTTAGGACTTGATCTTGATGCCTTAGGAGCAAACCGGACTTAGAAAGGGTCATTGTTGTGACTCCTAGGTACCCGTAAAGTTAGAATTCTAGATTCTGTATTCTTGAGATTTAGAGATGTTTATGGCCATAGTATTGAATAAGGAATACTTAGATATGAGCCTATAGGTACCCGAGAGATTAAGTTGTGATGATTTATAACTTAGATTGTGAGTTAAGGATCTTAAGGGTCAATGCATAAGACACTAAGAAGTCTTGAATCATATGATGACGTAATGAGATGTTGAGATGTATATGATGTGTGAGTTATGATGAGATGAATTGATTGAGATATGAGTTTATCCTAAGCATGAGGTTTGAATGAGAAACATGTTTGTGTTCTTAGCTTGTGGCGTGAATGTCGGTTTGAAAGAAATTCGATTTAACAGCTGTTATGCTGCCGAATTTCCATCAAACCTAAAAGGGTTGAAAAATGTTTCAAAGTACCACATGAGTTGAAAACCCTGGGTGACACCGGTTCGGCCGAGCACCCCTAGGAGATTTTTATGTGACAAGCACTGAGACGTACTTCTCCTGCTACGGTGAGGAGGAGGCAAATCTGTGAGGGTCTGGACATGAGCCTTTCCAAAGTGGACAATTCGCTGTGCACTCGAGGCCAGTAGAGCGTTTCAAAGAAGGAATATCCTAAGAGAGGAGTTCCCTAGCCCCCTAGCCCGTACTCTTAAGTAGTCGGGTGCATTGTTTTATTATTCGCTTATTCAGATAATAAGCAAGAGCTAGTGACGACTAGCTGAGGTATGAGCTCATAGCCTAGTTTTTATTATCAGGGTGGCCTCTACATTGCTAAAGATTCCATGAATGATGTCACACATATTGATGAAGGTTTCATTTGAGAAGTTATTGCCCTTATGCCACATGGATTGTTTCTATATGATTTGATTTGTTGATTTATATGCTCAAGTATTGTCATGCATTCATATTTTGATATGTTGCATTCATAACATCAAGATGCATGATAAAAGGAATGAACCTTGGATAATTAGTTTTATAAGCCCTAATAATGAATCTTATATGCATGCACACCTTTTTTAATTAAACCCAAGGTTCCTGACAATGTGAACGATGTAACCCTAGGATAGGAGACTCCTACTGAGATTCTTTAGTAAGAATTCTCACTCATTTCTCTTCCTTATCTTTCTTCTGTCACATCTTCAGAGAGAGATGGCGACGTTCGTGGTCTTCGTCAACACGCCGACTTAGGAGGTTCACTTTGACCCGAACCACGGGTCATATCATTTTGAGGGGCAGTGCACAGTACGAGTCTTCATGTTCATCGGACGCCCCTTTGCACACCCTGTACAGAGCTACCATTTCTCCCCGATGTCACCCTACGACGATGTGATGGTTTTTTAGCGTGCCCGAATGCGAGATGAGAGGATTTTGCGGATGTACACTGGTGGTTCGATGCCTCGAGACTTCCATGACTATGTGCCTCGGTCTCCTAGTTCGGAGGATGACCCTTCTAAGGACCTGTTGATGCATATGTATAGCGAGAGCTCTGCTCCTACACGTGTGCCTCATTTCATGCGAGGCGAGAGCGAGGAGACTGTCACGCAGCCGAGGCTGGCTAGGCAAGCCGAGAGGCGCCCTTACCGAGGAGCTCACGCTCAGTCTTCACGTGTGCCTACTCCTGCCACACTGCATCCATGGATTGGTTATGTTCCCCCATACCCCGGGTTCCAGTAGCCGACGTCATAGGGGAGGGTTAGTGCACACACTCTCACATAGATGGGATAAACCTTCTTTTCTCTTGAGGTTATCCACTTTAGGTGCACTTGGGTAGTCTTTATTTACCTATGCTTTCTTTGTTTTATGTATTCCTATTGTATTTCCATTTTCCCTATGTATTGCAAGCTCAGCCTGTTCCTATAAGGGCGTGACTACTATGTATCGTAACTATGTTATTAATGAAATGTTTCCTTTGTTATGATGACCATTGTTCTATTATTACTTGCTTTAGCTTTTGTGTTCCTTATGATTGATATTTATGTCTCACGATTAGATAAGAACGTGGCTCTCACTTTGATTTATGTTTTCAAAAAAAAATTTACCCGTAATTTCCGCTAAGTATTTTAATAAAATGATGAGACTAAGAAGTAATAACCTAATGATTAACCTAATGTGTTCTAGAAAGTTAGGTTAAGAAAGGTACACAGAAAGGTATGTCTCACGAATTAGGGTGTTACATTTTCGATCCCAGAAAGGTACACAAGTCAACTAATCCCCTTCAAACATTGAGTTAGCCCCTTGAGGACTACCGGGTCGGCTATCATCGAGTTCAGGGCTGAAAATGACCTTAGGGGCATTTCGGTTATTTTTACTCTAATAGAAAAATCGGGGCGTTACACATAGCTTGGAAAGGCTAAGCTAAAACTACTTGCAACATGTCAGCAAAGGTATTTACTTATCACGGTTCAGCTTGGAGAGGCTATTTGAAAGACTACTTACAACGTAAGTGCAAAGGTATTTGTTCTTCACGGTTCAGCTTGGAGAGGCTATTTGAAAGACTACTTACAACGTGAGTGCAAAGGTATTTGTTCTTCACGGTTCAGCTTGGTGAGGCTATTGGAAAGACTACTTACAACGTGGTAGTGGAAGATGTCTGCAGGTCACGGTTCAGCTTAGAGAGGCTGGTACAAAACTACTCGGTTAAGTCACAGTTGGGGTTGGCCACTGTGCAAGTTAGAGCTTGGGAAGGCTATTGTAAAGACTATCTGTTTGCTTTCTCAGGTTGAGAATGTTGTTGTTAGTGGAATCTCAATATGTGTTGAGTACTGAATGTAGGCAAGTTTGGCCAAAACAGTACAAAAACTCTGGTGTTCATTTCTCTCTTCCCTAAACTTTTACTTTTATTGTCAAGCACTTTACATAAACCAAGAAGTGAATTAAACATGCTCAGAAACTTACTTTATGAATCCACTAACCATCGTTCTGCTGCACTTCAAGCCTCGGGCTTGATAGATTTTAAATTGTTTCAGGTTAGAAAGAAGTTTTCAGAAAGCACGATTCAATCCCCCTTTCTCGTGCACTCTTTTACCAACATCTAAGTCACCTAAAAGAATAAAGAGAAAAGACCATTGTGGCCTTTATGCTATGTTTGTTTAGTGTAATTCTTGTGATATGTTGCACATGACATTGATATGCATTCATAATATGGTATGATGCATCCATGACATTAAAACTCATGTTAAAAGACACGAACCTTGGCTAATAGTATTTAGAACCTAATAAACGACATATATATCTACCCAATATTTTCATAATGAAACCCGAGGTTCCTAAGGACTCAGATGATGACACATGTAAAAAAGCCAAAGCTCTATTGCGATTCTTATATAAGTTTCTCACTTCTTCTTTCTTTCTTTCCATCTTGTCTTCAGAGGTCGATGGTCACCTTTGTGATATTCATTGACGCTCCTACCTAGGAGATGTACTTTGATGCCGCTCACTAGACTTACTATTTCATGGGTCGATGTACTGTTCACCTTTTCGTGTTTTTGGAGCGCCCCTTTGCACACCCAGTTACTAGTTATAGGTTCTCTCCTGCTGCCCTGTTTGCTGATGACCTCATTTTTTAGCATGCCCATCCACATGGGGAGTAGACTCGTCGTACCCGCCCTGCCACTTCAGTTGTCCATGACTACCCGGTCTACTTCATCTGTCGTATATGTCTATGAAATGTTTTATTTCCTTTCCACTTGTATGCAGGATAGATGATGTAATTTACTTTAGCATGCGCAACTCACGTTTTCGTTTTAAGTTCAAAAAAAAAAATTTACCCATATTTTTGCTAAGTATTTTACCAATTAAAATTTAGAGCTAAAACAAAAGAGAAATAACTAATAATTAACTTAAAACGCGCCATAAGCATGTTGGGTTAAATATTAGGGTGTTACAGGAATAATGAATTTTTGAACTTTAAAATGAACCTTTGATATATATTGCATGATCACATTTTGTTGATAAACCGAAGTGGCTAGGGCGATGACGATGACATTATGATTGTGTATTTGGGGAGTGGCCCTACTAAGAATTGCATAATTCTCACCCCTATGTGTTTTTGTGTTCCCATATCATCTCCAGGTTAATCTAAAGAACAATGGGGCTACTATACAAAGAAACTCAGGATTGCAGTAGTTTAGTAGTTGATGTTTTTATTTTTACTATACTTAGTTGGAATTATATGTATGTAAATGTAACAGAGAATGTATATGTATTAAAGCTCATAGAAGAGCTTCCTTTTGTACTTAACTATGTATTAAATAAATGTTGTGTTTCTTTGTTATATATTTGAATAGAATTATGCTTAGTTATTACATGCGTTAATCAAGCTTGCTATAGATATTTAGGAAATGTCTATTAATTTATAAGTAACAACTCCTCGAGTACAATGTCATGACTTATGGATGATGTTGTACTTGGAAGGGTGTTACACCATCCATCACATACCATACATGTAGATCACAACAGAGCATAACATAAATTGAAAACATCATCATAGCATAACATTGACCTTAAATATCATGTTATATAATAATAATAGTAATGTAAAAGTATCCCACAAGTATAATACCATAAATAATATACTGAGCCCACCTCTAGAGATTGAGCATACAATAAATCAAAAGCTAAGCACAACTATGATGTAGCTAAATCTTTCATGGGTTCACATCTACTAGAAACTATGTTATGAGCATGCTCAAACACAAGACAACTCATAAGCTCTGCAAACAAGAAGGACTATATCTCCGCTTCTATTGTGCCACTCTGATTTAGAGCCTAGTGCAACTCCTATGCCAGCATCTTAAGGAAGTCCTCAGATGTCGCCATCAACCTTGTATGAAGACAAAGATGGAAAGGAAGAGAGATGGAATGAGAAACTTGTACAAGAATCTCAGTAGGGCTTTTGCCTCCAAATAAATGTCATCATCATCATCCTCAAAACCCTCAGGTTTCATTACGAAAGTAGTGAACATAAATAAAGTTCATTTTATTAAATTTCTAAAAGACATTAGTCGAGGTTCATGTCTTTTAGCATGATTCTTAATGTCATGAATGCATCATACCTCATTATGAATGCCTGTCAATGCCATATGCAACATGTCACAAGAATTATCACTACAAGAAAATTACCGATTAGTGACCGAAATTTCGGTCACTAAATGCAAGAAATCGGTCACTAAAACATTTAGTGACCGATTTTGTGACCGATTTATGTTGTAGCTAGATTCAAGGTTGCTAAATTATTAGTGACCGATTTTTCGGTCACTAATTTTTGTGACCGATTTTGTCCCCAGCGAATTTGAAGAGGTTGGCCCGATAGTGACCAATTTTTCGGTCACAAAATTTAGTGACCGATTTTTCGGTCACAAAATTAGTGATCGATTTTTCCGTCACAAAATTTAGTGACCGATTTTTCCGTCACAAAATTAGTGACCGATTTTGTGACAGAAACCTGCTGAAGTAATAGTGACCGAAAAATTGGTCACTAATATTTGTGACTGATTTTGTGACCAAAAAATCGGTCACTAAAAATTGTTACAGGTACCACCCATATTTCTTTTTTCTTGAATTCCCATTTTCACATACCTAATTCAGATATCCATATCATCAACAAACAAACATAAAATTACACATAAAACCTACAAAATAAAAACTAACTAGTGCCAAATATCAATACTAAATAACATACAAAATAACAGCTATCAATTCAAAATACAAACAAGTAATTATAACTTGTCCTCCTAATCTCACCTTTCTCCCTCTTAGTTTGTACTAAATATCAACTTACTAATGTCAAACATCAATACTAAATAACATACAAAATAACATATAAAGTAATTATAACTAGTCCTCATCCTCCTCCTCTTCATTATCATCATCACCCTGCTCCCCCTCACCTAAGTCTGCAGCAGGTGATTGGATATCAGAAAATTGAAAAGTCATCCATCTCATCATTTCTTGTAACATCTGGTTATTGTATTGAACTTTCTGATGAGTGTGTTGAAGCTCCTTCTTGACGTATATCCATATTCTGTACCATAGTTAAACAATACAATACAATTATAACTACACAAGATTGAAAATTTGCTTTCAAATAACAAATAAAGTGATACAAGGCAAGAAAAAAAACAATAATATGCTAAGAATTAAAAGCTAACTCCTAATCCAACTTGAGATAATAGTAATAATAATTATTAACTTAAACATGATGTGCACAAGATTTATACTTTTTCAAATATATGTTATTTCAATGAGCTCAATTTGATCCACACACAAAAGAGAAACTTATAACAGAGCTTATGTTTTTACTCCAAATGTTTAACTACGTATATCTATATAAAATAAGGACTCCTATATAAAATTAATTGATAAACATGATAGGATAGTAGGATCTTGGTAGGTTTTGTTGTTCGAAATCCAAGCATAAACAAACGAATACATCACCAAAGCTGGATTGTATGCTTATGAACAAGCACATAATCATAAATCATGTGTCAAGACCTAGACTTTTATACAACGTAGAAAGGAAAAAGAGAGACAAACAAAAATGTATACACCTTTCAATTGTGGGGCAGCCCATATTCTTAGTCTCTAAAAGTGAGTCCCAATTTTAGACTTATGTTTTCTAAATCTTGCTGAAAAAAGCATATCTTTCCATTATTTAAATGCTCTTCCATAGCTACATTCTAATTATTCCTTGAGTTTGAATCCAGTCTTCCATAGCTACTTAACTAATATATTGTTTGTTTTGGTTTCCTAATTTCCCATTTATATACCAAGAAAACACTAACACAACCCATCACAAGGAAAAAAAAATCTATGCAAGAAAAAGAAAAATCATAATGCCCCCAACCCAAAAATTAAAATAAATAAATACAAAAAAATTAAAATACAAGAAAATGCCTCAAACATAAAGCTAAAGGTAAAACAACCCCTACCTCACCGGTCACCGCCGCCTTGCCACCGCTGCCACCTTGCAACCGTCTGCTCCTGCGCGTCCCCATCTGCGTCTGCGTCTGCTCTCTTCGCGAATATGCTTCTGGTTTGCTTCTGCTCGCGGACCGCACAGTTGCTTCGCTCGTAGATCTCGCTTCGGGTTGCCTCGCCGCAGACCGCTTACAGTTGCCTTTGCTCGCGGATCTGCTCTTCGACTGAAAGCATCAAGAATAGACCGATTTCAGCAAGTGGAAGAATCTAAGGAGTACTCCTCGACTGAAAGCATTATCACAAGATGTTAACTTACCTTTTATTGGAAATTTGGAAGAGCAGAAATGAGTTTTTCTTCAAGGGAAAGGCTCCAGATCCGCTTGTGGTAATGCACCAGGCTGCTATGCTTTCCAAAGAATGCAGTGATGCTGGGCTCCTTCAAGTTGTTGTTTAGGTAACCAACTAAGGGGCATGTTTTGTTTTTTTCATTTCTTTCTTGTACAGGGTGCTTAGGTCTGGCCATGTTTTATTTTTATTTTCACTCCTATTTTGGTGGCCACATTCTCGACCAATATCCAACTCAAAAGAACAAAAAACGTGGACCAAATGAAAAGTGTTTAATTGGAAATAATATTTGCTAAAAATCTTTTAGAATCTTTATTTGTCATGACCGTAGGCACATTTTTCTTTTTTTGGCTATTGAACAAAACATTTCATTTTGACTAGAACTATAATAATTAAGATCCAACTTCACTTGATAATTGCATTCAGTTATGGCTATGGCAAATCTGTACCAACGGATTATGATAATTATGATGCTAAACAATATATTTATAGCGGTGCTTATACTTATAGAAAAGTGCTAAATATAATGAAAATTGTTTCATAAAGCACAGTGCAAACTGTCTAATACATATAAGTTCTAATCATTTTAATAAGTAATAAAAATATGAAAATATTCTCTTTCTTTTATATAATTTGATAGCTTTGTAATATTTTCTATCATAATTAATCACATTTTAATTTAACAATAAATATTAAATTAAAATATTTTTAATTACTTATTTGTGACAGAAATTATTAACGATAAGAATGCAATTCAAAAATAAACTCGGTCACAAAATCGGTCACTAATATTTAATTTAGTGACCAATTTTTTAATTAAAAGGAAAAAAATCAATCGGTCACAAAATCGGTCACTAAATTTAAATATTTGTGATCGATTTTTTTTTTGTATTCATTTGAAAAATCAGTCACAAAATCGGTCACTAAATTAAATATTAGTCACCGATTGTCTTTTCTTGCATTTACTTGAAAAATAGGTCACAAAATTGGTCACTTATATTTAATTTAGTGACCGATTTTGTGACTGATTGCATTTTCTCTATTTCCATGAAAAATCAGTCACTAAATTTAACATTAGTAACCGATCTTGTGACCGATTTATTAAGAAAATGGAAAAACACAATCGGTCACAAAATCGGTCACTAATGTTAAATTTAGTGACCAATTTTTCATGTAAATAGAGAAAATGAAATCAGTCACAAAATCGGTCACTAAATTAAATATTAGTGACCGATTTTGTGACCGATTTTTCAAATAAATACAAGAAAAGACAATCGGTCACTAATATTTAATTTAATGACCGATTTTGTGATGGAAATTCTTAGACATAGGAGTGCACATCAAAAATAATATCAGTCACAAAATCGGTCATTAAATTAAATATTAGTGACCGATTTTGTGACTGATTTTTTAAAGAAAAAGAAAAAACACAATCGGTCACAAAATCGGTCACTAATATTAAATTTATTGACCGATTTTGTGACCAATTTTTTAAAGAAATGGAAAAAACACAATCGGTCACTAATATTAAATTTAGTGATCGATTTTGTGACCGATTTTTCAACGAAATGGAAAAAACACAATCGGTCACAAAATCGGTCACTATTTAATTTTTGTGACCGATTTAGTGACCGATTTTTTTCACTCATTCATACTTTCCCTAACACTTAATTCGGTCACAAAATCTTTATTTTAGTGACCGATTTATTTTGGTCACTAAATCGGTCACTATTTCACACATTTCTAGTAGTGTATAATAAATCAACATGGCACAAAAAACATAAACCATCATAACATAATCTTTCCTCTTTACTTTCTTAGGTGACTTAACTTTCTTGTTTTCCTCTAAGGGGCCACCTTAATACTCTTTCATCTTAAGAGTTCTAGGTTATGAGCTCATACCTAACCAGTATCACCAGTCTACACATATTCTCTCGATAAGCTAATTGTAATACCCTAATTTTTTTATTCAGAAAATAATTGAGGCTTTAGTAATAAGAATATCAAAATTGTGATGTACATAGAAATGATAAGAACAATGTAACGAACGTAAAAAAAAAACATGAATAGTGTCTTGCGGGCCCCGTAGGCCCATCGGGACAACCAAAAACCTAAAACTGGGCCCCAGAGATGTCCAAAATTGAGAAATTATAGGATTAAGATTAAAAATAGGTAGTAATAAAATTTTTATACTTAGAATTAATTTTTAGACAACATTTGATTTGCCGGGTACACTGTTTTACCCGTTCAGTAAAATTTCGGTGTGTGCTTTCTAACACCGAAAGCTAATTTAATCTTTACAAAATAAAGGAGCTTATCCATTTATATAAAATGAATCGCTAAGATTTAATCTTGGATTACAAGATCAAATCCTAGCCATCCATCTTACTTTATCACTTTGATAATTATCCTTTTATATTATATAATATCCTACATTTATTACATGATAAACACAAACTCAAATCTTCTTTAAGAAGCCAAAGCACTCATCATTCTCGGTCATGACATAGCCACCATTTCCATTCATCTCAAGAGCTCAAGTTTTGTTTTCAAACCACCAAAATACTTGCTCAAAGTTCCTAAAACCATAAACTCCCTTTACTAAACTTGTTCTACTCCCTAATATCTACCAAACTAACCGATTAGAATTTGAATCCATCAACTTTTGCTATTTTGAGAGCTCAACACCTGCTGTTTAGGGAAGGGTTAGGGGCTGATTGGTAGGCCTTGGAGTGAGCAAGATCACTCTTGGACACATCCTTGAAAGCCAAGATCCTTAAAGCTACAAAGTAGGGTTTTATTGAGTCTTTTCTTGCCAAATTTATATTTCAAATCTCTGACTTTTTCTGCTCAAAATTTTTGGTTATTTTAGTTAATGATATATGGTTGTTGAAGAATAAATTTTGTTGGAGGGTTTGGATGAGGTTAGAGTAATCATTTTATCAAGTGAAGTTTTAGATAGTGTGCTGGAATTTCGGTTTTGTTGAAAACAGTAAAATATCATGAATTTTTAGACATATTTGTAGTTATGATCATAGCCTGGAAAAAACTATATGTTGGACCTAACATCTTGAACTACTTACACGAAAATGCTTGAGCACTAATTTTATGTTTTACTGTCTTAAAAAGGTAACCTTGCTGTCTGGATTGTGGGGATTGAAGCTCCGATTTTATATGATTTTAGTACCATAGTAAATGATTGAATTATCATCTGAAATTTTTACAGGGTGTTGACAACTTCTTGAAGTGTAACTGTGATTTTTATTTTGGGTTGATTTGATCAATTTCTAGGATTAAAAATTATGAGAATTCTGATCTGAGCTGTGAATAAGTGGTCTCTGACCATCAAATTTGTATAATTTATTTAACCAAGTTACAGAATTCTTTTTCCCCTGAAATTTTTACAGGGACTATTAAACACATTGAGGTGTTATAGGGAATTTTTGTGGCTCTTAAATTAGCCATTTGATATGGAAAGTAAATGTTGCTACTAGAATGATAAATCTGCCAAGTTGCTGAAATGGTCGAAATGTCTTAAATTGACAATGGAATGGCATTTAGTCCACATATATGATATATGAATGCATGCTAATGGTTTTAGAGAGTTACTTATAAAGCATAATGAGACTCTAGATGTAACTAAATTGCCTACGTGTGATGTAAACATGATTTGTCAAAAAGAAAAGTACATGCGGCTGTTATATGATAAAAGAGAATATGAGAAATGTGATGGTGCATATTTTAACATACGGGGAAAATAGAAACAAGGCTTATATGGGATAAAGAGGGAAGGCGCAAAAATAAGAACTTCCCAGGAAATGTTATGAGTCGATAGACATATCGACTAGGAGATAGAACTGTGTGTGATTCGGAAATGGAAAAGAAATATGAAGTCCGATGATCACGAATGGGAATGAGCTCATGTCCTAGTAGTCTGTGGTCCTTTGAGGAGTTATCCACTATATATGTTACCTGATGTGAAACTAAGCCTTCCCTATGCTAATGAAAAGAAACAACTACACTAATTGAATTTCGTGGATTACAAGAGAAAGATTTATGGTTACCATCATGTTACATTTTGACTTTACTTGAATTATATACATTAATATCTATTCCTATGACTATGCATAGTTTAATTGTTATTTTTGCATATAAGTTTACTTGATATTGCTTATAAGAATGAAATTCCTACTTATGTTTTGTTTGGTAATTTTGATTACTGGTGAGGGATTACCCTACTGAGAATTATATAATATTCTTATCCCTATTTGTGTATATTTTGTATGGTGCTCAGACGCTATAGATGCTGTCAGTGATCTTCTTCCTTGACCCACCCCAATGGCAATGGCACTACGATCCTGACTTGGATTCACTATATGTAGTAGCATATTCTTAGATACGAGCTTATGTATTCTTCAGCTGTTCTTTTAGTACCTCTATTTTTACTGCTGAGTTTGACCCTGCTTTTCCTTATAACGGTGTGCCCCTACACATGGCACACCCTGTTGAGTTTGTAGCTCCACCTGCACCACCTATGCCCCCTCCTGGAGATGATCCATCCTCATCCTCCTCCTCGGACTCCGATCCACTAGCCAGTCCTGGTGCCCCTGCTGAGGGCAAAGCCATTCCACCGATGGCGAACGGTTTTCTTTAGGGGAGCATATGACATTCAGGGACTCATGTTATGTACGTAGTTGTAGTTTAGCATTAGGAACCTGCCAGCCTGCAGACTAATTTTGTGAGATACTTTAGAGTCCATTTCTGTATGTATGAAATTTTGCTGGATCTCAACTTTGAGCAGGTCAGACTACTTAGTAGAAGTGTTCTTTTGTACACTGAGTTCCTGACTAGTTAGGAGATAACTAGTTTGTCTTTTTTTGTATGATGTACCTAATGTGAACTTAACAACAATGTATATATATATGTACATATTAGTTTGATAACTTATACATCTACAATATTTTATTTCAGTTATTTCCGACTAGTATAGAGTATGCGAGTGAGTAATACTTTTCTAATTACTATGTGAACACTCGAGTAAAAACATGGTAATTAGGAGGGTGTTACATTATGGTATCAGAGCCGGACTATCCTATAAGCCTGAGGATTGGACCGGCTATGCTTTCTTAGAAATTGTCATGCATTATGACTTTATATATATTTGTATGATTGCTGGTTGGAAATGTTGTGGGTTGCTGCTACACTTTGCTTGGTATTGAGCCTAATCAACTCAATATTTTAGTTTGGTGTGATAGGAACCAATGACTTCGAATCGGTAAACAAGGAGTGGAGCTGGAAATGATGCTGACATGATGAATACTTTCCGTGAGATGGCGACTGCCATGAGGGAATAAGCTACAGCTGCTACCCTAATGATGGAGCAGCTGAACTGCAATGAAAGGAAAAACCCAGCCAATAATCCTGCAGTGAACGAAGTTGATGTAGAATATCAGAAATTTGCCGAGTTCAGGAAGGCAAATCCCCCTCCATTTCGAGGAGCATTTAATCCCTATAAAGCAGAAGAATGGATAAAGGCCATGGAAAATATTTTCTCTGTTCTTCCTTGCACAGAGATCCAGAAGGTGGCCTTTGCCACATATATTCTAGAAGCAGATGCGGATTTCTGGTGGGTTGGTACCAGGGGATTATTCGAAGCTTCCCAGACTATTGTTACCTGGACTATTTTTAAGGAAGCTTTTTACCGTAAGTACTTCCTTATCTCTGTAAGAAATGCGAAAGAGTTGGAATTTATGGCTCTTAAACAAGGACCTATGAGTGCAGCAGAGTATACTACCAAATTTGAAGAGCTCTGTAAGTTTTCTACAATTTATCAACGTGACCCGGATGAAGTCTAGAAATGCATGAAATATGAAGGAGGTCTACGAGAAGATATAGAAGCAGCTGTAAGTCTCTTGGAGATTAGGGACTATCCTACCTTGGTAAATAAATGTCGACATGTAGAGAAGTCCAATAAGAAGCTGACAAATTTCAAGTATGCTGAAAACAATGCTAGAAGGGGGTTAGCACCTCAAGGTCCTCGATTCAAGCCTGTTAACCAGCCTCAGAGAAGATTTCCACCCAACAATAACAACAACAACAACAACAACAACAACAACAACAACAACAAAGGGCAACTTCAACCTAAAAGACCAGAACCAGGATGAGAGTGCCCTAAATGTGGAAAAATCATGGGAATCGACCGTGCTGGACAACACAAATCGTTTATTTTGGCTGTGGGAAACCAGGACATAAAATATTTGAGTGTCCTAATAAGAAAGGTCAGCAGCCCACCTCTAGGCCACAACAACATGGGCGCGTTTTTACTATAAGTGCCAAGGAAGCTTCTCAATCTGCCGATCTGATCCAAGGTAAGTGTGAAATAAATGGTATTGCCCTAGATATACTGTATGATACGGGTGCCACTCATTCTTTCATATCCCATGACTGTGTATAGCAGTTACAATTATCTATTTCTGAACTACCTTATGATCTTCTTGTATCCACTCCTACTGCTAGTCCTATTAGGACTTGTTATACATGTGTGAATATTCCTCTTCAAATAGGTACTAGAGACTTTACTGCCAATTTAGTTTGTCTTCCTTTATCTAGTTTAGATGTAATTTTAGGTATGAACTGGTTGGTACCCAATTATGTCCTTTTACACTGTCCAGATCGAACTGCTATATTTCTTTCCATGTTACCTTCCATCCCTTTAGTTCCTTTTTCTTTTTATTTGAACCTAGTAACACCTACCCCTAGTAAGACAGATTGTCAAGAATATGTTCTCCTCTCTGCTAGTGAAACTAAGTGTGATCATGAATTGAGTAAGATTATAGTGGTGAGAGAGTATCCTGATGTCTTCCCGGAGGATATTCCAGAGTTTCCTCCTGAAAGAGAGATTGAATTCTCCATTGAGTTGGTTCCAGGAACGGGTCCTATTTCAATTGCTCCTTATAGGATGTCCCCTTTAGAGTTGAAAGAATTAAAGTCCCAAATTGAAGAACTATTAGGGAAGCATTTTATTAGACCAAGTGCCTCTCCATGGGGAGCCCCTGTTCTTCTAGTGAAGAAAAAGGATGGGGGTATGAGGCTTTATGTAGACTATAGGCAATTAAACAAAGTAACAATAAAAAATAAGTACCCTTTGCCAAGAATTGACGATCTCATGGATCAATTACGAGGTGCAACTGTATTCTCAAAGATCGATCTTAGATCAGGGTACCATCAAATTCGAGTTCAGGATGAGGATATACCTAAGACTGCTTTTAGAACTCGATATGGGCATTATGAGTATAGGGTGATGTCCTTTGGATTGACTAATGCTCCGGCTGTATTCATGGATTATATGAATCGAATCTTCCGCCTTACTTGGATAAGTTTGTAGTTGTCTTCATAGACGATATACTTATTTATTCAAGAACTGAGGAGGAACATGCGGAGCATCTTAGGATTGTGTTACAAATCCTAAGGGAAAGAAAGTTGTATGCTAAATTGTCAAAATGTGAATTCTGGATGGAAGAGGTTAGATTCCTAGGTCATGTAGTATCACGAGGGGGAATCTCTGTAGATCCCAGTAAGGTAGAATCAGTACTTCATTGGGAACGACCAACAACGGTGACTGAGATTCAGAGTTTCCTAGGATTAGCTGGATACTATAGGCGCTTTATCAAGAATTTTTCTCAAATAGCCTTACCTTTGACGAAACTAACCCGAAAGAATGCTCTATTCAATTGGACATCGGAGTGTGAAAATAGTTTCCAGGAGTTGAAGCAAAAGTTGACCATGGCTCCAGTACTAGTATTACCCGATCCTCATGAACCCTGTGAGGTTTATTGTGATGCTTCTAGTAAGGGTTTAGGATGTGTGTTGATGCAAAATCATAATGTAGTTGCCTATGCTTCTAGACAGTTGAAACCCCATGAAGTAAACTATCCAACCCATGACCTTGAACTTGCCATTGTGGTTTTTGCTCTAAAGATCTGGCGACATCATTTGTATGGTGTGCAGTTTAATGTTTTCTCTGATCATAAAAGTTTAAAGTATCTTTTTGATCAGAAAGAGTTGAATATGCGACAAAGAAGGTGGATGGAATTCCTCAAGGACTATGATTTTAGTCTGAATTACCATCCAGGCAAGGCAAATGTTGTTGCCGATGCTCTGAGTAGAAAATCCCTAAGTGTAGCATGCCTGATGATTAAAGAGACCGAGCTAGTTGAAAGCTTTAAGAAACTTAGTTTAGACATGTCTGTGAACCCTCAAGGTGTTGTGCTAGGCCAAATAAAAGTAACAAGTGAGTTCAAAGAACAAATTTTAGCTGCACAACGCGAACACCCAGAGTTTCAGGAGATATTAAGATCAATTCATGCAGAGAAGTTGCCAGGATTCACTCAAGACCAACAAGGTATATGGAGATACAAGGATAGGGTATGTGTACCCACAAGTGGTGATCTTAGAAAGAAGATCTTAGAGGAAGCTCATAGGGGCGAACTTACTATACACCCAGGGACTAGTAAAATGTATGCAGATCTCAAGAAAATGTTCTGGTGGTCAGGAATGAAAAAAGGCATAGAAGAGCGTGTCAGGAAGTGTTTAACTTGCCAAAAAGTTAAAATAGAACATCAAAAACTAGCTGGAACCTTGCAACCCTTAGAAATCCCGAAATGGAAGTGGGAAAGTATCTCCATGGACTTTGTAATGGGTTTACCAAGGACGTCATCAGGTCATGATGCTATATGGGTTATAGTAGATAGATTGACCAAGTCTGCTCATTTCTTAGCTATTAAAGCTAATTACCCTTTGGATAAGTTAGCTTTTGTGTACGTTCAAGAAATAGTGAGACTACATGGTGTACCTTCCTCAATAGTTTCTGATAGAGACCCTAGATTTACTTCTAGGTTTTGGGGAGCTTTCCAAAAAGCCTTTGGGACTAAGCTTTGTTTGAGCACTGCCTATCACCCCCAAACTGATGGACAAACAGAACGTACCATACAAACCCTGGAAGACATGTTAAGAGCATCCGCGATTGAACAGAAAGGAAGTTGGGATAAGTTACTTCCATTGGTTGAATTTGCTTATAACAATAGTCATCACACTAGTATTGGCATGGTCTCGTATGAAGCACTGTATGGATGAAAATGCCAATCTCCATTATGTTGGTACGACTCAGGGGAGACAAGATTATTGGGACCCAATCTTGTTAATCAAACAATGAAGCAGATCCGAAAGATCAGGAGCAAGATTCTCACTGCACAAAGTCATCAAAAGAGCTATGCTGATACTCAAAGGAAACCTCTAGAATTTCAAGAGGGAGAACATGTATTCTTGAAGGTCACGCCCACTACTGGAGTAGGTAGGGCCCTTAGAGTTAAAAAGTTGTCACCTAGGTTTATAGGTCCTTTTCAAATTCTTCGACAAATTGGGTCAGCTGCCTACCCGATAGTGTTACCCCTACATTTGTCTAACCTTCATGATGTCTTCCATGTATCTTAACTCTGAATGTACCACCCAGATCCAAACCATATTATTGAGCCCGAATCTATACAGTTAAGGGATGACTTGACGTTTCAAGCCCCTCCTATTCAGATCGTTGATAGAAAAGTCAGGCAACTTAGGAATAAATCTGTGCAACTTGTAAAAGTGGCCTAGGGTGAACCTGGAAATGAAGAGTATACATGGGAACTAGAATCAAGTATGAAGAAAGATCATCCGGAATTGTTTCCAGGTATGAAATTTTGAGGACAAAATTTTTATTAAGGTGGGTGGTAATGTAATACCCTAAATTTTTTATTCAGAAAATAATTGAGGCTTTAGTAATAAGAATATCAAAATTGTGATGTACATAGAAATGATGAGAACAATGTAACGAACATAAAAAAAAAAACATGAATAGTGTCTTATGGGCCCCGTAGGCCCACCGGGACAGCCGAAACCCTAGAACTGGGCCCCGGAGATGTCCAAAATTGAGAAATTATAGGATTTAGATTAAAAATAGGTAGGAATGAAATTTTTATACTTAGAATTAATTTTTGGACAACGTTTGATTTCCCGGGTACACTATTTTACCCGTTCAGTAAAATTTCGGTGTGTACTTTCAAACACCGAAAGCTAATTTAATCTTTACAAAATAAAGAATCTTATCCATTTATATCAAATGAATGACTAAGATTTAATCTTGGATTACAAGATCAAATCCTAGCCATCCATCTTACTTTATCACTTTGATAATTATCCTTTTATATTATATAATATCCTACATTTATTACATGATAAACACAAACTCAAATCTTCTTTAAGAAACCAAAGCACTCATCATTCTCGGTCATGACACAGCCACCATTTCCATTCATCTCAAGAGCTCAAGTTTTGTTTTCAAACCACCAAAATACTTGCTCAAAGTTCCTAAAACCATAAACTCCCTTTACTAAACTTGTTCTACTCCCTAATATCTACCAAACTAACCAATTAGAATTTGAATCCATCAACTTTTGCTATTTTGAGAGCTCAACACCTGCTGTTTAGGGAAGGGTTAGGGGCTGATTGGTAGGCCTTGGAGTGAGTAAGATCACTCTTGGACACATCCTTGAAAGCCAAGATCCTTAAAGCTACAAAGTAGGGTTTTATTGAGTCTTTTCTTACCAAATTTATATTTCAAATCTCTGACTTTTTCTGCTTGAAATTTTTAGTTATTTTGGTTAATGATATATGGTTGTTGAAGTATAAATTTTTCTGGAGGGTTTGGATGAGGTTAGAGTAATCATTTTATCAAGTGAAGTTTTAGATAGTGTGCTGGAATTTCGGTTTTGCTGAAAACAGTAAAATATCATGAATTTTTAGACATATTTGTAGTTATGATCATAGCCTGGAAAAACATATATGTTGGACCTAACATCTTGAACTACTTACACGAAAATTCTTGAGCACTAATTTTATGTTTTACTATCTCAAAAAAATCAGAAACCGAAAAGGTAACCTTGTTGTCTGGATTGTGGGGACTGAAGCTCCGATTTTATATGATTTTAGTACCATAGTAAATGATTGAATTATCATCTGAAATTTGTACAGGGTGTTGAAACCTTCTTGAAGTGTAACTGTGATTTTTATTTTAGGTTGATTTGATCAATTACTAGGATTAAAAATTATGAGAGTTCTGATCTGAGCTGTGAATAAGTGGTCTCTGACCATCAAATTTGTATAATTTATTCAACAAGGTTACAGAATTCTTTTTCCGCTAAAATTTTTACAGGGACTATTAAACACATTGAGGTGTTATAGGGAATTTTTGTGGCTCTTAAATTAGCCATTTGTTATGGAAAGTAAATGTTGCTACTGGAATGATAAATGTTCCAAGTTGCTGAAATGGTGGAAATGTCTTAAATTGATAATGGAATGGCATTTAGTCCACATATATGATATATGAATGCATGCTAATGGTTTTAGAGAGTTACTTATAAAGCATAATGAGACTCTAGATGTAACTAAATTGCCTACGTGTGATGTAAACATGATTTGTCAAAAAGAAAAGTACATGCGGCTGTTATATGATAAAAGAGAATATGAGAAATGTGATGGTGCATATTTTAACATACGGGGAAAATAGAAACAAGGCTTATATGGGATAAAGAGGGAAGGCGCAAAAATAAGAACTTCCCAGGAAATGTTATGAGTCGATAGACATATCGACTAGGAGATAGAACTGTGTGTGATTCGGAAATGGAAAAGAAATATGAAGTCCGATGATCACGAATAGGAATGAGCTCATGTCCTAGCAGTCTATGGTCCTCTGAGGAGTTATCCACTACATATGTTACCTGATGTGAAACTAAGCCTTCCCTATGCTAATGAAAAGAAACAACTGCACTAATTGAATTTCGTGGATTACAAGAGAAAGATTTATGGTTACCATCATGTTACATTTTGACTTTACTTGAATTATATACATTAATAACTATTCCTATGACTATGCATAGTTTAATTGTTATTTTTGCATATAAGTTTACTTGATATTGCTTATAAGAATGAAATTCCTACTTATGTTTTGTTTAGTAATTTTGATTACTGGTGAGGGATTACCCTACTGAGAATTATATAATATTCTCATCCCTATTTGTGTATATTTTGTATGGTGCTCAGACGCTACAGATGTCGTCAGTGATCTTCTTCCTTGACTGACCCCAATGGCAATGGCACTACGATCCTAACTTGGATTCACTATATGTAGTAGCATATTCTCAGATACGAGCTTATGTATTCTTCAGCTGTTCTTTTAGTACCTCTATTTTTACTGTTGAGTTTGACCCTATTTTTCCTTATGACAGTGTGCCCCTACACATGGCACACCCTGTTTAGTTTGTAGCTCCACCCGCACCACGTATGCCCCCTCCTGGAGATGATCCGTCCTCATCCTCCTCCTCGGATTTCAATCCACCAGCTAGTCCTGGTGCCCCTACTGAGGGCAACACCATTCCACCGATGGCGAACGGTTTTCTTTAGGGGAGCATGTGACATTCAGGGACTCATGTTATGTACGTAGTTGTAGTTTAGCATTAGGAACCCGCCAGCCTGTAGACTGATTTTGTGAGATACTTTAGAGTCCATTTCTGTATGTATGAAATTTTGCTGGATCTCAACTTTGAGCAGGTCAGACTACTTAGTAGAAGTGTTCTTTTGTACACTGAGTTCCTGGCTAGTCAGGAGATAACTAGTTTGTCTTTTTTTGTATGATGTACCTAATGTGAACTTAACAACAATGTATATATATATATATATGTACATATTAGTTTGATAACTTATACATCTACAATATTTTATTTCAGTTATTTCCGACTAGTATAGAGTATGCGAGTGAGTAATACTTTTCTAATTACTATGTGAACACTCGAGTAAAAACATGGTAATTAGGAGGGTGTTACACTAATTCCCGACTCCTAGAGTGTCAGACAGGAGCATAGGATCACCTTTCATAACCATTAATTCCTGGAGTATAAAGGATCACCTATTTGAGTCACCTCCCATAACCATTAATTCCTAAAGTATACAAGATCCCCTTATTAGATCACTTTTCATGACCATTAATTCCTGGAGTCTAGAGGATCATTTCCATGTGTCTTATGTCACCTTTAATCTTAGCATTTCATTTAGAGATGCAAACATGAGTATATAATCATCGTTATCATCATGACTTATCACTTAACATTTCATGCTCATGAACTTTAGAATTTCTCTAAATCCACAAATTTGATGAAAATCTAGGCAGCATAATAGCTGGAAATAGAGCTTCCCCAAATGTGCTTCATTCAACAAAACATAACAATCATGCATCTTAATTATTCATTTAAAATCACAACATGCCACAAATCTGTAAACTCTATAACACTTCAAAAAGTATAAGCTTTATTGTTTTGAATGACAACAATGCCAATTTAAAGAAAATACTTTGAAGAATGACAAATGGCTACCTTGAGTTTCTTGACTAAGCTTAACAGGTATTTCCAAAGTGCACTATCAGACTTAAGTGAAGATAATTTCACTTTGTAGGTGTGAATATATTATACGTAACACCTTAATTTTTAACCTAACATGCCTAGGACACATTTGAGTTAAATACTAGTTATTACTCTTTTGTTCCAGTTACACGACATTACTTTTCTAAAATACTTAGCAAAATAAGGGTAAAATTTTTTTTTTGAAAACATAAATTGAAAAGCAAGAGCCGTGCAACTTTAAATGGATGATATCATACGGCACACATGCAAGGAGGTCAAAGCATAATGTAAACAAGTAGAAGAGATACAAGTCATAAACATAAACAACATCATCATAGGCTTCATAACAATATAGACATTCCGAGTACACACCATAATAAATACATAATAATAACATAGTACTCACCAATAAAGGTTGAGTTGATACAGTCATAAGGGAGATAAACAGGGAAACCAAAAATACATATGTCAGGAAAATATAGCTTACTCGAGTGCACCTAAAGAAGATAACCTCTAAAAGCAAAAGAAAGTCATCCTAAGCAATATGTGAGTGCGTGCACTACAGACTTCGCAACCGCCCTCCTACTACTGCCCATCCCATGAGAGAGGAATGTAACCAATCCACTGGCATAACTCGAACGGAGTGGCAAAGCGATGAGGCGACTGGACATGATGTAACATCCTAAGTTTTAACCAAATACTCCTAGAACATATTTAGGTTAACCATTAGTTTGCTACTCTTGAGTTTCATTCTTTCTTTAAAATACTTAGCAGAAAATATGGGTAAAATTTTGTTTGAAACATAAGGGCAAAGTAAAAGCTGCACATATCTTAAACGGGTGTTATCATAAAACGTAACACATACAAAGGAAAGTGCAACATAAGAACATCAAATAACTTCATAACATTAGAGAATCATGTGCACACCAACAATAATATTATATTGATATAATAAACTACCCACCTATGAAAGGCGGGATAAGTTTGATACAACATAAGTACAAATACAACTTAAAGGAAAATACAAGGTAAAACATAAAGAAAAACACTACTACCCTAGTGTACCTAAAATGGATAGCCTCTAGAACAAAAGAAGGCTACCCTAATCTATGCGCGGTGTGTGCACTAACACTCCCCAAGAGTATCTACTACTGTGAACCCAGAAAGGGTGGGACATAACCAATCCATGGGCGTAACTAGGTAGGAGTGGGCGCGCAATGTGGCTGGACGTGAGCTCTGCGACAGGGGCGCATGGCCAGCCTCTGGGTCAACCTTGGCTGAGTCACGATCTCCTCACTACCCTCTCTCATGAGAGGGGGAATAGAGGCAAAGCTCTCACTGTACAAATGGATAGGTGGGTCCTTCAAGGGATCGGTCTCCAAAAACTCTGAATAGGACACGTAGTCAGGGAAGTCACGTACGGCCGATGCAGTAGTATGCATGCAGAGGATCCCCTCGTTGCATGTTCGAGCATGCTCAAAGACCATATTGTCGCCATAGGGGGATGTCAGGGAGAACTGGTAGCTAGGTACTAGGTATGTAAAGGGGCATCCTACGAACATGTAAACTCTGACAGCACAACATCCCTCAAAATGGTAGGGCTGGTGCTCCGAATCAAAGTGGACCTCTCATATCGGGGTGTCGATGAAAACCACAAACATCGCCATCGAAATCTGAAGACGTAATGGAAAAGTAAAAGAGAAAGAGAGGGGGAAAGAATCTTGCCAAAGAATCTCAGTAGGGAACCTCATATCTAAGAGACATCGTCAACATCCTTAGGAACCTTGGGTTTATTGTAAAAAGGTGAGCATGCACAAAGTTCATTATTAGGTTTTTAAACATAATTATCCAAGGTTCATTCATTTTTAGAATGAATCTTAATGTCATGTATGCAACATAGCAAAGCATGAATGCATGATAATACATTATACAAGAAATCAGTTGAACACAACATCAAGAAACATCTACATATAAGTGGCATAAAGTGGCATATAACATCTCATGTGAACTTTTCTCTTTTCTCAACTATGTGACATTAAAACATCATACTTTGTATCATGGGGCCACCCTAAAACATCTCTAGGTTATGAGCTCATACCTTAACTAGTCGTCACTAGTTCTTACTTATCCCATGATAAGCATAAGCATAATAAATCCCGACTTCTAGAGTACAGGCTAGGGGGCATAAGGATCACCTATCATAACCTTTAATTCGAGGAGTCCATAGGATTATTTCCTTCTTTGAAACACAGCGAATTGTCCGTTTTTGCAAGCTCAATGTCAATACCCTCATGGATTTGCCTCCTCCCCACCGAAGCGGGAGAAATGTGTCTCAGTGCTATGTCACATTTAAAATCTCATGAAGTTCTCAAAATCTTTCTTAAGTCCACAAATTTGACTGAAATTCGGTAGCATAATGGCTGTGTATCGAATTTCCTTAAATTTGCTTTATGCCACATAAACTTATAAAGCATGTACTTTCTCATTTAATTCCATAATCAAAATAACTCACTAAAGTCATATAAACATAGATTCATCATAGCACATGCACCAATCACACTATAACTTAAAACAATAAGATTTCAACGTCATTAATCTATAGTGTCTTACGCCTTTAAACCTTTTCGGGTCTGAAGCTTAAAATCAGATTAATCTAATATCCGTTCCTAACTCTTTATGCACCTAAGGAATCATTACCAATAATTCTTACTAATCATTATTATTATGATCAACTCCAAACAACATAGTGCAAAATGGGCAGAATCTATTTTTCTCAATGGTTATCTAGGAGTCATAACTTTGACCCTTTCTAAGTTTTGTCTTCACCTAAGGTATTATAATAATTTCCTAAACCAATTTTGAGGGATTCCTATACATATATACTAATTATAAACCACTTTTACTATATTTAAATATGCTGGAACAGAATCTCAAATTCTTAGTTTCTAAGTGCTCTAAAAATCTCATTTCTAATCCTTTCTAATTAGTTGTTGTTCCTAATACTCACAAATAATTTTTCCTTCACTTGGACATAATTTTTACTCATTCTAACTTATTAAAATAGCATCATACAGTGGCCATAATTCCAGGGCAGTGGCCAAAACATATATACACCACAAAATCACATACAACCATATTTTGGATGCATAAAAGTTAGCTAGATGAGACTTATGCTAAGTCCATCTTGTAACACCCTAACTTTTAACCCAATACTCTAGAACATATTAGGCTAATCATTAGGTTATTACTTCTTAGTCTCAACTTTTTAATAAAATACTTAGTGAAATTTACGAGTAAATTTTTCTTTTTGAAAACATAAACAAAGTGAGAGCCACGAGCTTAACTAGTCGAATGACAGAAACATAAAGCACGCGTAACAATTATCAAGAATCATAAAGTAAAGCATATAGTCAAGAAATAAGGGTCAAGGTAAACAAAGAGGCATTTCATTAATAATAGCATAGTTGAGGTACATAGCTAGTCATACCCTAAGAATGGGCAGAGCTTATGTCTGGCGGAAATAAAATACAACATAAAACAAGAAAGCAGAAGTAAACCGTAACTACCCGAGTGCACCTATGGTGAATAACATCAAAAACAAAAGAAGGTTTATCCACTCTACTTGTGGTGTGTGCACTAACCCTCCCCTACGACGTCAGCTACTGGAATCCGGGAAATGGTGGAGTGTAAGCGATCCACGGACGCAGAGCAGCAGGAGTGGGAACACGTGAGGACTGAGCGTGGGCTCCTCGGTAGGGGCGCCTCTTGGCTCGCCTCGCTAGCCTCGGCTGCGTAACGGTATCCTCGCTCTCATCGCTTATGAACTGAGGCGTAGGAGCAGAACCCTTACTATACATGTGCGTTGGCGGGTCCTCGGATGGGTCGTCCTCCGATCTCGGGGATCGAGATACGAAGTCCTGGAAGTCTCGAGGCATCGAACCACCAGTATACGTTCGCAGAATCCTCTCGTCTCGTGTTCGGGCGCGCTCAAAAACCATCGCGTCGTCGTAAGATGACGTCGGAGAGAAATGATAGCTTTGTACAGGATGTGCAAAGGGGCGTCCAATGAACATGAAGACTCGCACAGTACACTGCCCCTCAAAATGATATGACCCGTGGTCCGGGTCATAGTGGACCTCCCAAGTAGGCGTGTCAATGAGGAGCACGAACGTCGCCATCAGTCTCTGAAGATGTGACGGAAGAAAAGAAGAGAGAGGAGTGAGAATTCTTGCTAAAGAATCTCAGTAGGAGTCTCCTATCCTAGGGTTACATCGTACACATCCTCAGGAACCTTGGGTTTAATTATAAAATAGAGATCATGCATATAAGGTTCAATTTAGAGTTTCTCAAACTAATTATCCAAGGTCCATTCCTTTTAGCATGCGTCTTGATATTATAAATGCAACAGGTTATATCATGGATACAGTTCAATACTTGAGCATATAAGACAACACATCAAAGCACATAAACATAAATCATGTGGCATGAGGGCATATAACTTTCAAGTGAATCATTCCTCAACTTCGTGACATCAATCATGGTACTTTAGCATATAAGCCACCCTAAAAATAACTAGGTTATGAGCTCATACCTCAGCTAGTCGTCACTAGCTCTTGCTTATTATCTTGAATAAGCGAAACATAAATAATAATCTCGACTACTTGAAATGCAGGTAGAGGCGAGGATCATCTCTCTCTGGGATTACCCTCTTTGAAATGCTTTGTGGGCATTTCGCCACAACAATTTGTCTGCTTTGGTAGGCTGCATCTACTCATACCCTCACGGATTTGTCTCCCCTGGGGGTGCTCGGCCGAACCTGTGTCATCCAGGCGAGCGTGTAACGCCCCGATTTTCTGCTAGAGTGAAAATGACCGAAATGCCCCTAAGGTCATTTTCGGCCCAGAATTCGAGGAAAGCCGATCTGCCAGTACTCGAAGGGCAAACTCAATGTTGGAAGGGGATTAGATGACCTGTGTACCTTTCCGGAATCGAAAATCTCGTTTTTCGAGTTTTCGGGTCAAAATGACCAAAACGCCCCTGCGGTGTTTTACCTATTTGCAAGTGCCGGATGAACCCGAAACTTCTCCAGATGGTTTTAAAAGGCGTTTTTATGTATTCTACGACCTCAGTTTTAATTATGGAGGTCCCAGCCAAAATTAGTGCAAAATTACGATTTTACCCCTAGTTTCGTGTTTTTACGCTTAATCGCGTGATTAAGCAAACCTAAGCAATATTAGGCTCTAATCGAAGATTAATTAATTTCCATAATTAATCTTGAGTCAAAATAATTTATTAAAGTTGATTAGAACCTAAAAGTGCTTAATTACCACTTAAAATCTTATTTTAAATTCAAGATTTCTAGTCATGGAATCTTGAATAGTGTTTTCTCTCTCCAATTCCTTAAATTATGGAATTTTGTCTACATTGTTTTATTCATAAAATGAATTTAAAATCTCCTAAATATGTATGAGTACTCCTTAATCATGTCATAAAGGTTCCTAATCACATTCTTAGTCACCTAAACTTATGCTTAATGACTCCTAACCTTACACCTAAGCTAATACACCCCTAAACACATCACTAACACACTATTACATGACCAAAACTCCCTCCTCCCTTGCTGCATTAGACCTGCACGAAATTCAACATCCATTTTATCACAATTTAATTTTATTTCACACTCCAAAGACTATGGTTGAAGCCATGTCATCAAAGTGCAATTCTCTCACCTCATGTTCCATGAGGATTCATTCTCCTCCACACATGCCTCACCTCATGTTCCATGAGGATTCATTCTTCTCCACTCATTCACTCTTATTCTTCTCTATAAATACCATGCCTAGATGAACCTTTGCTACACTTTGTTCATTTGCTAAGTTTAGTTTTTTAGTTTTTCTCTAAGTTCTTCCTTTTTCTCTCAAATCTCAAGAGCATTCTTCTTCTTCATCTTCTTCTTTTTCCTTTTGAAACATCATCACATAACCTTGAAACACCACCCCACCACCTTGGATCATCATACAAACACCTAAACTTCCATTCTCAAACACAAGCTCACCAAGAACACATTTCCTTCCTTTTTCTTTCATCAAGGCCGAATCATCATCACCATCCTAGAAGGTGTTGCTCGTATCATTTTCATCTTCAAGTCCAAGCTTTTTGTCTTCACTCTAGGTAGGAGTGTTTTCTAAACTTTGTCTTCTTGAAAATGAGTTCTTTCTAGCTTTCTCTTGGGTTTTCTTTTTGAAACTTTCTTTGGTTTCCTTTTCTTGTATTTTCGGCCTCTTGGCCTTGATGAGTACATGATAGCTCAATGATGAGGACTCCTAGATAATGACTATGTGTTCATCTCAAAGGAAACTCTAGAGCTTGAGGTTTTATTTTCTTTGAGTTCCAACATTATTTTCTAACTCAAAAATGATTTTTACTCAAGAATACCTTTACTTTTCTTGCTATTATGATTTCGGTTTCTTTGTTCCTTTCTTTAACATTTCGGTTACCATTTTCCTTTTTGATCTTTGAAGTTTTATTTGTTCAAAAAGTTTTGCTTTCTTTGAGCTTGATGATGATGTTCAAGAACCTCATAATTCCTTTGAGAACTTAGTTCAAGAACTCTAAAGCTCTCTTTGTAATGAGATATGTGTTGGGTTATTATGTTGTTAAAGTCTTGGATGAGCTTTAGATCACCTTAAAATGAACCTTGCATCATGTTTATTTTATGCTTTGCACATCATGTTTACTTTCTTTGCTATCACTAAGTACCAAGGTAATAAAGGAACTTGCATTATCATGTTTATATTTCAAGTTCTCACCTAAATATCAAAGATAATAATACAATGCATACCATATTTATTTTATGCTTTGCACATCATGTTTACTTTCTTTGTTATCACTAAGTATCAAGGTAATAAAGGAGCTTGCATTATCATGTTTATATTTCAAGTTATGCATTATCATGTTTATGTTTCAAGTTCTCACCTAAATATCAAAGATAATAATATAATGCATACCATATTTATTTTATGCTTTGCACATCATGTTTACTTTCTTTATTATCACTAAGTATCAAGGTAATAAAGGAGCTTGCATTATCATATTTATATTTCAAGCTATGCATTATCATGTTTATGTTTCAAGTTCTCACCTAAATATCAAAGATAATAATATAATGCATCACATATTTATTTTATGCTCTCACTTTACTTTCTAGCAAAAACTAAAACAAGTGCATGAGCATTTTATTTTTATGTCATCACTTTAATGAACCTAGAGCTCAAAGACTTGCCCATTGTTGTCTCAACAAAGGTCTAAAAATATTTATTGCTTTTGGTCCCTATTTCGGCCCTAAGAGGCTTTGGTGTTTCCAAGTATTGAAAACTATGTTTTATAATTTTTCTAAGCTTATGTAAGTATAAGAAATATGTAGAACTAAGTTGTATGAATTTAGGACCTCTTGAGATAAAAATGATTTAGCTATTACCCTCTTAAGTATTTTTATGATTATAGGTGATAAAAGTGTCCATAAATGAGTTTTGAAAGTTGAAAAAGGTTCCAAGAGAAACTAGTATTGTATGTGCTTTAGAAATTGTGTTTCATGTCTTTTATGGAGATGTTTGTTTCGGTTCTGCCTTGCTATGTTTGGCCACTGTATGAGCTGTGTTAATAATGATAAGATGCTTATGTTTGAGTAAAAATAATGTTAAGACTCATATGTGAAAGATAGGATAAGTTAGGAACTAGAAAAGAATTAATTTGAGAATTTTAGATCCCTTAATGATGGAATTTTCTGGATTCTGTCCAGCAAGGTTTAGAAATGATAATCATGGTTCTAAATTAGTTTAAATGTGTAGGAATGACTCATAATTGGTTTAGGGCTTAATCTTGATGCTTTAGGAACAAAGCTGGACTTAGAAAGAGTCATTGTTGTGACTCCTAGGTACCCGTAAAGTTGGGATTTTAAATTCTGCATCCTTGAGGTCTAGAGATGTTCTTGACCATAGTGTGAGGTGAGAAATACTTAGTTATAACCTCATAGGTTCCCAAGAGACTAGGTTTTGATGATTTATAACTTAGATTGTGAGTTAAGGACCTTAAGGGTCGATGCATAAGACATTAAGAAGTCTTGAGTTTTTATGATGCTTAATTTTATGCAAGTATGATATATGATACATGAGCTTTATCTATGTGAGTATGATGTGTTTAAAATATATGCTATGATGAGTTTGGAATATATGCTATAATCTATGTAAGAATGATGAGTTTGAAATATATGTTATGATGTTTATCTATGTGAGAATGATGTATTAGAAGAATATGCTTGATGATGCATGAACCCTAAAATGTTTTATTGATGATACGTGAGGAAATTATTATTGAGATGTTAAGTTGTGTGATTAGCTTGTGGCATGAATTTTGGTTTGAAGGAAATTCAGTTTAACGGCCGTTATCTTTGCAATTTCTATCAAACCTAAAAGGGTTGAAAAATGTTTTAAAGTACCATATGAGTTGAAAACCCTGGGTGACACTGGTTCGTAGAACATCCCGGGATATTTTTATGTGACAAGCATTGAGGCGTACTTCTCTGCTATGGTGAGGAGGAGGCAAATCCGTGAGGGTATGTGCAGATGCAGCCTTACCAAAGCGGACAATTATTTGTGCACTCGAGGCCGAGAACGTTTCAAAGAATGAAATATGTTTATGTTACCCCTCATTTTACCCCATATTAAATCTAGTGACGACTAGTTAGGATTGAGCTCATTCCTAGGCGATTAGGTGAGACGGAGATAGGAGGTTATGATAAAAATCGCTTGGCGGTGTACCGGTGGGAAATAGGTGGATATGTTTTAAGAGGGTGGTTTTTGAGAAAAAGAACAAAAGAGATATGATGCTTTTAAGTCACATAAGTATGAGAAAAGTAAGAGTTGTAATATGCCCTTATGCCACTTGCATGAATCTAGATTGTTGTGATTTGTTGATTTATGTGCTCAAGTATTGCCATACATTCATGCTTAAACATGTTGCATTCATGACATCAAGATGCATACTAAAAGAAATGGACCTTGGATAAATAGTTTCATAAACCCTAATAATGAATCTCATATGCATGAACACCTTTTATAAATAAACCCAAGGTTCTGAGGATGTGAACGATGTAACCCTAGAATAGGAGATTCCCTCTGAGATTCTTTAGTAAGATTCTCACTCTTTTCTCTTCTTTTTCTCGCTTAGTCACATCTTCAGCGAGTGATGGCGACATTCGTGGTCTTCATTGACACATCCGTCCGAGAGGCGCCCCTAACGAGGAGCTCACGCTCAGTCTACACGTATGCCCACTCCTGCCGCCTTGCGTTCTTGGATCAGTTACACTCCATTTCCCCGGGTTCTAGTAGCAGATGTTTTAGGGGAGGCTTAGTGCACACACTCACATGTAGACTGGATAAACCTGCTTTTGTTTTGAGGTTATTCACTATAGGTGCACTCGGGTAGTGATGGTTTACTTTATGTTACTTTACGTTTCTCTGTTTCTATTGTACTTCCTTTCTGCTGTATTACAAGCTCTGCCCGTCCCAATGAGGGTATGACTACTTATGTATTCTAAGTTATGTTATTAATGAAACGTTTCTCTTGTTGTGATGATTTATGCTCAATTGTTATATGTTTCCATTTCTGTGTTTCTCTATGAGTGTTAAGCATGCTTTATATTCCTATTATTCGATTAGACTAAGAACGTGGCTCTCACTTTGTTATGTGTTTTAAAAAAAAAAAAATTTACTCGTAATTTTCCTTTAGTATTTTAAGAAAAGGATGAGACTATGAAGTAATAGCCTAATGTTTAACCTAATGTGTTCTAGAAAGTTGGGTTAAAAATTAGGGTGTTACATTATGGTATCAGAGCAGTTCGATTCTCATGGAGCACGAGGATTGGGTGACTATGCTTTATGAGCATAATACGATAGTTATGTCATGTGTTAAAGCTTGCTAGGGATAAGCTATAGGATAGGCATACATGACCGCCATTTGTTGCGTGTGCCATGGTAACTAGCTCATTTCACATGGAATGTTGGGCACGATCAACTCGGTGTTTCTTTGTTTGATGTGTTTAGGAACCAATGCCACCGTGGACGACCTAGGGCTATGGCGGAGATAATCAAGACAATGCGATCATTTGCCGCTGTTCGTGACATGGCCCGAGCCATGGAGCGTATGTTCGAAAGGATAAATCAACAAGCGCTTGCTTGCTCCTGCTCCCCTGTTCTTTGAAGCAATCGAGCAAGCCCGCCGGTGAGTTCCGCAAGGCGAATCCACCGGTGTTGAGAGGGCCCTGGATCAGGCAAAGGCCGACGAGTGGATCAAGGATATGGAGAAGATCTACTCCGTGGTTGCTGCTCGAGAGGAACAAAAGGTTACTTTTGCTGCCTTCATGCTGAAATCGACGCCGAAGTTCGGTGGACCCGGCACCAAGATCGCTAGAAGGCTGGGAACGTCATTGACTAGGAATCGTTTCAAGACCTACTTCTCACGAGAAGTATTTTCCGAGTCTGTGAGGAATGCAAAGGACATCAATTCATGCAAGCCCGACCTAGGGTGGGTCTTACGTAAGCCCGATACACGGCAAAGTTCGAGGAGCTAATCAAGTTCTCGCGAGTGTTTCAAGGGAATGGGATGAAGTATGGAAGTGCGTCAGAAATGCTGGCGGGGTTATTTGCGGAGTTGAATTACGTGATAGCACACATGGAGATTAGGGACTTTCCAACCCTAGTCAACAAGTGTCGCATCATGGAAGAAGGCGGAAGAAGATCAATGCTTCAAGAGGCGAACGAGCCAAGGGGCTAGGACCTCAAGCCCCAAGGTTTAAGCCACGTCAGTCAAGGAACCACTACAACCCCTACGAGCAACCCGATTCAGGCAACAACCAACACATCAACAACAACAACGACCACCATTCCTCAGCAGACTAGACCTCAAGCACGACCATCTTTTCAACATAACGGTCGGAGGAACTTCAACAACAACCAACAACGAGGGCAGGCGGTCCTCGGTTTAACCAAGGAGGGTCAGCGGGGCCAAGAACAAGGCGCCACAAGGAACCCCTGCTGCTTACCCGAGCCGCACCTATGGATGTCTGTCCCAAGTGCGGGAAGAATCACGGAACCGCCCATGCCTAGCCCGGTCGAGCAGCGTGTTTCAAGTGTGGCAAGCCTGGCCACTATGCGAAGGACTGCACTAGCGAGAGGACAACGAACCGTAACCCCGACCACAACACCAAGGAAGAGTCTTCACCCTCAGCGGAAGACGCCCGAGAAATCCAACGATCTCATTCAAGGTATGTGCAAAGTAAATGGTAAACCCTTAAGCTGTACTATATGACTCTGGTGCTACTCATTCTTTTATATCACTTGCTAGTGTCGAGTCCTTAAATCGAGAGTCTCTAAACTTCCTTTTGATCTTATTGTTTCTACTCCTACCAATCGTCCTATTAATACTTGTCATTGTTGTTTAAACTGTCATCTTGTTGTAGAAAATAGGTCCTTTAACATAGATTTAATTTGTTTACCCTTGAGAGACATAGGAATTATCTTAGGCATGGATTGGCTTCACGCCAACAGTGTGTTACTAGACTGTGGAACCCAAACCGTAGTTTTTCCTTCTCCTCCCGAAAACATCACTCGACCCATTAGGTTGTACCTAAACTCTGTAGTGGTCTTACGTAGTGGGGAGAAAAGCGATGGGATATGTTCTCCTAGCCGCTTGCGATGTAGACTTTGAGCAAAACCTAGGTGAGATACGTGGTGAGAGACTATCCCAAGTATTCCCGGATGAGATACCCGAATTCCCTCCCGAAGAGAAGTTGAGTTCTCCATAGAATTGGTTCTGGAACAGGACCAATCTCTATTGCCCCATATAGGATGTCACCCATGGAGCTAGCAGAACTAAAAACCCAGTTGGAGGAACTGTTGGAGAAAAGTTTTATAAGGCCGAGTGCTTCACCTTGGGGTGCTCCGGTCTTATTTGTGAAGAAGAAGGATGGAAGTATGAGGATGTGTATAGATTATAGGCAGTTGAACCAAGTGACCATAAAGAATAAGTACCCATTGCCTAGGATTGATGATCTTATGGACCAGGTTGAAAGGAGCGATAGTGTTTTCTAAGATCGATTTGAGGTCTAGTTACCATCAGATTAGGGTTAGAGATTCGGACATTCCTAAAACCGCCTTTCGAACTCGGTATGGACACTTTGAGTTCAATGTGATGTCTTTCGGTTTGACGAATGCTCCATGATTTTATGGATTACATGAATAGGATCTTTCGACCCTATTTAGATCAATTCGTGGTTGTGTTCATAGATGATATTCTCATCTATTCGAAAACCCATGAGGAGCATGAGCGTCATTTGAGGCTGGTTTTAGAGGTACTAAAAGTGAAGAAGTTATGCATAAAGCTTTCTAAGTGTGGATTTTGGTTAGAGGAAGTAAAGTTCTTAGGACATGTTGTGTCAAAAGGTGGCATAGTATTGTCGACCCAAGTAAGATAGAAGCTGTGATGAATTGGGATAGGCCAACCTCTGTAACCGAGATTAGAAGCTTTTTGGGTTTAGCTGGTTATTACCGTAGGTTTATCAAAGGATTTTCCCGATTAGCCCTACCCTTAACCAAGCTCACTAGGAAGAATACCCGTTTGAGTGGAACACCGAATGTGAAAAGAGTTTCCTAGAGCTTAAGGAAAAGCTCACCTCAACCCCGGTTTTGGTTTTACCCGACCCCAATGTACCCTTTAAGGTATATTGTGATGCTTCCGCAAGGGTTTAGGTTGTGTGTTGATGCGAGAATAGGCAAGTGGTAGCCTATGCATCCAGACAACTCAAGCCCCACGAGGTAACCTACCCCACCCATGACCTAGAGTTAGCGACCATCGTGTTTGCCCTCAAGATGTGGAGACACCATTTGTATGGTGTAAGGTTTGAAGTGTTCTCCGATCATAAGAGTCTCAAGCATCTCTTTGATCAAAAGGAGTTAAACATGAGGCAGAGGAGATGGATGGAATTCCTCAAGGACTATGATTTCGGCTTAAGTTACCACCCCGGCAAGGCTAATGTAGTCGCCGACGCCTTAAGTCGAAAATCGTTATGTTTGTCAAGTATGATGGTTAATGAAGTTGGGTTTATAGAGCAGTTTAGGAATATGAATGCAGGGATGTATGTGACTGAGAATGGCATCGTGATGAGTCATCTCACGGTGACCAGTGGGTTTAAGCGAAGGATCATGCTTGCCCAAAGAGAAAATGAGGACTTTATGGAGACAATAGAGGCGATTAAGGCCGGTAAATTGAAGGGTTTTGAGCAAGGCCCTGACTGGTTGTGGAGGTTTGAGGGGCGAATCTGCGTGCCCCAAGATGGTGACCTCCGAGAGAAAATCTTGGAGGAGGCTCATAAGAGTCACTTTGCCATTCATCCTGGTGCTACCAAGATGTATCAGGACTTAAAGAGGATGTTTTGGTGGCCGGACTAAAGAAGGATGTGGTCGCTGGGTAAGTAAGTGTTTGGTCCGCCAAAAGGTTAAGATCGAACACCAAAAACCTTCTGGCATGTTGCAACCCCTGTCAATCCCTGAGTGGAAGTGGGAGAGTATATCGATGGACTTCGTGACAAGATTGCCAAAGACCCAAGCTGGCCATGATGCTGTATGGGTGATAGTGGATCGACTGACCAAGTCGGCTCACTTTCTACCTATTCGAGTCACGTACTCATTGGATAAATTGGCTCAGCTTTACATCCAAGAGATAGTAAGGTTGCATGGAGTGCCGTCGACGATAATCTCGGATAGAGATCCACGGTTTACGTCACGTTTTTGGGGAGCCTTTCAAAAGGCATTTGGTTCAAAGCTGTGCTTGAGCACTGCTTACCACCCTCAGACGGATGGCCAATCGGAAAGAACCATCCAAACCCTGGAGGATATGCTGAGAGCCTGTGTCTTAGACCAGAAAGGAAGTTGGGATAAGTACATGCCATTAATCGAATTTGCGTATAACAACAGTTATCACGCAAGTATCGCTATGGCACCGTCTGGCTCTTGTATGGAAGAAAGTGCCAATCACCCTTGTGTTGGTATGAACCCGGAGAACAAAGTGTCTTAGGACCTGATATAGTGAGGGAAATGACGGAGCAAATCAAAAGGATTAAGGATAGAATCCTAACCGCTCAAAGTCGGCAAAAGAGCTATGCGGACAAAAGGCGTAAGCCCTTGGAGTTCCAAGAAGGAGAACATGTATTTCTAAGAATCACTCCCACTACAGGAATAGGAAGAGCCATGAAAGTCAAAAAGTTGAGTCCCCGATTTCTCGGCCCTTTTGAAATTCTTCAGAGAACCGGATCTGTAGCCTACAAAATAGCCCTGCCACCCAATCTGTCAAATCTTCATGATGTCTTTCACGTCTCTCAGTTGCGTAAATATGAGTTCGACCCTAGTCATGTCCTAGAACCAGAGCATGTACAGTTAAGAGAGGACCTCACTTTCAATGTACCTCCTACGAGGATCGTGGATCACGGGGTCAAGCAGTTAAGGAACAAGTCTGTTCCTTTGGTGAAAGTGGCGTGGGGACGAGACAAGACAGAAGAGTATACATGGGAGCTGGAGTCAGAAATGAGGACAAAGTATCCAGAGCTTTTCTAAGGTAATGAATTTCGAGGACGAAATTCTTTTTAAGGAGGGGAGTAATGTAACGCCCCGATTTTCTGCTAGAGTGAAAATGACCGAAATGCCCCTAAGGTCATTTTTGGCCCAGAATTCGAGGAAAGCCGATCCGCCAGTACTCGAAGGGCAAACTCAATGTTGGAAGGGGATTAGATGACCTGTGTACCTTTCCGGAATCGAAAATCTCGTTTTTCGAGTTTTGGGTCAAAATGACCAAAACGCCCTGCGGTGTTTTACCTATTTGCAAGTCTTAGGATGAACCGAAACTTCTCGGATGGTTTTAAAAGGCGTTTTTATGTATTCTACGACCTCAGTTTTAATTATGGAGGTCCCGGGCAAAATTAGTGCAAAATTACGATTTTACCCCTAGTTTCGTGTTTTTACGTTTAATCGCGTGATTAAGCAAACCTAAGCAATATTAGGCTCTAATCGAAGATTAATTAATTTCCATAATTAATCTTGAGTCAAAATAATTTATTAAAGTTGATTAGAACCTAAAAGTGCTTAATTACCACTTAAAATCTTATTTTAAATTCAAGATTTCTAGTCATGGAATCTTAAATAGTGTTTTCTCTCTCCAATTCCTTAAATTATGGAATTTTGTCTACATTGTTTTATTCATAAAATGAATTTAAAATCTCCTAAATATGTATGAGTACTCCTTAATCATGTCATAAAGGTTCCTAATCACATTCTTAGTCACCTAAACTTATGCTTAATGACTCCTAACCTTACACCTAAGCTAATACAACCCTAAACACATCACTAACACACTATTACATGACCAAAACTCCCTCCTCCCTTGCTGCATCAGACCTGCACGAAATTCAACATCCATTTTATCACAATTTAATTTTATTTCACACTCCAAAGACTATGGTTGAAGCCATGTCATCAAAGTGCAATTCTCTCACCTCATGTTCCATGAGGATTCATTCTCCTCCACACATGCCTCACCTCATGTTCCATGAGGATTCATTCTTCTCCACTCATTCACTCTTATTCTTCTCTATAAATACCATGCCTAGATGAACCTTTGCTACACTTTGTTCATTTGCTAAGTTTAGTTTTTTAGTTTTCTCTAAGTTCTTCCTTTTTCTCTCAAATCTCAAGAGCATTCTTCTTCTTCATCTTCTTCTTTTTCCTTTTGAAACATCATCACATAACCTTGAAACACCACCCCACCACCTTGGATCATCATACAAACACCTAAACTTCCATTCTCAAACACAAGCTCACCAAGAACACATTTCCTTCCTTTTTCTTTCATCAAGGCCGAATCATCATCACCATCCTAGAAGGTGTTGCTCGTATCATTTTCATCTTCAAGTCCAAGCTTTTTGTCTTCACTCTAGGTAGGAGTGTTTTCTAAACTTTGTCTTCTTGAAAATGAGTTCTTTCTAGCTTTCTCTTGGGTTTTCTTTTTGAAACTTTCTTTGGTTTCCTTTTCTTGTATTTTCGGCCTCTTGGCCTTGATGAGTACATGATAGCTCAATGATGAGGACTCCTAGATAATGACTATGTGTTCATCTCAAAGGAAACTCTAGAGCTTGAGGTTTTATTTTCTTTGAGTTCCAACATTATTTTCTAACTCAAAAATGATTTTTACTCAAGAATACCTTTACTTTTCTTGCTATTATGATTTCGGTTTCTTTGTTCCTTTCTTTAACATTTAGTTACCATTTTCCTTTTTGATCTTTGAAGTTTTATTTGTTCAAAAAGTTTTGCTTTCTTTGAGCTTGATGATGATGTTCAAGAACCTCATAATTCCTTTGAGAACTTAGTTCAAGAACTCTAAAGCTCTCTTTGTAATGAGATATGTGTTGGGTTATTATGTTGTTAAAGTCTTGGATGAGCTTTAGATCACCTTAAAATGAACCTTGCATCATGTTTATTTTATGCTTTGCACATCATGTTTACTTTCTTTGCTATCACTAAGTACCAAGGTAATAAAGGAACTTGCATTATCATGTTTATATTTCAAGTTCTCACCTAAATATCAAAGATAATAATACAATGCATACCATATTTATTTTATGCTTTGCACATCATGTTTACTTTCTTTGTTATCACTAAGTATCAAGGTAATAAAGGAGCTTGCATTATCATGTTTATATTTCAAGTTATGCATTATCATGTTTATGTTTCAAGTTCTCACCTAAATATCAAAGATAATAATATAATGCATACCATATTTATTTTATGCTTTGCACATCATGTTTACTTTCTTTATTATCACTAAGTATCAAGGTAATAAAGGAGCTTGCATTATCATATTTATATTTCAAGCTATGCATTATCATGTTTATGTTTCAAGTTCTCACCTAAATATCAAAGATAATAATATAATGCATCACATATTTATTTTATGCTCTCACTTTACTTTCTAGCAAAAACTAAAACAAGTGCATGAGCATTTTATTTGTATGTCATCACTTTAATGAACCTAGAGCTCAAAGACTTGCCCATTGTTGTCTCAACAAAGGTCTAAAAATATTTATTGCTTTTGGTCCCTATTTCGGCCCTAAGAGGCTTTGGTGTTTCCAAGTATTGAAAACTATGTTTTATAATTTTTCTAAGCTTATGTAAGTATAAGAAATATGTAGAACTAAGTTGTATGAATTTAGGACCTCTTGAGATAAAAATGATTTAGCTATTACCCTCTTAAGTATTTTTATGATTATAGGTGATAAAAGTGTCCATAAATGAGTTTTGAAAGTTGAAAAAGGTTCCAAGAGAAACTAGTATTGTATGTGCTTTAGAAATTGTGTTTCATGTCTTTTATGGAGATGTTTGTTTCGGTTCTGCCTTGCTATGTTTGGCCACTGTATGAGCTGTGTTAATAATGATAAGATGCTTATGTTTGAGTAAAAATAATGTTAAGACTCATATGTGAAAGATAGGATAAGTTAGGAACTAGAAAAGAATTAATTTGAGAATTTTAGATCCCTTAATGATGGAATTTTCTGGATTCTGTCCAGCAAGGTTTAGAAATGATAATCATGGTTCTAAATTAGTTTAAATGTGTAGGAATGACTCATAATTGGTTTAGGGCTTAATCTTGATGCTTTAGGAACAAACTGGACTTAGAAAGAGTCATTGTTGTGACTCCTAGGTACCCGTAAAGTTGGGATTTTAAATTCTGCATCCTTGAGGTCTAGAGATGTTCTTGACCATAGTGTGAGGTGAGAAATACTTAGTTATAACCTCATAGGTTCCCAAGAGACTAGGTTTTGATGATTTATAACTTAGATTGTGAGTTAAGGACCTTAAGGGTCGATGCATAAGACATTAAGAAGTCTTGAGTTTTTATGATGCTTAATTTTATGCAAGTATGATATATGATACATGAGCTTTATCTATGTGAGTATGATGTGTTTAAAATATATGCTATGATGAGTTTGGAATATATGCTATAATCTATGTAAGAATGATGAGTTTGAAATATATGTTATGATGTTTATCTATGTGAGAATGATGTATTAGAAGAATATGCTTGATGACGCATGAACCCTAAAATGTTTTATTGATGATACGTGAGGAAATTATTATTGAGATGTTAAGTTGTGTGATTAGCTTGTGGCATGAATTTTGGTTTGAAGGAAATTCAGTTTAACGGCCGTTATCTTTGCCGAATTTCTATCAAACCTAAAAGGGTTGAAAAATGTTTTAAAGTACCATATGAGTTGAAAACCCTGGGTGACAGTTCGACCGAACATCCCAGGATATTTTTATGTGACAAGCATTGAGACGTACTTCTCCTGCTATGGTGAGGAGGAGGCAAATCCGTGAGGGTATGTGCAGATGCAGCCTTACCAAAGCGGACAATTATTTGTGCACTCGAGGCGATGAGAACGTTTCAAAGAATGAAATATGTTTATGTTACCCCCTCATTTTACCCCATATTAAATCTAGTGACGACTAGTTAGGATTGAGCTCATTCCTAGGCGATTAGGTGAGACGGAGATAGGAGGTTATGATAAAAATCGCCGAGCGGTGTCTGGAGTGGGAAATAGGTGGATATGTTTTAAGAGGGTGGTTTTTGAGAAAAAGAACAAAAGAGATATGATGCTTTTAAGTCACATAAGTATGAGAAAAGTAAGAGTTGTAATATGCCCTTATGCCACTTGCATGAATCTAGATTGTTGTGATTTGTTGATTTATGTGCTCAAGTATTGCCATACATTCATGCTTACACATGTTGCATTCATGACATCAAGATGCATACTAAAAGAAATGGACCTTGGATAAATAGTTTCATAAACCCTAATAATGAATCTCATATGCATGAACACCTTTTATAAATAAACCCAAGGTTCTGAGGATGTGAACGATGTAACCCTAGAATAGGAGATTCCTACTGAGATTCTTTAGTAAGATTCTCACTCTTTTCTCTTCTTTTTCTCGCTTCCATCACATCTTTAGAGACTGATGGCGACATTCGTGGTCTTCATTGACACATCCGTCCGAGGCGCCCTAACGAGGAGCTCACGCTCCGTCTACATGTATGCCCACTCCTGCCGCCTTGCGTTCTTGGATCAGTTACACTCCATTTCCCCGGGTTCTAGTAGCAGATGTTTTAGGGAGGCTTAGTGCACACACTCACATGTAGACTGGATAAACCTGCTTTTGTTTTGAGGTTATTCACTATAGGTGCACTCGGGTAGTGATGGTTTACTTTATGTTACTTTACGTTTCTCTGTTTCTATTGTACTTCCTTTCTGCTGTATTACAAGCTCTGCCCGTCCCAATGAGGGTATGACTACTTATGTATTCTAAGTTATGTTATTAATGAAACGTTTCTCTTGTTGTGATGATTTATGCTCAGCTGTTATATGTTTCCATTTCTGTGTTTCTTTATGAGTGTTAAGCGTGCTTTATATTCCTATTATTCGATTAGACTAAGAACGTGGCTCTCACTTTGTTATGTGTTTTAAAAAAAAAAAAAAATTTACTCGTAATTTTCCTTTAGTATTTTAAGAAAAAGATGAGACTATGAAGTAATAGCCTAATGTTTAACCTAATGTGTTCTAGAAAGTTGGGTTAAAAATTAGGGTGTTACAGAGCGCGTCTCAGTGCTTTGTCACATAAAAATCTCCTGGGGGTGCTCGGCCGAACCGGTGTCACCCAGGGTTTTCAACTCATATGGTACTCATAAACATTTCTTTCAACCCTTTAAGGTTTGACGGAAATTCGGCAGCATAACAGCTGTTAAACCGAATTTCCTTCAAACTGCCACAAGCTAATTCACACACATGTTCTTATGAAACTCATGCTATGATAAACTTTAACATTTTCATCAATCATTTTCTCATGCAGCAAGCATATCTTTTCATATCATTGCATCATACAACACATCATAGCATTGACAACTTTTTAGTGTCTTATGCATCGCCCCTTAAGGTCCCTAACTCACATTCTAAGTTATAAATCATCAAACCTAATTTCTCGGGAACTTATAAGGTCTTAACTAAGTATCTCTCACCTCACACTATGATCAAGAACATCTCTAAACCTCAAGAGTGCATAATTCATATTCCTAACTTTACGGGTACCTAGGAGTCACAACAATGACCCTTTCTAAGTCCGGTTTGCTCCTAAGGCATCAAGATCAACTCCTAAACCATTTATGAGGCATTCCTACACATTTAAACTAATTTAAATCCATGATTAGCATTACTAAACCTTGCTGGACAGAATCCAGAAAATTTGAACATTAAAGGATCTAGAACTCTCAAATTAATTCTTTTCTAGTTTCTAACTTCTCTTATCTTTCACATATAAGTCTTATCATTAATTATACTTAAACATGGGCATATTATCACCATTAAAACAGCTCATACAGTGGCAAATAATGGCAAGCCAGAACCAAAACAACCATTCTCTATAAAGGCATAAAACATAATTTCTAAAGCACATAAAATACTAGTTTCTCTTGTAACCTTTTTAAAATTTCCAAAACTCATTTATAAACATTTTTAACATCTAAAATCATAAAAATATTTAAGAGGGCAGTGACTAAATCAACTTTGTCTCAAGAGGTCCTAAATTCATAAAACTTGGTTCTACATATTCCTTATACTCATAAAAGCTCAGAAAATTTATGAAACATAGTTTTCAATACTTAGAAGCATCAAAACCCCCTTGGGGCCGAAACATGAACCAAGGGAAATAAATATTTTAGACCTTTGTTTGAGACAACAATGGGCAAGTCTTTGAGCTCTAGGTTCATTTAAGTGATGACATAAAAGTAAACATGCTCATGCACTTGTTTTAACTTGCATTAGAAAGTAAAGTGATAGCATAAAGTAAACATGAGATGCAACTCATTATTATCTTGATGTTAAGTGAGAACTTGAAATATAAACATGATAATGCAAGGTCCACTTATTATCTTAAATACTTAGTGATAGCAAGGAAGTAAACATGATGTGCATAGCATAAAATAAACATGATGCAAGGTTCATTTTATGGTTAGCTAGAGCTCATCCAAAACTTTAACAAAATAACAACCCAACATATATCTCATTATGTAACACCCTCCTAATACCATGTTTTTACTCGAGTCTTAACACAGTAATTAGAAAAGTATTACTCACTAGCATAACCTATACTAGTCAGAAATAACTGAAATAAAATACTGTAGATGTATAAGTTATCAAACTAATATGTACATATATAGATACATTGTTGTTAAGTTCACATTAGGTACATCATACTAAAAAAAAACAAACTAGTTATCTCCTAACTAGTCAGGAACTCAATGTACAAAAGAACACTTCTCCTATTTAGTTTAACCTGCTCAAAGTTGAGATCCAACAAAAATTTCATACATACAGAAATGGACCCTAAAGTATCTCACAAGATCAGTCTGTAGGTTGGAGGGTTCCTAATGCCAAACTACAACTACGTACATAATATGAGTCCCTGAATGTCACGTGCTCCCCTAAAGAAAACCGTTCGCCATCGGTGGAATGGCATTGCCCTCAGCAGGGGCACCAGGACCAGCTGGTGGATCGGAGTCCAAGGAGGAGGACAAGGACGGATCATCTCCAAGAGGGGGCATAGGTGGTGCGGGTGGAGCTACAAACTCAACAGGGTGTGCCATGTGTAGGGGCACACCGTCATAAGGAAAAGCAGGGTCAAACTTAGCAGTAAAAACAGAGGTACTAAAAGAACGGCTGAAGAATACATAAGCTCGTATCTGAGAATATGCTACTACATATAGTGAATCCAAGTCAGGATCGTAGTGCCATTGCCATTGGGGTGAGTCAAGGAAGAAGATCACTGACGGCATCTGTAGCGTCTGAGCACCATACAAAATATACACAAATAGGGATGAGAATATTATATAATTCTCAGTAGGGTAATCCCTCACCAGTAATCAAAATTAATAAACAAAACATAAGTAGGAATTTCATTCTTATAAGCAATATCAAGTAAACTTATATGCAAAAATAACAATTAAACTATGCATAGTCATAGGAATAATTATTAATGTATAAAATTCAAGTAAAGTCAAAATGTAACATGATGGTAACCATAAATCTTTCTCTTGTAATCCACGAAATTCAATTAGTGCAGTTGTTTCTTTTCATTAGCATAGGGAAGGCTTAGTTTCACATCAGGTAACATATGCAGTGGATAACTTCTCAGAGGACCATAGACTGCTAGGACATGAGCTCATTCCTATTCGTGATCATCGGACTTCATTTTTTTCCATTTCCGAATCACACACAGTTCTATTCCTAGCCGATACATCTACCGACTCATAAAATTTACTGGGAAGTCCTTCTTTTGCCTCCCCGATATAACCCACATAAGCCTTGTTTCTGTTTTTCCCCATATGTTAAAACATTCATAATTAAATCTCACATATCCTCTTTTGTCATATAAATGCATCATATACTTTTATTTCTCTCAAAGGCTTATTCACATCACCCATAGGCAATTCAGTTACATCTAGATCTCATTTATGCTTTATAAGTAACTCTTTAAAACCATTAGCATGCATTTACATATCATATATATGGACTAAATGTCATTCCATTATCAATTTAAAACATTCCCACCATTTCAGCAATGTGGCAGATTTACCACTCCAGTAGTAACATTTACTGTCCATATCAAATGGCTGATTCAAGGGCCACAAAAATTCCTCATGACACCTCAATGTGTCTAAAAGACCCTGTAAAATTTTCATAGTAATCGGAGTCCTCAAACCTTGCTAACTAAATTATACAAATTTCATGGTCAGAGACCACTTATTCACAGCTCAAGGCCACAATTCACAAATTTTTAACCATAGCAATTAAATGAATCACTTCATAATAAAAATCATGGTTAAACTTCAATATGTTTTCAACACTCTATAAAAATTTCAAAAGAAAATAAAATCATTTACTATGGTAACAAAATTAGAAACATTTGCAGCTTTAGATTCACAATTTCAGGCAGCATAGTTTCAACTTCGGTTCTTGAATTTTTCAAGGCATTAGGAATCACAACCAGAGCTCAATAAAATTCTTGGAACTAGCCTAGGATGTTAGCTTCAATATATAATTTTTATAGCTCATAAAAATGACTATAATTGAACCAGAAAATTCATGAACAATTCCTGTCCTGGTGAAATCCGAAAATCCAGCAAACCAATTCAAAAACTCTTTTGATAAAAAGAACTTTTCCACAACACCAAACACTCCACAAAAATTAATATATCAATATCAACATATCATCATCAAATAAAACCAGAAATTTCGAAATAAAACCCATCAGAAATCATTAGAATAATTTTGAAAGAAAAAGGCCAAAAAAAACCCTACTTTGAAAGCTTTTGAGCTTTGTACTTCAAAAGATGTCTTAAGTGACCTATCTTCACTTTAAAGCTCTTGAAACACAGCTAAAACCTTCCCAAATTGGTGCTGTGTGAGGTAGTAAGGTGAGTGTTTTGAGATTTTAATCGGTTAGGATTGTAGAGTTTGATGTGTAGAACAAGTTTAGTAAAGGAAGATTTTGATTTTGTCAAGGTTTGGCTTAGGATTTTTGAGATTGAAAACTCAAGGGTTCAAGGTCTCTTGTGAACAAACATGAAGGTTCTGGTTCTTCACTCTTGCTGTCCGAACTTTAGAGATGATAATTATGAAGTTAAGTGGTGCAAGTTGATCTTATAAGGAATGATCTCATTGGTGCATGATAAAGTGTAATTGTTTTTCATTAAAGAAATTAATTTCAATGGCTAAGATCTGATCTTCCATGCAAGATGAAATCTTAGCCATTCATTTGGAATTCAAAGAGATAGACTTCATTATATTGTAGAGATTAATTAGTTTTTGGTGTTAAAAATCACACACTGAAATTTCGTTAAACGGGTAAAACAGTGTACTCGGGTAATCAACTATTACCCGAAAATTAATTATAAGTATAAATTTTTATTCCCATCTATTTCCAACTTTAATCCTATAATTTTTCAATTTTGGACATCTCCGGGGCCCAGTTCTGGGGTTTTGGCTGTCCCAACGGGCGTACGGGACCCACAAAACACTATTCACATTTTTTTTTTTATGTTCGTTACATTGTTCTCATAATTTTTACGTACATAAGAATTTTGATATTCTTATTACTAAAGCCTCAATTATTTTCTGAATAAAGAAATTAGAGTGTTACACATTACAAAGAGAGCTCTAGAGTTCTTGAACCAAGTTCTCAGAGGAACTATGAGGTTCTTGAACATCATTATCAAGCTCAAGAAAGCAAACTTTTTTTTTAACAAACAAAATCTCAAAGATCAAAAAGGAAATAGAAACCGAAATGTTAAAGAAAAAGAAACAAAGAAACCAAACTCCAAAATAGCAAGAAAGAAAAGGTATTCTTGAGTAAAAATCATGTTTAAGTTAGAAAATGAAGTTGAAACTCAAGCAAAGTAAAACCTCAAGCTCTAGAGGTTCCTTTGAGATGAACACATAGTCATAATCTAGGAGTCCTCATCATTGAGCTATCATGTGCTCATCAAGGCCTCATGGCCGAAATCTCAAGGAAAGAATAACAAAGGAAATTCCAAAAAGAAAATCCAAGAGAAAGCTAGAAAGAACTCATTTTCAAGAAAACAAAGTTTAGAAAACACTCCTACCTAGAGTGAGGACACAAAGCTTGAACTTTAAAAAGGAAAACAAGATGATGAGCTCCTCCTTGAGGTGGATATGGCTTCGGCCTTGTGAGGAACAATGGAGAGGAAAATGTGTTTGAGTGAGGTTCTGTTTGAGGTGAGGTGTTTGAGAGGTTATGAGATGATTCAAGGCCTTCGGGTGGTGTTTGATGGTTAAGAGATGATGATGAGATGAAGAGATGAAGATGATGAAGATGAAAAGAAAGGAAGAACTCTCTTGAAACTTTGAGAGAAAAAGAAAGAATTCAAGAAAGCTTAGGAAAAATAAATGGAAACTTGACATGGCTGGAACTTTTTCAGCCACAAATAAATGGAAAAAATGGGTTGTTTTAATTATTTATTTATGTGGAAAATCAAGCTTGATTGAAAGTTATAACAAGGTATAGTGTATGTGACTTGAGGTATGGCCTTGGAGTGTTGAAAAATTGAACATGTGATGCATATGGGAGGAGGAAGTGCACGGCCAGGTCTAGTACAACAAGGGGGAGGTGAGGTTTGATCATCTAATTGGGTGTTAATGGTAGGTTTAAATGTGTATTAGCTTAGGTACAAGATTAGGAACAATTAAGCTTAAGTTTAGGTAACTAAGTATGAGTATAAGGAATTTTATGACAAAGTTAGGAGTACTCATACAACATTAGAGAATTAAAAACTCATTTTTGAATAAACAATGTGTAACACAATTCCATGATTTAAGGAATTGGAAAGAGAAAACACTATTCAAGATTCCATGACTAGGAGTCTTGAAATTAAAATATGATTTTAAGTTGTAATTAAGCACTTTTAGGTTCTAATCAACTTTAATAAATTATTTTGACTCAAGATTAATTATGGAAATTAATTAACCTTCGATTAGAGCCTAATATTGCTTAGGTTTGCTTAATCATGCGATTAAGCGTAAAAACACGAAACTAGGGGCAAAACCGTAATTTCGCACTAATTTTGCCCGGGACCTCTGGGACCAAAACTAAAGTCATATTCTACATAAAAATGCCTTTTAAAACCATCTGGAGAAGTTTCGGGTTCATCCGGCACTTGCAAATGGGTAAAACACCGCAGGGGCGTTTTGGTCATTTTGACCCGACAACTCAAAAAACGAGATTTTCGATCTCGGGAAGGTACACAAGTCATCTAATCCCCTTCCAACATTGAGTTTGCCCTTCGGGTACTGCCGGACCGGCTTTCCTCGAATTCTGGGCCGAAAATGACCTCAGGGGCATTTTGGTCATTTTCACTCTAATAGAAAATCGGGGGATTACAGATCTCCATCACATGGCTTGAATCTTTCATGGTTGAGATTTAAAACATAAAAAAACATATTTATAACATTCCTTAAGTTCACATATGCTTAAAAAAATTCTTAAAACATAGTTTGTTGGTCCTTGTGACTAGATGAGACTTATGCTAAGTCCATCTCCATCACATGGCCGAAATCACATTCATAAAAACACTTTCATTTTCCAAACTTCTCTTGAGATAAAATGGGCAAGTCTTTGAGCTCTAGGATCTTTGGGTGAGGACATAAACTTAAACATGCTATAGTCTTTGTTTTATTCTTCATTATAAAGTGAGAGCATAAAAATAAATATGATATGCAAGCTCATTATTATCTTAGGATTTAGTGATGACTTGAAATATAAACATGAGAATGCAAGTTCATTCTTTATTCTTGGCAATTTAATGATGACATAAAAGTAAACATGAATGCAAGTTTATTTTAATCTTAACTAGGGCTCATGCAAGACATTAGAGGAACAATAATAATATCAACCCAACACTTATCTAGCAAGACAAAATGAGCTCTACAGTTCATTGTACTAAGATTTCAAAGAAACCTCATGGTTTGAACATCATCATCAAGCTCAAGAAAAATGAACTTAAGAGATCAAAATAAATAACTACACTTCTTGAAACAAAGTATATATAGAGTAAACTACACCATATTTTATGCGCAAGAGCTCCTATCTAGAGTAAACTCTAGAATGTGCCGGCCAACTTTAAGGTTGACAAGGGTAAGCTTTGGGCTTTTTGAAAATCAAGTGATGTATTTTCTTAAGTAAAACTGTAACGCCCCGATTTTTTGTTAGAGTAAAAATGACCAAAATGCCCCTAAGGTCATTTTCGGCCCGGAATTCGAGGAAAGCTGATCCGGCAGTACTCAAAGGGCAAACTCAATGTTGGAAGGGGATTAGTTGGCTTGTGTACCTTCCTGGGATCGAAAATCTAGTTTTTCAAGTTTTCGAGTTAAAATGACCAAAATACCCCTGTGGTGTTTTACCCGTTTACAAGTGTCGGATGAACCCGAAACTTCTTCAGATGGTTTTAAAAGATGTTTTTATGTATTCTGTGAATTTAGTTTTGGTCCCGGAGGTCCCGGGCAAAATTAGTGCAAAATTACGATTTTGCCCCTAATTTTGTGTTTTTGAGCTTAATTGCATGATTAAGCAAACCTAAGTAATATTAGGCTCTAATCGGAGATTAATTAATTTCCATAATTAATCTTGATTCAAAATAATTTATTAAAGTTGATTAGAACCTAAGAATGCGTAATTACAACTTGAAATCTTATTTTTAATTCAAGATTCCTAGTCATGGAATCTTGAATAGTGAATTCTCTCTCCAATTCCTTAAATCATGGAATTGTGTTTTCAATTGTTTATTCATAAATGAGTTTTAAATTCTCTAATGATGTATGAGCACTCCTAAACCTTGTCATAAAACTCTTAAACCCCATTCTTAGTTACCTAAACTTATGCTTAATGATTCCTAACCTTGTACCTAAACTAATCTACACTTAAACATATCATTAACACACAATTACATGGAAGATTTTTCCTCCCTCCTTGTTGTCCAGGTCTGGCTGAAGCATCCTCCCCATTTTCCATCACATGCTCAAATTTTTGACACTCTAAGGCCATGCTTCCACCTCACCATAAACCATACTTTGTCATACAAACACCATGCTTCATATGACCGCTTCTAGAAGACTTTTTTCTCTCATTTTTGTGGCTCAAATTCAGCCAGCCCTCCTTGCTTCTAGAAGAGATATTTCATTTCAAATTTAAAAGAAATTTCACTCCAATTTACCATACTTGAAGCCATGCTTTGCATCATAACTTCCATACCTCAAACCATGCTTGAATGACAAGTTGTAAGAGATATTTTTCTCTTCCTTTCCCTCCCAAAAGCTACGACCAAGACCTCCTTTGTGTGAGCCTTCATTGTTTCATTTTCTATAAATAGGTGTCGTAGATGGACTTGTGTTACTTTTGGTTCATTTGGTAAGTTTGAGTATTCTTAGCGTTTGTGAGTTTCCTTTCCTTTTCTCTCAAAATTTCAAGAGAGCTTTCCTTTTCTCTTCATCTTCATCCTCTTCATCCTCTCATCACATCATCATCTCATAACCTCTAAACACCACCTCACAACCTTGAATCATCATCAAACCTCTTAAACACTTGACCTCAAACACAACCTCACTCAAAACACATCTCCTTTCCTTTCTCTTCTCCTTGGCTGAATCATCATCATCCTTCAAGGAGGAGTTGCTCTGTTCATCTCTTTTCAAAAGCTCAAGTTTTCATCTTCACTCTAGGTAGGAGTGTTTTTCCAAGCTTTGCTTTTCTTGAAAATGAGTTTTTCCTCTAGCTTTCTCTTGGTTACTTTTTGAAAACTTTCCTTTGTTTCCTTCTTTCCTCCATTTTGGCCATGAGGCCTTGTTCATGGCTATGATGGCTTGATGATAAGTGTTCATAGATGGTGACCATGTGTTCACCTCAAAGGAATCTCTAAAGCTTGAGTCTTGTTCTTTACCTAAGTAAAGTTTTTGTTTTTCTTCCTTTTTCTTCTTCTTATGCTTTCAGCCTTCATAGCATCCTCAAAGGTTTTTGTTAAAATTTTTAAAGTGTCTCTATTTCTATTTTATGTCAGAAAAGAATGTGTTTCGGTTCTTATTTCTTTTCACTTAAAGTTTTGCTTTCTTTTAAAAAAAGCTTGTTCTTTGAGCTTGATTATGATGTTCAAGAACCACCTAGTTCCTTTGAGAACTTGGTTCAAGAACTCTAAAGCTCTCTTTGTGATGAGATAAGTGTTGGGTTGAGGTTTGTAGTTCTCTTTAAAAGTCTCATGTGAGCTCTAAGTTAAGATAAAAGACTTTGCATCCATGTTTACTTTTATGTCATCACTAGATGCTCAAGATTAAAGAATGAACTTGCATCTCCATATTTATGTTTATCCTTTCACTAAATCTCCAAGATAATAATGAGTTTCATAGCATATTTATTTTATGTCCTCACCTCTAAATAAAGAGTAAAATAAAGTGCATTGCATATTTACTTTCATGTTACAACTTAAGAGATTTAGAGCTCATGGACTTACCCTTTATTATCTCAAACAAAGGCTTGAAAAATATGTGTTCTCAAGCTTGTGATTTCGGCCTTTGAAAGTTTTATTTGTTACAAGTATTAAAATCCATGTTTCATAATTTTTCTAAACTTATATGAGTTCAAGGAATGTCTAAAACAAAGTTTTGTGATTTTAAAACCTCTTGAGTTTCATTTAGATTAGCTACTGCCCTTGAGAATATTTTGATGATTTTAGATGATAAAAATATTTATAAATGAGTTTTGAAAGTTTTAAAAAGGTTCCAAGAGAAACTAGTATTTTATGTGCTTTGGAAATCAAGTTTTATGCCTTTATATGGAGATTGGATTTCGGTTCTGCCTTGCCATTATATGATCACTGTTTATGCTTTTTGATTATGATAACATGAGTATGTTTGTGTATACATGATGATAAAATTCATATGTGAAAGATTAGAGAAGTTAGTAACTAGAAAATAATTAATTTGAGAGTTCTAGATCCCTTAGTAAATGATTTTTCTGGATTCTGTCCAGCATGGTTTAGAGATGATAATCATGGATTTAAACTAGCTTAAATGTGTAGGAATGACTCATAATTGGTTTAGGACTTGATCTTGATGCCTTATGAGCAAACCAGACTTAGAAAGGGTTATTGTTGTGACTCCTAAGTACCCGTAAAATTAGAAGTTTAGATTTTGCATTCTTGACATTTAGAGATGTTTATGATCATAGTGTTGAGTGAGGAATACTTAGATATGAGTCTATAGATACTCGAGAGATTAAGTTGTGATGATTTATAACTTAGATTGTGAGTTAAGGACCTTAAGGGTCAATGCATAAGACACTAAGAAATCTTGAATTATATGATGATGTAATGAGATGTATATGATGTGTGAGTCATGATGAGATAAATTGATTGAGACATGAGTTTATCCTAAGCATGAGGTTTGAATGAGAAACATGTTTGTGTTTTTAGCTTGTGGCATGAATGTTGGTTTGAAGGAAATTTGGTTTAACAACTGTTATGCTGCCGAATTTCTGTCAAACCTAAAAGGGTTGAAAAATGTTTCAAAGTACCACATGAGTTGAAAACCTTGGGTGACACCGGTAGCACTGAGACGTACTTCTCCTGCTATGATGAGGAGGAGGCAAATCTGTGAGGGTCTGGACATGATCCTTTCCAAAGCGGACAATTTGCTGTGCACTCGAGGTCAATAGAGCGTTTCAAAGAGGGTATATCCTAAGAGAGGAGTTCCCTAGCCCCCTAGCCCGTACTCTTAAGTAGTCGGGTGCATTATTTTATTATTCGCTTATTCAGATAATAAGTTAGAGCCAGTGACGACTAGCTGAGGTATGAGCTCATAGCCTAGTTTTTATTATTAGGGTGGCCTCTACATTGCTAAAGATTCCACAAATGATGTCACACATATTGATGAAAGTTCCATTTGAGAAGTTATTGCCCTTATGCCACATGGATTGTTTCTATATGATTTGATTTGTTGATTTATATGCTCAAGTATTGCCATGCATTCATGTTTTGGTATGTTGCATTCATGACATCAAGATGCATGCTAAAAGGAATGAACCTTGGATAATTGATTTATAAACCCTAATAATGAATCTTATATGTATGCACACCTTTTACAAAAAAACCCAAGGTTCCTGAGGATGTGAACGATGTAACCCTAGGATAGGAGACTCCTACTGAGATTCTTTAGTAAGAATTCTCACTCATTCATTCTCTTTCTTCCGTTACATCTTCAGAGATCGATGGTGACATTCGTGGTCTTCATTAATACGCCTATCTGGGAGGTGCACTACCTCCCGGAGCATCGTTCCTATCACTTTGAGGGTCGCTGTGCTATTTGTGTTTTTGTGTAGATGGGTCAACCTTTTGCTTATCCAGTGTCCAGCTACTAGTTCACTCTTACTGCTCCTTTTGGTGGCGATGACTTGATCTTCAAGCGCACCCACCCTTGCGATGAGCAGTTGCGCCGTGCCCACTCGTCCACCTCAGTTGTTCATGACCACTCGGAGTATGTGCCTCGCTCAAGGAGGTCGGAGACGGATCCGTCCGAGGACTCACCGATGCACGTCTATTCAGAGAGTTCTGCTCCCCTTCCCCCATTTAGGCGGGAAGGCAGCGAGGATACCGTGATGCAGCCACGCTTGGCGAGGAGAGCCGAGATGCGTCCGCGCTAAGGAGCTCACATCCAGCCGACACGTGTTCCCCTCCCACTTCACTAGCCCACTCAGGAGGAGATCGAGTGGTTCCCCAGTTACCTACCTCCATCACCCGAGGATCCCCGTCATCACTAGACCTCATCGGAGAGTTATTCGAGTGCCCGAGCAGTCACGAGGATCTCCCCTTCAGCAGTATCTTTTGGGATGGGGTTTTAGCTTAGTACTCATAGTTTGGTAGGAGGGTAGTGTAGTTGGTTTTTATTTTACCATCATACCATGTACTTTGCTGCTTTCCTGTTATCCTTTATGTATTGCAAGCTTAGCCCATTCCTATAAGGGCGTGACTACTATGTACCTTATCTATGTTATTAATGAAATGTTTCCTTTGTTGTGATGACCATTGTTCTATTGTTACTTGCTTTAGCTTTTGTGTTCCTTATGATTGATATTTATGTCTCCCATTTAGATAAGAGCGCGACTCTCACTTTGATTCATGTTTTCAAAAAAAAATTCACCCATAATTTTAGCTAAGTATTTTAATAAAATGATGAAACTAAGAAGTAATAACCTAATGATTAACCTAATGTGTTCTAGAAAGTTGGGTTAAGAATTAGGGTGTTACAAAAACTTTATGTGAGCTACCTAGCATTTTCATCAACTTTATAAAAAGAAAGGAAATGAGAACCGAAACCAAAAGGAAAAGAAAAGGAAAAACCGAAACAATAAGGAAAGAAAAAGAAAGGAAAAACCAAAATGCTTCAAGATCAAAAACAAGTTTCAAGCTTTAGAGGTTTCTCAAATGAAAATCTCAAGACCATTATTTTGAACCTCATCATCAAGCTCAAGATTTTCTTTCAAAGAAAATTAGTCTCAAGACCAAAGAATAAAAAGAGAGGAAAAAGTTTGAACCAAGAGAAACTAGCACTTTTTCATATCAAAACATCAAAATAAAAGAAAAGCTTTTGAAAGCAAAACCTCTATCAAGTGTGAAGATAGAAACTTGGTTCTTTGAAGGTGAGGATGGGAGGAAAATCTTCTTCCAAAGCAAGAAAGAAGTTTCTGCCAAGCTAAGAGAAAAGGAAAGGAATGTGCTTTGTGTGAGCTTTGTGTTTGAGCAAGAAAGCTTTGGTGTTTGGGTGATGGTTTATGGTGGTGGCGTGGTGGTTTGAGGTTGCAATATGGTGGCTCTAGGAGGAGGATGAAGAGGATAAAGATGAAGAAGATGAAGTGTTCTTGAAAGGAAAAGAGAGAACTCAAGATAGCTCTTTGAAACTAAATTGCAAGAATGAACCAAATGGACCAAGTTTCTTCTAAGTGATGTATTTATAGAAAAACAAAATGTGAAGGAGTGAATGGAGGGAGGGCTGGCCGTGCACTTCATGATCCATGGGCAGAGAAAATATCCCTTTGATGTGGTTATTCAAAGCATGGTGAGGTATGACTCAAAGTATGGGTCAAGTACGGGCTAAGGTATGGTCTTTGAGTGTGACCAAATTCAACATGTGGGAAACATGAGGAGGGAGGGTGGCCGGTTCTCATGAAGCCATGGAGGAGGAATTTGTTCATTTAATTATGCTTTAGTGATGTGTTTAAGTGTTTCTTTGATTAAACTTTTGGTTAGGAATTTGTAAGAAAGTGTTTAGGTGAGGTAATTATGTAATTAGGAATGATTAGGAGTGGTCTTGCTTCATTAGCAAAATAAAAACTCATTTTATGATATGTGAGGAAAATCTTCTTCCAAAGGAATGATTAGGTGAGGTAATTTTTTGAAGGTGAGGATGAGAGGAAAATCTTCTTCCAAAGCAAGAAAGAAGTTTCTGCCAAGCTAAGAGAAAAGAAAAGGAATGTGTTTTGTGTGAGCTTTGTGTTTGAGCAAGAAAGCTTTGGTGTTTGGGTGATGGTTTATGGTGGTGGCGTGGTGGTTTGAGGTTGCAATATGGTGGCTCTAGGAGGAGGATGAAGAGGATAAAGATGAAGAAGATGAAGTGTTCTTGAAAGGAAAAGAGAGAACTCAAGATAGCTCTTTGAAACTAAATTGCAAGAATGAACCAAATGGACCAAGTTTCTTCTAAGTGATGTATTTATAAAAAAACAAAATGTGAAGGAGTGAATAGAGGGAAGGCTGACCGTGCACTTCATGATCCATGGGCAGAGAAAATATCCCTTTCATGTGGTCATTCAAAGCATGGTTGAAAGCATGGTGAGGTATGACCCAAAGTATGGGTCAAGTATGGGCTAAGGTATGGTCTTTGAGTGTGACCAAATTCAACATGTGGGAAACATGAGGAGGGAGGGTGGTCGGTTCTCATGAAGCCATGGAGGAGGAATTTGTTCATTTAATTATGCTTTAGTGATGTGTTTAAGTGTTTCTTTGATTAAACTTTTGGTTAGGAATTTGTAAGAAAGTGTTTAGGTGAGGTAATTATGTAATTAGGAGTGGTCTTGCTTCATTAGCAAAATAAAAACTCATTTTATGATATGTGAGGAAAATCTTCTTCCAAAGGAATGATTAGGTGAGGTAATATTTTGAAGGTGAGGATGAGAGGAAAATCTTCTTCCAAAGCAAGAAAGAAGTTTCTGCCAAGCTAAGAGAAAAGGAAAGGAATGTGTTTTGTGTGAGCTTTGTGTTTGAGCAAGAAAGCTTTGGTGTTTGGGTGATGGTTTATGGTGGTGGCATGGTGGTTTGAGGTTGCAATATGGTGGCTCTAGGAGGAGGATGAAGAGGATAAAGATGAAGAAGATGAAGTGTTCTTGAAAGGAAAAGAGAGAACTCAAGATAGCTCTTTGAAACTAAATTGCAAGAATGAACCAAATGAACCAAGTTTCTTCTAAGTGACGTATTTATAAAAAAATAAAATGTGAAGGAGTGAATGGAGGGAGGGCTGGCCGTGCACTTCATGATCCATGGGCAGAGAAAATATCCCTTTCATGTGGTCATTCAAAGCATGGTGAGGTATGACTCAAAGTATGGGTCAAGTACGAGCTAAGGTATGGTCTTTGAGTGTGACCAAATTCAACATGTGGGAAACATGAGGAGGGAGGGTGGCCGATTCTCATGAAGCCATGGAGGAGGAATTTGTTCATTTAATTATGCTTTAGTGATGTGTTTAAGTGTTTCTTTGATTAAACTTTTGGTTAGGAATTTGTAAGAAAGTGTTTAGGTGAGGTAATTATGTTATTAGGAATGATTAGGAGTGGTCTTGCTTCATTAGCAAAATAAAACTCATTTTATGATATGATTATGCGCAAACACAATTCCTTAATTTAAGGAATTGGAGAGAGAAAACACTATTCAAGATTCCATGTCATAGAATCTTGATTTTTAGAAAAGATTAAGGTGTAGCTAAGCAATCTTAGGTTCTAATTACTAGATTAATTATCAAAATTAATTAATCTTTGATTAGAGTCTAATATTACTTAGATTTCTTTAATTACGCCATTAGGCCCGAAATTTACTATTTCAAGGGCAAAACAGTAATTTCACACAAACACTGCTCGGGACCACCTAGATCAAAACAAATATAATCAAGCACATATAATTAACATTCCAAACTCTCAGGAGAGGCTCTGGGCTCAAATGGTACTAATACCCGCATAAAACGCTATAGGGGTATTTTGGTCATTTTGAGCCGAAAGTTCAAAAACGAGATTTTCATCTCTATAGTTAATCACCACATATATAATCCCTTTCAAACATTGAGTTGACCCTTTGAGGACTGCTGGATCGGCCATCCTCAAATTTCCGAGCAAAGATGACCTCAGGGGCATTTTGGTCATTTACGTTCAATACAGGAAAAACCGGGGCGTTACACATGAGCTCCACGGTGTGGTCGCATGGCTGGTGGACATCCTAACACAGGCTGAGTCACGGTGTCCTTGCTACCACCTCCCATATCCATAGGCACTGTAGGTGCAGAACCCTCTGAATAGACATGAGTGGTAGAGTCCTCCGATGGTGTTAAAGTACATCGAGCGGGGAACATAGTCAGAGGTTATCTCCAAAAGGTGAAGTGGGGAAAAACGAAAACTGAAAATAGGGTGTGCAAATGGACATCCTATGTAGAAAAAAACACAAACAACACAATGATCCTGAAAGTGATAAGAGCGGTGAGTAGTGTTGTAGTGCACCTCCTAAGTGGGCGTGTCAATGAAGGCCACAAACATCGGCATCAGCCTCTGAAGACAGGATGAAAAGAAAGATAGAGGGAGTAAGAAACTTGATAAAGAATCTCAGTAGGGAAACCTTATATCCTAGTGTCATCATCTACATCTTCAGGAACCTTCTATCCTAGTTTCAAATGTACTTATCCAAGGTTCGTGTCTTTTAACATGATTCTTGATGTTATGAATGCATCATGCCTCATTATGCAATGCATGGCAATACAAGGTGCAACATACTACATAGAGACATAAGTAATAAACATAATAATTATGATTTAGGTGACTTAACTTATTCTTTTCTCTCTTTGGGGCCACCCACTTATTCTCTCATATGAGAGTTCTAGGTTATGAGCTCATACTTAACTAGTCGTTACTAGTTTCTCCTTACCTTATGGTAAGTTAATTATCCTATGATAAGTTCAACACTCGACTGTTAAAGTACAGGATAGGGGGCAAGGACCACCTTTCATAACCTTTATTTCGGGGAGTCCAAATGGTCACTTCCTTATTGGATCACCTCTCATAACCTTTAATTCAGGGAGTCTAGAGGATCATCTCCATGTATCTTATGTCACCTTGACCATGGCACATTATATTGAAATGCAAGAACATAAATATATTTGTATTGTCACATGATTTCATATTACAATGACATATGCATCTCAAACACTCACATTGTAATCATAACATGCCATCATGAATTTTTACAACTAAAAGTCAAGTATACAAGCATATTCATCATATAAGTTCTCAAATTCATCATAAACTTGTTATCTCACAAAATAAATACTTCATTATCCGAAGTCAAGCATGTGAACATATTCATCACATGAAATCTCCAATTTATCATAAACTCATTATCTCATAAAGTAAACACTTCATTATCCGTTAAAGGGTCAAATCTCTAAATCGGGTAAACCTAAATTTTGTATTTATCCTTCTATGCATCTAAGGGATTAATTATGATGACTTCCATTAATTATTAACCCTGAGAACATCATTAAGCCATGCTGGACAGATTTGGGCAAAAAATAAAGTCAACGGTTTCAGTGTCCTTGAAGTTGCGTTTTAGATCCTTTCTTGTTACCGGCATTTCCTACAGTGTCAGAATTAACTCCTAAACCATTTATGAGTGATTCCTACACATATATATCTAATATATCATACTTTTAACACTTTCAATATGCTGAAATAGAAACTACATTTTTGGTTTTTAGGAAGCTCTAGGAATTTCATTTTCTACTCTTTTTAGTTACTAGACTTGCCTATGGTGCCAAGAATAATTGTCACATCATCTAATAGAAGTTTTTACACATTTAATCCTCACCAAACAGCAGCTAAAAATTTCTGGAAAAATCCAAAACAGTAGCAAAAAATTTTGGGTTCCAAAGGCACATAAAAATCACATTTTTACTACTCACTAATTGCTAGTTCTCTTTAACTAATTTGGGACTTAAGAAACACTTTAAAAACTAATTTATCTCCCTTAAAATCATAAAGAATAGGCCTTAAGGCAGTAGCAAAAATAAAAGTTCCTTAAATAAAGTTTTGTCCATAGAATCATGTTTCTTAATATTCCTTGAGCTCTCAAGTGCTCTTGAAAAACTCTATGACATAGGTTTTGGCTTTCATGACTAAATGAAACTCATCCTAAGCTCATCATCATCACATGGCTGAACTTATCATCCTCGTGGATGTGTCCAAAAATCAAAACTTCTATTTGAGATACAAGGGCCAAGTCTTGAGCTCTAGGGATTAAGTGATGACAAGAATCATAAACATGCTATGCACTACGTTTTAAGCCTTTAGAATCATAAAGTGAGGGCTTGAAACTAAATATGAGATGCAAGTTCATTTTTATCTTTGAAGTTTAGGTGATAACTTGAAATATAAACATAAAATGCAAAGCTTGAAATTTAAACATGAGAATGAAAGTTCATTTCTTTAATCTTTGAGATTTAACTGATAACTTGGAAAGTAAACATGATATGCAAAGCATTGAAATATAAACATGAATACATCTCCATTTTATTTCTTACTAGAGCTCATATCAAGACTTTAAAGGACAAAAACCTCAAACCCAAGCCAATCTTGAGCAAATAGAAGTGAGCTTTAGAGTCCTTTATCATCATGGTTCCAAAAACCTTATTTCTTGGACTCACCATCAAGCTCAAAGAAATTGACAATGAGAAACAACAACAAAACAATGCTTCATTTTCATGTACCTCTTAGAACCAAAAATAAAATAAAATGAGCCAAAGTACCAATCTTTAGGCTTTAGAGTCCATAAGCTAGATGGTGTCAAAACCATCTTCCAATGTCCTCATCATCAAGCTAACATTTCATCTTTTATTTCAACTCAAAATCGAAAATATACAGAAAAAGGAAAGATCAAAACTGAAAAGCAAAACCCAAGGAAGACATGAGAACTAAAATGTTAGAGAACCAAGGAAATCAAAGTATTAAGCTTTAGAGATCTTAAGCATGGTGGTGTCAAACCACCATCAAAACACTCATCATCAAACCATGACTTTTATTCATCCAACCACAACCAAAACTAAAGATAATAAAAGAAAAGATATAAACGCAACCATCCATCAACAAAACCAAAATAAGAAAGCCATAAAGAAGAAAACTTGTTTCTTTAAGCAACATTAGAAATCGAAATAAGAACAAGAAAAGAAAGGAAAACTTCAAACAAACCTCTACCAAAGATCTTGTTTTGAAGGAAAGGAGGAAGCTTGGTCCTTTGCAAAGGAAATGAGAAGAAAATCTCCTCTTAAAGCCAACACAAATTCGACCACGGAGCAAGGAGTACAAGGATGGATTTTTCTTGTGTTGTAGAGCTTGAAAATGGATAGATTGTATATCTATGATGTGGTTTGAGGCTATGAGGTGGTGGTGAGTGGTGGTTCCTATGAAGAAGAAAAAGAGCTCTCAAAGCCTTGGAGAAAAAAAGAGAAAACTTGGAATAGCTTTTATAACTAAGTTGCAAGAATGAGCAAAATGGCATCGTGGTTTCCTTGAGTGTGTATTCATAGAAAAATTGCAATATGAGAGGATGAAGGGGGAGGGGAGGCTGCGGCACTCACCATGAGAAATAGGGAGAAAAACATCTTCTAAATGCATCATTACATGGAGTGGTGTAGGAATGGCTACGTATGGGCTTGGGTATAGAGTTCTTTGAGTGTGTAAGTGAGCAAATTCAAAATGTGATGGATGAGATGGAGGAGGAGTAGCGCCAGTTCCCAAGGAGACTCAACCGGGGGGGGGGAATTTTCTCTTCTAAATGTGAATTAGAGGTGTGTTTAGGAGTGTCTTTAATTAGGCCATTGATTAGGAGTTTGTAACCAAGTGTTTAGATAAGAAAATGAGTGATTTAGGCCTCGTAAAGCATGGTTAAAGAGTGCTCTTGCTCATCTAGTGGGGTCAAACCTCATTCAGCAAGATTTTCAATCACATCATAGATTCCCTAATTTAAGGAATTGGAGAGAGAAAGTGCTATTTCATGATTTATGACATAAAGTCTTAATGTAAGAAAAGAGATTTTGAGTTTCTCTAAGCAATCATAGGTCCTAATTATTCTCAATTAATTATTTTGACTCTAGATTAATTATTAAAATTAAATTACCTTTAATTAGAGCCTAATATGGCTTATGTTTCTGTAACACCTCAATTTTTCTTGTCTGAGTGAAAATGACCAAAATACCCCTGAGGTCATTTTCTGTCCGGAATTCGAGGATAGCCGACCCGGCAATCCTCGAAGGGCCAACTCAATGTTTGAAGGGGGTTAGATGGCTTCTGTTTGGGTTCAGAGATGAAAATCTCATTTTCTGAGGCTTCGGGTCAAAATGACCAAAATACCCCTGAAGCGTTTTTACGCGGGTATAAGTTCCAGATGAACCCGAAACTTCTCCAGATGGTTTTAAAATGTGTTTTTATGTATTTTGTGACATCAGTTTAAGTCCCGGTGGTCTTGGGCAGTTTTTGTGCAAAATTACGATTTTGCCTATAGCATAGTATTTTTGAGCTTAATCGCGTGATTAAGCAAACCTAAGCAATATTAGGCTCTAATCAAAGATTAATTAATTTCCATAATTAATCTAGAGTCAAAATAATTTATTAAAGTTAATTAGAACCTAAAATTGCTTAGATTAAACTTAAATCTCTTTTTATAAATCAAGATTCTTTTTCAAGGAATCTTGAATGGTATTTTCTCTCTCTAATTCCTTAAATTAAGGAACTATGTTTTTGCACAATCATATCATAAAATGAATTTTAAATTAGCTAATGAAGCAAGACCAGTCCTAATCATGCTCTAGGATTCCTAATTACATAATTAGCTCACCTAAACACTTTCTTACAATTCCTAATCTTAAGCTTAATCAAAAATACACCTAAACACATCACTAAACCACAATTAAATGAGACAAATCTCTCCCCCATGACATGATAAGCAACCAGCCACCACTCTCCCATATTCTTCACATGTTGAATTTCCAACACTCCAAGGCCATGCTTTAGGCCATGCCTTAACCCATACCTTTGACCATGCTTACCCATGCTTTCCACCATGCCTTGAATGACCATTTGTGAGATATTTTCTTCCCTCCAAAGCCTTGAAAACCGTGGCCTCTCCTCCTCCACACATTCCTTCACATTTTGTTTCTTTATAAATACCACACTTAGAAGAACTTGGCCCATTTTAGCTTCAAGAGTTGTCTTGAGTTTTCTTTCTTTTCTTCCAAGAGTTCAAAAGTTCTCTCATTTTCTCATCTTCTTCATCTTCTTCATCTTCAACAAAGAGCCACTATTTACATCCTCAACCACCACACAACCATCATAAACTATCATCCAAACACCAAAACTTTCCCTCTCAAACACAAGCTCACATAAAACACAACTCCTTCCTTTTCCTTTGTGCTTGGCCGAAATCATCACCTTCACTTGGAGAGGAGTTTTCTTCTCATTTTCTTTTCAAGAGCAAGCTTCTTTTTCATTCCAAGGAGAAATACCACTAGGTAGGGGTTTTGTTTTCAAAGGCTTTTCCTTTTATGAAGTTGTTTTTGAGATGAAAATGCTAGTTTCCTCTTGGTTCCAACTCTTTTCTCTCTTTTGTTTTTGGGTATGAGACTTGCTTTTTGAAAGGAAAAATCTTGAGCTTGATGATGAGGTTTCAAGATAATGATCTTGAGATTTACATTTGAGAAACCTATAAAGCTTAAAACTTGTTCTAGATCTTGAAACTTTTTGGTTTTTTCCTTTCTTTTTCTTTCTTGAGGGTTTGGTTTCCTTTTCATTTCTTTTCAAAAAGTTTGTTAAAAATATAAAGTAGTTATTTTTACATTGTTTCAAGAAGTGTTGTGATTTATTTTGAGTTCTTTATTCATTTTCTTTGAGCTTGATGATGATGTTCAAAATCATGAGGTTCCTTTGTAACCTTCGTACAAGAACTCTAAAGCTCACTTTGTCTTGCTAGATAAAGTATAGGTTTAGAATAATATTGATCCTTGTAAAAGTCTTGTATGAGCTCTAGTAAAGTTAAATAAGCTTGTATTCATATTTATTCTCATGTCAACACTAACTCTCAAGAGTAAAGAATGAACTTGCATTCTTATGTTTATATTTCAAGTCATCACTAAACTCAAAGATAATAATGAGTTGCATCTCATGTTTACTTTATGCTCTCACTTAATTTATAATGAAGAATAAAACAAAGTGCATCTCATGTTTAAGTTTATGTTATCACCTAAGGAACCTAGAGCTCAAAGACTTGCCTTTTCTTTATCTCAAGTAAAGTTTGGAAAATGGAAGTATTTTATAGATGTATTTTTGGCCATGTGATGAGGATGGACTTAGTATGAGATTCATCTAGTCACAAGGACCAACAAAACATGTTTTGAGGATTTTCTTAAGCTTATATGAACTTCGAATATGTTATAAATATGTTTTTGTGTTTTAAATCTCAACTATGAGCAAAATAAATTAGCTACTGCCCTTGTTCATATTTTTATGACTTTAATAAAATAAAATAGCTTCTAAAAGAGTTTTGCGGTTCTAAAAAGGTTCCAAGAGCAAACTAGTAATTTATGTGCACTTGAGATGAAATTTTATGTGATTCTATGCATGAATATGATGATGATGTTCACGGTTCTGCTTTGCTATGTTATTAACTGTATGATGATGATTTTATTAGGTTGGAATGTGTATATTCAAGTATATTTGTTGTTAGAATTAATTTGTGAAAGCTAAGACAAGTTAGTAACTAGAAAAGAATTGATATATAATTTCTAGAACCCTTCGAATTGGAAATTCTGGATTCTGTTCCAGCAAGGATAAAAATTAGTAATAATGATCTATAATTAGTGTAAATGTTTAGGAAACTCTCATAATTGATTTAGGAATTGATCTTGGTACTCTAGGAGAAAAACCGAACTTAGAAAGGGTCAAAGATGTGACTCCTAGGTACCTGTAAAGTGTAAATTATAGATTCAGCACAAATGAGTTTTAGGATGAGTTATGATCACAATAGTTAGTAAGAATAATTAGGATAGACCTATAGGTGCATAAAATATTAAGATTTGATGATTAGATAACTTAAGTCTCAAGTTTAAAACCCTAAGGGTCAAACATAAGACACCTTAGGTTCCTTAATAAAATGAGTTTGTTTATGCAAATATGATGTGATGGTATATGTGCTATGATCAGTGTTCTAATGAGATTCTAAGTCTATCATGATTATAGAAGTTGAATGAGAAATGTATATATGATATGAGTTTCATTGCATCAAGTAGATTTGAAGGAAATTCGGGATACAGCCGTTATGCTGCCAAATTTCCGTCAAATCTAAAGGACTTGAGAATGTTTTTGAAGAATCATATGAGATAAAACCCTGGGTGACACCGGTTCGGCCAAGCACTGCTAGGAGATTTTTATGTGACAAAGCACTAAGACGTATTTCCTGGGTGACACCAGTTCGGCTGAGCACCCCCAGGAAAACAAAATTGTGAGGGTATTGACATTGAGCTTGCCAAAGCAGACAATATCACTGTGTACTAGTTACCAGTAGAGCGTTTCAAAGAAGGAAATATCCTATGAGAGGTGATCCTTAGAAATGATAAGTTATCCATTCTTTTGCCCATATTAAATCTAGTGACGACTAGTTAGGATTGAGCTCATTCCTAGGCGATAGGTGAGATGGAGTTTGGTGACTAGGATAAAATTGCTGGGATAGCATATTGGTTGGATTTTGGTGAACACGATAAGAAGGTGGTCTTTAAGAAAAAGAACTTACGAGTTTAAGTATGAGAAAGATGTTATATGAAAGTACTGTGCCTTTATGCCACCTTTATGATTTACACTTCCTTATGTAGTGCTCAAATACTATGATTTTCATGTTAATGTGCATATGGTATTGTCATGCATACATCCAATATCTGTTGCATTCATGTCATCAAGACTCATACTAAAAGACATCCACTTCGGATAAATAGATTTGGAAAGTTTAAAACCAAACCTTATGCATGAACACCTCATTCATAATTAAAACCAAACTTGTGTTAGAGTCGGGAATCCCTACTGAGAACCTTGAATAAGTTTCTCATCCCTCTCTCTTTTCTTCCGTGTCGTCTCCAAACGAAGGTAATGACGTGGTTCGTGATTTCTACTAAGGCATGGGCATGAGGCACTCGTTACGAGTCGGATTAGAGGGATGTAGTGGAGGCATGTAGATGCCGCTTTATATATATGTATTTCTTTTGATATGACAATGAAACTATGTTAAGTAGTAATTGATGTATCTATGTTGATATGACTATGTGGTGTTTTTATGTATAGCAATTGTATTCGATGGTTATGAATGATATGATTTCACTTTTTTATATGTTATGTTTGTGGCGGACCTTAGATTTTATTTTAGCACGTGGCTCATGTTTTGTTTTCAAGTTTCAAAAAGAAAAATTTACCCGTATTTTCCGCTAAGTATTTTAAAGAAAGAAACTAAGAAGTAACAAACTAATGGATAACCTAAATACGTTCTAGGAGTATTGGGTTAAAAATTAGGATGTTACAGTTTCCATAATCATTTAATTAAGCTCATTACGCACTAATCTAGGGGTAAAAAGGTCATTTCACATTAAAACTCTCCGGGACCACCTGAATTTCATCCAAATATCACGCATTACATAACATCAACAATCCAAACTCTTGGGAAAACTTTTCAGCTTAGTCGGCACTAAATCTCATGTAAAAACGCCGTAGGGGCATTTTCGTCATTTTGTGCCAAAAGTTCAGAAAGTGATATTTTCATCTCAGTTATTGTTTCTAAGGCATATAATCCCCTTCAGACACCAAACCAACCCCTCAAGGATGGTCCAGGTCGGTTGTCCTTGGATTCTAGGCAAAAGTGACCTTAAGGGCATTTTGGTCATCTTTACACGGGAAAATCGTGGATTGCGATTTTCACGTGGATCGCTATCTAATCCTTATGTAGTCTATTCTTGACATAGAAATAAGCTTTTGAGGGTGGTCGGCATTGACCAACCTCATTTTTTTTGCACATAAATGACCTAGGGGTAATTTGGTCATTTTTGCTAAGCAGAGGAAAAATTGGGGCGTTACATTATACCTCAATAAAAGAGGATAAGCTTAAATGAAGTGAAAATTATATCAAGAAAAATACACTCTTATGCATCAAGGAATAAAGCTCATCGAAACATAAACAATAAACCAAGGAAATGTCCGTCAGAAAGTAATACTAAACTTCAAAAAGAATTCCTACAATGAAGATAATCATCACAATCGTGGATTGTTCATCATCAAAAGCCAAGATTGAAGATTAGAAAACAAATGAATCAACAAGGAACTAGCAGCGCTCTTCAAAAAGTTCGCTTCACAACAAAGGAGGGAAAATTGTTAAATTTGAAATTCAAAATTAAAAGTCAAACCAGTTTCTTTCAACTGACACATCATCTCTTTAGCACCTTTGATCAACTACGAAAAGCATATAAAGGAGTTTAGAAAACATGCTCAAAAAGTAGAAAAGTAGTTTCTGATAGACCTCAGAAACCTTAACTCATCAATGACTTATCAAAAAGAGCTCTGACATTATATGAGCTACTCTTCTAGATTATGTTTCCAACACACAATTTGATGCTCGACACGTGTCGTTTGGATAGAAGATCAAAGGAAATGGTAACAAAGGGAAACCATCGATAAATAGAGTTGATTGAGCTTCCAAGGATGATGTGAAAAGTGAGCCAAAATGCTGAAAAACCTTTCCAAATTCTTCTATGAAATATAACTGCTAATTCCTCTGTACATTAAAATCTTCTAAGTTCTAGATTGTTCACACTTTATTCCCAGGAAAAATTAGTAGAAAAAAGTCACTCAAGTCCTTTCAGATTTGTCATTTCATATCCATTTGAAAAGAAGCTTGAGTGCAAGATAATTTGAGCTAAACATCAAACACCAAACGTCAGTATCCTTGATCCAGTAGTGATTAGAAATTGAATAGCTTGAAAAGACTATTACAAAACTACTTGTTATGTGTGTCAGTAAGTGTTGTCCATCGTCACTAGTAAGACCTTAGGATGGCTATTGTAAAGACTATCCGGTATTTTCATCTCCTCAGGTTAAGGAAGATTAATGAAACTCAATAGTGATTAAGAACTAGATGTAGGCAAGTGTTGGCCGAACTAATATAAAACTCTTGTTCAGTATCTTCTTACCTTTCATCTCTTTATTTTTAGCATTTAACTTTGCATAAAATTTCTTGGTCATTATCTATTATTCTTAATCCATTCATACAAATTGTTTAACTCATAAAGTTACCTTCTGAATAGTTTAACATGTTTTCTACTGCACTTCAAGCTCAAAGCTTGATAAATCTTTATTATAGAATTTCAGTTTAAAAGTGATGCACTATTCAACCCCCCTTCTCATGCACTTCCTTACCAAATAAATCATCATGTGATTAGTCACGTAAGCATGCATCATATTCTGTGCATATATCTATAAGAATGTTATCATCAATAGCTCATTGAAAACTAAACATGCTCCTACCCAATATGTTGGAAATCAAGGACCGAACTTGTTTAATGTATTTGCTATTCTCAATAGGCTATATGTGTAACATAGACAGTAATCATCACTTGCATAATTAAAGGATCAAACATGCATAGTGTAACACCCTAATTGTTTTTTAGAAAATAATTGAGGTTTTAGTAATAAGAATATCAAAATTCTGATGTACGTAGAAATGATGAGAACAATGTAACGAACATAAAAAAAAGAAAAAAAAAATGTGAATAGTATTTTTGCGGGCCCCGTAGGCCCGCCGGGATAGTCGAAACCGTAAATTCGGGACCCGAAGCTGCCCAAAATTTGGAAATTTTAGAATTAAGGTTAGAAATAGGTAGGAATAAAAATTTTATACATAGAATTAATTTTCGGGTAATGATTGATTATCCGGGTACATTGTTTTACCTGTTCAGTGAAATTTTGGTGTTCAATTTCTAACACCGAAAGCTAGATAATCTCTATAAAATGAGGAAGTTTATCCTTTTAAAAGTTAAATGAAGGGCTAAGATTTTCTCTTGGATGAAAGATCAAATCCTAGCCATTGATTGTAATTTCTTTTAATAAAAAAATTATACTTTATGAAGTAACCAATAAGAATTCACTTTATTAGATAAATACAACACCTAACCCCATAATTATGATGATCATTCTCGGCCATCTAAGAAGGAGATACAAAAACCTCCATTTTTGTTTCCATGAGAGCTCAAGTTTGCTTTAAAAGTCCATAAAAACTAGTCTAGAGTTATTGAAACTACAAAGTTTCTTCACAAAACTTGTTCTACACCTCAAACCCTACAAATCTAACCAATTGAAATCTCAAATTATCACCATAATACCTCACTTCCCCACTGCCTAAGGAAGATTTGGGACTGAAATTGGTGTCTTGAAGTGAAGGGAGATCACTTAGAGCATCCTTTGAAGTATAAAGCTCAAAAGCTTTCAAAGTAGGGTTCTATGGAGTCTTTTTTTGCCAAATTTATTTTTCTTATTTCTGACTTGTGATGCACTAAATTTTTTATTATTTTGGTTAATGATATATGTTTTTTGATGAATAAATTTTGGTGGAGGGTTTGGATGAGGTTAGAGTAGTCATTTTACCAAATGAAGTTTGAGTTAGAGTGCTGGATTTTCGGTTTTACTGAAAATAGTAAAATCTCATGAATTTTTAGACATACTTGTATTTATGATCATGGTCTGAAAAAATTATATGTTTGGACCTAATATCTTGAAATATCTACATGAATTTTCTTGAGCATTGGTTTCAAGAAATACTGCTTTAAAAAAATCAGAGACCAAAATGATGTTCATGCTGCCTAGATTTCTGAAACTGAAGTAGTAAAATTGTATAATTTTATTATCATAGTTGATGATCGAATTTCCCTTTCACATTTTTATAGGGAGTTAGTGGCATCTTGAATTGTAACTGTGATTTTTATTCTGAGTCGATTCCATCATTTGCTAAATTTAAAAATTGTAAGAACTTTGTCCTAGGCTGTGAAAAAGTGTTCTCTAACCACCAAACTTGTAAAATTTACTGACATGATTATAGAATTCTGATTGCCATGAATATTTTACAGGGTATTTTAGACATATGAAGGTATCACAAGGAATTTTTGTGGCTCTTGAATTGATCATTTGATGCAGAAAATAATTATGAATTCTAGAGCAATAAATCTGTATGGTTGCTGGAAATGATAAAGATACCTTAAACTAGTGGTAGAATGCCATTGAATTAAAACATATATCATATGAATGCATGCTAATTACTCTAAAGGAATGTTGAGGAGATATGGATGAGACTCCGACATAATTATATGCCTATATGTGATATAAGTAGGCCTTTGAAAAGATAATTACATCATATGAATACTATGATAATGAAAGAGAAAATGTGACTTTTAGTTGTTCAAATTCCAACATATGGGGAAAATAGAGACAAGGCTTATGTGGGTTATATCGAGAAGGCAAAAGAAGGACTTCCTAGGGAATTTCATTAGTCGGTAAATGTATCGGCTAGGAGTAGAACTGTGTGTGATTCGGAAATGGAAAAAAATGAAGTCCGATGATCACGAATAGGAATGAGCTCATGTCCTAGCAATCTATGGTCCTCTGTGGAGCTATCCACTACATATGTTACCTGATGTGAAACTGAGTCTTCCCTATGTTAATGAAAAGAAACAACTGTACTGAATTGAATTCCAGGGATTATAAGAGAACAAAAAAAGATGATTACTACCATTTTGTCTTTATATTTACTTGAATTATGTACATTAATATTTATACATATGATTTAGCATGATGGTTTCTATTTGAATGAATTACTTGTTATATTCTATTTACATTTGAGGGAATACCCTACTGAGAATCTCACCCTACGGCTATATTTATTTTGTGTTTTTCAGATCCAACAGATGTCGTCACTAGTGTTTTACCTTAACTCGCCACACTGGGTGTGGCACTATGATCCTGCCTTAGACTCTCTTTATGCTGTCGGTTACTCACAAGTTCGTGTTTATGTGTTTTTCACCCATTCGTTTAGTACTTTTGTATTTACTGCTGATTTTGATCATGCTTTTCCATATGATGGTGTGCCTCTCCACATGGCACACCCCGTGATATTTGATATTCTACATGCACCACCAGCACCCCCTCCAGCAGATGTTTCCACTTCATCCTCATCTTCAGACTCAGACCCACTTGAGGGTCCTAATGCCCCTGGCGGAGGTGAGGCCATCATCTCGATGGCCAATGGTTTCATTCAGTAGGATGTGGGACCTTCAGGAACTCTTGATGTGTATATAGTTGTAGTCTAGTATTAGATATCCACCCGCCTGCAGATTTACTTTGCTAGATATTTTTGGGGTCCATTTATGTGAAAATGAGATTTTGTTGGGCCCTGATACTTGAGCAGGTTATACTAGACATAGAAAATGTCTTCTTTTGTACCGAGTTCCTGAATAGTTCAGTGGTTGACAGTTTATGCACTAATGTACTGTACACAGTGCTGACTCACTTATGATGTATATATATATAAATCTATAAGTTGTTGTAATCCATGAGCTCATTTTATTATTTTTTTCATTTCTCCCGACTAATATAAAGTATAAAATAAGAGTAAAACTATTCTAATTACTGTATAAACACTCGAGTAATATATGGTAGCTAGGAGGGTGTTACACATAGTCATCAATTCATAATTTCACATGATCACTTCAAGTCATATAATTCTCAAACAACTCATATGAACATAACTCTCATACATATCATTCACAATAATATCATCAAGTTAGGGATAATTATACTTTAACCCCAAAAGTGGTCAAACTAAAATTTCATAAATTTGTGGGTCAAAGTGTAAATTTCTCATTCAACACATTTTCTCAAACTAATGATTTTCAAAATTAATTAACGCTTTTAAGAGACCTATACCACTTAGAAATTACTTAAATTCATCATAAAAATCATTTTGGGCCATTGGTTGGATTTTGTTAGATTTTAGGAGTTAAAATGCAAAGCTTAACATTTCTGACACATAGCAAGTGACAATGCTTCTAAAACTTAGTCTGAACATCGTAAATGATATTTTGGATACATGGAAATATTTAAAATCATTATTAAATCTAATTAGACCCATTTGGACAAAATCCCACAATGAAAGGTTCAAGACACAATTTTCTACATTTTGCAAAACAATCCAACCTAACTTTTATAATTATCCTTTTAGGCACCTAAGAGACCAAAAATAATTTTTACAATAACTTCCACTAATTTTTAATAATGTGAACAGTACCAAACATTACTGTAAAGTACTGGGAAGTGTTAAAAAAATTTAGTTTCTAGAGCTTTAGAAAATACGTTTTTGACCCTTTCTAGTTACTAGCTTTTCCTAAGATGCTATAAATAATTTTTACAACAATTATTAACATAATTAAACCATATGAACAGTAATATACAGTAGTAAATAGTAATTAATAGTAATAAATAGAGGCCATAATTGCAATTTCTATAAGCTTTGAAAATTACATTTTTGATCCTTTCTAGTTACTAGTTTTTACAACAACTATTAATAAGTTTTTCACACGTGAACAATGTAACTATAAACTCTAGAACCCTTCAGAAAGTATGAAGCTTGAAAAGTTTTGAATGACAACAAAGCCAATTTAGAGAAAATGTTTTGAAGAATGACTAATGGCTACCTTGAGTTTCTTGACAAAGTTTAACAAGTAGATCCGGTTTGTATTATACGAACCTAAGCAAGATTAATATTTCACTCTACATGTGTAAGCATATTATATCTCGTGGGAAGAGATTAAATTAATCAGAAAGTGAATATGAAGTCGAGTGAAGAAAATGTATATAGATTAAGGCATGATACGGACTCAATGCAAGAATAATGTTTCACTACGCATCCGCAAGCATGATATATATCTCATGGGAAGAGAATAAAATAATCAGAAAGTGAATATTATTTCAAGCAAAAAGCATATTCATGTTCATAGACCAAAGGCATTGAAGTAGACTTGAATCAGGAATAATTTCACTACACATGAGGAATCATGTTTATCTTATACAAGGAGATCAAGCTTAAAAGGTGAATGTTATCTCGTGGATGGAAAGGATAAATGCTAGAGGACAAAAGCTGATTAAGTCAGAAATCAAGAAACCAAGGAAGGGGTCTTCAGAAAGTAGCACGAGATATTAGAAAGAACGCTCATGATGAAGAAATCAATTCATGTCCAAGAGCACCGTGTTACTTAGTCATCAATCACTACAATTGCAGAGAAATCCCTATCAAGCAATCAAGCTTCGAATAATCCCCTGGTGCCAACCCACCAGAAATCTATATCTGCTTCTAACATATAGGTGGCAAAGACCACCTTCTGGATCTCTATGCAAGGAAGAACGGAGAAAATCTTTTCCATGGCTTTTATCCATTCTTCTGCTTTACAGGATTAAAAGCTCCTCGAAATGGAAGGGGATTTGCCTACCTAAACTCGGCAAATTTTTTATATTCTACATCAACTTTGTTCACTGCAGGATTATCGGCTGGGTTTTGCCTTTCATTGCGGTTCAACTGCTCCATCATTCAGGTAGCAGCTGTAGCTTGTTCCCTCATGGCAGCCGCCATCTCACGAAAAGTATTCATCATGTCAGCATCGTTTCCAGCTCCACTCCTAGTTTGCCGATTCGAAGTCATTGGTTCCTATCACACCAAACAAAAATATTGAGTTAATCAGGCTCAATACCAAGCAAAGTGTAGCAGCAACCCATAACATTTCCAATCAGTAGTCATACACCTATATATAAAATTATAATGCATGACAATTTCTAAGAAAGCATAGCCGGTCCAATCCTCAGGCTTATAGCATAGTCCGACTCTGATACCATAATGTAACACCCTCCTAACTACAATATATTACTCGAGTGTTTATACATTAATTAGAATAGTGTTACTCTTGCTTTATACTTTATATTTGTTAGGAGAAATGCAAAGATAATAATAAAATGAGCTCCTGGATTGCAACAACTTATATATTTATATATACATCATAAGTGAGTCAGCACTATGTACAGTATATTGGAACATAAAATTGTCAACCACTGAACTATTCAGGAACTCAGTACAAAAGAAGACATCTTCTATGTCTAGTCTAACTTGCTCAAGTATCAGGGCCCAACAAAATCTCATTTTCACATAAATGGACCCCAAAAATATCTAACAAAGTCAATTTGTAGGCGGGTGGATATCTAATACTAAACTACAACTATATACACATCAAGAGTCCTTGAAGGTCCCACGTCCTATCAGGATAATGGCCTCATCTTCGCTAGGGGCATCAAGACCCTTATGTGGGTCTGAGTCTGAAGACGAGCATGAAGAGGGAACATCTGCTGGAGGGGGTGCTGGTGGTGCATGTGGAATATCAAATATCACTGGGTGTGCCATGTGGAGAGGCACACCATCACACAGAAAAGCAGGATCAAAGTCAGCGGTAAAAACAAAAGTACTAAAGGAATGGGCAAAAAATACATAAACATGAACTTGTGAGTAACCGACAGCATAAAGAGAATCTAGGGCAGGATCATAGTGCCACACCCATTGTGGCGAGTCAAGGTAGAACACTTGTAACGCCCCGATTTTCTGTTAGAGTGAAAATGACCAAAATGCCCCTGAAGTCATTTCCGGCCCGGAATTCGAGGAAAGCCGGTCTGGCAGTACTCGAAGGGCAAACTCAATGTTGGAAGGGGATTGGATGACTTGTGTACCTTCCCGGGATCGAAAATCTCGTTTTTCGAGTTTTCGAGTCAAAATGACCAAAACGCCCCTGCAGTGTTTTACCTGTTTGCAAGTGCCAGATGAACCCGAAACTTCTCCAGATGGTTTTAAAAGGTGTGTTTATGTAGACTGTGACTTTAGTGTTGGTCCCGGAGGTCCCGGGCGAAATTAGTGCAAAATTACGGTTTTGCCCCTAGTTTCGTGTTTTTACGCTTAATCGCGTGATTAAGCAAACCTAAGCAATATTAGGCTCTAATCGAAGGTTAATTAATTTCCTTAATTAATCTTGAGTCAAAATAATTTATTAAAGTGGATTAGAACCTAAAAGTGCTTAATTACAACTTAAAATCATATTTTAATTTCAAGACTCCTAGTCATGGAATCTTGAATAGTGTTTTCTCTTTCCAATTCCTTAAATCATGGAATTGTGTTACACATTGTTTATTCATAAATGAGTTTTTAATTCTCTAATGATGTATGAGCACTCCTAATCTTGTCATAAAATCCTTAAACCACATTCTTAGTTACCTAAACTTAAGCTTAATTATTCCTAACCTTGTACCTAAGCTAATACACATTTAAACCTACCATTAACACCCAATTAGATGATCAAAACTCACCTCCCCCATGCTGCCCCTGGTCTGGCACTTCCCTCTCCCATATGCATCACATGTTCAATTTTTCAACACTCCAAGGCCATACCTCAAGTCACATACACTATACCTTGTCATAACTTTCAATCAAGCTTGAATTTCCACATGAATAAATAATTAAAACAACCCATTTTTACCATTTATTTGTGGCTGGAAAAGTTCCAGCCATGTCAAGTTTCTAGAAGCCTAATTTCATCAAAAATTGATAGGAAATTAACTCACATCAAGCCATACTTTGTAGCATAGCTTCCATACTTCAAACCATGCTTGAATGACCTTGTGTAAGAGATATTTTTCTCCCTTTTTCCCCCTCAAAAGCTATGGCCACTTCCCCCTTGGTGAGCTCCATGGTTTTGTTTTTCTATAAATAGGATGCTTGTGATAGCTTAGTTGCACCTTGAAGCATTTGCTAAGTTTAGAATTCTAGAGTTATCTTGCTAGTTCTTTTCTTTTCTCTCAAAGTTCCAAGAGTTCTTTCTCTTCATCTTCATCCTCTCTTCACATTATCACCTCACCACTTCAATCCACCATATCATAACCTTAGATCATCATCAAATCTCTTAAACACTAAACCTCAAACACAAGCTTCCTCAAAACACATCTCCTTTCCTTTTCTTTCTCTTTGGCCGAAGCCATCACACCACCTTAGGAGGAGTTGCTCTTCTCATTTTCCTTTTCAAGATCAAGCTTTCATCTTCATCACTTGGTAGGGATTTGCTTTTCAAACTTGTTTTTACTCAAGAATGTGTTTTTCTCTAGTTTCCTCTTGGATTCGTTTTTGAACTCTCCTTTGTTTTCCTTTTTCCTTTTCATTTCGGCCTCTTAGCCATGATTATGAGCATGATAGCTTGATGATGAGAGTTTCTAGATGATGACCTTGTGTTCATCTCAAAGGAACCTCTAAAGCTTGAGTTTTCCTTTTCTTATAACTTCATCTATATGATATCTAGCTCACATGGTTTTTCAACTTAAGAAATTAATCTAAGGATTTCTAAAAGCCCAAGCCTACCCTTGTCAACCTTAAAGTTGGCCGAAACGTTCTAGAGATTTTCTCTAGATAGGGGTTTTGGGTATTTAATAAAGAACTTGACTTAGTTTCATTTCCTTTTCCTTTGTAAGGTTTTCGGTTTTGGTATTTTGATCCTTGAGATTTTGTTTGGTTTTGTTTTGGAAGTTTGTTTACTTGAGCTTGATGATGTTGTTCAAGAACCTCATAGTTCCTTTGAGAACTTGGTTCAAGAACTCTAGAGCTCTCTTTGTAATGAGAAATGTGTTAGGTTGTTATCTTGTTAAAGTCTTGAATGAGCTCTAGCAAACCATAAAATGAACCTTGCATCATGTTTACTTTTATGCCTTGCATATCATGTTTATTTTCCTTGCTATCACTAAGTACTAAGATAATAAAGGAACTTGCATTATCATGTTTATATTTCAAGCTATGCATTACCATATTTACATTTCAAGTCCTCACCTAAATATCAAAGATAATAATATGATGCGTCTCATTTATTTTATGCTCTCACTTTACTTTCTAACAAAAGCTAAAACAAGTGCATAAGCATGTTTATCTTTATGCCATCACTTTAATGAACCTAGAGCTCAAAGACTTGCCCATTGTTGTCTCAAACAAAGGTCTAAAATAATTATTTCCATAGTTGAGATTTCGGCCCTAAGAGTTTTTTTTTTAGTTTTCCAAGTGTTAAAAATGTGTTTCTTAAATTTTCTAAGCTTATATAAGTATAAGGAATATGTAGAACTAAGTTTTAAGAATTTAGAACCTCTTGAGATGAAAATGATTTAGCTAATGCCCTCTCAAGTATTTTTATGATTTTGAAAGATAAAAGTGTTTATAAATGAGTTTTGAAAGTTCTAAAATGGTTCAAAGAGAAACTAGTATTCTATGTGCTTGAAAAATTATGTTCTATGCATTTTATGGAGATGCACATTTTGATTCTGCCTTGCCATTCATTGCCACTGTATGTGCTGTTTTAATGATGATAATATGCTTATGTTTGAGTAAAAATAATGCTAAGACTCATATGTGAAAGATAGGATAGGTTAGAAACTAGAAAAGAATTAATTTGAGAGTTTTAGATCCCTTAATTATTAAATGTTCTGGATTCTGTCCAGCAAGGATTAGATTTGATAATCATGGTTTTAAATTAGTTTAAATGAGTAGGGATGACTCATAATTGGTTTAGGACTTGATCTTGATGCCTTAGGAGCAAACTAAACTTAGAAAGGGTCATTGTTGTGACTCCTAGGTACCCGTAAAGTTAGGATTATAAAATCTGCATCCTGGAGGTTTAGAGATGTTCTTGATCATAGTGTGAGGTGAGAAACACTTAGTTATAACCTCATAGGTACCCAAGAGATTAGGTTTGATGATTAATAACTTAGAACGTGAGTTAAGGACCTTAAGGGTCAATGCATAAGACATTAAAAAGTCTTGAGTTTTATGATGGTTAATTTATGTAAATATGATATATGATGCATGAGCTTTATCTATGATAAGTTTCATATGTGCTATGAAGAAGTTTTATATGATGACATGCTATACCTCATAAGATATGTTTGTATGACCTATATATTTTCATGGCATAGGAAAATTTAAGGAAATTCGGTCTACAGCCGTCATGCTGCCGAATTTCCATCAAATTTGAGGAACTTAGAAAAAGATCTTTTTGAAAATCATGAGAACTTAAATGTGACATAACACCGAGACGCCTTGTTGGGTGACACCGGTTTAGCCGAGCACCCCCAAGAAAACAAATCCATGAGGGTATTGACATAGAGCTTGCGAAAGCAGATAATACTACTATGCACTAGTTGCTAGTAGAGCGTTTCAAAGAGGAAATGACCCTAAGAGGTGATCCTTAATTTGCCCTCTAGCCCGTACTTTAAGTCGGGATTATGTATGTTATGCTTATCATAGGATAAGTAAGAGCTAGTGACGACTAGTTAAGGTATGAGCTCATAACCTAGAGATGTTTTAGGGTGGCCCCATGAGATAAAAGTTAAAGTTTAAAATGTCACATATGCTATGAAAAACCAAGAAAAGTTATTATGAGATTTACACTTGTCACCTTATGCCATTGTTATAATGTTCCTTAGCTAATTCTATTGATTGGTTCACCTTTATGATGCATTCATGTCATTAGTGTATTCCATGCTTAGTCATAAGACGCATTGTAAAATATGATGGACCTTGGATAATTAATACTTTAGAAATCTTACTTAAAAGGAGTTTATATGCATACACACCTCTTTAGAAATAAAAACCCAAGGTTCCTGGGGATGTGATGACGTCACTTAGTTAGGGATTGCCCTACTGAGAATTCTTTAGAAGATTCTCATTCCCTCTCTCTTTTCTTCCGTCACATCTTCAGATGGTGACTTTCGTACTCTTCATCGACACCCTGACGTGGGAACTGCACCATGACCCAGCACTCGGGTCATACCATTTTGAGGGTCCCTGCACAGTCAGAGTGTTCATGTTTATGGGACGACCCTTCGCACACCCAGTACGGAGCTACCGTTTCACCCCGACTGCTCCCTACCATCATAACATGATTTTTGATCGAGCCAGACCACGCGATGAGCAGATCCTCTGCATGCAGCCCGAGGCATCAGCCGTACATGACTACCCAGAGTACGTGCCCCAGACTCAGTATTCGGAGACGGATCCATCAGAGGACCCACCCTCGCACATGTACAGTTGGAGCTCTAGCCCCACTCCCCCACCGATGAGAGCTAGGAGTGAGGAGACGGTGGTTCAGCCGAGGTTGGCTCATAGGCCATCCATGCGCCCTCGCCGCGGTGGACACACTCCGATGATCCTCACGACCACTCCCGCCGAGATTTGCCAGTGGATCGATTCCACCCCTCAGTACTCTGACCAGCAGGAGTAGGTGCATAGGATGGGTAGTAGATAGTGTACACACGCCACATAGTTGAGGACAAACCTTCTTTTGTATATGAGGTTGTCTACTCTAGGTGCACACGGGTATGGGTGTTGCTTTCATGGTTTCCTTGTACTTGCTTTTAAGATTTCCTTGTATTTGCTTTTCAGTTATGTTTCGTTCTTCTATGTACCAAATAGTCCTGCCTTTTGGTAGGCACATTATCTATATATATAATCAGTTAATGTATCCATGTTATTTATGTGTTTTATTATGATTTGCTCATATGACTTGTATGAATTCCCGTTGAAAGAATCATGCGTGGCTCTCACTTTGGTTTAATTCAAAAAGAAAAATTTTACCCATATTTCCGCTAAGTATTTTCAAAGTAAAAGATGAAACCAATAGGTAATATTCTAAGGATTAACCTAAATACATACTAGTAGTATTAGGTTAAGATTTAGGGTGTTACATTATGGTATCAGAGCAGTTCGATTCTCACGGAGTCTGAGGATTGGACTGACCATGCTTTATAAGCATGATGCGATAGTTATGTCATGTGTAGTGCTTGATAGAGATAAGCTGTAGGACTAGGAATGCATGACTTCTGTTACTTACAAGTGCCATGGTAACTAGCTCATTTTGCATGGATATTGAGCCTGATCAACTTGATGTTCACTGTCTCGTGTGTTTAGGAACCAATGGCACCGCGACGACAGCCCAGGACTACACCCAATGCTAATAAAGAGAACGAGACTGCTGCTGCTGTCGGTCGCATGGTGCAAGCCATGGAACGGATGTTCGACCTGATGGATCAACAAGCAAATTCTGTTCCTGTTCCCCCTCCTCCCCCTGCTGCTGAGATGGTGGAACAAGCCTGCTTCGGCGAGTTCCGTAAGGCGAACCCGCCGGTATTCCGAGGGGTAATGGACCCCGACAAAGCTGATGAGTGGATCAAGGACATGGAGAAGATCTACTCTGTGGTTGCCTGCTCGGAAGAGCAGAAGGTCACCTTTGCTGCCTTCATGATGAAGTCAAATGCCGAGTTCTGGTGGAACGGCACGAAGCGTCTGCTAGAAGCTTCTGGATCTCCCATTGATTGGGAGCTGTTCAAGACCTACTTCTATGAGAAGTACTTCCCGGAGTCTGTAAGGAATGCAAAGGACATCGAGTTCATGTAGTTGACCGAGGGAGGGTCTACTGTTGCCCAGTACACTGCAAAGTTTGAGAAACTGATCAAGTTCTCTCGGGTGTTCCAAGGGAACCCCGATGAGGTGTGGAAATGTGTTAAATATGAGGCCGGTTTGAAGGTGGAGATGAACTACGCCGTGGCCCATATGGAGATCAGAGACTTCTCGACTCTGGTCAACAAGTGCCGGATTCTTGAAGAAGGGCAACGGAAGATGCAAGTTACACGAGCGGAGCCAGCTAAGGGGCTCGGACCTCAAGCCCCAAGGTTCAAACCCCAGTATCCGTCAAGGAGTCACTACCAACCGTATCAAGCCAATTAGTTCCGACCACCACAACAATAACAACCAAGAACTCCTATATACCAACAATCCAAGCAACACCAACGGTCACCATTCCAACATCAAGGCCCGAGGAACTTCAACAACCAACCCCGTGGACCGGGCAGACCCCGGAACCACAATGGAGGACCCAGTGGGGCCAAGAGCAAGGCACCACAAACCCCTGCTGCTTACCCTAGAGCAACATCTACTGATGTCTGCCCCACAATGCGGGAAGAATCACAGGAATCGCCCATGCTTAGCCGATCAGAATGTGTGCTTCAAGTGTGGCAAGCCCGGCCACCATGCAAAGGATTGCACCAGCAAAGGGACACCAAACCAGGACCCCCGACCACAACACCGAGGAAGAGTCTTTACCCTTAATACGAAAGACGCCAAGAAGTCCAATGATCTCATTGAAGGTATGTGCGAAGTAAACGGTAAACCCTTAACTGTACTATACGACTCTGGTGCTACTCATTCTTTTATTTCACTTGCTAGTGTCGAATCCTTAAATCTAAGAATCTCTAAACTTCCCTTTGATCTTATTGTTTCTACTCCTACAAATCGCCCTGTTAATACCTGCAAATGTTGCTTAAACTGTCATCTTGTCGTAGAGAATAGGTCATTTATTATAGATTTAATTTGTTTACTCTTGAAAGACATAGGCATTATCTTAGGCATGAATTGGCTTCATGCCAACTGTGTGTTGTTAGATTGTGGGACCCAAACCATAGTTTTCCCTTCTCCTCCTGAAAACATCACTCAACCCATTAGATTGTACCTAAACTCCGTAGAGGTTTTCTGTAGTGGGGAGAAAGCTAAGGGATATGTTCTCCTAGCCGCCTGCGATGTAGACTTTGAGCAGAACCTAGGTGAGATACCTGTGGTAAGAGACTATCCCGATGTATTTCCGGACGAAATACCCGAGTTCCCTCCTGAGAGAGAAGTTGAATTCTCCATAGAGTTGGTTCCTGGAACAGGACCAATCTCTATAGCCCCGTATAGGATGTCACATTTGGAGCTAGCAGAACTAAAAACTCAGTTGGAGGAGTTATTGGAGAAAAGTTTTATAAGGCCAAGTGCTTCACCTTGGGGCGCTCCGGTCTTATTTGTGAAAAAGAAGGATAGAAGTATGAGGATGTGTATAGATTATAGGCAGTTAAACCAAGTGACCATAAAGAATAAGTACCCATTACCTAGAATTGATGATCTTATGGACCAGTTGAAAGGAGCTGTAATATTTTCTAAGATCGATTTGAGGTCTGGTTATCATCAGATTAGGGTTAGAGATTCGGACATTCCTAAAACCGCCTTTCGAACTCGGTACGGACACTTTGAGTTCAATGTGATGTCGTTCGGATTGACGAATACTCCCGCAGTTTTCATGGACTACATGAATAGGATCTTTCGACCTTATTTAGATCAATTCGTGGTTGTGTTCATAGATGATATTCTCATCTATTCGAAGGCCCACGAGGAGCACGCGCATCATTTGAGGCTGGTTTTAGAGGTACTAAAAGAGAAGAAGTTATACGCAAAGCTTTCTAAGTGTGAATTTTGGTTAGAAGAGGTAAAGTTCTTTGGACATGTTGTGTCAAAAGGTGGCATAGCTGTCGACCCAAGTAAGATAGAAGCTGTGATGAATTGGGATAGACCAACCTCTATAACTGAGATTAGAAGCTTTTTGGGTTTAGCTGGATATTACCGTAGGTTTATTAAAGGATTTTCCCAGTTAGCCCTACCCTTAACCAAGCTCACTAGGAAGAATGCCCCGTTTGAGTGGAGCCCCAAATGTGAAAAAAGTTTCCTAGAGCTTAAGGAAAAGCTCACCTCAACCCCGGTTTTGGTTTTACTTGGCCCCAATGTACCCTTCGAGGTATATTGCGATGCTTCTGGCAAGGGTTTAGGTTGTGTGTTGATGCAAAACAGGCAAGTGGTAGCCTATGCGTCCAGACAACTCAAGCCTCACGAGGTAACCTACCCCACCCACGACCTAGAGTTAGCAGCCATCTTGTTCGCCCTCAAGATGTGGAGACACCATTTGTATGGTGTAAGGTTTGAAGTTTTCTCCGATCATAAGAGTCTCAAGCATCTCTTTGACCAAAAGGAGTTAAATATGAGGCAGAGGAGATGGATGGAATTCCTAAAGATTATGATTCGGCTTCAGTTACCACCCTGGTAAGGCTAATGTAGTCGCTGATGCCTTGAGCCGAAACTCGTTATGTCTGTCGAGTATGATGGTTAATGAAGTTGAGTTAATAAAGCAGTTTAGGGATATGAATCTGGGAATGTCAATAACGAAGAATGGCATCGTGATGAGTCATCCCGCGGTGACCAGTGGGTTTAAGCAAAGGATCATGCTTGCCCAAAGAGAAAATGAGGACTTTATGGAGACAGTAGAGGCAGTTAAAGCCGGTAAATTGAAGGGTTTTGAGCAAGGCCCCGACTGGTTGTGGAGGTTTGCGGGCAAATTTGTGTGCCACAAGATGGCGACCTCCGAGAAAATATCTTGGAGAAGGCTCATAAGAGCCACTTTGCCATTCATCCTGGTACTACCAAGATGTATCAAGACTTGAAAAGGATGTTTTGGTGGCCAGGATTAAAGAAGGATGTGGTCGCCTGGGTGAGTAAGTGTTTGGTCTGTCAAAAGGTCAAGATCGAACACCAAAAACCTTCTGGCATGTTGCAACCCCTGTCAATCCCCGAGTGGAAGTGGGAGAGTATATCAATGGATTTCGTGACAGGATTGCCAAGGACCCAAGCTGGCCACGATGCCGTATGGGTAATCGTGGATCGACTGACTAAGTCGGCTCACTTTCTACCTATTCAAGTCACGTACTCGTTGGATAAGTTGGCTCAGCTTTACATCCAAGAAGTAGTAAGGTTGCATGGAGTACCATCGACGATAATCTCAGATCGAGATCTGCGATTTACGTCACGTTTCTGGGGAGCCTTTCAAAAGGCGTTTAGTTCAAAGTTGTGCTTAAGCACTGCTTACCACCCACAAACAGATGGTCAATCTGAGAGGACTATCCAAACCCTAGAGGACATGCTGAGAGCCTGTGTCTTAGACCAAAAAGGAAGTTGGGATAAGTACCTGCCTTTGTTCGAGTTTGCGTATAACAACAGCTATCACGTGAGCATCGGCACGGCACCGTATGAAGCGCTGTATGGACGGAAGTGCCAATCACCTTTGTGTTGGTACGAGCCTGGAGAGCAAAGTGCTTTAGGACCTAATATAGTGAGGGAAACGACGGAGCAAATAAAAAGGATCAGGGATAGAGTCCTAACCGCTCAAAGTAGACAGAAAAGCTACGCGGACAAAAGGCGTAAGCCCTTGGAGTTCCAAGAAGGAGAACATGTATTTCTAAGAATCACCCCTACTACAGGAAAAGGAAGAGCCATGAAAGTTAAAAACTTGAGTCCCCTTTTTCTTGACCCTTTTGAAATTCTTCAGAGAATCGGATCTGTAGCCTACAAAAAAGCCCTACCACCCAATCTGTCAAACCTTCATGATGTCTTTCACGTCTCTCAGTTACGTAAATATGAGTCCGACCCTAGCCATGTCCTAGAACCAGAGCATGTACAGTTGAGGGAGGACCTCACTTTCAATCTATCGCCACGAGTAGTGGATCACGGAGTCAAGCAGTTAAGGAACAAGTCTGTTCCTTTGGTGAAAGTGGCGTGGGAACGAGACAAGTCGGAAGAATATACGTGGGAACTAGAGTCAGAGATGAAGTCAAAATATCCAGAGCTTTTCTAAGGTACGAATTTCGAGGGCGAAATTCTTTTTAAGGAAGGGAGTAATGTAACGCCCCGATTTTCTGTTAGAGTGAAAATGACTAAAATGCCCCTGAGGTCATTTTCCACCCGGAATTCGTGGAAAGCCGGTCTGGTAGTACTCGAAGGGCAAATTGAATATTGGAAGGGGATTGGATGACTTGTGTACCTTCCCGGGATCGAAAATCTCGTTTTTCAAGTTTTCAGGTCAAAATGACCAAAACGCCCCAGCGGTGTTTTACCCGTTTGCAAGTGCCGGATGAACCTGAAACTTCTCCAGATGGTTTTAAAAGGTGTTTTTATGTAGACTGTGACTTTATTTTTGGTCCCGGAGGTCCCGGGCAAAATTAGTGCAAAATTATGATTTTGCCCCTAGTTTCGTGTTTTTACGCTTAATCGCGTGATTAAGGAAACCTAAACAATATTAGGCTCTAATCGAAGGTTAATTAATTTCCTTAATTAATATTGAGTCAAAATAATTTATTAAAGTGGATTAGAACCTAAAAGTGCTTAATTACAACTTAAAATCATATTTTAATTTCAAGACTCCTAGTCATGGAATCTTGAATAGTGTTTTCTCTTTCCAATTCCTTAAATCATGAAATTGTGTTACACATTGTTTATTCATAAATGAGTTTTTAATTCTCTAATGATGTATGAGCACTCCTAATCTTGTCATAAAATCCTTAAACCACATTCTTAGTTACCTAAACTTAAGCTTAATTATTCCTAACCTTGTACCTAAGCTAATACACATTTAAACCTACCATTAACACCCAATTAGATGATCAAAACTCACCTCCCCCATGCTGCCCCTGGTCTGGCCGTGCACTTCCCTCTCCCATATGCATCACATGTTCAATTTTTCAACACTCCAAGGCCATACCTCAAGTCACATACACTATACCTTGTCATAACTTTTAATCAAGCTTGAATTTCCACATGAATAAATAATTAAAACAACCCATTTTTACCATTTATTTGTGGCTGGAAAAGTTCCAGCCATGTCAAGTTTCTAGAAGCCTAATTTCATCAAAAATTGATAGGAAATTAACTCACATCAAGCCATACTTTGTAGCATAGCTTCCATACTTCAAACCATGCTTGAATGACCTTGTGTAAGAGATATTTTTCTCCCTTTTTCCCCCTCAAAAGCTATGGCCACTTCCCCCTTGGTGAGCCCCATGGTTTTGTTTTTCTATAAATAGGATGCTTGTGATAGCTTAGTTGCACCTTGAAGCATTTGCTAAGTTTAGAATTCTAGAGTTATCTTGCTAGTTCTTTTCTTTTCTCTCAAAGTTCCAAGAGTTCTTTCTCTTCATCTTCATCCTCTCTTCACATTATCACCTCACCACTTCAATCCACCATATCATAACCTTAGATCATCATCAAATCTCTTAAACACTAAACCTCAAACACAAGCTTCCTCAAAACACATCTCTTTTCCTTTTCTTTCTCTTTGGCCGAAGCCATCACACCACCTTAGGAGGAGTTGCTCTTCTCATTTTCCTTTTCAAGATCAAGCTTTCATCTTCATCACTTGGTAGGGATTTGCTTTTCAAACTTGTTTTTACTCAAGAATGTGTTTTTCTCTAGTTTCCTCTTGGATTCTTTTTTGAACTCTCCTTTGTTTTCCTTTTTCCTTTTCATTTCGGCCTCTTAGCCATGATTATGAGCATGATAGCTTGATGATGAGAGTTTCTAGATGATGACCTTGTGTTCATCTCAAAGGAACCTCTAAAGCTTGAGTTTTCCTTTTCTTATAACTTCATCTATATGATATCTAGCTCACATGGTTTTTCAACTTAAGAAATTAATCTAAGAATTTCTAAAAGCCCAAGCCTACCCTTGTCAACCTTAAAGTTGGCCGAAACGTTCTAGAGATTTTCTCTAGATAGGGGTTTTGGGTATTTAATAAAGAACTTGACTTAGTTTCATTTCCTTTTCCTTTGTAAGGTTTTCGGTTTTGGTATTTTGATCCTTGAGATTTTGTTTGGTTTTGTTTTGGAAGTTTGTTTACTTGAGCTTGATGATGTTGTTCAAGAACCTCATAGTTCCTTTGAGAACTTGGTTCAAGAACTCTAGAGCTCTCTTTGTAATGAGAAATGTGTTAGGTTGTTATCTTGTTAAAGTCTTGAATGAGCTCTAGCAAACCATAAAATGAACCTTGCATCATGTTTACTTTTATGCCTTGCATATCATGTTTATTTTCCTTGCTATCACTAAGTACTAAGATAATAAAGGAACTTGCATTATCATGTTTATATTTCAAGCTATGCATTACCATATTTACATTTCAAGTCCTCACCTAAATATCAAAGATAATAATATGATGCGTCTCATATTTATTTTATGCTCTCACTTTACTTTCTAACAAAAGCTAAAACAAGTGCATAAGCATGTTTATCTTTATGCCATCACTTTAATGAACCTAGAGCTCAAAGACTTGCCCATTGTTGTCTCAAACAAAGGTCTAAAATAATTATTTCCATAGTTGAGATTTCGGCCCTAAGAGTTTTTTTTTTAGTTTTCCAAGTGTTAAAAATGTGTTTCTTAAATTTTCTAAGCTTATATAAGTATAAGGAATATGTAGAACTAAGTTTTAAGAATTTAGAACCTCTTGAGATGAAAATGATTTAGCTAATGCCCTCTCAAGTATTTTTATGATTTTGAAAGATAAAAGTGTTTATAAATGAGTTTTGAAAGTTCTAAAATGGTTCAAAGAGAAACTAGTATTCTATGTGCTTGAAAAATTATGTTCTATGCATTTTATGGAGATGAACATTTTGATTCTGCCTTGCCATTCATTGCCACTGTATGTGCTGTTTTAATGATGATAATATGCTTATGTTTGAGTAAAAATAATGCTAAGACTCATATGTGAAAGATAGGATAGGTTAGAAACTAGAAAAGAATTAATTTGAGAGTTTTAGATCCCTTAATTATTAAATGTTCTGGATTCTGTCCAGCAAGGATTAGATTTGATAATCATGGTTTTAAATTAGTTTAAATGAGTAGGGATGACTCATAATTGGTTTAGGACTTGATCTTGATGCCTTAGGAGCAAACTAAACTTAGAAAGGGTCATTGTTGTGACTCCTAGGTACCCGTAAAGTTAGGATTATAAAATCTGCATCCTTGAGGTTTAGAGATGTTCTTGATCATAGTGTGAGGTGAGAAACACTTAGTTATAACCTCATAGGTACCCAAGAGATTAGGTTTGATGATTAATAACTTAGAACGTGAGTTAAGGACCTTAAGGGTCAATACATTAGACATTAAAAAGTCTTGAGTTTTATGATGCTTAATTTATGTAAATATGATATATGATGCATGAGCTTTATCTATGATAAGTTTGATATGTGCTATGAAGAAGTTTTATATGATGATATGCTATACCTCAAAAGATATGTTTGTATGACCTATATGTTTTCATGGCATAAGAAAATTTGAGGAAATTCGGTCTACAGCCGTCATGCTGCCGAATTTCCATCAAATTTGAGGAACTTAGAAAAAGATCTTTTTGAAAATCATGAGAACTTAAATGTGACACAACACTGAGACGCTTTCTTGGGTGACACCGGTTTAGCCGAGCACCCCCAAGAAAACAAATCCGTGAGGGTATTAACATAGAGCTTGCCAAAGCAGACAATACTACTATACACTAGTTGCTAGTAGAGCGTTTCAAAGAGGAAATGACCCTAAGAGGTGATCCTTAATTTGCCCCCTAGCCCGTACTTTAAGTCGGGATTATGTATGTTACGCTTATCGTAGGATAAGTAAGAGCTAGTGACGACTAGTTAAGGTATGAGCTCATAACCTAGAGATGTTTCAGGGTGGCCCGATGAGATAAAAGTTAAAATTTAAAATGTCACATATGCTATGAAAAACCAAGAAAAGTTATTATGAGATTTACACTTGTCACCTTATGCCATTGTTATAATGTTCCTTAGCTAATTCTATTGATTGGTTCACCTTTATGATGCATTCATGTCATTAGTGTATTCCATGCTTAGTCATGAGACGCCTTGTAAAATATGATGGACCTTGGATAATTAATACTTTAGAAAACTTACTTAAAAGGAGTTTATATGCATACACACCTCTTTAGAAGTAAAAACCCAAGGTTCCTGGGGATGTGATGACGTCACTTAGTTAGGGATTGCCCTACTGAGAATTCTTTAGAAGATTCTTATTCCCTTTCTCTTTTCTTCCGTCACATCTTCATATGGCGACTTTTGTACTCTTCATCGACACCCCGACGTGGGAGCTACACCATGACCCAGCACTCGGGTCATACCATTTTGAGGGTCGCTGCACAGTCAGAGTGTTCATGTTTATGGGACGACCCTTCGGACACCTAGTACGGAGCTACCGCTTCACCCCGACTGCTTCCTACCATCATAACACGATTTTTGAGCGAGCCAGACCACGCGATGAGTAGATCCTCCGCATCCAGCCCGAGGCGTCAGCCATACGTGACTACCCGGAGTACGTGCCCCGGACTCAGTATTCGGAGACGGATCCATCAGAGGACCCGCCCTCGCACATGTACAGTTGGAGCTCCAGCCCCACTCCCCCTCCGATGAGAGCTGGGAGTGAGGAGACGGTGGTTCAGCCGAGGTTGGCTCGTAGGCCATCCATGCGCCCTCGCTGCGGTGGACATGCTCTGATGATCCGCACGACCACTCCCGCCGAGATCCGCCAGTGGATCGATTCCACCCCTCAGTACTCGGACCAGCAGGAGTAGGTGCATAGGATGGGTAGTAGCTAGTGCACACACGCCACATAGTTGAGGACAAACCTTCTTTTGTATATGAGGTTGTCTACTCTAGGTGCACACGAGTATGGGTGTTGCTTTCATGGTTTCCTTGTACTTGCTTTTATGATTTCCTTGTATTTGCTTTTCAGTTGTATTTCGTTCTTCTATGTACCGAATAGTCCTGCCTTTTGGTAGGCACATTATCTATATATATAATCAGTTAATGTATCCATGTTATTTATGTGTTTTATTATGATTTGCTCATATGACTTGTATGAATTCCCATTCAAAGAATCATGCGTGGCTCTCACTTTGGTTTAATTCAAAAAAGAAAAATTTTACCCATATTTTCGCTAAGTATTTTCAAAATAAAAAATGAAACCAATAGGTAATATTCTAAGGATTAACCTAAATACATACTAGTAGTATTAGGTTAAGATTTAGGGTGTTACAACACTAGTGACGACATCTATTGGATCTGAATGACACAAAAGAAATATAGCCGTAGGGTGAGAATATTATAAAATTCTCAGTAGGGTATTCCCTCAAATGTGAACATAATATAACAAGTTATTCATTCATATAGAAATGTGCTAAATCATATGTATAAATTTTAATATACATAATTCAAGAAAATATAAAGACAAAATAGTAGTAATCATCTATTTTGCTCTTATAATCCTTGTAAATCAATTCAATACAGTTGTTTCTTTTCATTAACATAGGGAAGACTTAGTTTCATATCCAGTAATATCTATAGTGGATAACTCCACAGAGATAACTCCACAGAGAACAATAGACTGCTAGGACATGAGCTTATTCCTATTTGTGATCATTGGACTTCATTTTTTTTCCATTTCCAAATCACACGCAGTGCTATTCCTGCTCGATACATCTACAGACTCATAAAATTCTCTGGGAAGTCCTTATTTTTTGCTTCCTGAGATAACCGACATAAGCATTGTCTCTGTTTTCCCTATATGCTGGAATTTGCACAACTGAAAGTCATACTTTCTCTTTTATCATCATAATATCCATATGAGGTAATTATCTTTTCAAAAGCCTACTTATATCCCATATAGTCATATAATTATGTCAGAGTCTCATCCATATCTTCTCAACATTTCTTTAGAACAATTAGCATGCATTCATATGATATATGCTTTAATTCAATGTCATTTTATCATTAGTTTAAGATATCTTTATCATTTCTAGCAACCAGGCTGATTTATCACTCCAGAATTCATAATTAGTCTCCACATCAAATGACCAATTTAAGAGCCACAAAAATTCTGTATGACATGTCAATATGTCCAGTAGTGCCTGTAAAAATTGTATAGCAAATAGAGCCCTCTAACTATGTTGAATAAATTGTACAAGTTTAGTGGTTAGATACCATTTATTCACAGCCCAATCCAAAGTTCTCTTAATTTTTAACCCTAGCAATCAATAAAATTAAGTCAAGAGAAAAATCATAGCTATACTTCAAGAAGTTATAAACACCGTGTAAAAATTTCAAATGAAAAATAAGTCATTTGATGTGATAATAAAATCAGACAAGTTTACAACTTCAGTTTCAAAAATCTAGGCAGCATGAACATCATTTCTGTCCCTAATTTTTTTTAAAGTAGTAATTCTTGAAACCAAGGCTCAAGAAAATTCGTGGAGATATGTCAAGATGTTAGGTCCTATATATAATTTTTCCAGACCATGATCATGACAAATATGTCTAAAAATTCATGAGATTTTACTATCTTCAGCAAAACGGAAAATCTAGCACTCTAACTCAAACTTTATTTGGTGAAATGACTACTCTAACCTCATCCAAACTCTCCACCAAAATTTATTCATCAACAACCATATATCACTAGCCAAAATAATAAAAAATTTCATGCAGCACACGCCAGAAATGAGAAAAATAAATTTGGCAAGAAAAAACTTAATAAAACCTACTCTTGGAAGCTAAAGATGCCTTGATCTCTAGGATGCTCCCAAATGATGCTCTACACTCCACAACTCTCAAAATACACCTAACCCATCCTCAAATTAATGATGAGTAGGGTAAATAAGATGAGGTTTGGGAATTTTAATCGGTTAGAATTGTAGAGGTTGATGTATAGAACAATTTTAGTGAAGGGAGTTTTTGGTTTTGGTAGCTCTAGGTAGTATATATGTAATTCGAACTCAAAACGGAGCTCTTGGTTATGGAGGTATGAAGGTTGTCTCCTTTCCTTTAATGACCGATAATGTAGTTTCATGAAGAAGCTTAGTGTTTAAGTTTATCTTATAATAAATGCAAATGAATTTAATATATTATTCTTAGATATTTCTTTACCTAACAAAGTTAAATGGATTGCTAGGATCAATCTTGTAATTCAAGATTAAATCTTAGTCATTACTTTAATATAAAGAGATAAGGTTCTTTATTTTGTAAAGATTAAAATAGTTTTCGGTGTTAGAAATTGTACACCGAAATTTCACTAAACGGGTAAAGTAGTGTACCTGGGTAATCAAGCATTGCCCAAAAATTAATTATAAGTATAAAACCTTTATTCCTAACCATTTCTAATCTCAATCCCATGTTTTCCTAATTTTGGACACCTCCGAGCCCCGCGGGCCTGTAGGACCCGTAAGTTGTCTTTCCGTTGAGTTGTTCTGATCATATCTATGTACATCAGAATTTCGAGATTCTCATTAATAAAGTCTCAATTAATTTCTGAATAAAATTTAGAGTGTTACAAGTGGCAACTCAAACACATAACCTTTGTAGCCTTGATCGGTGTGAGACATAGCTTGGAAAGGCTAAGGTAAAACTACTTGCAACATGTCAGCAAAAGTATTTGCCTTTCACCGTTCAACTTGGAGAGGCTGTTTGAAAAACAACTTACAACGTGGCAGTAGAAGATGTCTGCAAGTCGCGGTTCAGCTTGGAGAGGCTAGTACAGAACTACTCGGCTAAGTTGTAGCTGGGGTTGGCCACTGTGCAAGTTAGAGCTTGGGAAGGCAATTGAAAAGACTATCCGTTTACTTTCTCAGGTTGAGAAAGTTTTTATTAGTGGAATCTCAACATGTGTTGAGTACTAGATGTAGGCATGTTGGCTAAACTAGTATAAAAATTCTAGTGTTAATTCTTTCTTCCTTGATCTTTTATTTTTTTCATGTTATGCATTTCAAGTTAAAGAATTACTCAAGTTTTGTCAATATGTTTAACAATCTTTAATGTTTAGAAACTTATTTTGTGAAACCGCTAACCATCATTTCATTGCACTTCAAGCCTTAGGCTTGATACATTTATTTATTCAAAATTGTTTCAGGTCAGAAAGAAGTTTTCATAAAGCACGATTCAACCCCTCTTCTCGTGCACTCTTTTACCAACAGTAACATCCCCTCAATTTTAGTGTTCCTATCTAGATTGGTGCACTGTAATTAAGGGTGTACTATTCTATATGCCATATCCATATAGTGTATAATAAAATTTATACTTATTAAATTATAAGATTGTATTTAATTAATTCAAATATTCATTATTCACTTCTTAATATTATGAAGCGTCAGTGAGTGATGATATGTAGTATATCGGTAATAAGTTAAATAAAACAGATATTACATTAGTTTATTTAAATAAATAAAACATTGTAGAACTTTTATGTATGAACACTAGGGCACATAGGCCATTTCAGAACATATTCATAACATATAGTACATCAGAGTCTAAAGTCCACGCAGGAACCATCAAAGTACATCAAAACATGAAAACATGCTACTAGCCTGTAGAAAACCATCAAAAGACTATATACAACAAGTATTCCTATCAATCAATCTCAACTGTCAGCAAGCATGTGTCACAGTACTACATCATAATATAAGCATCGATAAATCCTAGAAGACATAGTAACACTCTATAGAAATCCATTCACCATCAAGACAATGGCATCACCTCCTAGAGGGGAGTCAGGGTTAAACACAAAACTATCACCAGGGGTAGAAGGTGGTGCTGGCATGAAAGCAAGGTCGCGAGGAGGAGGAGGTGTAGCTATATCCGGTACCGGTGGAGCAAGCAATAAATGGAAAATCACCAGATGTGCCATGTGAAAAGAGACTCCATTAAATGGAAATCTGGGGTCAAACAGTGGGCTCAATACTGAAGGAGTGAACGAACGAAGGAAAAAGATATGTACACATAGTTGGGCATACGCAACAGCGAACAAGGAGTCTAATATAGGGTCATAATGCCACTCAATGTGTGGCAACTCAAAAAGGAAGATCATCGATGCCATTGCCTAGATCTGTGGTAGACATGGAATGTAAACAAGGATGAGAATTCTACATATCCTCAGTAGGGTATTCCCATGCATACATAACTTTCAACACTATCTATCCAGTGCTTCAGTTTAATTATTAACAGTTGAGTAAGAATTAGATAAACCACCTAAGTTAGGAAAAATCTTTATCCGAACCAGATTCATTTTATCCAATCATCAACTTAAAATTTAAAAATGGAGGCTTAGGATACAAACAACTTGGTTTCAATTGAAATATCAAGCATGATTCACATGATGCACAACGTAACAATAACTTAAGACAATTTGCCACTTTGGCTATCCTGACCTTTGGTCATTATGGCTCTACCACTCTGTATCATAGATTGTGCTCTAAGACTGAGCTTATTCCTATACGTGGTCCTTAGATTCTCTCTCCAACTCACACACAGACCTATTTTTAGCATGATTTGCTCCTTGACCCAATTAAGGGTAGTAAGGTTCACTCCCTAACTAACCGGATTTACTCTTCGACCTAATATGACATAGTCTCAATCTTTTTCTTGCATATTTATATATGAGCAATTGAAATAAGTATTCACATCTAGATGATATCTAACATCATCAATAAGCCCACATATCATAATGAGGTTAAGTCATAAATGTTTTATCATTTCTTCAACCAACCTTGCTTGCTGCGAGAATTTCAGTTTTAAGAGAAATTATGGTTAATTTATCAAACATCATTAAAACAGTACAAAAATATTTTCCAAAGATGATTCAATGAATAAAGGAATCCCTATAAAAATTTCAAGGCATGAAAAGGTCTATAACTATATTAATAAAATTTCACAATTTTGGAGGTCAAGAACTACACAGTTTCAGCTAATAGGCAGAAGTTTCAATATTAATACCCTATCAAATGAACTCCAAAATTTGTATAAAAAATTAAGGTTAGACCTTATTGTGTCCTCAACATTTTGTAAAACTTTCATCTCAAAATTCATTCATTTGCTAGGGTAAGAAAACATAGACAAATTCAGTACTACAAGCTAGACTAGCTGGAAAGAAACCCTGACCTGCTCGGTTTTTCATTTTTTAAAAATGGTAAAAGTGCTTAAGATCAGCAAGAAAAATACTAAAAACTCTTCCATATGTTAGCTTCATCATATAAAATTTTATGTTAGCTTCATCATATAAAATTTTCAGCTCAACATCATGTCTCTAAATCATTGAGAAAAATCAATATTTTTCAGCTGCTTACTCAAAAACAAGATTTCCAACAGTAAGGGTAAGAACATATTTTGAGAAAATAGCTTATCAAACATTATCCAAACTCTCTACCAAAATTAACACATCAATATTCATTTATAATCAGCCAAAAAACTAAGAATTGTGGACTAAATCAATCAAGAAGTTCTAAAGTGAAATTTGAAAGAAAAGTGGATGAAATAAGCCCTACTTGGCTCTTTGAAGCTCAAACTCTTGTTCTTAGCTTTCCTCAAAGATTCTCTAGTAATTTTCTTGATCTAACCCTCTCTGAAATCCTCTTATAACACAACAAATAACAGCTACCTTGATGCTAGGGTGAGGTACAGGTTTTGTGATGAGGAATTGATCTAAAGTTTGCAAGGGATAGTACTTAAGTTATGCTCTTGGCTATGGAATTTTGGGTGATGTTTAGTGTTCTTGGCTAAACTTCGTATTGGTTAGAGAAAGAAGATGAAGATGGCTGAAACTTGGAGTTGCTTGGCCAAAAATGACCAAGAGAATTGTGTAGAAATTTGTTTTATAATGTGTTGATATTTTGGGTAATAAATGAATTTAGGAAAATGGTTTTTCTTTAAGATAACTACATGCAATTTTGGTGGCTTCTCTTTGGTCCCCAAATAAAGACAATGGCGTGGCTTCTTCTAAGCCACACACTTGTCTTGTTAGGTGTCCTTATTATACTGTATTGTCCATACGATATGTGAAACTACACATCATAATTTAACCGGACGAGTAAAATACCGTACCCATAAAATATACAATACCCAATATTTTATTTCGGGCCTAACCTTTTCATTTTTTATTCTTTTCAACCTAAATCTCATATTTTCTTAGTCTTGGGCCTCTCTAGGCCTAATTCCAAGGCTTTGGTGGTCCCTGCGAGTCGCAAGGCCCGTAGTGTTACTATTCACATTTTTTTTTACTCTCTTCAAGTCATTTGTATCTTGACTGACTCTATCAAAAATATAAAATTATGATTAATAAAGTCTAAATAAAATTTCTAAAATATCCTTGGGTGTTACAAACAATGCCAAACAGTAATAAATAGTGCTGATCAGTGGCCAAAATTACAATTTCTAAAAACCTTGAAAATTACATTTTGATCCTTTCTAGTTGCTAGTTTTTCTCAAAAATTATTCTAAGACATTGAAAACACTTGAAACCATTTTATCTCTTTGAGAACTTAAATATTAATATTGAAACAGTGACAGAAAGGATAATTTCATTAATAAGTTTTTATTCACTTAGAGATCACATTTTCACTCCTCTTGAGTTTCTAATTATTTCAAAAACTCTTTGTACACTCTAGACACAAGATTCAAGTCTCAAAATAAAATAAAACTAACTTCAAACCCAATACCCTCATAGGGCCAAAATACATATATGTATGTGTGTCTATGATCAAAATTTCCATTTAAAACATAAGGGACAAGTCTTGACCTTTAGAGAATTAGGTGATGACTAGAATCATAAACATGCTATGCAATCTCATTTTTAGTCTTTAACATTATAAGGTGACAACTTGGAAATATGAACATGATATGCAAGACTTGAAATATAAACATGAGGATGCAAGTTCATTTTTATATCTTTGAGGTTTAAGGTGATGACTTGATAAATAAACATGAAATGGAAGACTTATAATATAGACATGAAAATACAAGTCCTTTTTCAAGTCTTCAAGATTTAAGGTGAGGACTTGAAACATAAATATGACATGTAAGAGTTGAAATATAAACATGAGATGCAAGAATTTGAAATAAAAACATGAATACAAGTCCATTTTTGTGTCTTGTTAGAGCTCAAACTCAAGACTTTAAAGAATGAAACTTTGAACTTCATCAATCTTAACAAAATGGAAGTGAGCTTTAGAGTCCCTCAACATCATGGTTCCAAAAACCTCATTTTTTGGACTCAACATCAAGCTCAAAAATAACAAAGAAACCAAAGGAGCATTCTTTCTATCTCTCTCTATGTTTTCTTTTATAAACCAAAGATCAAGCCTTAAGTTTTGGAGGTCATAAACATAATGGTCTCACAACCATTATCAAGAACACTCATCATCAAGATATGGCCTTGATCACAACAACAACCAAAGAACACTCATCCCTACCAAGAAGGTTTCTTTGTTGCAAGTGAGAAAGCTTGATCCTTTGTGTTGAAATGAAAAGAAAAATCTTCTCTTAGGGCTAAGATGAGTTTTGGCCAAAGTGAGAATAAATATAAGGAGGATTTTTCTTGTGTTTTTTTGTGAATGGGAATGGAAAGGATAGGTGTTTAGGAGTTAATCACGGTGGTGGTGTGTTGGTTTGAGTTGGGAAACTTGGTTATGGAGCAACAATGGTGTTTCTTGAAGATGAAGGAGAAGAGGAAGAAGAACTCTTAAGTTGAGAGAGAACAAGAGTATTTTTTTTACAAGTCTTGATGAGCAAGACTTCACCTAAAAAGTGGATAGTAACAATGAGAGAGTGTGAGTGTGTGAGAGTTGAAAAAATCACATATTGGAGGGAATTGGGGCTGTTTTGGCAGCTACCTATGGAAAGAGTAAGTGAGATATTTTTTGTGTTTTATGAGGGTTAGAGTTAGGATTAAGGGTAGGTTTAATTAAGGAAAGGGTTAGGGATTGATAATTAGGTGTCTGGATTAATAATGAGGTTTTTAAAGCTTTCAAGACATGTTTAAGGAGTGATCTTGCATGTTTAGTTGAGTCAAACTTGATTAATTGAAAATTCAAACACCAACATTGTTTCTAATCTTTAGCAAAAGAAAGAGAGAAAAAAATGTTTTTTGCCTCTACTTTTTACTTTTTACTTTGAGAGAGAAAAAAATGTCTTTGAATCAAAATGAGATTAAACTTTTCCTAAGAAATCTTGGACCCTAATTAACCTCAAATAATTATTTGGACTCAAAATTAATAAGTGAAATTAATTTATCTTTAGCTATAGCTTAATATTGCCTATGTTTCCTTAATTACTTTAATTAAGCTTAATTAGCACAAATTATGAGAAAATGGTAATTTTATACAAAAGCTCCCTAGGACTTCTCGGGACCATCCAGATCTCCCCTTTAAATATCTTATCCAACTCTCGGGTGATGACCGGGTCTTGTCGTTACTTAATCCCGCGTTAAATTACCCCACGGGTATTTTGCTAATTTTACGCATAGGGAAAATGGGGAATTGAGATTTCCACATCTCTTGTCATCCAAAACACATCTAGTCCCCTTCAAATATCAAACTAAGCCCTTGAGGATAGCCTTGACCAGCCATCCTCGATTTCTGGCCAAAAATGATCTCAAGGGCATTTTGATCATTTGTATAGGGAAAAATCAAAGATTGTGATTTTCACACAGATTGCTATCTAAACCTTATATAACCTCGTCATAATATTAAAATAACCTATTGAGGATCACCTAGACTAGCCGTCCTCTATTCTCGATCAAAAATGACCTAAGGATATTTTGATCATTTTTGCATAGTAGGAAAAACTGGGTGTTACAAGGAGCACAGACTTGTTAGTGGGAATGGACTGCATGCTGCTTTATTGTCTGTTGGCAAAGTGAAAAGTAAATTTTCCTAGATTCATTTATGATTATATGTTGAATGTCATATCCTTGAAAAAGGGGAATAATGTTGTCGTTCCGTATAGGAAAAATGTTGTAGTCTGAGGATGATGAGAAACATTAAGTGATTCTCAAACATGGGAAAAGCCTTTCTCATACTTCCACAAACTCAAAAGAAGTATGAAGATCAAAGACTCCTAAAAATGTAAATGTTATCAAGATCATGCCAAGGGAAGAAAAATCCTCCTCTTCTTCTGAGTCTTCAGAATCCAAATAAACATCTTCAAAGAATGAACCAAACAATGAACCTACTCCTCTTACAGCTCAAATTGCCTCTGGACTAACTTTTGATCAAAATGCTACTCCTTCATCCAATCAACCACCACCTGCATTATAGCCAAACTACATTGAAGTTCAAACACTGTTGCGAGAGTAACACCTCATCAACATCTGGTGAAACGAAATAGAAGCTCAATCATAAAGACATGAAACACTTCTACTAGAGATCCCCCAAGAGATAAGGCATATAGGTTGATGATGTTATTCCTGGCTTCTAGCACACCTCCTTTTTGCTTATGTCAAAAGTGGGAAAAGAAAAGTGATGAAAATGTTGTGTTGAGAAACACAGAGGGAGTACATGAAGGGGGATTTGTTCAGAGATTCTATCATTTGCATTTTTTTTTATGTTCATTCATTTCTCTTATGCTTAGACAGTTTTGTTTTATTTTATCTTGATAGATCTTTTTTTTATGTTTTATCTACTCTGATACCTCATTTTTTTACTTGTACATTGATACACTCTTTTAAGCTATGGCTCTGATATAATTATCATTGCTTTTCAATTGCTTTGTGACATATATGTAACGCCCTGATTTTTATACTTAGCAAAAATGACCAAAATACCCCTGGGTCATTTTTGTGTGAAAATCAAGGCTAGCCAACCCCGACCACCCTCAAAAGTTTATTTCTATATTAGGAATGGATTACATGAGGATTAGATAGCGATCCATGCGAAAATCGCAATCCCATGTAAAAATGACCAAAATGCCCCTGAGGTCATTTTTACCCAAAATTTGAGAACAGTAGACCCGGGCCATCCTTGCGGGGTTAGTTCAATGATTGAAGAGGATTATATGCCATAGAAATAATAACAAGAGTGAAAATCTCACTCTTTGAACTTTTGGCACAAAATGACGAGAATACCCCTACGGCGTTTTCACACGATATTTAGTGCCGACTGAGCCCGGAAAGATTTCCTAGGAGTTTGAAATGTTGTTTCGATGTAATGCATGATGTTTGGATGAGTTCAGGTGGTCTTGGAGAGTTTTGATGTAAAATGACATTTTTACCCCTAGATTAGTTTATAATGAGCTTAATTAAATGATTAAGGAAACCTACGAGATATTAGGCTCTAATTAAAGATAATTTAATTTTAATTATTAATCTTGAGTTAAAATAATTAATTAAGATTAATTACAGCCTAAAAGTACTTAGGGAATTTCAAATTTCATTCTTAGTCAAAGAGCATCCAAGACTTTATGTCATGTCATGAACCAATAGTGTTTTCTCTCTCATGTTCCTTAAAATTAGGAACCTTGTTGGAGTTTGAATTTCAAACTAAACAAGTTTAATTAAAACTAAGCGTATATGACAACTTCTAATCATGTCTTGAGAACTCTAATCACACAATTACAACTCTTAACACCAAAACACAAGTTTTTAACTATGTTCCCTAATTAAAATTACCCTAAGACCTAATTACCACACCCAAAATGAAATGAAATTCTCCCCCCAAAACCCCACAAGAAAACTCATTGTAACGCCCCGATTTTCTGTTAGAGTGAAAATGACCAAAATGCCCCTGAGGTCATTTTCAAATTGAGTCGAGGAAAGCGGTCTGGCAGTACTCGAAGGGCAAACTCAATGTTGGAAGGGGATTAGAAAACTTATGTACCTTCCCGGGATCGAAAATCTCGTTTTTCGAGTTTTCGGGTCAAAATGACCAAAACGCCCCTGTGGTGTTTTACCCGTTTGCAAGTGCCGGATGAAACCGAAACTTCTCCAGATGGTTTTAAAAGGCGTTTTTATGTATTCTATGACCTCAGTTTTAATTTTTGAAGTCCCGGGAAAAATTAGTGCAAAATTACGGTTTTGCCCCTAGTTTCGTATTTTTACGCTTAATCACGCGATTAAGCAAACCTAAGCAATATTAGGCTCTAATCGAAGGTTAATTAATTTCCTTAATTAATCTAGAGTCAAAATAATTTATTAAAGTTGATTAGAACCAAAAAGTACTTAATTACAACCTAAAATCATATTTTAATTTTATGACACCTAGTCATAGAATCTTGAATAGTGTTTTCTCTTTCCAATTCCTTAAATCATGGAATTATGTTACACATTGTTTATTCATAAATGAGTTTTAAATTCTTTAATGATGTATGAGCACTCCTAAACTTGTCATAAACTCCCTAAATCACATTCTTAGTTACCTAAACTTAAGCTTAATCATTCCTAACCTTGTACCTAAGCTAATACACATCTAAACCTACCATTAACACACAATTAAATGGTCAAACTCACCTCCTCCCTTGCTGAACCAGACCAGGCCGTGAACCTTCTCCCGCATTATGCATCACATGTTCAATTTTTCAACACTCCAAGGCCATACCTCAAGTCACATACACTATACCTTGTCATAACTTTCAATCAAGCTTGAATTTCCACATGAATAAATAATTAAAACAACCCATTTTTCCCATTTAATTGTGGCTGGAAAAGTTCCAGCCATGCATTGTTTCTAGAAGACTAAATTCATAAAAATGTGATAGGAAATTAACTCACATCAAGCCATGCTTTGTAGCATAGCTTCCATACTTCAAACCATGCTTGAATGACCTTGTGTAAGAGATATTTTCTCTTCCTTCCTCCCTCAAAGGCTACGGCCAAAGCCCTCCCCATTCACTCCTCCATGGTTTTGTTTTTCTATAAATAGGATGCTTGTGTTAGCCTTGTTGCACTTTGAAGCATTTGCAAAGTTTAGAGTTTTAGAGTTGTCTTGCTAGTCTTTCCTTTTTCTCTCAAAGTTCCAAGAGTGTTCTTCCTTTCTTTTCATCTTTATCTTCTTCATCTCTTCATCTCATCATCACCTCTCCACCATCAAACACCACCCCAAAACCTTGAACCATCATCAAACCTCTCAAACACCACACCTCAAACACAACTCCACTTGAAACACATTTTCTTTCTTTTTCTCTCATCAAGGCCGAATCATCATCACCATCCTAGGAGGTGTTGCTCATCTCATTTCCATCTTCAAGATCAAGCTTTTATCTTCATCACTAGGTAGGGATTTGTTTTCAAACTTTATTTTGCTCAAGAAAGTGTTTTTCTCTAGTTTTCTCTTGGATTCTTTTTGAACTTTCCTTTGTCTTTCCTTTCCTTTCATTTTCGGCCATGAGGCCTTGATTTGAGCATGATAGCTTGATGATGAGAGTTTCTAGATGATGACATTGTGTTCATCTCAAAGAAACCTCTAAAGCTTGAGTTTTCCTTTTCTTACAACTTCATCTGTAACACCCTAAATCTTAACCCAAGACTACTAGTATGTCCTTAGGTTAATCTTTAGAATATTACCTCTTGGTCTCATCTTTTAGAAAATACTTAGCGGAAATATGGGTAAAATTTTTCTTTTTGGAATTTAAAATCAAAGTGAGAGCCACGCACGAAACTTTAAGGAGATTCATAGCGAAACATATAAGCAAAGCATAAGAAACACATCATGTCATGGGAACATCAACTGAATCATAGATATATATATATATAACGTGCCTACCCAAAGAGGTAGGACTATTTGATACATCATGAAGCAAAATACAACTGAAAAGCAATACAAGGAAATCATAAAAAGCAAATACAAAAGAAACTACCCCCATACCCATGTGCACCTAAAGGAGACAACCTCATATACAAAAGAAGGTTTGACCTCTACTATGTGGCGTGTGTGTGCACTAGCTACTACCCCTCCTATGACTACTCCTGCTGGTCCGAATACTGTGGGGTCGAGTCGATCCACTGACGAATCTCGGTGGGAGTGGTCGAGCGCATCATCGGGGCATGTCCACCGGCGAGGGCGCATAGATGGCCGTCGAGCCAACCTCGGCTGGACCACCGTCTCCTCACTCCCAGCCCTCATCGGTGGAGGAGTGGGACTGGAGCTCCAACTGTACATATGGGATGGCGGGTCCTCGGATGGGTCCGTCTCCGAGTACTGGGGACGCGGCACATACTCGGGGTACTCGCGTACCGCTGATGTCTCGGGCTCCATGCGGAGGATCTGCTCATCGCGTGGTCTCGCTCGCTCAAAAATCCCATTATGACCGTAAGGGGCAATCCGGGTGAAGCGGTAGCTCGGGGCACGCGAAGGGTCGCCCCATGAACATGTATACTCTGACGGCAGCGACCCTCAAAATGGTATGACCCGAGTAGGGTCATGGTGCAACTCCCATACCGGTGTCGATGAAGAGTACAAATGCCGCCATCTGAAGATATGACGGAAGAAAAGAGAGAGGGAATGAGAATCTTTCTAAAACAATTCTCAGTAGGGCTATCCCTACCTAGGTGTCATCGTCACACCCTCAGGAACCTTGGGTTTATTTCTAAAAGGTGTGCATGCATATAAATTCCTTTTAAGTTGATTTTCCAAGGAGGTATTTTATCCAAGGTCCGTCATATTTTATAATGCGTCTTTATAACTTAAGCGAAATATACTAATGATATGAATGCATCATAAGATAAACCCAACAATAGAATAACTAGGAAACATTATAACATTGGCATAAGTATAGTTTATGTGACATTGTTAACTTTAACTTTCATCTCATGGGGCCGCCCTAAAACTTCTCTAGGTTATGAGCTCATACCTTAACTAGTCGTCACTAGCTCTTACTTATCCTATGATAAGCGTAACATAATCCCGACTTAAAGTACGGGCTAGGGGGCAAATTAAGGATCTCCTTTCTAGGATCATTTCCTCTTTGAAACGCTTTGCTAGCCAACACGGCCTCGCAATTTGTCCGCTTTGGCAGGCTGCATCTACACATACCCTCACGGATTTGTCTCCTCCTGGGGTGCTCGGCCGAACGGTGTCACCCAGAGAAGCGCGTCTCAATGTCGTGTCACATTTATATTCTCATAAGTATTAAATTACAATTACCTCATCATTTATCATATTCATTTTTATCATGCATTCTCATATAGCTTTTTCTCATAACATATATATCATCACATGAAACTTTCTCATAACATTCGTCACATAAAACTTTCACACAAACATCATCACATAGTCATATTTAACAATCATCCCCATAAGCTCATAGACATGTTATGTTATAACTCATAGTGTTTTAAACTTTGATTCTTATGAGTCTTAAACTTGCAAATTAATTGTTCTATCATTATCCTTAACTTCTTTATACGCCTATAGTTTGACAATTAATGAGTTATACAAATTTTATGCTCAAGAACTAATCCAAATAGCACTAAGCAGAATTTGGACAGCTTTATGTTTATGTGATTACGGAGTTCTAGAAATTACGGTTTAGATCTTTATCTCACTTTCTAAGTTATTGATCATCAACACCTAGTCTCTTGGGAACCTATAAGGTTATAACTAAGTATCTCTCACCTCACCATATGGTCAAGAACATCTCTAAACCTCAAGAGTGCAGAAATCAAAATACTAACTTTACGGGTACCTAGAAGTCACAATATTGACCCTTTCTAAGTTCGGTTTGCTCCTAAGGCTTCAAGATTAAGTCCTAAACCAATTATGAGTCATTCCTACACATATAAACTAATTTAAAACCATGATTATTGAATCTAAACCTTGCTGGACAGAATCTAGAAAAATAAATCTTTAAGGGATCTAGAACTCTCAAATTAATTCTTTTCTAGTTCCTAACTTATCCTATCTTTCACATATGAGTCTTAACATAATTATTACCCAAACATAAGCATATTAACATCATTAACACAGCTCATGCAGTGGCCAAACATGGCAAGGCAGAACCGAAACAGAAACTCCATTTAAAGGCATTGAATCATAGTTTCTAAAGCACATAAAATACTAGTTTCTCTTGGAACCTTATTAAAACCTTCAAAACTCTTTTATGAACACTTTTATTATCTAAACTCATGAAAATACTTAATAGGGCAGTGGCTATATTATTTTCATCTCAAGAGGTCCTAAATTCATAATACTTAGTTCTACACATTCCTTATACTCATATAAGTTTAGAAAAAGTATAAAACATAGTTTTCAATACTTGAAAACATTAAGGCCTCATAGGGCCGAAATACGAACCATAGGAAATAAATGTTTTAGACCTTTGTTTGAGATATCATTGGGCAAGTCTTTGAGCTCTAGAATCATTAAAGTGATGACATAAAAATAAACATGCTCATGCACTTATTTTAGTTATTGCTAGAAAGTAAAGTGAGAGCATAAAATAAATATGTGGTGCAATATATTATTATCTTTGATATTTAGGTGAGGACTTGAAATATAAATATGATAATGCAAAGCTTGAAACATAAACATGATAATGCAAGTTCATTCATTATCTTGGGATTTAGTGATAGCAAAGAAATAAACATGATATGCATAGCTTAAAGTAAACATGATGCAAGTTTCATTTTTATGTTTAACTAGAGCTCATTTAAGACTTTAACAAGATAATAACCCTATACAATATCTCAAAGATCACAACACAAGAATCGAAAATCATATAAAAGAGAAAGAAAGTGAAACTACATCAAGTTCTTTATTAAGTACCCAAAACCCCTATCTAGAGACAAATCTCTAGAACGTGCCGCCCAACTTTAAGGTTGACAAGGGTAGGCTTGGGCTTTTAGAAATCCTTAGATTAATTTTCTTAAGTTGGAAAACCATGTGAGCTAGATAACATATAGATGAAGTTGTAAGAAAAGGAAAACTCAAGCTTTAGAGGTTTCTTTGAGATGAACACAATGTCATCATCTAGAAACTTTCATCATCAAGCTATCATGCTCAAATCAAGGCCTCATGGCCGAAAATGAAAAGGAAAGGAAAGACAAAGGAAAGTTCAAAAAGAATCCAAGAGAAAACTAGAGAAAAACACTTTCTTGAACAAAATAAAGTTTGAAAACAAATCCCTACCTTTTGATGAAGATAAAATCTTGAACTTGAAGATGGAAATGAGATGAGCAACACCTCCTAGGATGGTGATGATGATTCGGCCTTGATGAGAGAAAAAGAAAGAAAATGTGTTTCAAGTGGAGTTGTGTTTGAGGTGTGGTGTTTGAGAGGTTTGATGATGGTTCAAGGTTTTGGGGTGGTGTTTGATGGTTGAGAGGTGATGATGAGATGAAGAGATGAAGAAGATAAAGATGAAAAGAAAGAAAGAACACTCTTGGAACTTTGAGAGAAAAAGGAAAGGCTAGCAAGACAACTCTAAAACTCTAAACTTTGCAAATGCTTCAAGGTGCAACAAGGCTAACAAAAGCATCCTATTTATAGAAAAACAAAACCATGGAGCTTGCAAATGGAGGGAGTGGCCGTGTGGTTTGGAGGGAAAAGGAAGAGAAAATATCTCTTACACAAGGTCATTCAAGCATGGTTTGAAGTATGGAAGCTATGCTACAAAGTATGGCTTGATGTGAGTTAATTTCCTATCACATTTTTATGAATTTAGGCTTCTAGAAATAATGCATGGCTGGAACTTTTCCAGCCACAATTAAATGGGAGAAATGGGTTGTTTTAATTATTTATTCATGTGGAAATTCAAGCTTGATTGAAAGTTATGACAAGGTATAGTGTATGTGACTTGAGGTATGACCTTGGAGTGTTGAAAAATTGAACATGTGATGCATATGGAGGGAGGAGGTTCACGGCCAGCTTGGGACAGCAGAATGGGAGGATGATTTGACCATTTAATTGTGTGTTAATGATAGGTTTAGATGTGTATTAGCTTAGGTACAAGGTTAGGAATGATTAAGCTTAAGTTTAGGTAACTAAGAATGTGATTTAGGGAGTTTATGACAAGTTTAGGAGTGCTCATACATCATTAAAGAATTTAAAACTCATTTATGAATAAACAATGTGTAACACAATTCCATGATTTAAGGAATTGGAAAGAGAAAACACTATTCAAGATTCTATGACTAGGTGTCATAAAATTAAAATATGATTTTAGGTTGTAATTGAGTACTTTTTGGTTCTAATCAACTTTAATAAATTATTTTGACTCTAGATTAATTAAGGAAATTAATTAACCTTCGATTAGAGCCTAATATTGCTTAGGTTTGCTTAATCGTGTGATTAAGCGTAAAAATCTGAAACTAGGGGCAAAACCGTAATTTTGCACTAATTTTGCCCGAACTTCAAAAATTAAAACTGAGGTCATAGAATACATAAAAACGCCTTTTAAAACCATCTGGAGAAGTTTGGGTTCATCCAGCACTTGCAAGCGGGTAAAACACCACAGGGCGTTTGGTCATTTTGACTGAAAACTTCAAAACGAGATTTTCGATCCCGGGAAGGTACATAAGTTTTCTAATCCCCTTCCAACATTGAGTTTGCCCTTCGAGTACTTGCCATGGCTTTCCTCGACTCCGGCCAAAATGACCTCAGGGCATTTTGGTCATTTTCACTCTAATGTAAAATCGGGCGTTACATTACTCCTCCTTAAAAAGAATTTCGCCCTCGAAATTGCACCTTAGAAAAGCTCGGATATTTGGACTTCATCTCTGACTCTAGTTCCCACGTGTATTCTTCCGACTTGCCTTGTCCCCACGCCACTTTTACCAAAGGAACAGACTTGTTCCTTAACTGCTTGACTCCGTGATCCACTATTCCCGTAGGCGGTACATTGAAAGTGAGGTCCTCCCTTAACTGTACATGCTCTGGTTCTAGGACATGGCTAGGGTCGGACTCATATTTACGTAACTGGGAGACGTGAAAGACATCATGAAGGTTTGACAGATTGGGTGGTAAGGCTATTTTGTAAGCTACGGATCCGATTCTTTGAAGAATTTCAAAAGGACCGAGAAATCTGGGACTCAACTTTTTAACTTTCATGGCTCTCCCTATTCCTGTAGTGGGGGTGATTCTTAGAAATACATGTTCTCCCTCTTGGAACTCCAAGGGCTTGCGCCTTTTGTCCGCGTAGCGTTTCTGTCGACTTTGAGCGGTTAAGATTCTATCCTTGATCTTCTTGATTTGTTCCGTTGTTTCCCTCACTACCTCAGGTCCTAAGACACTTTGCTCTCCAGGCTCGTACCAACACAAGGGTGATTGGCACTTCCTTCCGTATAATGCCTCAAATGCGGTGCCATATCGATGCTCGCGTGATAGCTGTTGTTATACGCAAACTCGATCAAAGGCATGTACTTATCCCAACTTCCTTTTTGGTCTAAGACACAGGCTCTCAGCATATCTTCCAGGGTTTGGATTGTCCTCTCGGACTGACCATCCGTTTGTGGGTGGTAAGCAGTGCTTAGGCACAACTTGGAACCAAACGCCTTTTGAAAGGCTCCCCAAAAACGTGACGTAAACCGCGGATCTCGATCCGAGATTATCGTCGATGGTACTCCATGCAACCTTACTATTTCTTGGATGTAAAGCTGGGCCAACTTATCCAACGAGTACGTGACTCGAATAGGTAGAAAGTGAGCCGACTTAGTCAGTCGATCCACGATTACCCATACGGCATCGTGGCCAGCTTGGGTCTTTGGCAATCCTGTCACGAAGTCCATTGATATACTCTCCCACTTCCACTCGGGGATCGGTAGGGGTTGCAACATGCCAGAAGGTTTTTGGTGTTCGATCTTGACCTTTTGGCAGACCAAACACTTACTCACCCAGGCGACCACATCCTTCTTTAATCCGGCCACCAAAACATCCTCTTCAAGTCCTGATACATCTTCGTAGTACCAGGATGGATGGCAAAATGGCTCTTGTGAGCCTCCTCCAAGATCTTCTCTCGGAGGTCACCATCTTGTGGCACACAGATTCGCCCCTCAAACCTCCATAACCAGTCGGGACCTCGTACAAAACCTTTCAACTTTCCGGCCTTAACTGCCTCGATTGTCTCCATAAAGTCCTCATTTTCTCTTTGGGCAAGCATAATCCTTTGCTTAAACCCACTGGTCACCGTGAGATGACTCATCACGATGCCATTCTCCGTTATAGACATTCCAAGATTCATATCCCTAAATTGCTCTATTAACCCAACTTCATTAACCATCATACTTGACAGACGTAACGAGTTTCGGCTCAAGGCGTCGGCTACTACATTAGCCTTGCTTGGGGTGGTAACTTAAACCAAAATCGTAGTCCTTGAGGAATTCCATCCATCTCCTTTGCCTCATATTCAACTCCTTTTGATCAAAGAGATGCTTGAGACTCTTATGATCGGAGAAAACTTCAAACCTCACACCATACAAGTGGTGTCTCCACATCTTTAGAGCGAACACGATGGCTGCTAGTTCTAGGTCATGGGTGGGGTAGGTTACCTCATGAGGCTTGAGTTGTCTGGACGCATAGGCTACCACTTGCCTGTTTTGCATCAACACACAACCTAAACCCTTGCCAGAAGCATCGCAATATACCTCGAAGGGTACATTGGGGTCAGGTAAAACTAAAACTGGGGTTGAGGTGAGCTTTTCCTTAAGCTCTAGGAAACTCTTTTCACACTCGGGGCTCCACTCAAACGGGGCATTCTTCCTAGTGAGCTTGGTTAAGGGTAGGGCTAACTGGGAAAATCCTTTAATGAACCTACGGTAATATCCAGCTAAACCCAAAAAGCTTCTAATCTCAGTTACCGAGGTTGGTCTATCCCAATTCATCACAGCTTCTATCTTACTTGGGTCGACAGCTATGCCACCTTTTGACACAACATGTCCTAAGAATTTTACCTCCTCTAACCAAAATTCACACTTAGACAACTTAGCGTATAACTTCTTCTCCTTTAATACTTCTAAAACCAGCCTTAAATGACGCTCATGCTCCTCGTGGGTTTTCGAATAGATGAGAATATCATCTATGAACACAACCACGAATTGATCTAAATAGGGTCTAAAGATCCTATTCATGTAATCCATAAAAACTGCGGGAGCATTCGTCAAACCAAACGACATTACATTGAACTCAAAGTGTCCATACCGAGTTCGAAGGCGGTATTAGGAATATCCGAATCTCTCACCCTAATCTGATGGTAACCGGACCTTAAATCAATCTTAGAAAACACTACTGCTCCTTTCAATTGGTCCATAAGATCGTCAATCCTAGGCAATGGGTACTTATTCTTTATGGTTACTTGGTTCAACTGCCTATAGTCTATACACATCCTCATGCTTCCGTCCTTTTTCTTCACGAATAAGACCGGAGCGCCCCAAGGTGAAGCACTCGGCCTTATAAAACTCTTTTCTAACAACTCCTCTAACTGGGTTTTCAACTCTGCTAACTCCGAGGGTGACATCCTATACGGGGCTATAGAGATTGGTCCTGTCCCAGGAACCAACTCTATGGAGAACTCCACTTCTCTTTCAGGAGGGAACTCGGGTATTTCATCTGGAAACACCTCGGGATAGTCTCTCACCACAGGTATCTCACCTAGGTTCTGCTCCAAGTCTACATCACAAAGGCTAGGAGAACATATCCCTTAGTTTTCTTCCCACTACAGAAGACTTCTACGGAATTTAGGTACAGCCTAATGGGTTGAGTGATGTTTTCGGGAGGAGAAGGGAAAACTACGGTTTGGGTTCCACAATCTAACATCACACGATTGGGGTGAAGCCAGTTCATGCCTAAGATAATGCCTATGTCTTTCAAGGGTAAACAAATTAAATCTATGATAAAAGACTTATTTTCTACAACAAGATGACAGTTTAAACAACAACGGCAAGTATTAACAGGGCGATTTGTAGGAGTAGAAACAATAAGATCGAAGGGAAGTTTAGAGACTTTTAGATTTAAGGACTCGACACTAGCAAGTGAAATGAAAGAATGAGTAGCACCAGAGTCATATAGTACAGTTAAGGCTTTACCGTTTACTTCGCACATACCTTCGATGAGATCTTTGGACTTCTTGGCGTCTTCCGCGTTAAGGGTAAAGACCCTTCCTCGGTATTGTGGTCGGGGGTTTTAGTTCGATGTCCCTTGTCCGGTGCAGTCCTTTGCATAGTGGCCAGGCTTGCCACACTTGAAACATACATTCTGACCGGCTAAGCATGGGCGATTCCCGTGGTTCTTTCCATATTGTGGGCAGACGTCAGCAGATGTTGCTCCGGGGTAAGCAGCAGGGGTTTGTGGTGCCTTGTTCTTGGCTCAACTTGGTCCTCCATTGTGGTTTCGGGGTCCACCCGGCCCACGGGGTTGATTATTGAAATTCCTTGGGCCTTGATGTTGAAATGGCGGCCTTTGGTGTTGCTTGGATTGTTGGTGAGCAGGAGCTCTTGGCGGTTGTTGTTGTTGTCGGGCTGGTTGGGTGGTAGGGGTTGTAGTGATTCCTCGATGGGTACTTGCTGTTTGAACTGGGCTTGAGGTCCGAGCCCCTTAGCTCGCTCCGCCCTTGTGATTTGAATCTTTCTCTGTCCTTCTTCAAGTATCCGGCACTTGTTGACCAGAGTCGGGAAGTCTCTGATCTCCATATGGGCCACAGCGTAGTTCATCTCTGCCTTTAGACCGGCCTCATACTTCACACACTTCCAAACCTCATCGGGGTTCCCTTGGAACACCCGAGAGAACTTGATTAGCTCCTCAAACTTCGCAGTGTATTGGGCTACAGTAGACCCTCCTTGGGTCAACTGCATGAACTCAACATCCTTTGCGTTCCTTACGGACTCCGGAAAGTACTTCTCATAGAAGTAAGTCTTGAACAGCTCCCAGTCAATGGGAGTTCCAGAGGCTTCTAGCAGATGCCTCGTGCCGTTCCACCAAAACTCGGCGTCGGACTTCAGCATGAAAGCAGCAAATGTGACCTTCTGCTCCTCCGAGCGGTAACGGCAGTAGATCTTCTCCATGTCTTTGATCCACTCATCGGCCTTGTCGGGTCCATTACCCCTCGGAACATCGGCGGGTTCGCCTTGCGGAACTCGCCCAAGCGGGCTTGTTCCACCGTCTCAGCAGCAGGGGAGGAGGGGGAACAGAGCAGCGTCGCTTGTTGATCCATTCGGTCAAACATCCGTTCCATGGCTTGTGCCATGCGACGGACAGCAGCAGCAGTTGTATCATCTTGTTCAACATCGGGTGTAGTCCTAGGCCGTCGTCACGGTGCCATTGGTTCCTATACACATGAAACAATGAACATCAAGTTGATCAGGCTCAATATCCATGCAAAATGAGCTAGTTACCATGGCACTTGCAACCAACGAAGTCATGCATCTCTAGTCCTACGACTTATCTCTATCAAGCACTATACATGACATAACTATCGTATTATGCTTATAAAGCATAGTCACCCAATCCTCAGGCTCCATGAGAATCGAACTGCTCTGATACCATAATGTAACACCCTAAATCTTAACCCAAGACTACTAGTATGTCCTTAGGTTAATCTTTAGAATATTACCTCTTGGTCTCATCTTTTAGAAAATACTTAGCGGAAATATGGGTAAAATTTTTCTTTTGGAATTTAAAATCAAAGTGAGAGCCACGCATACTAAACTTTAAGGAGATTCATAGCGAAACATATAAGCAAAGCATAAGAAACACATCATGTCATGGGAACATCAACTGAATCATAGATATATATATATATAACGTGCCTACCCAAAGAGGTAGGACTATTTGATACATCATGAAGCAAAATACAACTGAAAAGCAATACAAGGACATCATAAAACGCAAATACAAAAGAAACTACCCCATACCCATGTGCACCTAAAGGAGACAACCTCATATACAAAAGAAGGTTTGACCTCTACTATGTGGCGTGTGTGTGCACTAGCTACTACCCTCCTATGACTACTCCTGCTGGTCCGAATACTGTGGGGTCGAGTCGATCCACTGACGAATCTCGGTGGGAGTGGTCGAGCGCATCATCGGGGCATGTCCACCGCTTAGGGCGCATAGATGGCCGTCGAGCCAACCTCGGCTGGACCACTGTCTCCTCACTCCCGCCCTCATCGGTGGAGGAGTGGGGCTGGAGCTCCAAGCTGTACATATGGGATGGCGGGTCCTCGGATGGGTCCGTCTCCAGAAATCTTTGAGGGGCGGCACATACTCGGGGTACTCGCGTACTGCTGATGTCTCGGGCTCCATGCGGAGGATCTGCTCATCGCGTGGTCTCGCTCGCTCAAAAATCCTGTTATGACGGTAAGGAGCAGTCGGGGTGAAGCGGTAGCTCGGGACGGGGTACGCGAAGGGTCGTCCCATGAACATGTATACTCACGGCGGTGCAGCGACCCTCAAAATGGTATGACCCGAGTGCCGGGTCATGGTGCAGCTCCCATACCGGGGTGTCGATGAAGAGTACAAACGTCGCCATCTGAAGATATGACGGAAGAAAAGAGAGAGGGAATGAGAATCTTTCTAAAAGAATTCTCAGTAGGGTTATCCCTACCTAGGTGTCATCGTCACATCCTCAGGAACCTTGGGTTTATTTCTAAAAAGGTGTGCATGCATATAAATTCCTTTTAAGTTGATTTTCCAAGGAGGTATTTTATCCAAGGTTCGTCATATTTTATAATGCGTCTTTATAACTTAAGCAGAAATATACTAATGATATGAATGCATCATAAGATAAACCCAACAATAGAATAACTAGGAAACATTATAACATTGGCATAAGTATAGTTTATGTGACATTGTTAACTTTAACTTTCATCTCATGGGGCCGCCCTAAAACTTCTCTAGGTTATGAGCTCATACCTTAACTAGTCGTCACTAGCTCTTACTTATCCTATGATAAGCGTAACATAATCCCGACTTAAAGTACGGGCTAGGGGGCAAATTAAGGATCTCCTTTCTAGGATCATTTCCTCTTTGAAACGCTTTGCTAGCCACGCGGGCCTCGCAATTTGTCCGCTTTGGCAGGCTGCATCTACACATACCCTCACGGATTTGTCTCCTCCTAGGGGTGCTCGGCCGAACCGGTGTCACCCAGGAGAAGCGCGTCTCAATGTCGTGTCACATTTATATTCTCATAAGTATTAAATTACAATTACCTCATCATTTATCATATTCATTTTTATCATGCATTCTCATATAGCTTTTTCTCATAACATATATATCATCACATGAAACTTTCTCATAACATTCGTCACATAAAACTTTCACACAAACATCATCACATAGTCATATTTAACAATCATCCCCATAAGCTCATAGACATGTTATGTTATAACTCATAGTGTTTTAAACTTTGATTCTTATGAGTCTTAAACTTGCAAATTAATTGTTCTATCATTATCCTTAACTTCTTTATACGCCTATAGTTTGACAATTAATGAGTTATACAAATTTTATGCTCAAGAACTAATCCAAATAGCACTAAGCAGAATTTGGACAGCTTTATGTTTATGTGATTACGGAGTTCTAGAAATTACGGTTTAGATCTTTATCTCACTTTCTAAGTTATTGATCATCAACACCTAGTCTCTTGGGAACCTATAAGGTTATAACTAAGTATCTCTCACCTCACCATATGGTCAAGAACATCTCTAAACCTCAAGAGTGCAGAAATCAAAATACTAACTTTACGGGTACCTAGAAGTCACAATATTGACCCTTTCTAAGTTCGGTTTGCTCCTAAGGCTTCAAGATTAAGTCCTAAACCAATTATGAGTCATTCCTACACATATAAACTAATTTAAAACCATGATTATTGAATCTAAACCTTGCTGGACAGAATCCAGAAAAATAAATCTTTAAGGGATCTAGAACTCTCAAATTAATTCTTTTCTAGTTCCTAACTTATCCTATCTTTCACATATGAGTCTTAACATAATTATTACCCAAACATAAGCATATTAACATCATTAACACAGCTCATGCAGTGGCCAAACATGGCAAGGCAGAACCGAAACAGAAACTCCATTTAAAGGCATTGAATCATAGTTTCTAAAGCACATAAAATACTAGTTTCTCTTGGAACCTTATTAAAACCTTCAAAACTCTTTTATGAACACTTTTATTATCTAAACTCATGAAAATACTTAATAGGGCAGTGGCTATATTATTTTCATCTCAAGAGGTCCTAAATTCATAATACTTAGTTCTACACATTCCTTATACTCATATAAGTTTAGAAAAGTATAAAACATAGTTTTCAATACTTGAAAACATTAAGGCCTCATAGGGCCTAAATACTAACCATAGGAAATAAATGTTTTAGACCTTTGTTTGAGATATCATTGGGCAAGTCTTTGAGCTCTAGAATCATTAAAGTGATGACATAAAAATAAACATGCTCATGCACTTATTTTAGTTATTGCTAGAAAGTAAAGTGAGAGCATAAAATAAATATGTGGTGCAATATATTATTATCTTTGATATTTAGGTGAGGACTTGAAATATAAATATGATAATGCAAAGCTTGAAACATAAACATGATAATGCAAGTTCATTCATTATCTTGGGATTTAGTGATAGCAAAGAAATAAACATGATATGCATAGCTTAAAGTAAACATGATGCAAGTTTCATTTTTATGTTTAACTAGAGCTCATTTAAGACTTTAACAAGATAATAACCCTATACAATATCTCAAAGATCACAACACAAGAATCGAAAATCATATAAAAGAGAAAGAAAGTGAAACTACATCAAGTTCTTTATTAAGTACCCAAAACCCCTATCTAGAGACAAATCTCTAGAACGTGCCGCCAACTTTAAGGTTGACAAGGGTAGGCTTGGGCTTTTAGAAATCCTTAGATTAATTTTCTTAAGTTGGAAAACCATGTGAGCTAGATAACATATAGATGAAGTTGTAAGAAAAGGAAAACTCAAGCTTTAGAGGTTTCTTTGAGATGAACACAATGTCATCATCTAGAAACTTTCATCATCAAGCTATCATGCTCAAATCAAGGCCTCATGGCCGAAAATGAAAAGGAAAGGAAAGACAAAGGAAAGTTCAAAAAGAATCCAAGAGAAAACTAGAGAAAAACACTTTCTTGAACAAAATAAAGTTTGAAAACAAATCCCTACCTTTTGATGAAGATAAAATCTTGAACTTGAAGATGGAAATGAGATGAGCAACACCTCCTAGGATGGTGATGATGATTCGGCCTTGATGAGAGAAAAAGAAAGAAAATGTGTTTCAAGTGGAGTTGTGTTTGAGGTGTGGTGTTTGAGAGGTTTGATGATGGTTCAAGGTTTTGGGGTGGTGTTTGATGGTTGAGAGGTGATGATGAGATGAAGAGATGAAGAAGATAAAGATGAAAAGAAAGAAAGAACACTCTTGGAACTTTGAGAGAAAAAGGAAAGGCTAGCAAGACAACTCTAAAACTCTAAACTTTGCAAATGCTTCAAGGTGCAACAAGGCTAACACAAGCATCCTATTTATAGAAAAACAAAACCATGGAGCTTGCAAATGGAGGGAGTGGCCGTGTGGTTTGGAGGGAAAAGGAAGAGAAAATATCTCTTACACAAGGTCATTCAAGCATGGTTTGAAGTATGGAAGCTATGCTACAAAGTATGGCTTGATGTGAGTTAATTTCCTATCACATTTTTATGAATTTAGCTTCTAGAAATAATGCATGGCTGGAACTTTTCCTGCCACAATTAAATGGGAGAAATGGGTTGTTTTAATTATTTATTCATGTGGAAATTCAAGCTTGATTGAAAGTTATGACAAGGTATAGTGTATGTGACTTGAGGTATGGCCTTGGAGTGTTGAAAAATTGAACATGTGATGCATATGGAGGGAGGAGGTTCACGGCCAGCTTGGGACAGCAGAATGGGAGGATGATTTGACCATTTAATTGTGTGTTAATGGTAGGTTTAGATGTGTATTAGCTTAGGTACAAGGTTAGGAATGATTAAGCTTAAGTTTAGGTAACTAAGAATGTGATTTAGGGAGTTTATGACAAGTTTAGGAGTGCTCATACATCATTAAAGAATTTAAAACTCATTTATGAATAAACAATGTGTAACACAATTCCATGATTTAAGGAATTGGAAAGAGAAAACACTATTCAAGATTCTATGACTAGGTGTCATAAAATTAAAATATGATTTTAGGTTGTAATTGAGTACTTTTTGGTTCTAATCAACTTTAATAAATTATTTTGACTCTAGATTAATTAAGGAAATTAATTAACCTTCGATTAGAGCCTAATATTGCTTAGGTTTGCTTAATCGTGTGATTAAGCGTAAAAGTACGAAACTAGGGGCAAAACCGTAATTTTGCACTAATTTTGCCCGGAACTTCAAAAATTAAAACTGAGGTCATAGAATACATAAAAACGCCTTTTAAAACCATCTGGAGAAGTTTCGGGTTCATCCGGCACTTGCAAGCGGGTAAAACACCACAGGGGCGTTTTGGTCATTTTGACTAAAACTTCAAAACGAGATTTTCGATCCCGGGAAGGTACATATGTTTTCTAATCCCCTTCCAACATTGAGTTTGCCCTTCGAGTCTTGCCAAGACTGGCTTTCCTCGAATTAAAGTAAAATGACCTCAGGGGCATTTTGGTCATTTTCACTCTAACAGAAAATCGGGGCGTTACATCATCTATATGTTATCTAGCTCACATGGTTGTCCAACTTAAGAAAATTAATCTAAGAATTTCTAAAAGCCCAAGCCTACCCTTGTCAACCTTAAAGTTGGCCGGCACGTTCTAGAGATTTGTCTCTAGATAGGGGTTTTGGGTACTTAATAAAGAACTTGATGTAGCTTCACTTTCTTTCTCTTTTATATGATTTTCGATTCTTGTGTTGTGATCTTTGAGATATTGTATGGGGTTATTATCTTGTTAAAGTCTTAAATGAGCTCTAGTTAAACATAAAAATGAAACTTGCATCATGTTTACTTTAAGCTTTGCATATCATGTTTATTTCCTTGCTATCACTAAATCCCAAGATAATGAATGAACTTGCATTATCATGTTTATGTTTCAAGCGTTGCAGTATCATATTTATATTTCAAGTCCTCACCTAAATACCAAAGATAATAATATATTGCACCACATATTTATTTTATGCTCTCACTTTACTTTCTAGCAATAACTAAAATAAGTGCATGAGCATGTTTATTTTTATGTCATCACTTTAATGATTCTAGAGCTCAAAGACTTGCCCAATGAGATCTCAAACAAAGGTCTAAAACATTTATTTCCTATGGTTCATATTTCGGCCCTATGAGGCCTTAATGTTTTCAAGTATTGAAAACTATGTTTTATAATTTTTCTAAACTTATATGAGTATAAGGAATGTGTAGAACTAAGTGTTATGAATGTAGGACCTCTTGAGATGAAAATAATATAGCCACTGCCCTATTAAGTATTTTCATGAGTTTAGATGATAAAAGTGTTCATAAAAGAGTTTTGAAGGTTTTAATAAGGTTCCAAGAGAAACTAGTATTTTATGTGCTTTAGAAACTATGATTCAATGCCTTTAAATGGAGTTTCTGTTTTGGTTCTGCCTTGCTATGTTTGGCCACTGTATGAGCTGTGTTAATGATGTTAATATGCTTATGTTTGGGTAATAATTATGTTAAGACTCATATGTGAAAGATAGGATAAGTTAGGAACTAGAAAAGAATTAATTTGAGAGTTCTAGATCCCTTAAAGATTTATTTTTCTGGATTCTGTCCAGCAAGGTTTAGATTCAATAATCATGGTTTTAAATTAGTTTATATGTGTAGGAATGACTCATAATTGGTTTAGGACTTAATCTTGAAACCTTAGGAGCAAACCGAACTTAGAAAGGGTCATTATTGTGACTTCTAGGTACCCGTAAAGTTAGTATTTTGATTTCTGCACTCTTGAGGTTTAGAGATATTCTTGACCATAGAGTGAGGTGAGAAATACTTAGTTATAACCTTATAGGTTCCCAAGAGACTAGGTGTTGATGATCAATAACTTAGAAAGTGAGATAAAGATCTAAACCGTAATTTCTAGAACTCCGTAATCACATAAACATAAAGTTGTCCAAATTCTGCTTAGTGCTATTTGGATTAGTTCTTGAGCATAAAATTTGTATAACTCATTAATTGTCAAACTATAGGCGTATAAAGAAGTTAAGGATAATGTTAGAACAATTAATTTGCAAGTTTAAGACTCATAAGAATCGAAGTTTAAAACACTATGAGTTATAACATAACATGTCTATGAGCTTATGGGGATGATTGTTAAATATGACTATGTGATGATGTTTGTGTGAAAGTTTTATGTGACGAATGTTATGAGAAAGTTTCATGTGATGATATATATGTTATGAAAAAGCTACATGAGAATGCATGATAAAAATGAATATGATAAATGATGAGGTAATTGTGATTTAATACTTATGAAATATAAATGTGACACAACACTGAGACGCGCTTCTCCTGGGTGACACCAGTTCGGCCGAGCACCCCCAGGAGGAGACAAATCCGTGAGGGTATGTGTAGATGCAGCCTGCCAAAGCGGATAAATTGCGAGGCGCACGTGGCTAGCAAAGCGTTTCAAAGAGGATATGATCCTAGAAAGGAGATCCTTAATTTGCCCCCTAGCCCGTACTTTAAGTCGGGATTATGTTACGCTTATCATAGGATAAGTAAGAGCTAGTGACGACTAGTTAAGGTATGAGCTCATAACCTAGAGAAGTTTTAGGGCGGCCCCAAGAGATGAAAGTTAAAGTTAACAATGTCACATAAACTATACTTATGCCAATGTTATAATGTTTCCTAGTTATTCTATTGTTTGGTTTACCTTATGATGCATTCATATCATTAGTATATTTCTGCTTAAGTTATAAAGACGCATTATAAAATATGACGGACCTTGGATAAAATACCTCTTTGGAAAACCAACTTAAAAGGAATTTATATGTATGCACACCTTTTAGAAATAAACCCAAGGTTCCTGAGGATGTGACGATGTCACCTAGGTAGGGATAACCCTACTGAGAATTCTTTTAGAAAGATTCTCATTCCCTCTCTCTTTTCTTCCGTCATATCTTCAGATGGCGACATTCGTACTCTTCATCGACACCCCGGTATGGGAGCTGCACCATGACCCGGCACTCGGGTCATACCATTTTGAGGGTCGCTGCACTGTCAGAGTATTCATGTTCATGGGATGACCCTTCGCGCACCCCGTCCCGAGCTACCACTTCACCCGACTGCTCCTTACCGTCATAACGGGATTTTTGAGCGAGCAAAACCACGCGATGAGCAGATCCTCCTCATGGAGCCCGAGGCATCAGTGGTACGCGAGTACCCCGAGTATGTGCCGCGCCCCCAGTACTCGGAGACGGACCCATCCGAGGACCCGCCATCCCACATGTACAGTTGGAGCTCCAGTCCCGCTCCTCCACCGATGAGGGCTGGGAGTGAGGAGACGGTGGTCCAGCCGAGGTTGGCTCGACGGCCATCTATGCGCCCTCGCCGCGGTGGACATGCCCCGATGATGCGCTCGACCACTCCCGTCGAGATTCGCCAGTGGATCGACTGACCCCAAGATTTCGGACCCGCAGGAGTAGTCATAGGAGGGGTAGTAGTTAGTGCACACACACGCCACATAGTAGAGGACAAACCTTCTTTGTATATGAGGTTGTCTCCTTTAGGTGCACATGGGTATGGGTGTAGTTTCTCTTGTATTTGCTTTTTATGATTTTCTTGTATTGCATTTCAGTTGTATTTTGCTTCATGATGTATCAAATAGTCCTGCCTCTTTGGGTAGGCACGTTATATATAAATATATCTATGATTCAGTTGATGTTCCCATGACATGATGTGTTTCTTATGCTTTGCTTATATGTTTCGCTATGATTCCCCTTAAAGTCTCGTGCGTGGCTCTCACTTTGATTTTAAATTCCAAAAAGAAAAATTTTACCCATATTTCCGCTAAGTATTTTCTAAGTAAAAGATGAGACCAAGAGGTAATATTCTAAAGATTAACCTAAGAACATACTAGTAGTCTTGGGTTAAGATTTAGGGTGTTACACTCATTCCTTCCTTTCCTCTCCTCTTGGCCGAAGCTATATATCCTGTAAGAGAAGATTTTTGTCTTCTCATTCAAACTCACAAGATCAAGTTTTCTTCTTTCCATCAAGACAACATCTTTGGTACGGTTTTGTTTTGAGTTCCTTTACTTTTCTTTGCTTCATTTTTGGATTTATTGTTGGATGGATGAACAAGTTCTCTTTGTTTTTCTTTCTTTATGTTTCAGTTTGGATCTTCCTTCCTTAATCTATATTTTCGGTTTTTTATCTTCCTTAATCTAGAAGTCTCATTTTAATCCTTTTCTAGTTACTAACTTATCTTAGCTTTCTCAAATTAATTCTAACATCAACATACATGAATATACTCATTGTAACATAATAAAATCATCATCATACAGTGAGCAAAACAAACAAGGTAGAACCGAAATCATTATCATCATATTATGCATAGAACTTCATTTCTAACACACATAAATTGCTAGTTTCTCTTGGAACCTTTTTAGTACTTCTAAAACTCATTTGAAAACAATTTATTTCATTAAAATCATCATAACTCATATTTGAGATTTAAAATGTGAAATCATGTCATAAAATTCCTTGAACTCACTTATGCTTAAGAAAATTCCTTAAACGTAAGCTTTTGGCACTTGTAACTAGATGAAACCCATACTAGGTCCATCCTTATCACATGGCCGAAATCATGTTCATAAGACATTTCCATTTCCAAACTTTACTTGAGATAACAAGGGACAAGTCTTTGAGCTCTAATATTTTTAAGTGATGACAAGAATATAAACATGCTATACACTTCATTTTATCTTCATTAGAAAAGTAAAGTGAGGACTTAAAAATAAATATGAGATGCAATTCATTTTTATCTTTAAGATTAAGTGATGGCTTGAAAAGTAAACATGGAATGCAAAGCTTCAAATTAAACATGATAATGCAAGTTTATTTCTTTATTCTTGAGAGCTTAGTGATGACATAGAAAAGTAAATATGCTATGCAAAGCATAAATTTAAACATGAATACAAGTCCATTTTTATATATCATTAGAGCTCATACAAAACTTTAAAGAATCACATCTCAATCCCAAACATAATCTCACTAAGATAAAGTAAGCTCTAGAGTCCTAAGAACCAAGGCTTCAAAGAAACCTCAAGGTTCTTTAAACATCATCATCAAGCTCAAGGAAATGAATTCAAAACAAAACTTCAAAGGAAAAGGAAAGAAAGGAACCAAAATTATAAGGCAAAGGAAAATACACCATATTCTTTATTATGTACCCAAAACTCTCACGTGCCGACCAACTTTAAGGTTGACAAGGATAAGCTTTGAGCTTTTTGAAATCCTTGTAATTATTTTCTAAAGATGAAATCATTAGTGAGCTAAGTAACATAAGTAGAACTTGAAGAAAGAAAAACTCAAGCGTTAGAGGTCTTATTGAGATGAACACAAGGTCATCATCTAAAGACACTCATCGTCAAGCTATCATGAAGAGTAAACAAGGCCTTGAAGGCCAAAATCAAAAAGGAAAAAGAAAGGAAAACCGAAAAGAAACATCAAGTAAAGCTCATAGAAACAACATTTTCTTTCAAGAACAAAACATATTTGAGCAAAAGAAAGATTTTAGAACAACTCCCTACCAGGTATGAAGATGAAAAACTTAGTCTTTGAAATGAGAATGAGAAGAAAAGCTCCTCTCAAGATGATGATGATGATTCGGCCTTGGTGAGGAAAAAGGAAAGGAATGTGTTTTTGTGTAAGCTTGTGTTTGAGGGTGATAGCTTTAGTGTTTGGATGATGATTCAAGGTGGTGGGGTGGTGTTTTGATGTTGTGATATGGTGGCTCAAGGTGGAGGATGAAGAAGATGAAGAAAAAGAAAGCTCTTTGAAACTTTGAGAAAAAAGAAAGAACTTTGCAAGAATGCTTGAAACTTAAACTTGACAAATGATCCAAAGGTTCTTTCAAGCTCCTTAGTATATGTATTTATAGAAAAACAAAACAGTGAAGGATGAATGGAGGAAGAGGTAGCAGTGTGGTTTCACGGAGGGAGCGAGAGAAAATATCTCTTTGTTGTGGTCATTCGAAGGCATGTTTGAAAGTATGGTGAGTATGGGTTCAAGCATGGTGCAAGTATGGTGCAAGACATGGCTAAGTAAGTGTTTAGGTGTAATTTAGGTTAAACTTAAGATTAGGAATTGCTAAGTAAGTGTTTAGGTAACTAAGAAAGTAATTAAGGATCTCAAGACATGATTAGGGAGTGCTTATACATTATTAGAGGGATTTAAATTCATTTTTATGCATAAACAAATGTAGACATAATTCCTTAATTTAAGGAATTGGAGAGAGAAAACACTATTTAAGATTCCATGACTAAGAATCGTGAATTTAAAAAGAGATTTAGGTTTAATCTAAGCAATTTTAGGTTCTAATTAACTTTAATAAATTATTTTGACTCTAGATTAATTATGGAAATTAATTAATTTTTTATTAGAGCCTAATATTGCTTAGGTTTGCTTAATTACATCATTAAGCTCAAAAACACTATGTTAGGGGCAAAATCGTAATTTTGCTCAAAAACTGCCCGGGACCACTGGGACTTAAACAGATGTTACAAAATACATAAAAACATCATTTAAAACCATCTGGAGAAGTTTTGGGCTCAATCGGCACTTGTACCCGCGTAAAAACGCTATAGGGGTATTTTAGCCATTTTAACCCGAAACTTCAAAAAACAAAATTTTCGTTCCCAAAACCATTCAAAAGCTTCAAACATTGAGTTGGCCTTTCAAGGACTACCGGGTTAGCTATCCTCAAATTCTAGATGGAAAATGACCTCAGGGGCATTTTGGTTATTTTTGCTCAGACAGAAAAATCGAGGCGTTACACCATGTCACTTCACCTTTAGTTATTACATCTCCTCACTTAAACAGCTCCTCATTCCTCACACATCACACTTCTACCTTCATCTTCAACCCAAGTACCTGAGACCTCAACTATTTCATATTCTCTCACAAAGCCTTCTTCTCGGCATCCTACCGCTTTCATTCTCAAACCCTCAACTTCTTTTATTCAACCCTGGCAGCCCTTACACACACAAACCAAAAATGGCTGAACGAGGATAACTTGACTGTTCTACTGCTAAAAGGGGACCTTTTCTCATATATAGCAAACCACAAATATAGGAGCTCTATAAATAAAACTTCTCATAGAGAAATATAGCCTTCGGGATTGAACAACTCCCTACTGATCCAAGTTCCTATAATCAAGGAAGTGTTCACTTTTCAAGGTTAGGAGTACTTTCTAAACATCTTAAATAGAGTGTCTCCAAGTATGGTAACTGCCTCTTACACTTACCTCGAAGCAAATAGTCATACTATCCTCAAAACCACCATTCAGGACACCTATTCGATTTATCCACAATGGTTAGGGCTCCCACTACTAGAGTCAACTATCTAGCACAAGATGAATGCTTCAAGTCAGCACTGAGCTCACAGTGTCTCACTGATTCCCCGTGATACCAGCAGAGTGACATTACTACTACCGTACTAAGTGCAAAGGTGAGAAAGGTATTCACCATAGTCCAGTTTACCATTCTTCCTAGTCTAGGAAGCACTGATGCTTTGCTAGGTATGGATTATACATACTTTTCTACTTGATAGCTAAAACAAACATAAACTTGCCCAAGATGATTATGGACTACATGCTTAATGATATCACTAAGGAAAAGAGGAGAATTGCTGGGGTTCTCTACAGGATGTTGTTGATAAAAGATTTTCTAGCACCTGAATACCCTCTTGCTAAAGAATGGTTTGAATACCTCACAGGCATATACTTGTCACGACCCACCTACGGAGTGTGATCGGCACGTTAGGATTTGGGTCCCCACGGAAGCCTCTGGTAACGTAACTGACTAATATGCATAAATTATCCAAATTTATTCAAAATATCTCAAGTTCAACTAAAACTTCAATAATATGAAATTGTTCTCAAAACATAAATTCTGAACGTAAATTTGCATAAAATCCATATTCTAGGCCAAAGCCAAACATAACAAAACAATTAACAGAAATTCTGAAAATATATCATTCATGCATGTCCGGGGATCTTGCCTACACAATTTATTGGAGCACTACTAGACTGACATAATTGACAATAAGCTCCACTCCAAAGCGAAGCTCACCAAGGAAGCTGTAGCACAACTACTGAGGATCCTGTGGTACAACTGAAACTGTAGCTGTATCTGTAGGGAAAGGAAAAGAGAGGGGTGAGTTCATCAAAACTCAGTGAACGAGCCTCCACTCATAATCCACACGGGACAATAACAAAATACATAACATATACATGCAACTGATGTGAAATATATTACATATATAATTACATATAAATTAACTGAATCTATGACAATAACTAGTAGAGAAACATGAATTATTCTATACATAATTATCTGAGCTGAATAGCTAAATCTGAGCCAATGGCTAATCTGATGGGCACCTAACTAGGTCCCATAAATGGACACCTCACTAGGTTCCTTATTGTGGGTGAACTAGTCCTCTAGCGGACCACTTGTACCAAGGTTAATGATCAATCCTGCAGCCGTTAACTCGCTGATCTGTTTCTCACTAATTAATATAAAATAATTTGTTCATAAACCAAATAAATATAAAAGCTCTGAATTCATATAATTCTAACAATTTGACTGTAGCATAACTGAGATTCTAAAATCATGCCCAAGGGATCACCAGCTTGTAGGCATAGTGATTTCAGTAATCAATAGAATATGTATCTGACAATTGTTATGCATTATACTTTATTCAACACTTTCAATAAATCATATCTAATATTCTAAAATCTTCATAGGAAATACATAGTCTGAAAATATGATAATCAATATTTCTACTGTAAACATTAAACTGAGGTCTCACAATTTCATAAACTAGGAAAAAGATATTCTATAACACGCAAGGTATCAATTATGGTCCCATAAGTTTTTCTAAAATGATTAATTTTCATGATAACTGTAAAAGTAATAATATTTCTAAAACAGGCATAATTATAACAATATATTCTCTTGACATAAATCATTCTAAAATTTCACAAATAATTTATATAATATGGAAAAATATTAATAATGACCAAAAGTATGATTATGAGTTTAAACCCACTCACCGTTGGTAGTCGTGAGTGTGCTTCTACTAATAACTTTACTCTGAAGTATTTGAATGGTACAAATAACTAATCTCACAGATTAAAAGAAAGGAGCATCACAACATCCCAAGAGAGGATTAGCTAGGCTCACTGAAGCTCGGCCATGAAGATCATGAGCAAGAGATGAGTTAGGCCAAGAAGAAGTTTGGTTTAGAAGAGGTGTGACTTAGAGGAGATGTAAGCAAAACTTGGCAAAATGAAACTAAACATTTCTTACACATACACACTCATACACTCATATATTTATACACAAATATAATAATCATGAATAATATTAGTGCTATTTATCTACACTTAATAATAATAATAAATATTAATAATGCTAACTACACTTAGTAATTATAATGTTAAATAATAATAATACTAACTACACTTAGTAATAATAATGTTAAATAATAATAATGCTAGGTACACTTAATAATAATAATGCTAATGCTAGCTACACTTAGTAATTATAATGTTAAATAATAATAATGCTAGGTACACTTAATAATAATAATGCTAATGCTAGCTACACTTAGTAATAATAATGTTAAATAATAATAATGCTAGGTACACTTAATAATAATAATGATAATGCTAGCTACACTTAGTAATAATAATGTTAAATAATAATAATGCTAAGTACACTTAATAATAATAATGATAATGCTAGCTACACTTAGTAATAATAATAATTATTAATATTAGTGGCATATATCTAGACTTAATAATAGTAATAACTTTAGTAATTATAATGTTAAATAATATTAGTGTTAGGTGCACTTGATAATAATAATAATAAATAATAATAATAATAATAATTCAAAATAATTATAATTTCTTTATTTGGGATATCACATACTACCCCCCTTAAAAGAGATTTGGTCCCCAAATCTAAACAACATACCCTGAGATGGAAATAGATGGGGATATTTGATTTTCATAGCTTCCTCAGCTTCCCAAGTTGCTTCTTCACCGGAATGGTTCCTCCAGATAACTTTTACTGAGGCTATCTCCCTTGAGCGAAGTTTCTTAATCTGTCTATCTACGATGGCAACTGGTTCCTCTTCATACGACAAGTTCTCATCAATTTGGACGATTTGTGAAGTGAGCACATGAGATTGGTTAGGCATATATTTTCTAAGCATACTAACATGAAACACTGGGTGTATGGCTGATAATCTGGGAGGCAGTGCCAACTTATAAGCCACCGCTCCAACTCTTTCTAAGATTTCAAACGGACCAATAAAACGAGGGCTTAACTTTCATTGCTTACCGAACCTCACTACTCCTTTCATGGGGGATATTCTCAAAAACACGTGGTCCCTAATCGCAAACTCCAAGTTACATCGACGATTATCTGCATATGACTTCTGCCTGGATTGTGCTGCTAGGAGACGTTCTCTAATCAATTGGACCTTTTCTAAGGTTTCCTGAACTAGGTCCGGGCCTAAAGACTTAGCTTCGCCAAGTTCAAACCACCCAATGGGAGACCTGCACCGCCTCCCATACAAGGCTTCAAATGGTGCCATCTGGATACTAGCCTGGTAACTATTGTTGTATGAAAACTCTATCAAGGGTAGGTGATCACACCAGCTTCCTCTGAAATCTAGTATGCAGGCTCTGAGAATATCTTCTAAGGTTTGTATTGTCTTTTCTGACTGACCATCTGTTTGGGAATGAAAAGCTGTGGTTAAATCCACACGTGTCCCAAGAGCCTCTTGAAATGCCCTCCAAAATCATGAAGTGAACTGGGACCCTCTGTCGGATATGATAGATACTGGGACACCATGGAGTCTGACTATCTCTTCGATATATAACTGAGCATACTGTGCTGCACTAAAGGTAGTTTTTACTGGCAAAAAGTGTGCTGACTTGGTCATTCTATCTACTATTACCCATATGGAGTCAAACCCTTTGGTGGTTCGAGGTAATCCGACTACGAAGTCCATGGTTATCCTCTCCCACTTCCATTCTGGAATATCTATCTGCTGAAGTAACCCTGCTAGCCTTTAGTGCTCAGCCTTGACTTGTTGGCATACCAAGCATCTAGCCACAAAGTCACCGATATCTCTCTTCATCCCATCCCACCAGAATAACTGTTTTAGATCCTGATACATCTTAGCTGATCCTGGGTGTACTGAGTATGCTGCACCATGGGCTTCTTCCATTACTTTTCTCCTCAACTCATCTCAGAAAGTGTGCACGCATAATCGATTTCCAAGGTGCAATACACCCTCAGTATCAACTGAGAACTCTGTATTCTCACCTTTACGAACATCCTCAACTAATTTAGCTAGTTTCGGATCTTCACCTTGCTGTGCTTTGATCTGTCCTACCAAGGTTGACTGAGCTTTGATGTGAGCTAGAAAAGCCCCTGATTCACTAAGGCCAAACTGAACTCCTTCAGCTTCTAACTTGTGGATATCTTATACTAACGGTTGTTTTACTAGCGCTATGTGGGCCAAACTGCCTGCCGACTTCCTGCTTAAAGCATCTGCCACTACATTCGCCTTCCCTGGGTGGTACGAGATCGTACAATCATAATCTTTTAACAACTCAAGCCATCTACGCTGCCTCGGGTTCAGATCCTTCTGTTGAAAGATATACTTCAAGCTCTTGTGGTCTGTGAAAATCTCACAAGTCTCTCCGTACAGGTAATGTCTCCAAATTTTCAAGGCAAAAATCACTGCTGCCATCTTCAAATCATGGGTAGGATAATTTTGCTCGTGCTTCTTAAGTTGCCGCGAGGCGTACGCTATAACCTGACCATGCTGCATCAAGACACAGCCAAGTCCAATTCTAGAAGCGTCACATAATACTGAAAAACCTCCTGAACTTGAAGGTAGTACAAGAACCGGTGCCGTGGTCAAGCATGTTTTGAGCCTCTGGAAACTTTGCTCACACTCTTCTGTCCATTGAAACTTGATATTCTTCTGTGTCAACTTGGTCATAGGTGTTGCAATCCTTGAGAAATCTTGAAAGAATCGTCTGTAATATCCTGCCAAGCCCAAGAAACTACGAACTTCTGAAACTGTTGTAGGTCTAGGCCATTACTGCACTGCTTCCACCTTCTTTGGATCTACCATGATGCCATCCTTCGACACTACGTGTCCAAGGAATGCCACTTGATCTAGCCTAAATTCACACTTGGAGAACTTGGCATACAACCGATTCTCCCTCAAGGTTTGTAAAACTATTCTCAGGTGTTGTTCATGTTCCTCCTTACTTCTGGAATACACTAAGATGTCATCGATGAAGACAATCACAAAGTGATCCAGAAATGGTTTAAACACCCTATTCATTAAATCCATGAAGAATTTCTTTGGGGCATTGGTCAACCCAAAGGACATCACTAAGAACTCATAATGTCCATAGCGAGTCCTGAAAGCCGTCTTAAGTATATCTTCATCCTTAATCTTTAGCTGATGGTAACCAGATCGAAGATCGATCTTGGAAAAACATGTTGCCCCTTGAAGCTGGTCAAAATGATCATCTATAAGGGGCAAGGGGTATCGGTTCTTAATCGTCACTTTGTTTAGCTGCCTATAATCTATACACATCCTCATCGATCCGTCTTTCTTCTTAACGAATAACACTGGAGCACCCCATGGAGAAGTACTTGGCCGTATAAACCCTTTGTCCAATAACTCCTGTAATTGCTCTTTCAGTTCTTTTAACTCTGCTAGAGCCATGCGATACGGGGGTATAGAGATGGGCCTAACTTCTGGTTCAAGCTCTATCCTAAACTCTATTTCTCTCTTTGGTGGCATGCTCGGCAAATCATCTGGAAATACATCTGGAAACTCATTAGCCACCAAAATCGTTTCCAAACTTGGTATCTCTGCCTTTACATCCCTGACTGCAGCTAAAAACCCATAACCACCTCTATCTATCAACCGTAGCGCATTCATAGCTGATATTAAGCTCGTTGGTGTCGAGCATCTTGTGCCAAGAAACTCTCTTGGCTCATCTCCTGGGATCTCGAATCTCACTACCTTTCTATAACAATCTATCAAGGCATGACATGGGGATAACCAATCTATGCCTAAAATAACGTCAAAGTCAGACATGTCCAACACTTTCAAATCTGCTAGTGCTTCCATGTCACCAACTTTGACTGCGCATGATCTATATACTTTCTGAATAAGGATGGGCTTTCCCGAAGGTATCCCAACTAAAAACGGCTCGTCAAGATCCTCAGGGGATGTTCCAAACCGTATAGCAAAGAATGGGGATACATAAGAATGGGTAGACCCCGAGTCAAATAATGTCATAGCATCGAAGGAACATACTGTTGTCATACCTGTTACTACTTCATTTGAAGCCTGCGCATCCTGACGGGTTATCGCAAATAGACAGGGTTGTTCTCCACTACCCTGGCTTCTACTACCTGCTCCTCTTCCGCCTGTACCTCTACCAACAAGACCTCTACTCATGACCCCACGGCCTGCCGTTGCGATGACACCGCCCTGCGTTGTCGACTGAAGAGATTGAATTGATGTGGAGGGGTTAGTTGACCACTGGCTAGGAGCTCTTTGAAACATCGGGCATTCTGCCCGCTTATAACCCGGCTGGCCACATCCATAACATACTGAAGAGCCAAACTAACATTGACCCTGATGTCTCTTTTCGCAAGTCGGGCATACTGGATATGACTGCCATGAACCCTGTCCACTATACTGACTACCCCCTCTACTCAGAGTCTGTGATATAGTTGAACGTGCCGGGATGGGCTCTGAGAAGATGGCCTTACCCGACTGACTCAACTGTTGTCCCTGCTGATGGTGACCCTTGTTCGAACCTGCTCCGCTCGAGAAAGAGGCATGAACCTTGGCCTTTTTATTGGCCTCTGACATCGCTTTTCGCTCTGCTAGACCATTCTCAAGACCAATTGCTATGTCTACTACCTGAGCATAGTCCATGGTCCCGACGTGAGGCTGCAAGCTGAGGAATAAGTCTCTTGGCAGACCCTGAACGAAACATCTCACCCTAGCTGTCTCTGTCGGTATCATGCTAAAGGTTGCCTGTGCAAGATAAGTGAAACGCTCATCATACTCAGTAATTGTCATGCCTGGAGTTAAACGGAGCTTAAAAAACTCCTCAATCATTTGTGCTTGGCGGCTTTCTGATATGAATCTTCGCATGAAAGCTTCCTTGAATCATTCCCAAGATGGAGAGCTAGCAGTTCCATACCTCTGTCGGAACTCTTGATACCATAACTCTGCTTGGCCTCCGAGCTGGAAACCAGCTAACTCCACCGCTCTTTCCGAAGAACAATGGATGACACCAACTATCTTCTCCACCTGCCTAAGGAATTCCTGGGGATCCTCACTCGTCAGACGCCCGTTGAAAGTGGGTGGGACCATTCTCTTGAAACGCTCTAAGGCTGAGTCATCTGTATCTCTTACTGGAGGTGGCTGTGTAGTCGCTTCTAGCTGTCTGGCCATCACATCTGTCAAATTTGTTACCATCTGTTCAAAAGCTCTAAGGCGAGTACTATTACTAGATGTGTCGCTCCTACGGCGACGGCGAAGGCGTGATGATTGTACAGGTAGCATGGTTATACTGTGAAATTGAGGACATATGACAAGATCATGAGTGCCAAGAAAAGACAAACTCTTATTGAACCTAGACAAAACTGACTCTTTCCTAAAGGCCTCAAATAGCACCACATCAATACAAATGGGCGCGCTTCCATTTACGTAAATGTCATGTTATTTGTGGACACTTGCTCCAATAATATGTAGGGAAACCTATTGCTCTGATACCACTTTGTCACGACCCACCTACGGAGTGTGACCGGCACGTGAGGATTTGGGTCCCCACGGAAGCCTCTGGTAACGTAACTGACTAATATGCATAAATTATCCAAATTTATTCAAAATATCTCAAGTTCAACTAAAACTTCAATAATATGAAATTGTTCTCAAAACATAAATTCTGAACATAAATTTGCATAAAATCCATATTCTAGGCCAAAGCCAAACATAACAAAACAATTAACAGAAATTCTGAAAATATATCATGCATGTCCAGGGATCCTGCCTACACAATTTATTGGAGCACTACTAGACTGACATAATTGACAATAAGCTCCACTCCAAAGCGAAGCTCACCAAGGAAGCTGTAGCACAACTACTGAGGATCCTGTGGTACAACTGAAACTGTAGCTGTATCTGTAGGGAAAGGAAAAGAGAGGGGTGAGTTCATCAAAACTCAGTGAGCGAGCCTCCACTCACAATCCACACGGGACAATAACAAAATACATAACATATACATGCAACTGATGTGAAATATATTACATATATAATTACATATAAATTAACTGAATCTATGGCAATAACTAGTAGAGAAACATGAATTATTCTGTACATAATTATCTGAGCTGAATAGCTAAATCTGAGCCAATGGCTAATCTGATGGGCACCTAACTAGGTCCCATAAATGGACACCTCACTAGGTTCCTTATTGTGGGTGAACTAGTCCTCTAGCGGACCACTTGGTACCAAGGTTAACGATCAATCCTGCAGCCGTTAACTCGCTGATCTATTTCTCACTAATTAATATAAAATAATTTGTTCATAAACCAAATAAATATAAAAGCTCGGAATTCATATAATTCTAACAATTTGACTGTAGCATAACTGAGATTCTAAAATCATGCCCAAGGGATCACCAGCTTGTAGGCATAGTGATTTCAGTAATCAATAGAATATGTATCTGACAATTGTTATGAATTATACTTTATTCAACACTTTCAATAAATCATATCTAATATTGTAAAATCTTCATTGGAAATACATAGTCTGAAAATATGATAATCAATATTTCTACTGTAAACATTAAACTGAGGTCTCACAATTTCATAAACTAGGAAAAAGATATTCTATAACACGCAAGGTATCAATTATGGTCCCATGAGTTTTTCTAAAATGATTAATTTTCATGATAACTGTAAAAGTAATAATATTTCTAAAACAGGCATAATTATAACAATATATTCTCTTGACAAAATCATTCTAAAATTTCACAAATAATTTATATAATATGGAAAAATATTAATAATGACCAAAAGTATGATTATGAGTTTAAACCCATTCACCGTTGGTAGTCGTGAGTGTGCTTCTACTAATAACTTTACTCTGAAGTATTTGAATGGTACAAATAACCAATCTCACAGATTAAAAGAAAGGAGCATCACAACATCCCAAGAGAGGATTAGCTAGGCTCACTGAAGCTCGGCCATGAAGATCATGAGCTTGACAAGAGATGAGTTCGGCCAAGAAGAAGTTTGGTTTAGAGGAGGTGTGACTTAGAGGAGATGTAAGCAAAACTTAGCAAAATGAAACTAAACATTTCTTACACATACACACTCATACACTCATATATTTATACACAAATATAATAATCATGAATAATATTAGTGCTATTTATCTACACTTAATAATAATAATAAATATTAATAATGCTAACTACACTTAGTAATTATAATGTTAAATAATAATAATACTAACTACACTTAGTAATAATAATGTTAAATAATAATAATGCTAGGTACACTTAATAATAATAATGATAATGCATAATGCTAGGTACACTTAATAATAATAATGATAATGCTAGCTACACTTAGTAATAATAATGTTAAATAATAATAATGCTAAGTACACTTAATAATAATAATGATAATGCTAGCTACACTTAGTAATAATAATAATTATTAATATTAGTGGCATATATCTAGACTTAATAATAGTAATAACTTTAGTAATTATAATGTTAAATAATATTAGTGTTAGGTGCACTTGATAATAATAAAAAATAATAATAATAATAATAATTCAAAATAATTATAATTTCTTTATTTGGGATATCACAATACTACACCATAATCTCCTTTAGGGCAATAAAGAAGAGTAAGTCTATACCTATGAAGACAAGCTTAAGAAAACAAAGCTCCCGAATTAGATATGTTAAAGCAAAAAAAGTTGCCACATAAGCCAAGAAAAAGAAGATAGAGTAGAAAAAGGAAATGACAAAGAGGAAGATTGTCTTTCCAAAAGCAGTTCTGAAATCTCTAAGGAAACAGAGTAAGTGTTTGAAACAACTTCTTCTGAAAAAGCTCTTCCTAGAACTGAACAAAGGGACAAAATGAGGCAGAGCAATAAGTAGAAGCTAGCTAAAACCCCAAATCCTTTCGAACTGTTAGAAACTGAGGTGAGGAGCTCAGTAAGTGAGCTTTCCAAGGGCAGACCTGACAACCTCCCTATTCACATAAAAGAGTTTGAGCATAAATATAGAAACTTGCCTAAAGTAGCACTTATTTTAAAAGACATGTGTGATGCAGTACAAGCAGAGGCTACTACTAGGGATACTGAATCTTCTAATAATGAAGATGATGCAGAACGAATTCTCAGAGACCAGAGAGTTCTTCAACATAGCGTTTGTTTACTGTCTCAGTGATAGAAATACAAAGACACTATAGATAGAGACATAAGTAATAAATATATATATATAGGGGTATTGTTCAAAGAAAAAAAATTAAATTTGTCTCTGTATCCTGTCCCTACATTTTGGAGGTACAAAAATTTTGTGTTTTTCTGTCTCGGGGATAGAAAAATTTTTTGTCCCATGTTCCTGTCTCTATCCCCAAACAGGTTTGTGTCTCTAATGTCTCTATATTTCTGTCTTGGAGACAATAAACAAACGCTACCCAAAAGAAAATGAAACTAAAGGAAGCCAAAAAACTAGAAAAGGCTAAAGGGATTCAAGAGTTCAACTAAAGAAAAAGAAGAAGACCTACAGTACCTGAACTCTTTTATAGTAATTGAAGAATAGCCTACTAGGCCTATGGCCTAGTAGTTTGGGTTTACCTCTTTCCTAGTCTCGACTGTAACATCCTAATTTTTAACCCAATACTCTAGAACACATTAGGTTAATCATTAGGTTATCATTTCTTAGTCTCATTCTTTTATGAAAATACTTAGCAGAAATATGGGTAAATTTTTTTTTTTAAATATAAAATCAAAGTGAGAGCCGCGTATGACGTAGCGAAGACTAACATATACAAAAGATATCTCATATCATTCATGGTCCCCAAACACAAACGTTGTTCATTACATCACAACATAATTTACGACTATCATAGCCCTATTATCACATCAAAAGAAATTCACTTCCATATGCATATAAATCTAAGGCGGCATCTCAAGGCCTGCTAAGGCCCCACTGATCCGACTCGTAACACATGCCCTTCGCCCACGCCTTAGTAAGGGTCACGAGATACACCATCATCTTCATCTGGAGACGACACGGGAGAAAAGAGAGAGAGGGATGAGAAACTTATTCAAGATTCTTAGTAAGGATTTCCGACTCCAACACACGTGTCATCGTCATCGTCCCCAGCCACTTCGATTTTAATTATAAAAAGGTGGTTATGCATAAGGTTTAATTTTTAAACTTCTCAAATCTATTTATCCGAAGTGGGTGTCTTTTAGTATGGGTCTTAATGGTATGAATGCAATAGATATAGGATGAAAACATGACAATACATTATGCAAACAATCGATAAATCATAACATCAAGTAATAGATAAGTGGCATAACAGGGGCATATAAAACTCTTTCTTTACTCATGACTATGTGACTTCAAAAGAGACATCGCATCTCTTTTCTCACATCCGAACTGTTGAGTTCTGTAACACCCTAAATCTTAACCCAAGACTACTAGTATGTACTTAGGTTAATCTTTAGAATATTACCTCTTGGTCTCATCTTTTACTTGGAAAATACTTAGCGGAAATATGGGTAAAATTTTTCTTTTTGGAATTTAAAATCAAAGTAAGAGCCACGCACGAATCTTTAAGAGGAAGCATAGCGAAACATATAAGCAAAGCATAAGAAACACACCATATAATGGAAACATCAACTGATTCATATATATATATATAACGTGCCTACCCAAAGAGGTAGGACTATTTGATACATCATGAAACAGAATACAACTGGAGTGCAATACAAGGAAATCATAAAAAGTAAATACAAGAGAAACAACATCCATACCCATGTGCACCTAGAGTAGACAACCTCATATACAAAAGAAGGTTTGTCCTCAACTATGTGGCGTGTGTGCACTAGCTACTACCCCTCCTACGTCTACTCCTGCTGGTCCGAAGCATCGTGGGGGTCGAGTCGATCCACTGACGAATCTCGGCAGGAGTGGTCGAGCGCATCATCGGGGCATGTCCACCGCGGCGAGGGCGCATAGATGGCCGACGAGCCAACCTCGGCTGGACCACCGTCTCCTCACTCCCAGCCCTCATCGATGGGGGAGCGGGACTGGAGCTCCAACTGTACATGTGGGATGGCGGGTCCTCGGATGGGTCCATCTCCGAGTACTGGGGACGCGGCACATACTCGGGGTACTCGCGTACTGCTGATGTCTCGGGCTCCATGCGGAGGATCTGCTCATCGCGTGGTCTCGCTCGCTCAAAAATCCCGTTATGACGGTAAGGAGCAGTCGGGGTGAAGCGGTAGCTCGGGACGGGGTGCGCGAAGGGTCGTCCCATGAACATGAATACTCTGATAGTGCAGCGACCCTCAAAATGATATGACCCGAGTGCCGGGTCATGGTGCAGCTCCCATACCGGGGTGTCGATGAAGAGTACGAATGTTGCCATCTGAAGATATGATGGAAGAAAATAGAGAGGGAATGAGAATCTTTCTAAAAGAATTCTCAGTAGGGTTATCCCTACCTAGGTGTCATCGTCATATCCTCAGGAACCTTGGGTTTATTTCTAAAAGGTGTGCATGCATATAAATTCCTTTTTAAGTTAGTTTTCTAAAGAGGTATTTTATCCAAGGTCCGTCATATTTTATAATGCGTCTTATAACTTAGGCAGAAATATACTAATGATATGAGTACATCATAAAGGTAAACCAATCAATAGAATAACTAAGAAACATTATAACATTGGCATAAGTATAGTATATGTGACATTGTTAACTTTAACTTTCTCCTCATGGGGCCACCCTAAAACATCTCTAGGTTATGAGCTCATACCTTAACTAGTCGTCACTAGTTCTTACTTATCCTATGATAAGCGTAACATATACATAATCCCGACTTAATAGTGCGGGCTAGGGGGCAATCTAAGGATCTCCTTTCTAGGATCATTTCCTCTTTGAAACGCTTTGCTAGCCACGCGGGCCTCGCAATTTGTCCGCTTTGGCAGGCTGCATCCACACATACCCTCACGGATTTGTCTCCTCCTAGGGGTGCCCACTAACCGGTGTCACCCAGGGGAAGCGCGTCTTAGTGTTGTGTCACATTTAAGTTTTCATAAGTATTAAATCATAAATACCTCATCATTTATCATATTCATTTTTATCATGCATCCTCATATACCTTTTTCATAACATATATATCATCACATGAAACTTTCTCATAACATATGCATCGTCACATAAACTTCCACATAACATAAACATCATCACATAGTCATATCTAACAATTATCCCCATAAGCTCATAGACTTGATATATTATAACCCATGGTGTTTTAAACTTCGATTCTTATGAGTCTTAAACTTGCAAATTAATTGTTCTAACATTATCCTTAACTTCTTATACACCTATAGTTTTACAACTAATGAGTTATACAAATTTTATGCTCAAGAACTAATCCAAACAGCACTAAGCAGAATTTGGACAGCTTTATGTTTATGTGATTACGGAGTTCTAGAAATTACGGTTTAGATCTTTATCTCACATTCTAAGTTATTGATCATCAACACCTAGTCTCTTGGGAACCTATAAGGTTATAACTAAGTATTTCTCACCTCACACTATGGTCAAAAACATCTCTAAACCTCAAGAGTGCAGAAATCAAAATCCTAACTTTACGGGTACCTAGAAGTCACAATAATGACCCTTTCTAAGTTCGGTTTGCTCCTAAGGTTTCAAGATTAAGTCCTAAACCAATTATGAGTCATTTCTACACATATAAACTAATTTAAAACCATGATTATTGAATCTAAACCTTGCTGGACAGAATCCAGAAAAATAAATCTTTAAGGGATCTAGAACTCTCAAATTAATTCTTTTCTAGTTCCTAACTTATCCTATCTTTCACATATGAGTCTTAACATAATTATTACTCAAACATAAGCATATTAACATCATTAACACAGCTCATATAGTGGCCAAACAAAGCAAGGCAGAACTGAAACAGAAACTCCATTTAAAGGCATTGAACATAGTTTCTAAAGCACATAAAATATTAGTTTCTCTTGGGACCTTGTTAAAACTTTCAAAACTCTTTTATGAACACTTTTATCATCTAAACTTATGAAAATACTTAAGAGGGCAGTGGCTACATTATTTTCATCTCAAGAGGTCCTAAATTCATAAAACTTAGTTCTACATATTCCTTATACTCCTATAAGTTTAGAAAAATTATAAAACATAGTTTTCAATACTTGGAAACACTAAGGCCTCATAGGGCCGAAATATGAACCAAAGGAAATAAATGTTTTAGACCTTTGTTTGAGATATCAATGGGCAAGTCTTGAGCTCTAGATTCATTTAGGTGATGACATAAAAATAAACATGCTCATGCACTTATTTTAGATTCCATTAGAAAGTAAAGTGATAGCTCAAAGTAAATATGAATGCAACTCATTATTATCTTGGTATTAAGTGAGGACTTGAAATATAAACATGATAATGCGTAGCTTGAAATATAAACATGATAATGCAAGGTTCACTCATTATCTTGATATTTAGTGATAGCAAGGAAGTAAATATGATATGCATAGCATAAAATAAACATGATGCAAGGTTTATTTTATGGTTAGCTAGAGCTCATTCAAGACTTTAATAAGATAGCAACCCAATATAATATCTCAAAGATCACAACACAAAATTGAAAGTCATATAAAAGAGAAAGAAAGTGAAACTACATCAAGTTCTTTATTAAATACCCGAAACCCCTATCTAGAGAAAATATCTAGAACGTGCCGGCCAACTTTAAGGTTGACAATGGTAGGCTTGGGCTTTTAGAAATCCTTAGATTAATTTTCTTAAGTTGAAAAACCATGTGAGCTAGATAACATATAGATGAAGTTATAAGAAAAAGAAAACTCAAGCTTTAGAGGTTTCTTTGAGATGAACACAATGTCATCATCTAGAAACTCTCATCATCAAGCTATCATGCTCAAAATCAAGGCCTCATGGCCGAAAATGAAAAGGAAGGAAAACAAAGGAAAGTTCAAAAAGGATCCAAGAGGAAACTAGAGAAAAACACTTTCTTGAGCAAATAAAGTTTGAAAACAAATCCCTACCTAGTGATGAAGGTAAAAGCTTGATCTTGAAGATGAAAATGAGATGAGCAACACCTCCTAGGATGGTGATGATGATTCGGCCTTGATGAGAGAAAAAGAAAGGAAATGTGTTTTAAGTGAAGTTGTGTTTGAGGTGTGGTGTTTGAGAGGCTTGATGATGGTTCAAGGTTTTGGGGTGGTGTTTGATGGTTGAGAGGTGATGATGAGATGAAGAGATGAAGAAGATAAAGATGAAAAGAAAGGAAGAACACTCTTGGAACTTTGAGAGAAAAAGGAAAGACTAGCAAGACAACTCTAAAACTCTAAACTTTGCAAATGCTTCAAGGTGCAACAAGGCTTAACACAAGCATCCTATTTATAGAAAAACAAAACCATGGAGCTTGCAAATGGAGGGAGTGGCCGTGTGGTTTGGAGGGAAAAGGAAGAGAAAATATCTCTTAAACAAGGTCATTCAAGCATGGTTTGAAGTATGGAAGCTATGCTACAAAGCATGGCTTGATGTGAGTTAATTTCCTATCACATTTTTATGAAATTAGTCTTCTAGAAACAATGCATGGCTGGAACTTTTCCAGCCACAATTAAATGGGAAAAATGGGTTGTTTTAATTATTTATTCATGTGGAAATTCAAGCTTGATTGAAAGTTATGATAAGGTATAGTGTATGTGACTTGAGGTATGGCCTTGGAGTGTTGAAAAATTGAACATGTGATGCACAATGGGGGAGAACGTTCACGGCCTGGTCTGGTTCAGCAAGGGAGGAGGTGAGTTTGACCATTTAATTGTGTGTTAATGGTAGGTTTAGATGTGTATTAGCTTAGGTACAAGGTTAGGAATGATTAAGCTTAAGTTTAGGTAACTAAGAATGTGATTTAGGGAGTTTATGACAAGTTTAGGAGTGCTCATACATCATTAAATAATTTAAAACTCATTTGTGAATAAACAATGTGTAACACAATTCCATGATTTAAGGAATTGGAAAGAGAAAACACTATTCAAGATTCTATGACTAGGTGTCTTAAAATTAAAATATGATTTTAGGTTGTAATTAAGTACTTTTTGATTCTAATCAACTTTAATAAATTATTTTGACTCAAGATTAATTAGGGAAATTAATTAACCTTCGATTAGAGCCTAATATTGCTTAGGTTTGCTTAATCACGCGATTAAGCGTAAAAACACGAAACTAGGGGCAAAACCGTAATTTTGCACTAATTTTGCCCGGGACTTCAAAAATTAAAACTGAGGTCATAGAATACATAAAAACGCCTTTTAAAACCATCTGGAGAAGTTTCGGGTTCATCCGGCACTTGCAAATGGGTAAAACACCGCAGGGGCGTTTTGGTCATTTTGACTAAAACTTCAAAACGAGATTTTCGATCCCGGGAAGGTACATAAGTTTTCTAATCCCCTTCCAACATTGAGTTTGCCCTTCGAGTACTGCCGCACTGGCTTTCCTCGAATTCCGGGCTGAAAATGACCTCAGGGGCATTTTGGTCATTTTCACTCTAACAGAAAAATCGGGGCGTTACAAGTTCTTTCTCTCAAAGACCACCTTCTTTTCGCATCGTCAAATTCAACCGTAAACACCAGTGCCCGGTGATATTTATACGCATCATCAAATCCAACCAAACACACCTTATCGCCTAGGAATGAGCTCAACTATATTTATACGCATCATCAGAATTATTCACATCATCAAAAATTATACGCATCATCAAAAATTCCAACCAAACACACCCTTATTGCCTAAATGAGCTCAAACCTAACTTGTTTTCACTAGATTTTTGAGAGGGCAAAGGAAGGGGTACATATCCTCTCTCATTCAAACTCTCAATAACATAATAGACATAACATCTCAATAATTCACTCCACCATAGCTCATTCATCATAATAAACGAATAAACGAACCATGAGATAGAGTCATGACCACTAAAGTATGGGTTAGGGGCTAAAGGGTCACCTAATACACTGACTTCTTGAGTGCAGGTTAGGGACTTAAGGATCACCTAATACACCGACTCCCAGAGTGCAGGTTAGGGTTGTTTCCTTCTTCGAAATGCATCTACGGCATCTAGTGCACAGTAAATTTGTCCGCTCTGGCGGGCTGCATCTACCATACCCTCACGGTTTTGTTATTTCCTTACCGAGGTAGGAGAAATGCATCTCGGTGTGTTATGCAAGAATGCATCATAAAAACATGCCCTCAACTATCATCATGGAACCTCATGCAATATGTATATCATGCTCATCCATTCATGCAATTCATCATAATATGCCACATCAACTTACAATGCATGTACTTACACATTCAATTCCACATTTCATAATCAGTTTCTAAGATAATATAAACAGTTTCACCTTAGCACATGCATTCACACATCATCATAACATCATCATAAAAGGTCACATCATCATAACTCATAAATCATCACATCATGCATATCAACATATCATACTTGCCTAAATAAACTTCAGCATTAAAAGATTTCTCAATGTCTTATGCATTGACCTTTAAGGTCCTTTAACTCAAATCTAAGTTGTAAATCATCATAACTTAAGCTCTCGGGTACCTATAGGCTTATAACTAAGTATTGCTCACTCAATACTATGATCATAAACATTGCTAAACCTCAAGGATGCAGAATCTAAAGTTCTAGCTTTACGAGTACCTAGGAGTCACAACATTGACCCTTTCTAAGTTCGGTTTGCTCCTAAGGCATCAAGATCAAGTCCTAAACCAATTATGTGGCATTCCTACACATTTAAACTAATTATAAACCATGATTATCATTTCTAAACCATGCTGGACAGAATCTAGAAAAATCAATTACTAAGGGATCTAAAACTCTAAAATTAAATCTTTTCTAGTTACTAACTTCTCTTATATTTTACATATGAATTTTACCATCAAATGTACATGAATATACTCATATTATCATCATCAAAACAGCACAAACAGTGAGCATATGATGGCAAGGCAGAACCAAAATTTAACTCCATCAAAAGGCATAAAATTTGATTTCTAAAGCACAAAAGATACTAGTTTCTCTTGGAACCTTTTTAAAACTTTCAAACTCATTAATAAACATTTTTATCAACTAAAATCTTCAAAATACTTTTAAAGGCAGTGGCTAATTTAAATTAAACTCAAGAGGTTCTAAATTTATAAAACTTTGTCCTTGGCATCTCTTGAACTCCTAAAAGCTTAGAAAAATTATGAAACATAGATTTTAGTACTTGTAACAAATAAAACTCCTTAAGGCCGAAATCAAAAGCTAAAGAACACATATTTTTTTCAAGACTTTGTTTGAGATAATAATGGGCAAGTCTTTGAGCTCTAGGTTCTCTTAAGTGATGACATAAACTTAAACATGCTCATGCACATATTTTAGCTTTCATTAGAAAATAAAGTGAGAGCACAAAGTAAACATGAGATGCAACTTGTTATTATCTTTGATATTTAAGTGAGGACTTGAAATATAAATATGATAATGCAAAGCTTGAAACATAAATATGATAATGCAAGTTCATTTATTATTCTTGGTATTTAGTGATAGCAAGGAAAATAAATATGATGTGCAAGGCATAAACATAAATATGAATGCAAGGTTCATTTTAATCTTAGCTAGAGCTCTTACAAGACTTTAGAGATATAACCCAACACTTATTTCATCACAAAGAGAGCTTTAGAGTTCTTGAACCAAGTTCTCAAAGAACTACAAGGTTCTTGAACATCATCATTAAGCTCAAAAGAAACAAACTTCTAAAAGAAAACAAAACTTTAAGAAAGTAAAAATCAAAACAATATTCTTTCTTGACATGAATTAAAAATAAAGATACTTTAAAATTTTTAATAAAAACTTTGAGGTAAAGACTATAGAAACCAAAACTAGGTAGGAAGGAAAAAGGAAAGAAAAACTAAAACTTTGCTAGTTCAAAGATAAAACTCAAGCTTTAGAGGTTTCTTTGAGATAAACACAAGGTCATCATCTAGAAACTCTCATCATCAAGCTATCATGGTCATAAACAAGGCCTCATGGCCGAAATGAGAAAGAAAGGAAAAACAAAGGAAAGCTTCAAAAAGAAACCAAGAGGAAACTAGAGAAAAACACATTTTTAAGGAAAAACAAAGTTTGAAGAGCAACTCCCTACCAAGTGTGAAGAAAAAGGCTTGATCTTTTAAGGTGAGAATGGAAGGAAAAATCCTCCTAAAGTGATGATGATGCTTCGGCCTTGATGAAAGAAAAAGGAAGGAGATGTGTTCTTGGTGAGCTTGTATTTGAGGTTGAGTGTTTAGATATTTAGAGGATGATCTATGGTGGTGGTGTGGTGGTTTGAGGTTACAAAGGGTGGTTCTTTGAAGACAATGATGAAGATGAAGGAGAAGAGAAAATGAGAGAACTCTTGAGTTCTTGGAAGAAAAGAAAGAAAACTCAAGACAATTCTTGAAGCTAGTTTGCAAGAATGAACAAAATGGACCAAGTTCCTCCAACACATGTATTTATAGAAATTTGAAACATGAAGGAATGAGAGGAGGAGGTGCTAACCGTGATTCATGTGGCCTTGGAGAGAAGAAATTTCTCTTTTGGTGGTCATTCAAAGGCATGGAGGAAAGCATGGTCAAAAGTATGGGCTAGGTAAGGCTTGTCATGGGCTTGAAATTGCATTTGAATTTCAAATATTGGAGGCATGGGAGGAGGAGTGGCCATGAGCTTCTAGAAGAGAGGATGTGAGGTTTTTTTTTGTTTAATGATGGTTTAGAGGTGTGTTTAGGTGTGTATTAGATTAGGTGCAAGATTAGGATTTGCTAAATATGTGTTTAGGTAACTAAGGATGTGATTAGGAATTTTATGACATGATTAAGGAGTGCTCATATACTTTTAGAGAGTTTAAAATTCATTTTATGAATAAACAATTGTAGACACAATTCCTTGATTTAAGGAATTGGAGAGACAAAACACTATTCAAGATTCCATGACTAGGAATCTTGAATTTAAAATAAGATTTCAAGTTGAAATTAAGCATTATTAGGTTCTAATCAACTTTAATAAATTATTTTGACTCTAGATTAATTATGAAAATTAATTAATCTTTGATTAGAGCCTAATATTGCTTAGGTTTGCTTAATCATATGATTAAGCTTAAAAACACAAAACTAGGGGCAAAATCGTAATTTTACACTAATTTTACCCGGGATCTCCGGGACTAAAACTGGGGTCATAAAATACATAAAAACACCTTTTAAAACCATCTGGAGAAGTTTCAGGCTCATCTGACACTTGCAAACGGGTCAAACACCACAGGGGTATTTTGGTCATTTTGACCCGAAAACTCAGAAAACGAGATTTTCGATCTCTGCAAGATACACAAGTCATCTAATCCCCTTCAAACATTGAGTTTACCCTTCAAGGACTGCCGGGGTAGCTATCCTCGAATTCCGAACAAAAATTGACCTCAGGGGTATTTTGGTCATTTTCACTCAGACAGAAAATCGGGGCATTACATCCACTGCACCTACCAAATGGCAAATGGCTTTAGAAACCCACTCCACCATAGAATCTGCCACTGTTCCAAGAAAGACTACTACAACTAAAGTTAAGATGGCTTCCGAAGGTGAAAGTGATGAGTTCATGACCATCAATCTGTTACGCCGCAATTTTTCCTACTTAGCAAAAATTACCAAAATACCCCCAGGTCATTTTTGTGTGAAAATCAAGGTCGGCCAACCTCGGCCACCCCAAAAAGGATATTTTAATATTAGGAGTAGATCACATAAGGATTAGATAACAATCTGTGCAAAAATTGCGATTTACAATTTTTCCTGTATGAAAATGACTAAAATACCCCTAAGATCATTTTTGCCCGAAATCATGGACGACCAACCCAGGCTATCCTCAAGGGATAAATTAAATGTTTGAAGGGAATTTGATGTGTTAAAAATAAGAGTAGAGATGAAAATATCAATTTCTGGATTTTCTGTGCAAAATTACCAAAATACCCCTGTAGTGATTTAACGTGAGATTAAGTGCCGACCAAACCCGGTTAGTACCCAAAGGTTGGAAATGTTAATTATAAAGGATGTATGATGTCTAAAGAGATCCGGGTGGTCCCAGGGAGTTTCGATGTAAAATTAACATTTTGCCCCTAGTTATAGTAAAATGAGCTTAATTAAGTAATTAAGGAAACATAGATAATATTAGAATCTAATTAAAGATAAATTAATTTTAATTATTAATCTTGAGTCCAAATAATTAATTGAGGTGAATTAAGGGCTAAGATTGTTGAGGGAAAATCAAAATTCATTCTTAATCAAAGAATTCTTAAGACATAAAGAAAGTCAAAAAGGTAAATAGTATTTTCTCTCTCTATTTTCGTAAAATTAGAAGTTATGTTCCCATTTGAATTTCAATTTAATCATGCTTATTTGAACTAAAAATGTAAGATAACTCCCTAATCATGTCTTGAAATTCCTAAACATATGATTACTAACTCAAACACTTAATTACCAATCCCTAAACCTTTGCCTAATCAAACTTACCTCTAATACACATCCTAACCTACATGAAAGTGAAATTTTCCTCCCAAGGCTGCCCTAAGGCCGTGGGCATACCCTCCCCAATGCACTCTCATATTCTAATTTTTACAACACACATATATACTCATATACAAAGAGAACTCACACTTTTTACCACTAGCTATTTTGTTGAAAACTTTGTTACCAAAAAAACTCTCTTTTCCTCTCAACTCAAGCTTTCATTTTCTCCTCCTCCATCTTCAAGAAACCACCACCCTTAACCTCTTCTCAACCTCAAACCATCACTCATCCACCATAAATGACCTCCAAGACACATAACCTTTCCATTCCCAAGCTCAACAACATAAGAAAAATCCTTCCTCTCATTCCTTTCCTCTTGGCCGAACCCACATTAGCTCCAAAGAGAAGATTTTTCTTCTCATTTCCTTTACAAGAGACCAAGCTTTGTCCTTTGCTTCAAAAAGATAACCTAGGTAGGGGTTTTGTTTTGAGTTCCTTATCTTTTCCTTGTTTATTTTTGAATTTGGGGTTGAATGAATGGACAAGTTCCCTTTGTTTTTTTCTTTTCTTTCATTTCGGTTTGGATATTCGTCACCTTTCATGATTTTGGTTTTAATCTTTCCTTTTCTTTCTTATTTCGGTTTTGGTTGTGAATGATTGATTGGAAGCATGGCTTGATGATGATAGTTCTTGATGGTGGATTTAACACACCATGTTTATAACCTCTAGAGCCTAAGCTTTGATTCCTTGGTTTATCCTTCATTTCGGTTCTTATTTTTCTTTTTGATCCTTGTTTTCAGTTTTGGATCTCCTTATTCTTCTCATGTTCGGTTTTGGTTATTAATGAATGGTTGAAAATATAGCTTAATGATGAGGACTCTTGATGGAGGTTTTGACACCTTGTTTATGATCTCTAGAGCCTAGGGTTCCTGATTCTTTTTCTTTCCTTCCTTTTTGATTTGATCTCTCTTTTTCCTTGCTTTTTGGTTTGAGTTTCGTTTGCTTCTATGTTATTTTCAATTTTGTTGGGTGGCTTGATGATGAAGGAGCTTGATGGACGTTTTGATACCATCATGAGCTTGACCTCTAAAGCCCAAGATCTAGTTTCATTTTTTATTTTCAAAGAGCATGAGAAATTGAATGTTGTTGGTTGGTTTCTTTCTCTTTGTCCACTCCTTTGAGCTTGATGGTGAGTCCAAGGGAATGAGATTCTTTGAACCATGGAGAATAAGGACTCCAAAGCTCACTATGTTTAAGATTTATTGGGGATAAGAATCTAATCTTGAAAAGTCTTGAGCTTTAAGTGAAAAAGATGTAAAAAAATGGACTTGCATAGCATGTTTACTTTCAAGTCATCACCTTAAACCTTAAAGATAAAAATGGATTTGCATAGCATGTTTACTTTTAAGCCATCACCTTAAATCCTAAAGATAAAAATGGACTTGCATAGCAGATTTACTTTCAAGTCATCTCCTTAAGCCTTAAAGAAAAAAATGGATTTACATAGCATGTTTACTTTTGAGCCATCACCCTAAATCTTGAAGATAAAAATAAACTTGCATAGCATATTTTCTTTGAAGTCATCACCTAACACTTTAAAGCTCAAGACTTGCCCTAGGATCTTGAATGAAAATTTTAAATCATGGCCATGCTCATGTATGCATTCAGCCATAACATGATGGGGTTGAATAGATTTTATTTGATTTCAAGGTTCAAATCTTGTGTCTTAGAACTATTGCAAGGTGTGGCTTAGAAATTTTGCAAGCCTTTGAAACTCAAAGAATAGTAAAAGTAGTATTTTCATGAGTAAAAGAATTATTTATGAATCTTGGGTTTTGTTTTCTATTTTGGTGTTATTATTTGAGTATTCCAAGAGGTAAAAATAGTTTCAACTGTCTCAAATCAAGTGGTGAGGAAAACTAGCAACTAGAAAGGATAAAAAAATATGATTTTCAAATTATTTTAGAACCAAATTTTCGGCCACTGTTTTGACCTCCGTATTTCTGTAAGGTGCTGTTCGGAGGGGCTCTAATGTGTACAATTTGATAATAATTGTTGTAAAAATTATTTTTAGCATCTTAAGAAAAACTAGTAACAAGAATGGATCAATGATACAATTTTCTAATGCTTCTAAAGAATGGAATTTTTAGCTACTACCTTGACATTATGAGTTTTGTAAAGAGATGTTTGGGATGATTTAAATATATATAAATTACTAGTAGTTGATGCAAAAATTATTCCAAGCATTTTGTGAAAGACAAGAAACTAGGAAGAACCAAAAACAAGGTTTTTGAGACTTCTAGAAATTGAAAATTTTGGTGAATGTTTTAGCAACATTATTTTAGTAAATACTCTATTTAGGACTGAATTCAAGTGAAAAAATTTCTATTAGTAGTGGTAGAAACTAATTTTAGCATATTAGGGAAAATCGGTAATTAAAAAAAGGTCAAAAACGTAACTTCTAGAACCTCGAAACTGTTAATTTTAAAACATTGCCCAAACTATCTAGCATTGTTTGAAAATGTTTATGAGGTTAAAAGTTAGTGGAAATCATTATGGTTGGTCTCTTAGATGCCTAAAACAATAATTACGGTAATTAGGTTAAGCCGAGTTGTAGTTTTAACCCGTGTGAGGTTGAAGTGTAATTATCGACAACTTAGGAATAATTGTGTAATAAGTGTCTTATGATGATCTTTAGTACATTGTGTGTGTGTGTGTGTGTGTGTGTGTGTGTGTGTTTGTGTGTGTGTGTGTCTATATATATATATATATATATATATGTCTTGATGAGCATCGCATGTGCATTAGCTGAGCCCAGTCCTTGATTCCGGCATACTGGGTAGGAACATGTTTACTTTTCAGTAAAATGATGATGATATGTGCTTATGGATATATGAAAGTAAAGCATGATTATGTGATTAATTTCAGCATGTTATGATTATGATTGGATAATTAAGATGCATGTTAGATATGATATATGACCTAAAACATATTTGGGGAAAATTCGTTCCCAGCCATTATGCTGCTGGATTTCCGCTAAAACAATACACTTAGAAATATTTATGAGAATTATGAGCATGAGATGTTAAATGATAAGTTGTGATGATATTTACAATTATATGCTCATGTATACATCTCTATTTGATATGTTAAGATTAAAAGATGACATAAGACACATGGAAATGATCCTCTAGACTCTAAGAATTAATGGTTATGAGAGGTGATCCAATAAGGACCCTTTAGACTTCAGGAATTAATGGTTATGAAAGGTGTTCCTATGCCCCCTATCTGGCACTCTAGGGGTTGGGAAATCACTTATCATAGGATAAGTGTAAACTAGTAACAACTAGTTTAGGTATGAGCTCATAACCTAGAATTCTCCAAAGAAGAGAGTATTATGGTGGCCCCATAGAGGAAAGAATAATGAATTTAAGTCACCTAAGAGAATAAAAGACGAAAAATTAATGTGAAATGATTATGTACATTATGCTATGTTCATGTAGTCTAACTCTTGTGATATGTTGCGTGTGGCATTGACATGCATTTATGATATAGTATAATGCATCCATGACATTAAGACTCATGATAAAGGACATGAACCTTGATTAATTATATTTGGAACTTAATAAATGAACTTTATACATGCTCACCATTTTCATAATGAAACCCAAGGTTCCTGAGGACGTAGATGATGACACATTAGGAGGAGAGTACCCTACTGAGATTCTTATATAAATTTTTCATCCCCTCTTTCTTTCTTTTCGTCTCGTCTTCAGAGGATGGTGGCATCGTTCATGATCTTCCTTGATGCTCTCACTTAGGAGTTACACTTCAATGCCATGCACCAGACGTATCACTTCGTGGGTCGATGTGTTGTACGCCTTTTTGTCTTCATAGAGCGCCCTTTCGCACACCTCGTCACTAGCTTTAGGCTCTCCCCCACCATTCTGTTCACCGATGACCTGATTTTTTAACGTGCTCACCCGCATGGGGAACAGATTCGTCATACCCGTACTACTGCCTTGGCTATTTGAGATTATCCTGATTATATCCCTTATTCACCTCCTCATTTGACCGAGCCTGTGATAGACCCTTCAGAGGAGTCACCATCCCATCACTCCTCTGCTGGTTCTGCCCTACTATCCCCATGGAGATTGGGGGTGACAGTGATGGAGATGCCACCGTCACACGACCGTTGAGAGGAACTACGTCAGTTCATCAAGAAGCTACTCATCCTCGTTGGGGTGCCTACGCTTGATCTACCATGCGCTTTGGCACACCCGATGAGTTGGCTTATTTTGTAACGCCCTGATTTTCTGATAGAGTGAAAATAACCAAAACGCCCCTAAGGTCATTTTTGGCTCGAAATTCGAGGAGAGCCGATCCGACAGTCCTCGAAGGGAAAACTCAATGTTGGAAGGGGATTAGTTGACCTGTGTACCATTCTGGGATCGAAAATATCATTTTTCGAGTTTTCAGATCAAAATGACCAAAATACCCCTATGGTGTTTGACTCGTTTGCAAGTGCCGGATGAAACCAAAACTTCTCCAGATGGTTTTAAAAGACGTTTTTATGTATTCTGTGACCTCAGTTTTAGTCCCGGTGGTCCCGGGCAAAATTAGTGCAAAATTATGATTTTGCCTCTAGCTTTGTGTTTTCAAGCTTAATCGTGTGATCAAGCAAACCTAAGCAATATTAGGCTCTAATCGAAGATTAATTAATTTCCATAATTAATCTAGAGTCAAAATAATTTATTAAAGTTGATTAGAACCTAATAATGCTTAATTTAAACTCAAACCTTATTTTAAATTCAAGATTCCTAGTCATGGAATCTTGAATAATGTTTTCTCTCTCCAATTTCTTAAATCATGGAATTGTGTTTTCAATTGTTTACACAAATGAACCTTTAAATTCTCTAATGATGTATGAGCACTCCTAATCTTGTCATAAAAATTCCTAACCACTTTCTTAGTCACCTAAACTTGTGCTTAATGATTCCTAACCTTGTACCTAAACTAATACACACTTAAACCTATCATTAACACACAATTACATGAACAAATCTCTCTCCCCCTTGGCTGTCCAAGTCTGACCAAACCCATACCCCTTTTGTTTCCATCACATGCTCAAATTTTCATACTCCAAAGGCCATGCTTTCACCTTACATGCACCATGCTTTGTCATACTTACACCCATACTTGAATGACCAAGTCAATAACTAGATGAATTAGCTATTTTCCCTCATTTTTCTGCTGCCAAAACCATCACCCTCCTTTACCTTCTAGAAGGAAATTTTTTCAACTCAAATCAAAGATAAATCACCATACTTTGAGCCATAACTTAGCCCATACCTCCCATGCTTCAAACCATGCTTGAATGACCACCTTGTAAGAGATATTTTCTCCTCCAAGCCTCCAAGAGCCACACGGTTCCTTCCTCCCTTCAATGAGACTTCATTTGTTTCATTTTCCCATAAATACCTTGCTTAGAAGCACTTGGAAACACTTTAGATCATTTGCAAAGTTTTAGTTTCCAAGCTTTCTTGAGTTCTTTTCTTTTCTCTCAAAAAGTTCTTAAAGTTCTTCTTGTTCATCTTCATCTTCATCTTCTTCATCCTCTCTTCATATCATCATCACAAACCACCACCTCACAACCTCAAATCACCTCCTAAACACTCAAACACTTAACCTCAAACACTAAACCACCAAGAACACATCTCCTTTCCTTTCTCTCCCTCAAGGCCGAAGCTACATCAGCATCCTTGGAGGAGTTGCTCTTCTCATTTCTTTTCAAAAGTTCAACCTTTCATCTTCACCACTTGGTAGGAGTTTCTTTCAAAACTTTGTTTTGCTTGAAAATGTGTTTTTCTCTAGTTTTCTCTTGGTTTCTTTTTTTTAAACTTTTCTTTGGTTTCCTTTTTCCTTTATTTCGGCCATGAGGCCTTGATGTTAGCATGATGACTTGATGATGAGTGCCTCTAAAGAATGACTATGTGTTCATCTCCAAGAGACCTCTAAAGCTTGAGTTTTGTTCTTAATATAGCAAAGTTTTGGCTTTTCTTTTCTTTCCTTTTCCTAAGTGATTTTGGCCTCCAAGAGCTTTCCTTTAAAAGTTTGTTAAAAATTTCGAAGTGTTCTTATACTTATTTTATCTCTAGAAATTATGTCACTTTGGTACTTAGTTCCTCAAAGTTTTGTTTCCTTTTAAAGTTTGCTTCTTTTGAGTTTGATGATGATGTTCAAGAACCATGTAGTTCCTTTGAGAACTTGGTTCAAGAACTCTTAAACTCACTTTGTTGATGAGATAGGTGTTAGGTTATGTTGTTCTCTAAAGTCTTGTAAGAGCTCTAGCTAAGATTAAAATAAAGCTTGCATTCATGTTTATGTTATGCTTTACACATCATGTTTATTTTCCTTGCTATCACTAAATACCAAGAATAATAAATGAACTTGCATTATCATATTTATATTTCAAGTTTTACATTTATCACGTTTATATTTTCAAGTCCTCACCTAAATTTTAAGATAATAATAAGTTGCATCTCATGTTTATTTTATGCTCTCACTTTATTTTCTAATGAAAGATAAAATATGTGCATGAGCATGTTTAAATTTATGTCATCACCTAAGAAAACCTAGAACTCAAAGACTTGCCCATTATTATCTCAAACAAAGGCTTGAAAATATGTGTTCCTTAGCTACTTGATTTCAGCCTTAGGAGGTTTGATTTGTTACAAGTACTAAAATCCTTGTTTCATAATTTTCTAAGTTTATATGAGCTCAAGAAATGTTTTGAACAAAGCTTTATGATTTTAAATCTTTTCAAGTCTCATTCGAATTTACTACTGCCCTTGGAAGTATTTTGATGACTTTTGTATGATAAAAATGTTTACTAATGAGCTTTGAAAGTTTTAGAAAGATTCCAAGAGGAACTAGCATTTTATGCGTTTTATAAAACAAGTTTTATGCCTTGTTTGTTGGAGATGATTTTCGGTTCTGCCTTGCTATGAATGCTCACTGTTTGTGCTATTTTGATGGTGATAATATGATTATGTTCATGTTGTAACGCCCCGATTTCTTAGTTAGAGTGAAAATGACCAAAATGCCCCTGAGGTCATTTTCAGCCCGGAATTCGAGGAAAGCCGGTCCGGTAGTACTCGAAAGGCAAACTCAATGTTGGAAGGGGATTAGGTGACTTGTGTATATTCCCGGGATCAAAAATCTCATTTTTCGAGTTTTTGGGTCAAAATGACCAAAACACCCCTGCGGTGTTTTACCCGTTTGCAAGTGTCGGATAAACCTGAAACTTCTCCAGATGGTTTTAAAAGGTGTTTTTATGTAGACTATGACTTTAGTTTTGGTCCCGGAGGTCCCGGGCGAAATTAGTGCAAAATTACGGTTTTGCCCCTAGTTTCGTGTTTTTACGCTTAATCGCGTGATTAAGCAAACCTAGGCAATATTAGGCTCTAATCGAAGGTTAATTAATTTCCATAATTAATCTTGAGTCAAAATAATTTATTAAAGTTGATTAGAACCTAAAAGTGCTTAATTACAACTTAAAATCTTATTTTAAATTCAAGACTCCTAGTCATGGAATCTTGAATGGTGTTTTCTCTCTCCAATTCCTTGAATCATGGAATTGTGTTACACATTATTTATTCACAAATGAGTTTTTAATTCTCTAATGATGTATGAGCACTCCTAATCTTGTCATAAAATCCTTAAATCACATTCTTAGTCACCTAAACTTAAGCTTAATTATTCCTAACCTTGTACCTAAGCTAATACACACTTAAACCTATCGTTAGCGCACAATTAGATGATCAAATCTCTCTCCCCCCATGCTGCCCAGTCTGGCTGAAGCCTTCCCCCTCTCCATATGCATCACATGTTTAATTTTTTAACACTCCAAGGCCATACCTCAAGTCACATACACCATGCCTTGTCATATTTTCAATCAAGCTTGATTTTCCAAATGAATAACTAATTAAAATAACCCATTTTCCTCATTTATTTGTGGCTGAAAAAGTTCCAGCCATGTCAAGCTTCTAGAAGCCTAATTTCATTCAAAAATTGATAGGAAATTCACTCACATCAAGCCATACTTTGTATCATAAACTCCATACCTCAAACCATGCTTGTATGACACTTTGTAAGAGATATTTTCCTTCCTTTTCCCTCCCAAACTACACGGCCAGCACCTCCCCCCTTTGAGCTCTCATTTGTTTTCATTTTCTATAAATACCTTGCTTACTTGAGCTTGCAAACACTTTAGTTCATTTGCTAAGTTTCAAGTTTTCTAAGCTTTCTTGAGTTTCTTTCTTTTTCTCTCAAGTTTCAAGAGAGTTCTCCCTTGTTCTTCATCTTCATCTTCATTCTCTCTTCATCTCATAATCATCTCATAACCTTGAAACACCACCCCACACCTTAGATCATCATACAAACACCTAAACTTCCATTCTCAAACACAAGCTCACCAAAAACACATTTCCTTTCTTTTTCTCTCCACAAGGCCGAAGCCATCTAGCCCCAAGGAGGAGCTCATCATCTTGTTTTCCTTTTTCAAAGATCAAAGATTTCATCTTCACTTTAGGTAGGAGTGTTTTTCTAAACTTGTTTTTCTTGTAAAGGAGTTTTTCTCTAGCTTTCTCTTGGATTTCTTTTGAAACTTTTCCTTGGTTCTTTTCTTCCTTCTCATTTCGGCCATGAGGCCATGTTTATGAGCATGATAGCTTGATGATGGGAGTTTCTAGATGATGACCTTGTGTTCATCTCAAAGAAACCTCTAAAACTTGAGTTTTTCCTTTCCTTTAACTTTATCTATATGATACTTAGCTCACATGGTTTTTCAACTTAAGAAAATTAATCTAAGGATTTCTAAAAGCCGAAGCCTACCCTTGTCAACCTTAAAGTTGGCCGGCACGTTCTAGAGATTTTTCTCTAGATAGGGGTTTTGGATACTTAATGAAGAACTTGACTTAGTTTCATCCTCCTTTCCTTTTTTTATGAGGTTTCAATTTTATTTCCTTTTCTTTGGGGTTTTGTTTTGTTTTGAAGATTTATTTATTTAGAGCTTGATGATGATGTTCAAGAACCTCATAGTTCCTTTGAGAACTTGGTTCAAGAACTCTAAAGCTTTCTTTGTGATGAGATATGTGTTGGGTTGTATCTCTAAAGTCTTGTAAGAGCTCTAGATGAGACTAAAATAAATATTACATCCATGTTTACTTTTATGCTTTGCACATTATATTTACTTTTCTTGCTATCACTAAGTATCAAGATAATGAATTTACTTGCATTATCATATTTATATTTCAAGCTATGTATTATCATGTTTATATTTCAAGTTTTCACCTAAATATCAAAGATAATAATATGTTGCATCTCATCTTTATTTTATGCTATTACTTTACTTTCTAATGGAACCTAAAATGAGTGCATGAGCATGTTTACTTTTATGTCATCACTTAAATGAACCTAGAGCTCAAAGACTTGCCCATTGTTGTCTAAAACAGAAGCTTGAAAATATTTATTTCCTTGGCTTGAGCATTCGGCCTCTAAGGGTTTGTTTGGTTACAAGTATTGAAAACTATGTTTTATAATTTTTCTAAGCTTTTATGAGTTTAAGGAATGCATAGAACTAAGTTTTATGAATTTAGGACCTCTTGAGACAAAGTTGATTTAGTCACTGCCCTCGTAAATATTTTTTAAGATTTTAGATGATAAAAATGTTTAGAAATGAGTTTTGAAAGTTTTAAAAAGGTTCCAAGAGAAACTAGTATTTTATGTGCTTTAAAAATTGTGTTTGATGCCTTTAAATGGAGATGTTTGTTTCAGTTCTGCCTTGCCTTGTATGACCACTGTATGAGCTGTTTTAATGATGATAATATGCTTATGTTTGAGTATAATTAATGTTAAAACTCCTATATGAAATATAAGAGAAGTTAGAAACTAGAAAAGAATTAATTTGAGAGTTTTAGATCCCTTAATGTTTGAATTTTCTGGATTCTGTCCAGCAAGGTTTAGTAATGATAATTATGGTTTTAAATTAGTTTAAATGTGTAGGAATAATTCATAAATGGTTTAGGACTTGATCTTGATGCCTTAGGAGCAAACCGGACTTAGAAAGGGTCATTGTTGTGACTCTTAGGTACCCGTAAAGTTAGGATTATGAATTCTGCATCCTTGAGGTTTAGAGATGTTCTCGACCATAGTGTGAGGTGAGAAATACTTAGTTATAACCTTATAAGTTCCCAAGAGATTAGGTTTGATGATTTATAACTTAGAAAGCGAGTTAAGGACCTTAAGGGTCAGTGCATAAGACACTAAGAAATGTGTCAATGCTATGATGTGATATATGATGCAATGATATGATGAGATGTGCTTGATGCATGAGAAAATGATTGATGGAAATGTTAAAGTTTATCATAGCATGAGATTTCATGAGAACATGATGTGTGAATTAGCTTGTGGCAGTTTGAAGGAAATTCGGTTTAACAGCTGTTATGCTGTCGAATTTCCGTCAAACCTTAAAGGGTTAAAAGAAATGTTTATGAGTACCATATGAGTTGAAAACCCTGGGTGACACCGGTTCAACTGAGCACCCCCAGGAGATTTTTATGTGACAAAGCACTGAGACGCGCTTTTCTGGGTGACACCGGTTCGGCCGAGCACCCCCAGGGGAGACAAATCCGTGAGGGTATGAGTAGATGCAGCCTACCAAAGTGGACAAATTGTTGTGGCTTAATGCCCGCAAACCGTTTCAAAGAGGGTATATCCTAAAGAGAGGTGATCCCTGCCCCCTACTCGTACTTGCGAGTCGGGATTATTATTATTTATGTTTCGCTTATTCAAGATAATAAGCAAGAGCTAGTGACAACTAGCTGAGGTATGAGCTCATAACCTAGTTATTTTTAGGGTGGCTTATTATGCTAAAGTACCATGATTGATGTCACGAAGTTGAGGAATGATTCACTTGAAAGTTATATGCCCTTATGCCACATGGTTTATCTTCATATGCTTTGATGTGTTGTTTATATGCTCAAGTATTGACATGCATCCATGATATAACATGTTGCATTCATAACATCAAGATGCATGCTAAAAGGAATGGACCTTGGATAATTAGTTTTGGAAAACCCTAAATTGAATCTTATTTGCATGATCACTGTTTTAGAATTACACCTAAGGTTCCTGAGGATGTGAATGATGTAACCCTAGGGTAGGAGACTCCTACTGAGATTCTTTAGCAAGAATTCTCACTCCTCTCTCTTCTTTCTTCCGTTACATCTTCAGAGAGTGATGGCGACGTTCGTGGTCTTCGTTGACACACCTACTTGGGAGGTCCACTATGACCCGGACCACGGGTCATATCATTTTGAGGGGCAGTGTACCGTGCGAGTTTTCATGTTCATTGGACGCCCCTTTGCACATCCTGTACAGAGCTACTGTTTCTCCCCGATGTCACCTTACGATGACGCGATGGTCTTTGAGCGCGCCCGGATGCGAGACCAGAGGATTTTGTGGATGTATACTGGTGGTTCGATGCCTTGAGACTTCCAGGACTACGTGCGTCGATCCCCAAGTTCGGAGGACGACCCATCCAAGGACCCGCCGACGTACATGTATAGCTAGAGTTCTGCTTCTATGCCTCAGTTCGTGTGCGATGTGAGCGAGGAGCCCGTTACGCAGCTGAGGCTGGCTAAGCGAGCCAAGAGGCGCCCCTACCGAGGAGCTCATGCTCAGTCTTCACGTGTTCCCACTCCTGCTGCTTTGCATCCATGGATTGGTTACACTCCACCGTTTCCCAGAGTCTAGTAGTTGACGTCGTAGGGGAGGCTTAGTGTACACACCACATGTAGAGTAGATAAACCTTCTTTTGTTTTTGAGGTTATTCACCATAGGTTCACTCGGGTAGTTATGGTTTATTTCTGCTTTCTTGTTTTCTGTTGTATTTCCTTTCCTGCTGTAATACAAGCTCTGCCCGTCCCCATAAGGGTATGACTACTTATGTACCTTAACTATGATATTAATGAAACGTTTCCTTTGCTATCATGATTGTTGTTTTTTGGTTATATGTTCCACTTCATGATTTATAATGATTGTCGTGCTTTACATTTCTATCGTTCGATTAGTTTAGTTCGCGGCTCTCACTTTGCTTTATGTTTTCAAAAAAAAAAATTTACCCGTAATTTCCGCTAAGTATTTCATTAAAATGATGAGACTAAAAAGTAATAGCCTAATGTTTAACCTGATGTATTCTAGAGAGTTGGGTTAAAAGTTAGGGTGTTACACATGTATTATTGATGCTAAAATTCATATATGAAAGTTAAGAGAAATTAGTAACTAGAAAAGAATTAATTTGAGGCTTCTAGATCCCTTAATAATGGATTTTTCTGGATTCTGTCCAGCAAGGGTTAGAATTGATAATCATGGTTTATAATTAGTCTAAAGGTGTAAGAAATACTCATAATTGGTTTAGGACTTGATCTTGATGCTTTAGGAGTAAATCGAACTTAGAAAGGGTCAATGTTGTGACTCCTAGGTACCCGTAAAGTAAGAATTTTAGATTCTGCATTTTTGAGGTTTAGAAATAGTTATAATCATAGAATTGAGTGAGGAATACTTAGATATGAGCCTATAGGTACCTGAGAGTTTAAGTTTTGATTATTTACAACTTAGAATTTGAGTTAAAGGACCTTAAGGGTCAATGCATAAAACACTAAGAATCCTTTAATGCTTGATGTTTATCTATGAAAGTATGATGTTGTGATGCATGAGCTATGATGAAATGAATTATTGAGAAGTTAATTTTATTATATGCATGAGAATTGAATGAGAAATATGTTTGTGTTATGAGCTTGTGGCATAAGGACGGTTTGAAGGAAATTCGGTTTAACAGCTGTTATGCTATCGAATTTTCGTCAAACCTAAAGGGTTTGAGAAATGTTTTAAAGTACCATATGAGATTGAAAACCATGGGTGAAACAGGTTCGGCCGAGCACCCCCAGGAGATTTTTTTTATGTGACAAGCACTGAGACGTACTTCTCCTTCTATGGTGAGGAAGAGGCAAATCCGTGAGGGTATGTGCAAATGTAGCCTTACCAAAGCAGATAATTCGTTGTGCACTACATGCTAGTAGAGCGTTTCAAAGAAAGAAATATTTATATATTACCCCTTATATTTCCCCATATTAAATCTAATGATGACTAGTTAGGATTGAGCTCATTCCTAGGCGATTAGGTGAGACGGAGTTTTGGTGACCATAATAAAAATCGCCAGGGCAGTATGTCGGTTGGATTTAGGTGACCATGTTTAAGAAGGTGGTCTTTGAGAAAAAGAATTTAAGAGTTCAAGTATGAAAAAGAGATATGATGCTTTAAGTCACATAGTTATGAGGAAAGAAAGAGTTTTATATACCCTTTATGCCACTAGTATACCCCTTGATGTTATGATTTGCTGATTATATACTTAAGTATTGCCATGCATCCTGCCCTAGTATGTTGCATTCATGAAATTAAGATGCATGCTAAAAGGAATGAACCTTGGATAATTAGTTTTATAAACCCTAATAATGAATCTTATATGCATGATCACCTTTTATTAATAAACCCAAGGTTCTTGAGGATGTGAACGATGTAACCTTAGATAGGAGGTCCCTACTGAGATTCTTTGGTAAGAATTCTCACTCATTTCTCTTCTTTCTTTCTCTTCTGTCACATCTTTAGAGATCGATGGCGACGTTCATGGTCTTCATTGATACACCCGTCTGGGAGGTGCACTACGACCCGGAGTATCATTCCTATCACTTTGAGGGTCGCTGTGTTGTTCGTGTTTTTGTGTACATGGGACGACCTTTTGCTTACCCAGTGTCCAACTACTAGTTCACCCCTACTGCTCCTTATGGTAGCGACGACCTGATCTTCGAGCACACCTGCCCCTGCGATGAGCAGATGCGTCGTGCTCGTTCGTCTGCCTCAGCTGTCTGTGACTACCCGGATTATGTGCCTTGTTCGAGGAGGTCAGAGGTGGATCCGTCTGAGGATTTGCCAATGCACGCCTATTTAGAGAGCTCTGCTCCTTCTCCTCCATTCAGGTGAGAGGGGAGCGAGGATACTGTGGTGCGGCTGCGCTTGTCGAGGAGAGCCGAGATGTGTCTACGTCGAGGAGCTCACGTCCAACCGATGCGCGTCCCCTACTCACTTCACTGGCCCACTCAGGAGGAGATCGAGCAGTTTGTCGGTTACATACCTCCATCACTCGAGGGTCTTCGCCATCACTAGACTTTGTTGGAGAGCTATTCAAGTGCTTGAACTGCCACGAGGATCTCTCCTTCGGTAGCATCTTTTGGGAGGGGGTTTGAGTTTAGTACTCATATGCTTGGTAGGAGGGTAATGTAGTTGGTTATCTTTTTCCATTGCACCATGTATTTTACTGCCTTCTTGTTATTTTTTTATGTATTGTAAGCTCAGCCCGAATTCTATAAGGGGGTGACTATATATGTACCTTAACTATATTGTTTATGAAATGTTTCCTTTGATGTGTCAATCATTGTTCTATTGATATATGCTTTAATTACTGTGCTCTTTATGCTATGCTATTTCATGCTTTATCTTTCTGTCTCACGAAGAACGCAGCTCTCACTTTGGTTTTATGTTTTCAAAAAAAAAAATTTTACTGTAATTTCCGCTAAGTATTTTATTAAAAGGATGAGACTAAGAAGTAATAACCTAATGATTAACCTAATGTGTTCTAGAGAGTTGGGTTAAAAATTAAGGTGTTACATGTTTCATTGGTTACCTCCTTCCCTCTTTGTAGGGGCATCCTGGGGAACCGATGATGGACTGCGTTGGAGCGCCCAAGCATATGTTATGATAGCCTTCTTTTACTTCTTTTGATTTGATGTTATCTTACGTTGGCGCACTCAACTAGACTTAGTGGAGGAGAAAGGTTTCTAGCTAGTTTACATTCTGCCTTTCTTTATGTATGTCCCTTATTGACTACGGATTACTATACTATCCCAACCATTACTAGTGGGAATGATGCAACTTATTATGTATGTTTATTTGATGTGCGAGGTGGAACAATGATATTGATATTATATGAATCTACGATGATTACCTGTGCTTGTTGTAACATCCTCCCAAGTACAATATCATCCTTAAATCATAATATCGTACTCGAGAGTTGTTACTTATAATGTAATGGACCTTTCTTAATTATCTATAGCAAGCTTAAAGGGTTCGTGTAATAACTAGCATAATTCGATTAAAATATATAGCAAAGATACAAAACATTTATTTAATATAACGCCAAGTATAGAAAAAAGCTCGGATATGAGCTTACATACATATATAATCTTTGTTACATTTACATATATATGACTACAACTAAATACGGGGAATTAAAATATCCACTACTAAACTACTACAAAGTTGATTCTTTTCATGCAACAGCCTCCTTGTCCTCTGGATCACCCTGGAGACGACAAGGGAACACAAACAAGTAAGGGTGAGAATTATACAATTCTCAGTAGGGCAATTCCCCAATTACACAATCATAATGTCATTGTCATCGTCCCAACCACTTCGGTTTATTAGGAAAATGTGATCATGCATTTCATAACAATGGTTCAATTTTAGAGTTCTAAATCATACTTCTGAAGTGGGTAGCTTTTAATGATCAATCACTTAATACACATATATAATAAAACTCAAACACAGAGTAAATAATCCTAATCAAACATTTAAATATGGCATGATTATGCATATGGTAATTGTAATGAACTTATCTCAAAGGAACCCGGCCATACTTGTGACCATAGGACTTGGTGCATTTTCCTCTTTTCATTGACATAGGAAAGACTTAGTTCACATCACACTGCAAAACTCAATTTAGTGCATTTTTCTATTCTCATTGACATAGGAAAGACTTAGCTTATATCCAACGGGTATTTGCCGTGGATAACTCCACAATAGATAATTTATACCAAAAGGTATCTGCAGTGGACAACACCAGAATGGAAAATAGACTGCTTATCAAGATTAAGCTCATTCCTATACCTGATCATCGGACTTCATTTTATTCTATTTCCAAATCACATACAGTTCTATTCCTAGCCGATACGTCTACCAACTCATAATATCTTGGGGGAAGTTCCTCTTTTTGCTTTCCCCTCAATTACACCTAAGTCTTATTTCTGTTTTCTCCTATGTCACAACATGCACACTAGGGAAGTTTCTCTTTTTTCTTTCCCCTCAATTCAACTTAAGTCTTGTTTCTGTTTTCTCCTATGTCAGAACATGCACGAGTGAAATTTATACATTCTCTTTTCTCACATAATTGCACCATGTGCTTTCTTCTTTTCAAATGCATGCATAAGCCACATATAGGCATTCAATCAAAAGAAATTCTTATTTGTGCCTCATAAATCAATCTTCAAATTGTCTAGCATGCATACATACTCATCATACTTAAATCAAGAATTATTATATCACCAAATCAATACTTGAGTTCATTTCAGCACAGTTACAGCATGTGTGCATAATTTATGCCTAAAGAGTAAAATTTATTATGCATCTCAAACATCCTTTTCCAGGGCTATAAAAATTCTCCAAGATACCTCAATGTGTGCACAAGGCCCTGTAAAAATTTCATAGAAAGAAGAGTTCTCTAACTCTATCAACAAATTCTACAGGTTTGGTGGTCATAGACCACTTAACCTTAGCTCAATGCCAGAATTCACTAATTTTTAACCATAGAAAATCAATGAATCACTTCAGAATAAAAATCATGGGTAAACTTCAATATGTTTCCAACACTCTGGAAAAATTTCATAGGAAAAATCCATCATTTGCTATGATACCAAAATTAGACAATTTCCTAGCTTCAGATTCAACTTCCTAGCCAGCCTGGTTACAACTTTTGTTCTTGAATTTTTTAAATCATTAGGAGTCAAAAACAGAACTCAAGAATATTATTAGGACTATCATAGTATGTTAGTTTCAACATATAATTTTTATAGCTAATGAAAATATCTACAATTCCCTCAGAAAATTCGTGAACAATCACTGCCAGTAGAAAAACCAAAACTCCAGTAGCCTAGTCAAAATTTCTTTTGACAAAACTCATTTTTTAACCTCATCCAAACACTCCACTAAAATTAAAACATCAATATCAACATATCATCATCAAATAAAACTAGAAATTTCGAAATAAAACCCATCATAAATTCTCAGAATAATTTTGAAAGAAAAGGCCAAAGAAAACCCTACTTTTTGGAGATTTGGGGCTCCTAGCTTCAAACGACGTTCCAATTGACTTCTCTTCACTTCAAGGCTACCAAATCAACATCAAACCCTCCTTAGACAGCAAGATAATGTGGTATAAATTTGAGAAATTGTGAGGAAATGAAATTTCAATCGATTAGTTTGATAGATTATAAGGAGTAGAACAAGTTTTGTGAAGGAAGCTTGGTGTTTTAGTAACTTTGGGCTAGGGTTTTTGGAGCTTGAAGCTTGTTAATGGAGGTTTGAGAGGAAGAACAATGGAGGAGGTGTTTCTTGAGTGGGCTAGCCGAAAATGATGATGGTGGGGTGATAAGGTTTGGTGAATTGTATTTATCTTGAGTTAAAAACATTAATTATGTTGTCAAAGTGTGATTTTTCTTTCTTTTTGGAAAAGAAATGATATAAACGGCTAGGATTTGGCTTCTTAGTCAAAGAATGAATCTTGGCCATCCACTTGATTCAAGATAAGTGGCTCTCATTAACTTGGGGAGTAAGTAGCTTTTTCGATGTTAAAACTACACACCAAAATTTTACCGAACAGGTAAAAAAGTATACTCAAGTAATCAACTATTGCCCAAAAATTAATTCTAGGTATAAAATATTTATTCGTAGCTATTTTTAATCTTAATCCTATAATTTCTTAGTTTCAGACATCTCTAGGCCCTAATTCTAGGGTTTCGGCTGTCCCAGCAGTCCCATGGGGCCCACTAGGTTACTATTCATGCCGGCCTTGAAATATATATATATTTTTTTACAAATCCGTTGGATCGTTCCTATCATTTCTATGTCTATCATATTTTTGAAATTATGACTAAAAAAGCTCAAATTAATTTTTATATAATTTTTAGGGTGTTACACTTGTGGTGTTGTGATACTTATATCTCATGCTTTGTTTACTATCTACTTGTATGTGGGGCTCACGTCTTTATTTTAAGTTCAAAAAAAAATATTTACCTGTCTTTTTGCTAAGTATTTTACAAATGTAACGTTAAGAACTGGAACAAAAGAGTGATAACTGGTAATTAACTTAAACGCATCCTAGGTTTGTTAGGTTAAATATTACGGTATTACAAAATCAAATGTTAGAATCAATGATGAAGTCCATGGATTCAGAGCAATAGCCTAAGGAATAAGGTGTGGATGAAAATAATTTCTTTGCAAATGAGCTGTTCTCCAGTACGGAACCAGTTATTGAAGAATCATCTATGGCGCTAATCATAGAAGAGCCAGTTGAGAATGCTGAAGAACTAGAAACTCCAGTTATCCTTATGGTACCTCAACCTTTCCGTTCCATTTGTATAACTTCATAGAAAAGGAAGAGGATATGACCTCAAAAACCACCGCTTCCAAGCAAAAGTACCTATTGCTTCTGTCTCGGCTCCTCTTCTTGCCTCTGCTCATGACCCTGCTTCTACTCCGCCTACTACTGCTACTGATATTCCATCCTCTCCACCACTTACTACTTTGCATGTTGATACTAAAGAGTTTGGGGACACCATAACCCTAGACATACCAAAGCCTACTCCCAAGGCTGCTCCATCCACAACAGTAACAATCCATCTACCATACTAGCCTTCAACAAGTTCTTATCAGATCCAACTGCTCCATCCATAATAGCAACAATCCATCTACCACCTTTAAATTGGATCAAGTTGAAGCCTCCAACATTGAGCACAATGCCTAACTTCAAAGACATGAAGAGTTACTACTTCAGATTATTTAGAATACTCAATTGCTATTGGAGATCATTTGAGAGGTCAGTTAAAGGGGCTAATGATGGTGTTTCCTAGTTTCCAACATACCTTCTTTTTGTTGATGACAAATAGGGTCCTTTTTGTTGATGACAAACAGGGGAGAAGAAAATAGAAAAGAAGAAAATATGGGGTTGAAGAACTTATTTGAGATTTTTTTTTATTTAGCATTTGCATTTTTTTAAAAACATTTGCTTTTGTTTATTGTTGTTTATTGCTCTAGATCTATGATCAATTTTTTTATTTTTTTAATTAGCTCTGATTTTATTGCTCTAGTACATAGTTTACATAATCAATCTTTTTTATCTCATCAAGTTATCTATGTTCTTTTTAAGTTTTGATACATATCGATGCTCTGATATATCTTACTTAGCTAATCATATATCATGATTGAGATGTATGTTTTTTAAGTTTTAGTGTTCATTCTGATCTGTTTTATTCCTTAGCATGCTATGATACTTAGCACACATGCAATTTTATGATTAGCACTAGGACGTATCTATTAAGTACAATTACCTTTCTTCCCTCTAATACACATATCTTTTTGTGCTCCGATATGTATGCCATGTTACATGCTTGTAAAGCTTTTTTAAAACATATATACTATGACACACATAAATGATGTTTTCATGATCTCTATGTAACTTTCTCTGAATATAATTGTAATTTGTTTCTTTTGATCATCATAAATATCTTTTTCATGCTCTGATACAACTGAGATCAGTTCTTATTTGAGCTTCAGAAACTTCTTGTGTGTAAAGTCTATATGTTGCATGTTTTCATGTACAAAAATTGTATCATGTTTTCAAAAATACGTTTGGATAAAGATATACTAAATAAGAAATCAAATCAAGAAGAAATATCACAAGAATTATTTGCTTTATTCAAACTTGTGTATTTTCAAAAAGGTCAATATGACTAAAAATCATGTTGTATTTATTCAGAAAGCTTAAATGATCATATTCTTTTTTGTAATACTCTGATACCTCTCAGAAAGAACTCTGGTTAATCTTAGAAACCTTAATTGAAATAAAAATAGCTCTGATTTCAATTACTTAAGGCTATGAAACATTTTTTACTCTATCTATATCACGCCCTGAGAAAAAGACTCTCTGAATATCATATCATATGATGATTTGAAAGAATATTGGTTATCATGCTATATATCCTGTTATGTTTTTCTTTCAATATCTCTTCAAAAGATTTTCTTCAAATTGGTTTGTCATCATTAAAAAAAGGGAGATTGTTAGTTTGAGACCCTTTTAGAAAGTGTTAATGCAAAATGTTTTGAGTCATAACACAACCAATTTAGAGAAAATATTTTGAAGAAGAACTAATGTTTCCTTGAGTTTCTTGAAACTACAAATAGGACCTTACGTTAGCACAACACGGATATTGAAGTGTAAATATTTTTACTTTACATGTATAAACATGTTTAATCTCATCTAAAGATATGGGAGCTTAATGGAAGTGAAAATTATATCGTGGAATGAGGATTCATGCTCAACATATTGAAGAAAATCATCAAGTACAAGAAATCAAGGCTCAGAAAGTAGCACGTGACTTCAGAATGTATATTTCAAGTGAAGATATCAATCCATCTCTGAAGCATATGTGTTCTACAATCTTCAATCATCTTGATTGCAATCATGACATCATCTACAAGCTTTGATTGAAGACTAGAAGATAGAAGAAAATTCAAGAAACCGATACCACACTTCAGAAAATTTGCTTCACATTGAAATTATACACTTTGCAATAAAAATAAGGAAATTTGAAATTCAAATTCAAAGTCAAACCCAATCACAGACTAACATGAAATCTCTTATGGCAACTTGGTCAACTACTCCTACTTTTAGAAGGAAAAGTTCAAAACACCACTCAGAAAGTAAAAAGTAGTTTCTAAAGGTGACCTCAAAAATCTCTATTTCACAATGGCTTCTACAACAGCTCAGACAGATGATGAGCTACTCCTCTAGACTGCATTTTCCAAGACACAAATACATGATCAACATGTGTCACTTGGATACAAGATCAAGGGCAATGGTCATAAATTCAGACCATCTACAAATAGAGATGTTGTGCTTACAATGAGAAAGACTTTGACTAAATAGTGCTAAAACGCTGAAAGAATTCAGCCTCATCCTTTGTAAAGTTCATTACATCTTGTAATTAGATTCATGTTCATAAAAATCTTCTTCCTATGTTCTTAGTAGATAATATATTCTTCCTATGAAGAATCATAGAAAGAAGTGACTCAGGTTTTCCCAGGTCTGTTATTGTTCATTTTACGGAAACTTGAGTGTTAGTTAGTTTGAGTGAAAAACCCAAACACAAACCTTTGTAACCTCGTTCCGTTAGTAATCGCTATGAGTTAGCATGGAGAGGCTAAACAAAGACTACTTGTCATTGACAGTAGGAGTAAACTACTGGTCACGGGATTAGTACGAAAGGCTAGTTAAAGATTACTCAGGTAGTAACAATAGGAGTGAACTACTGGTCACTATGTTAACTTGGAGAGGTTGGTCAAAGATTACTTGGTTGTGACAGTAGAGTGAGCTACTGGTCACTGGTAAAAGCTTGGAAAAGCTACCCATCCAACTTTCCCAGGTTGAGAAATGCTTTTAGTGGAACTTAACAATGGTTGAGAACTGGATGTAGGCAGAGTGGTTGAACCAGTATAAAAACATCTATACAATATCTTCTTCTCCCTTATATCCTTTATATTTACCATATTGTGCCTATTATTTTGTATTTTCTGAAAAAACAATTTATATGTGTTTCGATCATATCTGTTGTAGTTCAGAAAGTTGCCTTCTAAAGTAACTAACGCTCTTTCCACTGCACTTCAAGTTAAAGACTTCATATTATATTGTTTAAAGTTTTCAAAAACAAATAAGGAAATAAATAGCAAAGCATGATTCAACCGCCTCTTCTTGTCCACTTTTCCACTTACACTTACATCTTAAGACTTTTGATGCTATTGTGTAAAGAACACTAAAGCACAAATCCTTCTTCTTCTTCTGTAAAGTTCATTACATCTTGTAATCAGTTTCAGAACTTGTAAAAAAAAAATCTTCTTTCTAGTTTTCATCAGATAACATCTTCTTAGGAAGAAAGTTTAGAAAGAAGTCATTCATGCTTTGAGTGCACACACTACTTTATTTTAGGAAAGCTTAAGTGTTTATTTGTTGGAGAGAACCAACCTTAAACCAAATCATTGTAACCTGATATGTTAGTGATCATTGTGAGGATAGCTTCGAGAGGCTTGTCAAAGACTACTTAGAAGTGATGGTAAGAGGTGTAACATCCTCCCAAGTACAACATAATCCTTAAGTCATGACATCATACTCAAGGAGTTGTTACTTATAAACTAATGGACCTTTCTTAACTAACTATAGTAAATTCGATGGGTTTGTGTAATAACTAACATAATTCAATTAAAATATATGACAAAGAAACATAATCTTTATTTAATACATAGTTAAGTACAAAAGGAAGCTCTATTATGAGCTTTAATACATATGTGTTCTATATTTCATCTACATACATATCCATTCTATTAAGTACAGCATAATAAAAGCATTAACTAATACAATATTGCAGTTCTTAGTTCTTTTGTGGAGTAGCATCATAGTCCTCTGGTATAACCTGGAGACAACACAGGAACACAAACACATAAGGGTGAGAATTATACAATTCTTAGTAGTGTAACTCCCTAAATATGCAATTATAAATGTCATCATCATCATCCCAGCCACTTTGGTTTATTACAAAAATGTGAGCATGCAACATATATCAAAGGTTCATTTTAAAGTTATAAAACCATTTTTCTAAAGTGGGTCTCTTTTATTATTCAATCATTTGATATACACATGGCATGCTACTTAACATTATAGTAATTTATTTACAACTTTACGTACTCTCGGTTCATTGAAGAGAATCTCAAAAACATTATCCCTATCTTTTCGTGCCCTTGACCTAATAAAGAGGACTTTTCCTGCGTTTTACCTACTAAAGGGGACTTGCCCATGCCCTTTACACATTAATGGGGCTCCATGCCCTTTATACACTAAAAGGGACTTTCCCGTGTTCTTTACACACTAAAGAGAACTTTTCCTTCTTTACTTAGCAGATACATTGCCCTCAAGCTCCCATATACAGGCATGCATTAGCATAAATTTTTTAATTTCATAATGCTTCAAACATAAATATATAATTCATTTGTCACCTTTCCTTCTACCAATGCATGCTTTACTTACATATAAACAATCAATCACATGTGATTCTCATTCATTTCTCATAAACCAAACTTTAAAGTACATAGCATGCATTCATATTCATCACAATTGCATTAAAGGACATTTTACTTCCAAATCAAGAATTTAGCTAGTTTTTAGTACATTAACAGATTTCTCACTCAATTAATAAAAGTTATTTCTCATATGAAACCATCAATTTCATGTCCACAAAAATTTTCCATGGCACGTCAATGTGTCCCCAATGTCCTATAAAATTTTCAGAGCAAAACAAGTTCTCCAACTATATTTATAAAATTTCACAAATTTGGAGATCAGAATTGCTCAGTTTCAGCCAATAGCCAGAAGTCTCAATTTTTATAACTTATAAAATGATCTCAAAACTTCATAAAAACATTTTAGGATGAACTTCAAGATGTCCTCAACCTCCTATAAAAATTTCAACTCAAAATTCGATCATTTGCTAGAGTAACAAAATGATACAATTTCAGTGCTACAAACTAGATTGTATAGGTAGAAGCCCTGACCTTCTTGGTTTTCAGTTTTTTTAAAATAGTAAAAGTAATTAAGATGAATGGAAACACTTCCATATGTTAGCTTCATTATATAAAATTTTTAGCTCCTGATCATGCCTCTAAATCAGTGAGAAAAATCAAAATATTTCGTTAATTTGCTCAAAAATGGGATTTACAGCAACAAAGGTCAGAACATGTTTTAAGAAAATGGCTCATCTAACTTCATCCAAACCCTTTACCAAAATTAAAATATCAATATTCATGTATAATCAGCCAATAAATCCAAAACTTTTTGGACCCAAACAATCAGGAAATTTTAGAGTAAAATTTGAAAGAAAAGTGAATGAATAAAGCCCTACTCTTGGAAACTAGTGTGTCCTTGACTCTAAGATGCTCTAAGATGGATTCCCTTCACTTCAAAGCTCCCAAATCACACCCAAACCCTTCCTTAATCAGTAGGTAAGTGAGGTATTAATGTGAGAATTAGTGGAGAATTTATATTTTAATCAGTTAGATTTATAGGTATTGAGGTACAGAACAAGTTTAGTGAAGAGAGCATGTGGTTTTATCAAATCTAGGCCAGGAAAACTGGAGGTTGAATCAAGTTCTCAAGGTTTTTGTGAAGAAAACAATGGAGGTTTTGCACTTATGCATGCTAGCCGAGAATGCATTTGGCTTCTTGGAGAAGTTTTAATTTGTATTGATATATATAATCAATGCATGAATATTTTATATTATAATTAGATAATTCTTAATCTAAGAAAAAATAATGGATGGCTAGGATTTAATCTCGCTTTACAAGATTAAATATTCGCCTTTCATCAAGTCAAAGTGGACATAAATTATCCTTTGATAAAGATTAAACTATACTTCGATGTTAGGAATCGCAAACCAAAATTTTATTGAACGGGTAAAACAGTTACCCAGTTAATCAAACATTGCCTAAAAAATAATTTCAAGTATAAAATCCTTATTTCTAACTATTTCTAATCTTAATCATATGATTTCTTAGTTTTGGGCATCTCCAGGTCCCGAATCTAAGGTTTCGGCTTTCTCGGCAGGCCCATGGGGTCCACTAGATTACTATTCACTTTTGTTAAAAAAATCTGTTCGATCATCCTAATCATTTCTATATTTGTCAGATTTTTGAAATTATGACTAGTGAAGCTCAAATTAATTTTTAAATAATTTTTAGGGTGTTACAAGAGGCGAGTAATTGGTCACTAGATGTAGCTTCTAAAGGCTATTGAAAGACTATCTAACTTTCTCGAGGTTGAGAAAAGGTTGATTGAGTGGTAGTCAACAGATTGTTGAAAACTAGATGTATAGGTAGGGTTGGTCGAACCAGGATAAAAATCTCTGTGCAGTATCTTTCTCCTTTTATCTCTTTTATATTATGATTTTACTCAGTGTTGAGTTGTCTCACTAAGTTCAGAAAGTAACCTTCTGAATCTTTCTAACAAAGAATTTTGGTTTCCTTGAAGTGTAAACTTGATTGTTTTTGTTTAAAGTTTTTTTGCTCATGAAAGAAGCAAAAGCACAAGTCAACCCACTATTCTCATGCAATCTTCGACCTACAATGTACAATCATCTCAAATATCTCCTAAATTCTTTAAAGAAAAACCATTTTCTCATCTGGATGATAACATCACCTTCATGCTAAAATACTACAGTGAATAGAGGAGTTGGAGTTAAACGATGATCACTATGTTGGTTTATCATCTAGAGGGTGCCAGCAGTGTAAGCGGAGATATAACAAAAACTGGGTGTGCTAAGAATTGAGCCATACTATCATATGAAATCTTGGGATCGTAAATGATGCAAAAAATAGACTAGGCAAATGAGCAACTATATCATAAAGCTACTCTTATTATAGCAAGTCAATGAATATCCATAGGGGTGGCATCTGCAAAATATGGGGATAACACAAGGTACATGCAACATAGGGATGGGAATATTATAAAATTCTCAATAAGATACTCGCTCATGCATAAACATATCATCAAAATTCATTTTCATACATTACAGTTTATTTCTAAAAATATTTTATGCAAACATACTTAATGACTTGGTCACTTGATTCACATATATCATAATATTCAAACTCAAAATAAATCATCATAAGTCAATAACTCGTAACAATGTAAATATGCATGTGAGAATGCAATGACTTTCTTCATGTGTCTTACTTCATTTCATTTACTTTCTTTTACTTTGGTATCCTTCTCAACTTCACGTGCCCTTGACATAAGTGGCCTTGCCTATTCTAGGGTAATATATTGGTTTTCAAGACTGAACTCATTCATATACATAATGATCGGATTTACTTTCTCTGATTCTCACATAGTACTATTCCCAGCTAGGTTAACTCTCCCTACCTTAGTGTCCAAGAGGATCTTATAAGTGGTCAAGTTCATTTTACCTAACAATTTAATTTTTATATGTGACTAAGTTTACTGTCCTTGGCAATTTAATCTGTCATTTATTCTGAAATATTTGGACACTTTATGTTTCATGCTGCATGTCATCTACATAAGCATTATAATCATATATGCATAGCATCATCACCTAAATTACAAACTGTACAAGACACAAAATCATCAACATATTTCTCATAATCATAATTCAACTCATACAACACCTGTGAGAGTTTCAGTCTTATAGAAAAATCGGGTTAATTAATCAAATATCACTAAATTAGGGTGAGATAATTCACAGGGATACTCCATGTCTATGTTAATCTAAAAACAAAAAATTGACTTAAAATAGAATTTCTAGCTATGTAAAAAAAATTTATGTAAAATCAGTGGACAGAACCTACTCGAGTAACGAATCAGTCAAAATTTCTAATTTTATTACCATACCAAATTAACGTCAACAAAGAGGAGAGATGGATGCTTACTTTAATGAGCACCAAAAACAAATGACGAAAGGAATGAGTGTCCAATTTCAAGAAGCTCTAAGGGTTGAGCTATCAATGGTAAAAAATCATGTGACATTTTTTATAAAATGAGCTTATCTTAATTTGTTCTAACTTGATTAGCACACTTACAATAGATGGGCATTCATTGATTTATTATTAGCATTTTTACTTGTACTAAACTATATTACTGATATTGTTTGAAGACAACTACTAATTGCCTCTATTTTCAGTGAGTTGGTATTTCTAATGTATATGTCAATTTGAACTTTAATCAAAGTACTACATGTTTTAGAAACTTCATTGTCACATTGGATAAGACTTAGGTATGCAATATGCTCCCTAAGTACTTGTTTGTAGACTATTATAATTAAGTTCATTTGGCTATTCAGTTTGAGTCGTAAATTCTTCATCTTATTGTGGTATGCACTATTCTTTTATTGTAGAATCATGACATCTATGGTGGATTGGCATTGGATATCTACTTATTATATGATTTTGCTTGTGTGTAGATAATTTCAGGAGCATATTTTTCGATATAAGTTGAAGGATATTTGATTCAAAGGTTACATATTATTGGGACGCTACAAGCAACATATTATATGAAAGCATATGTATATATTTATAGCTAATTATGTGTTTTAACTTGGGATTTCTTTAAGTAGCTTAGAAGTAATGTTGTGTTGAACTATTCTATTATTACTATGTTTTATAGTTTAGACTAAATGTTGATGTGAAGACATTATATTATTATAAATATGTTGGAAATACTTTGACATTTGATTAATTTCTATTTTTATTTATATATTCATTTATGGTACTTTTTACATTTAAACCAAAAAAAATATGCACTAAATAAAATGAAATACATGATAAATTAGTCTTGAATGTGGAAAAAAAAAATTGGTAGCGACAACTTGTTTGCTGCTAAAGATGTTTTAACATATAGGTATGCACTTAAAGCAATTCCACATTGTTTGTGTTATTAGGAAGCCTTAGGTACAAAGGATCAAATTAAGCTGAGAGCCTTCCCATTCTCCCTTTAAAGGGTTGCCAAAGATTGACTCTTTTGCATTCCTCATAAGACAATTGACGGTTGGGTTGGGATGAAGAGATTATTACTTGAAAATTATTTTCCATCTTCTAGAGCAATTGCCATCAGAAAAGATGTATGTGGCATTCAGCAAGCACAGAAGAATCCCTATATGAGTATTAGGAGAAATTCAATAGGCTTTTTAAGAGCTACCTACAGCATCATATTCCTAAATAACTCCTTATTCAATACTTTTATGTAGGGTTGTTAGCCTTTTGTCATAGTATTATTAATGCTACTAGTACAGGTGCATTGGTAGACAAGACTTTAGCCACATGCAAAGCATTGATTGCAAATATGACTAAAAATTCGCAACGGTTTGAGTCTAAAACCAATGTTAGTACTTGCAGTGTAAATGAGGCATCTCATCTAGAGACTAGCAAAGTGGAAAAGAAGCCTGAAGAGATAACTAAGTTCTTGAAACAAATTGCTTTGAATAAATCCAGAGAGGCTCCTTTACCATAGACAGCTTTTGGTATTTGCTCTTATGAAACCCATACCACTGATGTGTGTCCATGGTTGTAGGGATACTATACTTCAGTTGCTGCTAACAATGTATTCCCTAGTAGGCCTTAGAATCAGAACAAGAAATAAAGGTATGATCCTTACAGCATCACATACAACCCCAGCTACCGAGATCATCCTAAGCTGAGGCGGAACAACTCATCATAGTAATAACAAAAGTATGCTTCATCCCTACTAAGACATCATAGTAACCCACATGTTTACCAGCAACCACCTGTTCTACAATTATCTACCCCTCAACAGCCTCTACTACTATTTGTGCCCCCGACCATCTTTGAGGTTTCCCTTCAGAATATGATGAAATTGATGATGAACCAATAGAATATGATGTTTGAGATGCAAGCACAAATCAAATAGTTAGTGGATACTCAGAATTCACATATCTAGTAGCCTAGTCCTTTCTAGATACCCTCCCAGGCTAGTCGTAACCCCTGGGGGAATGTCAGTGACATTACTGAGGTCTAGTGTAATTTTACCTAAGTTTGTTAGTCAACCTGAGTAGAGTATTGATGAGTAGGGTGAGATACATGAGCCTATGGTGCAAAATCTTGAACTTGCACCTCAACAAAAGTAGTCAATTAAAATAGTAGAGCGGCCCATTACATTCCCCTTCCATTAGATAATGAAAAAACCTAAGAGCACGGCTGAAGCAGAGTTAGAAAAGAGATCTTGGAGACCTTTAGACCAGTGGAGGTGAATATATCTTTGTTAGATGCGATCAAATAGATTCCAAAGTATGCTAAATTTTTTACAGAAGAAGACTAGAAGTTCATATCTTTAGCTTAATTTAATTATCTTTACCAAACTTCCATCACTGTACCTGAGCTCTTTAATTAATGAAAAGCCTTTTTTCATAAGTTTGTGCTCTTTTGTATGGAGTTGAACTTGCTCAAACACTTGCTAGAGTGAAGTAAGGAATCTATTGGCTAGAAAGCAAATTTCCTTTCTAATGGAAATTGACTAAGTCAAAGGTAAATTTTGGAGTCTTGAATCAAAGTATAGTCGTCCTTAACTGATTTATTTTTTATCAAACAATTGTAAATACTTTTTTTCTGGGTTATTATTTTAAAACCAAGAAATGCTAAATGTTACTTTGATTGAAGAAACTATTTGATAGAAAATAAAGCACCCATTATTGAAGATTAGGAGTGGCTACATTTGTCTAGTGCCACTCCCTATCAATTACTTGTATATAGACTATTCTTGAAATATCCTCAAAGTATTTTTAATAATTAGGGGTTCATTTGAAATTGCTTTTTATTTTTTATTTTTTCAAAAAATGTTTTAAAAGCTAAGTTTATATTTAATTTTCAAAATTAAAGAACAAAAAAATTTGGCGACAATACAAAAAAACAGTATTCAAATGATAAAAAACACAAATATTGTTTAGATAGTTATTTTTTAAAATACAAGTTTTAAAAGTAGTTAAACAAATCTTGTTTGACAACTTTCTTATAAAAAAATGTAGTACCAAATTTAATATAAATATATTGGTTGAAATAATATAATTTAAAATTTGATACATAATATTAAACAGAGTAGTAGTTAAATACTTATACTGGAATCACTAAATCATAATAAATATAATTTCGATTACCAAATAGGTATAATATGATCTAGATAATATTTTGGAATCATATGCAAAATAAATTGAGGGACTTTAATAATACTTGTGCCCATTTGTGTTAATAAACTACACAAGTTCGAAAATAGCTAGACAGTGTATTCAAAACTTTGCAAAATCATTTTTTCTTCCATCACGTGTTGATGGTAGATTAGCAAGTGCTCTAAAGGATATTGTAACTGAAGAAAATCAATGTCAATGAAATTGCAATCTTACAATATTTGTTTTGATGCTTTTTTGTATAAATATGACTTGGAAAAAAGTGGTACAATTTTTATTTGATTAAATTTGCAAATTATTCAAATTTTATTTCACTACATTTTTTTAATTTGTATTAAAGGTTATATTTAAGTTAGGAATTTTTTGTGTTATACTAGAAGTTTAGTTATAGTTAATTTTACGTTTAATATTAGTTAGTACAATTAGTAAATATAAATTGAAAATGCAATAGTAGTAATATATATTACAAATATATATATATTTATATTCACCAAAAAAATAAATAAATAGAAAGTGACAATACATAATTAAGATTCTACTATAACATTCTTGATTTAGTTTTGAAAATAAAACAACAAAAGCTATTTATTAAAAATACCTTGAGAATATTTCATGAATAGTTTAAATACAAGCAATTAATAGGGAATGATGTTAAGCAAATAATAGCCATGCCCATGAATGTTTGATAAAGTGCATCACTGTAAGAGAATTAACAATTAAGAATGTTTCTCATTGTGAAATTTATAATTTCAGTTATGTCTAATGAATAGAAAACACTCATTCCCCTCTGGGTCTGTTTGGTTAGGTAGTAAAAGTGGGGGTAAAATTTCCTCAGACGAGTTGCACGTGTAAAATTAAACATGATGCTCATTTGAGGAATTTTTACCCCCATTTTTAGTGTCTAACCAAAGACACCATAAATATAAAAAGTTAAACTAGAAAAAGATAATAATCCTATGTGTGTGTGTGTGTGTGTGTGTGTGTGTGTGTGTGTTATGCGTGCACATGAGCATATTTATTTTACATTTACTGCAAATATTGTATGAACATAATGTCGACCATCAAGCCACGTTAAAGACCCAAAGTTGTATCCGCCACGTGCATTCTTGCCGGAGAATGAGACTTTGTAGGACAGCCTTTGTACACCCTCAGAAAACACTAGTTTGTTGGGGATCACCTTGACAACCAATCCATAAGGGGAACGCACCTTTGCAGTGTATGTGGCATCAAGGGCTCCCACATTGGTAACTGTTCTTGTGACTAATTTTGCATTCTGTTGCCTACTCAGTGTTTTTATTGATATTGATGGGTAATTGATATTGGAGATAAGATCTTCGGAGGAATTGCTTGGGCAATTGAAATTGGTCTTAGACATTGACCGTATGTTTTTCTTTGAATAGCCATAATAACAAAGGAATCTGATATAGTCTTCTAGGTCTATTTCAAAGACTAAACCAGGGTTGAGAGCTTTGAGTGGATTAATTTCCCCAACTCCTATTTCATGTGGGTTTGCAAATAAGTTTGAGCTGTTGGTCAGAGGCTTCCTTAAGTTATTGTAGGTTGTAGCTGAATAATGTCAGAACACAATAGCATCAGTATAACCTATTCTTTTTCTCTCTTATTTGTTAAAAAAAATGAAGAATGTTGATCTAGAAGAACCTGTTGTCATCAGTGCTGATTTGATCATTGAAGGACTCCATCTTCCATGTATAGATTTAATGAATGCTGCAGCACCTGTCACGTGTGGGCAAGCCATAGATGTACCAGATTTAATGCCAAATAAGGAAGGCTTTTTTTGGATTGGGACACTTCCTGGCTCATTACTTTGGGGAATCATGGCAGCCAAAATGCCAATGCCTGGAGCCATGATATCCGGCTGGAGACCAAATTTACCATTATGTGAAATATTTAGTACATTACTCTCAAGATGCATATGTAATTCTTAGTTCATGGAAGAAATGAACTTCATATGAGTAGAAAAATACCTTGAGAATGTTTTCTGTAAGGCCAGAAGGACCTCTAGATGAGAAAGATGCAACAATAGGTGAAGGTTTATATCTAGTAACTTCTATAGTTGGAAGAATTGTTGCAGTTGGGGTCCTGCCATGGAAATATGACAAACTGAGCATATAGCTACCATATTATTTTTCAACATTTTCCTCATCATCTAAATACCAACGAAGAATTTATTTATTTCCTTATTATTTTTCATTTAGACAAGCTACTTACATGACAACCATTTTAGTATGCATTCTATATAAGCTAACCTCTGTTTGAATAACTGTGTACTGCTGCCTTTCATCTTGTTTGCACATAGAACATGGGAAAAGCTACTTAGAATCACTTAACAACATAAGATTGATGGTGCTTACTTTGTGGAATTTATGTACTCAAGAATTTGCTGCCCTTCAATGTTGCCAATTTCTGAGAAAGGAAATGCACCTGCATCAAAGAAAACATCTTTGTTCTCTTCGTCAACGAGTACCATCCCCATAGCTCTAGCATCTTGTAAAACAAGCTTCTTGATTTGTCTTGAAATAGTTGGATCATCATTAACACAAACAACAATGTTTCCTGCAATTTTGTTGTAATCTAGTGATCCAGGATAACAATTCCTGCATTTCAGTGAAAAATTAAAATTATTTATTTTGTTGAAGTCTTAAACGCCATATAGTTGTTGATAACAATAAATAATATTCCCAATATATGATGTGTATAATCACTTCTATGTTTTCTGCATTGATGTTGTTCCTGACAAACACAATGTATCGGTGAAAGATGCCGGTTTCAATTGTAAATTAGTAACAACAATACTATATTTAATAGATTTTGAGTTGATTAAATGAAATCCATTGTATAAACTCTTGGCAAAGGAAAATGACCAAAAATATTATGAGACAATAAATGATATTTGGAGCTCTTCCTTTTTGTAGGATTAAAAGCATAATATGATAAGAATAGTTCAAATGAGGTACCTAGCTTCTGATGCAGGGGCGAATTTGGCGGTAACTTCTTCCCCGAAGACGAGAGGATACATCTTTGATCGGGTAAGGTTTGAGAAGTTAATGCCTGTACCCTTATATCATAAACAAAGAGAAAAAAAAAATGTTTATGGTACATGAAGAAAGTCAATAGTACTTGTTTTGGCTAAGAAGCAGAGATCACGCAGCCTACTTGAAAAGTTTTCCCATTGCCAAGGACAATAGTTGATTGGAAGTTTCTATCAATATTTGAAGCTGCAACTGTAAATATCCATGGCGCTGTATTAACAACTGTGTAAGGATCAGGACCATCATTTCCAGCTGAGCATATCACCAAGACCCCCATTTGTTCTGCATGAAATGCTCCAATTGCTATTGGATCATTTAAAAAGTCCGATTGGAAAAGTGAATTGAGTCCAATAGAGATTGAGATTATATCTACTCCATCCCTTATAGCATCGTCAATAGCCTTTAGTAAACTGGCTCCAGAGCAACCTTCTTCTGAGCATGTTTTGTAGACAGCAATCCTAGAAGAAGGTGAGCCACCTCTTGCTATTCCCTGTGCTAAACTATAGTAACTAGCATTGTTGACATGGGCACCTGCTGCTATTGAAGCAGTGTGAGTTCCATGTCCAACAAAATCTCTTGGGGAACCTTTGGCTCCTTCACTATGCGTCTGGTTGCCACCTGATGTAACTTGGATATTATTATAGTATCTTGCACCTATCAATTTTCTGCAATTGTAATAAGAGAATTAAAAATTGTAACATGTAATGGATTTACAAATTTGTCCATGTCAAGATATGATTCTCAAAAGATTAACAAAATGAAAATTTTCTTATAGAATGCTGATGATCACCTATTGCAATTGGATTTCTTGAAATCATGGCCCTCCATGCAAACTCCTTTCCATCTTGAAGGAATCTTCCCTATACCCTCGTCTCTGAAACTTGGAGATTCTGGCCATATCCCTTCGTATGAAATAAACATACATAAGCATAACATAATTGAATAATATTCAAACAATATGTTCATAGTATGCAACAAGTTAACTCCAATAGAAGGTCTTTATAATTTGTTGATCCTTAATGACTAGCAATGGATGAAGTCAATGAAAAGTTTTAGGGTTTTAAAGTAAGGCAAGTTATTGACAAATTGTGAGTGCACATAAAATCTTAAGTACTAATTACATTTTTAAACTAAAGAATATTCAACATGACTTTATTCTAAATTATGAACGCTTTGTTGTGTTGATTATATACCTTCTACTATGTGTTCCTTTATCACTTGGTTTACATACTTTTATGAATTGGGCAAGTTTTGCAAAGTTGACTTAAGTTAGAGTAGTGCTATTTGAACATCAAAAAGTGAATGTTGCTATATCCATTTTTTCATCCCATTATTCCACTACATGCAATGGTGATAAAGAAGATCTCTTAATTCAACCTTGGGATACCATTTTTGGATGTTCAAATATTATTCTTGTATAAGTAAAAAATGGCAGTACAATTATTTGTACACAGATGTTTAAGACATTATTTGGAGATTCAGGAGATTTTGTATTGAGAATTGAGAATTTTAGCTACAATGTTACTGAAATTGATTATGGAAAATCATGGAGATTGTTGTAATAATAATTATAGATTTCAATTATCTTGCCTGTGAATTTACTGAAAGAAGTTAGCATCCTATTATTATTTATTACCTTATGACATCCATCACATTTACTGATAAGAAAAGTAAATCTATAAGCTATTAATGCATATATTAAAAATTAGGTAAAACAATATTTCTATATATATGAAAAAAGGAGATAGAAATTATAGAGTTTGAACATTTGCTTCTATGAACTAACCAGGTGTTGGTCATACTGAAAGGACTCGGGTTCCTTAAACATAAGATTCAGGGACTCGATATCAAAATTTATGTGTATAGAAAAATTACTATTGGAAGGGCTCCTCACTTAGCCTTCTGATCATAGCCCCGGAAGATTAGTCTCTCACCTGCTAAGTTAGGGGATACTCAAAAAAACCACAAATATTTGCTTATCAGATACTTAGATATACTAGACAATAATCATTTGAATGTGTTTCTATAAAATAAATAAATTAAAGTACAAATCACATTTACTTTCTTTGAAGGCTTTCAATAGTACATTTAGATCCTCCTAGTTTTTTAATGGTTTAATTGCTCCAAAGGTCCTAATACTTTCACCTAATTTTTAATTAGGTCTTTATACTTCTAAAGTATGTAATTAAGTCACTATGCTGTATAAAAATTTTAAATCAAGTCCTTATATCATTTAAAGTTATAGGGACTTAAATTAAAAAAACTTCGTATGATATAGGAACTTGATTGAAAACTATTCAATTATAGGGGCTTCATTAAAATTTTGATAAAGTATGGAGACTTCACTATAAACTATAGAAACTTAATTAAAAATTGAGTAAAACTACAATTACCTCCAGAATATTTAAACCATTTTTAAAATGACATTTATTCCCCTAATTGTTATAAAGGCAACATAGACACATCCCTTAAGTTAATAATTATCACATGATAGTTAAAAAAAAATTAAAAGCTCTATAAAATATCATTTATGTCCTTTTGATCCTCATCCTATTTTCATTCGAATGCCATAATATCCTTGGTTTTCTACAAGATAACGTAAATTTGTGCTCCATAATAAGCATCACAATCAACTTAACACAACATCATAATCAAAAATATTTTTTCAACCCCACTTTTTTGGAGACACCTAGCCATTAAAATGAGAAAAGAGGGAATGTAATTGAAGAGAAAAGTTGGAGAAAAAAAAATAATGAAGTTGTGAGTCCCATGTGTTTCTTTGTAAAGTTCAAATAAATATCATTATTGAATCACAATATAACCACCAACTCTACTATAACCCCTTAGTTATTACGACTAAAATCTACACAACCTCTCCAAGTTCTCCATCTACCTTTCCATGCTAGCTTCCACTCACAAAACCCCCATAACTCCAAGAAATGAGTTATGATGCCAATGTTAGGAACCACAACAAGAAAGAATAGAAATGAAAGAAACCACTGAAATTGTATTGAGAGTAACTCTGAGAAAACAAAATACAAAACAAGAGGAGAATTCTGAGCATTATAACAACTCAACTCTCCCAAAGCCTAGTTGTAATGCTACAATTTTTCCCAAACTGTCCCTAAGGTTGTTTTGCTTGAAATTGGGGACAATCGGTCTCGGGTATCCTCGAAGGGTTAGTTTAATATTTGAAGAAGATTGTATGTGATTTGGATAGAAATTAGTGCGAAAATTATAATTTCCGATTTCTTGTGCATAAAATTACCAAATGCCAATAAGGTAATTTAATATGGGATAAAGCGATGATCAAACCTGATGATCACCCAAGAGTTGGATATGTTCATTTAAGGGATATATATTAATTGGATAGGTCCTAGTAAGATTTGATATAAAATTAGTATTTTATCCCTAATTAGTGCTAATTAAGCTTATTTAAGGTAATTAAGGGGACACAGACATTTGACTCAAATTAAAATTTAATTATTTTTATTAAAAAAATTTGGCCAAAATAATCATTTTAAGTTGATTGAGGTCCAAGAATTCTTAAACAAGCTTAATCTCATTCTTACTTCATATTAACAAGTGTTATTAACGATAATGTTACCACACTAAAAAACAAGAGGACAAATTTATTTTATCACTTTATTCTTTTTCATGAGATTATGCATAATGTTGCATTTGAAATTTGAATTAATCAAGTTTAATCCATTTAAGCATGCATGAAACCCATTAACCTAAACTTAGAGTGTCCTAAATACTCTATTATCATTTCCTAATAAATCCCCTAATTAAACCCACATCTAACCCTAAGTTTAATGCACACTAAAACGCAAAATATCTCACCTAACCCCCTAGCAAAGTCATAACTCCCCTTCCACAAACACACCTTCATTTCTTTCATTCTTTCTTTCCTTTTTTTTTTTTCTTTTAGTAGGAATGCATACTCAAACACCTTCCAACACACTCATTCTCTTCACTTACATTTTTTGTCATAACTTGAGCACTAAGTTTGTGCAAAACACTCTCCATTCTCTTTACTTCAACAACTTCTCTTCTCCTCTACCAAAACTCCACTTTTATTCACAAACTAAACCTTCAAACTTAAAACAAAAAAATTCCACCATGAATCTCTCTACAAACACTTAAGCTTTCACCTCCACTAGCAAAACCACCACAAAAATCTCTCATTCCTTTTCTTCCTCACTTGGCCAAACCCATACACCTTCATAAGAGAAGATTTTTCTTCTTTTTCGTTTGCAAGCACAAGTATTTTCATCTTTTAGGAAAAAAAGATAATTTGGTGGGGATTTTACTATGATTTCCTTTTGTTTTCTCTTCTTTTTGTTTTGGTTTTTGGTTATGGATCAAAGTTATGGCTTGATAATGATGGTTCTTAATGATGATTGTAAAATCATGATACTCATGGCCTCTAAATCTTGAAACTTGATCCTTTTTGTTAAAAAAAAAAAGAGAAAGAATACACATTTTCTTTATTATTTATTTTTGTTACATATATGAACTTGATGATAAGTCTATGTGAACAAGGTCCTTGGACCACAAAAAGAGAGGAAATCAAAAGCTTGATCATGCTCTCTTAGGGGTTAAAGTTCATGCATTGTACATTTTTGTAAGAAAATACTTTGTTCTTGTTAGCTTGAATTGATGTCTTTGGTTTCAAAGGCTTTAATATTATATTTAATTGGTTAAAAATGCTTTAATATTATGGTTACGGTTCTAAGTGTTTATGGAGATTTTGTTTGGTAATGTTTGAATTTTTTTTTTTTTGCATGAAAATGATATCTATGTGGTTACTTCTTTATTTTTTTCCTCAAGGTTGCATTTTATTAAGAAAAATAAGTTGCTAAAGAATGGGAATGATGATGAGGGTGGCAGTCATGGTGGCTCAAGGGTTTAGAAAAAAGTTTGTTTTGTTGTCTTAATGTGTTAGTAAGCGTAAGCTAGTATTATAAAATGTTCTAAGCATGACATAAAATTTTGAGCTTTCCCAAATACTTGCAATGTGATTTGGCCATGCATGTAAAAAGGGTTTATTTATTGAAAACTTGCATCTTGTGTTTAAAGTGATTGAGGGTAATTTTTGAAAGAGTTAGAAACTAATATATAAGGGGTGAAAATGTAATTTTTGAACATAAAGGGTCCCCAAGAATGCATTTTCAGTCAACCACTATTTTGGAGCCCAAAAGTTGATTTTCTCAACTGTAAAAATGAGTTCGTGAGTTTAAAATGTCTTAGCATAATTTTTGAAAGAAATTAGTAACTAAAAATATTATGCATTACCACCTTAGTTGCATCCAATATAAGGATGTCACCAAATTGAAATGACCTTAATGCCAATTCTCTTTCCTATTATTCCTTGTAATTGTGAATGCTAATTGCAAGGAAACCATCAGTGCTAAACCGAAGTTTCAGGAAAATAGCTCTATTCTTTTTATTCAATAGGATTTTAAAATTCATCCTTGCATGTCTACTCTCTTTCATTTGCAGCAAAATCTTCAAGGCAAGAACACTCTCATTGCTTGTCAACACCCATGTGTGTTTTTTAAAATTCAACTCTATAGCTATAGAACTGGACTTGACCCTAAATCACCACCATAGTAGTTTCGAGTTCAGCAATACTAACTTTTCTTTAGTCCTTTGGAAATTAGAAAAACTCTATCACAAGCAAGAATCTACAAGCTCTCATAGTTTACTCATGCTATTATTCAAGGGCCCAAGAACTTTTCCAAAAACATTATTCAAAGAATTAAAGTCTTGGTGATACTTTCTCCAAGCAATGGTCCTCATTCAATTTTAGAGAGTTACACATGGTGGCCCCTTTTTTCCCATCATCATTCACAGCCTTGCATCCGATGAAAAAGTGTTTTGACACTACTATTACAGCCTCCACAATAGTTGTCATTGCCTAAACTCCCTCACCAATGTCCTTATGTCTGCCATGCTTGTCTCTAGATCTAATGAGAAAGGTGGTTTTGGAGGTGGTTATAAAGAAGTCGGTATCACCATTTCCATACACACCATCGCTGATACTATCGCCACCACTGTGATTGTCACTGCTGCCTAGATGTGGAGGTTTTGATGGGTGACATGGCAATCGAGCTTCTTTCACACCAAATGTCAATAAGACTTATTCGACTTTGGCAATGGACTTCAATTTGTTTCTTTCTAAATGACCTCCATTAAACTAGGCTAGTTCATTAAAGTTTGCCTGTTCATTTTCTTTATTATACTCCTACTGCTTCTCTGTTTCAATGTGGGCTTGATTCAATTTTCTAGAAAAACAAATATCAAGTGTTGTTTTAAGACCAATCACCTGGATGTTTTGGGCTTGGCCCCCATCTTTCATAACTAGCCTTTCCTTTTTTGAAGGCTAATTCTACTCTCCACACATTTGGGCCTAGCTTGCTAAGTCCAACAACTGATCCATCTCTTTAATAGTCTTACCCACTGCCATTCTCCCTTCTTCTTTCTTCTTACCCATGTATCCTGTTGGGGGAATTTGTTTTGCTGCCATTTTTTCCCATATTCGCTAAGTTGTCATGCCCAAATACCATGTCTCTAATACAGCCCCCTACTTCTTTTATCTCCTTGTTCACGCCTAAGTAGAAGAGAGCTTGTTCGACAGTTGTCATCTCCTCCTATCCCTCCACCATGGTTGTCAAGTTAGTCTTTAGATTTAGTGGTTTGGCTGGTAACCGTTAGTCGATAAACATTTGCAAAGCCCAAAGCTCTGCTGTAATTGTGAACTCCCATTCTTTCCATTTCTCCTTTATCATGCAACCATTAGGGACAAGTTGTTGCCTAGTGACTTTCTCTAGTAAACCTTCGCTAGTTCTCCTATACTTTTCCTTCTAGCGTCATCTTCCCTGACATGTAATGAATTGCACATTCTCACCCTTTCTGTTCAATGGTCACCCTTGATTTCTCGGCCGCCAACATGATGCCGAGGTGGCCTATAGTCCCTAAGAGAGTCAGGTGGCCTGCTCCCCTAGAAAGGCTGATCTAGATGTCATGAATGACTTCCCCGAGAATAAGGGGAATATCATTTCTTCCAATGGTGTGATTGGAAATTTCAATGCTCTTTATGAAGATGAGAGATTTGTGATTCCTTAACTCTTTTTTCTAGTACCCCCATGCTCTTAGTCTTCCAGCCTCACTCGTTGGTGAGTCATGCTTGACAGTGTCCTCTCTCAAGGTGGAGTTGCCTCTGATCCCTCAAGTTTTGCATCAACTCCTCACGTTTCCTCTCTAAGTTCTCCATCCGCTTTTCCATGCCAGCTTCCATGCATAGGACCCCCACAACTCTAAAAAAGGAGCTCTGATTCTAATGTTAGGAACCACAACAAGAAAGAACAGAAATGGAAGAAAATACTGAAATTGTATTGAGAGTAATCTCTAAGATAACAAAATGCAAAACAAGAGGAGAATTCTGAGCACTATAGCAGCTCAACTCTTGCAAAGCCTAACCGATATTCTGCCTACCTCTTTTTCCCTTATTTCCTTTCTTTATATACTACCCACTTCTACACATGCATATGCATTCTATTACAAACCTCAAGGCATGCACAACACACATTTTGTTAGAGCCCTTACCTCACAATGCACATAACACACTTTTCACCTTTCTCTCACTCTTAATTCAATCATTATAGTTAGGGTCCCAACTACTTGGTGCAACTCCCCCACCTTCCAACTAGTCTCTAACACAAGACTCGCTTGAGCTCCCTAACACCAATGTAAAGTTCCCTAATCCTTGTAGTATGCAATGTCTTAATTTCTATGAGTAATGTATAATATCATTTTAAGTATCGACTGGCCCCGATATATTTTTTAACCCAAATGATTAAATAGTCGTTTCTAAAGAGTAAAGTATTGAAAAAAAATTCACTATTATATTTGTAATATCCCCAAATATGAAATTTAATGGTTTATAAATTATTATTAGTATTATTATCATCATTATTATTATTAATCTAATACACACACACATACATAAGTAATAGTTTGCGCAAAGCATCAGTATGCGCACATCAAGTGTTATTTACTTATTATTATTATATTATAAATATATATATACAAAAGTTATAGTTTGGGAAAAGCATCAATGTGTGCAACGCATCATCAAGCGTTATTATGTATATATATAAATATCAATAAAAGACACCCAATGAGAACACATGCGAATTCCGTCTCCATTCCACGTCTCACTTTGAATCCTCTTTTTTTTCCCTATACTGCTAGTATATATTTGGCACATCATAATACTCCCAAATATTTTTCTAAGAACCCTTGCCGCCAAGGATTTTTCCCTAGAGAGAAAAATGTAATTTCTCTCAATTTTCTCTAATCAATCTCTTCCGGTAAGTGATCTTCATGGAATTTAGCCAATCCCTTCTTTCTTTTATCTAATCTATGAGTTTGCGTACTGTTAGGCATGGTTTTTCTTACAATCCCTATCATCCCAAACTCAGTTTGGGCGATTAAATTAAATTGTTTATGTTTTCATCATATTGTTTGGCAGTTACTGGTGCCAATCCTACTCCTCATAGTCATGTTGTTAGTGGAAGCGTATTCTCGATTACCAACGGTGAGTGGGTAGTTGCTCATGGCTATATTTTAGCCATTAAAAGTATTTTATAAATTGATTATTATCGTTATTATCATGAAAATCACATTTTGGAAAACCCATGAGACCATTGTTTGTTACGTGATTGTCAAAATGTGTCACCAGTTCAAGTTATATTATATTTCAGGAATATATATGATTTTATATGGCATGATATGAATCTTATCAGAAATTAGGTTGACAGTTATCATGATTTCAATGTTAAAAATATTAATTAATTATCATATATGAACAACAGGCAAGACTTTATAGGATAATTTATACAAATATTAGAAAATATTATTATTATATATTTAGCATAATATGACCTAGTTAGCTACTATGAAACAGATAAGAAGATAAAATAATTCATAACTATTTGATAGTTACCATATGGATAGTAGTTAGAATAACAAGAACATCATTGATATTATGTAAATTTTAATTATACATATAGAGCCCTACTTGATATTAGAACTCAATTAAACAGCCAACACAGTGCCCAATTAAAATATGAAATAATAATGTTTAGCATGATAAGATTTAGCCAGTTGACGGAGAATAATTAATAGCTAATTATATAAATAGATTAATATATATACTTATAATTTATTATATGATTGACATTTAGAATAATAAGAATGTCTACGTAATAGTTAAATTTTATTTAATAATTATTCATGACATAACTCAGTCAATTAATAAGAAATTAATCAATAGCTTTTACAACCCCTACGATTAAATTATGAATTAATTATTAAAGTATAATGAGTGTTCAGTATAGCAAGATTAGTTTCAATTTTATAGGTAGTATTTATCTATTGTCAGTTCCTAAAATTAATTTATTTATATAGAATGAGAGAATCCAATATTTTTTTTAGCAATAATAAAATGGACAAATAACAATTAAAAGTTTGCAGTTAAATCCTTGTTATTATTATTAGTATTGCTATTATTGTTGCAAATGGAACAGTTTCTATGATAAAATATTTAATGATGAAATATTTATTTCATTTGTAGCAAGTAGAAAACAAGAATAAGTTACAGTGTTTGAATTTGTTATTGATTCAGTTGGTTTATGTATGTTGAGATTAGTATAGTAGAATTATAGCATGTCTTGGAGATGTCATTAACCTTGGTACACCTGGCTACCAAGGAGGCAGTGTACCAAGCGGCCATGAAGGTAGTCTTATGAGATTTTAACCTTGGTATATCTAGCTGCCAAGGAGGCGGTATACCAAGCTGCCATGGAGGCAATCCTATAAGACTTTAACCTTGGCATATCTGACTGCTATGGAGGCGATATGTCAAGCGACCATGGAAGCAGGCTTTTCAAAGACCAGAAAAGTTTGGGACCTAGTTAGGTGCCTAAAGAGAACAAAGTTACTTATAGACAGTTGTTATCATTCTTATGTATATATATTCACCATGTTTAGAGTACTGTTATTTATTATTTAGATATATCATAGGATACGGTACTTAAGAGGACAAACCCATAAGTAAATGTTTATGATGCAAGTGAATACATATTGAATATCAATTCGGTTTTAAGTTAATTTCCTTTAAGTTGGATTTTACTTAGTTAAGATGAGGCTTGATTTGAACATCTACAAATATTATTATTATATAATTATCTACATATCCATGTTGTATGTATTATTACTATGTAGTTCTTTGTTGTCTCATGTGAGCTGTGGGTGGCTATTGCTCACTGAGTTTTGATGAACTCACCCCTCTCTTTTCCTCCCCCACAGATATAGCTACAACCTAGTTATATCACAGGATCCACTTCAATAGCATTCCAACACTTTTGGTGAGCTTCGCTTCGACGTGAAGTGAAGCTTATTGTAGGTTATGTTAGTTTAGTAGTGCCCCAGTAGTTATGTCGGTAGGATCCTGGACATGCATAATATGGTTTAATTTATTGTATTGATAACAACTATTTTATTTAATTATGTTTGGTTTTGGCCCAGATTATGGTTATTAAGCAGTTTTATATTCAAGATTTAAGTTTTGGAACATTTTCAGAATTATGGAATTTAGCAATATTTGAGATATTTGGAATATATTTTTACTACTTATGCATTTTAGCGAGTCAGTTATCAGAGGCTTCCATGGGGTCCCAATCCCTCACGTGCCAGTCACATTCCCTAAGCGAGTTGTGACACTATTGTTCTATTCATATTATTATGTAAAGTGATTTGTGCTATTTCTCACTTCTATTTAGCAGCTATATTAATCAGGATGCCCCACTTTTTTATTGTATTTCTTAAGATTCAAAAGGAAAGGAGAAGAAAGTATGATGTGAGTAATATCAAATAACATAATTACATCTCTACAATTAATTGTTTTCTCTTATTTCCCTATCTAGATTCATCAATGAGCAATTACTAGAGAAGTCTACATTTATGAGGCCAAGCTCATCCTATTTTTAACATTAAATACACGTTGCTTGAAAGAAACCCTTATAATATACTAATAATCATAAGCAATAAGCAACTAAAGCATTCAATTGGCATGGAGTGATAAAAAGTGAGATGAAAATTGAGGAGTAGTTGTGTCTATTTTCTCATAAAATGGAAAAGAGACAGTGATAAAAATCATAACATTAGGTGCGGGCCATTATGAGTTTCCATTGGATACAATAGACACAGATGTAGCAACTACTAATTGGCCTCACCCACAAGGATACCAATAGTGATGACCAAAAAACGAGGTAGATCGATTGAGCAATGGCAACTCAGTCTCACTCACAATCATGTGAAACCATAATATGTTCAGCCATTATCATGCTACTATACTATTATAGGTATGTAATCGTGACCTATTATGACTCACATTATACTATGTGTTATTTTTTCCTTTATTTCTTACTATTATTACTTATTTTTAATAACAATTTGGAAGCAACTCAAAAACTCTCAAAAAGAAAAATAAGAAATAGAATAATCATGCAAACAGATCATGCACAAAAGAGCAAAATAAGAACTCAACCAAAACTACCAGTTGAACCACAAAAAAGACATGCTTTTAGAAGCAATCAAAGAGAGGCGAGTCCTTTTGTAGGGAAGAAGGGGTTTGTGACCACATGGTCACTAAATCTGAGCCATCATATATTGAATCTAAGAATTCAATATTGATTTTTATAGAAACTAATTTTATTATAGGTTTACTATTTTACCCTGATTTCCCCCTTTCTCTATTCTCACCTCCTAGCCTCCATTATTGAGCTCCAACCATAACCAGTTGCCTCTATTGCTTCCCATGACTACGACTTGCACTAGCCACAAAAAGCAAAGATACCACACTTGGCTGATGTAAAAAGATACCTTGCCACTTCACTCCTTAATCTCTTGAAAAGGAACCTTACTTAAAACAAACTTGGCATAAATAAAAATGTGAATCCCACATTATCCTAGTGATAAAATCAAGGAACAAAAGGCATTATCATCATCCATGAACATTTCAAATGAGTAAATGCAAGTTAAGTGATCCTTTCATTGTGCACCAAATGTAGTAATCATTGACCAAAAAAAAAATGAAGGGATGCTGAAAAAGGAAAATGGGATTTGAAGGGAAATGGATTTAAGAATGGTGATGGAAGGAAGACTTAGCGTGAAATTTTTGTTGCATCTAAGCAATGTTGAACTAGGTGGTATTGTAACGAATGAAGGGTGATTGGAGAGAAAAGGAGAAAACTCAAAAGGCAGGAGAGAATGAGAAGAAAGAGAAAAGGAGATAGAGGTGAAAGGTTTAAAAGTAATTTTGATATTTATTTTTATGACAATAATACTCATGACCATATGGTTCCAAACCCAAGGATCCCCACCTAAGAATTCACCCTCAATGAGAATGAGCAAGAGTAAGAACAAAACTCAAGTCTTAGAAACGGGAATCCCAAAACTTGGATTGGAATCTTAACTGAAATAAAGTGCTTTCTGTCCAATTTTATATGTTTAATTAATTTTAATGAAGCCTTTATGACTCGTTAAGTCTTTGGCATATAAGTTCTTGTAATTTTGATTTTAGCAATTAATAAAAAATTAGACTAAATAAGTATTTTCACCCTAACATTATTTATTATCAATTTGATAATAATAAAACTTTTTCATATCAATTTAATAATAATATTTGTACGTTTGATGACAACTTAGTTAGAATTAATTGGTGTTAAAAATTTTGCTTGGTTCAAAATGATATCAAAATTAAAAATATTTAGCAACATTTTGATATCAAAGAAATTTTTAGGACCAAAGTGATGTTAAATAGAAAATATAAGATGAAAATATTATTTATTCAAATTTTTAATTCAGCAAAAAAAATTTACATATTAATCAGTGAACAAGAATATGAATTGATTGCGCACTGATCATATTGAAGTTTTTTTTTTTCGGTGATGATTTCAAACTATGTTTTTAAATTTGTGGTATTTTTGGTAACAAGAGAAATATTTAATTGAAACCTTTAATTAATGGTTCAATTGTCAAAACTAAAATTACATTGATAAAAAAAATTTATCATATAATTTAATTACCAAAAAATTATAATAAAACGAACAGAAGCAATTCAATCATTATATCTTATTTTGAAATTTTGTTAACTCGGTTTTAGTTATATTGTGACATTTAGGTGGGTTTATACCTAAAACTTATATATTGGACAAAGTACAACTTGGTGTGCATTTAACTAAGTTGTAATCATAAAGAACGTAATAATGTTGCTTGTGGCATAAACTTTATCTGCGCGAGTAATCGTTTGAGCCTTTACTATAAATATTCAAATATACTTTTATAAAGTAAAATAAGGGCCTAGGGATTGGCAAAAATATTCAATATACACATCATATAATCAAATTGACCAATATTATAGACTTATAAATTCTGTTGTTTATACTTTTTTTCTCATGAGGTACTTCAATCATTTTTTTTTCTTTTCTTCCATTCAGACCTGTTTCGATACAAATATAAGCTCTAGTAGTATTAGTTAATGCTATAAAGTCAATTTTGATCACATATTTTGTGTTATATATGATAGTATAATGTTATATGGTCAAACCATGTTTATCTTATAATTATAGGATTAAGTTATTAAATCCTAAGAAGCCTGACAACACTATATAACATTGTTTTTACTAGCCAATCCCAAATTAATCTTGAATTACTCTTCTATGTCAATGCCCCACCCCCGTCCACCGCTGGTAGTAGCAGGCCACCCACTGATATCCACCTGCTCACTGCCCGCCTGCCACCTACCCATTGTCGATCGCCACCCTCCCATCGACCAGTTGCCGCTTGCATTCCACCGATCTTTGATCACTGCCCTACATCCACTGGTCACTACCGATCACCGCCCCACCACTTGTGATTCACCGCGCACCATCCCCTACTACCGCCGATCATCCCCTGATCGCCGTCTGGCATCCCTGTTTGCCCCTAACCCCCACTAGTTGTCGCTTGCCCGCTTATCTACCACCAATCATGTGGTGAACCAAATAATGAATAGTATAAAAACTTATACAATGAATTTTTCATATTATATTATTTGACCCCATACTATCATGTCTAGTACTATCAGGCCTTATTATATACGATCCACTAAAAATGGCGTTAAAATGCATGGTGGTGTGGTTAATATTGACAATCAATTAATATTGAATTAGAATGCAGACATTTGAGAAATTAAAAGCAAGTGCCAATTTAGAATTATTGCTTTATGACAAAACCAAATTAAAGAAGAGCTGTTAACTTTATTGATGTTACTCACCAGTGTCAATCATACCAACAATAATATCGCTTGATAAGTGTTGAGATGTAGGAGCGCCACGAGGCTTCATTCCCAATTCTGAATCTAAGAAATCCCAAGATCGCGTTGTATGTAAGTGCAGAGTAGGATCTGGGAACACCGACACAACACCGTCGTGGCCTGTTTGCAAATCACGTAGCAATACTTACCTCAAAGGGTACAACACCAATGTTTTCATAAAATTATTTGACACCCTTGACGTAAAATCATGATTTTGATGTTATTATTGCAATTATACATCTCAATACAAGGTTTTTTCTAAAGTACACATTCATTCAAAAAGAGTGTATCGATCAGTTGCTGTAATATATAATTAATTCTTCTTAGAATGTACAAATTTTGGAAGTAAATCTGAAACTGCAAAAAAATTGTACAAAAAGAAAGTATTTTTTAGCTCGATTACATATTTTAAAATAATATTTTAAAATTCACTGAATTATTATTGAAAGACATATAAGAAATATTTATCAAGAAAATATGAAGTGGACGCTAATATTTTTATTGGGACGTTAATCACAAATACAACGTTTAGTTACGTTTTTTTTTTTTTTTCAATTTTCGTTCATAAACACACATGCTCTGTTTGTTTTTGGTTTAAATAATGTGTTAATCTTTATAGAATTTTCAATTAGATTTTTATGATTTAAAAATTTGTAACTAATTTTTTTTATAGTGAATACAATTTTGTAATTAAATTCCCGAGTTTGAGTTGAGCCTTGCTTCATTGTCAAAAAATAAATAAATAAATTCCTGAGTTTGACATTCATTGTCAAAACAAGTCTTTTTTTTTTTTTTTGTACCATGGTTTTGGCCGGAGTATCCCCTGACTTTGTCAGAAACTAATCTCTGTCGAGCCCCTGCCTGCTTTAAGGTTCGCCCTCCCAGCGTCGTATATTTTATCAAACCCAAGGATCGAACTCGATACCTCAGGAGTAAGAGGTCTCAACCGCAGTTTAACCAGTTGAGCCAACGGACGTTGGTTTAACGGCTGGCCATGAGATACGCTCCATTCCCATGAGTCAGGAATCGAACCACTGACCACATGGTTAAGGGACAAGGTGAGCTGCCACCACGCGACGTTCCCAGGCATAGTGGAGGCTTCTCAGCGGAGAACAGTGGCAAGGGTCAATTCAAGTTCCTTCACTGACGCTCGCACGAGGACAATGTCCAGGTGGCCTGAACAGTGCCTTGGCAAGAAGCAGCGAACCGGGAGGAAGAAGGCAGTGCCAAGCAAGTTTCCTTTCTCTTTTTAGGTTTGGGGCAATTTCATGTATATTAACAACAGTTTTAAAGTGTATCAATTATAAATTTATATAGTTGACATCTAAATAATCGTTGTTGAAAATAAAAATAATACAACAATTCATAAATTTTTTCTTATTTATTTTAAAAGTACGGTTTTATATTATTGCAATAACATATTATACAAATTCAACTATATCAGTAACAATAAAATAAATTGTTGCCATTGGCCTTTTTAAGCAATGATTTTTTAGGCATTGCCAAATTTGACACTCTCATAGCTAAGAAATGTTGTAGTGATGAGATTAACTAGAATATTTATTGATTGGCTCAAACTCCCAAGAGATTAAAAATTGAATAATGTTGTCAAATTATTTCTGAAACTCATCATAATAGATATTTATCCTTTTATTATTGAACAAAAAATGAGTTTAATTAAGTTTTAGGAAAGTTTCAATATAAAATATTGTGAGCTTATTTCTTATGTGAGCACTTACATAAAAGGAAATAAAGAAATATTGTATTTGATCTTATATATTTGTGGCGGTAGTTAGGTGTAGGAACTATAATAACTTTATTACAATTTTTTGTTCACTATAAAATCTTAATTCTAAAATTTTAAATAATATGGACGTAATTAGAAAATTGGTAAACTTATAAGAACCAAGATATTAATTAAATCTATGTATTTTTTACTCTAACAATTCACTTCCCCGTTGTGCAGTAGGCAAGAACATACACCTTCCGATCTCTAATAAAGGTTCACCAATATACTTCTTTTAACATTCATTGTTTTTTTTTTTTTTTTCATTTCCATTTGCATACAACATTCTTTGTTTTTTTCATAATCCATTTCTCCCCTGAAGTTATTCTTGCTGGTTTGTCTTTTACATCATTTTGAGTGTAATTAAGGTTATTTATGCAGAGCAATTATTGGTATATTAGACACCATAATCCACTTCCAATCATATGAATATTACTGATTGCAGACAGACTTCGCTTTAAGTGAAAAACCGATTTTATAAAAATACTAGGCTCTTTTTGTCATTCTGATTAGAACTAGTAATGCCCAAAATTAATAAAGTAAATTGACAATGCCTTCACAACAAAACAGTAAAAATGTCAGGGAATCAAGAAAGTTCGGAATTTGGAACAGACAAAAAGAAAAGTGAGCTCCCAGACAAGATCAAATACCAGACAGTGCAGAAGCTTCACTCTTTGTAAGCATTGCAGAGAACCCACGAAAGGCATGACTGAAATGGTGGATTAGAGCTACCCTCTTGTTCTCTCTTCTGAGAAATGGTAAACAGGAAATTGAAAATGCTTATTCCATAGGTTGAATTGATTTCAAATATGATTATATTTATGGGTAAAAAAAATCCATGGACCATGATGCAAACATGATAATGATGGTGGTGGTGGTTGGAATTGAGTAACCTTGGAATAACTGATGATAAAAGCTCCAAATGAGCTGATTCCGGTATTTCCTCATCTACCCCAATGCTGGTTGGTGCTGAACTTCCCATATAAACTACATAAGGCTGCGGAAAAGGGGGGAAAAAAAGACAGATAGAGCCAGAGAGGAGAGAGGATTGGGTGAATGGTGGTTCTGCCATAGCAAAAATAAAATCAACAATTAGAGGGAAAGATCTACCTTGGGTATTTGATCTGCAATGGCTCCACGGCAGACAAGAAGAGAAGCTATAAAGAGATAAAAGAATTTCAGAAGCCACTCCATTGCAGAACATGAGATAGAGTGCCACTAATGAAGAGGTGGCTCATGCAATCATCCATTTATAGGCTGAGTAAGAGTATTTGCTTAATAAACATGAAGCATGTGATGTGAGAGCATCTTTAGAAATTCTTTTGCTCCACTTGCATATATGTACTAGCGACCCAATCGTGCATGTGGAGCCACCTTTTATTGGTATTAGTTCGTAAAAATAAAAAGAGAAATATGTGAATAATTTAACTCTGTGAAATATATGATTTTATATAAAATTATTTGATATTATATTTTTCACAAATTAAAGATTTTTTAATGTTTATATTCTTTTTATTACACTAAAAAATACTGGTTAAATGAAAAAAGAAAAAAAAATGGAGAAATTGGGGTAAATGAGATTGTGATTGGTGGACTTGAAAATAAATTTTAATAAAATAAGGAGAAATCAAAAGGTGATTACTGCCGGTCACCTCTATTAATAATATAGATTACTACTTACTACTGTTACTACTACTATTTATATTTATTATTATTATTATTATTGTTATTATTTCTTATCTTTCACTTTCTCTGCCTTTAATAAGTTCCTCTAATCGCTACTACTTCTACAGTGTGAACCGAGGACCACTGGCAAGCTAAGTTGGTTGTGACCCCACCCATGAATATAAAATTGAGTTGGAAGCGAATACTTGTCCCTTCAATATATTTCCTTTACTGAGGGAAAGATACCGTCACAAAGGAAGAAAATGAGAATATTTCGATTTTAGACAGTTTATTGCTATTTTAGTTATTCTGAAAATTTTTGCTGCGCCACTGTGGCACTAACTAAACAAAGTGCTGTTTGGAATCTGAACTTTTATTTCATAAGCGATTGATATTCATTGTAGAGTGGTGCATTCCAGTGAATCAGTTTAATATGGTAAAGCCAAATGTATCATATTTGATTAATTTTCAGTTACCTGAATTCTGGGGACAAAAAAAAAAAAAAAAAGGGAAAGCGAGAATCCAGGTACCTGGATAGATGCTCTCTCTTTGACAGGAGGGGTGTGAATGAAATAAAGTAAATCATTTGCTTCAAATGAAAGTAAATTAGTCTCTTTTTGTGCAAAAGAGCTCGGAAAGAAGTCTAGCGTACTCTTAGATCCATGTGAATTTCTCTTCTTTGTTTCCTTTGATTCTCTCTTTCAGTCCCATTAATGTCTTCGACTTCACGCGTTTTATATTCCGTTGCTGTCTTCTTTGTCATGGGTTCTCTCTTTGGCCCTAGTCAAAGTTATATGTTCAGACAGCAGAGTGCAGCGTTGCTAGTATGAGAAACAAAGCAAGGAAGAGAAAACTAGACTGGATATCGAATAGGACAAGTAACTAGTTTAAAGGTTTAATAATCAAACTAGTTTAACTGGGATCCAACCAAAATACAAATAATACTAACTTTATATAATATAAATTAGACTAAAATCCTAAATCAGTCCCTCAGGTTTATAATAGGGTACAAATTAATCCCTTAGATTTAGAAAATTATGTATTAGTCTCTTAAATTTTATAAAAGGGGTAAGTTAGTCCCTTTGTAAAATTATCGTATAAGCTATATTTTGTTAACTTGCTTATGCATACTGTTAATTTGTTTAGATGTAACTTTCATGATAGATCTTAATTTGTTTCACTCCTCTAAATGAAGTAGTTTAGACATTTTTTTTCATCTGCTATATTACTATAGCTTTGCTGAGAAAAATTTTTTACTTTAAGTTGGCATTTGTTCTGCATAGAACAGAGAAATGAGGCAAGTAAGGACTCACTGTGAAAATTAACAGTATATGTAAGTAAGTTAACAAAATACATTAACATTTCTATTAACAGTTTAGACAATAATTTAACGAAGGGACTAACTTGTTCCTTTTTATAAAATATGAAGGACTAATATGAGATTTTCTAAATCTGAGGAACTAATTTGTCCCCCAATTATAAACCTGAGAGATCAACTTACGATTTTAGTCTATAAATTATTAAATAATTTAAATGAATAATATATATATATATATATATATATATATATATCAGTTATTATTTTTTATTCCAACAAGTCCAACAATTAATTAACTTTTTTTTTAAGGTTTGAGCAATTAATTTTCTTTAAACATGAATAATTTCTCCTAAATTGGTTCTTGTTTTAGGCCAGTATTATTAGTTTCCTATGACCATCAACAAGAAAATATGGACTATGGTTGGTTGGCCCACAACCCATTATCCATAAAAAAAAAATTGAAAACCTAGTTCTAATTACTAAGAGAAGTAGAGCAGCCACAACAATTTTTAAATACTCAATAAAGGTGGAGGTGGGATTGCGAAGATAGGAATGCGTGAAGGCAGATGGCGTCATATTGCGAACGTGGATGGCGGTGGGTGGTGTTGTCGCGAATGACAAGGCAGAGGCTCGAAGCTTCTTCCTTTGACAGTGACCACTAGTTGCAAATGGTCTTTGGGAGAGAAGAAGAGAAGTTGAAAAGTGAGAAATAAGAACCCTAAATCCCTAATTCAATTTGAGACATTTAGTATTTTCTATTTTGGCATTTTTAGCTTTTTACCATTTTTTGTTAGTGTTCCCAAAACAACAAAATAGACTTTTTCAAAAAAAAAAAAAAAAATCAAAATAGCTAGACCAACTTGTAAAGAACCCTTCAGAAAGTATGAAGCTTAAAAGGTTTTGAATGACAATAAAGCTAATTTAGAGAAAATGTTTTGAAGAACGACTAATGGCTACCTTGAGTTTCTTGACAAAGTTTAACAGGTAGATCTGGTTTGTATTACACGAACCTAAGCAAGATTAATATTTCACTCTGCATGCGTAAGCATGTTATATCTCATGGGAAGAGATTAAATTAATTAGAAAGTGAATATGAAGTCGAGTGAAGTAAATGTATACAGATTAAGGCATAATACGGACTCAATACAAGAATAATGTTTCACTATGCATGCGCAAGCATGATATATATCTTATAGGAAGAGAATAAAACAATCAAAAAGTGAATATTATTTCAAGCAAAGAACGTATTCATGTTCATGGACCAAAGACATTGAAGCAAACTTGAATCGGGAATAATTTCACTACATATGAGAAATCATGTTTATCTCGTGAAAGGAGATCAAGCTTAAAAGATGAATATTATCCTGAAGAAAGAAAGCTTAAATGCTGGAGGACTGAAGCTGATCAAGTTAGAAATCAAGAAACCAAGGAAAGAATCTTCAGAAAGTAGTACGGGACATTAGAAAGAACACTCGTGATGAAGAAACCAATTCATATCGAAGAGCAATGTGTTACTCAATCATTAATCACTACAATTGCATAGAAATCATCATCAAAGCAATCAAGATTGAAGACTGGAAGATCAGAGAAAAATCAATGTGATTGATTACAACATCATAAAGCTCACTTAAGAGTGGAGCAAAGAACGCTGGGGAAAAATGGAAGGAGTTTCAAAATTCAAATTTCAAATCTCAAATCAAATCCAATGTTATAATTGGTACGTCATCTCTTCTGCCTAAATGATTCAAGATCCTAGGAGGTGGAGTTTAGAAACCACAGGCAAAAAGTAAAAGGAAAACATGAGGACTTCAGAAACCTTTACATTATAACGGTTTCTGTAACAATGGGACAAGTTGTCAGTATACCTCTCTAGACTAACATTCCAAGGCACATCTAACAAAATACACATGTCACTTGGAGATCAGATCAAAGAGGCAATGGTCATAAAAGATAGACCTGAATAAATGGAGATGCCAAGCTTGAAAGCCAATGAGAGAATTGAAAGCATTAGTGTAGAATCTCTAGAAAAATCTTTCCACACTTCCTGTGTTATTCATCAATTTATGTAATCAATCACTAAGTGTAAAATTCTTCTTTCTCGATTTTAAAATGTATTTGTATTTGTATTTGTTTACTCTTCATATGAAGAGATACGAGAAAGAAATCACTCTAAGTTTCCCAGTCTGTATTAGCTAGCATTCTTAAGGAAACTTGAGTGTAGGTTAGGTTGAGAGGCAACCCAAACACAACTTTTGTAACCTTGATCCGTTAGTGATCAATGTGAGACATAACTTGGAAAAGCTAAGGTAAAACTACTTGCAACGTGTGAGCAAATGTATTTGCTTATCACGGTTCAGCTTGGAGAGGCTGTTTGAAAGACTACTTACAACGTAAATGGAAAGGTATTTGTTCTTCACGATTCAGCTTGGAGAGGTTGTTGGAAAGACTACTTACAATGTGACAGTAGAAGATGTCTGCAGGTCACGGTTCAACTTGGAGTGGCTAGTTCAAGACAACTTGGTTAAGTCGCAGTTGGGGTTGGCCACTATGCAAGTTAGAGCTTGGGAAGACTATTGTAAAGACTATCCGTTTACTTTCTCAGGTTGAGTACTGGATGTAGGTAGGTTTGGTCGAAACACTATAAAAACTGTAGTGTTCAGTTCTCTTTTCCCTAAACTTTTACTTTTATTGTTAAGCACTTTAGATAATGCACTGATTATTTTAATGAACCAAGAAGTGAATTAAACATGCATCAGAAACTTACGTTCTGAATCCACTAACCATCATTCCGTTGTACTTCAAGCCTCGGTCTTGATAGATTTTAAATTGTTTTTGGTCAAAAAGAAGTTTTCAGAAAGCACGATTCAACCCCTCATTCTCATGCACTCTTTTACCAACAAGTGGTATCAGAGCCAATCCTCTAGGGGTTGGGTAGTCTGATGATTGCAGAGGAAAAGGTTCAAAGGGACAAGATGAAAAGAAATCATGAGACACAGGAAAATCACCTAGCACACTCAGATGCTACGGATAAGAAGCTGCTAAAGGAATCTACATCAAGATTGCAACAAGGTCTTCTGCACAGAAAAACTTCTCTTTCTCGAGAAGAAAGATCGTAAACCTCTAGTATATTTTGGTTAAAAAAGGAACTTGGAAAAGGGCCCTTCAGAAAGTGCTTTAAGATTCATATTTCACCAAGTCTAAGTAAATTCAAAAGAGTAGGAAAATTCCCTTTTTTCTTCTTTCTCCCACGTTGCCTCATCTCCAGCCACTTACGTCCATCATTTAAAAGAACCTCTCTCTTCTCATACTATGTAACCAAAGGCTTAGCTTCACCTATACGATTCAACTCTCCTCTCAAACCCTTTATGTTTCTGCCCTTTCTCTTATCAATAATCCTAGAACACTTAAACTCTGAAACCTTCACCTCATTTCTCTCAAATTCACATATATCTTCTGGACCAACAATAGAAGAATAGGAAAAGCCAAGAAAATCGATCAATCTTCAAATGAGGGACCTATCATCATGTTTGTTGAAGAACATATGCAGGAGATTTATGAGGAAAGCTTCTGTTGAAGGATGATAGAGTATGGAAAAAGGCTCAACAATTCTCTGTTGACTCAAGTACAAATTCTAAGAGAAGTTTTCACCTTCCAAGAATGGCAATACTTTCTGGATATCTCTTACAGGGGTTTTCCAGGAATGGTAACCACCTTCTATGCTTTTCTTGGAAGAAATCGGAATACAATCAAAGCCACTATCAGAGATACGTATATGGAAATCAAGTTGTCTGACTTGTCTATATCTGTGTGGCTTATGAGGGATGGTACAAATGTCTTAGGGTTATTGAAGAAGAAGTGTTGAAATGCCTTACTGACTCTGCAAGGTATCGGCTAAAAGACATCACCACTTCCATGCTAAAGTCACAGGCAAGAAAAGTTTTTACAGTTATACAATTTACCATTCTTCATAGACGAGGTAGCACTGATGTTCTCCTAGGAATGGATAGCATGTTACTTTTCTGTCTTCTAACTAAAAGAAAAGTAAACTTTCCTAGACTGATAATGGATTATATGTTAAGTGCCATCTCAAAAGATAAAAGAAAAACTATCGGCGTGCCCTATGGGATGTTGACTAGGATATTTCAACATGTCAAATATGCTCTTACTGAAGAGGTATTTGAGTATCCTACTGGTATAGACTTCACTATCAATTCTTTCAGAACTATAAAAAGGTCTCATCCCATACCAGTCAAAACAAGTTCCAGAAAAACTAGTTCCCTGCATAATGTAACACCCTAATTTTTAATCCAATACTCTAGAACATATTAGGCTAATCATTAGGTTATTACTTCTTAGTTTCATTATTTTATTAAAATACTTAGCAGAAATTACAGGTAAAATTTTTTTTTGAAAACATAAACCAATGTGAGAGCCGTGATCTTAGTCTAATTGTAAGACATAAATATAAAACACGATTAGCAAGCAGAGAGTAACACAGAAATTAAGAACAAGTAACAATAGAGCAATGACCACCATAATAATAGAAACATTTCATTAATAACATAATTAGAAATACATATGTAGTCATACCCTCATAGGGACGGGCAGAGCTTGTAATACAGCGGAAAAGGAAATACAACAGAAACAGGGAAACATAAAGTAACATAAAGTAAACCATCACTACCCGAGTGCACCTATAATGGATAACCTCAAAACAAAAGCAGGTTTCTCCAGTCTATGTATGAGTGTGTGCACTAAGCCTCCCCTAAGATGTTTGCTACTGGAACCCGGGGAAAGGTGGAGTGTAACCGGTCCATGGACGCAGGGCGACATGAGTGGGTACACGTGAAGACTGAGCGTGAGCTCCTCGATAGGGGCGCCTCTCGGCTCGCTTAGCCAGCCTCGGCTGCGTAACAGTCTTCTCACTCTCGCCTCACACGAACTAAGGTGTAGGAGCAGAGCTCTTGCTATACATATGCGTCGGCGGGTCCTCAGAAGGGTCGTCCTCTGAACTAGGAGACCGAGGCACGTAATCCTGGAAGTCTCGAGGTATCGAGCCACTAGTATACGTCCGTCGAATCCTCTCGTCTCATGTCCGAGCGCGCTCAAAAACCATCGCATCATCATAGGGTGACATCGACGAGAAACAGTAGCTCTGTACAGGGTGTGCGAAGGGGCGTCCAATGAATATGAAGACTCACACCGTGCACTGCCCCTCAAAATAATATGACCCGTGGTCCGGGTCATAGTGAACCTCCTAAGTAGGTGTGTCAATGAAGACCACGAACGTCACCATCGCTCTCTGAAGATATGATGGAAGAAGGAAAAGGAAGAGAAAGGAGTGAGAATTCTTGCTAAAGAAATCTCAGTAGGAATCTCCTATCCTAGGGTTACATCGTTCACATCCTCAGGAACCTTGGGTTTAATTATAAAAGGTGTGCATACATAAAGGTTCATTAATTAGGGTTTATAAAACCAATTATCCAAGGTTAATTTCTTTTAGCATGCATCTTGATGTTATGAGTGCAACATATTAAAACATGAATGCATGGCAAGGTCTCAATCAAATAACTCAATGAATCACAACTTCAAGAAACACTCAAGTTGTAACACCCTAATTCTTAACCCAACTTTCTAGAACACATTAGGTTAATCATTAGGTTATTACCTCTTAGTCTCATAATTTTATTAAAATACTTAGCGGAAATTATGAGTAAATTTTTTTTGTTGAAAAACATAAAGCAAAGTGAGAGCCACAAATCTGACTAGTCAAATAACATAAATATAAGGCACGCGTTACAACCATTATAAATCATAAAGTAAAGCATGTAATCAAAGAACAACAATCATGATAACAAAGGAAACATTTCATTAATAACTTAATTAGAGTACATAAATAGTCATACCCTCATGGAGACGAGCAGAGCTTGTAATACAGCGAAAATAAAATATAATAGAAACAAGAAAATACAAGGCACATGGTACGACAAGAAGATAAACCCAAAACGCTACCCTCCTACGGATCTACGAGTACAAACTACAACCCTCCCAAAAGGTACTGCCGAAGGGAAAATCTCCATAAAAGCTCGGGTACTTGCAAAGCTCTCTATCGAAGTCTAGTGACGACGGGGGTCCTCGGATGATGGAGGCAGGTAGCCGGGGAACCGCTCTATCTCCTCCTGAGTAGGCCAATAGAGTGTGAAGGGAACTCGTGGCGGCTGAATGCGAGTTCCTCGATGCGGGCGCATCTCGGCTCTCCTCGCCAAGCGCGGTTGCTTCACGGTCTCCTCACTCCCCTCGTGCCGGAATTGGGGAAAGGGAGCAGAGCCCCCTGAAGGGACATGCATCGGTGAATCCTCGGATGGATCAGTCTCGAACCTCCTCGAACAAGGCACGTACTCTGTGTAGTCACGGACAATTGAGGCAGAGGTGCAGGCGCGACGTAGCTGCTCATCATGAGGGCAAGAGCGCTAGAAGATCATGTCATCACCAGCAAAAGGTGCAGTAGGAGTGAACTGGTAGCTCGAAACCGGATAAGCGAAGGGTCGTCCCATGTACACAAAAACACAGACGGCACAACGACCCTCAAAGTGATACGAGCAGTGGTCCGGGTCGTAGTGCACCTCCCATACGGGCGTGTCAATGAAAAGTACGAACGTCGCTATCGGTCTTTGAAGATGTGACGGAAGAAAAAAGAGAGAGGAGTGAGAATTCTTGCTAAAGAAATCTCAGTAGGAGTCTCCTATCCTAGGGTTACATCGTTCACATCCTCAGGAACCTTAGGTTTAATTCTAAAACAGTGATCATGCATATAAGATTCAATTTAGGGTTTTCCAAAACTAATTATCCAAGGTCCATTCCTTTTAGCATGCATCTTGATGTTAGAAGTGCAACATGTTATATCATGGATGCATGTCAACGCTTGAGCATATAAAACAACATATCAAAGCATATAAGCATAAACCATGTGGCTTAAGGGCATATAACTTTCAAGTGGATCATTCCTCAACTTCGTGACATCAATCATGGTACTTTAGCATAATAAGGCCACCCTAAAATAACTATGTTATGAGCTCATACCTCAGCTAGCCGTCACTAGCTCTTGCTTATTATCTGAATAAGCGAAACATAATAAAATAATCCCGACTCGCACGTACGGGTAGGGTGCAGGGATCACCTCTCTTAGCATATACCCTCTTTGAAACGCTTTGTGGGCATTAAGCCACAACAATTTGTCCGCTTTGGTAGGCTGCATCTACTCATACCCTCACGAATTTGTCTCCCATGGGGGTGCTCGGCAGAACCGGTGTCACCCAGGGTTTTCAACTCATATGGTACTCTTAAAACATCCTTTCAACCCCTTTTAGGTTTGACGGAAATTCGGCAGCATAACAGCTGTTAAATATAATTTCCTTCAAACTGCCACAAGTTAATTCACACAACATGTTCTCATGAAATCTCATGCTATGATATACTCATATCTAAATCAATCAATTCCACATGAATCATAATCATCTCCACGTATTATTGCATCATAAAAACATCATAGTATTAACACATTTCTTAAAGTATTATGCATTGACTGTTAAGGTCCTTAACTCACATTCTAAGTTATGAATCATCAAATCTCTTGGGTACCTATAAGGTTATAACCAAATAACTAAGTATTCCTCACTCCATACAATGATCAAGAACATCTTTAAACCTCAAGGATGCAGAATTCATAATTCTAACTTTACGGGTATCTAGGAGTCACAACAATGACCCTTTCTAAATCCAGTTTGCTTCTAAGGCATCAAGATCAAGTCCTAAACCATTTATGACTCATTCCTACACATTTAAACTAATTTAAAACCATGATTACCTTTACTAAACCTTGCTGGACAGAATCCAGAAAATTCAAACATTAAGAGATCTAAAACTCTCAAATTAATTCCTTTCTAGTTACTAACTTCTCTTATCTTTCACATATGAGTTTTACATTAATTATACTCAAACATAAGCATATTATCATCATTAACACAGCTCATACAGTGGCTAAACATAGCAAGGCAGAACCGAAACAAACATCTCCATTTAAAGGCATCAAACACAATTTCTAAAGCACATAAAATACTAGTTTCTCTTGGAACCTTTTTCAAACTTTCAAAACTCATTTATAAACATTTTTAACATATAAAATCATCAAAATATTTAAGAGGGCAGTAGCTAAATCAAACTTGTCTCAAGAGGTCCTAAATTCATAAAACTTAGTTCTATGCATTCCTTAAACTCATAAAAGCTTAGAAAAATTATGAAACATAGTTTTCAATACTTGTAAACAAACAAACCCTTAGAGGCCAAATGCTCAAGCCAAAGAAATAAATATTTTCAAGCCTTTGTTTGAGACAACAATGGGCAAGTCTTTGAGCTCTAGGTTCATTTAAGTGATGACATAAAAATAAACATGCTCATGCACTTATTTTAGGTTCCTTTAGAAAGTAAAGTGATAGCATAAAATAAACATGAGATGCAACTCATTATTATCTTGATATTAAGTGAGAACTTGAAACATAAACATGATAATGCATAGCTTGAAATATAAATATGATAATGCAAGTTCATTCATTATCTTGATACTTAGTGATAGTAAGGAAAGTAAATATGATGTGCAAAGCATAAAAGTAAACATGGATGCAATATTTGTTTTAATCTCATCTAGAGCTCTTACAAGACTTTAGAGATACAACCCAACACTTATCTCATCACAAAGAGAGCTTTAGAGTTCTTGAACCAAGTTCTCAAAGGAACTATGAGGTTCTTGAACATCATCATCAAGCTCAAAAGAAACACAAGGCCTCAAAGAAAAAGGAAACAAAACTGAAACCTCATAGTACCTAAAACCCCTATCTAGAGAAAAATCTCTAGAACGTGCCGGCCAAATTTAAGGTTAATAAGGGTAGGCTTGGGCTTTTAGAAATCCTTAGATTAATTTTCTTAAGTTGAAAAACCATGTGAGCTAAGTATCATATATATGAAGTTAGAAGAAAAGAAAAACTCAAGCTCTAGAGGTTTCTTTGAGATGAACACAAAGTCATCATCTAGAAACTCTCATCATCAAGCTATCATGCTCCCAACAAGGCCAAGAGGCCGAACATCAAGAAAGAAAAACAAAGAAAGTTTCCAAAAGAAAATCTAAGAGAAGGCTAGATAAAACTCATTTTCAAGAAAACAAGGTTTTAGAAAAACACTCCTACCTAGAGTAAAGACAAAAAGATTGAACTTGAAGATGAAAATGAGATGAGCAACACCTCCTAGGATGTTGATGATGATTCGGTCTTGTGGAGAGAAAAAGAAAGGAAATGTGTTCTTGGTGAGCTTGTGTTTGAGAATGGAAGTTTAGGTGTTTGTATGATGATCTAAGGTGGTGGGGTGGTGTTTCAAGGTTGTGAGATGATTATGTGATGAAGAGAGGATGAAGATGAAGATGAAGAACAAGAGGAAGCTCTCTTGAAACTTAGAGAGAAAAAGAGAGAATACAAAGAAAGCTTAGAAAACTAAAAGTGTGCAAATAAGCTAAAGTGTTTGCAAGCTCAAATAAGCAAGGTATTTATAGAAAATGAAAACAAATGAGAGCTCAAAGGGGGAGGAGAGGAACCGTAGCAATTGGAGGGAAAAGGAAGAAAAAATATCTCTTACACATTGTCATTCAAGCATGGTTTGAAGCATGGAAGCTATGATACAAGGCATGGCTTGATTTGAGTGAATTTCCTATCAAATTTGAATGAAATAAATCTTTTAGAAACAATGCATGGCTGGTTGTTTTTCAGCCACAAATAAATGAGGAAAATGGGTTATTTTAATTAGTTATTCATTTGGAAAATCAAGCTTGATTGAAAGTATGACAAGGTATAGTGTATATGACTTGAGGCATGGCCTTGGAGTGTTGAAAATTCGAACATGTGATGCATATGGAGGGGGAGAAGTGCACGGCCAGACCTGGATAGCATGGGGGAGGAGGATTTGTTTCATGTAATTGTGTGTTAATGATAGGTTTAAGTGTGTATTAGTTTAGGTACAAGGTTAGGAATAATTAAGCTTAAGTTTAGGTGACTAAGAATGTGATTTAAGGATTTTATGACAAGTTTAGGAGTGCTCATACATCATTAGGAGATTTGAATTCATTTTTATGAGTAAACAATTGGAAACACAATTCCATGATTCAAGGAATTGGAGAGAGAAAATACTATTCAAGATTCCATGACTAGGAGTCTTGAATTTAAAATAGGATTTCAAGTTGTAATTAAGCACTTTTAGGTTCTAATCAACTTTAATAAATTATTTTGACTCAAGATTAATTAAGGAAATTAATTAACCTTCGATTAGAGCCTAATATTGCTTAGGTTTGCTTAATCACGGGATTAAGCGTAAAAACATGAAACTAGGGGCAAAACCGTAATTTTGTACTAATTTCGCCCGAGATCTCCGGGACCAAAACTGAAGTCACAGAATACATAAAAACGTCTTTTAAAACCATCTGGAGAAGTTTTGGGTTCATCCGGCACTTGCAAACAAGTAAAACACCACAGGGGCGTTTTGGTCATTTTGACCCGAAAACTCAAAAAACGAGATCTTCGATCCCGGGAAGGTACACAAGTCATATAATCCCCTTCCAAAATTGAGTTTGCCCTTCGAGTACTGCCAGACCGGCTTTCCTCGAATTCCGGGCTGAAAATGACCTTAGGGGCATTTTGGTCATTTTCACTCTAACAGAAAATCGGGGCGTTACACAAGTGGCATAAAGGGCATATAACTATCAAGTGGATCTTTCCTTAACTTCATGACATTAATCATGGTACTTTAGCATAATAAGGCCACCATAAAATAACTAGGTTATGAGCTCATACCGCAGCTAGTCGTCACTAGCTCTTGCTTATTATCTGAATAAGCGAAACATAATAAAATAATCCCGACTACGAAGGTACGGGTAGGGGGTAGGGATCACCTTTCTTAGGATATACCCTCTTTGAAACGCTTTGCGGGCATTAAGCCACAGCAATTTGTCCGCTTTGGTAGGCTGCATCTACTCATACCCTCACGGATTTGTCTCCCCCAGGGGTGCTCGGCCGAACCGGTGTCACCCAGGGTTTTTCAACTCATGTGGTACTTTAAACATTCCTTTAACCCTTTAAGGTTTGACGGAAATCTGGCAGCATAACAGCTGTTAAACCAAATTTCCTTTAAACGAAACTTATGCCACAAGCTAATCACATAACATATTCCTCATTTAAACCTCATGCTATGATAAAATCATATCTCAAACAATCATTTCCTCATGCATCATAATCATCTCAACATGTTATTACATCATATAGACAGCATAGCATTAACAGTTTCTTAATGCCTTATGCATTGACCCTTACGGTCTTTAACTCACAATCTAAGTTATAAATCATCACAACTTAATCTCTTGGGTACCTATAGGCTCATATCTAAGTATTCCTCTCTCCATACTATGATCATAAACTTCTCTAAACTTCAAGAATGCAGAATCTAAAATTCTAACTTTATGGGTACCTAGGAGTCACAATAATGACCTTTTCTAAGTCCGGTTTGCTCCTAAGGCATCAAGATCAAGTCTTAAACCATTTATGAGTCATTCCTACACATTTAAACTAATTTAAATCCATGATTACCATTTCTAAACCATGCTGGACAGAATCCAGAAAAATCAATTACCAAGGGATCTAGAGCTCTCAAATTAATTCTTTTCTAGTTACTAACTTCTCTTATCTTTTACATATGAGTTTTAACATTAGTTATACTCAAACATAATCATATTATCATCATCAAACAGCATATATAGTGGCCAAACATAACAAGGAAAAACCAAAACATACATCTCCATAAAAAGGCATAAAACATAATTTCTAAGGCACATAAAATACTAGTTTCTCTTGGAACCTTTTTCAAACTTTCAAAACTCATTTATAAACATTTTATCATTTAAAATAAAAAAAATACTTGTGAGGGCAGTAGCTAAAATCAATTTCATCTCAAGAGGTCCTAAATTAATAAAACTTGGTTCCATACATTTCTTGAACTCATAAAAGCTTAGAAAATTTATAAAACATAGTTTTCAATACTTGTAACACATAAAACTCCTTAGGGGCCGAAATCTCAAGCTAAAGAAATAAATATTTTCAAGCCTTTGTTTGAGACCATAATGGGCAAGTCTTTGAGCTCTAGGTTCATTTAAGTGATGACATAAAAATAAACATGCTCATGCACTTATTTTAGGTTCCATTAGAAAGTAAAGTGAGAGCATAAAATAAACATGAGATGCAACTTATTATTAGCTTTGGTATATTAAGTGAGGACTTGAAATATAAACATGATAATGCAAAGCTTGAAACATAAACATGATAATGCAAGTCATTTATTATCTTGATACTTAGTGATAGCAAGGAAAGTAAATATGATGTGCAAGGCATAAACATAAACATGGATGCAATATTCATTTTAATCTCATCTAGAGCTCTTACAAGACTTTAGAGATACAACCCAACACTTATCTCATCACAAAGAGAGCTTTAGAGTTCTTGAACTAAGTTCTCAAAGGAACTATGAGGTTCTTGAAACATCATCATCAAGCTAAAAAAAAACAAACTTTAAAAAGAACATAAAATCTCAAAGAAAAGGAAACCAAAACCGAAACCTCATGAAAAGGAAAGGAGGATGAAACTAAGTCAAGTTCTTTATTAAGTACCCAAAACCCCTATCTAGAGAAAAATCTCTAGAATGTGCCGACCAACTTTAAGGTTGACAAGGGTAGGCTTGGGCTTTTTGAAAACCTTAGATTAATTTTCTTAAGTTGAAAAATCATGTGAGCTAAGTATCATATAGATGAAGTTTAAGGAAAAGAAAAACTCAAGCTTTAGAAGTTTCTTTGAGATGAACACAAAGTCATCATCTAGAAACTCTCATCATCAAGCTATCATGCTCATAAAAAAGGCCTCATGGCCGAAATGGAGAGGAAGGAAAAATCAAAAGAAAGTTTCAAAAAGAAATCCAAGATAAAGTTAGAGAAAAACTCATTTTTAAGAAAAACAAGGTTTAGAAAAACACTCCTACCTAGAGTGGAGATAAAAGCTTGAACTTTGGAAAGGAAAACAAGATGAAGAACTCCTCCAAGGATGTTGATGATGATTCGGCCAAGGGGGTGAGGAAGGTAACGGGGTGTGTTTTGAGTGAGGTTGTGTTTGAGATGAAGTGTTTGAGAGCTTAGGAGGTGTTTCAAGGCTATGGGGTGGTGTTTGAAGGTTGTGAGATGATGATAAGATGAAGAGATGATGGAGATGGAGATGAAGAACAAGAGAAAACTCTCTTGGCACTTAGAGAGAAAAAGAGAGAACACAAATAAAGCTTAGAAAACTAAAAGTGTGCAAATGAGCTAAAGTGTTTGCATGCGTTTCTAGGCAAGGTATTTATAGAAAATGAAAACAAATGAGAGCTCATGAAGGGGGAGGAGTAACCATAGCAAAAAGGGAGGGAAAGGAAGAAAAATATCTCTTTCATTGTGTCATACAAGAATTTGAGGTATGGAGGTTATGATACAAAGTATGGCTTCAAGTAAGGTGATTTGAGTGAGTTTTTCCTTTAATTTTGAATGAAATTAGTCTTCTAGAAGCTAGACATGGCTGGAAGTTTTTCAGCCACAAATAAATGAGGAAAATGGTTTATTTCATTTAGTTATTCATTTGGAAAATCAAGCTTGATTGAAAATATGACAAGGTATGGTGAGTATGACTTGAGGTATGGCTATGGAGTGTCAAAGATTTGAGCATGTGATGCATATGGAGGGTGTAACACCATAAAAATTATTCAAAAATTAATTTGAGCTTTTATAGCCATAATTTCAAAAATTCGATGAATATAGAAATGATCAGGACAATCTAACGAATCTGTAAAAAAAAAAATATATGTGAATAGTAACTTGTGGGCCTCGCAGGCCTGCCGGGACAGCCGAAACCCTAGAATTAGGGCCCGGAGATGCTCAAAAGTGAGAAATTATAGGATTAATATTAGAAATAGGTAAGAATAAAGATTGTATACCTAGAATTAATTTTCGGGCAATAATTGACTTCATCCTTTATAGCCAAATGTAAGGCTAAGATTTAATCTTGATTTACAAGATTAAATCCTAGCTATTTATTGTGATTTCTTGTAGAAAAAGTTTTGATCTTTTATTGGATAAAGATTTACACCAATTAAAGCCAACCTTATCACTCCACTTCTCCATTGTTCTCGGCCATGAACCAGAAATGCAAGCTTCCATGGTGATTTTCTACAAAACTCAACTTTAAATGCCTAAACTCCTAGCCTAGAGTTCATAAAATCACAAACTTCCTTCACCAAAGTTATTCCACCCATCATAACCTACAAATCTAACCGATTAGAATTTAAATCCATCACTTTTCTCTACCTTGAATGCTCATAATCTGCTGCTTAAAGGAGGGTTTGGTGCTGATTTTGAAGGTTTGAAGTGAAGGAAATCCATCTTGAATCACTCTTGAAGCCAAAATCCTTAAGGCCGCTCAAGTAGGGTTTTCTTTGGCTTTTTTCCTTCAAAATTATTTCTGATAATTGCTGATGGGTATTGGTCCGAAATTTCTGGTTGTATTTGATGATAATATGCTGATATTGATGTGTTAATTTTGGTGGAGTGTTTGGATGAGGTTAAATAATAATTTTTGTCAAAATAAGTTTTGGCTAGGCTGCTGGATTTTCGAATTTCAGCAGGACAGGTTTTATTCATGAATTTTCTGGTCCAATTCTAGTCATTTTATGAGCTATAAAAATTATATGTTCAAGCTAATATCCTAGAGAAACTCTGAGAATTTTCGTGGCGCATAATAATAACTTTTGCTACCTGAGAAAAATCATGGACCGAAGTTGTAACTATGCTGCCTGAAATCTTGGTACTGAAGCTGTAAATTTGTATAATTTTGTGACATCAAAAACGATGGAATTATCCTTTAAAATTTTAACAGGGAGTTAATAACATATTGAAGTACAACTGTGATTTTTATTTTGAAGTGGTTCAATCATTTGCTTGGTCTAAAAATTATGAGAACCCTATTCTAAGCTGTGAAAAAGAGGCCTCTGACCACTAAATTTGTATAATTTATTTAGCATGGTTAGAGAACTCCAACTGCTATGAAAATTTTACAGGGTCTCTTAGACACATTGAGATGTCATGAGAAATTTTTGTGATCCTTGAATTGACCTTTTGATTGAAAAATTAATTGTTGTTATTGGAATGAGAAATCTGTCGATATGCTGGAAATGAGCTAAATTCTTGATTTGGAGGTAAAATGTCCTTTGATGCCACTATGATGAATTTAGATGCATGCTATGTACTTTAAAGTTTGGTTTATGAGAAATGAATGAGAATCATATATGATTGATTGTTTATATGATTATAAATGCATGCATTGGTAAAGAGAAACGTGATAAATGAATGCTATATGTAACACCCTCCTAACTACCATGTATTACTCGAGCATTAACATTGTAATTAGAAGAGTATCACTTCCTTTCTATAATATCCACTAGTCAAATGAAATGAAATAAGATAAATCAAACTCTAGAGTTATAAAGAAAACTACTATAAAATGTACATATATTATTACTTTACATACCGCTTTCTTTAATACATACCATACTTGAAGTTAAGTCACTTCGCTTATAATACAACGTAGTAACTACTATCAAAAGATCTACCAGGCTTGCTCAAATATCAAGGTCCAACAAAATACTAAACACACAGAAATGGACCTAAGACATCTAACACCAATTAGTCTACAAGCTGGTAAGTTCCTGGCACTATACTACACTACATACAAGTCAAAAGCCCACGTAAGTCTCATGTCCTCCTACGTGAAACCATTGGCCATCGGTATGATGGCCTCTCCTCAGCCAGAGGCATCTGCAGAGTCTGAGCACAATACAGCATATACACAAATAGGGGTGAGAATATTATAAAATTCTCAGTAGGGTAACCCCTTACATACAGACAGAATATAAACAGTAAATACATTTATAATAATAAAGAAAAACATCAAGTTAGATCACATATATCAATATTAGCATACATGAGTCAAAGAAAATTATATGCAAAATGGTATTAATCATAAGTGTTTCTATTATATCACATGGAATTCAACTTAGTGTAGTAGTTCTTTTATTAACATAGGGAAGGCTTAGATTCACATCAGGTAACATATGTAGTGGATAACTCCTCAGAGGACCATAGACTGCTAGGACATGAGCTCATTCCTATTCGTGATCATCGACTTCATTTTTTCCATTTCAATCACACACAGTTCTATTTCCTAGTCGATAAGTCTACCGACTCATAAAATTTCTTGGGAAGTTCTTATTTTTGCCTTCCCTCTCTATCACACATAAGCCTTGTTTCTATTTTCCCCGTATGTTAAAGCATGCACCATTAAATTTCACATATTCTCTTTTGTCATACAACTATGTCATGGACCTTTCTATTTCAAAGTCAGGTTTATATCCCAGATATAGGCATTCAGTATCATTGGAGTCTCATTCATACTTTATAAACAAGCCTTTCAAACAATTAACATACATTCATATGATATAAACTTGGATTAAATAGATTTCTATCATTAACTTAATACATCTTCACCATTCCAGCTTCTTGACAGATTTACCATTATGGGGACAACATTTAATTCACATATCCAATGGGCAATTCACTGACCATAAAAATTCTCTATGACACCTCAATGTGTCTAAAAGTCCCTGTAAAAAGTTCATAGGAAACAGAATACTAGAACCATGTCAAATAAATTCTACAATTTTAGTGGTCAGAGGCCACTTTTTCACAGCTCAGAATAGGATTCACAAAATTTTTAACTTTAGCAAATGATAGAAACAACTCAAAATAAAAATCACAGTTATACTTAAAGATGTCTAAAAAACTCTGTAAAAATTTCAAAGGATAAATCCATCATTTGCTATGAATAAAAATTTATACAAATTCACAGCTCCAGTACCAAGATTTCAGCCAGCATAGATATACTCTTGGTTCTTGATTTTTCTCAGGCAGTAAAACTCTTTATTATGCACCACGAAAATTATAAGAGTTTCCTTATGATGTTTTCTTCAACATATAATTTTTATAGCTCATAAAAATGAATAGAATTGAACTAGAAAATTCATGAACAAATCCTGTCCTGCTGAAATCCGAAAATTCAGCAGCCTAGCCAAAACTTATTTTGACAAAAATCATTATTTAACCTCATCCAAACACTCCACCAAAATTAACACATCAATATCAACATATTATCATCAAATATAACCATAAATTTCGGAATAAAACCCAAAAAATTTACAGAATAATTTGGAAAGAAAAAGGCCAAAGAAAACCCTACACTTTGAAGCTTTCAAGATCTTGGCTCCAAGATTGATTCCCTTCACTTCCAAGGCTTCAAACCCACACCAAACCCTTCCTTGAACAGCTGATAATGGGCTCTTAAGGTATCAAAAGTTGATGGATTCAAATTCTAATCTGTTAGTTTGGTAGATATTGAGGAGTGGAACAAGTTTTGTGAAGGAAGATTTTGGTTTTGACAAGTTTAGGCTTATGATTTTGAGGTTGGAAATCAAGTTCTCAAGGTTTTTGTGGAGGCAACAATGGAGTTTCTGCACTTATGATGGTTGGCCGAGAATGAAGATGATAATTATGAGGATTTTGATTTTATTTATATTAAGATAATGTATATAATTTAGCAATTATGAATTATCTTCTTTGAAATTTTGTAGCATTCTCATTGGCTCTTGAAAAAGGAAAGGATATGCATTGCTCTAGACCGTACACTTGTCACCCTAGGTGGCAAGCTTGCACTGGTAGCTTCATCCGGTATAAAAACTACACACCGTAATTTTACTAAACGGGTAAAACAGTGTACCCGGGTAATCCACTATTGCTTGAAAATTAATTCTAAGTATAAAATATTTATTCCTACCTATTTCTAACCTTAATCCTATAATTTCCAAATTTCGGGCACCTTCAGGTCTTGAATATAAGGTTTCAATTGCTCCTGGGTCTACGGGGCCTGCAAAATACTATTCACGTTTTTTTTTTTTTTTTTTTTTTTTTTTTTTTTTATACGTTCGTTACATTGTTCTCATCATTTTTGTGTACACCAAAATTTGATATACTTACTACTAAAGCCTCAGTTATTTTCTGAAAAAAAAATTAGGATGTTACACTATATATATATATATATGTTTGAAGCATTATGAAACTCAAAAATTTATGCTAATGTATGCCTGTATATGTGAGCTTGAGGATGAGATATATGCTATGTAAAGAAGGAAAAGTCCCCTTTAATGTGTAAAGGGCACGGGAAAGTCCCCTTTAGAGTGTAAAGGGCACGGAAAAGTCCCCTTTAGTGGGTAAAGGGCACAGAAAAGTCCCCTTGATTAGGTCAAGGGCACGGAAAGACAGGGATAATATTTCTAAGATTCTTTTTGATGTACCGAGAGTACGTAAAGTTGTAAATAAAGCACTATAATGTTAAGTAGTATGCTATGTATATATCAAGCGATTGAATAATAAAAGCAACCCACTTCGGAAGTATGATTTAGAACTTTAAAAACAAACCATTGATCTAGGTTGTATGCTCACAGTTTCTTAATAAACCGAAGTGGCTGGGACGATGACGATGACATTAATTTTCAGTGCATGTTTTGGGGAATGCCCTACTGAGAATTGTGTAATTCTCACCCCGTGTGTATTTTTTATGTTCTCGTGTCGTCTCCAGGTTGAACCAGAGAACTATGGGATGCCACACCGAAAGAGGTCGGATTGGCAGTAGTCGGGTGTTTGAGATTGTATCAGATGTACTTAGATGTATATATAGATGTGTAAACTTAACAGAGAACATATGTGTATTAGAGCTCATAGAAGATCTTCCCTATGTAATCGACTTTATATTAAATAAATGTTTTGTATCTTGTTATATATGTTGATCAAATTACGCTAGTTAGTACACGAACCCATCGAATTTGCTATAGTTATTTAAGAAAGGTCTGCTAATTAAAAAGTAACAACTCTCGAGTACAATGTCATGACTTAAGGATAATGTTGTACTTGGGAGGGTGTTACAGAGGGGGAGTGGCTTCGGGCAGACCAGAGGCAGCAGAGAGGGAGAGAAATTTGATCATCTAATTGTGTGCTAATGATAGGTTTAAGTATGTATTAGCTTAGGTACAAGGTTAGGAATAATTAAGCTTAAGTTTAGGTGACTAAGAATGAGGTTTAGGGATTTTATGACAAGATTAGGAGTGCTCATACATCATTAGAGAGTTTAAAACTCATTTAGGAATAAACAATTGAAAACACAATTCCATGATTTAAGGAATTGGAGAGAGAAAACACTATTCAAGATTCAATGACTAGGAATCTTGAATTTAAAATAGGATTTCAAGTTGTAATTAAGCATTCTTAGGTTCTAATCAACTTTAATAAATTATTTTGACTCAAGATTAATTATGGAAATTAATTAACCTTCGATTAGAGCCTAATATTGCTTAGGTTTGCTTAATCACGCGATTAAGCTTAAAAACACGAAACTAGGGGCAAAATCGTAATTTTGCACTAATTTCGCCTGGGACCTCCGGGACCAAAACTAAAGTCACAGAATACATAAAAACGCCTTTTAAAACCATCTGGAGAAGTTTTAGGTTCATTCGGCACTTGCAAACGGGTAAAACACCGCAGGGGCATTTTGGTCATTTTGACCCGAAAACTCAAAAAACGAGATTTTTGATCCCGGAAAGGTACACAAGCCAACTAATCCCCTTCCAACATTGAGTTTGCCCTTCGAGTACTGTCGGGTCGGCTTTCCTTGAATTCCGGGCTGAAAATGACCTCAGGGGCATTTTGGTCATTTTCACTCTAACAGAAAATCGGGGCGTTACACTTAAGGAAACTGAAGGGTCTTCTAAAAGAAAAGAGAGCATGTTGAAGACCAAGAGGAAAGGTACTCATTTTGGAAGTCTTGTTGAATCTAAAGATTATGAATCTGAGAAAATTGATTCTCAAAAATTCTCTCTGAGAAGAAGTGAAAGGGAAAAGGAAAAGAAGAAAAGACAGAAGCAAACTATGCTCTCTCTATCCACAAAACTTTCTGAAGAAAAGTTTGAAAGTTCAGAAAGTGATCAACCTCAAAGAAGAACTGAAAAACTGCCCATTCAAAGGAAAGTCATCAAATCAAATCCAAAATATCTGCCAAAAAGAATGAGTCAAGCAGCACTTATTATAAAGGATATGAGTGATACTCCACAGGCAGCTGTGGGAGGTGAAGACTAGGAATCCTTAGAGAATGAAGAAGAGGAAGAAATAATTCTCAAGGAACAGAGAATTCTCCAAGAGAAAAGAAGGCTGGAGGAAATCAAGAAATTACAACAAAGCAAGGGCATTCAAGGATCAAGTTCTCATGGAAGAAGACCATCCTCACCAAATCCTTTTGTAGTGATTGAATAACACTCAACAAGATCAATGAGTGAGCAATTTGGTTATACCTCTGCTCCTATCTCAGCTACACCTCCCAGAGATGCATGAGCAATATTTACTTCTGAGAATACAATTGCCTTTACAAGAACAACAATTCCTGATCCTAAGGAAACTACCTCATTTACAAGTGATAACTTCATGACAATTAATCAGTTGATGGAATCAATGTGAAGATCAATTGCAATTGAATCAAAACCTGAGGAAGAAAAGATGGATGAACTAAATTTCTTTGTAAATGAGCTATTCTCCAGTCTAGAACAAACTCATGAAGAGCTAATCATTGAAGAACCAGCTGAGGAAACCCCTGAATATGCCTTGATTCTAGCAGCACCTCAACCTCCACCCTTAACTCGCATCACTGTGCTTAAAAATGAAGACAGATCATTAGAAATTTGTAAAGAAGCAAGAGTATCTATCATTGACAAAATAATTGAAGATACTATCACCTCCTTTCTTGTTAAATAAACTGGCAACATTCTATCCTCTACACCTGTTGCTGCTATACAAATAGAAAAGGAGGTAGACTCGCCCAGAATTAGGGATACTGTACCTCTTGACATTCTGGAACTCTCTCCAAGAGCTGCTTCAGCATCAGTACTAATCAATTTACCTCCTCCAGTCTTAGAAGAGCCTTCCTCAAGCTATCAGTTTAGTCAAATCATTCTAAGACATCTTAAGGAGATTGCTTCTAGATAAGACAGACTTGAGGCAACAATCATTGAACAAGGTGCTCTGCTCAAACAGAATAAAGAACTGCAAATTCAGATTCTTCAAACCAACCAACAAATATTACAAGAGCTAAGACATCGAAGGTTAAGTTGATGACACTGTCATTTCAACACACCCTTTTGATGATGCCAAAAAGGGGAGAAAGGAATGAAGAAAGTCCATGATAAAACTCAGGGGGAGTTATGGTGAGAAAGAACCAGCGGGAGTCAAATTCTTATATATATTTTTTCTAACAATGTTCTTAAGATTTTTTTTCTTCTTTTTGAAATGATTTTTTTCTGATATTTATCAATACTCTTAATCTATTTATCAATGTTTTATTCATCATGACTATGCTATGCTTGCTTGCTTACGCATTCTTTCTTAACACTAAACGATATCTGCTTAAGTCATAGTATATAATCAATGCCTATATATCATTATGCTTAGCTAATCATATAGAATGATTGAAAAAATGTGGCTCAATTGCGCATTGCCTGTCTTGCAAAATTATCTTCACATAACTACAAGTTAGTTCACACACATATCCTTGATTAGTTAAAGCTTGAATTTATCTGAGTGCCAATGATATGTATGGAAAGCTTATTTGGTATCAACACATCTTTATCCACTACTCACTTGAGATATGCTTAAAAAGACTCTGCTTAACTTGATCGATGTTGGTTATGTATATCATGTTTCTGACGGTCTTCAGAAACCTTTCTTACAATGTCCCAGCATAACTAAGATTAGTTAAGAAGAATTAAAATTTCTTCTCAAAGTGTGTTATGCTTACTTGCAAATGATGTATGTCAATATGATCAAATTGAATCAATAAGCAAGCTAACATAGAAAGCATGAGAAATATGTTATATTCTGAATGAATATGTACTTGTTGATTAAATCATGCTTTGAAAAAGAATTTCAAAAGTCATTTCATCAATCATACTCAAAAAGTTTTTTTTTTCTTCTCATATATGCCATTGAGCATTATTTTCATTGATTATCAAAAGGGGAGCATTGAAAAAGAAAGTACTGAATAAGATTTCTTTAATCAGAATACAATACTAAAAGTATTACTTGTTTTCTTTATTCAAGCACATTAAGGTTCAGAAAATTCTTTTTGAACATAAACCAGGCTGTTTGCAAACAAATGCTTTAATGATCATATTTACTTAAGTATCATTGTGATACTTAACAAGAGGATTCTGACATAGTTAATAAAATTTCATGATAAATCAATCAGTCTTGATTTAAGTCACTTAAGGCCATAAAATTTTTAATCATCAGTATCATGCCTTAAGAAAAGAACTTACTGAAACTTATCATATATGATGTTTGAAAGATTATTTTATTATGTCTTTTTTTCATTCATATTTCTTTCAACACCTCTTCAAAAGATTTTCTTCAAATTGGTTTGTCATCATCAAAAAGGGGGAGAATGTAAAGAACCCTTTAGAAAGTACGAAGCTTAAAAGGTTTTGAATGACAATAAAGCCAATTTAGAGAAAATGTTTTGAAGAACGATTTAATGGCTACCTTGAGTTACTTGACAAAGTTTAATAGGTAAATCCGGTCTGTATTACATGAACCTAAGCAAGATTAATATTTCACTCTGCATGTGTAAGCATGTTATATCTCGTGGGAAGAGATTAAATTAATTAGAAAGTGAATATGAAGTCAAGTGAAGTAAGTGTATACAAATTAAGGCATAATACGGACTCAATGCAAGAATAATATTTCACTATGCATGCACAAGCATGATATATAACTCATAGGAAGAGAATAAAATAATCAGAAAGTGAATGTTATTTCAAGCAAAAAACGTATTCATGTTCACGGACCAAAGACATTGAAGCAAACTTGAATCGGGAATAATTTCACTGCACATGAGAAATCATATTTATCTCATGAAATGAGATCAAGCTTAAAAGATGAATATTACCCTAAAGAAAGAAAGCTTAAATGTTGGAGGACTGAAGCTGATTAAGTCAGAAATTAAGAAACCAAGGAAAAGATCTTCAAAAAGTAGTATGAGACATCAGAAAGAACACTCATGATGAATAAATCAATTCATGTCCAAGAGTAACATGTTACTTAGTCATCAATTACTATAATCACAGAGAAATCATTATCAAAGCAATCAAGATTGAAGACTAGAATATCAGAGAAAAATCAACGTGACTGATTATAACGTCAGAAAGCTCACTAAAGAGTGGAGCAAAGAATGCTGAGGAAAAATGGAGGGAGTTTCAAAATTCAAATTTCAAATCTCGAATAAGATCCAGTGTTATAACTGGTACATCATCTCTTCTGCCTAAATGATTTAAGATTCGAGGAGGTAGAGTTCAGAAACCATGGGCTAAAAGTAAAAGGAAAAAAATGAGGACTTCAAAAACCTCTGCATTACAAAGGCTTCTGCAATGATGGGACAAGTTGTTAGCCTACCTCTCTATACTAACATTCCAAGGCACATCTAACAAAATACACATGTCACTTGAAGATCAGATCAAAGAGGCAATGGTCATAAAAGATATACCTGTATAAATGGAGATGCCAAGCTTGAAATTCGATGAAAGAATTGAAAGCATTAGTGCAGAATCTATAGAAAAATCTCTCTACACTTCCTGTGTTGTTCATCAATTTATGTAATCAATCACGAAGTGTAAAAATCTTCTTTCTCGGTTTTAAAATGTATTTGTATTTGTATACTCTTCATGTGAAGAGATAGGAGAAAGAAGTCACTCTAAGTTTCCCAGTTTGTATTAGCTAGCATCCTTAAGGAAACTTGAGTGTAAGTTAGTTTGAGTGGCAACCGAAACAGATAACCTTTGTAACCTTGATCCGTTAGTGATCAGTGTAAGACATAGCTTAGAGAGGCTAAGGTAAAACTACTTGCAATGTGTGAGCAAAGGTATTTGCTTATCATAGTTCATCTTGAAGAGGCTGTTTGAAATACTACTTACAATGTGAGTGCAAAGGTATTTGTTCTTCACGGTTCAACTTGGAGAGACTGTTGGAAAGACTATTTACAACATGGCACTAAAAGATGTCTGCAGGTCACGGTTCAGCTTGGAGAGGTTGGTTCAAGATTACTGGGTTAAGTCGCAGTTGGGGTTGGCCACTGTGCAGGTTAGAGCTTGGGAAGGCTATTGTAAAAACTATCCATTTACTTTCTCAGGTTGAGAAAGTTGTTGTTAGTGGAACCTCAACATGTGTTGAGTATTGGATGTAGGCAGGTTTGGCCGAACCAGTATAAAAATTCTAGTGTTCATTCTCTCTTTTCTAAACTTTTACTTTTATTGTCAAGAACTTTAGAGAATGCACTGAATATTTTAATGAAACAAGAAGTAAATTAAACATGCATCAAAAACTTACTTTCTGAATCCACTAACCATTTTACTGTTACGCTTCAAGCATCGGGCTTGATAGATTTTAAATTGTTTCAGATTAGAAAGAAGTTTTCAAAAAGCATGATTCAACCCCCCTTTTGTAACATCCTAATATTTAACTTAACACGCCTAGGACGTATTACAGTTAATTATTAGTTATTACTCTTTTGTTTCATCTTTTAGTCAAAATACTTAGCGGAAAAAGGGTAAAATTTTTTTTGAAACATAAAACGAAATGTGAGTCGCGTGCGCTAAAATAAATCAATCATTTAGACACAAATAGCGTAAACAGAATAAGCAAGTCATAACATTTCTAGCAGCACACCTTTCTTTAAACATGAAACACAACTTCATTGTATAACATAGTTAAAGACAACATGCACGAAGTCACACCCTTACATAATGGGTTGAGCTTTCAATACATGGAAATAAAAGAAAGGAAGTACAAGAAAGCAGTAAAATACATGGAAAGCAGGAAAATGCATGAAACATCAAAATCACAACCAGCTACATCTCTTTCACACTAACACCATGAGTGCTAAACTAAAGATACCATAGCAAAAGATACTACATGAAACGGGATCCTCATGACAACTCGGGCACTCGAACAGGTCCTCCGTCGGAATCTACTAGTGGCGTTGGTCCTCCGACAATGGGGGTATGTACCCAATGAATTGTGCGAGCTCCTCAGGCTTGTGCAGACAGAACATGTAACGACCCAATTTCTGATAGAGTGAAAATGACCAAAATGGCCCTGAGGTCATTTTCGGCCCAAAATTCGAGGAGCCGATCCGACAGTCCTTGAAGGGAAAACTCAATGTTGTAAGGGGATTAGTTGACCTGTGTGCCTTTCCGGGATCAAAAATCTCGTATTCAGAGTTTTCGGGTCAAAATGACCAAAATACCCCTGTGGTGTTTGACTCGTTTGCAAGTGCCGGATGAACTCGAAACTTCTCTAGATGGTTTTAAAAGATGTTTTTATGTATTATGTGACCTCAGTTTTAGTCCCGGTGGTCCTGGGCAAAATTAGTGCAAAATTACGGTTTTGCCCCTAGCTTTGTGTTTTCAAGCTTAATCGTGTGATTAAGCAAACCTAAGCAATATTAGGCTCTAATCGAAGATTAATTAATTTCCATAATTAATCTAGAGTGAAAATAATTTATTAAAGTTGATTAGAACCTAAGAATGCTTAATTTCAACTTAAAACTTTATTTTAAATTCAAGATTCTTAGTCATGGAATCTTAAATAGTGTTTTCTCTCTCCAATTCCCTAAATCATGGAATTGTGTTCTCAATTGTTTATTCACAAATGAACTTTTAAATCCTCTAAATGTGTATGAGCACTCCTAATCTTGTCATAAAAATTCCTAATAACTTTCTTAGTTACCTAAACTTGTGCTTAATGATTCCTAACCTTGTACCTAAACAAATACACATCTAAACCTATCATCAACACACAATTACATGGACAAATCTCTCTCCCCCTTGGCTGATTGTGATCTGGTCGAACCCATACCCCTTTTGTTTCCATCACATGTTCAAATTTTCACAATCCAAAGGCCATGCTTTCACCTTACATGCACCATACTTTGTCATACTTACACCCACACTTGAATGACCAAGTCAATGACTAGATAAATTAGCTATTTTCCCCCATTTTTCTACTGCCAAAACCGTCACCCTCCTTTACTTTCTAGAAGGAAATTTTCTCAACTCAAATCAAAGATAAATCACCTTACTTTGAGCCATAACTTAGCCCATACCTCCCATGCTTCAAACCATGCTTGAATGACCACCTTGTAAGAGATATTTTCTCCCCCAAGCCTCCAAGAACCACACGGTTCCTTCCTCCCTTCAATGAGACTTCATTTGTTTCATTTTTCTATAAATTCCTTGCTTACTTGAGCTTGCAAACACTTTAGATAATTTGCAAAGTTTTAGTTTCCAAGCTTTCTTGAGTTCTTTTCTTTTCTCTCAAAGAGTTCTTAGAGTTCTTCTTGTTCATCTTCATCTTCTTCATCCTCTCTTCATATCATCGTCGCATAATCTCAAACCACTACCCCACAACCTCAAATCACCTCTTAAACACTCAAACACTTAACCTCAAACACTAAACCACTAAGAACACATCTCCTTTCCTTTCTCTCCCTCAAGGCCGAAGCTACGTCACCACCCTTAGAGGAATTGCTCTTCTCATTTCTTTTCAAAAGTTCAAGCTTTCATCTTCACCACTCGGTAGGAGTTGCTTTCAAACTTTGTTTTTACTCAAAGATGTGTTTTCTCTAGTTTTCTCTTGGTGTCTTTTTGAGCTTTCCTTTGTTTTCCCTTTTCTTTTTCATTTCGGCCTCTTGGCCTTGTTTTATGAGCATGATAGCTTGATGATGAGAGTTTCTACATGATGACCTTGTGTTCATCTGAAAGAAACCTCTAAAGCTTGAGTTTTGTTCTTGATCTAGTAAAGTTTTGGTTTTTCTTTCCTTTTCTTTTCCTATATGATTCGGCCTTCATGTGTTTTCCTTTAAAGGTTTTGTTGAAAATTTTAGAGTGTTCTTATATTTATTTCATCTCTAGAGATAGTGTTATTTTGGTTCTTACCTCCTCAAAGTTTTGTTTCTTTTAAAAGTTTACTTCTTTTGAGCTTGATGATGATGTTCAAGAACCATGTAGTTCCTTTGAAAACATAGTTCAAGAACTCTAAACTCACTTTGTGGATGAGATAAGTGTTGGGTTATGTTGGTCTCTAAAGTCTTGTAAGAGCTCTAGCAAAGAATAAACTGAACCTTGCATTCATGTTTAAGTTTATGCCTTGCACATCATGTTTATTTTCCTTGCTATCACTAAATATCAAGAATAATAAATGAACTTGCATTATCATATTTATATTTCAAGTTTTGCATTATCATGTTTATATTTTTTTAAGTCCTCACCTAAATACTAAAGATAATAACAAGTTGCATCTCATATTTATTTTTGTGCTCTTACTTTATTTTCTAATGAAAAGTAAAATAAGTGCATAAGCATATTTAAGTTTATGTCATCACCTAAGAGAACCTAGAGCTCAAAAACTTGTCCATTATTATCTCAAACAAAGGCTTAAAAATATGTGTTTCTTAGCCCCTTGGTTTCGACCTTAGGAGGTTTGATTTGTTACAAGTACTAAAATCCTTGTTTCATAATTTTCTAAGTTTATATGAGCTCAAGAAATGTTTTGAACAAAGCTTTATGATTTTAAATCTTTTCAAGTCTCATTCGAAATAGCTACTACCCTTGGAAGTATTTTGATGACTTTTGTATGATAAAAATGTTTACTAATGAGCTTTGAAAGTTTTAAAAAGGTTCCAAGAGAAACTAGCATTTTATGTGTTTTATAAATCAAATTTTATGCCTTGTTTGTTAGAGATGAATTTCGGTTCTGCCTTGCTCACTATGCTCACTGTTTTATGCTGTTTTGATGATGATAATATGAGTATTGTAACACCCTAATATTCGACCCAATACTACTAGTATGTATTTAGGCTAAATATTAGTCATTACCTCTTGTCATAGTTCTATTACTTTGAAATTAACTTAAGGAAAATACGAGCCAATTTTATTTTTTGAAAACTTTTTAAGATATAAGCCACACGTAGCATGCGTATAAACGATATAATAAAGTGCGGAAATATAAACATAGAAGTAGCTCCAAACAACCATGACATCATCATACTTGAAATAACTCATGCATATAATATGCCCACCCTAAGGGGCGGGGCTCTTCAAGTACATCGGAAATACGAATACAACAGAAATACAAAATACATAGAAAAGACATGAAGGAAACACCTCTACCCAAGTGCAACCTAAGGTGGACAACCTCAACACAAAAGAAGGTTATCCTAACTATGTGTTATGTGTGCACTAGGGACTACCCTCCAAGCTACACGGTGAAGATCACGGGTACGGGGGAACGTAGCCAATCCAAGGGCGAAGCTCGGCAGGGGCAGACATGCCAGCGTATCGAGGTTGTTCACCAGCGCCCGAGCTCTCCGTGGCTGGGTAACTGTCTCCTCGCTACCCACGGGCATTCGCGGGGGAGTGGGGGTAGAGTCCTCTCCATACATGTGGGCGGGTGGATCCTCCAAGGGGTCCTCCTCTGAATGCTGGGAACGGGGTACGTAGTCGGGTACAGTGCCCGAGCCGGCAGAGTAAGTCCGTAGAATCCTCTTATTGCGTGTACGAGCACGCTCAAAAACCATGTCATCTCCATAAGGTGAAGTCAGGGAAAAGAGGTAGCTATCTACAGGGTGTGCGAACGGTCGTCCAAGGAACATAAAAACACGGACTGTGCAGCGGCCCTCAAAATGAAACGACCCATGCTCGGGGTCATGGTGCACCTCCCAAGTAGGTGTATCAACGAAGAGTACGAACGTCACCATCCGAATCTGAAAATGTAAAGGAAAGAAAGAGATAGAGGGAATGAGATTTCTTACTAAAGAAACTCAGTAGGGTTTTTCCTTCTACCTAGGTGTCATCTTCTACGTCTCCAGGGACCTCGGTTTCTTAACAAAATCATGGACATATAATGGTTCAATTATGAAGTTCGAAAATGTTAACATCCGAGACCCATTCATTTTAATTCTAAAACTTCTTGGTTACATAGTCTATAAATCATGAAACTTGAATCATAAATCATGGTTCCTAACCTCATAGATCATGGCACATATATTCATAGTTCGTAGTACATAAAATTATAGTTCATGGTACGTAGAATCATAGTTCATAGAACATAGAACATAGTGCATGGTAGCTTAACTTGGTTATTTAGGTGACATTAAAACATTATTATATTCTTCCTGGGGTCACCCTAACTGGTCTCCCTTAGGAGATATCACTAGGTTATGAGCTCATACCAAGCTAGTCATCACTAGCATCTGGACTTATCCTTTCGGATAAGTTAAAGGTCCCGACTTAAAGTACGGGTCTAGGGGGCATAGAATCACCTCATCCCCACCCTTAATTTGGTGGTTCAAAAGGATCATTTTCTCATGGTTTAAGTCACCTTAAGTCTTAGCATGTTTAATGAAATGCCACTCACAACATACATGTCACATATCTCATGTTACAACATAGGCATTTCTAAGTTCTTAAAGAACAACCACATGCAATAATAAAACTAGCATTTAGAAATAATAGTTCACATAGCATCATACTAGTCATGGGATAACACAATAATTCATCCTTAGCCAAAAGCTTACAAATCACTCCCTTAAAGTAAAATCCCTAAATCGGGTAACCTCAAACTAGCATATCATGTTCTCATGAGTTTAAGGGATTGATTAACCTCTTCTCCATAATTTATTAAGTCCTAAAACCTAATTAATTATGGCTGGACAGTTTAGGCAGTGTGCCAATTTAGATGAATTACGGTGTTCTAGAATGTGCGTTTTAGGCCCTTTCTCACTTCCGATTTTTCCTATGATGTAATAATTAATACCTAAACCAATTATGAGTCACTCTCACCCATCTAGACATCATATAATGTGAATCTAACTACTTTAACAAGGCTGGACAGAATCTAAAATTTTTTGTTCCTATGTAGTTCTAGAATTCACATATCAAGCAAATAAGTTTACTAAGTGTACTTTAAAGTGTCTAGAATGATCATCACATACTTGGCAAGGTATTTAGGCATATTTAGACAGCCCAAAACAGAATTTAAGGTGCTGTAAACTATCAAGGCAGAACCGAAAACATGTGTCATTAAATCATAGGAAAAACTTCACCTTAATGCATATGGGTTGCTAGTTTCTCTTGGAACACCTTTGGACCTTCTAAAACTCTTTGGAAATCAGTTTATTTCATTAAAGACCATCACAAAACACATAGGGTAGTAGCTATGTAATGTTCTTTGGAAAAGGTTTAAACCTTGAAAACATATTTAAAACATTGACTAAGTCCACATGAGCTTAGGAAAAACCTAAGACATAAGTTATAGGCCTTAGTAACTAAATAAACTCCTTCTAGAGCCATTTTCATCCCTTGGCCGAATACATATTCAAGGAGATGCCTCCTTGATTAATCTTTTCTCAAGATGAAATGGGCAAGTCTTTGAGCTCTAGTAGTTTAGAGTGATGGCAAAAAGTAAACATGCTATGCATTCCATTTTTATAGTTCATTAGAAGGTAAAGTGATAACTCAAAGCAAATATGAAATGCACATTCTTTTTAATCTTTGAGTTTAGTGATGACTTGAAAATAAAACATGAAATGCAAGTTCATTTCTTTATCTTGGGGATTTAGTGGTAGCATAAAATAAACATGGATGCAATTTCTTTTACATCTTGTCTAGAGCTCTTGCAAGACTTTAGAAAGAACCAAGGTTCCAACCCAAAACTCATCCTCACAAGAAAAGAAAACTTTTAGTGCTAAAATATCAAAAAGAAATCATGATCCTCATAGAGACATGGAGATGGCCGAAAATGTTTGAAAGGAAAAGAAAAGCTAAACAAGTGTTCAAGGCAAACATAAACTCATTCTTAACTACTATTTAAAAAGGCCAAGCTTTCCTTTAAAAAATTCAAGCTTTAGAGTTTATCCATGTGACCAACATCAATATGAAACCCTCATCATCAAGCTCTCATTTTTCTACTCATCAAGGCACTCATGGCCGAACTTGAAAAGGAAGAAAAAGGAAGTGTCAAATAGTTTCAAGAGAAACCTAACTCATTCTTGGCTAAAATCTTGAAAAGATGAAACCTTTCTTTAAGAACTCAAGCTCTAGAGTTTGTTCATGTGAAAAATGCCAACATGAAGCTCTCATCATCAAGCTATCATTTTTCCAAATCTCCTAGGCACTCATGGCCGAAATACACAAGAAAAAGAGATGAAGTTCCAAGAGATTCAAAAGAAATATAACTCTTACTGAGTCAAAACTTGAAAAGATGAAATCTTTCTTTAAGAACTCAAGCTCTAGTGTTTGTTCATGTGACAAATACCAACATGAAGCTCTCATCATCAAGCCATCATTTTGTTGGCCTTGAGGCCGAAACCAAAGAAAAGAAAACAAGAGAAGAAAACATTAACCCATCATCAAGGAACTTATTCCAACCAAGCTTTTCCAACAAGATCAAAACATAAAGAGTTGATGTTCTAGTGATGGAGGAAAGGTTGGTTCTTGGACAGGAAAGAAAAGAAATTTGCTTGAATCCTTGGGGGTGGATTCGGCCAAGAGAAGAAAAGGAGAAAGGAGATGTGTTTGCTTTGGTTTGAACTTGGGGATGTGTTTAGATGAGAAGGAAGATGAAGATTGAAGGTGGGGGACTGGTGGTCTTGGCTTGAACAAAGAGGGAAAGATAGAGTTTTTGAGAGAACTCTTGAAGCACAAAACTTTGCAAGTGTTGTAAAGTTTCCAAATGTTCATCAAGGCAAGCTTTATATAGACAAATGAATCAAGGATGAGTGGAGGGGAGGGCTGGCCGAATTCTTTCTTCAAGGAGGAGAAAAGAAAAATCTCTTTGAGTTGTCATTCATTGGGTGATTGAAAACTTGTCATAGGGTGGCTTGTAAAGAAAGCTTGATTGACAACATAAAGAAATCATTCTTTTTGAATTATTTTGAATTCTTTAGGGGAAAGTGGCGCCACTTTTTGGGCAGCCATGGGGAGGGAAAATATCTCCCATAATCAAGGTTTAGAAGGTTGCTTAGGTGTCATATTGATTAAGCTTAAGATTAGGGGTTGCTAAGTAAGGGTTTTAGGTGAACAACTTAGGAAATTAGGCCATAATTCTCTTAGATTTAGGAGTAACATTGTTGGATTGATGGGGTCACTTTTGTGACAAGAGTTTCTAGGGAATGACAACTTTTCTTGGTTTGAGAAAAAGGTAAATAGTGAAATCACTATTCATGGATTCTCCTTTTTTTAAAAAAAGAGCTAGAAATAGGTTTTAGGAAATTTTTAATTCAAATCATCCTCAAATAAATATTTTTGCTCTAAATTAAGTATAGAAATTAATTATCCTTTAATTAGAACCTATTGTTGCTTAGGTTTTATTTTTAAAACGTAATTCGGCCCTTAATGCACCTAGGTAGGGGCAAAATCGTAATTTTTTTCAAAAACTGCCTGGGACCACCGGGACTTAAACAAACATAGGTCATGCCTTGAAAGCACTGTTTTAGACCTCCGGGACAAGTACGGGTTAAAATGGAACTTAAAACTGCCTTAAATATGTTATAGGGGTATTTTGGTCATTTGTATGCAGAAATCTCATAAATGAGATTTTCTGCTCTATTAAGCATTCATATACATACAATCCCCTTCATATATTATATAAACCCTATGGGGATGGCCGAGGTCAGCCGTCCTCGTGTTTCAGGCAAAAATGACCTCAGGGGCATTTTGGTCATTTAAAAGTTTAGTGAAAATCAGGGCGTTACAAGTATGTTGATGTATATTTGATGTAAAAATTAATATGTGAAAGCTAAGAGAAGTTAGTAACTAGAAAAGAATTAATTTGAGACTTTTAGATCCCTTAGTAATGGATTTTTCTGGATTATGTCCAGCAAGGTTTAGAATTGAAAATCATGGTTCATAATTAGTCTAAATGTGTAGGAATTGCTCTTAATTGGTTTAGGACTTGATCTTGATACCTTAGGAGCAAACCAAACTTAGAAAGGATCAATGTTGTGACTCCTAGGTACTCGTAAAGTAAGAATTATGGATTCTGCCTTCTTGAGATTTAGAAATATTTATGATCATAAAATTGATTGAGGAATACTTAGATATGAGCCTATAAGTACCCGAGAGCTTAAGGTTTGATCTAATACAACTTAGAATTTGAGTTAAAGGACCTTAAGGGTCAATACATAAGACATTAAGAAATCTTTAATGCTATGAGTTATTTATGCAAGTATGATGTGGTGATGCATGAGCTATGATGGAATGAATTATTGACATGTTAAGTGTATTATGAGAATAAGAACTTGAATGGGAAATATGTTTGTGTTATGATGTTGTGGCATAAGGATGGTTTGAAGGAAATTCGGTTTACGGCCGTTATGTTGTCGAATTTCCATCAAACCTAAAGGACTTGAGAATATTTTTGAAGTATGATATGAGATTGAAAACCATAGGTGACACTGGTTCGGCCGAGCACCCCCAGGAGATTTTTATGTGACAAAGCACTGAGACGTGCTTTCCTGGGTGACACCTGTTCAGCCAAGCACCCCCAGGGGAGACAAATCCGTGAGGGCATGAGTAGATGTAGCCTACCAAAGCAGACAAATTGTTGTGGCTTGATGCCCGCAAAGCGTTTCAAAGAGGGTATATCCTAAGAGAGGTGATCCCTAGCCCCTTAGCTCATACTCTTAAGTAGTAGGGATTATTATTTTTATTATTCGCTTATTCAGATAATAAGCAAGAGCTAGTGACAACTAGCTGAGGTATGAGCTCATAGTCTATATTTTTAGGTGGCCATTAATTGTTAAAGTACCATGATTGATGTCACACAAGTTGATGAAAGTTGCACTTGAAAGTTATTGCCCTTTATGCCACATGGATGTTTCTTGATGTTATGGGTTATCTAATTTATATGCTTAAGTATTGCCATGCATTCATGGTTTAATATGTTGCATCAATGACATTAAGATGCATGCTAAAAGGGATTAAGATGCATCCTAAAAGGGATGAACCTTGGATAATTAGTTTTAGAAACCTTAATAATGAATCTTATGTGCATGCTCACTCTTTTTAATAATAAACCAAAGGTTCCTGAGGATGTGAACGATGTAACCCTAGATAGGAGGTTCCTACTGAGATTCTTTAGTAAGATTCTCACTCCTTTATCTTTTTCTCTTTCTTCCGTCACATCTTCAGAGCTCGATGGCGATGTTCGTGGTCTTCATCGACACTCCGACGTGGGAGGTGCATTTTGATCCGGACCACGGATCCTATCATTTTGATGGACAGTGCACAGTACGAGTCTTCATGTTTGTTGGATGTCCCTTCACACACCCTCTATAGAGTTATCGCTTCTCTCCGATATCACCCTATGACGACACTATGGTTTTTGAGCTTCCGGACACATGACGAAAGGATTCTTCGGACCTACACCAGAGGATCGATGCCCCATGACTTCTAGGACTACGTACCTTGGTCTCTCGATTCAGACGACGACCCTTCTGAGGACCCACCGATGCATATGTACAGCGAGAGCTCTGCTCCCACTCCTTAGTTCATGCAAGGTGAGAGCGAAGAGACCATCATGTAGCCGAGACAAGCTAGGCGAGCTGAGAGGCTCTCCTACCGAGGAGCTCATGCTTAGTCATCGCGTGTGCCTACTCCTAACGTGCTGCGTCTGTGGATTGGTTATATTCTGCCTTATCCCGGGTTCCAATAGTCGACATCGTAGGGGAGGTTCAGTGCACACACTCACACATAGATAGGATAAACCTTCTTTTGTCTTTAGGTTATCCACCATAGGTGCACTCAGGTAGTCGTGGTTTATCTATGCTCTCCTTGCTTTTGTTTTTTTGTTGTATTTTCATTTTCTTATGTATTGCAAGCTCAGCCCCGTTTCTATAAGGGCGTGACTACATATGTACCTTAACTATGTTATTAATGAAAGTATTTCCTTTGATGTGTTATTCCTGTTCATTGTTATATGCTTTGCCCGCTGTGTTCTTCATGCTTGTTATTTGTGCTTTATATTTTTGTCTCACGATTAGATAAGAACGCGGCTCTCACTTTGGTTTTATGTTTTCAAAAAAAAAATTTACCCGTAATTTTCGCTAAGTATTTTATTAAAAAGATGAGACTAAGAGGTAATAACCTAATGATTAACCTAATGTGTTCTAGAGAGTTGGGTTAAAAATTAGGGTGTTACATTTTGGTATCAGAGCAGTTCGATTCTCACGGAGCTTGAGGATTGGACTGACCATGCTTTAGAAGCATAATGTGATAGTTATGTCATGTGTAGTGCTTGATAGAGATAAGCTATAGGACTAGAGATGCATACCCCTGTTGCTTTCAAGTGCCATGGTAACTAGCTTCGCATGGAATATTGATCCTGATCAACTTGATGTTCACTATCTCATGTGTTTAGGAACCAATGGCACTGCGATGACAGCCTAGGACTACGCCTGAAGCTAACCAAGATAATGTGACTGCTGTTGCTATTCGTGACATGGCCCGAGCCATGGAACACATGTTCGAATGCATGAATCAACAAGAGAATGCTGCCCCTGCTCCCTCTACTGGTGAGGTGGTTGAGCAAGCCCACTTCGGCTAGTTTCGCAAGGCGAACCCGCCCGTGTTTCGAGGGGTAATGGACCCTGACAAAGCTGATGAGTGGATCAAAGATATGGAGAAGATATACTGTAACATCCTAATTTTTTTTCAGAAAATAATTGAGGCTTTAGTAGTAAGAATATCAAAATTTTGGTGTACACAAAAATGATGAGAACAATGTAACGAACGTTAAAAAAAAAAAATAAATAAAAACGTAAATAGTGTTTTGCAGGCCCCGTAGACCCACCGGAACAGCTGAAACCTTAGATTCAAGACCTGAAGGTGCCCGAAATTTGGAAATTATAGGATTAAGGTTAGAAATAGGTAGGAATAAATATTTTATACCTAGAATTAATTATCAGGCAATAGTTGATTACCCGGGTACACTATTTTACCCATTCGGTTAAATTACGATTGTGTAGTTTTACACAGTATAAAGCTACCAGTGCAAGCATGCCACCTAGGGTGACAAGTGTGTGGCTTGAGATATGCCACACCATTGCACCTTTATGGCTAACCAATAGGAATTGTACAAAATTACCATATTTAACTTTAAGAAAAACCATTTTGTACTTGAAATCATTATCCATTTTGCCCTAAACTTACAAGATCAATATCTTATCACCACCACTCCATCATTTTCGTCCAACACTCCAAAAATACAGCCTCCATGTTTGTTTCCTCTCAAACCTCCATTAACAAGCTTCAAGCTCCAAAACCCTAGCCTAAAGTCACTAAAACACAAAGTTTCCTTCACAAAACTTGTTCTAGACATCAACACCTACAAATATAACCGATTAGATTCTCCAAAAACCTCACCTTATCACATCACTCATCTCTGGTTAGAGGAGTATTTTACTGTATTTTAAGAGCTTTGGGGTAGAGTATATCTATCTTGGAGTATACAAGAGACAAAGAGGCATTAGCTTCCAAGGGTAGGGTTTTCTTTGGCCTTTTTCTTTCCAAATTATTCTGTAAATTTTTTGGGTTTTATTTCGAAATTTATGGTTATATTTGATGATAATATGTTGATATTGATGTGTTAATTTTGGTGGAGTGTTTGGATGAGGTTAAATAATGATTTTTGTCAAAATAAGTTTTGGCTAGGCTGCTGAATTTTCGGATTTCAGCAGGGCAGGATTTGTTCATGAATTTTCTAGTTCAATTGTATTCATTTTTATGAGCTATAAAAATTATATGTTGAAGACAACATCATAAGGAAACTCTTATAATTTTCGTGGTGCATAATAAAGAGTTTTACTGCCTGAGAAAAATCAAGAACCAAGAGTATATCTATGCTGGCTGAAATCTTAGTACTGGAGCTGTGAATTTGTATAAATTTTTATTCATAGCAAATGATGGAGTTATCCTTTGAAATTTTTACAGAGTTTTTTAGACATCTTTAAGTATAACTGTGATTTTTATTTTGAGTTGTTTCTATCATTTGCTAAAGTTAAAAATTGTGTGAATCCTATTCTGAGCTGTGAAAAAGTGGCCTCTGACCACTAAAATTGTAGAATTTATTTGACATGGTTCTAGTATTCTGTTTGCTATGAACTTTTTACAGGGACTTTTAGACACATTGAGGTGTCATAGAGAATTTTTATGGCCAGTGAATTGCCCATTGGTATGTGAATTAAATGTTGTCCCCATAATGGTAAATCTGTCAAGAAGCTGGAATGGTGAAGATGTATTAAGTTAATGATAGAAATCTATTTAATCCAAGTATATATCATATGAATGTATGTTAATTGTTTGAAAGGCTTGTTTATAAAGTATGAATGAGACTCCAATGATACTGAATGCCTATATCTGGGATACAAACCTGACTTTGAAATAGAAAGGTCCATGACATGGTTGTATGACAAAAGAGAATATGTGAAATTTAATGGTGCATGTTTTAACATACGGGGAAAATAGAAACAAGGCTTATGTGTGATAGAGAGGGAAGGCAAAAATAAGAACTTCCCAAGAAATTTTATGAGTCGGTAGACTTATCGACTAGGAAATAGAACTGTGTGTGATTGAAATGGAAAAAATGAAGTCGATGATCACGAATAGGAATGAGCTCATGTCCTAGCGCCTATGGTCCTCTGAGGAGTTATCCACTACATATGTTACCCGATGTGAATCTAAGCCTTCCCTATGTTAATAAAAGAACTACTACACTAAGTTGAATTCTATGTGATATAAGAGAAACACTTATGATTAATACCATTTTGCATATAATTTTCGTTGACTCATGTATGCTAATATTGATATATGTGATCTAACATGATGTTTTTCTTTATTATTATAAATGCATTTACTGTTTATATTCAGTCTGTATGTAAGGGGTTACCCTACTGAGAATTTTATAATATTCTCACCCCTATTTGTGTATATGTTGTATTGTGCTCAGACTCTGCAGATGCCTCTGGCTGAGGAGAGGCCATCATACCGATGGCCAATGGTTTCACGTAGGAGGACATGAGACTTACGTGGGCTTTTGACTTGTATGTAGTGTAGAATAGTGCCAGGAACTTACCAGCTTGTAGACTAATTGGTGTTAGATGTCTTAGTTCCATTTCTGTGTGTTTAGTATTTTGTTGGACCTTGATATTTGAGCAAGCTTGGTAGATCTTTTGATAGTAGTTACTGTGTTGTATTATAAGCGAAGTGACTTAACTTCAAGTATGGTATGTATTAAAGAAAGCGGTATGTAAAGTAATAATATATGTACATTTTATAGTAGTTTTCTTTATAACTCTAGAGTTTGATTTATCTTATTTCATTTCATTTGACTAGTGGATATTATAGAAAGGAAGTGATACTCTTCTAATTACAATGTTAATGCTCGAGTAATACATGGTAGTTAGGAGGGTGTTACATATACTCTGTGGTCACCTGCTCGGAGGAGCAAAAGGTCACATTTGCTACCTTCATGATGAAGTCTGATGCCAAGTTCTGGTGGAATGGCATGAAGCAACTGCTGGAAGCTTCTGGAACTCCCGTCGACTGGGAGCTGTTCAAGACCTACTTCTACGAGAAGTACTTCCCCAAGTCCGTGAGAAACGCCAAGGACATAGAGTTCATGTAGTTGACCCAGGGAGGGTCTACTGTAGCCCAGTACACTACCAAGTTCGAGGAACTAATTAAGTTCTCTCGGTTGTTCCAAGGGAACCCCGATGAGGTTCGGAAATGCATGAAACATGAGGCCGGTCTAAAGGTGAAGTTGAATTACGCCGTGGCCCATATGGAGATCAGAGACTTCCTGACCCTAGTCAACAAGTGCCAAATCCTGGAAGAGAGACAACGAAAGCTGCACGCCACAAGGGCGGAGCGAGCTAAGGGACTGGGACCTCAAGCCTTGAAGTTCAAACTGCAATACCCATCGAGGAATCACTACAATTTGTACCAGAGCAACCAGTTCTGACCACCACAACAACAACAACAAAGAGCACCCACATACCAGCAATCCAAACAACACCAAAGGCCACTGTTTCAACATAACGGCTCGAGGAACTTCAACAACAACCAACCCCGAGGTTCGGGTGGACCCCGAAACCACAACGGAGGATCCAGTAGGGCCAAGAACAAGGAACCCCTACTGCTTACCCCGGTGCAACATTTGCTGATGTCTATCCCCAGTGTGGGAAGAACCATGGGAACCGCCCTTGCTTGATAGGGCAAAGAGTCTGCTTCAAATGTGGCAAGCCTGGCCACTACGCCAACACCTGCACCAGTGGAGGGCCATCAAACTAAAACCCCCGATCCCAACACCAAGGACAGGTCTTCGCCCTCGACGCGAAGGATGCACGAAAGTCCAACGACCTCATTCAAGGTAAGTGCAAACTTAACGGTAGAACCTTAACTGTACTTTTTGATTCTGGCGCTACCCATTCTTTTGTCTTATATGCTAGTGTCGAGTCTTTAAATTTGCGAGTTTCTAAGCTTCCTTTTGATCTTATTGTTGCTACTCCCACAAATCACCCTGTTAATACTTGCAAATGTTGTTTAAATTGTCATCTTGTTGTAAAAAATAGATCTTTCATCATAGATTTAATTCTCTTACCCCTTAAGGACATAGATGTCATTCTAGGCATGGATTAGCTTCATGCCAACTGTGTATTATTGGACTGTGGAACCCAAACTGTTGTTTTTCCTTCTCCTCCCAGTAACATTAGTCAACCCTTAAGATTGTACCTAAACTCCGTAGAGGTCTTTTGTAATGGGGAGAAAACTAAGGGATATGTTCTCCTAGCCGCCTATGATGTAGACTTTGAGCAAAACCTGGGTGATATACCTGTGGTGAGAGACTATCCCGAGGTGTTTCCGGATGAAATACCCGAGTTCCCTCCCAAAAGAGAAGTAGAGCTTTCCATAAAGTTGGTTCCTATAATGGGACCAATCTCGATAGCCCCGTATCGAATGTCACCTTCGGAGTTAGCGGAGTTAAAAACCCAGTTAGAGGAGTTGTTGGAAAAAAGTTTCATAAGGCCGAGTGCTTCGCCTCGATAGTACCCGTTGCCTAGGATTGATGATCTCATGGACCAGTTGAAAGGAGCTCTAGTGTTTTCTAAGATCGACTTGAGGTCAGGATACCATCAGATTAGGGTTAGAAACCAAGACAGTCCTAAAACCGCCTTTAGAACTCGATATGGACACTTTGAGTTCAATGTGATGTCGTTTGGTTTGACGAATGCTCCCAGAGTTTTTATGGATTACATGAATAGGATCTTTAGACCCTATTTAGATCAGTTCGTGGTTGTGTTCATAGATGATATTCTCATCTATTAAAAAACCCACGAGGACCATGAACATCATTTAAGGTTGGCTTTAGAGGTATTAAAGGAGAAGAAGTTGTACACTAAGCTTTCTAAGTGTGAATTTTGGTTGGATGAGGTGAAATTCTCAGGACATGTTATGTCAAAAGGTTGCATAGCTGTCGACCCTAGTAAGATAGAAGCCGTAATGAACTGGGATAGACCAACCTCTGTAACCGAGATAAGAAGCTTTTTGGGTTTAGCCGGTTATTACTGTAGGTTTATCAAAGGATTCTCCCAGTTACCCCTACCTTTAACCAAGCTCACTAGGAAGAATGCCCCGTTTGAGTGGAACCTCAAGTGTGGGAAGAGTTTCCTAGAGCTTAAGGAAAAGCTCACCTTAACCCCAGTTTTGGTTTTACCTGACCCAATGTACCCTTCGAGGTATATTGTGATGCATCAGGCAAAGGTTTAGGTCGTGCGTTGATGCAAAATCGGCAAGTGGTAGCCTATAAGTCCCGACAACTCAAGCCTCACGAGGTAACCTACCCTACCCATGACCTAGAGTTAGCAGCCATCTTGTTTGCCCTTAAGATGTGGAGACACCACTTATATGGTGTAAGGTTCGAGGTTTTCTCCGATCATAAGAGTCTCAAGCATCTCTTTGATCAAAAGGAGCTAAATATGAGGCAGAGGAGATGGATGGAATTCCTCAAACATTATGATTTCAGCTTAAGTTACCACCCCGGCAAGGCTAATGTAGTCACCGATGCCTTGAGTCGAAAGTCATTGCGTCTGTCTTGTATGATGGTTAATGAAGTTGGGTTAATAGAGAAGTTTAGAGATATGAATTTGGGGATGTCAACGACCGATAATGGAATAGTGATGTGTCATCTCACTGTGACCAGTGGATTTAAGCAAAGGATTATGCTAGCACAAAGAGAGAATGAGGAGTTTATGGAGACCATAGAGGCAGTTAAGGCCGGAAAGTTGAAGGGTTTTGTGTAAGGCCCCGATTGGTTGTGGAGGTTCGAGGGGCGAATCTGTGTGCCACAAGATGGTGACTTTCGAGAAAAGATCTTGGAGGAGGTTCACAAAAGCCACTTCGCTATTCATCCTGGTATTACCAAGATGTACCAAGACTTGAAGAAGATGTTCTGGTGGCTCGGATTAAAGAAGGATGTGGTTGCCTGGGTGAGTAAGTGTTTGGTCTGCCAAAAGGTTAAGATCGAGCACAAAAAACCCTCAGGTATGTTGCAACCCCTGTCAATCCCCGAGTGGAAGTAGGAGAGTAACTCGATGGATTTCGTGACAGGATTGCTAAGGACCTAAGCTGGCCATGATGCCGTATGGGTAATCGTGGATCGACTGACCAAGTCGGCTCATTTCCTACCTATTCGAGTCACGTACTTGTTGGATAAATTAGCTCAGCTTTACATCCAAGAGATTGTAAGGTTGCATGGAGTGCCATCAATGATAATCTTGGATCGAGATCCGCGATTTACATCGCATTATTGGGGAGCCTTTCAAAAGGCATTTGGTTCAAATTTGTGCTTAAGCACTGCTTACCACCCTCAAATAGATGGCCAATCTGAGAGAACAATCCAAACCCTAGAGGACATGTTGAGAGCCTGTGTCTTGGACCAGAAGGGGAGTTGGGATAAGTACATGCCTTTAATCGAGTTTGCATATAACAATAGTTATCACGCAAGCATCGGTATGGCACCGTACGAAGCGCTCTATGGAAGGAAGTGCCAATCACCTTTGTGTTGGTATGAGCCCGGAGAACAAAGCGTACTAGGACCCGATGTACTGAGGGAAACGATGGAGCAAATCAAGAGAATTAAGGATAGAATCTTAACCACTCAAAGTTGGCAGAAAAGCTACGCGGACAAAAGGCGTAAGCCCTTGGAATTCCAAGAAGGTGAACACGTATTTCTAAGAATCACTCCCACTGCAGGAATAGGAAGAGCCATGAAAGTCAAAAAGTTGAGTCCCCGATTTCTCGGTCCTTTTGAAATTCTCCAGAGAATCGGATCTGTAGCTTACAAAATAGCCCTGCCACCCAATCTTTCAAATCTCCATGACGTTTTTCACGTCTCTCAGTTGAGAAAGTACGAGTCCAATCCTAGCCATGTCTTAGATCCAGAACACATACAGTTAAGGGAGGACCTAACGTTTAATCTACCGCCTACGAGGATTGTGGATCAAGGCGTCAAGTAGTTGAGGAACAAGTCTGTCCCTTTGGTGAAAGTTGCGTGGGGACGTGGCAACACCGAGGAGTTCACATGGGAGCTTGAATCCGAGATGAGGTCGAAGCATCCCGAGTTGTTCTGAGGTACGAATTTCGAGGGCGAAATTCTTTTTAAGGAGGGGAGTAATGTAAAGCCCTGATTTTCTAATAGAGTGAAAATGACCAAAATGCCTCTGAGGTCATTTTCGGCCCGGAATTCGAGGAGAGCCGATCTAGTAGTCCTCGAAGGGCAAACTCAATGTTGGAAGGGGATTAGTTGACCTGTGTGCCTTTTCGGGATAAAAAATCTCATTTTCTGAGTTTTCGGGTCAAAATGACCAAAATACTCTTGTGGTGTTTGACCCGTTTGCAAGTGCCGGATGAACCCAAAACTTCTCCAAATAGTTTTAAAAGATGTTTTTATGTATTTTGTGACCTCAGTTTTAGTCCTGGTGGTCCCGAGCAAAATTAGTGCAAAATTACGGTTTTACCCCTAGCTTTGTGTTTTCAAGCTTAATCGTGTGATTAAGCAAACCTAAGCAATATTAGGTTCTAATCGAAGATTAATTAATTTCCATAATTAATTTAGAGTGAAAATAATTTATTAAAGTTGATTAGAACCTAAGAATGCTTAATTTCAACTTAAAACTTTATTTTAAATTCAAGATTCCTAGTCATGGAATCTTGAATAGTGTTTTCTCTCTCCAATTCCCTAAATCATGGAATTGTGTTCTCAATTGTTTATTCACAAATGAACTTTTAAATCCTTTAAATGTGTATGAGCACTCCTAATCTTGTCATAAAAATTCCTAATCACTTTCTTAGTTACCTAAACTTGTGCTTAATGATTCCTAACCTTGTACCTAAATAAATACACATCTAAACCTATCATCAACACACAATTACATGGACAAATCTCTCTTCCCCTTGGCTGATTGTAATCTGGCCGAACCCATACCCCTTTTGTTTCCATCACATGTTCAAATTTTCACACTCCAAAGACCATGCTTTCACCTTAAACCATACTTTGTCATACTTACACCCATACTTGAATGACCAAGCCAATGACTAGATAAATTAGCTATTTTCCCCCATTTTTCTGCTGCCAAAACCGTCACCCTCCTTTACCTTCTAGAAGGAAATTTCTCAACTCAAATCAAAGATAAATCACCTTACTTTGAGCCATAACTTAGCCCATACCTCCTATGCTTCAAACTATGCTTGAATGACCACCTTGTAACAGATATTTTCTCCCCCAAGCCTCCAAGAACCACATGGTTCCTTCCTCCCTTCAATGAGACTTCATTTGTTTCATTTTTCTATAAATACCTTGCTTACTTGAGCTTGCAAACACTTTAGATAATTTGCAAAGTTTTAGTTTCCAAGCTTTCTTGAGTTCTTTTCTTTTCTCTCAAAGAGTTCTTAGAGTTCTTCTTGTTCATCTTCATTTTCTTCATCCTCTCTTCCCATCATCATCACAGAATCTCAAACCACCACCCCACAACCTCAAATGACCTCCTAAACACTCAAACACTTGACCTCAAACACTAAACCACCAAGAACACATTTCTTTTCCTTTCTCTCCCTCAAGGTCGAAGCTACATCACCACCCTTGGAGGAGTTGCTCTTCTCATTTCTTTTCAAAATTTCAAGCTTTCATCTTCACCATTTGATAAGAGTTGCTTACAAACTTTGTTTTACTCAAATATGTGTTTTCTCTAGTTTTCTCTTGGTGTCTTTTTGAGCTTTCCTTTGTTTTCCCTTTTCTTTTTCATTTTTGCCTCTTGGCCTTGTTTTATGAGAATGATAGCTTGATGATGAGAGTTTCTAGATGATGACCTTGTGTTCATCTCAAAGAAACCTCTAAAGCTTGAGTTTTGTTCTTGATCTAGTAAAGTTTTGGGTTTTCTTTCCTTTTCTTTTCCTATATGATTCGTCCTTCATGTGTTTTCCTTTAAAGGTTTTGTTGAAAAATTTAAAGTGTTCTTATATTTATTTTATCTCTAGAGATAGTGTTATTTTGGTTCTTACCTCCTCAAAGTTTTGTTTCTTTTAAAAGTTTACTTCTTTTGAGCTTGATGATTGTGAACACCCGATTTTTGTGCGACGCATAAAACAAATTAAGTAACATATTTTCGTATTCTCTTTGTTATGCTTAATTCAAATCCAGTTCAATGTTGGTTTATTTGGATTCATTTTATTGTCGTTTTACATTTTTGGTTCACGGACATAACAACCTCAAAAAAAAAATAGAGGTCCAACCCATTTCATTTTAGCCCATTTGCATTCTAAAAAAAAAAGAAAAAGAAAAGGAATCCAGTCCATTTTGCGTCAGCCTATTTGTTCAATACATTAAAAAAAAGGGGACAACAACGGTGTGTCCATTCCGTTTCAAAAAATAATAATAAAAAAAAGGGACAACTGAAAAGCAGAGTGTGTCATGAGCGCCTTTCAATTTCTTTTTCGGTTCCCTAAGGTATGTAGGTGAAGCTCGGGATGAGGAAAAGTAAAAATAATAAAAAGGAAAGAGAAGACACAATGATGATGTCCTCTCCATTATTTGCAAAATGGTGAACTTCCCTTCGGTGATGAGCTGGGAATGAACCTGTAAAGGAAAAAGAACAATGATGTGGTCAACGGAAAAATTGCTATATAAGAACCCACTATTGCAATCACAGAGAGGACAATTGGAAAGTTTCAGTTCTCTTGCTAAAAAAATCATCATCATTAGCGTTTACTTCCAGTTGTTAATAAGGGTGATCTAACTCTTAGAGACTCTTTATAAAGACAGAGAGAAGTATTTGCAATAGAAGAGGGTCACAGTAGAGGAGAGCTAGAGACTTCAATTTTCTTGTTAAAATAAAATTGCTTTCATCATCAATGTTTACTTCAGGTTGTTAATTTCAAAGAGTGATCTAATCTTAGAGACTCTAAGATAAGCAACAACGATCTTTGATTAGCATTTGAACAAACACAGAGAAATATACACAGGTGAGTTGCAGTGAAGCATGAATTCATTTTACATATTTGTGTCATCATTTTGAATTTTGGCAATCTGCATACATACACCATAGTCCTTCCATTCTCAAATCATAAAACACACATACACCCTTTTTAAGAGTGAACCAAGAACACAATTTTTCTGTCCACAATCAGAAATTCGATCATAGGAACAATAAACCAAACACAATACCAGCCATTTCAAAACCAAAATCATTAGACTCAAAACCTTCAACATGAAACCATCATTTCAACTGAAAACCATAACCCAAACCTTTCAAAATCAAAACAAATAATAAAAGAAAATCAAAGATGAAGACAGTGAAACAAACAAAAAGGAGATAAAGAACTAATCATTGATGGGCTATTGTAATCATCATAGCAGAGGCTCCATGGCCGCGCGGTCTTGACCTCTCTCTCAGCTTCTATGTTGTCCGAGCTCCGCCGCGCCGTTCCCCTTGCATCACCGCCACAACGGTGGTTTCCCTTTTCTCCTCTGTCTAGCAGCTCAATCTCCGCCAAATCCATGCACCCCCTCCGCCCAGTAGCACGACCACCTCCGCGATCCTCTCGCGATGCGACGTGATCGTTGCCTGTTCCCTCTGCGCTGTGCCGCCTCCTCCTTTCTTCGCCGGCGGTTTTCCCTTTCCTTTCCCTTGCTGTCCGTCGCACTCCTTCCCCTCTCACCCACATGCAAAGCTTTTCACTCTCTAACCCTCTCCTTCTCTCAGCATGTGTATTGTGTTTTGGTGTTTCAACCCAAATGAAAAGAGATGAAACTCAAGTTCTCGTTCTAGACCCTTCTGACCCTTTTTGTTTTGCTAATTCTCAAATATTATAATAATAATTATTATTATTATTTTATTTTTCCTTGTTAGTTGATGTCACGTTTGGACTTGGTTTGCTAGAGATGTCATTTAGAATATGTTGCTTGGGTCATCATTTTGCGCTGACTTTGTTATTTTGTTTCAAAGGAAATAAAAAAAATTAAGTATGTTTTGGGTTGTTTGGATTGTTTAAGAGCATATGTGGGCTGGAGTTTAGCTATTGGGCTAGGATGTTTTTGGGCAACTTCAGACTAAAAAAAATGAGGAGAGTTTGTTTCATTTTTTTTTTTATGAACGTTCTAGGCAGTTGATTTTTTTTAGTTGGAGATATTTCTGTGTATGTCTTAATGTACTGTTTGCTTATTTTAACTTATCTTGGGCTCATAAAGAAAAATGATGTGAAATATCTTGGATTAAGTTTCTTAAAATTAAAAAGGGATTTGCAATATTTCGTTTATTAATTTGTTGAGAAAAATTGAATAAAATAGTTTAAAAATGTAATTTAGTTATTTGGAGTTTAGTGAATTTTGTGCTAAATAGTTTTGTATGTTAGAATAAGAAAAATAAAAAAACAATAATTAGGACTGTTGCTTTAGTTTGATTACTTTACTTGTTTTGATATTTCGTAAAGGTTAATTGTATGTTTGTGATTTGTTTATGAACTCATTGTGATATAGTGTCAAAAATAAAATTAAAAAAAATGTCTCCCTTTTATAAATAAATTTTTTAGAAACAATAATTTCACATGCAATGATCAATAAGGTGATTGAATAGCAAATGTTATCTTCACCAATATTGAACTATAAGGGTTTATTGAGTAGCCAAGTGCTAACTTGAATCCTATGATGAATTTATTATAAAAAAAGATTTTCATTAATTAAAATTGACCAACACATAAATATCTTCTATAGAACAACGTGACTTTGAGTTTCTCATTGTACCAGAGGATACGTAGGAGCAGGTGACCCCCTGTCAAGCCAAAATTAATTCTTCTTAAATTATTTGTTCAATATATTTGTGTAAATTAATTTTCTTAATTTATATGTTTCAATTGTAAATATTTTGCTAAATTAATTTTTCTTAATTTACGTGCCTGAATTATAATTTTTGTCTTCCTTTATTGAAATTTTTAAAAGGTTATTAATTAATTTGCACAATTTTCTAAGGTACCATCTAAGGATGGGTGTATTAGGGGTGCTGTAGGATTAAGTTCTTATCCTTCCCTATGCATAATCGACTCCCGAACCTATATCTGGTATTCGAAGACTGTTTTCTAAAATAAAATGGGGTTTTCCATGTTTTCCCAATTCAAATAAACTTGGTGGCGACTCCAATTCTCAATTCACTAATTTCCTCGCCCTCCCCGTCGCGATCCCAGTTGCGACAATGATGATGTTCAAGAACCATGTAGTTCCTTTGAGAACGTAGTTCAAGAACTCTAAAGCTCACTTTGTGGATGAGATAAGTGTTGGGTTATGTTGGTCTCTAAAGTCTTGTAAGAGCTCTAGCAAAGAATAAAATGAACCTTGCATTCATGTTTAAGTTTATGCCTTGTACATCGTGTTTATTTTCCATGCTATCACTAAATATCAAGAATAATAAATGAACTTGCATTATCATATTTATATTTCAAGTTTTGCATTATCATGTTTATATTTTTTAAGTCCTCACCTAAATACTAAAGATAATAACAAGTTGTATCTCATATTTACTTTTGTGCTCTCACTTTATTTTCTAATGAAAAGTAAAATAAGTGCATAAGCATATTTAAGTTTATGTCATCACCTAAGAGAACCTATAACTCAAAGACTTGCCCATTATTATCTCAAACAAAGGCTTAAAAATATGTGTTTCTTAGCCCCTTGGTTTCAGCCTTAGGAGGTTTGATTTGTTACAAGTATTAAAATCCTTGTTTCATAATTTTTTAAGTTTATATGAGCTCAAGAAATGTTTTGAACAAAGCTTTATGATTTTAAATCTTTTCAAGTCTTATTCGAAATAGCTATTGCCCTTGGAAGTATTTTGATGACTTTTTCATGATAAAAATATTTACTAATGAGCTTTGAAAGTTTTAAAAAGGTTCCAAGAGAAACTAGCATTTTATGTGTTTTATAAATCAAGTTTTATGCCTTGTTTGTTGGAGATGAATTTCGGTTCTGCCTTGCTTACTATGCTCACTATTTGATGCTGTTTTGATGATGATAATATGAGTATGTTCATGTATATTTGATGCAAAAATTAATATGTGAAAGCTAAGAGAAGTTAGTAACTAGAAAAGAATAAATTTGAGACTTTTAGATCCCTTAGTAATGGATTTTTCTGGATTATGTCCAGCAAGGTTTAGAATTGAAAATCATGGTTCATAATTAGTCTAAATGTGTAGGAATTGCTCCTAATTGGTTTAGGACTTGATCTTGATACCTTAGGAGCAAACCGAACTTAGAAAGGGTCAATGTTGTGACTCCAAGGTACCCGTAAAGTAAGAATTATGGATTCTGCCTTCTTGAGGTTTAGAAATATTTATGATCATAGAATTGAGTAAGGAATACTTAGATATGATCCTATAGGTACCTGAGAGCTTAAGTTTTGATCTAATACAACTTAGAATTTGAGTTAAAGGACCTTAAGGGTCAATATATAAGACATTAAGAAATCTTTAATGCTATGAGTTATTTATGCAAGTATGATGTGGTGATGCATGAGCTATGATGGAAGGAATTATTGACATGTTAAGTGTGTTATGAGAATGAGAACTTGAATGGGAAATATGTTTGTGTTATGAGCTTGTGGCATAAGGATGATTTGAAGGAAATTCGGTTTACAGCTGTTATGCTGCCGAATTTCCGTCAAACCTAAAGGACTTGAGAATGTTTTTAAATTATGATATGAGATTGAAAACCCTGGGTGACACGAGTTCGGCCGAGCACCCCCAAGAGATTTTTATGTGACAAAGCACTGAGACGCACTTTTCTGGGTTACACCAGTACAGCCGAGCACCCCTAGGGGAGACAAATTCGTGAGGGTATGAGTAGATGCAGCCTACCAAAGCGGACAAATTGCTGTGGCTTGATGCCCGCAAAGCGTTTCAAAGAGGGTATATCCTAAGAGAGGTGATCCCTAGCCCCCTAGCCCGTACTTTTAAGTAGTCAGGATTATTATTTTTATTATTTGCTTATTCAGATAATAAGAAAGAGCTAGTGACGACTAGCTGAGGTATGAGCTCATAGCCTAGATTTTTAGGGTGGCCTTTAATTGCTAAAGTACCATGATTGATGCCACACAAGTTCAGGAAAGTTCCACTTAAAGTTATTGCCCTTTATGCCACATGGATGTTTCTTGATGTTATGGGTTATTTGATTTTTGTGCTTAAGTATTGCAATGCATTCATGCTTTAATATGTTGCATCCATGATATTAAGATGCATGCTAAAAGGGATGAACCTTGGATAATTAGTTTTAGAAACCCTAATAATGAATCTTATGTGCATGCTCTCTTTTTAATAATAAACCCAAGGTTCCTGAGGATGTGAACGATGTAACCCTAGATAGGAGGTTCTTACTGAGATTCTTTAGTAAGATTCTCGCTCCTTTCTCTTCCTTCTCTTTCTTCCATCACATCTTCAGAGCTCGATGGCGATGTTCATGGTCTTCATCGACACTCTGACGTAGGAGGCGCATTTTGATCCGGACCACGGATCCTATCATTTTGAGGGATAGTGCACAATATGAGTCTTCATGTTTGTTGGACGTCCCTTCACACACCTTATACAGAGTTATCGCTTCTCCCCAATGTCACCCTATGACGATGCTATGGTTTTTGAGCATGCCTGGTCACATGATGAGAGGATTCTTCGGACCTACACTAGAGGATCGATGCCCCGTGACTTCTAGGACTACGTACCCCGGTCTCCCGGTTCGAAGGACGACCCTTTTGAGGACCCGTCGACGCATATGTACAGTGAGAGCTCTGCTCCTACTCCTCAGTTCGTGCGAGGCGAGAGCGAAGAGACCGTCATGCAGCCGAGACTGGCTAGGTGAGCCGAGAGGTGCCCTTACCGAGGAGCTCATGCTCAGTCATCGCGTGTGCCTACTCCTGACGTGCTGCGTCCGTGGATCGGTTATATTCCACTTTATTTCGGGTTCCAGTAGTTGACATCGTAGGGGAGGTTCAGTGCACACACTTACACATAGATAAGATAAACCTTCTTCTATCTTGAGGTTATCCACCATAGGTGCACTCGGGTAGTCGTGGTTTATCTATGCTCTCCTTGCTTTTGTTTTTTTGTTGTATTTTCATTTTCTTATGTATTGCAAGCTTAGCCCATTTCTATAAGGGCGTGACTACATATGTACCTTAACTATGTTATGAATGAAAGTATTTCCTTTGATGTGTCATTCCTGTTCATTGTTATGCTTTGCCTACTGTGTTCTTCATGCTTGTTATTTGTGCTTTATATTTCTGTCTCACGATTAGATAAGAACGCGGCTCTCACTTTGGTTTTATGTTTTCAAAAAAAAAATGTACCCGTAATTTTCACTAAGTATTTTATTAAAAAGATAAGACTAAGAGGTAATAACCTAATGATTAATCTAATGCGTTCTAGAGAGTTGGGTTAAAAATTAGGGTGTTACAAAACGGGGGACAAACATGGCCTCCACGGCATGGGTGCATCTTCGGATGCTGAGCTAAGCGGGGTTGAGTCACTATGTCCTCGCTGCCTTTGCTGACATCCATGGGCACCGTCGAGGTAGAATCCTCTGAGTAGATGTAAGTAGAGGAGTTGTAGGATAGATCAGTCTTTGATTGCCTTGTGCAGGGAACATACTCGGGGTGGTCGCGTATGGCCGAGGCAAACAGGCGAGCATGACGAGTTTGCTCATTGTGAGGGCAGGTGCGCTCGAAGATCAGATCATCACTGTAGAGCGAAGTGGGAGTGAATTTGAAGCTGGACACTAGGTATGCAAAAGGACATCCCATGTACGCAAAAATACGCATAGCGCATCGACCCTCGAAGTGGTAGGAACGGTGATCCCGGTCGTAATGCACCTCCCAGACTAGCGTATCAATGAAAATCATGAACGACGCCATCGGCCTTTGAGGACATAACGGAAAGAAAAAGAGAAAATGAGTGAGAATCTTACTAAAAAATCTCGGTAGGGCAACCTCCTATCTAAGTGACATCGTCAACATCCTCAGGAACCTTGGGTTTATTGTAAAAAGGTGATCATGCATAAAGTTCATTATTAGGTTTTAAACATAATTATCCAAGGTTCATTCATTTTAGAATGAATCTTAATGTTGTGTATGCAACATAGCAAAGCATGAATGCATGATAATACATTATGCAAGTAATCAATAGAACATGGCATCAAGAAACATCAACATATAAGTGGCATAAAGTGAAAAATAACTTCTTATGGGAAACTCTTTCTCTTTTCTTAGCTATATGACATTAAAACATCATACTTTGCATCATGGGGCCACCCTAAAACATCTCTAGGTTATGAGCTCACATCTTAACTAGTCGCCACTGGTGCTTACTTATCCTATGATAAGCGTAAACATAATAAATCCCGACTTCTCGAGTATGGGCTAAGGGGCATATGGATCACCTATCATAACCTTTAATTCGGGGAGTCCATAGGATTGTTTCCTTCTTTGAAACACTCTATTGGTATCTAGTACACAGTGAATTGTCCGCTTTGGCAAGCTCAATGTCAATGCCCTCACGGATTTGCCTTCTCCCCACTGGAGCAGGAGAAATGCGTCTCAATACTATGTCACATTCAAATCTCATGAAGTTTTCAATAACTTTCTTAAGTCTTCAAATTTGATGGAAATTCGATAGGATAACGGCTGTACAACGAATTTCCTCAAATTTGCTTTATGACACATAAACTCATAGAGTATGTACTTTCTCATATAATTCCATAATCAAAGTAAATCACTAAAGTCACATAAACATATCCATCATAGCACATGCATCAACCCACCATAACTTGAATCAACAAAAATCACTACGTCATTATGCTATGGCGTCTCACACTTTTAATCCTTTCTGGTCTTAAGCTTAAAATCTGATTAACCTAATATCCGATTTTAACCTTTTATGCACCTAGGAGATCATTACCAATAATTCTTACTAATTATTATGACTATGATCAACACCAAACAGTATAGTGCAGAATGGGCAGAATCTATATTTCATAATTACGGGTGTCTAGGAATCACAACTTTGACCCTTTCTAAGTTTCGGCTTCGCCTAAGGTGCTATGATCAATTCCTAAACCAATTATGAGGGATTCCTACACATATATACTAATTATAAACCATTTTTACTTTGTTTAATCATGCTGGAACAGAATCTAAAATTTTAGTTTCTAAGTGCTCTAAAAATCTCATTTCTAGTCCTTTCTAGTTATTGGTTTTTCCTAGCATTCACAAATTAATTCTAACATCAAATAATCATGATTTTCACACCTTCTAACATGTTCAAGCATCATAAAACAGCATCCAAAACACCAAGGCAAAACCGAAATCATACATTGTAATATAATCCATAATATCACATTTTTATTACACATAAGTTACTAGTTTCACTTGGAATTATTTTAGGACTTCTAAAACTCTTTGGAAACCAATTTATTTCTTTAAAATAATCAAAATATAAGTAAGGGCAGTAGCTATTTTAATTCATTCTTGAAAGGATTTTAAACTATAAAATCATAGTCAAAGTATCCTTTGAGCTTTTCTATGCTTAAGAAAAATCTCAAACATAGTTTATAGGTCCTTATAACTAGATGAAACTTATGCTAAGCTCATCCTCATCACATGATCGAGAGTAACATTCATAAAAACTTCCATTTTCCAAACCTCACTTGAGATAAAAAGGGCAAGTCTTTGAGCTCTAGGTTTTTTAGGTGATGACATAAACTTAGACATGCTATGCACTTTGTTTTTACTTTTCATTATAAGAGTTAAGTGGGAGCATGAAAATAAATATGAGATGCAGACTCATTATATCTTTAGAATTTAAGTGATGACTTGAAACATAAACATGAGAATGCAAGTTCATTTCTTTATTCTTGAGATTTTTTTGATAACAAGGAAAAGTAAACATGATATACAAGTTCATTTTACTAGAGCTCATACAAGACTTTAAAGGAACAATAATAACCTCAACCTAACACTTATTTAACAAGAAAAAGTGAGCTTTAGAGTTCTTTGTACCATGGTTTCAAAGAAGCTCATGGTTTGAACATCATCATCAAGCTCAAGGAAAATGAACCAAGAGATCAAAATAGATAACAATATTTCTTGAAACAAAGTATAAAGAGAACTACACTATATTCTTTATTTTATACCTAAGAGCTCCTATCTAGAGTAAACTTTAGAACGTGCCAGCTAACTTTAAGGTTGACAAGGGTAGGCTTTGGGCTCTTTGAAAACCAAGTGATATATTTCTTACATAAAGCCTTTAGTGAGCTATATTTACTTCAAACTTTATCAGAGAAAAGGAAAGGAAACCAAAACCATTCCAAGAGAAAGGAAATGAAAACCGAATATACAAATAGGAAAAGGAAAGGAAAAACCGAAACCATAGCCAAGAAAAGGAATGAAAACCAAAAATGAGTTAGAATCAAAACCAAGTTCAAGCTTTAGAGGTTTCTCAAATGACAACCACAAGACCATTTTCTTGAAACCTCATCATCAAGCTAAGATTTCCTTTCAAAATCAAGTCTCATAACCAAAAATAAAAAGAGGGAAAAAGAGCTTAACCTAAGAGAAACTAGAACTGTTAACATCAAAACATCAATATGAAGGAAATGAGCTTTTGAGAACAAAACCCCTACCAAATGATATTTTTCTTAGGAAGGAAAAAGGAGCTTGATCTTGTGAAAAGATGAGAAGAAAAATTCCTCTCCAAGATGGTGATGATGATTCGGCCAAGAGCAAGGAAAAAGGAAGCAGAGGTGTTTTGTGTGAGCTTGTGTTTGGGAATGGGAGCTTTGGTGTTTGAATTATGATTTATGGTGGTGGTGTGGTGGTTTGAGGTTGCAAGAGGATGATCTTAGAAAAGGATGAAGAAGATGAAGATGAAGATGAAGAGAACTCTTTGAACTTGAGAGGAAATGAGAGAATTGCAAGAATGCTCTTGGAAACTTACACTTAACAAATGATCTAAAGTGTAACCAAGTTCATCCAAGCAAGGTATTTATAAGAAAACAAAACAAATGGTGGATGAATGGAGGGGGGTTGCCGTGGCCTTCCTTATGTTCCCTGAGGTGAAATATTGTTTCATAAAGGCATAGTGAGGCATGGTGGTGAGTATGGGCAAGCATGGTCCAAGTATGGCTTCAAGCATGGCCTTTGAATGTTCATTTGAATTAAAATAAAATAAATCATTTGAGTTGTGGGGGAGAAGTGGCCGGTGGCCTATGTGGCCATGCGGGAGGAAATTTGTTCATCTAATTGTGGTTTAGGGGTGTGTTTAGGTGTGTATTTGATTAAACTTTTGATTAGGAGTTTGTAAGTAAGTGTTTAGCTGACGTAATGAGTAATTAGGAATATTGAGACATGATTAGGAGTGATCTTGATTCATTAGCAAAATCAAAACTCATTTTGTGATGTAAACAATTGTAGACACAATTCCTTAATTTAAGGAATTGGAGAGAGAAAACACTATTCAAGATTGCATGACATAGAATCTTGATTTTTAAAAAGAGATTTAAGTTTAATCTAAGCAATTTTAGATTCTAATTAACCTTAATAAATTATTTTGATTTTAGATTAATTATCAAAATTAATTAATCTTCGATTAGAGCCTAATATTGCTTAGTTTTGCTTAATTATATCATTAGGCTCAGAAACACTATTCAAGGGGCAAAATCGTAATTTCATACAAACACTGCCCGGGACTACTCAGATCAAAACAAATATCATCAAGCACACATAATTAACATTCTGAACTCTCGGAAGAGATTCCGGGCTCAAACGGCACTAATGCCCGCGTAAAACGCTATAGGGGTATTTTGGTTATTTTGAGTCGAAAGTTCGGAAAACGAGATTTTTCATCTCTACTATCAATCACAACATATATAACCCCATTCAAGCATTGAGTTGACCCTTCGAGGACTACCGGGTCGACTATCCTCGAATTCCGGGTGAAAATGACCTTAGGGGCATTTTGGTCATTCGCGCTTAAACAGAAAAAATCAGGGTGTTACACCTTTCTCGTGCACTCTTTTACCAACACAACCCACCTATAAAATCTGGTCGGTTAACCGGTTTCCATGGTTTTGGCCGATTTTGAGCTCTCTTGTTTGAAGGAACTTGACCGGATCGGGAAGGTAGCTAGTTCTTGGTCAACTCGGCTGGATAACTGGTTCGATCTAGTTTTTTCTTCCTTGCTGAGAAAATAAAACAAGAAGCATAAATTACACTAATCTCCCCTACCTTTTTTACCAAAGCTAAATGGTACCTATTGTATCTCTCGACATTAGGAGTACTTAGTATCATATTTAGAGGGTGCTTAACAACATATTATACAGAAGGGACGTTTGGTACATTGCCTACAAGTTTACCGATAATCCATATTACCACTCAGAAAGGTTACCATATTTTAAATTAGTGATAATGTTACATTGCAGTATTTGGTATATGCAGGTAATCTAGTTGGTAATTCTTTTTTTCTTTACCTTGTTTGGTGTAGCAAAAGGATTACTAGTAGTGTTTTTGCTTAACTAAAATATCCTCCAAACAAAGAAAAAAAATAATAACAATATTAATAAACTTATGTGAATTTGCTTTGAGTCATATGTTTTTCTTTCTTCAGTTTTGCTTTTGGATAATATGGAGCATTACATGCCCTACCTCATTTCTTTATAGATGGTTATTTTTTGTCGCTTTGAATATAAATAAAATTAAATAAATAAACCTTTATTAGTATTATTATAATATTTTTATTTTGATGTGATTAGTATAGTAATTACAACTGTGATACTAGTAATAGTCCACTAGCACAACTTCCTCATCAGCTATCTACTGATGTTATTTTATGTTCTGACTTCCTCTTTGATCGTCATTAGCAACCACATTCATACCTATACAATCAAACAAATTAAGATCTCATTGCAAATACCAATGATGCTATAAATCTAACCAAGAAAAGAATAAAATACCAACCTTATCACTCCATCAACCTTGTAATTCGGCCAAGAAGCAGAAACCTAGCCTCTATTGATGTTTTTTCTTAGACTCTTAACTTTGTAAGCTCCAGAACCCTTCAGAAAGTATGAGTTTTAGTGTTTTGAATGACAATAAAGCCAATTTAAAGAAAATATTTTGAAGAATAACTAATGGCTGCCTTGAGGTTCTTGACTAAGCTTAACAGGTAATTTCCGAAGAATGACTAATGTTTTATCTTGTGGAAAGAGAATGAGCTTAAACGAAGTGAATATTATATCATGTAAAGAACAGTTACATGCATTAAGGAATGAAGCATATTAATACAAGAACAAGAAACCCAAGGAAGGGATCTTTAGAAAGTAACATAGGACTTCAGAAAGTACACTGAATATTGAGTTAATCATGCAAACTCTGAAAATAACATGTTACTCAGTCTACAATCATCGCAAATCATTCATCATTAAAAAGCCAAGATTGAAGACTGGAAGATCAAAGAATGATTAATGGATTGATTACGCTTGTCAGAAAGTTCACTTAACTATGGAACACAAAACACTATAGGAAATGGAAAGAAATTTCAAATTCAAATTCCAAATCTCAAGTTAAACCTAGTTTCATTGTAACATCCTAATTTTTAACCGAATACTCTAGAGCATATTTAGGTTAATCATTAGGTTATTACCTCTTAGTCTCATTCTTTTATTAAAATACTCTGCGGAAAATACAAATAAATTTTTCTTTTTGAAACTTGAAAACAAAACATGAGCTATGTGCTAGATAAAATCTAATGATTGTCGCAGACATAACATGATAGAGAAAGGAAACCTGTCATTAATAACCATAAAATACAAGCGTTACACATATCAACACACATAATCATATCTTCATAAGTACATCAGTCATTATTATCATAGTTCAATTGCCTCATCAAAAGAAGTACATTTATATAAATCTAAAGCGACATCTACATGCTTCCGTTGCACCCCACAGATCCGACTCATAGCTCATGCCCTACGCCCACACCTTAGTAGAGATCACGAAACACATCATCATCTTTGTCTGGAGATGACACAGAAGAAAAGAGAGAGAGAGGGATGAGAAACTTATTCAAGGTTCTCAGTAGGGATTTCCGACTCTAACACATGTGTCATGGTCATCGTCCCCATCCACTTCGGTTTTATTCATGAAAGAGGCGTTCATGCATAAGGGTTGGTTTTAGACTTTCCAAATCAATTTATCCGAAGTGGGTGTCTTTTAATATGAGTCTTAATGACATGAATGCAATAGATATTGAATGGATGCATGCTAATACATTATGCAAGAAATTGATAGAACACAATCATCAGAGAACCTCAACATATTAGTGGCATAAAGCGACATTAAAAATCATACTCATTCTCATACTTAAACTCTTAAGTTTTTTTTCGCAAGACCACCTTCATATCATGTTCACCAAAATCCAACCAACATACCGGCCCTGCAATATTATTCTTGGTCACCAAAACTCCATCTCACCTATCACCTAGGAATGAGCTTAATCCTAACTAGTCGTCACTAGATTTAATATGGGCAAAAGAAAGGGTAACTTATCATTTCTAAGGATCACCTATCATAGGATCTTTCCTTCTTTGAAACGCTCTACTGGTAACTAGTACACAGTGATATTGTCCGCTTTGGCAAGCTCAATGTAAATACCTTCACGGTTTGGTTTTCCTAGGGGTGCTCGGCCGAACCGGTGTCACCCAGGGAAACGTGTCTCAGTGCTTTATCACATAAAAATCTCCTGGGGGTGCTCGGCCGAATCGATGTCACCCAGGGTTTTAAATCTCATATCATACTTTAAAAACATTCTCAAGTCCTTTAGATTTGATGGAAATTGGCAAAGATAACATTTGTGTGCGAATTTCCTTCAAATCAACTTTATGCCACAAGCTCATAACACATATGCATTTCTCATTAAACTTTCGAAATCATAATAGACTTAACTCTTCAATGAAACATTCATCATAGCTCATATGGCATCACATCACACCCATATCATCATATTATACACGCATAAACAAACTCATTTCATTGAGGAACCTAAGGTGTCTTATGCTTGACCTTTAAGGCGTTAATCTTGAAATTTAGATTCTCTAATCATCAAAACTCGATATCTTATTCACCTATAGGCTCAAAACTAATTTTTCTTACTAATTACTATGATCATAACTTATTCTAAGATCCATTAGAGCAAAATCTATAATTTGCACTTTACGGGTACCTAGGAGTCACAACTTTGACCCTTTCTAAGTTCAGTTTATTCCTAAAATATCAAGATCAAGTCCTAAACCAATTATGAGTAGTTCCTACACATTTAAACTAATTATAAACCATGATTTCTAATTTTAAACCTTGCTGGACAGAATCCAGAAGATTACATTTCTAAGGGATCAAAAAGTCTCAAATTAATTCCTTTCTAGTTACTAACTTATCTTAACTTTCTCAAATGAATTTTAGCATTAAATATACATGAACACACTCATATTATCATCATCAAAACAGCATTATACAGTGAGCATCCAAGCATGGCAGAACCGAAATCATCTCCATCACATAATGCATAAAACTAAATTTCTAAAACACATAAATTGCTAGTTTCTCTTGGAACCTTTTTAAAACACTCAAAACTCACTTAGAAATAATTTATCTCATCAAAACCATTATAAAACATGAGAGGGCAGTAGCTATTCCAAATGAATCTCAAGAGAATTTAAAATCATAAAACCTTGCTCAAAACATTTCTTAAAACCATCTAAGCTTAGGAAAATCATGAAACCCAAGTTTTAGCATTTGTAACTAGATGAATCTTGTTCTAAGATCCACCTCATTACAAGGCTGAAATTAGGAAGAAAAACATAGACATTTCCAACTTTGTTTGAGATAATCATGGGCAAGTCTTTGAGCTCTAAGTTGTTTAGGTGATGGCAAAAATGTAAACATGCTATGCACTTCCTTTTATCTTTCTTTAGAAAATAAAGTGAGGACATAAAATAAATATGTGATGTAACTCATTTTTATCTTCAAGTTTAAGTGATAACTTGAAAAGTAAACATGAAATGCAAAGATTGAATTTAAATATGATAATGCAAATTTCATTATTTATTCTTGAGAGTTTAGTGATGACATAGAAAAATAAATATGCTATACAAGGCATAAATTTAAACATGAATGCTAGTTCATCATTATATATCCTTAGAGCTCACACAAGACTTTAGAGGAAAATAAACTCAACCCAGTACTTATCTCTAACAAACAAAGTAAGCTTTAGAGCTCTTGAACCAAGTTTCAAAAGAAACAACATGGTTCTTGAACATCATCATCAAGCTTCAAGGAAATAAACTCAAAGAAAACAAAATCATAAAGAAAAGGAAATAACAATCGAAAATATAAAGGAAAGGAAACAAGAACCGAAATCAAACAAGGAGAGGAAAAGAGAATGAAACTAAGCCATGTTCTTTATTAAGTACCCAAAACCCCTATCTAGAGAAAATCTCTAGAACGTGTCGGCCAACTTTAAGGTTGACAAGGGTAGGCTTGGGCTTTTTGAAAACCTTAGGTTAATTTTGCTTAAGTTAAAAAAAAAAAAAACCATGTGAGCTAAGTAATATAGATAAAGTTCAAAGAAAGGAAAAACTCAAGCTTTAGAGGTTTCTTTGAGATGAATACAAGGTCATCATCTAGAAACACTCATCATCAAGCTATCATGAACAAAATGAGGCCTTGAGGCTGAAATGAGAGGAAAGGAAAAGCAAGAAAAAGCTTAAAAAGAAACCAATAGAAACCTTAGAAAATCACATTTTTGAGTAAAAACAAAATTTGAAAGCAATTCTTACTTTTAAAATCAAAGTCAAGATAAGGAAAAGGAAGAAAAGAACCTAAAATAAAAAGGAAAAAGGAAAGGAATTCTGAAAACTTGAGGAAGGAAAAAAAACAAAGGAGAACTAAAATGTTTCAAGGATCAAAAACAAGTTTCAAGCTTTAGAAGTTTCTCAAATGAGACTCTCAAGACCATTATCTTGAAACCTCATCATCAAGCTCAAGATTTTTCCTTTCAAAAAGCAAATCTCATAGCCAAAAACAAAAGAGAGAAAAGAGTTTGGAACCAAGAGGAAACTAGCATTTTCATATCAAAAACAACTTCATAAAAGGAAAAGCCTTTGAAAGCAAAACCCCTACCTAGTGGAAATCCCTTTGGAAGGAAAAAAAGCTTGCTCTTGAAAAGGAAAATGAGAAGAAACTCCTCTCCAAGTGATGAAAGGAAAAGAGTTTAACAGCTCTTTGAGAGAAATAAAGGAAACTTAGAGAAAAGCTTTAAGGCATAAGCTTAGAAATGAGCAAAAATGGACCAAGTTCTTCTAAGTGTAGTACTTATAAAGAAACAAAATGTGAAGGAATGTATGGAGGAGGAGGGGCCATGGTTTTTTAAGGCTTTGGAGAGAAGAAATATCTTTTTTGGGTGGTCATTCAAAGCATGGATGAAGCATGGTGGATATGACTCAAAGTATGGTTCAAGGTAAGGTGTTAAGCATGGTCTTTAAGTGCAAGAATTTTAACATGTAGGAAACATAAGGGAGGGTGTATTTTCGGCCAGCATGTGACAGCCTATGGGGAGGAGAAATTGTTCTTCTAATTGGGTGTTAATGATGTGTTTAGGTGGCTTAGGTTAAGCTTAAAATTAGGAAGTTGTAAGTAAGTGTTTAGGAATTTAAATAGGTAATTAGGGCCATGTAAGAATAGATTAGGAGGTGGTCTTGATAGATTAATGAAGTCAAACTTCTTTATCTTAGAATCTAATGCCAACATGTTTCCATGATTTAAGGGTATAGGTAAGAGAAAACACTATTTTTAGATTCCTTTCTAAAAGAATTAAGACTAGAAAAGGATTTTGAGTTTCTTTAAGCAATTTTAGGTCCTAATCAAATTTAATAAATTATTTTGACTCTAGATTAATTATGGAAATTAATTAATATTCGATTAGAGTCTAATATTACTTAGGTTTGCTTAATCATACGATTAAGCTTAAAAGCACAAAACTAGGGGCAAAATCGTAATTTTGTACAAAATTGCCCGGGACCACCAGGACTAAAACTGAGGTCACAGAATACATAAAAACACCTTTTAAAACCATCTGGAGAAGTTTCGGGCCCATCCGGTGCTCGTACCCATGTCAAACACAACAGAGGTATTTTGGTCATTTTGATATGAAATCTCAAAAAATGAGATTTTCAATCTCGGAAAGATACACAAATCAACTAATCCCCTTCAAACATTGTGTCAGCCCCTCGACGACTGCTGGGTCGGCTATCCTCGAGTTCTAGGCCGAAAATGACCTCAGGGGCATTTTGGTCATTTTCACTCTAATAGAAAATCGGGGCATTACATTCATGATTGGTATGTCATCTCCTCTGCCTGATTGGTCAACCATCTTAGCTTTTAGAAGAAGAAGTTCAGAAACCACAATCATAAAGTAAAAAGAAAAGAGGGACATCGAAAACCTTTACAATACAATGGCTTCTGCAACTGATGTGACAAGTCTGTCAACCTACCTCTCTAGACTAATGTTTCAAGACATAACAGATGATCTACACATGTCACTTGGAGATCTAATTAAGGGCAGCGGTTATGAAGAAGGACCAGTATAAATGTTGATGCTATGCTTGAAAGCCGATGAAAGAGTTCAAGACATAAGACTGAAAACTCTAGAAAAATCTCTCTACACTTCTTGTGATATTCATCATAATATGTAATCAGTCTCCTTGATGTAACACCCTAATATTTAACCCAACACGCCTAGGACGTATTACAGTTAATTATTAGTTATTACTCTTTTGTTTCATTCCTTAACTTCTTTTTATCAAAATACATAGCAGAAAATAGGGTAAATATATATAGTTTTTAAACATAAAACAAAACGTGAGCCACGCGCACTAACATAAACTGAACATTAAGTACAATCAAAGTAAACAGGGAAAGCATATCATATTTGCACATATCTAAAACACAATATTCATGAACATGAAACACAATTATACAAAATAGCATAGTTCATAATACAATAGGAATTATAATAAGTGAAGTCACACCTATACATAGTGGGCTGAGCTTTCAATACATAGAATGAATAGAAGGAAATACATGAAAGCAATAAATACATGAAAATAGAAAATACATGGAACATAAAAATGCCAAATGCCACTTACAGCTCCACCTCACTAGTCCTACGACTGCTCAAAAACTAAAGACACCCCTAACAAAGGATGCAGCATATAAAGGGGATCCTCGTGATAACTCGGGCACTCAAATGGGTCCTCCATCAAGATCTATTGGCGATGCTGATCCTCCGACGAAGGGGGTATGTACCCAATGAACTGGGCAAGCTCCTCGGGTGTATGTAGGCGGAATGGGGGACGAATATGGCCTCTGCGATGCGGTCGTATCTCCAATCGTCAGGCTAGCCTAGGTTGGGTCACCGTGTCCTCGCTGCCTCTACCTATGTCCATGGGTGCCACAGGTGTAGAATCCTCCGAGTAGATGTGTGTGGGGGAGTCCTCAGACGAGTCGGTCTCTAATCGCCTTGAACGGGGGATGTACTCGGGGTAATCGCAAATTGCCGAAGCGGTAGGGCGAGCATGCCAAGTCTACTCATCACGGGGTCAAGTGCCCTCAAAGATCAGGTCGTCGCCACAGGGAGAAGTGGGGGTGAACTTGAAGGTGGAAACCAGGTAAGCAAAAAGGCATCCTATGTATGCAGAAATATGCACAGCACAATGACCTTGAACGGTGATCCAGGTCATAGTGCACCTCCCATACTAGAGTATCAACGAAGATCACGAACGAAGCCATTGTCCTCTGAAGGCATAATGGAAATAAAGAAAGAAAAATAGAGGGAGTAAGAATCTTAATAAAGAATCTCAGTAGGGAAATCCTCCTATCCTAGTGTCATTGTCTACGTCTCTAGGAACCTTAGGTTTATTATAAAAAGGTGAGCATGCATGAGGTTCATTATTAAGTTTTAAACATACTTATCCAAGGTCCGTTCATTTTAGAATGAATCTTGATGTTATGAATGTAGCATATCATAATATGGATGTATGAAAAAAACATTATGCACATATTGCTTGAACATATCATAAAGGAACATATTCATGCAAGTGGCATAAAGAGGCATATAACTTTCATGTAAACTCATTCTCCTTTCTTTTGCTTAAGTGACATTACTTTCATCAATTGTTATCTCACGGGGCCACCCTAATAACTTCTTTCCTTTGAGAGTTTATAGGTTATAAGCTCATACCTAACTAATTGTCACTAGTTTCAGCTTATCCTAAGATAAGTATAAATATATCCCGATTCCCAGAGTGCGGGTTAGAAGGCTTAAGGATCGCCTATCATAACCTTTAATTCGGGGAGTCTATAGGGTCATTTCCTTTTGTGAATCACCTATTATAACCTTTAATTCGTGGAGTCTAGAGGGTCATTTCCACATAGTTTATGTCACTTTAAGTCTTTTAGCGCATCACCCCTCATAACCTTTAATTCGGGGAGTCTAGGGGATCATTTCCTTATATCATTATGTTATTTTAGATCTCATCTCATGTCATGGAAATACATGCATTTCAACATCAATTCATGAATATGATAAGCTATTAAAGCCATGTAAACACTTTCTCATAGCACATACATCAACATATAAAGATCTCAATTCCTTTATAAAGAGAATAAACATGCTCTTAGCCAGTATGCCGGAATCAGAGACCGGACTCAGCTAATGCATATGCTATGCTCTTAACAATTCATAAATAAACATATATTCAATTGAAATTCTAACTCTCATTTCCTCCTTTATCCTACAGTATCTTATGCTTTTGATCCTTATGAGTCCTAAACTTACGGTCTAATTAACCTAGCATCCGATTTAGGTCTTTTATGCACCTAAGGGATCACAACTAATAATTCTCACTAATTTTTATGCTTATGAACAGCTCCAAACAGCCTTAGGCAGAATGGGCAAAATCTCTATATTTCAATTACGGGTATCTAAAAGTTGCGTCTTTGACCCTTTTTAAGTTTCGGCTTTTCCTAAGGCACTAAAACTAATTGTTACTACCTTTAGGAATTAATCCTACACACTTTTAAACACTTCTAAAACAATTTTATCTCTAATTTAGTTATCCTAAAACAGAAGCCATTGTCTTGACTTCTATGGGTTCTAAAACTCACATTCTTGGTTCTTTCTAATTACTAGTCTTTTCTAACACTCATAAAATAATTTTTGCTTCAATTAAACAGAATTTTTACACATTCTAATACATTCAAACAGCATCATACAGCAACCATTTTACCAAGACAGCAGCTGAAATATTTATCTCAAACAACACATGAAAATCACATTTCTAATGCATATAAGTTACTAGTTTCTCTTGGAATCATTTTAGAACTTCTAAAACTCTTTGAAAACCATTTTATTTCATTAAAATCATAAAAATAGGATGCTAAGGCAGTAGCTATTTTAAATCTTTCTTGAGTGAGTTTTAAATCATAAAATCATACTTATAGTATTCTTTGAACTTTCCTATGCTTAAGAAAATCTTAAGACATAGCTTATTGGCCTTTGTGATTAAATGAAACTTATGCTAAGTTCATCATCATCACATGGCCAAAACTAGCATCCATAGAATGGTTCCATTTACCAAACTTTACTTGAGATAAAAAGGGCAATTCTTTGAGCTCTAGGACCTTTAGGTGATGGCAAAACATAAACATGCTATGCACTTCATTTTATTCTCCATTATAAAAGTAAAGTGAGGACTTTAAAGTAAATATAAAATGCAAGTTCATTTTTTATCTTTAAAGTTTAGGTGATAACTTGAAATATAAACATGAAATGCAAAGCTTGAAATTTAAACGTGAGAATGCAAGTTCATTTCTTTATTCTTGAGATTTTAGTGATGACATTGAAAAGTAAACATGATATGCAAAGCATAAACTTAAACATGGATACAAGTTCATTTTACCTTTACTAGAACTCATTCAAGACTTTAAAGGATCATAACCTCAACCCCAAGCTTATCTTAAAAAGACAAAGTGAGCTTTAGAGTTCTTGTACCAAGGTTTCAAAGAAACCTTATGGTGTGAACATCATCATCAGGCTCAAGGAAATGGATTAAGAGAACAAACCAAGTAATAACATTTCTTGAGAGCCAAAATCACAACATAAAAGAAAAAGGAAACTAAAATGCTTTTAGACCCAAAAACCAAGTTTTTCAAGCTTTAGAAGTTACACGAAATGGTGATCTCATGACCACCATCATGAACACTCATCATCAAGCCAACATTTTCTTTTAAACACAAGGCTCCATGGCCAAAAATAAAAACAGAGGAAAAGAGGTTAAACCAAGAGAAACTAGAACTTTTTCATATCAAAACATCAAGTAAAAGATAAAGCTTTTGAAAAACAAAAACCCTTACCAAGTGGTGTTTCTTGTTGGAAGGAAAAAGAGCTTGCTCTTGAAAGGAAATGAGAAGAAAAACTCCTCTCCAAGGTGATGTGTGGGTTTGGCTAAGAAGGAGGAAAAAGGAAGGGGATGTGTTTGTGTGAGCTTGAAGAGGCATGTTGCTCATCTTGGTCCAGCTTGAAAAGGCTGTGTAAGACTACTCACAACTTGATGATGGAGGCATTCCATGTAGCACCCTAATATTTAACCGAACATGCCTAGGACGTGTTCAAGTTAATTATTAGCTATTACTTTTTTGTTTCAGTTTTTATCTTTTGACTTGGAAGTACTTTAGTAAAAATACGGGTAATTTTTTTTTTTTAACTTTAAAAACCAAAATGTGAGCCATGTGTATGTATAGATGTTGGTCGATACTTGCATAATAATAGCACCCATATAAACCTCATCATAATGTACGTGTAAACCATAGCATAATGAGGTTTATATAGGTGCTATTATTATGCAACTATCAACCGGCATCTATACATACACGTGGCTTGCATTTTAGTTTTTAAAGTTCAAAAAAAAAATTTACCCATATTTTTACTAAAGCACTTTCGAGTCAAAAGATAAAAACTGAAACAAAAGAGTAACAACTAATAATTAACTTGAACACGTCTTGGGCATGTTAGGTTATATATTAGGGTGTTACATTCCAGTCATCATGGTTCAGCTTGGAGAGGTTGAGAAGAACTACTTGCAACATGGCAATAGGGGTTGTCTACAGGTCACAGTTTAGCTTGGAAAGGCTGATTCAAGACTACTTGATTCAGCTTGGAGAGGCTGGTTCAAGATGACTCAGTTTAGCTTGGAGAGGCTAGTACAAAGCTACTCAGTTTGTGATAGTAAGGGTTGTCTATTGCTCAATATAAGAGCTTGGGAAGGCTAATATAATGACTATCCAATTTACTTTCTCAGGTTGAGAAAGTTGTTGTTAGTGGAATCTCAACATTTGTTGAGCACTAGATGTAGGTAGGTTTGGCCGAACCATTATAAAAATATTTGTATCATTTCTCTTTTCCCTGATCTCTTATTTTCATGTTATGCACTTTAATTTAATAACCACTACAATACTATTTAAGTTGCATTATTGTTAAAATGCTTTAGAGATATACTTTTTGAAACTACTAACCATAATTTTGCTATACTTCAAGCTTAATGCTTGATAGTACTCTTGGTAAATGTTTCAAATTCAAAGAAAGCACAAAAGCAAGACGATTCAACCCCCTCCTCATGCACTTTTTTACCTACAAGTGGCATCAGAGACAAGCCTCTAAAGGGTTGAGCAATCCAATGACTGCAGAGGACAAAGATCGAAGGGACAAAATGAAGTAGAAGATCACTCTACCAACTGACCATCCTTTCTCAGATGATGCTCAGGGATCTGATTATACTTTCTCAACAAGTTGAGGAATCTCAAAGGAGAAAATCTTTGGCTCTAAAAGTCATTATATTATATGCAACAAAAATCTAAAACAATAGAAGGTGCTGATATCTCTGGTGAAGAGGAAGAATCTAATGAAAAATCTAAGATTGAAAGTGGAGATGAGATCTCCTTGCTCGCGGAGAAAATGTTAAAAGCATGATGAGGCTAAGCTAAGAATGGTATCACACTCCTAAAAATTGTCAAGTTGTGCTTCTATCTCTACCATTGTGTCTGAATGTATTAAAACAACTTTGAGGAATGAAAGTTAGGTGGATGCTTTGCTACAAGAGCTGAATTAAATAAAAAATTGCAAGGTCTGACTACTTGAAGAAAAGGGGATTCATCATGAACATAAATTGACAAGCCATATGGATCTAAGATATTCCAGAATGCTACCAATATCTTGAAAGATTTAAGACTCCTGATTGTGCAAAGCAAAAAACATACCTCTGATACTTAAGGTGAAAATGGAGATTATTGCAAACTGTCACACCCAGATGCTATGAATAAAGAACTAGCCTAAAGATCAGATATCAAGGTATTCCTAAAATCCCTATAATACTAGTGATATTGATCTTGATTGGAAAGTCTATTAAGCAATATTGGATCCGTGCCTCTTAGTTTATCAATCTTGTTTTAGGTAGAATTTGAAAAACAACCTTTTATGTCATATATTTGTGAAAATTAATGAAAAATGTTAGAGGTATTCAAAAGATTTTCACTGAAAAATTAATCTTGTTGCATCATTCTCTAAAAATTGCATAAGCATTCATGCAATTGTATCTGGGTACTCTCCTCTCCATGGATCTGACCTGAAGATCACATTAAAGTATCAGTAAGGAGGACAAACTTACCTTTAGGATTTCAGAAGAATTAATCATGAGCTTAAGGAGAAGATAAGGCTGAAAAAGATTGACAATAGTTGGTATCATAAGCTTCAAGATGTAAGGATGACTAGTTAAGTGAGAACATTACAACACTCCAAGAGAACAAAAAGTGCTAAGGGAAGCTCAGGAAGTAAACACTTCAGAAAGTGATTCAAAGAGTTAGAAATCACTTATTGTGAGCAAAGAAAAAAAAGTGGGAAAATTTCCTTGAGTTTCTTCATTTCTCTTACCCACATTGTTTCAACGTCAATTAGCCACGTCCCATAACCTAAATAACAACCTCTACTCTCATGACACACATCTACCAAGGCTAGGAAGCATACACCTACTAGTGGGAATGGACTGCATGTTGTTGTATTGTCTACTAATAAAAATAAAAGTCAACTTGCCCAAACTTATTTTTGACTACATGCTGAGTGCCATCTTACAAGAAAGAGAAGAAACGCCTCTATTCCCTAGGTATCTTACTAACAAAGATCTTTGAATATCCGAACTACTCTCTTAGATACGAGTGGTGTGAAAGTATGGAAGGCACCTTATACACCTTCATCTCATTTTGGACCCTAAGAAGGCCTACAGGTGCTAGCACATCCGGAGCTACCAGACGGAGTATAAAGATAATTGATGTAGTACCTGAAAAGGCAGCAGTAGAAGCTAAAATAGAAAGAGGAAAAAGAAAATTAATCATCATTAAAGATGATTCCGAGGACAGTGAGAAACATGAAGCAATTCTCAAACATGGGACGAGCCCATCTCACTTATCCACAAACTCAGAAGAAGAATCAAAATCAAAGACCCCTGAAAATGTACAAGCTATCAGGATTGTGCAAAGGAAAGAAAAATCTTCTTCTTTTTAATTTCCCAACTCAAAAGCAACATCTCCTATGAATACACATGACAACAACACTACTCCTCTTCTAGCTAAAACTGCTTCCAGACAATCTCCAGTTCAAAATGTTGATTCTTCACCAAGCTAACCTCCGCTAGCAGCATCATTAAGCAATATAGACAATCAGTTATTGCTGCAAAAGTAACGCCTTATTAAAAATCTACTGGATTAATTGGAGACTCAATCACGAAGACATGAGGCTTTTCTGATGGAAATTCTCTAAGTGGTAAAGTGTTAAGGCTGATGAAGAAAATCACATGTTGAGGAACTCAGGGGGAGAATGAGGAACTCAGGGGGGACTTATGCTAAAAGGCAGCCAAGAAATTTTGTTTGAAGCTTGCTACATATTTTTTTTTTCTTTGACTGGAACTTATTTATGCTTGACTTATTTTTCCTTTATAACTTGACAGATTTCCTCCTCTAAGTTAAAATCTATTATAATTACTTATCTATTTGTTCATGATTGGTTTAATTTTTTACTTTAAGTCTTTTTATGCTCTGATATATATATGACTCTTTAAGCTCTGATACATATCGATGCCTACCTATCATGCTTAGCTCATCATATATCATGACTTGCTGGTGTATGCTTCTGATCTCATAAGCGCTTGTTTTGAATTGATTAATCATTAACATACTAGAGAAATTAACACACAATTATACTGATGATTAGCTTTAGCAAGTATCCTTAAGAAGCACAAATTCTTTCTACTAGTATCTGGATACTCGAACTCCATTGATGTGCTTAGATGTGTATAAGATTGCTTGAAATGCCTATCATTATAAAATACATTATTTTTGACACATGTATGAGATGCTTTGTTTAATATGATCAACCACAGTTGTAAATAGTTTCTGAAGACCTTTAGAAACCTGTTTTTAAATGCTTCTACTTCAATTATGATTAGTAAGTAAATCTCATAATCATCTCAAGTGTACTGAGCTTAAATGACTCACAATGTGTTATATTCTGATTCTGATGTGTATCTGTAAGCAAAAATTCATAGTTTGCATAAACACATATCAATTTTTTTTTTTTAGAAAGCTTACAAAAAGTATTTTCACACTCTGATACTTATGTTGAAAACTTTCCTAGCTCATAACAATAAGCTCATTAGTGCTTAATGCTTTGATAAAACTAGGTTGGATCCCTGATTGAGCTTCAGAAACCTCACATTGTAATATGCTGATATCATTTATATCAAGATTTCTCTGAGCATTAGAAACTACATTTATATCACTTAAGGTTTATCATGCATACACACACACACATATATATGTACACACATATATCTTTGAGCATTAATATTTTAAAAAAGGGCATAGGAAAGAATGTGATGAATAAGATTTTTAATCAAGGAGAAATATCACAAGTATTACTTGTTTATTTATTCAAGAACACTTAAATTTTAGAAAGTTGTTTTATGACAAGAATCAATCTGTTGGTACAATTTAACTTAAATGATGACATCTGCTTTGGTATCTTTGTGATACAATTTAAAAAAGCATTCTGATTTAAATTAGAAAATATCATCATAAACTAAACAGCTCTGATTTGAATTAACTTAAGGCTTCAAAATTTTCTTGAATACATCCAATCATGCCTTAAGAAAAGGACTTGCCAAGATTTAAGAATCATGATGTCTTGAAAGAAAATGTATTTATCATAATATATTCTGAGTTATTTCTTTCAACGTCTCTTTAGAAGATTTTCTTCAAATTGGTTTGTCATCATAAAAAAAGGGGAGATTGTAAGCTCCCGAACCCTTCAGAAAGTATGAGCCTTAGTGTTTTAAATGAAAACAAAGCCAATTTAAAGAAAATATTTTGAAGAACGACTAATGGCTGCCTTGAGGTTCTTGACTTAGCTTAACAGGTAATTTTTGAAGTGCATTACATGGACTTGAGCGAGAATAATTTTATTTTTGTATGTGCAAGCATGTTTTATTTCGTGGGAAGAGAATGAGCTTAAACGAAGTGAATATTACATTATGTAAAGCACGCTTACATGCATTAAGGAATGAAATAGATCAATACAAGAACAAGAAACCCAATGAAGGGATCTTCAGAAAGCAACACAAGACTTCATAAAGTACATTGAAAAATGAGGTAGTCATACCAACTTTGAAAGTAACATGTTAAAAAGACAAGATTGAAGACTGGAAGATCAAAGAACGATCAAGGGATTGATTAAGCATGTTAGAAAGGTTACTTAACTGTGGAGCACAAAACATGACAGGAAATGGAGGGAAATTCAAATTTTAAATTTTAAATCTCGAGTCAAACCCATTGTTATAACTGGTATATCATCTCCTCTACCTGATTGGTCAACCATCCTAGCTTCTAAAGGAAGAGTTCAGAAACCACGATCAAAATGTAAAAAGAAAAGAGGGACATCAAAAACCTCTACAATACAATGGCTTCTGCAACCAATGTGACAAGTCTATCAGCCTACCTCTCTAGACTAATGTTCCAAGACACAATAGATGATCTACACGTGTCAGTTGGAGATCTGATAAAGGGCAATGGTCATGAAGAAGGACCAGTATAAATGGAGATGCTATGCTTGAAAGTCGACAAGAGAGTTAAGGACATAAAAGTGAAAACTCTGAAAAAATCTCTTTACACTTCTTATGATGTTCATCATAATACGTAATCAGTTTCCTTGAAGTGTAAAATCTTCTTTCTATGTTTTTCATGATTTGTATAGTCTTCTTAGGAAGAAATGTTAAAAAGAAGTCACTCTTGTTTCCCAGGTCTGTTTTAATGAATATTTGTAAGGAAAGTTGAGTGTATGTTAGTTTAAGTGGCAACCCAAACACATAACCTTTGTAACCTTGATCCAGTTGTGATCAAAGTGAGGCATAGCTTGGAGAGGCAACAGTAAAACTACTTGCAATATGATGGCAAAGGCATTCTACTCATCTTGGTCAAGCTTGAAGAGGCTATTTAAGAACTACTCGCAACTTGATGATGGAGGAATTCTAGTCATCATGGTTCAGCTTAGAAAGGCTAGGAAGAACTACTTGCAACGTGGCAGTAGGGCTTATCTACAAGTCACGGTTTAGCTTGGAGAGGCTAGTTCAAGACTACTCAATTCAACTTGGAGAGGTTAGTTTAAGATTACTCAGTTTAGCTTGGAAATGCTGGAACATAACTTACTTAGTTTGTGACAGTAGGGGTTGTCTACTGCTCACTGTGAGAGCTTGGAAAGGCTAATGTAAAGACTATCTAGTTTACTTTCCTAGGTTGATAAAGTTGTTGTTAGTGGAATCTGAACATGTGTTGATTACTGGATGTAGGCAGGTTTGGCTAAGCCAGTATAAAAATAATTGTGTCATTTCTCTCTTCCCTGATATCTTATTTTCATGTTATGTGCTTTACTTTGATAACCACTACCATATTGTTTAAGTTGCATTATTGTTAAAATGCTTCAGAGATTTACTTTTTGAGACTACTAACCGTGATTCCACTGCACCTCAAACTTAATGCTTGATAGTACTCTTGGTTAATATTTCAGATTCGAAGAAAGCATAAAAACACTATTCAACCCTCCTTCTCGTGCACTCTTTTACCTACAAACTTCACATGCCCAAAACCTTGGCTTTTGATCACTTAAACCACAAATCTCCTTCACAAAACTTATTCTAGTCATCATAACCTACACAACTAACCAATTGGAATTTTAATTACTCACTATTTCTTGTAAGCTCCATAACCTTCTAGAAAGTATAAGCTATAATGTTTTGAATGACAATAAAGCCAATTTAAAGAAAATTTTTTAGAACGACTAATGTCTAGCTTGGGTTTCTTGACTAAGCTTAATAGGTATTTTTGAAGTGCATAGACACAGACTTAAGTGAGAATAATTTCACTTTACATGTGCAAACATATTTTTTCTCATGTTAAGATACTGAGCTAAAATAAAGTGAATTATATCATATAAAGTATGCTTACCAATATCAAGGATTGAAGCAAATCAATTCAAGAACAGGAAACCAAGGCAAGGGTCTTCAAAAAGTAGCACAGGACATTAGAAACTATGCTGAGAATGAAGAAATCATAAAAATCTTAGAGCAACATGTTACTAAGTCTTCAATCATCATATTCGTAAAACATTCTTTATCATAAAACCTAGATTGAATATCAGAATACTAAAGAATCATTAAGGAACTGAAAATGCATGTAAGAAAGCTCACTTCAATTTGGAGCATTGAATGCTATAGGAAAATGAGGGAAATTTGAATTTCAAATTTCAAATATGGAGTTAAACCTAGTTTCAAAACTGGTATGTCATCTCTTCTGCCTATTTGGTCAACCATCCTAGCTTCTAGAATGAGGAGTTCAAAAGCCATAATCATAAAGTGAAAAAGAAGTTTCTAAAGGACATCAGAAACCTCTATTATACAATGGCTTCTGCAACAGATGTGAGAAATTGTTAGCCTACTCTTCTAGACTAACTTTCCAAGACACAAACGGATGATCTATACGTGTCACCTAGGGATCTAATCAAAGGTAACTGTCATGAAAGAAGATCGCTATAAATTGAGATGCTATGCTCAAAAGCAGATGAGATGATTAAAGACATAACAGTGGAAACTCTGAAAAATCCCTCCACACTTCTTGTGAGATTCAACTTATCATGCAAATCAGTTTCCTTGAAGTGTAAAAATCTTCTTTCTAGTTCTTTAACGTTTGAATACTCTTCTTTGGAAGAGATGTTAAGAAGGAGTCGCTCAAGTGTCCCAGGTCTGTTTAATCGAATATTTGTAAGGAAACTTAAGTGTAGATTAGTTTGTGTGGCAACCCAAACACATAACCTTTGTACCCATGATCCAGTAGTGATCAATGAGACATAGCTTAGAGAGGCTAAGGTAAAACTACTTGAAACATGATGTAGATGCATTTTACTCATCACGATTTAGCTTAGAGAGGCTATGAAGCATTACTTGCAACATGGTGGTAAATATATTCTTCTCATCGTGATTCAGCTTGGAGAGCCTAGGAAGAACTACTTGCAACATGGTGGTAAAGGCATTCTACTCATCATGGTTCAGCTTGTAGAGACTGGAAAGAACTACTTGCAACGTGGTTGTAGGGGTTGTCTACTAGTCACGTTTCAGTTTGGAAAGGCCAGGAAGAACTACTCGGGTCTGCTTGGAGAAGCTGGGAAGAATTGCTCGATTTGTGGCAGTAATGGTTATCTACTGTTCACTGGTAAGAGCTTGGGAAATCTACTATAAAGACTATCCAATTTTCTTTCTCAGGTTGAGAAAGATGTTTAGTTGAATCTTAACGTGTATTGAGTACTGGATGTAGGCAGATTTAGCCAAACTAGTATAAACATACTTGTGCCATATCATCTTCTCCTGTATCTCTTTTATTTTTAGTGCAACAGTTCAGTATTTCTCATATGCTGAAAACATAATTAATCTAGTGTTTATAATGTTATACTTTAGAAATCTACTTTCTGAAACAACTAACAACAGTTTCGCTGCACTTCAAGTTTAGTGCTTGATAGTATTTTCGTTAAACGTTTCAGGTTCAAGAAAGACTCAAAGCACGATTCAACCTCCCCTTCTCGTGCACTTTCATACCTACATTTCTCACCTTGAGATATTATTCCCTACTATTTAAGGAAGGGATTAGGTGCTGTTTAGAAGGCATGTAGTGAGGAAAAAACCATTTTTGGAAGATTCTTTGGAGTTAGAAGCCTTAAAGCTTCACAAGTAGGGCTTTTCAACCTTTTTTTGTTTCATTTTGGTTTCTGCAAGTTTTTCATTGATTTAATTTAATAATTTTTGTTGTATTGGTTGATAATATATAGGTATTGATGGATTGCTTGCATAATGCTAGAAAACCTTTTTCGGTAAAACAAATTTGAACCATGATGCTGGAATTTTCGAATTAAGCAGACAACCTAATTTTTATGATTTTATTCACACAGTTGGAGACTATATTTTGAGCCAATATTTTTATGTTATGAAGCTAACATATGAAGGTGTCTCTAGTAATATTTTTGAGCTCTTTAAAATACTTTTTCTATGTTTAAAAATTCATAACCGAGAGGGTTAGAGTTTCTTCCTGAATAGTAAATTCTGGAGCATTGAATTTGTCTAATTTTGTTACTTTATAAAATGATTGAATTTTTACTTGAAAAGTTTATAGGGTGTTGAGGATATGTTGAAGTTCAATCTAAATTTGTTTTAAAAATTTATGTGTTCATTTGATGTGGTAATAAAATTGGAAATTTTGGCTGCTGGCTGTAATTTAGGGGTTTTTAACCTTTGAATTTGTATAATTTTGTTTGACATAGTTATAGACCTTTTTTCCTCTGAAATTTTTACAGGAGCTTGGGGACACATTGACGTGTTATGGATAATTTTTGTACCTTGTATTTGTTTGTTTAATATACAAACCAAAATTTTCCATATACTGGTGATATATTTTAATGTGCTGGAATTGTGATAATGCCTTGAATTGATGCTATAATGACTTTTGATTCAAGCATGATGTGTATGAATGCATGCTATGGACTTCAAAGATTATTTTATGATAACTGAATGAGAATCACTTGTGATTGATCATCTACATATGATTAATGAATGCAATTAGAAAAAGAATATTGAGTCCATAATTTGATATCCCCATTGTCATGTCAAAGGCATAGACAAATAAGAAAGATATGAGATCCTTTTCGATGTATCAAAGGCACGTAATAATGAGAATGGTATAGATGAGATCCCATTGACTTTTCAAGGGAATATAAAGAAAGATTATATCCCTTTTAACTTGTTAAGGGCATATAAGGAAAGATGAGATCCCCTTCGATATGTCGAGGGCAAATGAAGTTGAGGACGATATAGATGAGATCCCCTTTGATATGTTGAAGGCAAGTGAAGTTGAGGAAGATATATATGAGATCCCCTTCGATATATCAAGGGCACATTAAGTTAAGAAAGATATCAATGTAAAGGAAAGATCACTACATTTATCATACACATACACATTTTATTAAATTATTTGTCTAGAATGAATTACTATGGTGTTGAGTATTATGACATACGTATAGTAAGTGATTTAGTGTTAAAAGAAACCCACTTTGGAAGGATGATTTTGAATTTTAAAATGAAACATTCTTATGGAATGCATGATCATATTCTGTTAATAAACCAAAGTGGTTGGGATGATGACGGTAATATTTATAACTGTGCATTTGGGGATGCCTTACTGAAAATTTTAGAATTCTCACCCCTATGTGTGTGTTTGTATGTTGTCTCCAGGTTGATCCAAAGAACAATGAGGCTGCTACACGAAAGAAATCATATTTGCAGTAGTTTAAGGGCCGAGGCTTATATCGTTTGTACTTAGTTGTATGTATATGTATGTAAATAATAGAGAACATATGTGTATTAAATCTCATAGAAGAGCTTTTGCTTGTACTTGACTTTGTATTCAATACCTGTTTTGCTTCTTTATTGTGTATTTAATAGGATTATGACTTAGTTATTACACGAATCACTCGAACTTACTATAGATATTTAAGAAAGGTTTGCAAATTTATAAGTAACAACTTTCAAGTCGATGTACTGGCTTAAGGGTGCTGTTCTACTTGGGAGGGTGTTACATTATGGTATTAGAGCAATTCATTCTTGTAGGACCTTAAGGAATAGACTGACTATGCTTCCAAAGTGTAGATAAGTGATGCCTTGAATCTTATCTATACAATAGGATATTGGGATTAGATATGCATTGTAACACCCTAAATCTTAACCTAATACTACTAGTATGTAATTAGGTTAATCTTTAGAATATTACCTCTTGGTCTCATTCTTTAGTTGAAAATACATAGCGGAAATATGGGTAAAATTTTTCTTTTTGGAATTAAAACCAAAGTGAGAGCCACACATGATTTTTGAACGGGAATTCATACAAGTCATATGAGCAAATCACAATAAAATGCATAAATAACAAATCATAGTAAAACACGTAAATAACACGGACACATCAACTGATTATATATAGATAGTGTTCCTACCAAAAGGCAGGACTATTCGGTACAAGGAAAACGAAATACAAATGAAATGCAAATACAAGGAAATTATAAAAGCAAGTACAAGGAAACCATGAAAGCAACACCCATACCCGTGTGCACCTAGAGTAGACAACCTCATATACAAAAGAAGGTTTGTCCTCAACTATGTGGCATGTGTGTACTAGCTACTACCCATCCTATGCACCTACTCCTACTGGTCCGAGTACTGAGGGGTGGAATCGATCCACTGGCGAATCTCGATGGGAGTGGTCGTGCGGATCATCGGCGCGTGTCCACAGTGGCGAGGGCGCATGGATGGCCTATGAGCCAACCTCAGCTGAACCACTGTCACCTCACTCCCGGTTCTCATTGGTGAAGGAGCAGGGCTGGAGCTCCAACTGTACATGTGCGAGGGCAGGTCCTCTAATGGATCCGTCTCCGAATATTGAGTCCGGGGCACGTACTCCGGGTAGTCATGTACGGCTGACGCCTCGGGCTGCATGCGGAGGATCTGCTCATCATGTGGTCTGGCTCGCTCAAAAATCATGTTACGATGGTAGGGAGCAGTCGGGGTGAAGCGGTAGCTCCGTACTGGGTGCGCGAATGGTCGTCCCATAAACATAAATACTCTGACAAAGGCTGACCCTCAAAATGGTATGACCCGAGTGCTGGGTCATGGTGCAGCTCCCATGTCGGGGTGTCGATGAAGAGTACGAAGGTCGCCATTTGAAGATGTGATGGAAGAAAAGAGAGAGGGAATGAGAATCTTCTAAAAGAATTTTCAGTAGGGTAATCCCTACCTAGGTGACATCATCACATCCTCAGGAACCTTGGGTTTTATTTCTAAAAAGGTGTGCATGCATATAAACTCCTTATAAGTTAGTTTTCTAAAGTATTATTTATCCAAGGTCCGTCATATTTTATAATGCGTCTTATGACTAAGCATGGAATATACTAATGGCATGAATGCATCGTAAAGGTAAGCCAATGAATAGAATAACTAAGAAACATTATAACATTGGCATAAGGAGACAGGTATAACTTTTCTTGGTTTTTCATAGCTCATGTGACATTTTAAACATTAACTTTTATCTCATGGGGCCACCCTAAAACATCTCTAGGTTATGAGCTCATACCTTAACTAGTCGTCACTAGCTCTTACTTACCCTATGATAAGCGTAACATAATCCCGACTTAAAGTACGGGCTAGGGGGCAAATTAAGGATCACCTCTTAGGGTCATTTCCTCTTTGAAACGCTCTACTAGCAACTAGTGTATCGTAGTATTGTCCGCTTTGGCAAGCTCTATGTCAATACCCTCACGGATTTGTTTTCTTGGGGGTGCTCGGCTAAACTGGTGTCACCTAAGAAGGCATCTCAGTGTTGTGTCACATTTAAGTTCTCATGATTTTCAAAAAGACCATTTTCTAAGTTCCTCAAATTTGATGGAAATTCGGCAGCATGGCAGCTGTAGACCGAATTTCCTCAAATTTGCTTATGCCATGAAAACATATAGGACATACACAAACATTTCTTATGGGGTATAGTATATCATCATGTAAAACTTCTTTATAGCACATATCAACTTATCATAGACAAAACTCATGCATCATATATCATAAATTAAGCATCATAAAAACTCAAGACGTTTTAATGTCTTATGCATTAAACCTTAAGGTCCTTAACTCACATTCTAAGTTATTAATCATCAACCCTAATCTCTTGGGTATCTATATAACTAAGTATTTCTCTCCTCACACTATGACCAAGAACATCTCTAAACCTCAAGGATGCAGAATTTATAATCCTAACTTTACGGGTGCCTAGGAGTCACAACAATGACCCTTTCTAAGTCCGGTTTGTTCCTAAGGCTTCAAGATCAAGTCCTAAACCTTTTATGAGTCATTCCTACACATTTAAACTAATTTAAATCCATGATTATCAAATCTAAACCTTGCTGGATATAATCCAGAAAATTCAATAATTAAGGGATCTAGAACTCTCAAATTAATTCTTTTCTAGTTTCTAACTTATCTTATCTTTTACATATGAGTCTTAACATTATTTTTACTCAAACATAAGCATATTATCATCATTAAAACAGCACATACAGTGGGAAACAAGTAGCAAGGCAGAACCGAAACAAACGCTCCCCATAAAGGCATAAAACACAATTTCTAAAGCACATAAAATACTAGTTTCTCTTGGAACCTTTTTAAAACTTTCAAAACTCATTTATAAACAATTTTAACATCTAAAATCATAAGAATATTTAAGAGGGCAGTGACAATTTCATCATTGTCTCAAGAGGTCCTAAATTCTTAAAACTTAGTTCTATGCATTCCTTAAACTCATAAAAGCTTGGAAAAATTACAAAACATAGTCTTCAATACTTAGAAACATCAAGACCCCTTAGGGCCGAAATATGAACCAAAGGAAATAAATATTTTTAGACCTTTGTTTGAGACAACAATGGGCAAGTCATTGAGCTCTAGGTTCATTTAGGTGATGACATAAAAATAAACATGCTCATGCACTTATTTTAGGTTCCATTAGAAAGTAAAGTGATAGCACAAAGTAAATATGAATGCAACTCATTATTATCTTGGTATTAAGTGAGAACTTGAAATATAAACATGATAATGCATAGCTTGAAATATAAACATGATAATGCAAGGTTCACTTATTATCTTGATACTTAGTGATAGCAAGGAAAGTAGACATGATGTGCATAGCATAAAAGTAAACATCATGCAAGGTTGATTTTATGGTTAGCTAGAGCTCATTCAAGACTTTAACAAAGTAACAACCTAACATATATCTCATTACAAAGAGAGCTCTAGAGTTCTTGAACCAAGTTCTCATAGGAACTATGAGGTTCTTGAACATCATCATCAAGCTCAAAGAAAACAAAATTTCTAAACAAAACCAAACAAAATCTCAAGGATCCAAAATACCAAAACCGAAAACCTTACAAAAGGACAAGAAAGTGAAACTAAGCCAAGTTCTTTATTAAATACCCAAAACCCCTATCTAGAGAAAAATCTCTAGAACGTGCCGGCCAACTTTAAGGTTGACAAGGGTAGGCTTAGGCTTTTAGAAATCCTTAGATTAATTTTCTTAAGTTGAAAAACCATGTGAGCTAAGTATGGTATAGATGAAGTTAAAGAAAAAGAAAAACTCAAGCTCTAGAGGTTCCTTTGAGATGAACACATAGTCATTCTCTAGGAGTCCTCATCATTGAGCTATCATGTGCTCCTCAAGGCCTCATGGCCGAAATCACAAGGAAAGAAAAACAAGAAAGTTTCAAAAGAAAATCCAAGAGAAAGCTAGAAAGAACTCATTTTCAAGAAAACAAA